>CM062833.1:21022978-22305068 GCA_031772345.1 Himalopsyche anomala | reverse complement strand
TTTAATAATTTAAGATTTCGACTGAAGGTGCTTGGTGGAATTTCAATATTAAATTTGAATCATTCAAATTATGTACACTCCCACAGATTTTGTCACTAACGACCCGGGTTTCGCCTTTCGGCATCTTCAGGCGTTCAAGCGCACGGATGAACTTGAACTGACGCTTAGTAAATGGATGTTTCGTGTTTATATATTAAATAAATGTATCACTGAGTCTAAAGCCATCGCTGGCGAAAAGGGTAAGCTCATGGGAATTCCCAAAGATTTGAGTAGTGAGTGGTTTTAAGAATTATATTTATTTGTTTGTCGGCAAAGGTTTTATGATATTATTTATGATATTATTTATATAGGGTATAGAAGTGGAGAGCCAGGAAGGTTTAATATTTCGTTTAAAATCGGAAGACTATGTAACTGTGCCCTATTAATTTCTAAAATTTCCTGGAAAAAGAGCTTATGACTGTCCGTATTTGGGTGTAACATTTTTATCCCCTGTTCCTGATTGAACACGTGTCCTTCCGAAATTAAGTGATTAGCAAAAGTAGACGTGTCCTTTTTCAGTCTAAAGGCTGCCATATGTTCTAATACCCTGATGTTTAAAGTCCTCTCTGTTTTGCCGATATAAAATTTATTACAACAAGAGCATTGTAATCTATAAATTCCAGATTTATTTAGGTAATGTATTTTATCTTTATTGTTAACTAATAATTTGCCTAAAGAGCTTTTACAGTAAAAGGCTGGTCTAACACTATCAGCTAGTTGTTTTTTAATTTTAAGACTAGTATTTCCTAAATAAATGATTCTACGCCAATACCTAGTATGATCTATGTCCTTTGACAATGTACCTTGAAATAACATTTTTTCTGCAAGTTTAGTTTGTTTTTTTGATAAAAGATTGTCTATAAGAGACATATCGTATCCATTGTTGATGGCGATTTGTTTGATGATTTTTAATTCGATATTAAAGTTCTTTTCATTCAAAGGAACACTCACAAGTCTATGAATTTCTGAATGAAAAGCGGCTAGTTTATAAGAAAATGGGTGCATTGAATCCTTATGTATCACGGTATCCGAAAACGTAGGCTTCCGAAATATTTTAAATTCGTGAGAACCGTTTTCAATATTAATATTTAGGTCAAGAAAGTTAATATTCTTGCCTCCGACTTCTAAAGTGAATTTAATATTTTTATCTAATGAATTTATAAAGTTATGAAAGTTAGTTATTTGTCTATCCGTTCCATTAAACAAGCAAATAATATCGTCTACATATCGGAACCAATAGACTATAGGTTTGGCTTCTGTTTTGTTTCTAAAAATTTTATCTTCTAAATAGTTCATATAAAATTCAGCTAACAACGGTGATAGACAGTTCCCCATCGCAAGGCCTTCTGTTTGTTTATAAATTGTATTGTTAAATTGGAAACAATTCTGGCCAACGCAAACATCTAATATATTTAGTAACTCTTTTGTTACTATTGGGTTGACTCTACGTGCATTTAAGGTATCTTCGATAATCCTTTTGCATTTGTTGACTGGTACATTAGTAAATAAACTGACCACGTCAAAGGAAATTAATTTTGAGTTGTAAGGAATGATTTGATTTTTAAGTTTTTCAACTAATTCTAATGAATTTTTTACACTATATGTCGGCTTGAATCCACTATGGTTACGAATGAGGGAGTTAGCTTTTTTCGATAATGCATAGGCTGGGGCATTAATATATGACACTACAGGGCGAATTGGGATTGAAGGTTTGTAAAGTTTCGGTAATCCGTAAAATTTTGGAGCTAACGGATTCCGTGTAGACAAATAATATATATCTTTAGGGCTGATCGTAATATTACAACTGTTAATGACATCTTTGACATCTTTGTTAAATTTTACTGTAGGGTCTTTTTTTAAGTTGGACTATATTGTTACTATCGAGAAAATTATTAATTTTATCAACGTAATCATCACGTGTTAACAGAACTGTGGTACTTCCTTTATCCGCTTTTGTGACAATGATATCATTTTCTTTAATTTTAGCTTTAATATTCTTAAAAGTGACTAACTCATCATTGAATTTATTTCTATCTTTAACACTCGATAAACAATCCTTTTTAAGAATGCGAGAGCATATATGCTTACTAGTTAGATTTTTATGTAATGCAATTTCTAAGTCTATCGCAAGGTTTTCAAAGTCAGATTTTCTTTTCGGCAGTATTTAAGACCTTTTGATAAAAGGTTTTCCTCGTCTTTTTTTAAAGTTACGTTAGTAAGGTTAACCACTCTATCAAAAAATGTGATTGGTGTTTCCTTGTTTATTATCAACTGTGATTTTTTAAGTAATTTATTATTATTCTCTTCAATTAGTTTCTTTAATTTATAAGCCTGTTTTTCATATTTAAGTTGTATAATTTCTGACACTTTATATCTAACATCTCGGTCCAATGTATCAAATTCAATGGGGTGGAGTTTCTGTGCGAGCAAACAATGAATTACTTTAAGGTATTGGCTTATATTATCACGAGCTGCATAACACTGACCTGTCTCTGCTTGTAACCACGCTGCTTTAGCTTTTTGCAAAGCTTTAACTGCAGGCTTCGAAACGTTGATAATTTTCACATTTCTCGATATGAATTTCAGGATCACTTTATACAGAGTATTAGAGCATATGGCAGCCTTTAGACTGAAAAAGCACACGTCCACTTTTGCTAATCACTTAATTTCGGAAGGACACGTGTTCAATCAGGAACAAGGGATAAAAATGTTACACCCAAATACGGACAGTCATAAGCTCTTTTTCCAGGAAATTTTAGAAATTAATAGGGCACAGCTGCACAGTCTTCCGATTTCAAACGAAATATTAAACCTTCCGGGCTCTCCACTTCTATACCCTATATAAATAATATCATAAATAATATCATAAAACCTTTGCCGACAAGCAAATAAATATAATTCTTAAAACCACTCACTACTCAAATCTTTGGGAATTCCCATGAGCTTATCCTTTTGCCAACGATGGCTTTAGACTCAGTGATACATTTATTTAATATATAAACACGAAACATCCATTTACTAAGTGTCAGTTCAAGTTCATCCGTGCGCTTGAACGCCTGAAGATGCCGAAAGGCGAAACCCGGGTCGTTAGTGACAAAATCTGTGGGAGTGTACATAATTTGAACGATTCAAATTTACTTTCAATATATTTGTTATGTTTTATTATTCGATGAAATTTGCAGCCTACTGGGTGCCGCCATATTAATATCTCGCGGCAGTTATTGAAATACAGGTTAATTTGCAAATATCTAAATATATCCCAATATCGTTTTTGTTAGTTGACATATTTTTGCCTTGAGGTCTGAGATGGTGGCCCAATAAAGAAGAATACTCTATTTATTGAAAGATATTTTTTTCTAGTTATATCTGGTATAAAAATAGTATTTTGATGCCAAATCGCGACGCATCTAACTGGACAATCAATCAAATCAATATCATTATGAAAGCCATGTACACCTGTGCTGCCAAAAACGAAGTTGGGACAGGACCGCAAAGTGCTGCAAAGAATATTGATGTTCTTGGTAAATAATTTTACAATTTAAATACTCCCAGAGTCTCAGAGCATAATTCATTTTCATAATCAAATATCCTGAAAATTAAAAATTATCAATCATCTAAAACATTTCCAGTTACCCCTGCATTTAGAACAAGCCTAGCGGCAGAAACTCGTACACTCTTCAATGCTTCTGTAAGTAAAAGATTTTACATTTTATAATTATCAATTAGCGATATATTTAATTTTAAACACGAAACAGAGCTCGTATTTTGTAAAATTATTGTGCTTTTTATCTATGTAGAAAAAAAATATTCAATGAATTATTTTTTACCCTGCCTAAGAGCATAGTTTCTCAACCTTTTTAATAAGATACGTTTCTCTTTTTAATGAATTTTTAGTTGGTGTGCCATGGAAAAAATCCCATTCACCAGTGTGCCGTGAAGTAAAAAAGTTTTCAGGCACTGCCTTAGAGCATAGTTTCTCAACCTTTTTAAGCCTGTAGGCTTTCAAAAAAATCCGCCTACTGTAGCCCCCATGAAACATGCTGTGCCCCCCAAGGAGGCCACTTGGACCCCTGTTGAGAAACGGTGCCTTAAAACAGAGATCGGAATCCACGCTGCATGCGGCTCTTCGAATCGGCGTTTGCAGTTCTTTAAATATCAAGCCTTAAGCTTATCACGTTTTCTACACTAAAGTCCTTGTATTTATTATGTATATACTATTTAAGGCTTTCTGATACCTTTGCTATTCTGTTTTCTGGATAAATCGACTCTGTTCACTTGAAAGTCTGCCGACTCCTGCCATAGAGCATAGACAATAATTTAGTAACGAAAATAATGATATTATAATGAAATATTAAAATATTTTCAAATGCGATTTATGTTAATATGATCAAACATAAGATAGCAATATAAACCCATTTTATTTATAGGTGTGGATTTTTTCATAAAAATGTCGTATTGATGATGAAATAATTACTGTTTTGAAGTACTTAAAATTGCTCATACTTAAAATGCTATTTATACACATTTTCGGTCTACTCACAGACCACTAAATTAATAATTGTTAATCTCTCGGCCGACTCATACGCATTAGTTCGTTGAGTAAAACTATTACTTAAAACTTAATTATAAAAGAGTAATTAATAAAACAAAAAAATAAGGATGGTTTAATTATAATAAAATTTTAGTATTATGGTATGTTTATAATCTTTACTGAAACACTTTTATATGTTGGTTCAACTATATTCTGATAACATAATTTACACTTTATAAATCAATCTTATAATAAAGAAAAAAATGGTGAGATTACAGGTTGCAATTGTTTTTTTTTATCCTACAATAGTTTCATACAAATAGAATGCAATAGAGTGTCAAAGAGAATAAACATAGTATGCTATAGTGTTGAGTATACATAACAATTAAATGCTTTTAGTTTGATGGATTTTATGACTTGTTTGAAATAGGATTATGAATATTTGACTCCAATGATGACACTGGTGACCAACACTCTTCACATGAACAAAAAATCTTGAATAATTTTGAATCATATTTTGTATTTGTTCTGAGAATGGTAAACACATTTCTTTTCGTGAATTATTCATTATATGAATTGACATTTGACATCCTTACTGTTATTTGAGACAAGCTAAAAAATTTTGGGAGTACACAGATGCAAAACCTTTTACCATGGAAAGTATCATTTGAATCAAATTAAGGCTCACAGAAATTTGGAAGGGGTTCAAATGACTGTAATTTTTTATGATTAAATATTTTGACAGTCAACCAATTTACTTTATCTAGTCTGCAAGTGAAATTGAATCGATAGTTGTCACAGATGATCAAAGTATGACCAAAAGTGTATTGTTGTATCTTTATTGGCAGTTATCAAGTCATATAATCATGTTATGGAAGTGATGGACTAATAAGATATCTACTCGTTTCAAAATGGTTAAAAAATGGAGCATTTAATTCATTTAGTAAAATATTGTACATTTTAAAAGTATCTTTAGTTTAACATTAATTACTCGGAATGATATTATGTATAACATACAGATTTGAAATTACTTTCTAAAAATACTTTTAAAGTGCATTTTAATTTACAAAATTACATTAATGGTTCATGATCGAACAATTTTAGAACGAGCCGAGTTTGCAAATAATAGCCTCATATGTAGGGAATCCAATCCCGAGCCAAAATGTTGTTCCCGGGATTCCGGGACTGGTCCCGGGATCAGTACATTTTTTTAATAAAAAAAATTTGATAATATCGGTGAAAAATATATATTTTTAAATATTCTATATTATATAACCAGCTGTAAGCTGCCAATATGTTACCAAAAAGCTCTCTTAATTTCAGTTATTCGCGATGTACAGGTGAATGAGTGGATTTTTTAATTACTCGTAAAAAAATATGCGAAATAATTATTAAACTAACTTAATATGCATACATTATGTAAAAATACGAAATATAACTTAAAATGATTATTTCGATAGCTGAAAAAAGCAATTGCTTACTTCAGGCTGCGAGAATGAACATTTCTAAAATTTTCGTCTACATACATACATTCTTAATATTTTTTTTGGAGTAAATATAAGTAATTTAAATATCAAAATATTCCCAGAGTACCAGAGCATCGATTGTTTCGCCATTTAGTCAAAGGTTTCGGTTCACGGTACAAAATTAATGTTTATGAACAATAAATTACGCAAAACAAATACTGCCATTACTACCAGGTAACATTCATTGATGTAGAGAACGAAGTGAAAAATAGATTTTAAAAATATTGAAATGTGAAGCTTAATAATTACAAACAATAAATATTGTCAACAAATACATTAAAATACAGTACACGTGCGTATAATGCATTGAAGAAATTTAATATGATTGGCATCAAGTTACCTTTTTGGCTGCGACTCTCTTATCGCAAAGATAAAGTCTTAATAATAAAATTTGGCATCGTTTATTACATATGCTTGAACTTCCGAATTGAAAACCGACACGTTTCTGTTTTGAAATCAATCCCGAAAGTTTCGGTATTATGTCTTCTAATCCCGGGATTGAAATGTATCGAAAACTGTACGTGATCCCGGGATTGGATTCCCTACTCATATGTGATGAGCAATATAATATGGATTTTTTGCTGTTGCTTGACACCTGGATTATCGACATGTTCAACATCGTTTTCTTTAAAATAAACATTGCAAATACTTTATAAGCTGGATATAATGAAAAAAAATTGAAAGCTGATTATAGAAAAAATGATTATGAGGGTCTCCATCAAAAAGATGAAGTGTAAGTCCAATTACCCCATGTTAATTTTATGAAAAAACGATTAATCAAAATGCAAACTTCCTGAGTATAGATTTTCGACCTTCGACTATCACTGTCCACAATGTAAATTATATATTTTGTTTTTCCTATGATTTTTTATTGAGCTGTTCCCTAGCTCCCAGTGCCAGCACAAGGCTATTCAGCGTCCTAGGCAACGGTTATTTGGCTCGACCCCTTTTTAACAAATCGGTCCATTTTTTCGAAATAATGGGAAAAAAAACAATGCAGAATAATTTTAATTTTTTTAATACATCCATGTCCGCTCCCAATGTGGAGCATACGGCCTCCTAATGCAGGTATCTGACATATACTATTAAAACATAAGTTTTTCTACGTGAACTGTTTGTTATTCAGTCGCTCAACCTCTCTTCTTCGAATCATATAGTCTTTTTCCGAAAATGTCTTTCTTTTTTGGTCTAAAATATGGAAGGTCTTATTTTTGGGGATGTTTTAGTTTTCAACTACAAACATTTATACGTAGTAATATTAATTAACATAACATATACATATTAATATAATATTTGTACACACATTTTTTAGAAAACAGTAATTTCATCTTCTCCTGGAACATAGCTATCCAAAATCTGAATTCCGACCTGAATTTCCAGCAAACGCATTCTTTGTTAAATCATTGGTAAGAATCTTTAATGTTTTTTAATATCATTATATAACTATTTCTCGTGTAAGTTTCTCGATTCTAATGCGTTGGAAATATAGCTGTCAGTTATTTAAAACCATAAAATCTTCACCCACTTTACGACTTCTTTTAGACCAGGCTTTACAAAATGTAAGCGTTTATTTATCTTTATTCTGTTTTAAATGTATTCATTTATTTCCATTCCTAGATAATCTTTGAATGGCTTGTTTAATGCAATATGTATACTTGTGTCTGCAGATAAGCAGTCATTCATGTGGGATTCATTATTTGATCAGTCTTCCTTTCATTAAAAACATCATGCTTCTAGCGCGGTGAATAAATACTGCATTAAATTAGCTAACCACTTTGACGACCTTGAAAAAGAGGTGACAGCATTAAATCGACCCACTTTCTTATAATTGCTCGTGTGGATTAGATCTTTTCACTTTCAAGGAAATAAATTTCTGAAACACTTTTTTCAGCGAAACTGTTTCCAAGTGATGTATGTACACATTATAGACAATTTATAATTATATATGTTATATATTTCATATGTTCATATCCTTTATAAAAAAACAAATGTTTGACTTTTAAATCTGTATATTATTTACTACAATAAGAAACTCTTCGTAACGAAACTGACCCACAGATTGTCTCTGAAGTAACAAAAATATGATTTACTATATAAAAAAAAAACTTAGTTTAAAATAAATATAAAATAACAAACACTAAATTAAATATATTTGACAAATATTCACGAAAAAAAAAGTTAAAATTTCAAATATGTTTTTTTTCGTCATATTTAAAAATACGCTCAACTTTCGGCAGAACTGCCTTATTGCTATTTTTATATTTCATGAGAAAATAATTATTGTACTTGGTCATTAAATGACATTAAATTAATAAAATGCTATAGGTTATTTAAAGTATCATCATCATTATAAATTATTAAAAGAAAGAATATGAACATAATTATTTAGATGAAATGATTGTAATGAATAATCCTCAATTACAAATTTGGTTTATTTTTATGCATATTATATTGTATTAGGTTCAGTGGTGTAGAGCTAACAAAAAAAGTCTGAGGGCGCTGATTTATTATAATATTTTAATGCTCTCTAACCGTAGTGATCCTATTTCAGCAATACGTTATTTAAATACATTATAACAAAAATCATTTTATTATATTTATGTAAAAATAAACAATTATCGCAAAAATTATAAATCGTCTGAAAAAGAAAAATTTTGGGAGCGCTGATCCCACGCACTCTTGCCCCACTACACCACTGATTAGGTTTATTTAA
The DNA here is from genome assembly GCA_031772345.1 of Himalopsyche anomala. NCBI lineage: Eukaryota > Metazoa > Arthropoda > Insecta > Trichoptera > Rhyacophilidae > Himalopsyche > Himalopsyche anomala. The sequence continues at coordinate 22,296,259 of CM062833.1, read as the reverse complement.
AAAATGTTATCACTATTACCGATTCTAATTATTTATATATTATTATATTTAATTATAACATTATGGCCTTTATTAGTTGTTTTGGTAAAATCACAATGTGAGGTCGTATATTGTTTGGCGCTTAATTCAAAATGGCCGTCTTGTCAATGCCGACAATACATAAATGAAAAAGCAAAAATCGTTCGTGAATTAAATTTTTGTATTATTAATACATACATTAAAAAACTTATTAGAAACAAGAAATAATTCAGCAGGGAAATGTTATGTATTTGAAGCTTTATGTTGGCAGCACTTACAAGATGGCCATTTTGAATAAGACGTCAAATAATATACGACCTCACATTGGGAATTCACCATTGTTTTCTTATGAGAACGATTAAAACATAAAAAAACTCGACAAGAGTTTTTTTAAGAATTGTTACCATAAACACTGAGATTAACTGAAAATGACTTTATCTCGTCCATAATTGTATTGTATGTTAATTCAAGATATATTTTATAATAGATGACCAGATAACATGGGTAAAGATTTATATTGCACCGTTAAACATTATCACGTGTCTGACTGAGACGACATCACATCTTGGGATTTATCCAACGATTCTCATTGAATGAATTTAACATATGTTTGTACTTTATAAAAAAACTTAGATAAATTACACGCTATATGGAATCTTTCTTAACTTTGTAACAAAATATAGCTTAAACAACACATTTTACGGACTGAAGATTTTTCAAAAGGGCGTATTTTATATTAAATATGTTTTCAATACATGCATAGTTGACAAAACTGTGTTAGAAATAAATCATTTTGTCCAAAATATGTTTTCTTTTATAACATCAAAATATGGTTTAAGATCAAAAGTAAAAATAAACCCTTTTGAAAAATCCCTGTCTAATAATTTATAATGGCCTATTGAATCTTTTGATTACGAATTATCATTAAGATTTAATGAGAAATAATAATTATAATATTATTCTTTTTTGTTACACAAATTCCCCTCACGAGTGAGTGAAAAAAAAGTTAAGTTATCGAAGCTAGACTATTTTTTGTACATACTTACATTTTACTTATCCGTAAAAGGAAAATTATCAACACTGAAAAAAAAACTTTCACTATTTAGCAGAAAAAATATTTAAAAACCTTATAAGTTATAAGTCTTTAACAGTATAATGTGTATTAATACAATGTACCCAGAGGTCACACATCCAAGTACTATCCTCGTAAAATGTTGCTTAACACGTTCATTGCTGAAAATTCACCTGGCATAGTAACATTATTTTTCAAAATGTTTTTGTCGTGACCGTCGTCAAACAGAACGGTAGCGCGTGCCAGCTCGAGTGTTTCCTTGGTTGTTTTTTCTTCGGCTACGGGTCGGTTTACAATTTGGATTTGAATATGTTTTATAGGTTCATCAATAATTTATAAAGTGGACATGTAAAATCAGGGGTTTCCCGTGTAAAGCGGTGGGACGGCGTACCTGCACCCTTTTCTTGATATTTTTAATTATTTAAATCAATATTCGCAAAAATAAATTTGCATTTTGTCTTTGACCATTGACTTTTTGTCATAATCTTAAGATCCTTTTAATTGCAATGTCTTGGGTACCATAACACTTACACCAGGTTTATATATTTATGACCAGGGTGTAATGACTATATATATAAAAATCTCGTGTCGCAATGTTTGTGGTCGCACTCCTCCGAAACGGCCTGACCTATTTTTATGTTTTTTTTTTATGTATATTTGTTAGATATGAGAACAGGTTGTTAAGTATATTTCATACCGCTAGGTGAAGGGTGTCCCTATCCAGATTTTTTTTCAATATTTTTGACGCCCGTCGTTCGTTTTCAATTACACGAAATTATTTATGTTGTTGAATGACAGATGGCGCTACGTGCGCCTCATCGCAATAAACGTCGCGTCATTTTGACATTTCATTTGGCATTTGTTTTGTATCAATGCAGTGCGTGTAAAATTTTGTACGATTTATTTTAAATTATCTCTGTGTGCGTGTACAACTTACTGTGAACAATGCCAGCAAGACCCAAGGGGGCCGATTTGGGCCGTCTAACGAACATGCGCGTCCAAATGCTACAAGATCCATCCGCTGACACATTATCGAACCAATTGATAAATATCGGCGATGGAAATGTTGCTGTCTATGTAAATACTGGATGCATAAAACTGCCCATTAATTTCTGTTCAATCATTGATTCGCAAAATACTCTCATTGACCGCATATTTCCCGATGTACGCACGCAATACATAAATCATGCGTGGCTGGCAGAAAGAGCCATTTTGGCAGCAAAAAATGTGGACGTCAGCGATTTAAACTTCAAGATACAGCAGTCGTTGCCAGGCGACTTGGTATCATACAAATCGATTGATATAGTTTGCGATGCCAACGAAGCTGTAAATTATCCAACAGAGTTCTTGAACTTACTGGATTTGCCAGGCATGTCACCACGCCTTCTACGACTGAAAGTTGTATCTCCGGTTATTTTACTTCGGGATTTGAACCCACTACGACTGTGCAATGGCACGCGATTGGTCATTAGAAAATTGATGAAAAACATTATCGAAGCCACAACGAAGCAAAATCCGAGCCGTAAATGTTTTGCTGCCACGAATTCCAATGATTCTCACAGACGTGCCAATTGAATTCAAACGCCTTCAATTTACTATTAGATTGGCATTCGCAAGGCCAAACGATGTCTGTTTGCGGCTTAGATTTAGGCACACCATGTGTTTCACACGGACAATTATACGTGGCATGTTCTCGCGTGGGCAAACTATCGAGCTTATTTGTGTTGGTTAAAGACGGACTGACAAAACATATCGTACACTCAATTGCTCTTCAAAATTAATATTGATTTTCTTTATTTCATTTTCCTACTTTAGGATAAAAAATACTTTTTTTAAATTTACATTTAACTTTTAAGAGATTAAACAATGAATATGTCCGTTACTTTAATGAAATACATTGAATTGAGAAAATTATTGGTTGGTGTTTTTTGTTTTTATCGGCGGTCATCGTCTACAGCGCTCCCATACATTCCTCTTTCTGTCATAGATCCCATCCCCACTCACTTACAATACTTTCGTTATTTTTTATTAACAACCAAAATATTCAATAGAAATAATTTTTATGGCAGAACAACGTTTGCCGGGTCAGCTAGTGATTTATATATTGCTGTGTTTTGAAAAATTCTCTTATTTACAACATCTAATCCCAACAAAATTAATATAAAATTGCATTTATGTGCAGATCTACCAGGCGTTGAAGAACTGAAAATGGAAAGAGTTTAAAAAATCCGTTAGGGGGTATCTAGTTTCCAAAAATACTCTTACTATTGAACTAAAATGATGTTTTGCCACGTTAAAAGAATGCTAGATAGAAAAGATGTGGAGTTTGCACTTTGGGCTTGAGAATTTGACCAAAAATTTTGCCCTGAAGATATTGATAATCGGTTGACATTTATAGAAACGGCCATTAAAAATATGTCAATCAGACTACAATTAGACGAACTAGGAATGATTCGTGGATTTCCCAAATACATTCTCGAAACGACATCCGGAAAAAAATACTCTTAATTTATGCACTAAATTCTATATTTTCAGTCGATTTATCGATTTCTGTTCGAATGCATAGGTGTTTGTGATTTCTAAAAAATTCTCTCGTATCTTTTTAGTCCTAAAATTAATAGGGCTAAGCAAGAGTGATAAGTTAACCACTAGTCCTTTTCTAGCCATATCGCCCATATCCTTCTATCGTTACCCTTTTTAAATAAAAAGAGAGGTTGAGCAACTGAGGAACAAGCAGTTCTCGTAAAAACTTATGTTGAGATACCTTGATGAGAAAACCATATCCTCTACATTGGGAACGGACATGTTAAGGAAAAGAAGTGAGTTCCGGCTCCTTTCCTCGTCAAAAAAAGCACTGTGTTAAATATATTTCATAGTATCTGGTGCGCGCGGTGTACTAATTTATTATACGTGGAAATTATATAATAACTACCATTATTCATCTGCATTATTTGATATAGAGATATGAAAAAACCTAATTAACTCTGATCTATATGCATATAAATAAAACCAGCATATTTTATCCACTATGCATTATAGTATTACCATGGGGAAAATACAGTATATTCTTTTTAGTGCAATACCATTATTAATTTTATTGAATAAAGCGCTTTCTGCAATTCCAAAACCGAGCACCAGTTTTGTAAGTTATATGATTTCACAAATAAATATTTCATAATACATTATGCACCAAATGTTTCCAACCGGTCGATCCCGAAGCAAAATTGGTTAATCCCAATATTTTGCTTTTTAAATAATTATTTTGAACTTTAACATCTAGCACTCCGATAGCAAATACCAATATAACAGCTTTGCTAATCGGTCACTTTTAAACGTTATTTTTGGAATTTACCGATAATATTTCCGGGCTTTAATTTTACAAATAGTGCACTTAAAGCATTAGATATTCTATACAATTTAAAAAATTTCAAATTAAAATAAAGCCCTTTATGATGTTTTTTTTGTATTATATTTGAAGTCTTTTATTGCTGTGTTAATAATTTAGTCGTTTTATCTAGGCATTCTTTATACACATCCTATGGGCGTTAGAGTTAAATCGATTTTTGTGACCATTATTTTATTAAGTGAAGGAAAAAGCAATTTTAACGAAATATGTGTTAAGCCACCACGAATCAATTGAATAAATGTTCTACAGATTATAGTGATAACGATGTGTTAAGTTAATAGAAGTCACCTTTAACTTGAAAAAGCTTCCAAGGTAACTGAAATAATGACGATGATTTTTATTTAATAATGTTGACATTCGGCCGTAAATTATAAATTAAATTTTTTTATCACTTATTTGAACGGGTAACAAAATTTGAAGCACTAGTTGATACCAGTGGCGCAGCGAGGAGGGGCGGGGGCTACCGCCCCGGGCGGCACATTTTAAGGGGCGCTATTTTTGGTCTACTGCAATAATCAAGAACGTGAAGTGCATCGCTGGAATCTGAGTAAAATTAATTTTAATAAATTTTACTCGGGGCTGAGACAAAAATAAAATAGCCCACTAAATTTCACAAATTTACGAACTCTTACTAACGCCCGAGACGAAACGACTCAACTTGTTAGTTAACACGTGTAAAAAAACATATCAATAATCATAAATGTCATCCTGCGTAAGATTATTTATTTTCACAATACACAATGGACCTCAGCGGTAGTATATTGTTTTTTTTAATATAAAATTATGACTGCGCGACAAACCAAAATTCAATATTCGTCAGGAGAAATGAAAGCACATTTTTTAAAGATATTTTAGTGTATTAGAGATTTTCTGAGGAAGCTGTTTGTTACATTATTACGGACATCGCATCGTTTGTTTCAATTGTATTCTTGACGTAAGAAAAAATTGTAAGTACACACATACTATTTAATATTTCATAATAATTAATCGTTTTGTATAAATATTCTAATTATTTTATTATAATACTGTAAAAAAATGTTGAGTGGCTTATATGAAATTCATCGGTTATTAATCAAATGTAATAAATCGATTAAATTGAACATTTCATTAAAATAATAATATATACGTACATAGGCTTTGTTTTAAAAGTTTTTTTAATAAATCTTGTCTCTTATATCATACATTAAATGAGCCTTTGAGAGCTAAAGTGAGCCAAGTAGTAAAATGGTTAAACAATTCTATTGGACTTCTTAGTACAATCACATCTTTACTCGGTGTTCTGGTGGATTGCATATTTTTATTTTAGTGAGATAACACTACACCCGGCCCTCTTTTTACGTGAGTTTCTTAGACGGCACCATTTCTTTTTTAACGCCATTTACTCGTTGTTCTGCGATTTTTTCCTTCCATTTTTTTACACAAAAAAATGGTAAACTTTACAAAATTTTGAATTGATGCCTTTTTTCTGAATCTTGAATACATGTTTATTGCATTCGTAAAATAGCACTTTTCGGCTATATATTTTATAAAAAACAATACTAAACTTATACTAATTATAAAAAAAAATGTGTAATGATTTGAAACTCATTGATGATCTCGATTATACATAAAATCGTACAATCAAGAATTTAATATGTATGTTGATTTTTCATGAAAATAAAATCTTTATTCAAAGTTACATGCAAAATGTCACAAAAAATGTAGCCGGTATAAAAAATATACATTATAAAACCATTGAACGTTAATTTTGAAAAAGATATTTTATATTTTCAATTAGGTACTTAATGGAAGGCCCATACGAACTACTGCAATTTATTGAAAACTATAGCCTTGATAACTCTTGGTAAGAATTTTTCTCACTATTGCTGTTAGTGTAGCAACATGTGAGAGAAGTTTTTCTAAATTAAAAATGATTAAAAATTATTTAAGATCCACTATGAGTAACCTTCGGTTAACAAATCTTGCCATACTATCTATAGAGCATCAGCAGACAGATAACATAGACTTTGACAGTGTTATCGATGATTTTGCTGACATGAAAGCAAGAAGAATATCATTGTAGTGCTAAAACTATTTTTTGCCAAAGATTTTTCTAGTTTCCTTCATAAGTCTACAATTGGTTTTTCCTTGTATTTTTTTTTAAAGTCAACTTAACATGTATAATATACATAAATATTTAGACATGTATTAAATTTCATAGTATTTAAATTTCTAGTTTTGAGTTTGACTCGAGGGAATAAATAAACATTTGTAATATTGTTGTCGTAGCAGATTCATACAATATATCATATTTGAGAGCTTAAGTTTTTTTTTATGCAGAATAAAGTAAATTAAATTTGAAATGAAATATTTTATATTTTGAAAAATGAAATATTTTAAATCTATTGTAATTCTAAATATAGTTTTGATTTATTTTGTCGTAAGTCAACTGAATAATATATGATATTTTCGATGTGCATTAATCTTCTCATTGCTAGACTATCACGATTATTATGTAAGAAATGCCGCCATTCTATTATAAAAGAAAATGTATGTACTATTTTTTGTTTAGAAAGTGTACTGTTAAGGGCTAGGAGTCGGAAATAATTTCATTTCGATATACAAAACAAATATTTTTTATAGCACAAACCAAAAATAAAAGTGGTGAATGAAAAAAATCAAAGTCATATCCTCCCTAGCGGAAAGGGAGCGGGAAAAAATTCTACAATAATTGTTTGTTTTTTACATATTTTTATTTTATATATATAAAAATTAAAATTTAAATAAATCTTTTTATTATTTATTCATCATAGTATGCAAACTGATATTAAAAAATTAACGGTACAATCCCAATAGAAGTACATCAAAAAGTGCATACTCTATTTGAACGGAGTACATTTTGCTTCCTAAAAAACGCCCTACTTCCCCGCAAACAAAAAATCCCTCATAAATGCGTATAAAAAAATCTTACCTACGCTAACTTAGTACGCTATTTTAGACCTTATTATTCCTTACGTAAGATGCTAATTTAGAATGCCAGACGTTATTCCATACGTTATTCCAGACGTTATTCCATTAAATAGTTTGACTAAAACATTTTGCTAGAGATGTGAATTTCATAATTTAATACATTTAATATTTATTTAAAATGCGAACAATATCTTGAAATAAAATAAGAAATGATTTTATTCTCGTTAGATTGAAATCTAAGAATCTAAAATATTTATATTATCGAATTGAATTATATCAGTAGTACATAATTGGTTGTAGTATAAAATAAATTGTAAACGAAAAATTCTAAATTTATATGATGTCAGTGTAGCTACTTACTACCACCATGGATTATTTCTCAAAGAAAATATGTATATCGGAAAAAAAATTCTGCTGTATTGTAGTGGGGCCGATATTTTTGATTATATTGAAAAGAAATATCATTCATATATGTTTTTAATATTGAAAATTGACATACACAGTATTATATACTTTTATTTTCTTACAGATACTCATATATGATGGTATTACTTGCAAACACGGCTTATTCCAAAATGGTTAGAAATATGAATCTTGAATTTCATTTTGAAAAACAATGTTCATTTAAAAGTTTTTTAAGTCTTACATTACTTTGAAATGATATTTTGGATGTTTTCAAGCCATTTTTGGGGCTGATTTCTAAAAATACTTTCAAAATTTATTTTTATTTACTAAATTACATTCACGGTTCATGTTTCAACAACTTTGGATAAGCTGGGTTTGCAAGTAATACCTTCATATTATACGTTCACTTGATAAATGCAAACAATGTGATTATCAAATATTAAACATAATTTATCAAATTGTAATTGCAACATGATAATTTAATAAATAATTTAAAGAAACGAAATTAACAACGAAAGACGTGAAAATATGAAAATATCACCGGCCATCTCTAGCGTGCTCCTGTATATAAACCTTTAGTAGTACGTTCGTTTATTGAGTGCGCGTCGATATAATTAAATACGTATGATACCGTTTAAAAAACATGTACCAAATTAACTAATAAAATTGCCGCGTTGAATTTACCTTAGGTTCGCTATTACGCGTGACATCACCGGCTGGACAAAATAGTGTTGAAGACATATCGGATACTAATTTGATCAATAATGACGTAAGAGCCGATCGGCTTTGGCATTTCTCGCCAGAGGGAGCAAAGGCCGATTTATCGGCTTTTGGGAACTGAGGGGTTAAGGGGGCGGCAAACTGGTGGATCGCCCCGGGCGGCACGTACCCTCGCTACGCCACTGGTTGATACTGCTGTTTATAGATATAATATAGGTATTAGCGGGTAAACATCTAGAGAAATTTTACAATATTTCCCACTAAACAGAAAACCAGTAATGTACTTTATAAATTAAATAACATAATTAAGTCATACGTAATAACTGACTGATGTCTTTCATCTATTACAGATAGAATAGCTCTTGATATATTTCTGTTTCTTCTCATATATTTTGATTTTGTTTTTTCCTCTTCTTTCCCTATTTTCCCTTTCTTCGGTGCCTGTATGATAAATGTTCCCTCTAAGGCGTGCGCGTGTGCGCGCGCACACCCCTTAAAATGTGCTCGCACACATTTTTCTATCCCCGCACAGGCCGCACACAGAAATATTGTAAAAAGAAATTTGTTTCAACAAATTTTATTTTTGCCTCAATACTTTTACTAGACTCATCTAATCTTTCCCATTTTCTTCCACACCTAGCATCGTTGAGTAAGTCAGTGAGTATATTTCTACATATTTGTGTGCATTTTTTATTTTTCTGAAAATTTAATGTTCACAGAAGTTGATGGTCCGCACACATAATATAATAATTAGAGGGAATGTTGTGTATGCTTACTACTAGTTGTGGTCGGTGTCCTTTTTATCTGTGTGAGGTTTGACGTCAGGCAGGTAATTGTACGTATGGGGATAGACTATTTCGTTGTCTTCGACAGCTTTACGATGTGATGAGGTCTCTGTGTAGTGTCGTGCTGCGCACGTACCAGGGAGCGTCGTAGTGTCTTGTTTTCTATTGTTTGGAAAGTTTTTAAATGGTTCGTGTGTGCGTGCCCATATTTGGCATGAGGAGGTCATGATCGGTCTTTTTATCGCGGTGTAAAGTAGTAATTTGCAAGATTACTCGTACGGCCTATCATCGGGTATAATCTACCCATGATTTGCGACGCCTCAAGTTTTTTAGCAGCTATGGGTATACTAAAGTTTAATCGCGGATCTAATGTGAGTTCAAGGTATTTGACCGAGGAGGTCCACGGGATGGAAGTGTTGTGCGTTCGGATGCATTTGATATTATCAACGTGTCAGTTTGGCCTGCGACTGAAGTTCATTGCAGTACATTTTTCTTGGTGTAATTATTAAATTTATTGGTGTATTAACGCTAGTCGGAGCACCAGTTAGCGATTTACGCGCTTGTTTTTTTAACAAGAGCTATTAATATATATATATGTTAAAAATGAGTTTAGGTGTCCATATGTTATAAAAAATATATTTAAAAATTTAACTCAATTTTAGGGGTCTGCGAATATTGCTTTTGAAAAGTTTGAGCTATGCAGAGGACCGAGGAAAAAAAATATTACTAGCGTGAACATAGAAATGGCTTATGGTAAAGATAAGAGCGAAGCAGTCATTATTGGAAATTTTTCATTATTTGAAGATATAATGGGAGTAAGGGTAAGTTTTAGTATTTTAATTTCATATACTCACTTAGATCCAATGTCATTTTCAATAAGCTGATCAGTGGTACTGTAAAATTTGCAGTGTCCTATGCTAGTAGTAAACTTTAAAATAAGAAAATATAATATGTACAAGCTGCAGTAGCGGATAAAGCACATGGGAGGCCCAAAGCGCAATAAAATTTGGAGGCCCTGTTTTATAAGAACGTCAGAAAATTCCATGAAAAACATGAAAAACCTGAATAAAGAGTACATGGAATATATAATATAAGTCATTATTGAGACCCCTAAAATACGGAGGCCCCAAGCGCGCGCCTCATACGCTTATAGGATAATCCGCCACTGGCAAGCTGGACTAATAAATTAATATTTTATTTCTCTGGCAACAATATTTTATCAACGAATAATTGGATTGAACAATGATCCAATCAAATAAGAGTCTCCGGACCCCTTACGGTTCGCCTGCTCTGTCAAGGGTGTTCGCAAATTCATACGTCAAATCAAACACATTTCAATTTCAAACCCTATCAAAATAATATTTTTTTAATACTTAATACTAAAATGTCGTGAGCTTAAATATATTTTTATAAAGATCAAAATCAAATATTTACCGTAATTTTTTAATTGTCAAATATAACAGCAAAATTGACACCGTCAATATTAAATCGTGAAATCAGAGGCTTTCGTGTTTTTAACATAAAAAAATATAACAATGGGTGGAAAATGAACAATTTTTGGTTTCGCAACTACGGCCTCTACAAACCTCCACCGAACTCGTTGTCAAATTTTGGGACTAAAATTTCGATGGACCAAGGTCAACGTCCGTGACTGAGTGAAAAAATCTGCAACTAATAATTTTATTCCCTTCAACATATTGTCATAAAATAAATGTTTTCAGTTCATAATGGCTACAATTCTATCAAACAAAAAAAGGAAAATTTTTATTCAAAATTTCAACTTTTTTCATGTCATTGTAAACTTTAGTGCCTATTATTTTTTATCACTTTGCATATTATTGTAATTCAAACAAAAAAAACACAACACTGATCTAATGCACATTTTATAGTAGCCACATGTTTATGTGAATGTTTTTTTTTGTTGCAATAATCATTCAAATGTAATGATAATAATTAATCATTGCTGGAGACAAGGGTGGACTGAGAATACTTTATATGGTTATAGTACCTATGTAAAAATACATAATATACCGTAAAATAATTAATATTTTGAGGGCATGCTTTTCTAACAACAAAAAAATCAACAGGTTGTTTCTTGTTAAAAACCTCCTTTTAACTGTGTACATTGATTGACCAAATAATCACAAGCTTAACCTATTGGATGCCGTAGAAAAAAGTACGCCTGTACTAACAATTAAAAGGTAACACCTTCAAAAAGAGTTATTCCCGCTGAATGATGACCATAACCATAATTATATTTATGAAAATAAGCCACAATTTCGTGTATTAATTCCTCATTTTTATCATGATCACTGATCATGACTGGTTTTGGTTCCTGGTCTTATAAAAAAATAGAAGTTAAACAAAGAAAATCCCGTTATATAATTTTAATTCAGTTCTGAGTTAAGTGTAGTGATCATGAAGAACACCACATTTAACTAAAATCCAGTTCTATTTATAAGAATATTCGGATATAAAAAAAATATCAAGCATTACAGATATTCTATAATCTTTACTTGATTACAGGCAGACCTCCGTATGTTTGTAAAGGTAAAAGAAAATTATGTCAAAGTGCTGACGGTAACTGAGAAAAATATTTGCCAGTCAATTTATCATTTGATTCCTTCAAATATTACAACCGTTGCAGTAATCGAACCCAAGAACAACTGTACAGTAAAAAAGGTATGTATTATTGTATGAACACTATTTTACTCATCTCTGCCTCGACGCTGATGTTATTACATAGTTGTCTGCATTCCTTTTCGATTGTTGCCGAAGATTCAGATTGTTATAGTGACATCTATTAATCATAATAATTGTTAAATGACTTACGACGTTTGACACAAACTTTTCATTTTAAATAACTAAAAATTTAAGAACATTCAGTCGATTGAGTGATTCTTTTTTGTACAATTTCAATTACCATTTACTTGCTTTATCAGCGAACTATTTATTGATGACAGATGGTACAACTGTACAGTAAAAAAGATATGTATAGATAGTATAGCTCTTCAAAAATTGCCATTTAGTTTTTTTTCATATATAATATGTAATTTCCAATTGAATCGTTATGGAATAGCTTAGGAATAATGGATGTGGATTTTAATACGGCACATGTTTTTTAATTTTACAAAGAATTACAACCCATTAAAGTAAAATACCTTCCAGTGATGTCCAATTCCCATTTACTTGCTTAATCAGCAAACTATTACTGATAACATTTTCAGTATCTTTAAGAGACTATTTCAGTAACTTTAAAGTAGTTTTCTCCAATTTTTCCAACTCTGACTCTACCTCAGGAAAAAACACCCGACTCCACCACTCCCGACTCCAACTCCGACTCCACAACCCTGATATTTATTCACATTTTTTAATTCACACTATGCTTTTCAGGCAACGGACCGCCCATTTTACGTTGATCTACCAATTCTGTTCAAGTTTATTTTCCAAGGGAAGTCATTTTATGGATCGGCTAAATTTCAAGCTAATCTTTATCTTCAAAAGCACAATTTGTTTTGTTGTATACTTTATGTGAGTTTCACGAAACCTTGAACTTTCGACCAAGAAGCAACTTTTTCCCCCTGCAGGGCAGAGTTTTGTAGATAATACATGTCACCTTTCAATATACCTTGGGCATTGGACACTTGTGTACACCGAATTGTTAACATATAGTAATAATTTATTTTAAACCACACCTCACGGAACTCTCCTATATTTTAAGGACATTGGTATTAAATATTTTTTGAATTACAGTTATATCTTTCTTATCCTTTGTCATGTTTATATTATATGTAAAAATATTATAACTGATATGAAAAACAATAAATTAAACCAAAACTTCTCACTTATTTTCATCTGTTCATAATAGCCATAATGTTTTCAAAGGACTTAAGATATAAAAAAAAACAAAAGGTTCATTTTACACTTGTCAAGCACATTGCCTGAATGCATAGCCAGAGACGTCAAAACAATTATCAATTTATTTTATGGATAATGTGAATAATTTGTGCAAAATCACATATTTACAATAAATCAACTATGTATAATACTTACTTATGATGTTTTTTATTTTGATTATGTCATTTTAGTATTAAGTATTAAAAAAATATTTGGACAGTTAATTTTTTTTTAAATGTCATAAAATTAGCGTTTATCTCTTAAAAAATGGCTGAGAAAAATAAATAATGTTTTAAATATTTTCTTAGAAAAATTCTTCTTTAACAGATGACATAGCCTCACTGTTTACTAAGTAGCAAGGAATGATCCCTGTCCTGCTGATCACACAGAGGTGATTAAAAACAGAATTTTTCGTGTTCCACAGGTAAAGTGACTCTTATTATTAAGTGACTCGTTTACAAACATTCGTGTAATTCTTAAAATCTAGCTTAATAGGGTTTCAAAATATCCCAGACGAATAAAGCATTTTTTTATTATTCAATTCCAATAAAATTTATCTGTACAAAATAACAGGGAGTCAGTGGCGTGATTTAGTAGTGACCTCCTATATTTGTTTCATCAAAAAATCCTATGTCAACCAAAATTCACTAGTTATTTTAAAAAAATTAGACATTAAAAAAATCATGTTGCTTAAAATCAAGATTTGGCAGATTGATAAATCTGAATTTTTATTTTTATTTAAAAATTCAAATCATATGTTTTTTTTTTCTTTCATATCCGCTCCCAATATGGAGCATATGGACTCCTAATGGAGTTTATCTCAACAGAAATGTTTCTACGAGAACTGCTTGTTGCTCAACCTCTCTTTTTCCAAAGAGAGTAGGAATAGAAGGAAAGGGCAAGGACAGGACTAGTGGTTAGCTAATCACTCTCCATACGCCCCATTCATAGGATAGGATGGGTGGGAGGGGGGAATTCATATATGTAAAATAGGTATTATTCTTTAAGAAATCTGTTTGGAGAATTAATTGAGCTTAGATTTTCTGGTTAATTAAATAAGTATGTTTGCATTTTAATTGTTCACGCCAGTTATTTTTATTGTTGGTAATACAAGGCAAGAGGCTAATAGCTAGTTTAATAATAATTTAGAATATAGAAGGAGTGTATTTATTTAATACAAGTTTGTGATTTTATAAACTGTCTTTGAAGCACTGAAATAATAAAGGTAATATGAAGAAATGAGTCCACTTGTGGTCTTCCTTATATTATATTATATGAATCAACCACCTGGCAAGAAGTCCATAAGTATCATTTCAAGGATATACTGCAACGTGTAATGTAATATACTGTGTAACAGTGGTGGTTTAAGCACACGAAAGGCCAAAGGCTCAATTAATTTTGGAGGCCCTATTTTTCAGATTACATAAGAACGTCAAAAAAATCATGTCAAAAATCTAAACTAAAAGTATATTGGTTATTTAATACGAGACATTTTTTAAGCCCCTAATATTCCAAGGCCCCAAGCGAACACCTTATTCGCTTATAGGATAATTTGCACTGCTGTGTAATGTAACGCAAATTTGTCGTATGGTACAATACATTATGTAATGCTCCATCTATACAATTTCTGTTGCTTTTTGTTGATTTACATACAAGCTTAATACATGCTTCTTATATAATAGTTCCATACAATAAAATATTCCTTCATTTTATTTAAATTGTCGGTAAATAAAGTAATATAAATGTTTAAAAATAATTGTGATTTGTTTATGACAGCATTATATTATATAACATTAACTTAAATACAACTACTGAACCCAAATGTCCAAATTTTGAATGAGATTTCATATTATTCAAATTTTATTTATTATATGTACAAATTACCGTTAGAAACTACAAATATTTAAAACACCGTCATAATAATATGACTGTATTGTCTTAATTGCATCCAGAAGAGATAGAAATAAAATATGATCACTTTCTATAACATTACCTGCATATTTTTTTTTACATTGAATATGCAGATGACTCATGCATAAACGAAGAATAACGATATTTTGTATCGTTTTAGTACTCTCCTGCCATATCTTTTTTATCACTACTCCTTTTTTTGAAATAAAAGGTTGAACGACTGAATAACAAACAGTTCTCGTAGAAAAACAACTGTTGAGATGCATCCATAAGGAGGCCATATGCTCCGCATTGTGACCAGATATGGAAAAAGGAGAGTAAAGAATGAAAGGATAGGGCTAGGACTGAACTAGTGCCATGATAAGCTGCTGTAAAGCAGCACTGGTAGAATGCAATCGTCAAACAGATGACATTTGGTCTTAATCATGTACAGCGATGTGTCTTAGATAGTCTGCATTGAGTTAAATGTGGCTATTTCTAAGCAAATATTAAATAAATAATAATTTGCCTACCTGCGATTAGGTGGTTTATAAACAAGGCTTCCACAACCTCATCCGCCTTTCCTTGAGATGATCGTTGATGTATCACTAAAATACATTTATAATGGTATTCATATTTTTATTTGTATATCACAGACATAAGGAGATATTTTCAACTCCATTTACAAAGATTATATACAGGTACTTTATTTACAATAAATTATTAAATTTTAGTGTAACAATACAATATTAGTGACAACAAAGTTGAAATGGCATTTGTTAAATAATAAAGACATTTAAATCCAAAAACTGTTGTATTACAACTCACTTCTATTGAAAAAATGATTCAAATTTTTTTAATAAGCATTATATAATATAAAAAAAATGTTTTATATAAAATTAAAAACGATAACTTTGGTTTTCATTTGCTGTCTAATTAGGCATACTATATGTTTCCCTTTTTTTAGTAGTATCATCTGACTAAGTGCATCGAAACATCCACTTGAAGACATTGGCATAAAACATTGAACTATTTTTTTTTAGGAGGGGTACAAACATAATATCATTGTTAAAGACATTTTCATTAATTCAACAATGGTGAATCATTGCAGTCTGTCAATATGCGCTTATATGGGTGATTATATTTATATGATGTTGTATTTATGTCGGTGAAATAGATACTATAAAATAATGTGAGAAAAGAATGTGACATTATTGCTGTATTTAGACAGTTTTTTGACCTTTGTTGTTGTCATTGAAAAAATAGCGATGATTTAACGTTTCAAAAACAATTCGGCAGCTCAGCCACCAAAAAGTATAGATGTTACATGAACACCGCCTGGTAATAAAGGGGAAACGACTAGACATTTGCTATTTTTGGGAAAATGGCATATTTTTGAGAACTAATTAGAGCAGTGATTTCCAACCTAGGAGGCGTGGACTATTGCAAAGGGAGGCGCGAACAGTTCATAACCTCTCATAACGAGTAAATCCCATAACGAGCAAAACAGATTGGGGAAAAAATGCTCCCTTAACGAGCGATATTTCACATAACGAGTGACTGAATGTTTTGAGTTTTAGAATGATCACTGTCACATAGTTGCTTGCCTCAAGATGATTGAAAAGGTGTGGGAAGGGGTTACCAAAAGAACCCTTACTTCAGCTTGGAAGAAATTTTGCCAAGGAGAGTTGTCGAATGTGATTTTGAGGGGCTTGAAACAGTATCTGTGAAGTCAATAGTCAACGAGATTGTATCTTTGGCCAATACCATGGGACTTTAGGTGGATAACAACGATATAGATGAGCTTGTGAAAGAGTACAGTCAAGAACTGACTACTGAAAAGCTTATGGAGTTGCATTGTTTTTTCCAGCAATAGTTATGGAGGAGAGTTTGTTGGTGAAGGAAGAGGAAGTAGCCGAGCAACAATCTTCTGGCACAATAAGAGAAAAGCTGAAAGCATGTGAAACTGTTACATCACCCTAATAATCACATTGAGAAGCATCACCCTAATAAGGAGGTGGCTATGCGTTTTACATATTTATTTAAAGATAATGCTGTCACATTTTCACCAAATTTTGAAGTGTCGGCAACAACAAATGTTTCTAGACAGCCTTCTAGTAAAACAGAATTATTTATTTGTCATAAATAATAAGCTAGCCGATTTTTTATCATTTTTTGCGAATCGAAATCGCATTCCAGGTTGTTACGCTTCTTAACAATTTATAAGCATGTAATTTTTTTTTAATACATGTTAAAAATATAAAAAATGATTTTTTTCCAGCATGGAACGCATTATTGTATTTTACATTGTTTTATATGGGCAAAATTGTTTTGCTTAACGAGTGTTTTACATAACGAGTAAGGTTCTGGAACGAATTAAACTCGTTATTAGAGGTTCCACTGTATATGAAATAAAGGATGGGGAGGCGCAAAGATATTTTTTTCTTCAAAAGGAGGCATAGTAACATAAAGATTGGAAACCACTGGATAAGAAGGCTTTATGATTTTTCTAAAAAATCTTTGCACGTATGTATGGAATCAAAGACAGGGAATCTAGAATTGCAATTAAATGAAAAAGGAAAAATGTGGACAATTCTTGATTTTATACCAAGGTCCTCAATTCCTGTCATTTAATTTATATTTGTTTTTACATAATTTTTTTCAAAGATTACATTTGGCACTCTTAACCTCGGAGGATTTATCATTCGGATAAAAAAGGAATGGGCTTTTTTTTAGCAGTTCGTATATCAAATTAGCAACACTTTTTCCAGTGACAGCCAATTTGACAACTAACAGCTGGTTTGTGCTCAGTTTGGTTCGTCATTTCACATGAATAGACTTACCAGCCTAACTAGCCAGAACAACACTTATGAATTGTGTAAATTTATTTTGAAAATTACGGTTCAGTTCAGCAATGAGGCTCAATTTGATTAAATGGTTACGTTACTAATCATAATTGATGCATTTGGAGAAAAGAAAATCCACAAGCCATTATTGAGACATCGTTACAATCAATCTAAAATCAATTACAAAATCAATTACAAAAGTCACTGTTTGGTGTGCTTTATGGGCAGATGAAATCATTGGTCCAAATTTCTTCAATAATTACCCCGGTCAGAACATTACAGTCAACGGAGAGGGCAATATATCCATGACTACAGACAAATTTCGTTCCCCAATAGAATGACATTAGTGTGGAAGGTTGTGGTTTCAACAAGACGGGGCAAAATGCCACACAGTGCTTGCGCCACAATCAATTTATTGAAGAAAACATTCGTAGAGCGCATAACTTTACATAATGTACGTTTGAATCGCCCTCCAAGATCGTGTGATTATAAACATTATTCACTAGTCTGCATTGAAGTATTTCATACCTCAAATTTCAAGAATTAATTCAGCACTGTCAGTGCACAAAAATGTGTGGAAATATTTTATATTTTAATACGGAAATATCATACAATTTTACAAGTCTATCAATATAAAAAAAGGAGTCTACCCCTCACATTCATGACCTGACAGGGTTGGACGGGATTAATTTTAACCAACCACTAATTTGCTTGAGGAAAATAGAGTGTACCTGTCTTAGCTCCTATATCTAGTTGATACGTTCACATACGTTTTTTACTATTATTTCTTCTCTGTGTAGCAGGTATAGCCACCACAGGGAATCTTGGAGATTCCCTGTCATATGTCAATTGCATTTTCTCTTCCCTTGAAATGCCAACACTTATAAATTCCATCAAGTACAATCAAGGATGTAGCGATCCCACTGGCCGAAAGAAGGGTGAAGTACGGTTAAAGGTCTCCTGAAGCATGTATCTCATTTATTTTTGTATAAAAAAAGCCATTACATAGTCTTGCTGTTGTAGGCGGCAAGAGAGTTTTACATAAATGTCGCATACTTCTCTAATTTAGGGAGCCGAATCTGTATTATTGATTTAGATAATGAGTAAAAATCAAGTTCTTTAATTAACAATGCTTCTGATAACAGGAAAACTTTTATAAAACTTAATTACCCAGCAAATGTTAAAATAAATTGTTCAATGCTAATTTTACAATGTTTACATTTCCTTTAATTTTTATGTGTCTTAATGTTGGGATAAAATCATAATGAATTTAAATAATAATGTCGTATAATGAATTTCACTGATGTAATTAAGATTAAATATAAAACTACATCACTATAAAATTATTGAATCGGTATAATTAAATATTACAGTATCGTATAATTACATAGTTGTACTAGAAATAGTTATTGTATGTTAAATTTAAGACAATATTATAATATAATATATATACATTTAACAATAATTTGAAATGTGAAAATGATATTTTTCAGATATGCAAGTAATGGGATCATTTGATTATGAATTATTATCATACAAATAAGAAAATTTTATACTTTCACAGCTTGTATTCAAACAATTATTTTGTGAAGAAAAAGCTGTGTCATGATTGATGTTTTGTTTGTATTGATTAAACAATTTTACCAAAGACATGTCAAGACAGGCTTTGCTCATTGTGAGCACTTTTGACAAATCATTGATATTCAATTCGATAAAATAAACATAATCATGAAACAAATGCCCATTTGAGGTGAAGTGAGCTAAGTATTATTTTAAAAAAAGTTAGATGTGTTGTAATATTCTACACGTCTTAAAGTGCCGTAAAAGTGAAATAACCTCAATTAATACACGTTGCAATAGTGCAATCTTCGTAAAATAAAATTATACAATCCACCAAAACACCAAGTAAAGACGTGATTGTACTTAGAAGTCCAGGAAAAATGTTTTACCACTAAATGGCTCGCTTTACCTCTCGAGAGCTCATTTGTTTTATTTTTATACATACATTGCACATACAGCTTGTGTGACAAGTAGTTATTATGATCACCTCACACATACAATGTTGGTTGACCGCCATGTATATTATTTTTAAAAAAGTCAATAGTAGTGATTAATGGTTTGGCCACCCTTGCTATAAAAGATACTCTTTGAAATCAGGATGCTGTGAAAAAAAAAAGAATATTGGGTAGATTTTGAGAAGGTGTTAGAAGTGTCGAGAAGGATGTTAATGAACATGAAATTGCATACCGATTGAAACAATTAATGTTAGTGGATACTGACCGGGCAATCAATTTTCACAAATGTAATTGAATACTGCACTGAAACAAAGTTTTATTCCAGTGGTTGGAGCTTATCATAGAAGCCCTCAAAACAGCAAAAGTAATGATGACTTTTTTTGTATTAATTCATATATTTTGTCAAAGTTTTGTTAAATCCTTCGTTTTAATTGTGAATAATGGAGCAGAATAACACTTCTTTCTAAAATGAACTTAAAAAAAATATATTATCATATTTGTTCCAACTTATGGGATGTTTTTTGATGTATCTTTTCTTTCTTTTTATTGTGATGTCTTGTTTGAAAAAGTCTCAACAATCATTGTTATTCAAATTCTATTTAAAGCCCCCATTTATTCTGAATAGCATAAATCCAACTTTTAAATTTCAATATTCCAGCTAGATTTGCTTGTATTAGTTAGTCACTTGCACAATTATCTTTTTGTGTTAGTGGAACAAAGCATTGTTTAATTATTAATGAACACAAAAATGAAACATTATTTCACACAAAACTAGTAGATACTTAAAACATGATGTTTTTGTCAGAACGGTAAAGAATAAGTCCAAATCATTTTCAATCATTCACATTATTTTCTTGTTGCTTTTTGGAATATTGAAACCTGGGAAGGTTTCCACACTTTAAAATATTACATGTTTACCATCAATCATAACACAATGTCTTCCCAAATTAATTAATTTTATACATATTATTTGACCTTATCTTATATGAATGAAAAATAAATATTCAGACAATTGACACAGTTCATTAATTTAATTTCTTGTAAAATACTGAAATAAAACTATTTATAACCATTTAACCATTTACAAATGTTTTTCCAAGGAAATGACTGCAAATTATATAAAATCACTCATGAATGAGCTTTACTTTGGTTGAATGTCAAAATGATAAATACACATATAATAAATGTGTTTAAAACCATTTATTTTTTATTTATGTATGAGACCAGTTATGTTAAGCCAGTCATTATTTTCAACCACCTGATAAACAATTGAACATGATTATTTGAAAACAATATCTTCAAATATGTAGTTTACAATATTGTCACTGAGCAATTTAATTATGTTTTATTGGACATTATGATACTGACAAGTATGATAAATAATTATAAGACCTTGACAAACTGTTCAATCATTGCTAACTTATCAAAACACAGCATCTCTACTGGACTGAATATTTAGTATACATTTTTGGCCCCTTTTAGAGCGATAAATATTGTATAATCCTAGTGGATAGTAAATTTTCGATTACTTTTAACGTTGATAACTCAAAAATGTAAAAGGATATGAGTTATAACCAGGCATCCACAACCATTTTCTTCTAGCAGACTGCATAGAAACATTATGACAGTTACTGGCCGCAAAGAAAAATACAATTTTAAGTAAGCACCATCACTACACGGGAAATACATTCCACATAAAACAGCTGCGCCATTTAAAAAAGATTAAGTAAGAGAGATATAGAGAAATGAAAGATATGTTTCAATAGATTTGACCGTGTTATTTCTAAGCCGTGCAAAAAGAGGGTTAGTTGTACTTGTTTACGAGATTTTTTTTCTGTGAAACTTTTAGTAGGCATACTTGTATTTATAATTCAAAAGTTAATGCGATCTTTATTTTTGTAAAATCAAGTTCAAATTTTCATTTTTCGTTTCTATGAACCGTTTTATTATGCTTCATCAACGAAAAAGCTTAATCACACCTATCAAATTCAATGATATACGTAAAATAATATGCACTATATTTTAATTTAAAAAATCCCCGTGCCACAAAAAAGCTGAAATGGAACACGGATTGTGTATCCCTGAACTAGATGAAATAGATGAACGGTTAAACCAAGAACAAGTATCAGCTTTTAAAATAGATAGAATAGAAAAACTCGAAACCAAAACTTCACTGATTAACAACTTTTAACAATTGCAAAAAGTAAAATATAGCAGTATTACAAAATAATTTTTTAGAATTTAAATTGATTTTGTGTTTAGAACTAGGAACTGTGTTCTTTTAAAAATATTTCATTGCTTTTCGGTTTGTACTTTAACAATATCTGGATATTATCAATGAGTGAATTAAATAATAAAATAAGCTTCACATTTATGTTTCAAAGGAAAATTGTCGGATCATTATTGGACATTGAAATGTCTGGATAATCAATAATTCTAGAACAAGATAGAAAAAGAGATAAAAAAAATTCATGAATGAATATAATACAAGAACCTAATAAGACAAAAGTTTATTTATGTGCTTTGTTGAAGCTAAAATATTTGTTATAAATATTTATAATTATATTGATAAATTAATAAGAATTAAGGTCAGTGAAAAAATTTTGACAAGCGTCAAGTTATGTTATAATATGTATTTTACCAAATTTAAAATTTATGAGGATGATTAATGTTGGAGCTTCTGTAATAATGACACAAAGCTGTCATGGGCCTAAAAATTTTCAACTGTTAAATTGCAAATTTACAGAAATCCATTCACAAAGCGAGAAAAGGTTTTGCTTAAAAATATACTGTAAAAAAAAACAATATTAAACAGCATTTATTAATACAATCAAGTCATATTTTTGCTCTCTTTTCCTCCAGTTTTCAACATTGAAAAGGGTTCTTTGTAAAAACCATCGATTGCCTCAGGTGTCGTATTTTCTCTGAAAGGCCCTGTATAAATTCATATTGAATTTTTCTCAATTATGACAAATATTTTTTGGCAGATAATACATATATTTATAAATACTACTTATAAGTTAATTTATAGACACAATTTCCACAACATAGTATATTAGAATAGTTAGGCATTATTTTAAGTAAATATAATAGTTTCATATAATTTATTATTTGTCCTTAAAACTTATGTCATAAGTCATTTTACTCACTAAACTATAAAGTGTTCACTGTTGGCAACAGAACTTAGTAAAGATTTGGTGATACTGGTTAGGTAAAGTAGTAGGCAGACGATAAGACTGGGTCTTGTATCTGCCCTCGAAGTGGCACTCTGGTTTCCATGTTGCATAGCAGCTGGAGTTTCACCTGGAAAGTGTCAGTGACATTCATACATTATCATTTCAAATACAGTCAACCTTTCATAAATAAGACTCATTGGGACTGGCTTATTCTTCTTCACTTGCCATATAAAGTTCACTATTTTACTTGGAATAAAATAAAATACTTGGAATATAAATTCATTCATAACAAACAGAACTTTCCGCATTAACTTCAGTGGCGTAAAATTGATGTCGCACACGCCAACAGCAAGGATACCACAGGGATCCGCCTTATCGCCTTTGTACAACCTCTGTACTCATGATATTCCAATACCCGACTACATACCCAGAGGACAAGAAACAATCATTGCGCAACATAACTTTCTGCAGACACATTGCTGCAAAATAACACCAATTGTTGCAAATCACAGGTAGACTCTACCCCATGATTAGGCACAAGAGTAAACTCGCCGTAAAAATTAAGCCATTCTTGTACACAGTGATAACAAGACTGATCATGACCTACGAGTGTCAAATATGAGCACACGCTGGCATGAATCCCATTCAAACACTTCAAATAATGCAAATGGCTTACATGTAAAATATTGTCAGTTTTCTTTCTCGATTCATTCTGAAAATTATTAAAAAATAAGAATCGGCAGATTTTGAATAAACAGTAAGTATTATTTGTAAATCTGAATTTAATTTTTTTATTTACAAATTTCAATCATATTTGTATGTTCCTAAAAAAACCCATTTGGAGAACTGATTGAGCTTAAACATTCTGCTTTATTCGATAAGTTAGTTTGCATTTGATTGTTTACATCTGTAAATTTCTAATAATGCAAAAAGAAGCCCTTGAACGAGCTTACAGCTAGTAACAATTCATTTATATTCGATTCTTTACCTGGAATCAATATAAAAAGAGCAATTTATACCCACATTATACAAACTCAATAAAGATGTACGCTTGAATTGGAAAAACTAGGAAGTTATAAAGGCATTTAAAAATAATATTAAATTATTTTCAGTTTTTACTGTTCTTTTTAACTCTACACAAGTTTACTAACTATTGGATATAAAGAATATTGTTTATCCCAGATTAATTGATAAGAACAAAAAAGCTTTTTTTATTCATTATGCGAATTATTAATATATTGGACTTGCAGATTTAAATCAGAATAATTAGCATAACACTAAATTGATCTTACTGTGTAAAATATGGACTGTAACGCTGTCAGGTTTGGCATTGGCGGGGGCACATGTATAGTTGCCAGCGTGTCTAGGCTCTGCATGTTGTATGACCAGCTCACTCGACTGTCTTGCATGTGTAACCACTACACCATCTGTAATTTTATTTGACAACTTCAGTAACAACAAAATCTAGATTGAAGTGTAAAGTCCAAATATACTTTTAAATTGAATGATTTTTTTTACCCAAGTCATAATTAATCATCCTGTTCTCGTGGTACCAAAACAAATAAGTTGGAGGCTCAGTAGACTTTCGAACTTGACAGCTTAATCTCAGCATAGATCCCTGTTGCACTATTTTATCCGGACCACCGATTATATCTGCATTAGCCTCTGAAATCATAGATGGCATTCTTTAAAGCGCTTTAATTATAGAACAAAAAAATAGTAGGAAGGAGCTATGATACAGAATCAAAGTTTTGATTAAATAAAGGCAGCGGTAGACTGCTAAAACGTTAACAAGGGGCTCGCTTGATCTCAAAGCAATTCTCGGTTTTCTGAGGAAGGAATGATTTTTTATCACTAATTATATGCAATACTTAAATAAGCAATCAATGGTTACTTACTACACTTATAATATGTAACAATATGCAATTCACCGTAAACGTATCAATCTAAATGGCTAACTAAATTTACTACTGCATATACTGAAGTTGTCGTAGATAATATGCAAGTCATAAATTGCAGTTATATATTAATTTGATTTGATAATATTGTTTTCTCTTTAATTAACAAGGGGCTCGCGAGAGCCTCTCCGAGCCCCCTCCAGCCCACCCCTGAATAAAGGTACCTTTTTTGTGTCAAATATTTTTCAGTTAAAGACAATGAATTTAACTAGTGATGTGTTAATGTGGTAACTAAGAATCATTTGCAATTTTACAAATCTGTAACGGTGTAAGCAATTGGGAGGCCCCAGGCACAATCAAATTTCGAAGCCCTGTTTTTCAAATTACTAAAACTGAATTTAAAATATTATATGGATTTTATAGAATACATGTTATTTTGAGCCCCCTAAGATTGAATGCCCCATGTGCGCGCGGCTTGTGCGTTATGGGGTAATTCGCCACAGAATGTGACTAATTTCTTACGAACATTTAATACCATTTATTTTAAACAAAAAACACTAATAATTCTTAAGAAAAAAAGCTTTTAAAAATCATGAAACTTTCATCTATTTTCAATTAAAAAAAAAACTCATAATGAGATGATGTTCTATAAGAGCCTTCATCCAAGTAAAAAACATAAACCACTTTTAGGGTGTTCACTGTCAATACTTGGTGGAAAGGCATTATATTAATAAAAACACAATATTCCTTTGTACTTCATTCCACTTTATTTAACAGGTCAGGACTGGTTTCGCTCATTGCGAGCATTGTCAACTGATGTCAACTTATTAAATAAAGTGGAATGAAGTACAAAGGAATATTGTGTTTTTTTTTAACTTACGTAAACTCTTCATTCACATTCATCATTCCCTCATTCCTTCAATTAAGTAAAAATGCTAATTAATATTTTCTTATTACCTACATACTATTATATCTAACTAATGTAGGTATTGATATTTCAGTGTCACATGACATTATTTTATTTTCTTCCTATTGAGATGTTCTCAAAATTTCAATTATTAAGAATGAGTGCAATATCTACAATAATTAAGAACAAATGGAGGAATTGAGGAACAATACAAATTGATACAAACATTTGTGATAATTGATTAAAATCTAGCTTAGTAGAATTTAGAAAAAGGTTTTAGTATAAAAGTATGAATTCAAATCCACAATTATTTTTTTTAATGATTTTGCAATATCAAAAAATAGGATTTTTATTATATTTTCGTTTTGAAAAATATGTTATTTTTATAACATCTTGGTTTTTTAAATATATTTTTTTATAAACCTCAACCTTAATTAAAAATGAATGTCGAGTTGAATAAAAATATAACTAAATTTAAGTAGGTAGAATAATATATTTTTATTAAGCCACCTATGTATATTTTATAAAAGTTCGTTGACAGATTTTTGTATTTATGATAGCTTTAATTTGAAAAACACAGATGTCGTCACCACAGTAAAATCTGGTACTCGATCACAGAGCTAAATTTTAATATTTAATGCCAAGAAATATTAAATATTACAGAATGCTTTTTAATTAATATGGTACGCTAGGTGATGAGTTACTTCAATCATGCAGCATCTGTCTCTGACTTAAGACAACATATTATTTATGTCTGTGTACTGCTGTGTAATGAAGTATAATCTCTCTTTGACACTGTGATGGATGAATTTTGTACTCACCTACAATGACTAACTTAACATATAAGCTAGTGGGTGGATGGGTGGGCACCTGGCACTCGTACATGCCTGCGTCTCCGGCTACTGAAAACCGAATATGAAGAGCCCAATCCTGAAACGTAAAAGAAGCAACGTGTTACATTTTATTATTATTTTCTTGCCAAAAAGCAAATCTACAGTAAAAATAATCAATTAGTGTCATAGTTAATTTTGAGTACGAATATTACTGTTTCATAATATAAATATAAGGTCATAGGTATAATAATTAAATTTTAGAAACTAATTACATTTTTTATGATAATTTATGTGTCACTTAGAAACACTTAACACTACACTAGTCTAGATGCACCAATTTCGGATGTTTTTTCGAGCTCTGTAACAGTGGCGGATTATCCCATACGCGCAAGAGGCGCTCTCTTGGGGCCTCTAAATCTCAGGGGTCTCAAAAATAGCATATATTATATAAACCCTTGAATTTTAATTTAAATTTTCAATATTGATTATTATTCTACAAAGAGTTTTGCAGCACTTTTATGTTATTCAAAAACAGGGCCTCCAAATTGTATTGCGCCTGAGGCTTCAAAAGTGCTTAATCCGCCACTGCTCTGTAAAAAAAAACAAAGAATATTTTTTTTGTCCATTTTTATATCATTCGTTTATTGATATTTTAAGTAAACCATTAATTTTTTTTTATAAAAATTCAAAAATCGAAAAGTTATCAGCTGGTAAAGAGAGGAATCCAAAAAAGGTGATGTCCTGGCCAGTGTTCCCTCTAAGCTGTGCGCGTGTGCGCGCGCACACAACTCGCCTAATATTTTTAAAATATGCATTTTTGAAATTTGATTAAATGAACTCTTTTTTAATGTAGGTGCTATTTAATGTAATACTTTAGTATAAATATATAATTTATGTATATACTAAAAACTATCCGGATATCCGAATACATCCGGATAGTTTCAGTTTTACTATTCGATATTCGAATAGTTGGTAATGACGAATAATTGGAATCCCTAATTGATACATACGATACTTTATAATAAAGAACCAATATTTACCCTTGGATGCCGTCCATGTGCGGTAAAAAATCGAGGATCAGCACTGTACGTGACTAAGCCAACAGTCAGCAAAGAGTGATTCTTTTTTCTGATCCACGTTACCTATAACAAAAAAATGAATCACAATAGTTTGGTATCAATAAATTGGCAAAATTTCTAAATTTTCGAACTTATAGATTAAAAAATATATAAATATTATTTTATGTATGTCAGATCCAAATATAAAGCACATGGTTTCCTAATCAGGGTTGCCAGATTTAAAAAATCACAGATCGGGACATTCCCTGTTTCAAATTTTTTTAAACATGTACACATCTTCTTAATTTGGGATTTAAGTGGGACTTGGTATTTGTGTATTGAACTCGGGACAATCCCGCTCAAATAGGGATGTCTGGCAACCCTATTCCTAATGGAGGTATCTCAATTTAAGTTTTTCTACGAGAACTGATTGTTCGTCAGTTGCTACATCACACACACAAATATCTTAGTCTACTAACAGAAATCGGTAGAAAAAATGCTGTCCGTACTGAGGTTCGAACCTGTGAGGTCCAGCATGGAAGCCAGCGACGTTGACCACTGTGCTTTATATAACCCGTCTAATATAAAATTACGATAATAATACGCCTTTGTAAAAAAATGAATTTTGTTCAAATATTTATTTATATTATTATTTTATCGACTATTAATATATAGATTGTTGGCTTCAGAACACTGCCTTTATGGAGTAGTAGTTCGTGCTAAGCGCCTCGTAGCACCAAATTCATACGCGCTAACTTGGGTTAAAGTAAAATGATGACATAGAAAACTTCGCAAAAAACGTATACGGGAAAAAGATTTGATAATAAAGACAAGCAGTATGTAGTGAAACATTAAACTTAAAAAAAATTCTCCGCGAGGTTTATACTAATATAATTTATGTTTTAACTCGTTGTCCTTCAAAACACAAACTATCGTGTAAAATTAGACATCAAAGTGTATATCTAATTTAAATAGACGAGCGCTGTCTGGCCTTTTTCACAGTCTATACCAGGCATGTTAAACAAACAAGCGGCCCAACAAAATTTCCAGAGGGAAAAAAATAAACAACTAGTGTTTTGATAAAAAAAAAACACTTTTATGAACACACAATTAAGATAAAATTTTGCACCTAACTTGTTCAAAATATGGAAAAATGAATTCTGGGATTTTAGAGTTTGTGTGGGTCTCGGCTCCTTTTATAACTTAAATATGTTTGAATTAATTTGAATTAGGACTTTTTTTTTTATTTTTCAATATAGAAAACAAGCGGCCCTCCATCCAATGTAAATATAGTCTGAGTTGAAAATAGTGTTTGACATGCCTGGCTTAAGCCATATCAGCCTTTTAAGGTCAGATGGGTAGTGTTTAAATAACTTTTATCATTTAATAAATAACGTAACAGAGCGTATATAATAATTAAATAAAAATACGAGGCTAATAATGAAGCAGAGTTTGTAAGTGTTTCAATAATTTTGATACCCAATGTTGAAAAAGAGTCTTCTTCGATATAGTTAAGTTGGAATAGTTATTAAAGTTATTCATAGTTAATTCTACATTATCATTCAGAGTTTCTGAACAAAAGTTATTCAAGAAAAACTTTTACTTTGCTTGGTTAACCCAAAGCTTCCCATACGAAATAAAGGAGGTCCACAGGTTTTCTGCGGGGTCCATGAAAATTTTCAGTCAATTTGCTTGAAACAGAATTTACTGAAACAAATATGTCAGAACTTCAGATAAGGTGACAGCAAGAATCGTCTATTGAATAAAAGGCATTGGAGAACCTTATTCGTATTGCGACTTCATACCTATGAGAAAAAGAATTTTAGTCATTACTTTTACGAAAAAATAAGCACAGGTCATGCCTTTCTACTGGGAATTCGGAAGATTCTTTGCTAGTAAGCATTTCTGAAAATAAACCATATATGAATTGATTTTTTATGTTAACGTCATTGGACAGTTTTATGAATTGATTTTTCAGTCGATTTATGTATTTCTGTTCGAAAGCATGGATGTATGTAATGTTTTGACTTCCCCACTTTAATCCATCCTATCCTTAAAATGGAGCGTAGCGAAAGCGATTAACTAACCACTAGTACTGTCCTAGCTCTATCCTTCTATTCCTACTCTCTTTGAAAAAATATAGTTTGAGTAACTGAGTAACAAACAGTTCTCGTAGAAATACTTATACCCTATTAGGAGTGCATATGATCCACATTGAGAAAGGGACATGGTAAAAAATAAATGTTTTTAAGTATGTTCCTATTTATTGTGAAAAAAATTTAAACGTGTATTAATAAATAGTAACAATTAGTAATGCAAAATAAAAATTTTGACGAATTAAATATATTTTTTGGGAGGTTCGTATATTATTTTTTTCAGATTTAGAAAACCATGTCACGAAAAAGTTTGGGAAGCACTAGGCTAACCAAAAATTACGTAATTTTTTCACTATTTCATTAATTTACCTGAAAATATTGAAGAAGGGACTATGCTTATACTTAATGTGTTCCCGTTCGTTATAGTTATAGCAGTTTATGATACTTTAATCGATGGTAATGTCCTAACGTAAAATAATGTAGTATAACCACTTCATATATTAACATATGTACATATATTATATCGAAGATATGTGCTTGGTATTTGATGTAAAGATGAATCAACTATCTTCGGAAGAAAAAATATTACATGCCAACTTTACCCTGTCTTATTTTAATTATTATAGGCTGGCTGGTATAATGAAAATAAACTGAATGTGAAAGCGGTACAGATCCGATGAAGTTTTATAATTAAGGATTCTTCTTCTTTGGATTTATCGTTTATCGAAAGTTTTTTACCATCTTATCGGTTAAAATTGTGGAGTTAACTATTATTACCATCCCGTGTACAAAGCTATCTTATATGTTCAAACCTTTCTTACGAGTAAAGATGAAGCGGGCGAAATTACTGTCTAGTGGTTGGGGGATAAATAAGATCGGAGTTAGATGTGATTTTATTATGAAGTAACAATATTATTGAATTTAAATAAATTCATTTTTTATTTCAATTGAAGTAGAAAACAATTATTAAAGTATATGGTATCTTTTTGGCATGACAGGGTGTTATTTTTTCGTTATTCAATTGATGGCCGAATTCTCGTGCGAATTTCATCAGTTAAAGATCTTGGCGTACAATTAGGGAGCAAACTAACATTTAATAATTACAATCTTTTATACATTAAAAAAGCATTACAATCTTTTATCTTTATCGTGTGTACCATCATGGTCTTTTCAGGAGTTAAAATTGTATTGTTAGGTACAACACTTTGGTTCGAAGCAGACTTAAGAGTAGGTCAATTTTTGGGCCCCAATAGGCTCAAAACCTTACTGTGGAGATTTTTTCAGATGAAATTTTTGAGAAACTAAATGTTACTGATTATTTTTTGAGAAATCATGGGTATGAAATATTTGTTCTCTCTAGGTGTAGAACCAGCCTGTCAATGGAGATACCACTGGGCATAGCTTTAACAATTTTTAACAATGTTGCTTCGGATGTCGTCATATTCCACGCGGACGTGGGTGAGTTCTGCTATTTGCTATTTTTTCATGTATTTAAAGTAGAGTTAGTCGGAGTTTACTCAATTGACTTCCTTGTCATTTTTTTCTACTGATTTTTAATATTTAATTATATTTTTTTTTCTTAATTGTAAAAGTCTTCAATTTATAATTTTTCAATCTTTTTCAATGTTAAATAAACAGTCAAAAATGTTTTAGGTAATACTCTCACTGGGTATTAAAAAAGTTTATGTGTGGAATAATAAATTCTATACCGAAGCCTTATAACCATGCTGCAAGCAATTTTTGACATACTGAACTTATTTGATAACAACAATATTTTAATACAAGTACATAGTGATTGTATTTACGTATTTTATCTATTTACTACATAAAGTAAATGGAAAAGTGAATATGTGTGTTAAATGTATTTAATTAAGCATGATCAAATACCGTTTTATGTATAAAACTGTTCCACTTAGTGAATGGTTATTTAATACCTGTCGATGATTCTGTGTACAGAGAATTTGTGTTTGGAAAAATCTCGTACGGAAAAATCCGTTCACCAGTTGAAACAATGATTTAATTTTTTAAAACTATAATACATTACTCGTTATCAAGATTCTTGGTGAGGTCATCGAACAGTGAAAATACAGTAAGTATTAATAACCGTGATAAATGACTGAAAAACATCAAACACCTCACTTTGTCTAAATTTCGTATGTTAAAAACGGGTTTTCCCCTGCCCTGTCGTACACACGATGCTAATGACCAGTTTGTCTGCCACGGGGTATTAAAAACACTCATTAGCGAACGAAATTAGCAAAGATGTGCGCAACTAGACTATTCTTTAAGTAATTGCTTTTTTCGTTGACAAACTAAATTGCTGTATCTTTTACGTAAATTACTTAATTAGCGGCGATTAGGTTATCAAAAGTGTCATTTATTTGAGAATTCTCGGAATAAGTCGAAAAATAATTAACTGGTAAAAACATTATCTAGGTGCTTACATGTTTTTTTAAATACATTTTTTGATTAATATTTTTTATGATAAATATAACTTAATCAATCATATCTTTTTTTGGTGCTTTACTATCGATAACCTTTTGGTGGGAATTTTACATTTATTGCACTAATTCCACAACTATTCATAATTATATAGACCGGTTTTACGAGATTAAAATTTTAAAAGTGCTTTTAATTTTTGAATTAATACAAAAAAAATGTATTTATGTAATGTAAAATATTGGAGGCACCGTATGGTGGCCATATGATTCTTATAGGAAATGATAATGTCAAAAAGGCTACGATAAATAAACGTTTATAAAAAGTAATGAAATTTTTCAAATAATTCTCTAAATGTGGCGATTTGCTGTTGAAATTTTGTTTTACAGATTGAATACGTATATAGGGATAAGATAAAACTAGTAGTAAGTTAATCGCTCTTAATATCACACTTTTTAAGAATCGGATCTGCTGGTAGGAATTGAGACATTGCAAACATTCATGTCTTCGAACACAAATCTATAAATTGAAAAAAAAACAATTTATAGAACTGTTTGTAGTGAGAATCAAATCCGTGAATCCGTTGACCGCTTCGTTACAGATCACGCATGAATAATAGTGCTAGTGAAAATGTAAATTAACAAAATAAAATGAAAATCAAGTTAAAGACTGAGCCACGGTACCAGCAAAATATTTTGATGATTAAATGGTGCTTTCCAATCGGCGAAATGATTAATCAGTTTGGGTAAAATAATATTGTCAAGTCGCCGATTGGTTAGCAAGAGCTTTGCACTAGTGATCAAGTGGTTCTAGGGCAGAGATGGGGAACTTTTTCTTCTCTAAAGGCCGCATTCATTTTTCTGATTCGACATAAGGCCGCAGTAAACACCGAGAGATTTGAAATCCTCAATTCGCTATACTTTTTCCCCAGATATCTTCAAACCTTTTTCCAGAATTGGCCAGAAGGCCGCACCAGGGTGACCAAAAGGCCGCGGGTTTCTCACCTCTGTTCTAGGGTAAAATTGAATTTTTTTCAATACAAATTTCAAATTTACGATAAGTGTGTTTGTGATGTATTGTTTCCTCTAGTTAACCTTGAGTGACTTATAATATTCTCATCGTGTTTGTGTAGTATGATCTTTCAACTTCAAAATATTTGACGTATGGACATTAGTTGTATTATCAAAAATAATTTAAAACTTTAAATGTAAAAAAAATATTTTGCTTTGACCGTATATTTCTAAAATTTTTTTTTTAAACAGATTTAAGAATTACTTACTGTATTCTCGGCAATATCATTCACCTCACAGTGTAATATCGCTGTGGTACCAGTTTGTACCAAGACTGTGGTACAGTTTGGACTGGAGAAAATGCCGGAGTTGTTGCTGGCCTTCGCTTTGCTCTTTCTGTAAGTCTTGTTCGAAGATCCAGCAATCTGGTTCTTGGTTGGTTCTTGGCCGTCGCCTTTGCTGTGATTTTTCCTAGGTCTGTCCCCGAATTGCTGATCAGGCAACTCGTCATGTATCGTGAAGCCTTCGGAACTCTCTGAAGGGTCCGGCAGAGATAGGGAAGGTATCGGTGGTCTGGATTCCTGGTTGTGACGATGGGATCTGATCCATCTATGTACTGAAAAAAAATAAAAAAAGTATTTAAATTTCTGTTATTTGAAAATCATATTTGGTAAAAATATGGTTCTTATAGACAGACACGTATCAAATTTTAACATTATTAGTTTACATACATATATGTTTTCAGAGAATGTTTTGAAATTACAATGATGTAACTCTACTGAGCTATGTAATTAGCTTAACGCGACCTCTAAGGCAAAGTTGCTC
Organism: Himalopsyche anomala; assembly: GCA_031772345.1. NCBI lineage: Eukaryota > Metazoa > Arthropoda > Insecta > Trichoptera > Rhyacophilidae > Himalopsyche > Himalopsyche anomala. Next base: position 22,262,014 of record CM062833.1, on the reverse strand, counting down.
AGTTTTAAGGTTCGATAAAGTGGGTGAAATGGATTGAAAAATTCCAGCCACCAATTGCTTCGAATACATATCCGTACATTCATGAAAGTGTTCATCCGAGAATTTGAATACTTAATCACGCAATAAGCTTGGACAAAATTACACTCGGCCACGGCGCAAGCAATTAACGATTAGGTGTAATAAAATAACTCAGGTATTGTAGTGTTTGAAATGTCAATACTATTTCTTTTCAATGAAAGAATGAATTCATATTACATAAACTAATGAAACCGAAGATTTTTTTTATTCCGTTCGGGTTATAGCAGGCTAGATTAAGTACTACTGCTATGTAAGGTAAATCTTATTATTTTATAAATAACAAAACGATATTTTAAAATATTGTTAAAATACGCCATGAATTTTAAAAGATTTCTAGATATTTACAAACTGTCATAAATTATAGCGTTTATTGGGAAAGTGTCAAGAATAAATACAACTCTTTCGATTGATTCGGAAGTACCAATAAATTAAATTTGAAATTTTTGTTATTCCATCAGGCAAACTACAGTAAGGTTATTTACGAATAAACCAAAAATTGATTCCAGTTCTTGATATATAAATTTAAAAAAATATGTTGGGTTTTTTCTACTGGATTGGATGAAAGGAGCAAGATTTTAACGCTTATAGTATAATTACAAAATACTTACTTATATAAGAAATTATGAATTCATAAGGAAATAAATTTAACAATGGTAAGCCACATTTTCTATTTAAAATGCTATTTACTAATGTTTCATTTGTGTTAATGATTTTTTTAATTTCCAAGAACTTTAAGCTGTTCATTATTAGAAATATTTACAAATCGGTTTTACATTTAGTAAAATGATGAGAGTTTTTGTGACCATGGGTGTAAAGACTGCGCGAAGTTAACAACATCTGTGACTCCAATATCCAATACGTCTGTTAACACAAAGTATTGAGAGCCCCTGAACTATAGAGTAGATATTGCTGAAAATTTGTGATTGATAATATTTCAAAAGCTTTTTATTCAAAGAAAATTAAAACAGTTCAAAATTAAGTAACTATCGTTTTCGTCAGTGTAAATATGTTCACAAAATAATTATCAATTACAATTTAACGTAAAAATGAAATTCCACGAAGTAAGTAAGACCCAAAAACATTTAATTGTAGATACAAACAAAGTGAACGAATAGTTTTGGTGATGGGAAATAAAATTCTATTGTAAACATAATATAAATTACGCTGGAATAAAGGCGAAAGAAAAAACGAGCTAATTTTTTACGGGCCAAAATAACCGAGGCTGCATATAACAAATTGTTGTTGTTGAGAACAATGGACCGGCTTATTAATTATTAAAATAAATCTCTCAGATAGAGGTTTACTCTATGGGCACTCTGGATGTCTAGTGTAATATCTCAAGAACCCTTTCACTAGACATGTATTGTATTATGCTGTGTTTTCTCTAGCCCTTCGTAAATAAGGCGGTAAAGAAAGGCATACATCGACACCCACAGCGAACAAAGCAGTATTTCACTTCTAACCATTTTGAAGGCATGTCGAAAAAATCCGAAAACAAAATTAGTAAAGAAATATCTTGTAGAACATTATTACAAAAAAGTGAGATTTTTCAAGCTACAAAAAATTATCCTACAATTCATTACATCAATGTTCTGTTACGAAAAATACGTATTTTGGTAGAACAGAAAATATATATTTGTTCAAGTTATTATACATTATTGAACAATTTATTGAAAATACAAAATCGTGTGACAGTGGAAGCCAGTAGTGTCTCCAATCCCAAATCCCAGATACCGAAATCCCGGTATTTTGGTAAGTGAAAAATTCTTGAAAAGTTTTTGAAACCAGCCAAAATTCAAAAAAAAGCTCTGTAACCCTTATGGACGAGCCGCTACAACTTCTACAACATCTAATAAAAATAGCTGTTTAGCTGTATAATTTTTAAATACAATGAAATTAATCTAAATATTATAATGAATACATAATACTACAATGTTAAATAAACTTATTAATTGATTTGAAAGAATTCACATAATCAATAATTAACAGTTAATTGAAAACGTATAATGTTAGAAATATAACGTTTTTTTAGTGTTCATGTACATTTTTATAGTTTGTTTTCACAAACAGTGGCGGATTATCCTATAAGCGCAAGAGGCACGCGCTTGGGGCCTCCAAATCTTAGGGGCCTCAAAGATTGCTTTTATAATATAACACATAAAATTTTCGTTCAGATTTTAAATATTTTCATTGGAATTTTCTGACGATTTTATGTTTTCCGAAAAACAGGGCCTCCACATTTTATTGCGCCTGGGGGCTCCCATGTGATTAATCCGCCACTGTACATAAATAATCTACTTGAAACTTTGCACCAAGCTTCATAATAATATTAATTAACATCGGTAACCATGTTATTCTCCTGGTTATAGAATAGCAAAGTAATCATGTTTAATTTTATAAAATAAATTACCATAAAATATCAAATGTCAAAATTGCATTTTAATTATGTTGTACAGCTTTTATATTAAGCTGATGGGTATTTCGACATAACGCTACTACTTTCGTCTGAACTATGCTTAAACAGAATTTAACTTTGCTATATATACTGACTAAGTAGTAAGAAGAGACACATTATACATCTAATCGTATATTCAAAAATCCTTGTCTATATTGACAAATAAAGTATTAAATGGAATAATTTGATATAATTTAAGATTTAAACTGAAGATGCCTGGTGAAATTACAATATTAATAGTAACAAAACTTGTGTGAATGTACATAATATGAATGATTCAAATATAGGAAAAATTTGACTTTGTGTTTATCCAGGAAATTTGTCTTTAAAGAAAGATTAAATTTCAATGATTATGAATGATTATATTAGATTCTTGTAATGGCTTAAGCCATAGTTTGTTAACGCTGTGCCTGCGGGCACATGTGCGATGTGCCCTTACAAGTTTAGTACATGACTTGATATTTAATATTGAACAAAGATGATAATATCGTTGTGGTAATATTATAATGTTTTTTTATACTTATTATATGTCGTTTATTTGAAACATAATTTGCTGTCACCCTAGTCACTTTGATATGAAGACAATTTATTATAGATGAAAAATTACGTTCTAGACGTGGTTAATATTGTGAAATATTGTCTTATGTTTCATTTATATACTTAAGTAGATCAGAGAGTTCATAGCGTGTGTTCATACTGGCCCAAATATAATACTTAAGATAATATGCCAGCAGGTTGCAGGCGAATACGTAACCGATAGAATATGAGTATATTCATGGAAAAGTTAATTTCCAAAATCACGCTCATTTCGAAATATTCAAAAAAATAATATTGTTTTATATCAAATTACCATACTCACTTATCAAAGAATTACGTCAATATAAAGTTAACGGATATTTATACATCATTAAAATATATAAATTCAATAATCGTATACTAAGAATTTACGGTAATAAGTTAAGTACGCGCTTATTTTGTTTGTTTTTTTATTTATTTCAATATTCATTGAGTTTATGTATAATAAAAGTATTCTGAGAAAGTTTATTATCTATAATGAGTAGCTTTATAGAAATATAATTATATGTATTTAAAATATTTGAGTAAGAACGTATAAACTTAGAACAAACACAGAAAAACGTTTTTTAAATTTTTAGGATAAACTTAATATTTTAACCAAAGTGGTATATTTACTAAACTGCTATTATTGTGAAGCTAAATATATTGATTAAGCAAGAAGATCGTTCAATATTAATTAAAGATAGGGTGACGAATTATCTTCACTTGGAAAACATTTGCTTCTTCATAATCATTGTTTTGATACAAATAAAAAATTATAAATTATACATTTTTATAAAAAAATTAGTAAAGTTAAAAATAATATAAATTTTAGACATAAATTCTGGTCTAATTTAAATATTTTTAATATGCGAATTATGTTTTCTTCGTCTCCGTTTCTTTACCCGTTTCTTAAGCCCACGTTTACTATTAATTTTATTCTTTTGTGTGTAAGAATTTATATGGTTTGTTATTTTATTTCGGAATCCTCATGGAAGCACAATAAGTAACTATTGGCTTTAGTTAACTAAGTAACTAATTAATGCTTCATTAAATACAAATATAATAGTTTCACTAATAGCTACACAGTTTTTGTGAAAATAAAATAAAAATAAGAAGTATCATAAGATCGTAACGAATACTGACTGTGAAGGACCAAAACCAAAACATTTATTATCTTGAAATTACAAGTTAATTAATCGAATTATTTAATAAAATAACGAGAGCAGCAATCAGCTAGCTAAGAAAAAAAATTGCTTGGTAGTTTGAAGAGTTTGAAAAAATATGAAGCCAGGTAATTTTTTTTGAAAATTAAATTTTCGCTGATACTTCTTGTTTTTCTACTCAACGTTAATATCGTTTTATTTGCATCTTTGGTGGATAAGGCGGTAGCTTTGTGGAAGTTCATTTTTGATATAAAATTAAATTTGATAACTTTTTTATTCCACTTGTTGGGTAACAAAATGTTACGCGTGTTCCATTTCTTTGAGAAGCATCATCGGATAGATAGAAATTGATTATAATTATTAATTTAAAATAAATACAAAATTTAATATATATGTATAGTATAATAACAACAGACTTTTGTATTTATTTTTTTGTAATTGAAACGCGTTCAGGTAAATTGAGTGTGGTCTTTATTTTCCAGGTATAATTTTATTAAAGCATGTAGTACTACCGACATTAAACATTTAAATTTAATTAAATTAAATTAAAATTAAAATTAAAGTATGTATTGAAGGTTATATTAAATAATTTTGAAAAAAATATTTCTAAAATTTGAGAAAATATTTTTAAGCAAAAAGAAATATTTTATTATGAAATATTATCACTGAAGGTCAGCCATTTTATTATTGAAAAAAACTATAATCTGCTGCTGTGAGAATATTTATATTTATATTTCTTTTAAATATTGTGATTATGTATTAAATTCATAAAAAGATAAGACGTTCATATTATATTGTATGTTTTATTCTTCCCGTGTTGTGTTTTGTCCGGTTGCCAAAATAAGGATATGTACAAAAAGAAGAGATGGAAAAGATACGAAATAAAATTGAATGATTCGAAAAAGACGTATGAATGTATATTCATGGTATATATTAAATAAATTTACCTTTGATTTTTTATGTCAGCGAATCAATTCAATTCTAAAAAAAAAAAACGAACGGTTTTCGAAAGCATCCAGCGAAATATTCACCTCGATTCTTTTCAGAACAATTTTATAGATTTAGTACGGAGGCGTGTTTTGATTTTGATATTCTTCGGCGCACTTTTGGGTCGAGATATATCGCGAGGTGGGAAAACATTTTGGCGGGGAAATAAAAACAATAATGCGGAAACGACTGAGACATGAATTATTCCACAAAATTGGTTTCCGCCGGATATTCTCGTAGCGCCGCCGTCGTCCGCGAAAGAGTGTAATTACAAGGGGAATGTTGCATTATTGGTTTTTTTTATTTAAAAATAAATTATAGCACTCCTTTATTGGAAGCAGTTAGGGAATGCAATATCGAAATGATTAAAATCGGGACACCGGTTTTGCTGTTATTACAGAAATACCGGCAATAGACATGTAAAATACCGGTATTGAAAGACAATTGAAATCTTATTCCATACACACAAAATGTAATTTATCATTATATATGCATTGCTTTCAGTCACGCGATGGTCTTTGAAAATTTTATACCTTTAAAAAGTTTCACCTTGTTTAACGTCGATGTTTTCGATTGTTGTGCTCACGGGTTCGCATCCCAGTACGGTCAGCTTCACTGTTTTAGTGATAGAACTGCGATAATAAAAATAAAAACAATCATAATCTTTTTTTAGAGTCAGTGGTCCTGTGTTCAAGATAATTGGCTTTTTATTGCAGTGGCCATAGGTGATGATTGATGATTCTGATGTTTGGAATTCCCTTCTAACTATCATGTAGTAGCAGTAGCGAGAGTGATTAGCCAATCACTAGTCCTTTTCCAGCTATATTCTCTTTCCCTACTCTTCTGAACAATAAGCCTTTCTCGTTGATCTTCAGCTTAGGTAAACTTTTAAAAAAGTCTTCATGATTCAGCAAAAACGGTAAGATAAATAAATATATTAGAAGATACCGATATTACTAATTAACATCAGGTGCCGGAACTCATTTCTTGTCAAGCATTTTTTTATAATCTATGTCCGTTTCCGATGAGGAACATATGGACTTCTAATAAAGGAATTTCAACAGAAGTTTTTTCTGCAAAAAATGCTTGTTACTCAGATGCTTCACCTCTTTTTTTCCGAAAGAGTAAGAATAGAAAGATAGGACTAGGAGAAGACTAGTGATTTCAAATTTTCAAAGCAAATTAAAAATAAAATTTTGCGACTATTGATCTGAAACATTAAAAATGCTCGGGAAAAGGTGCCGGAACGCCGTTCCACCGCGACACGTGAAAAAAGAACTGATTTAAGTTATGTGCATTTGATTCAAACTACAATATTTTGTTATTCTAGTTTTCAATATCACTTTTGAATTATTTTTTAATTCTACGAGGAAATTGAAAATATTTTAAACACTAATAGGAGTATACTTAGTATAATTAAGCTTAATATCGGTATTTATAATTGCGTTCTGTATTGTGGTCCCTTGGTGGAGCAAGGTTGGTTCGATTATTGATTAGAATTCTTGACGCTTTATTCGTTATTGAAAAGGGACTTAATTAAACAGTAGATTGATAAATTGTGATGCTCACGAAATTTAAAAGCTCTCTCAGTGATCAGAATTATTTATGACACAGTAATAAACTTTTACATTCTCATATAAGCATACTGTTATCATTAAAAATGTGCTGGAAATTTTCATTACTGATTCCACCATTTTGCGAATAATTAATCTGACGCAAAAATGCTACTTTTCAACCTACACAAATTGTAAAAAAAACACCATCCAAATAAACAAATTAACTTTCGTAAACTTTCTACCTCCGCAAAAAAAAGTTAAATGACCATTTTTTTAAATACGATGTTTAATTTAACGTCGCTAAAATAAATATTTTATATTAAAATAATATTTTTTTAAGCCATTAAAAAATTCTTTTCAACGTTTGTCAGAAAAGGTTTTATAAATATTATTATCACCTTTATATGAAATAACATATTTTCAGAACACAAAAATAAAAATATAATTTCAAAATATTGTAACAACCATAACGTATGGATGGAAATATTTAAGAAAAGTGTTGGGCTTATAATATATTTTATTTCAAATGTATGGAAATTGCGAGCATTCAACTGATGCTCTTATTAATAAAAACACAATATTCCTTTGTACTTCATTCCACTTTATTTAATATGTCAAGACCGGTTTCGCTCATTACGAGCATCGTAATGAGCGAAACCGGTCCTGGCATATTAAATAAAGTGGAATAAAATACAAAGGAATATTGTGTTTTTATTAATATAATGCCTTTCCACCAAGTATTGACAGTGAACACCCTTAAAGCAGCGGTGGGCTGCCAATACTAAACAAGGGGCTCGCTTAATCTCAAAGCAATTCTCGGTGTTCTGGGGAGAAGTGATTTTTTCCATCACTCCTATGCAATTATATGCAATACTTAAATAAGCAATCGATTGGTACTTAATACACTTGTAATATGTAACAATATGCAATTCACCGTCAACTTATCTATCTAAATAGCTAAAAATGTACTACTGTGTATACTGAAGCTGTCTTAAATATTATATAAGTCAGAAATTGTAGTTATATACTTATTTGATCTGAAAATATTGTTTTCTTTTAAATTAACAAGGGGCTCGCCGGCCTTAGTAAATTTTAACAAGGGGCTCGCGCGAGCCCCTCCGAGCCCCCTCCAGCCCACCCCTGCCTTAAAGTGATGCTCTTATGTTGATAATCATTGCCATGAGCAAAATCGATCATATAAAATAAAAGTGTAGTTAGTAAAAATGAGTGTTCGAATTTTTAAATATGTATTTTAACAATAAATTCAGTCTGAATATTGTTTAAAAAGATCAAAACACGTGAAAAATAATGTGGAAGAAACAATAATTTGTTTATTATTTAATTGAATTTCTAAGAAAACTCGCATGTTTTGAGCATGTGTACGATAAATAATTTTCTTTTGATGTAATCTATGAAATTTATCCCAATTTTATCAGTATGTATTAAAAAAAAAGTTACTTATTGACCAGAAAAGTATGGGAAATGATGTGACATGATTGAAATGGGTACCGTCGGCCACTATTGATTTGTTTTACAAAAGATATCTATATAAAGTTTTTGTATACTCAAAAAAACGTGGCAGTATTTCTCTTACCCAAAAAAAAAGTATAACAAAAGACGTTTGATAAATCACCGAGATTCTTCTGTGAAATTTCCCTTTTTCAATATTCACAGTATTTTCGTATAATCAAAATCGGCTGCGACGTTTACTTTCACAAGACGTGAATATTTGAGTGGGACGTTCCAACTTACCTGTATAAAAAATTTCAATAATTCTTTTGATACAAATTTCAGAGAATTCTTCATTTTGTCCACCATATGACAAGTTATAATATTCTGTATACTGAAATATTTACGCTGATATAAATGTGTTATTATATTGAAATTATTGTATGTATTTAAAAAAAATCATCTATCTCTAATTTGGATCATAACTAAGTATTTCTGAGTATTGTTTACTTGTTTTATAAAATAAAAATCTGCTGAATTTTTAGGTTGTATATTTTTTTTACAAAAGGTTCCTAATGTAAAAGGCAATAATGTCAAAAAATAGCAAAGTGTTCAACTCTACAAATATATATATATATTTATTTAGTTGATAGCTATTTCAGCGTAGGGAACAAATTAAATGGTCTGAATTTAAATCAATTTTTGGTCAAACTAAAAATATGAATGGTCGGAATAAAAACATTATACGGTCAAAATATTTTATAAACATTTTTGTTATGTTAGGTTAGAGTTTTTAAATTTCATTTCAATTATGACTATTAACACTGACCGATGTATTATGACCATACATTATAAATTCTGATCAATGTAATATAAATTCTGACCGGAAAAATACGAGGCATTCGGCGTATGCCTTCATCAGAACTGTAGTTTTAACATAATAAATAAATACAATAATACAGTCTATCCATATATAATATGTAGTGTTTTGATATACATATTTTTTAATTAAATCAAATATATGTACATACGAAATATTTGTACTACAATTGATTGAATTATGATACCCCCACGTTAGGAATGATATCTTTAAAATCAGAATAATACAGGAGAGTGGTTTATAAAGAATAAAACGTTATGGATGTTAAGTTCTTGATCGTTCTTTACCAAATTCTATATATTTATATTTGACAATGAACAATCTAAATTGTGTGCAAAACGATCAAAATTTTCTCTTTAAACCACTATTCTCTAAAGTTTAAGAAACAATACTTTACGTAGGAGATGTCGAAATCTTTAACCCTCGCGGCTCGGAGACTAGAAAAATACTTGTCATCCGATGAGGGTCGTTTAGGGACCCCAGTGGTTTCCTCATTATTGGCCTTATTCTTATGAATTAAAAAAAAAATAGTCTAAGGGTTTTAAAATATCTCTCTGCATCATTCTTCATACATTTTTTTTTATAAAAATCCGTGGTTTTTTAAAAAATCATCATATTTTAAGTGGCGCGTAAAAAATATGTCATCCCAGGACACATATAAAATTGCAACTGATTTGTTTAGTCCAGCTATCTTACGATCGCTTATCGCGGGCGCTTATCGTGTTATCGCGTCATCGGGTTATCGCGTATTTATATAAACTACAAAAGGTCCAAAAAACTATGATATAAGAATACCTTAATTATAAACAATGTATCACCCATATTAAAATAGATATGTGGGTATTTGGGTCGCATTTCTTGAACTTAGAACCGTAAAAGTTAAAAGAAAAAATGGTTTTATAAAAATAGAGTGTTTAATACATTTATGCCTTTCGGTATAGAAATATGCATGCTTTTGAAGCAAATTCAACCGTCACGCCAGTCTACCTTTCCATACTCACTCAACTAAAAAGGGTGTGTTAGAATATTGTGATCGATTGGGGAGCACGATTTTGAAGAACACATAACATCGTATAGATTGATTTGTATCAGGTTACGCAGACTGCTACCTAAAAGTTCTTTCAGGTCAAAGTGATTGGGCTCGCTTAGTTTCTTATTGATTATATTCAAACATTATTTTGTGATATCAGTGGAGTTATATTATTTTTAAGCAGGTGTACGTAGGAGAGTTAATGAAAATTCGATTATGTAAAATCCGTCGATTCAGGGTCCAACATCTTGGAAACCCGACGGGTCTCGTTAGGGTTAAAAAAATATATAATATTAAAAAACATCCGTGTCACATTTGAAGTCATTAGCCGGCGGGTTCGGATCCAGTTGAGTTCTGTTGAGAAATCCTAGTATATATACCGTAAATTTGAAATATAACATTATTACCCCCCTCTCACGGGGAGGAGTCCCCAACTACCCCCGAAGCGCCACCACAATTGTCTGTCTCTCATTAAACGTTTTTCTTTTTCCATGCATTCAATCTATCATTCGAATATCTACGTTTTGCACGTAGCGGCAAATTAAATAATACAGCCTGTTTTATCAATTTCTAAAGTGAAACGTCCTCCTTAACCAACCCTTTAGTAAACATTAAGCACGAGGTTTTAGAGTAAGTTTCATTGCAAATTAACAAATAAAATAAAAAAAACTCATGGTTATTTATTTCCCATATTTGCAAGCATAATCAATTGATGAAAATATAAATGGATTCAGAATTATTTATTTATTATAAAATAATAAAACTTAATTCATATATTTATTTAAATAATTAGTTTTTTACAATTTGTTTGCCACACCTTGTAATCAATCAACCATATACAAAATAGTACTTATAGAACTAAAATACTTTGATATTTTTTCACCTTATAGAAATGAAGCTCTAAAAAGTAAATGAAAATTAATTCAATCAAGAAAATACACAGTATCTTTTTTTAAGGATTCGAAATTAAATAAACATAACATACAGGTAATACGTCGAATTTCAAACGCATTTAAAGTTTTTGGTTAAATGTTATATCATATGAATGAGTACACCGATAAAATTTACTTTTGTGTTAAAAGGATCAATGTTTTAATCGCTTCTTTGATTAATCGTTTCACTTTCATAGGTGGATCGAGAACACACTAGTATGTTTCATCAACTAGTTCGTATAACGTTTTATATCAACATAATAGTTGAAAACCAATTATAAATAACCTCAATAAATAAAAATACCGTACGTTATTTGATATTCACTCGAAAATTTCGCCATGTAATGGACTCTTTCAAAAAACTAATTGAAAACTTGAGGAAAACAAATCGTGTGGCTATTTCATACATGCAAGCAAACAAGTTGTCTCCGTAAATGATATCAAGGCAAATGGACGCCGTTTCATTACTTTGTACCTTTAAAAATTTTTTTTGGACCATAAAAAAATTGCAAACAATATTTATGTATGTTATTTTTGTGACTTTTGAATAACTTTGTGGAAGTTCATTTTTATTTATTTTTTCATATCCGCTCCTTATACAGAGAACATGGTCACCACATAGTTTCTCCAAGATTCTCTCTCCCGCTATTTTTAATAATACATTAAATTTGATAACTTTGTCATTCCACTTGTTGTGTTACAACATGTGACAGGTGTTTCATCACGTTGGGAAGCATCGTCAGACCTAATGACAGATAGACTTATATCTGATGATGCTTCTCAAAAAGGAAAACGACGTGTCACATTTGTAATAGAGCAAGTGGAGTAATAAACATATCAATTTTTTTTTTTAATAAAATGTTATGCTTAGTGCTAAATAGGGTAAACATATCAATTATAAATAATTGTAGAACTGAAATACCTTGATATTTTAATATTAAAATGGAGTTCTACCAAGTAAATGCCAAATCAATAAATAAATTAGTGCTTAAATATTTTCTATAATATTGAAATTTCGACAAACAAGTTTTTAAGCTTTTTTAAATATGTTATTGGATTAGTAGTTACATCATTTAAAAAAAAAGTAAATATTCTTAATTGTAAATACACATAATGATGACATTTAAAAAAATAGTATACTATGTATAATGAGTTGGTTATGTTGATTTTTGAAATATTTAGACTCCTTTTGAAATATTGAAAATATTGTATGTCAACAACAGCCAGCTGTAAGTCAGTAATTAATAACCCTTATTCGTAATAGAACAGCCATTTTTTAAGAATTTAACGCCACATTTAAAAACTGTGAGTTGGAAATTTGACATAAAAAATATCCATGCTCTTGGTTTCAGAACCATGTATCGAGTTTTTACATTAGAAATTTAAGTACGTATGCCCCACGAGCCTTAATTAGATGACAGTTGCTTGTTGGAGCTGGAAAATTGAGAATACCATATTGTATTTTTGCTTGTGCATTACGTTATAGTTACATGCTAATAAAACGACGAAAAACAGATTTTAAGGTGAATATAAAAAAAATCTTTGAGCAACTAAGTCTTATTAAGGTTTTATGTAGGTAATATCTTTTCAAACAAAAAATTAAGCGACAAAAAATCATTTCGCAGATACTAAGAAAAGATTGTTGGATTTAATAAGGCAGAAAGTAAAGTTTGTGTCAGTAGATTTTATACACTAGAAATATAAAAAAGCTTTATTTAAAATTTGATTTACATCCATGAATAAGTCAATACTCAATAGGTTACTATCTTACCGTTTAGTAGTCAACGACCACGTAGAATCAGGGGTGGTTTGAAGGAGGCTCGCGCGAGACCCTTGTTAAATTATACTAAGGTCAGCGATCCCCTTGTTAAATTAAGAAAAAAAAATATTCTCAAATCAAATACGTATATATCTGCAATTTCTGACTTCTTCAGTATATACAGGACAACTATTTTGGCCATTTACATTGATAAGTTTGCAGTAAATTGCATATTGTGACATATTATAAGTGAATTAAATAACAAACGATTGCTTATTTAAGTATTGCATATGCATAGAAGTGATTAAAAATTTGCTCCTTTCCCAGAACACCAATAATTGCTTTGAGATTAAGCGAGCCCCGTGGTTGAAATATTAACTGATAATAAGTCGAAGCTATTATCAATTATTATTATCAGTATTGATGTTGAAGATTAAATGCTTTATCTTTTTCAGATTAGTTGTTTATATATAGTTGTTTATATAGCTCTTGTATTATTTGCATTGGCAATTAATCGAGAGAAATTGATAATTATAAGGTACGCATAGAAAATTAATTAATTTCACTAGAATTTCAAGATAAAGTTGATAGCTTTTCTACAACCACGCAGCATTCACACCTTCATAAGAACTAAAGCTTAGCAAAGCCTTGAATTGAAGCTTAGCAAAGGCTTAATTGAAGATTTTTTTCCTAAAGAAATGTTTTTTTTTTATTATTCTGAATAACTTTATCGATAATATGTTTTAAAGATAATTTGAATTTTTTCTCACTATTCTAAGAACTTCAAATGAAATTAACATTAATGTTGTATCATAAATATACGAATGGAAAAAAGTGTTTGAAAGAAGGTACATAACTTGCGCACTTACTGTAAATTTATTGTAAAAGTTAACGAAAAAATGTTGTCCAAGTTTATTCATTATATGAAGTATTCAAGTACTTGCTAAGTACAAGTGAATAGTAGTTTATACTTTTACAACAATTATTTAGGAAAAAGATAAAAAAGTTTAATTTTTATTGGAATTGTTGTACTTTTTTAACATGAAACTAGTTTCATTATTAAAAATAAAAAATAGATTTTATAAGCATCGTTAAATTTCAATGTTAATCAATAGAAAAATAATGATATTTAGACACTTCACAATCTATTTTCAATTAACTTATTTTTCTATTGGTCTTTTTATTGTTGATTGCTTGAAATTACTAATTTGAGATAATTAAGCTTTTAATAATCTTGATTAACACGTTGTATGTTAGTGATAGGACGCTTCAAAAGTTGCGTTAGTGTTTTGACATGCAGTTTCAGATTACCACGGTTTTTGTAATACATTTTATATGTTCGTCACTTATGATATGAAGATATATCAAAAAGTTTTAAATAGGAAAACTAAATCAATAGCAATGAGCTCCGTCGGTCTTAAGTTTTTTTATACAAATAAAACTTAAATGGATTTTCAAATCCATGATTTTAATAAACGTATTGATATGATAATATAAGATATCGTCTTTGGAAAGGAAAAAGGACGTAACCTACACATAATTTTTTTTACAGGAGACGCGAAAAACGATTTTTGATGATTTTAGCAAATTATGAAATTTAGACAATCTTGAAGTGTACGGAGACGGATAATCTGGTTCTTAATTGATTTCATCATTTTTTTTTTGTCAAAAAATACCTTTTTATAAGTGTTTTTTCATAATCGAAATTTTTGTAGACCCTTATTTTATTAAACTTAAAAGCTAAATTAAGATACTTATTCGGCATTTTCAGCTAACATCCTTTTGATAGAACGTGTATCTAGTTGTATACATTGTGATTGTCGAATAAAAGCTGTTTTGAAAAAAATGTGGGTTACGTCCTTTTTCCTTTCCAAATTCGATATGCTGAAGAAAACCATATTACGGTTTTCTTCAGCAGAACTTTTATAAATATAGGTTTTCACTGTCGACTTGTTTGCTATTCAATAACCATATCAATAAAAGTAGTAAAGTGCAGTGTTACGTAACCAGAAGTACGCAGGCTTTGTCTCAAGACAAAGAAGCAATTTAAAAAATAAAAATATATATTTTTATCATTGACCAACGGAAGAAGATAAAATATAGACACATATTGACAGTTAGTCATATGAAAATTTTATTCTCATCAATTGACTTTTAACCAAATAATAAAAAAATACTTTGAGGGGCTTATAATCATAACTCATAATCTCTAAAAAACTAGTTTTGAGAAAATCGCAAAAAATGAATTTGTATCGCATGTGAAAAGTATCAATTTCTTATTATGCAAAATATACTATTACACCATGAAAAATACTGATGGCCGATTGATTTTTTCTAACCATATCAAATTATTCATTAAAAATGTGAACTTATACACCGATAGTCATCTTTAGCCGTGCTATTAAAAGTGTTCAAAGTAAATTTTAATACGCAACTATTTTTTATATATGTCACGATGCATTTAGATTTTTTTTGGCATACATACTTATCTCGAAAACATCAAACATGTATATTATGAATTTTAGTACCAAGCCCCTCATATTATATAAACGGTCTTAGTGTTAGTTTGCACTTCTAACATTACATTTTAATTTAAAAAAAAAAACAATGTTTTTTAAAGTACGTACATAAATGAAAAGAAAGTATTTACTACGGTTTGTTAATGATAAATGCATTGCAATAAATACATTTTTGGGTAATAAATGACATACGTACAAATACGTTAATTTACTGAATTAAAAAAATCACCTACAATTAAGTGTAAGGATTTTTTTAAAATTTCATTGGGGACATAATTAATATTCATTTTTTCTATGGCGTATATAAATTTCAAACACTTTGGAGTCGCTCCGTAGTATAAAAAAGATTTCGCTACACTGTATTAGATAGAGTATTGAGGTATTGGAGTATTGTGCTAACAGCAGGCAAGTAAAAACTTTTAAATTGAATTCCCACTGAAAATAATCCAACATTGTGAGAGGGTTGGGGATGCTGCGGCTTTCCACAGCAACATAGATAGATCGCTTTACAAAGAAAAAATCGGCTCAGAGGGTCTGATGAATTAAGCGATAGATGTGTAGGTACAGAAGCATGGTTTCTTATTACCAATTTTAAATACGAAGATACCTCTTTAATATGAAAATGGCTTATTTATTCAAGCTGATACAGTTATATTTACGGATTACGTATCATGTTAGTTTATTGCAAATGTCCTCTATTTAACCTGTGTTTTGAAGGTGAGTTTTTTTTTAAAAGATTACATACTACATTACATAAAAAATATTATCTGTCAATCCTCGGTAGAAAGCTACTTAAAAAAATGTCCAATTTACAGTAATAATTTAACATTTCTTAAACGATTTCGTTTACGCAATAAGCATTTACAAATAAGATAGCTATTTCGGCTTTCGCCATCGTCAGAACTATGCTTTAAACGTAAATTTGCTCAGCTAAATATACTGGCTAAGAAGAGATACACAATGCATCATATTATTCACTCCAACATACTAATTAAAATTCTAATTACAATATTGCACTTAATTGCCGAAATAGCTATCAACGTTTAACATATAAAAAACTGTAGAACTGAAATACTGTGATATTTTTATCCTATTATTATTACGATAATATAATACAATATAATTCTTTTTGAAACGCTCTTGTACTCTATTTTTACAATTGAATCCTTGAAAAACGAGCTTCTGTGACAATCTGGAGAAAATGTATACCAGAGGATTTCAAATTCCTCGGTGAGCTAATTCCAATCCCAATCCCGGAATCCCGGGATTGGAAAAAGGCTCCGGGATTGGATACCCTAGTTGTAACATGTAACCAAATAACAAATGATTTTCATTCATTCAAAATCAGATATTCTCAAAATTCTAAAAAACAAAATTAAATTTGATACAAGATTTTTTAAAGCGTCAATAGATTTCAAAGTCTCTTATATATATTATCATACTATTTGTAATTCTATAACATACGAAATGTTTGTTTGTACACCTACTTTAAGTATAAGCTGGCTGAGTTAAAATAAAAATTGTCGCACTTGAGTAAGATTTTGGATAAGCTTTTACTCGTGTATTAGATAATATATTAATATTTTCTGAAAAATCGGTTACCAAGCACTCGTTACGGGAATAAATTCCCTAGGCACGTTCGTCTGTACCTTCGAAATAACTTGATATGTCAATAACGTATAGCTTGAAAATAATATCAGTTTTTTCTCGTGCCTTATTTTTATTTGTTTTAAATGTAATTGCAATTTAATTCAATCTAAGTTTATGATTGTAATTGTGATAATAAACTAAACTGACTTATCAATAGGCGTATAATATATATTACGTAAAATATATATTCATAAATTGCTGTTGTTTTTTTCTTCAACAATATTGATATCCTAATTGAATGATTGAAAAAAGATGCGGTGTTGAGTGGAGTAAAATTTATGTGATTTCTTTGAAATTATTTTAAGTCTTTTTAAAAATATTATGTTAAATGAATAAAACGTACCAAAAGAACATAAATACGTTTAATTAAACAAAAGCTATGTAAATCTTAAAACCACACAAATGTTCACATACTCTACGCCTGTTCAAATAATTGTACATGTTGTTTTACTGAATAAATCACCCCTTATCAAAATGAAAAGTCGAAGAGGGGTTGGCTTCAAAAACATTTCATAATTCAAATCAAGAGTTCAGCGCAATTATTTAGTTTTACAGGAGCAGTAAAGTTTTGCGTACAATTTGTTCGCTCACTAATTGGTGAATCAACATTACGATATGGCTCTGGTACATACTGGTACAGAACTGTTATGTCAGCGACCTATTTGATGGGATATTGAAACATAAAACTGGCTCTTTCAATATCTTTCTGAATAATTTAATAATACAATTTTAAGTTATTAAAAAACATTTTTGAATGTCATCATACTCACGAGGTCAACATATAAAAGTATGATCAACAAGAAATATTTTATCTGTTCGTTGACATCTATTTTGGCTTCATGTTATCGTCAAAATTATGATTAATTAAATTTAGTTAAAAAATTTATTCTAGGAAATCTTTAGAACAAAAGTCTTAGATTAAATTAATTCGATCGAGAAGTAAAATAATAGTTATTTGTTAATATTCCAACAAATGTGTAATGCATAAACCATTACAAGATCTCATTATTAAACGTAATCATTAAAGTTTCAATGAATTTGCTTTTACGATTACTTGATAATTCTGTTTGTGTTTCGATTATTAGAACAACACAAAATGAAATTATTTTTACTATAACTTTGACTACGAATGATTAAAAAACAGTTTGATAAGAATAATAACAATTTTCCTTGAGTCGATTTTTATAACGAGTCCATATATTCCACTCTTGGAATGAACATGGTTACAGTATATGTATATATATATATATATAAATGGATCCTCAGAATAACTCAAGTATCCTTTTGAAGAAAGATAAATTAGGGTAATAAAAAAAGTAATCAATTCGTTTTATTCGTATGGAAAAGTAAGAATAAATAATAAAATCTGTGACATCAGTGTCGTTTTATAAATAAACTAACGTTAATTATGCATGTTTATGCAGTATGTTTTTTGAAAAAACGATAAAGTAAATAAATGAATTTATCGATTCAAACTTTAGGCATTAGAAATTGATTTTATTTATTGATTTGGCATTTACTTGGTAGAACTCCATTTTAATAGGGTAAAATATCACGGTATTTCAGTTCTACAGTTTTTTAAAAAAGTTAAGGGTTGATAGATATTTCGGCTTACGCCATCGTCAGAACTATGGCGTCAGTTCTGACGATGGCGTAAGCCGAAATAGCTATCAACCTTTAACTTTTTTTAAAAAACTGTAGAACTGAAATACCGTGATATTTTACCCTATTGGAAATTGAGATTTGTGTCTGCAATTACAAAATAGCGTCATAACTAAAAGATTAGATATTTTCTTCTTAGCTGGCTTCAAATACTTTTTAGTATAATAAAATTCAAATAAGTTCTTAATTTTTAATAACAATCAATAACAGTTGATAGTTTAAAAAAATCAACGTGGTTCAGTTTTATTTATTATCACATAATATATTTAAGGTCGACAAAATATCTCAAAATAGTGATAATGTGAATAGTTTTGTTGGGCCCAAAAAACTTACAAAAATCTAAATCCATGCCTCCGAAAACGACTTCGAGTTCGACGTCGAATATTTCCACAAACTTCTAATACAACTTGCATGGAAAAGAGAAAATCCCCGAAAATTCGGTCAATTTAAATTTTCTTTCCACGCGAAAAAAAAACTCTTGTTGAAAATAAAAGTAAACCGTAGAATAATGTCAAAGTGAAAAGTTTTCTTCGAAAAGGGAGGGGGGTATTCAAGCCCCTCAGACCATTTAAAGGGCGTGTCTGTTGAGGAAGTTGATAATAGATACAGGCCGTTCGGGAAGCTATTGTTGTTTATATAAACGACTATAATAAAAATAAAGTGACAATGGATATAAGAGCAAAGTGGCAAAATTTTCGCACCGGAACATTTTACGGAACCGACTGTAGATACATACAGTGGTGTAGTTTTTGAATAAAACATGAAAAAAATGAATAGGAAAAAAAAACCTTTTTTTTTTGGGACATTTATTTTGTGAGTATAATATCTATTACTAAGGTTTTAAAGCAAAAAAATAAAGGCGGCAAAACCTGGTTTGTGATAAAAAGGTGGATCAAATATTTTATAATAATTATTTAAAAATAATAAGCCCATGATATTTCTTTTTCCATTCGTTAAATGTAAACATTGACAATATAGTATTGAAATGTATTAAATGAAAAGTAATTTAATGATCAATGAAGTATTTAATTATAACGAATAAATATATGTATGTGTACAAACATTTTATAAAGTGCTATTTGCCCATCTTATTTTGTAATTTATTACTTTGAAGTACGCTACTGCTTAGATTATATTATACACAAAACATCGTGATTTTTTCATAGTGAACGCTTTCGCGGTAACAGATTTAGCGATTAAATTTTAAAAGCACAAAGATTGATCGCACGCGCAAAGCTTTTACAGTTATATGAAAAATAAAATATTTTTACAGAGCGAAAATTTTTTATAATGCATCGAATAAACGTTTCATCATAGTTTTTTTATGGAATTATTTGGGTATCGTAAAATTGACATTAAAAAATGTTTCAGCATCAGTATTTTATGAGAATTCAGAATTATCCTTTCAAATCGAGAATATATGAATACATTGAATAAAATAGACACCGTGTGTAAAAAGAAAAAAATGAAAAAGTGAGTACGCAGAAATGTTTTGTGTGTCGCATAGAACATTTATGCATACTCACTTTTTAATTTTTTTTGGTACTTAGTACCTTTTAATTTCCTGTAGATAGATGTATAATATGTATCTTATTTGTCATTTTTAGTTTACTGTCAACTCTTGGTGGAAAGGTATTAAATACCCGTTTTGCTTATCACGGGCATTATCAATTAATGATGGTTGATAATTCTCGTGATGAGCGATAATAATAACTGAATTTGTTAAATAAACGATATTTCTTTTAATATTAATGTTGTATTTTTTCATGTAATGTCAATAGGTTAATCGGAAAACATCATAAACATATCTGTTAAAAATAGACAACATATAAATTTGAAAAAACAAACTTCATCTAATCAAAAAAAAGAATAAATATTTTTGTATGAATCTATTATTACGCTTAAAGTTTCAATCCAAGATGGTCAAAAGATTTTTATCTTTGACGTGTGTCGTTAAAATGATTATAAATAATTATGAAGCAATTGTTAAATTTTAATTATTTATATTTGTTTCTTTACTAAAATAATACAAAAAAAGATTAGAAAAACCAATTTCCGAAAGTATCTTTTCGGAGATTGGAGCTTTCCACCGAGCAATTGAGTAAGACGCATACTTCACCCAAAAGCCACAAAACTTCACAAGACACAGCGCGTGAAGTTGGGTGAGCGTGGCTCTTAGTTAAAAGAGTTGACAACTCAGTTGTTGAAGAAAAGATGCAATGATAGTATATTACTTCTATTATAACAGTCAATAACATAAAACATGCATGCAATGAAAAGTTAAACAATTTTATTCTGCGTCGGCGTAAAAACTATTAATATTAAAAAAAAAAGTTTAAATAATTTACTCCCGTTCAAGAAATGATTTATAAAATTTAAATCACAGCCTCAAACTTAAAAAAGAAATTAATTTTAATTAAAAGTTAGCATAGTTTTAAAGTCAAGCTACAAGTGGACTGACGTAAAAATAATTAAAAATTGAAACTTTATTATGATTAAATTTTATCATAATTTATGAGTGTTGTATTTCGCATAGAATAAGGTGTCTTTCAATCCTTTCCATATTAAGCTAATAAAATATTTAAAAAATAAAACCCTGCTTTGAACAAATTCCACATTTATTTAATATGATCAGGACTGGTTTCACTCATGGCGAGTATTTTCAACTGATGCTTGTCATGAGCAAAACCAGTCTCAATCATATGAAATATGTAAATGTGGAATATAATGCATTTGCACTAAGTATTGAGAGTAAACACATTAACCCTCCAAGGACGAGCGTGACCATATGGTCACAGTAAACACCGTTGTCTATTGATCCCACTATTCATCCTTTTTCTACCTGAATATCGTTACTTTCATTCATATATGGTTAAGAAGGGTACAGACTTTAATAAGTCATCAGCCGCGGGAACAGAAATGGCCACCAAAAGCACATACGATTTTTTGAATTTGCGTTTTTTTTAATGGACTTTTTGAAACTGTCAGTTGTATTTTTATCAAAACATCAAATTATTTACAGTACTTTTGCTAATATATTTGCATTGAAATTATGTTGATCTAAACAGGTCAAATTGTTAATAATTTAAAAAAATTCACGTTAGGCTATATTTCAACCCCGAGTGTTTGCATGCCCATATGGTCACGCTTGTCCTTACTACTGTCCGTACACAATATTACACGGTGATAAAAGGATAAGTATGACCATATAGTCATGCCATGTTTCTATACAACGGCTTTGGGTTTTATTTTTTTTAAATTTTGTTAGGTATAAAAGTTATCCGTAATTTCAATATGGGTTACAAAATATTTTTTTTATCGAAAAAAAGCTCTCGTCTCCGGAGTGTTAACCGTAATTTGCTAAATTGAAAATGATTTATCACTTTAAAAGAGTAGTCATTCAATAATTAATTTAAAGTTTTACTGTTTAAACATGTAGGTATTGTTTTCAGAAATCGTATTTTTATGCTGTTTTCTGAGCATTGAATGGGACAAAATAATAAATGATAATGTTTCATATAAATTAATCGAAAAAAAAACATCCAACACACACGAAACACGTTTAACTTGATATGAATGGTTAAACACTTTCGCTTTGTTTTTAAATCGTTAAATCGTTTTACTCTGAAAACTAAATTCGTTTCTTTTTCAACCTATATAATAAAATAAATAGAAAAAACATAATTATGAGCAAAGAAGTTTCAGTTTAAGTTTAATTTAATATTTATAATATGGTAATTGCCTAAAAAATGCTTTCCAAAATACGCAGGTATTAACGTAAATATTAATTTAATTGAAATGCGTGCATTAAAATCTATTCGGAAGCAAATTAAAAATAATAATTTAGTTATTTCTAAAGTTGATAAAAGAAACACAACAGTCATCATTGATGTGTGTAATAATGTGAAAAAAATAATTTATATTTTACACATTAACCAATATTTTCTTTTTTTGTATAAAACACAATGAAAAACAGGTATATATGTATAAATGAATAATTGTTATCATTTTTTAATTAAAAAGTTATTTGCTATTACTGTCAGTTGCGAAATATAATCGTTTGCAAGTTTTTGAACGAACGTATTCAATTTTGCTTGAATTTGAATTTTTTGCTGTGTCCCGTTTGATGAAATGCTGTTTTCTCTAGATTATTGATCTGAGTCGATTATTAATAATTGGATTTGATATGCTGGTACAACGATAAAATGTTTTACTTTATTCTTAAATAAAATAATAACGTCAAAGCGAAATCATGCAAACAAACGCGTAAAAAGAGGACTGCGTATATATCGTTATTTCACAGCTGTGTTAGAACAATACCCATTGATTTTAATTATCAAAACCCAGGTAATTCCCGCAGTAAACTTTCATTCAAATGTCTTTTTGTTCTACAAATTGGAGCGAGGATGTATCCATCAAATATAACAATGACGACGAGTAACTATGGAACAAAACGTAGTTGCTATAGACGGGTTCTTAAACCTATTTGCTTTCAAAATCAAAAACAAAAGTCTTGAAACAGTAAGTTTTCGAATAATATTAATACATTCAGCGTTGAACATTCTGAAAGCTCTTCAATTTTGTAAAAGACAGGTTGGCAAACGTACAAAGCTTAACAGTGATATTTGCGACCTCAAGATTTATATATGTATATAGCAATCTATCATTTAATCACAAAAGTTGATAATATTTAGTGGTAAATTTGTCACTACGTCGGCCGCGTTTATTTCAGTGAAAAAATGAAGAATGTGGCTGAAAACAATGCCATAATTTAGAATCTATTTTTTAGGATTCTGTGAAAGCGATAAAACACACATTATTATTAAGATCACTGATAAATTTAAGAAATACAAAATATTTGTCCCAATTACGACGTCATACATACGAAAATAAACGCGGCCTAAGTAATGACAAATTTATATACTTAGTTTGTCTACTACCATTACATTTATAACGGAAATCATTTATTAGAAATTGGTATATTAATATGTAAATTGATTGTACTCTTTACTAAGGAAGTAATGGAAAATTCGTGCAAAATAAAATTTAATGACTGTTATTACAGTGACTGGGGTACAAATTATGAAACGTGCTTCACATCTTCAAGAAGCATCTTCAAGCAAGAGAATATAAAATATAAATTAATATGAAACACGAAATCAAATAAATCTATAATTTAACTTCATTCTTAAGGACTCGGTAACACTGAACCATTGTGTGGTATTCAAAATGACAAATGTGATATCAAACACGTTATGAAAAAATGGTCGATGAAATCAGTAACTATTTTTGATAAAAATAATAACTAAACGAATGATTTTTTGGTTTTTATCAGTTTTTCTAAAAAAAAAATGCCTTATACAACGACATGGCTGTATTTTCAAGACTACATAAAAAAACGGCTGCCGAACTTGGAGTGTTAAATAATTTTTGTAGAATATTATGTGAAACATTTTAGATCGAATTAAGCAGAAACTATTAACTATAAAACACAATTGGAGTCAGCCTACGTTCGACGAAGCCCTGTTAAGCAGGCTACAATATCAGACAATGAGTTGTAAATATATAAGTAATCCGGCAGTAATATGTAGCTAGTTGTTATGAATTCCTAACTCTTTGTTATCCGAAACTATCAAGGTCATAGTAAATGGTAACAATAATAGTCTTAACCATAAATCATAATGAAAATTTACCTCCCAAGAGCCAAGCTGTATTTTGACAAGAATTGTTATAGAATATTGGTAATTTAGTAAAATATTTGAAGGTTAACATAACTAACGAATACAATTCATTCGTTTTATATATTCATACTCGTTACTATTATACCTTTTGGGGAAATACAGTAGAACCCCCTACTGTGACGAGAAAGGGGGGGTCATTATAGGGGGCTAGGATTTTCAATTGTATTTTTTTATTGATATGAAAGTAGATAGATAATGTTATCTTACTTTGTAGTTAAAATAACCCTCGGCAATGAATCACCGTCTATGAATTCCCGGATGACACGTCACATACGTCCTTCAAAACCAACGAAAGCAGAGCTACTGAATAGTCGTCGATACGCAAACGTATTTGTAGCATGAATGCTTACGATATATTTTAAAAAAAGTTTCGAGTATGGTTTTGATTTTTTGTCTTTATAGGGGGTAATGTCACTGTAAGAAAAAGTGTCTCGAAAATAATAGGGGTTTTATAGTACAGTGTGTCATTATACGGGGTTCTACTGTACAATGAAATGTATTATTAAAATAACTACATCAAATAACGTATATGAACAGACGGAATGACATTCATATTAAATAAATCGATAAGAGTGTGCCTATAGACTGGTGTGACCATAAGTTTCAATTAGACGAGTGAGTAAATATGGTTTATTTTCAGTAAATATCCTTGAAGCTATATTTATTTTTGTGTTACTCGTGTGACGAAGAACGATATTGGGTATTTTAAGAAAGGATAATAAGTACATATTTTTCTTATAATCAGGAAAAAGATTCTTTTTTAACACTTTGTAGACATGTTATAGTTTAAAATGTCGTCAATGTATTATATATAATAACTAGCAAAATTTCCACAAAGTTACTGCTGAATCTATCAAAGATAATAACTAGTAGCTTTAATTAAAGGTTACGTCATTGAAATTCTATTTGAATGAACTAATAAGTATATAAAAATCACTGACCACTTCTAGAACAATACAAAGCGAAATTTTATCTGAGGTTACGTTAGATCATGTTAAATATGTTGAATAGAAAGACAAATAAAATTTAAAACTTTTAAGGTTATGTCAAATTAAAACATAACGTGATTGCGCACGCATATCAGTGCATAGTTAGTAGCTGGTAACACTTTAAGTGCACGCGTAATTATTTTCAATTTATTTAACAGTTTGTGTAATTTAAGATTGTAGTTGTTACAAATTCAATATTAAATTTGAATGATTCAAATTTTGTCCAATCCTGCATGCTTGGTTACAAACTCCCGGGCTTCGCTTTTCGATATCTTCAGGCGTTCATGTAAAATGACTATTAGTTTTTTTAATTCCTATGGTATGTCAGTTGTCAAATCGAATCAATTCTAAATATGCTTTCCATTCAAGTAACTTGTAAAGCAAAGCTAAGAGAGATCAAGAAATATAAAATTTAAAATAACTTAGATTATTCCACGTATTGTACCAATAACTGTGACACGTGTTTCGCCTCTTTCAATGGTATCCTCAGACAATCTTACTTTCGCAAAGCTTGTTTAAGTACGAATGTTAGTTAGTTAAGTACGAAATAAAACAAAAACCTTACTGGCATTTCGTATACTCCAAATCGCCTAAATTTAACACCTTATTCTGGAGACACTCCTCAAAGCACCTGTCATTATTATAAATACAGCCAAAGGATACAGTTGTTAATTTCAATTTTATAGTGTAAATTATCATTTAAAATGGCATATAATTATTTCATACATTTAATAAAGTATGCACTTATTCGAAATAGCAGTAAGTCTTATAAATATATTTTATAACGGAGTTGCTACGAAGAAAGGGTTGTTCATTTACGAGGAGGAATGGGTGCTATTCGAATAAATTAATGCGATGGGGGGAGTTATTTTAATGTACCCATTTGAACAGATTGTTCTGATTTATCCTGAAGACGTGCCTGAAAAATCCACTCCCAACACTTTATTATGATAAAAAAAATTTGACGTTACTAAAAAATATATATATATATTAAAAGCGAGAAAAAAAACATAAATTTTTATTTTTAGTTTTATTTTCGTTAAACTGTTTTTAATTTGTTTTGAATTTTTGAAGTATTTAGTGTGGTATTCTCTGTTTTGTAGGTGCTTGTAGCTGTAGCTGACTTTTGATAACTTTATTCATAGTTAATTGACGAGAAAGTGTTGATAAATAGACAAAATTGAAAAATTTGTCCGTTGAAGATAATTGAATTAATTTTTGTAGTTGATATTATGGATAACTTAGGCAAGCCTACAGCGATACCGCAGTGAGTGAATGTTTTGCCTAGGATTTTTTTAATTTTTGCCAATGTGTTTTTGGTTTGTATGGATAAACGACGATTCCTCCCGTGGACGGATTTCACCCGGTTCGCTTTTCAATTTTCACCATTTTTTTGATAAAACTTAATAAAAATTGTCATGTGGAACCTGTCTTTTATTTAATTTTTCGAAAAAAAAACCTTAGTTTCAAATGTTAGTTAGTCCAAAATAGAGACCGGGTTAGAGTATAAAACATTATTTAAGCACAGCCAATTATCTTTGTTTAATTTCAGATGCTCTCATTGTATTGTTTGGTAGATTAACTCAGCTTTGAACGTATCCTCTTATTATATTTATAGCTTTGTTAATTTCATTTATTATTAAACTGTCGTAAAATTTTAATAATGTTATTCACATAAATAAATATTTATTAGGCATCGATGGTATCTGATTACATATAAAGATTCACACAACTAATGCGTTATTCAATTTCAGAACTACAAGTCTAAAGTATTTAATAAAATACAGTGTAAATGACATATTTTTTAAAAAAAGACGATTTTTTTAACATGAATTTTGTTTTTATTTATTTGTACAATTCTTCTTGTGTTTAATTCTTCGCTTTTGCGACATGAATTTTTCTATTACACTAT
Organism: Himalopsyche anomala; assembly: GCA_031772345.1. NCBI lineage: Eukaryota > Metazoa > Arthropoda > Insecta > Trichoptera > Rhyacophilidae > Himalopsyche > Himalopsyche anomala. The sequence goes on along the minus strand of CM062833.1, from coordinate 22,234,694 downwards.
CGTAAAACGTGCCTTTCTGTTTTAATTCAACGAGCATCCTTTTGTTCTACATAAATTAAATTTAGACTACACAGTCTGGCCTTGTGTACTTCGATAGCTTCTTATTGGGAGTTAGTGCGCGCCTAACAACGCTATGAGTTTGCAACCAATACAACACGTGTGAGCTAGAATGAAAGAGATCGTCCTGGGTCCTTGAAATTTCAAACAAAAACATGACTTTGACGCGACGCCTGCGCAGACGGGTCAACTGTATGCTACTGTATGGGATCACTAGTCGAGCGGCAATCGTATTGAACGCCTTGAGCGATTTCATATACGATTCACTGCCGCTTGCAAATGCATTTTAAATATATCGCTTCATAATATAGTCTCTACGGGCGAGCGGCGCACGCCTTGCACACCCTGAATATACGCCCCTGCTCACTAATGTATTTTACTTCATATTTTTTAAATAAATTGAAAAGTCAGACATATAACTAAGGATTTTTTTACTTACTTTTTCTATGGTGTCTTGCATGGTCATGGTGCCTGGATTCGGTTTCTACGGTTGTCGTGACCACGATAGACCACGATGTGACTAGTACGAGAGCGAGCGCAATGGCGTTCGTCCGTCCAATCATATTGCAGCACTCTTCATTCAGAATACGTTGTCACAAAAACATGTCGTAAAATGTGATGAAGTACTCTGCAGCTACTGCAGCTTAGTCAAATGACACTTATAAATTACCACGTACACTTTAAACACTCTTATCAATGTGATATTAAAACAATAGAAAAACCGTTGTTCAAAAATGTTTAATTTTAGTTTCTTATTATCGGAAAAACTCCTGTTACATAATGTAATGTATTCAGTCACAATTTCCCAAATGTAGTTTAATTACATCTTTGTTTATTTTTTAATGTTTCGCTTAAGCTTGGTTTGCCTAAAAGCTCACGGGATTTGTTACAAGTCTGCAAGCATTTTGGTTGCTTTAACGAAGATATCCAACATGAATATTTAAACCGTTCTTTCACACAATAAAGAGAAAAAGCTTTTCCTTTATAATTCGTATCAAAAAGTGTCTTATTTGTGTTGTTATTAAGAGCAGAAAATTTTTGGATAAAATTTCATTTTTAAAAAGACGTTCAATGATTATTTCTCGATCAACGGAACTTATTGAATTCTTTAGATGTTTTAAGTTTGCTTATCAATCAATTTCAATGGCTTTCCATTTTCTATGTTTTTGCCACATGTTCGACGAGGCTTACGCAATAACAACACGAAACTTTAAGAATTTTCTCAATCCGTCCCTGTCTCAGTGCAAAACGGTGTTATCTGTAAAAAGAAAAAAAATACAATTTTACATATATGTTTTCAAACAATTTTAATATTCGATCACTAAATTTTAATATAATACATACAAGCAAATAAAACACGATAAAAAATAATGTGAATAAATTACTTTTCTTGGAACTTATTAAAAGTTTTTTTTAGCTTGAGGGATTTATTTCCATTTATATATTTTTAAGCTATTACAACAACAAAAAAAAGAAATTTCGACTTAATTATGTAGAAAGGTTAATGATATGATTATTTATTGACCTTGGTAACGACTTTCAAAGGTCTAAATAAAATAAGTGGAGACGAGGGTAACATGGCAATTAAACAAAATATGCATTTCAAAAAAGACCCCGTTTAGTTAAAAGAGTACGAAACTTCAAATCCAATTTTCTCAGAATGCCATTTTTTGAATAGTTATGTTCTTAAATTAGTGTATTTCGGTGAGATTTTAATTACTTAGTAAAGAAAACTACTATTAACGATACTAACTACTTGCTATTAAATAATGTAATTTAAAACCATCTCAAAACGCACGATCTGCAGACAGAGTGACAATATACGTATATGTTTTCCTGTGTATACTTTTAGCATTAAAAAGATTCAAATAAATAAATATTTTTGATTAAAATAATGTTATACTGACAACCTTTTGCTAAGGTTTTGCACTATTTTTACAGTTATAAATGTTTTATTTTTTTGCTAGAGATATTTGATAGAAAATTATTAAACATTTGATTGCATACATTGTAAAAAGAGAGATTTTATAAATTTAGATCGATTCGTTATCATTCCGACTCGGTAAACTCTCCAAATGCCTTGAAAAAGCAAAGACATAGTGAATTTATTTTTTTCGCTCGGAGAAAATAGCAAAATTGACGATTTTAGCTTAGAATTAAAGTGGACATTTACTATTTAACTGAAAAATCGATCAGACACTCGTGTTGTTCTTTTTTTATCATTTATCTGTTTGCGAATATTGTAAAATTTTTCATGTGAATGAATGCAATCATAATAACTTTAACTAAAATGTGAACCATCTAGCAAAATTGTATAAATTTACTAAAATAATACTATTAAACAAAAAGCAAAAAAAAATTACCGCAAATCAAATGTGTTTTAATGTCCCTAAACCACTTAGATATTTCGTTGAAATTTCACTGCTCCAAATAGATACTTAATAATTTTGCATGAAGAAAATATTTTTTCTGCGAAAAAGATGATTGTGAGCACTTGGAAAAAGTACTTAACTCTGGGAAACGTAAAAAATCTGCATTTTTCTCGGATTTGACTTTTATTTGAATTTCCAAAGTACGCCTTCAAACTTTCCCAGTTTTTTTAATAGGACAATGGACGAGAGCAAAAAAATCGTCGAAAGTAAATTGTGTGAAGCGGATTTCTAGACTTGCCAATTCATTTGGCAAAAGAAAGAGCGAAAATATATCGTTTGTCACCTCATAACAATTTTTAGTTTTTTATTTCGTATACACTATTTCTGAGAGAATTGGAACACTAGTTTCCAATAATTTACAAATAACGTACGTACTGCCGACACCCAGCAGAGAGAGGCCATTGTTACCGATTTGCTTTTGGGAGTAGTCAAGACAGGTAAATAGTACATACAAACAGAATATTTTTTATTTTACAAATAAAGCATGGATAATAAAATTTTCCAAAAAAATCATTTTTATGCTTTAATTATATTTAGTAAGTTGAATTAAAAAACGATATTTGTTTTCTAGTAAAATGTGTTAGCGATTATAGTCTGTTTTAATTTAATGATTAGGTGAGCAAGCAACATTTCAAAATACTTAGTAGTGGCGTGGCATATATTATGAATAGAAAAAATACAAGATAATATTACTACTGCAGCTAACCACTGTCGATGAAAGAGCTTTGCTCTTGCGGTCAGAGCAGTCTATGTTCAATTCATAGTTAGGTCAATATCAAAATTATTTGTGTCGTAAATGATAATGGTATTAACAAAATCTTTCTTGTATCTGCTTATATATGTTATCGGTCTATATAAACTTAAGTTATATCGATTGAATAGCATAGAAACAGGTCATAGGAAAACACACCATGCACAAAATTATTCGCCTAATTATTTTGAAGGATGTAAAAATACTTTTTTATCAAAATAATAAAAAAAGCTGACTTCAATATTTGTTTAACTAATCCAGTTTCAACCCAAATAAACAATCAATTTATTTAAAAATAAAAATATTCTTACTGTTAAGTTATTGGCTAAGATCGGTTGGTTCTCCTAAAATATATCGATTTCAAACTTCACACTCATTTCCTTCCGTACATGCCTATGTATTTTTTATTATTATTTTTATCGTTTGAAATGGTAAGTATATGTGATTTTGTAACTATGACTATCCTTCTATTTTAATAAAGTTAAAAAAATATTTTTCATTGGTCAATTAACCCTCCAGAGACGAGAGCTTTTTTCGATAAAAAAAATATTTTTTAAGCCATATTGAAATCATAGATAACTTTTATTAAAAAAGCCAAGTCTTTGTATAGAAACCCCGCATAACTATATGGTCATGCTCATCCTTTTATTACCGTGTAATATTGAGTAGCAAGGACGAGCCTGACCGTATGGGCATACAACATTTGGGATTGAAATATAGCTAAACGTAAAAATTTTAAAAATATTTACAATTTGACCTCTTTAGATTACCATTATTTCAATACAAATATATTAGCAAAAAAACTGTAAATAATTTAATATTTTGATAAAAATAAGAACTAACAATTTCAAAAAGTCTATTAAAAAAAACGGAAATTCAAAAAATCGTATGTGCTTTTGGTGTACGTTTCTGTCCCGCGGTTGAGGACTAACTCAAGTCTGTACCCTTCTCAATCAAATATGAGTGAAAGCAACGATATTCAGGTCGAAAAGGATGAATAGTGGAATCAATAGACAACGGTGTTTACCGTGACCATATGGTCACGCTCGTCCCTGGAGGGTTAAATTCTGTTATAGATACTTAATTATAAATTAAAATTCTTAGTCAGCGTGTGGGTGGAAAAGAAATGCATTTGAATTTCTCAACTCATGAGTTTTGTAATAATTACACAAACAATTAAGACATTTTTTTCCGTATCCGCTCTCTAGTCGGAACATATGGCCACCACATGATTACTACATATTATTAACAAAATAATACATTGTCAATAATATGTAGTACAACAATTATTATAATAACAATTATCAAAATGACAATGCCAAAATAATTACCTTGTAAGTATTTTGTAAATTTTTCAAAACCTTTCTATTCTTTGAAAATCGACCTATTTGAGCCAGTTAAATGAAAAAATAATTCAGATAATATTTTTTCCTAGAACATGGCACAGTTAAATTTAAAACTATTTTATTCCACATCAAAGCGTTGTCTTGAATTCACGTAAAATACAATTCATGAAATAAGTAGAATATTCCGATAATTGAGTTATGCGAGGTAGAAACTTTTGACAGAAATTCCTCAAGTTAAAATGATTTTCAAATTTAAAAGTCCGCCCTGAAAATGATTTTGAAATACAGTTTATTTTTTGCGAATCACGCCCTTCAGTGATATGTTTAATGGCACGAAAATGATTCAATTTCACAAACAATTTATTTCAATTTCGGTGCACATAAAAAAGGGTGACTGATGTGACATAAAACAAGCGTGCTCGTTTACCAATTTTCGACATAAAAGGCATTCATGTTATTTTTGAGATTTTTGCTCTGATGTATCGATAGACCTTTATACAAAGGGATAATGTCAGTAGATTCAGAATCGTTTAAAATTTATCCAGTCTTCAAACCTATTATAATAAAAAAATATTACACTTTCGCCTATCATTTCATAGATGGCGTTACTTGCAATGAATAATAAAATACTAGCTGTTACATATTATGTAGGTAGGTAGTTTGTAAATTTTTATCTACAAAAAAACGATAATATTGCAATTGCATTTAAAAATGTAGATAATATATTTTTTGTTTATATACATTAGATATCGTTGTTAATTTTCTACAAACACAGATTTCAACTTTTGTGAATTTTAAGTTTTTTGATGTAATGAATACACACATTTTACATGGCAAATGATACCTGTAGCGGTAGTCATGTGATATTTTTGGTATAAAAAAAAGCTGGCATGTATGAAACGTCTTTGCTTCTTGCCTTATTAACTTCATCACAGATATTGTTGACAAAACCATTTCAGTTGTGTTTTATAACAATAAAAAACGAAAGCGACAGTGGTTGAATAAAGTACATTTATGTTTTCTCTGAAAACTTTTATTTTTTGAGATACGTGCTTGTAGAAAATTGGCGACGTTAGTAATTATAAATATTGTTATGTTGGTGAGAAATATTAATAACAAATAATTAGACATAAACGTAGATACGTATTAGAAAAATAAATCATGAGAAAATTTGTAATCGTGTGGCAATAGTTGAGCAGGGTTTTCAAAATCACTTAGATGATTCTTTAAAAATAGCCAACATGCAGTGAATACATAATAATGTTTACTTATTATGGTCTTTCATGCTCTGTTTAGTCCGGTTACCATTTATCTTAACTGAAATTCTGATGAATGTTTTCATTAAAACGAATCATTATCGTACTATTTATGACACGTCATATTTATTTAGATTTTGTCAACTACAATCCTCTCAATTATAAATGAACACAAAGCAAAGAAAAAACTTTTCTTTCAGCACTCTAATAGTACTTACTACTCAACATGTTTACATGAAGTTGAAATTTGACATCTCCTAGCTAAATATAAATATGAAAAGTTCTCATATTTTGTAAATTAAACCAAAAACTACAAACGTAATATTTTATCATAGTTAATGTTTAATAATCCTTTCAATTATTTTTCTGAGCTTGTTTACAAAAATCTAATAATATTATTGGTGGGTCTAAACCTTTATTTTTTACTTAAAACTATTAACTAAAGTTATTTTTTTTAAAGGGTTAGAACCAGTTTCGTTTATTACAGGCACTATCAACTAATCATGCTGAACTAGTATAAAAAATCTTTATTTTTAATGTAATGTTTTTTCCACCTAGAATTGACGGCGAGCACATGAAAAAATGATATGCGTTGAATTTAAAAAAAACATTTACCACTAACTGATGACTTCTGTCAAAATTTGATATCAAACCCGTCAAAGCTTCGACGTGTTACGAATAAACATGCGTATTGGCTGAAAAGTAATGGCTTTTTAACACAATTCATGCTGTTGTTTAAAGTGAAAAGTGATTTAATAAGATTGATCAGGGTTTTCACTCAACTTAAGTGCCGAAAAAAGTTCAAAACCTAAAAGCTTTTATGTAAATATATGAGCGTACTTATTTAGTCGTTTTTTTCACAGCAACTAACAACTGGATACGTATTATTACTCCGCTGAAATAATTCATGCATAAAAATAAAGTATCAACACATTTTAAATTAAGTCAAATAATGTTATTCAGATGATCATTTATTTAATTTAAAAATCCGGTTATTGAGACAAGCCATGCATGCTTTTGTATGTAAAAACGAGTCATTGTTGATTTTTTCGTGATATTTTTACATTGCGCATCGCCTTTTTTAACCATGTTTATACCCATTCTGAAGTATATGGACTCCTAACGAAGCGTATTTTAACACATTTTTTCTATGAACATTGCTTGTTCCTCTGTTGTTTGAAAAATGTAGGGATACAAATAAAAAAATGAGACAGGACTGGTGGTTAGGCTAGGTTAGGATAAGATTTCTATGCGACCTATTTTGAAAAAAGAAAAGTTTGGCAGGGAATTTAAGACATCTGTATTTTGTCAATAACCTATCGAGTTTTGACTTTCAGCTTCTTCGGGCATTCAAATACACGGATGAACTCGAATTCACTGTTAATAAATCTTTATATTCAAATCATTATTCTTTGTGATAAATATTTAAATGGTATTAGGATAACTACACTGACATTATAAAACGAATCAATTAGTCACTTTTAGGGTGTTCACTGTCAATACTTGGTGGAAAGGCATTATAACTGAACTGAACATCAGTTGACGATGCTCGTAATGAGCGAAACCGGTCCTGACATATTAAATAAAGTGGAATGAAGTGCAAAGGACTATTGAGTTTTTACTAACGAATCAATTAGCATTACGCCTTATAAAACAGTCAAAGTGTTGTTAGGCCTATATCTGCAAATAAAAAAACAAACATTATTTGTTTTCCTTACGTTTGGCAATTAAAATACTTTTCCATCAGTTCGGGCCAGCACAAAGACGAAAGAGTTCACTTGAGAATCTCATCATTATTTGAAGCACTCACGAAAAAGATACCCAAATAGCAATAAAAATAGACAATGATCGCGGTGTTAGGCCGTTTGTGTTTCGGGATCCACTCAACCTTTAAGCCGAGCCTAAAAGTTCAATGGGCAAAAAGCTCTGTCGATGCCACCGCTTAAGTATTTACACGGAAGTTGGGCCGCCGCAATAATTATTATCGTATTTCACGAAAGCTATTATATCCACGAATAGCTTGCAGGATCAAGGTAATTATAAATAAAACAATTCGTATTACGTTCTTGATTGAATTTCTGACAAACTAACAATTAAATGTTGAAGTTCATTTCGTGGTACATACAATATTGCTAAATAAATTTCGGATTTTTTCATTAAGACAATGAAGCAATTGATAGTTTCCATTGTTTTCAAATTATGCCTAATAAGAAAATCTAAATCACAAATGTAACACAATAACCGTAATGAAACTTCTTACGGACTATTTTTATCATATTTTATGGAAGCGGGTTCCTCAACCTTTTTTGAACCTTAGAGTGCATTCTAAAATTATTGGTAGGGTGGCGGTCAACACCTATTTTTAAGGATATTTATACATAAAATATTGTACCTTTATAGTTTAACAAACATTTTATATAAAAGTATGAAAGTCAGTGTGATCTTTGGCTCTGCATTTCATTGGCCAGCGCCTCACAGCTAGGAATGTATGATGATGTTATTGTCAGCAAACAATCATAAAAATGCTCATCGGTGAGTCGAGATCTATACTTTGATTTTATGAAGTTTATGTTTGAAAGTAATGATTCGCAAAGATATGTAAAACCCAAAAAATGATTGTATTTTGTACAACGCTTTTTTCAGCAATGAATTTTTTCTGTCCGCTGTATTCCAAAAGTCTTCCCCTGATATTAATGATTTCAATAAAATTTCATTTTTAACGTCGTTCTTGTCCCTTTCTTTGAACAATATCTGCAATACATGAAGCCTTTTCTATTATATTGATAAAAAAATATTTTTTTTTTTAAATTTTAATGAAAACAAATTGTTGACGTGCGCACAGAGATAAGTTCGCGGTAGCCATGGCGCCCGCGGGCACATGGTTGAGTATCCCTGGTATGGAATATTGTAATTAACTTTTTTTGTCATATAAAGTTTTTGAATGAATTATATTATTACATGATATGAAAGATAAAATTAAGTCACATGTTGTGAGCCACTATAAATTCATTTAACTAGTGGTTTTCAAACTTCATGTTCCTACGATCTATATTTAGAATAAAACTATCTAAGCTTTTTCAGAGCATTTTCGGATTCGGCTCAATTATTTTTACCAATCGTTAAAAGCGTTATGCACACTCTGTGCTGTGTATTTGATTTATTTAATTTTTTTTGTCTACGAACAACTTTTAACTGTATGTAATATTTAACATTATAAAAAATCGTTAGCCATATTTACATGCAATTTAAAAAAAAAGTTTTTCTATCTGATTAGAGAAAAAAATGCAAGATAAAAATGATAAAAAATATTTACTTTTTACAAGTTGGAATGCGAGTTTTTCGTATTTTAAACTAATTCATTTATTATATTTTATAAAGATTGTAATATTTGTGTAATAACTTAAAAAAGTGAATTCATAAAAACTTAATGGTTTAACCATTAAATTTTATTAGTTAATTAGTGTTGTTTTACATAAAAAATCTTTTCTTAGATTTTTTAAGATCAAAGACTCTTTGCAATGATTACCAAAGTTTTTATTTACAAAAGCTTTCACAGACCTACGATGAAAACATGTTAAAATAACAATTCCCTTTTTAATATCGACAATCCAAATGATTCTGGATAAAGAAGTTAATTGTTACCGGTACACAAAAGGCTTTCAAGGGAAAATGGTTCAAAAGGAAATGCAATACGATCCTCTACGCCATATTCCTTAAAAGCTTCTGGCGCAGATCAAATAATAAAAGGTGAAAAATGTTTTGCCGGCCGTTTCCTGAAACAGAGTTAGGTAAGAAGATATTCACGTTTCATCGTATCTAAATATAATGTAAAACTTTAAAGTATAAGACTAGGATAATATTTCGTTTCCATAATGTTGCTTTTAAAATACAATTAAAAGATCTTTTCGCTACTTACTCATTTTACATTAAATTAAAATAAAAGTATCATGTTTTTTTGCTGTGACATCAATATATATTTTTCTAATTTTTTTTATTATAAATATTAAATTTTCTTATTATCTACAAAAAAAAAACTGTTAAAGTGACTTATTTGCAAACATTCGTGTAATTGATGAACAAGGAGCCAACGGCGTGCGTAGAGAGTGATCTTTTATGTTTTCACAATAAATTGATTAATCTCAATCGAAAACAAATATTTATTTTTGAAAATGTGTTCAACATTAAAAATATATTAACACTCGCATTTTATTTTATTGTTGGCTTTTGTTTGACTTTTAAAACTAATAAAATGTTAGTAACATAGTATCTGTTAAACGAAGAATTCTTAAATGTAAAAAAATGGAATTATATATTAATCTATTACTTTTCGTTAGTGCTGACTATGCGTTTTGATTGAGATGCAATTATTTATTGAAAACTTTTAGGGTGTTCACTGTCAATACTTGGTGGAAACGAATTATATTAATAAAAACACAATATTCATTTGTAATTTATTCCATTTCATTGAATATGTCAGGACCGGTTTGCTTATTGCGAGCATTGTCAAGTGATATATAAACAGTGCTATTTTTATTTTTGTATTATGTTTTTATTATTATTTATTGAAAAATAATAAGTGTTCACTGACTAAGTACGCCACTGGCAACCTCTTTTTTTTACGGAATATAATATAAGTGGAATACTATAATCAAGAATGTTTTACTCTTACTTGATTTACTCAATTATAGGAATGTTTGTGAATAAGTCACTATTTGTTTTAAAATTATAAATGTCGCTGCAAACCGTTTCACTTACCCTTAAAAACAGAGAATTTAATTTGAATGACGACCCAGCTATTCCATACTAGGCGAGTAGTAAAAACTTTTTCTACTTTCATCTTACTAGATAAAGCTCAAATAAAAAAATCAGGATCAATTATTAGTTATTGGTTCGAAAAGTTTTGAGAGATTAAAAAGTATTCCAAAAATAAATAAACTAAATTTAAATATGGTAGCTTCTGCAGTGAACTCAATTTCTAGACTGCCGCCAGTAAATTCAATAAATTATGCAAAACACTCGTTTGGTGGTTTCTCAATTTTCATGAAAATGATACAACTTGTACGAGACTTTGGAGAATCGTTCACACATACATCAGTAGTCTATGTAGTTTTAAATTTGTGAAATTTATTTAGTTAAAATCATTCAGACATTTTGTCACAAAATACAATATTTACTCAAATAAACAATTGATTTGTCAAATGATGATTTGGAATGCATACAGTTGAAAATAAATGCGATGAAGATCAATTTAATGCCCAATCATATCTTTCACGACTCCAACTTTTCTGATAAAACCGCAAGATTAATCGTTTTGTAAGTGGACAGAGAGAATAAAATGTATTTTCGTGAAATATTCGGGGTGAGTTGTTTTGACTGCAGGAGAAATTTTAAGATCTGGAAACGGACCAGATAGTTACGTTAACAATCATCGAGAGCTATAGAAATTGCTTGGGCACAAGTAAGAAATATCTCTGAACATCCTCAAAATGGTTTACATCTTCTTACAACCGGTACTGACATCCTGGATGAGCGTAGGGTATCTATAGGATGTACTCAGTGAAATTAGACGAAAAAATACCATTAAAAAATACCATCCGGAGAAGATATGGTCAAAAAAACTTTAAAAGTAAATTAGATTATTACTTAATATCATACATTATGTAATTATCATTCTTTTGTGTGTCTGCATTTTATGGAAATGAGCTGACGACATAGAAACGATTTTTTTTTTCACGTGGCATTAAGACATTAACAATTATGTTGTGATTTATATGTATCATAGTACAATCGTTTTATATAATGAGCCATTTGCAATCAAACAAATTAAAATATTATTTAATTCTTACTAAAAAAATAAGCATCGAATGTTTAACTTAATTTCAAAGAATAAAAATACAGGATATTAAAATACATCGTTTAATTATAATTTCAGGCGCTGAAAACATTAAATATTTAACGAATTTAATTAGCAATTTAGCTTAAATGTTATAACGTAGTGAAAATTATAATGTGAATGTTTGGCATTTGGATTTAACAGCAGCAATTAGAGTAAAAATTGAACTAAAACTTCTATTGTCAAAAATAATTCTCTAGAAACAGTTAAATTTTGCCAGATTTGCAGCGTATGGTGTGAAGAATGGCGATATATCTATGTAAGTGCGTGTCGTTATATAAAGCAATAAACTCTTTGTCGTAAAATATGATAAAATTATATTAAACTTTGAGTAAACTTATATTATGTATATGACGCATATAAAATAAAAATATTTGAAGGATTCATAATATGGAGATTGCATTTTTTGTGAGCTTAGTTTATTTGGCTGTTGAAATAAAATTACGACCACTTGTTGTCACGAAATAGTCCATACAAATATATATATATAATTGATAGTTTTTTTTCTAAAATTTCTTCTTCTTTGACTATATTTACTACCTATGTACATTTGGTGTCTCTTTGATTCCTATTTCAAAACAATTGATTTGCTTTCTCACGTGATATTATGCCAGCATCCTTCAGTTCCGCCAGAATCATCATATGGATGGACGGTTATCCAGGACGGACGCAGTAGTAACGGTTTTAAAACTTTGTCCAGGATCAATCCAATTTATTTGTCGTTTAAAATTGGTATCTATTTTTCATATCTAGTAGTTAGATTGTCCAAAAATAGTTTGTTTATTTTGAAAGACTAAGCGAACGTAGTTTATCGTCATTTTTTCGCACTGTTTATCGGTTAGCTTGTGCGGCATCCACATGTCGAGCATATTCACTTTTCCAATGTGATTATTTTCGATGAATTCATCTTGAGTGTTATCTCACGCGTTGTTGAAGGTGGATTAATTTAAATAAACAACTTTAATTTTTGATCGTCTAACGCAATATGGCGACCACTCTTCTTATTTTTCAAATAAAAACTGCTCATTTTCGTACATTTTACAAATCTTTTAAGTATTTTTTTGCGTACTTGACTTTTTTATATAAATAAAAGATGACGTGTAGAATATGCTCTTGATCATCACACTTTCAGAGGTAAAATATTTTACAAAAAGGTTGTTTCTTGAAAAGAAAACATTAGGATGTAAGCTTCAGAACGCAACTGAATCCAGTTTGAAATTCTTTGAATAAAAATTTAAAAATTATGTAGCCAGTCAGTAAACACAAACGGGGACAAGAAAAATCACTGACCATATCAAAGTTAGAAGTGTTAAAAACAAAGGTTGCAATCTTGAAAAAAAAATCAATATATGGATGCAGAATTGTAGAGCTACAAATCTTTCAGTTCATGAACTGATACTTCAGTAGCAAATCTGCTTAAAATCCATAAAAAATCGTTTTTTTAAATTCGCTAGAAGCGAATTCAGCCTCTTTACTTTAAACGTTTCGTCGAATACAAAAAATCACTTGACAACAGTTTTGAAGAATTCATTGTAGGTCATAATATTTTACTGTAAAATTAATTAGTAATGTATTTTTTTAGCTTTTAACGTTTTTCTCAAAATGGCTTCCATAGTAGATTGCTGTCTTTGCATTTGACCACTTTATAGACGGACCAACTTAATATCGACCGAGGCGTCTGGATGAAGAGGTTTAAAAAATTAAACTTGTTATTTAAATGGTTTTAATGTATTCAGCGGTCAACCATTTTTAAGGTCTGTCTTATTATTTATGTAAAGGTGTTAGAGTGAAAGAAAAAGATTCTTTTGTATAAAGATCACGACAGTTTTCGCACACCGCAACCATTATCAAAATTACTATTAGGCGATACGTAAAACTTTTTATGATTTTTTTTTATTTCGTCACTTGTCAATTCATATAATTTTTTTCATATGAAATCGTGTTATAATGATAACTAATTTATTATTGACAGTGTAATTAATTTTACTAGTAGGTAAAAAAGACTTTTCAGTGATATATATAATATAATAGAGTCGTCAAAGTTACGTACGCTTTTCATAATTCTTCCATTTACTATCTAAAGCTCCCTTTGGCTTCAAAGCATTGTATGCATCTCTCTTTTGGGTGCGCTTTTCACAACGTAGCCAGTTTTCTCAAAAGAAAAACTAGCGCTCAAAGCTTGCAATTAGGCTACTAACACAGAGATGGCAGTAGTGACACTGTGACAAGAACTGTATGGCACTAATTTAAAATAAATTGATAGTCATTAAACTTTAGATAATAAAACATCGCAAAGTAAAATTAAGCGCAGCTTAGTGATAACGATAATTATGAGTACAAACAATAAAAAATCTGTACTAATAATTTCTTTCACAGAATTATTGTAATTAGAGTAAAGTAACGACTTAATATAAAAAATACATTGTTTATTGAATAAGGTTAAAAATATATATTTTTTTATACATATATAAAATTAGTTTATAACTATTTCAGCGTACGTCAGTGTCAAAACTAAATACGTTGATATTTTAACCTTATTAAAATGGAGTTCTACCAAGTAAAAGCCAACTCAATCGTTTTTTTATTAAATGCTACTTATTAAAAACAAAATAGTAAGGCCATAAGAATACCGTTGGTAACAAAATGTATATTTTAAACATATTATGTGATTTAAATGTGCATTGAATGAAAATAAACATAATAATGTATTTATTAAGTGATAGTTGATGATGTTAAAACGATTATACGCAGATATATGGTAAGAAGCTCTATGATATATTATATTGAAGCTTCTCAGTAGGAACTGAATATTAAAATATATTATGTGATCAATCATTATTAGTTTTTTACGTATCAAAATACTAATAAAAATTAACATCAAATTCTTCGTGCCCCGATACTCTTGTTCCCCATTTTTTATATATATATTACAACTTATTTGTTTTACTAAATTATATTTTTTCTATTTTAATTAATAATAAAAAAAAAAAGAATCCATATTTTTATGAATCTTATTTTCAAGAAGAATTGTAATTGTTAATTTATTATCAGTTGCACTAAATTCCTGACATATTTGTTTTTAAAATAAACAATATTAACATTCTTGGTTGCAAAACAACATTGTTTGTAAAATTATAAACCCATAAAATGGATAACTTCGTTATTTCACTGGTTATGTAACGAGATGTGACCCGTATTTCGCTTCTTTGAGAAACATCCTCGGACAAACACTATGGTAAAATTTTGTACATAAAAAAGGCTTGAAAGTGTCATACAAGTAATTTTACTTTCGACGACTTAAGATAACACACGTGACTACAGAATTATTTCCAATAACTAAAAAGTTTATACATGGTTGGAGTTGATTTAGTTACTTGGCATGTTATTTAGTTATCTAATAGAGGCATAATAAATGCTTAGGATATTAAAGGGGTAAGCTTATTGACAACTAATCAATTATGAAGAGAATACTTGGATGTGTGTATTATATGTGTGAGTATTGAGAAGCGCCAAAAAAGCACAAGAAGGCTTTGTTCATCAGTGAATTGTATATGGTTGAAGATAATCGCGTACAATTTTGAATTTGTTATGATTGATCCTTTTTTTTGTACAAAAAAGGAGCTCGCCATTCGTTTAGGAATGGCTGGAGCAACATTCAACTCAATGCGGACTGTCTGGGACACACAGCTGTACTCGATTAAAAACAAATGCCACTTATTCAACGCTTGCATTCGGCTGGTATTGCTTTACGGTTGCGAATCATGGCACCTGACGAAGACTCAGAAAAACCGTATACTGAGCTTCGAGAACAGATGCTTGCGTCGGATAATGGGGGTGAGGTGGTTTGATTTTGTGAGGAATTCAGAGATAAGGGAGCGTACAAGACAGCGTCCCGTCACGTCAGTGGTTATGGAGAGACGCTGGAACTGGCTGGGTCACGTGCTGTGGATGCCTCCGGAAAGCCTCAATCCTGCCTGCCTTTTCTTTCGACCGGTGGGATTCCTGCGTCCCGGACGTCCGTCGGGTACTATCTATAGGATGTACTCGGCGGAACTGAGGGATGCTGGCATGTCATGGGAGGAAGCAAAGCAATTGGCAGGAGACAGGGAAACATGGAGGTGCCGTGTGGCGGCCATATGCTCCACATAGGGAGCGAACATGGCCAAAGAAGAAAGAAGAAAAGATGATTGATAATTAATCTATTGTGCTTAATAACTTAGCTAACAACCATGAACTACTCAAAAGAATTCACATTTAGAACGAATTGTACACGTTAAACTAAGTATACGCAATTTTCTCACGAGGAAAATGTTCAACGACAAAAAAGTTGTACGGAAATTTTTGAAAGACAAATTTGAGGCACGCGCTAGAAATTGCCAAGCAAGTTTTAGTTTCGACCTTCTGAATAGACTTTACTTTGAGAAATTTCGAAGCAAAGTATGACTCAAGTTAAATTTTATTACATATTTAAGATGCAAAATGAAGTCAGATTTATGCATGAGACACGATGAAAGTTAATTCAAAATTATATCTTATGTAAAATATTTTTTGAATTATATTTTACATAACAATACATACAATATTTTTCACGATACTGTGACTGGTCAACTGAATCAGGATTTCGTACGAAATAATTGGGTTATAATTGGCGTATATCTCTAAAAAAAGTAGGAATAATATAAATATAATATTTAACCTGATTATAAACTTTATCAGATTCATTTATCATTTAGACTTTTCTAAATAATAGATTTCCATGGACAGACGCACTCAAAGTTGTCGAAATATGTTTTATAATCGAGGGAATTTTTTATCATAACAAAAGTCTTTTTTACCTCATCCTTCAAATCTTACCTTACCTTATCAACAGAAAAAGTAATTATAATTATTTTCATAATGTACGTTTCCATAAAAATCTTGGTCGAACACGTCAGTGGTCAGTTTGAGTGAATTCGCGCACTGAGTAACACCGGAAGATCACGAGAGGCGAAACCCGGGTCGTGTTCGACCAAGATTGTTATGGAAACGTACATTATGAAAATAATTCTAATTTAAAGTTAAATTTCTATCAAGCACCTTCAAATTATAAATTAGAAAAAGTAATATTTATAAGGGGAGTTTAAAACTATACGACGCCTTCATCGGAGTAAAATACGAATTATGAGGTACTGGAATGTAGTAAGTGTTGCGCAATTAATCATTCGAATATATTGATAAAGAAGACGAAGAAAAATGCTTCAAAAAATATACTAGACAATATTAGAAAACAAAATCGAAACCAGAATTGAGTGTGTCTTTTAAAATGTATTCATTTTGTTTCCCTTTCCTACACTGGTTTAAATTACTGAATGTTTTTATGATATTTTAGCGCATACGATGTTGGTAGATCGTTACGAATAATTTCTGTATGGAGTTGCCCGCAGACATCAAAAGTTTGGTCACCCATTTTGTAGACTGAAGAGCATCATTAGATATCTCAAATGTGTACATGTAAGGACATCTTAATCGATAAAAGGAAATGCTAATTTTAGAGTAGAGATTATTTTTTATAAACCAATTCAGAATTGCATTTATACATTTATAGTTATAAACTGCAATAGTATAATAATAGAAGGAACAGTACAAATAATTCTCCGATTCTGTATTCAAGCCATGTCTATCTGTATCATAATAATTTATTACGGTGAAGTTTATTGGAGATGTTATGAGAATGCTGCATTTAGTGACCGTACGTGAGTAAGTGTATTTTTTGTATTATATAAAATGTGTTTACTATGTGGAATGTACATTACTAAAATATAGAATGTGTTTAATTTTATTATCTGAATAGTATTAACATATTTACAGATATTTATTACTGTTTTGAGATCTTGCTAACCTTATAAAAAAACTTAAATTTTTAAGTGAGAATAAAATAGTCAGTACAAAGTATTTTGTTTTTTTTATTTGGGATATCTTAACTTCCAGAATTATTCATATAATCATTTATAAAGTGCTTAAGCTCAGGTTTTTAAGATAGAATACGAGACCTGAGATAAACTGACCATTTTATTTAAAAAAATAGGAAAACCAATAATGATTAACTATTTCATATTTTTAATTAAAATTTGTGAACTTCAGGTCCGTAATTTTCTAAAATAACGGGGCGTAGAAAAGCGATTAGCAAACCGCTAGTACTGTGCTAGCCTTATACATTTTATTATTACATTTTTCGAAAAAAAAATAGCAAGAGAGTAACAATGAGTTATTGTAGAAAAACCTATGTTGAGATCACCTTTCATTAAGAGACTATATGATCCACATCCGGAGTGAACATGGATTAAACATGTTATCTTTATTGTTTGCTGGATTAGAAAGAGATATAATCATAAAAATCATTCATAAACCATATACAGTTCATTATGAGTGTATATTCTCGACTATGGGAGTGGACATTGATTAAAAAAAAACTAAATTGGCTTAGCAGCTAGGAATTAGTATTGGACCATTTTTCTGCATTAATTTATTGAAAGTTTCATACATATGAACCCTTAAGAAGTAAAGTCAGCCAAGTAGCAAAACATAAAAAAAATATTGGACTTTTAACAGTAGAATTACGTAATTATTATTTTTTGCGCTTTTGTTTTATTTTATGAAGAAAACAGAGTGTATTTACAAAGCTTACATTAAATTTACGATACTTAAAGGCATACAGAATATTATAGCGCATCTAATTCATTTTTTATTAATATACCACTTTGCCCACTTCAATTCTCAGGGGCTCATATCAGCTTAATGAAGTAATAGCGTCAACAGGTAAATTCAATTAATCAAAAAATATCACTGATAAAATTAAATTTTTAAAAATTATGACTATCATGACGTTGTGTTTGCTTGGAAAAAGAACATTGCATAGATAAATGAACAAATAACAACAGTCATCGTTTTACAGCGCTATTCGTGATTTCAAATTTATTCCCAGTTGCCATATCTAAAATAATAAAAGTAAACAAACCGTTATGGTAATTGCAAACAGCTATGTTTTATGCAGGGTTTTTGGGTGGGTTTATAGACAAAAAAAAATGTACAAAGACACGCTTTAGAAAGAAGTCACGAAGGGCCGTGTGACTTGAAGTTTCGGACATTTTACATAAAATATTTTTGGCTATCTCAGTGGTGTGTAAACTTTCAGCGCTATCATAACTACATGGGTAGATTATGTTTTGCTTGTATAAATTTGTTCTGTTAAAAAAAATAAACTTTTGCTTATATGTCATCAGAGAATATTATATTTTTATAAGAAGTCAGTATCTATTTAATATGTTTGATAATTTGAACTTTTAGCGAAAGCGTTTTGCAATAATCTCACAGCTTAACAGAGAGTGTTTATTTATATCGCTCATCTACAAAGTAAGTTAGTAGACAAACATATCAAATAGAAAATACTTTTCTTGGTTAAATCGATATTGAATAAATACCAGCGAGTTCAAATAAAAACAATTCAATAATTAATTGAGCCCATTAGAGGTGAAGTGAGTGGTAATTTAGAAAGAAAAAAAATAAGATGCGTTGTAATATTCCACACGTCTTAAAGTATCGTTAAAGTGAAATAAACTTAGTTAAAACACATTGCAATAGTGTTATCTCCGTAAAATAAAAATATGCAATCCACCAAAACACCAAGTAAAGACGTGATTGTATTTAAAAGAAATGTTTTACCATTTTACTAGTTGGCTCACTTTACCTCTTAAAAATTATTGTTTAAGCACTGTGCTACTAAGATTTTTTTAATATAAAGACAGGACTGGCTTCGCTTACCACGAACATCACCAGTTGATAATGTAATGGGATAAGAACAAATTAATGTGATTTTGATTAATTGTACTATTTTTTTTTATAATAGAATTGACAGTTAACAACTTAAAAGTGAGTAAAGGTAATTAACTATTGAACAATAAAGGCATATTATTAATTTTGTCAACAGTCATGATTTTTAAACTTTTGCATGGAAATGAATAAACACGTGTTTTAAAGAAATGTATGATTTGAAAATTGTGTTTGTCTATAAATAAAAAAAAATCATTCATCCGAGATAGGTACCACGAGTTTGAGTTGTTTCTTTCCCATAGTGTACAGATCAACATGGCTACCCCCAATCAATAAATGTTTATTTTTTACCAACATGGAGCCAATATTTTTATTAAAACAAACACGCTTCTTGCAATATACGAGTGAAACATTATACTATATAACTTATATATTTATTCAAACATATATTAATTTAAAAGTATTATACAAATATTAGCAAATGCAAAACCTGTTTAAGTTCAGAATTGATAGTAAAATTTAAAAAAATGTTTCTACTTTCTCCACGCAAATTGGTTACCTATGTAAACACCATTTTATTAGAATTATTCTGTAACCATTTAATTTGAATTTTGGTGATAATTAGAATCCATGGCATTATCCATAGTCCAAATGAACGCTTTAAAACGAAGACCGTTGAAATTTTGGAAGAAGAAGGGTAGCTATTTCTATCATTTGTAGACATTTGATTGAACTGTTAAAAGTGAAAAAATAATAAGACTTAGTATGCAGCAACTATTGAATTGCATATTGATTATTTTATTGCGGTAACACTCATTTATTTGCGTCAGTGTATCCTAATCCAGATACATAGATTAATATAATCTATAAAATAAAATACACATTTGTACTAATTCCATTTTTACTTTGTACTATTTATACAGAATACCACTGTATTAATATATTTTCTTATCAGTTGATAATACTCGTTATGAACGAAACCGTTTCTGATTGTATAAAATGAAAATAAAACTAGTACAAATGAGTGTTTTATTTTTAGAATGTAATTTATTTCCAGCAAGAGTTGTCAGTGAACACCTTAAAAGTGATCATTAAATAAAAGTAG
Source organism: Himalopsyche anomala (assembly GCA_031772345.1). Taxonomy (NCBI): domain Eukaryota; kingdom Metazoa; phylum Arthropoda; class Insecta; order Trichoptera; family Rhyacophilidae; genus Himalopsyche; species Himalopsyche anomala. The sequence continues at coordinate 22,214,048 of CM062833.1, read as the reverse complement.
AGTTTTATATTTTTTTATAATACTTATATTAATATATGTGGAAATGTATATTTAACATCAGGGTGGTGAATAATTTAATAATGTTGAGAATGACTGGCTTAAAAAGACTTACACAAAGACAAAGTGTAAGCGTTAAAACTTGGAAAAACTAATGAAGATGTATGGACACAAAGGGGACTAAAGTTTAGTAAAAGTGAGGCATTTTAAGGGAGTCAATTATAACGAGGGTTGTACTTTTTTTTACAAAAAAATTAACTATCAGCGGTAAAGTTTTTTGATAAGCGTGAAAAATTTCTTAAAGAAGACGATATTAATATTTTTCCTAACTATGATGAATGTGTCACAGAATCTTTTTCGCAGAATAAAAAAAAAATACATTGACTGAATTAAAATTAGATTTTTATTTTGGTCGAGATTTTATTAAAAATCTTAGAGTCCATAGACTAAGAAAAAATAATTTTATATTAAGATTATAAGCGAGATTTTCATCTCGTCAACAAATTTATGAAAAATATATATATATATCGACTGTGGAAAGGAAAAAGGACGTAACCCACACATATCAAATTTTACAGGAGGAGCAAAAAACGAGTTTTGATGATTTTGGGCCATATGCAAATTATGAATTATACATAACGTTGAAGTGCACGGAGACTTCTAAGCTGATGTTTAATTGACTTAATCTAATATTAATTTAATAAATTATCTCGGAAAAACCTTTATTTCAAACTTTTTTCTTGGTTTTAATTTTTTACAAGGTCATCTTTTTCAAACTTGAAAGCTAAGTTTAGATAATAATTCGGCATTTGCTGCTTGCATCCTTTTGATAGAAGGTTTATGAAGTTTGATACATTGTGATTATTGAAAAAAACCTATTTTGAAAAAACTGTAGGTTAAGTCCTTTTTCCTTTCCACAGTCGATATGTACATACATATAGTAAATTCTGAATAAAAAATGAATCTGGAAAATAAGGTTTACATATTTTGAAATAGACATTTTGTTAAAAAAATAGTTAAGAATTATGGTTTTAGTTATAAAACTTTCCGTGAACAACTAGTTGATGAAAAAAAAATGTTGACTTGAATAAAATAAACAGTATTTATTTATAAAATGCTTTTAATTATTTATTATACTATCTTTTTAGAAAACATAGCATAGTTATGTAAGCAAACTATTTATTTGAAAACGTTGGTACGATGCTGAAATATCTATCTTAATTTGGAAATTATCGTAGAACTAAATAGATTGCTATTTTTCACCGTAATTAATAATTGTATTTTAACAATTAAATTCTGTATAATCTCAAGTTTAAGAATATTAAAAAGCAAAATTAAATTTTACGGTAATATTATGTAAAATATTAAAAAAAACATTTTCTCTTGAATCTATTTAAAGGAAAACGATTATTAACTCGTATAATAATACGAGTAAATATCCGCGGTTATTTGGTTTGGGAAAAATAATGATTTTTTAACAAAAGATTGAACGTAATATTCATAAAATATAATACGATTTTGCCATTTTATTTGAATTTTGTATTGAATTCGCAAAACTTTTATATTTTTCTCAACATCAATAAAACTTTTATTACGAAATTTATTATGTATTTTGCGTAAAATATTTTTTGACGATAAGAAATCTGAATTTATTTAATAATTTTTTATTCGTCACAAGAAAAAAAAAACATGTTTGAATTTTACTGAAATAGTTGCGATTAAATATATTTTTGTATATCGATGTAATAATTAAAATGTCATGTGGATGAATAAAACTCACCTTTCTCTTTTATTTTGATAACATATAATTTCCTGTATCCCACCAATTGATTTGCTTCCTCCTATGACAAAAAGCGTTTCCGAGATTCTATGGATAGTGGATAGGACCTCCGGTCCCGGGATTCCATCAAATTTTCTGATCACGAAATCTCAGGATTGTGATTGTACTAATCCCGGAATTGAGAAAATAAGAGAAAGTTGCACGAGGGCTAAAAAAGATCAATTTTTTTCAATCAAGATGTAAATCATGGAAAAGCTAAAAAATGAGTTTTTTAACTTTGGAGATTTTCTCAAATTCCTAGGTTTTTAGATTCTAAAATTCTGGAAAGAGTAAAAATATTTTTTGCATCGTTTCACTTAGACTATTTTTTTAAAAAAATCCCAAGATTTCAAAACCGCAGAGCAAAAATTTCTCAATTCCGAATTTTTGTGCGATTTAATGTTGAATGTTTAATCCCGGGATTCCGGGAACGGACAAATTGTTAATCCCAAAATACAAGGATAACAAAAAGGGTCCAGAGCAGTGTTCCCTCTAAGCTGTGCGCGTGTGCGCGCGCACAAACATTACAACAGAGCGCACAAAAATTACATCAGTTATACCACCACTAGAATAAATTAATTGACATTAAATAGTACTGTGAATCATTGTCATTATTAAAAATCAATCTTTTCGTTTGTTGGGTCTAAATACCGTTAGGTAGCGCACAAATCTTTTTATTTCTTATCAAAGTTGCACAGCCAATGTCTTTTGCGCACATAACCTTCCGAAAATTAGAGGGAACATTGGTCCGGGGCTGAATACCCTAATAGTGGATAGTATTTTATAAGGAATAACTCAGTATACTAAGATTTTTTTCTATGTCCAGGCCCAATTCCAGATTTAATTTATTATATAGTGCGGAAAAAACAAATATTACTTTTATTTAAAAGATTTGTCATTGTCAACACAAATTCAAACTCTTTTCATTCACCGTTAAGCAAAAAAAAAAACTTCGAAATAGTTGTGTAAGAAGGCTATTTTTTCCCTCCCAATTCTTTCAGATATTCATATTCTGTTTGGTAAAACTGAAATCGGATTTTTTTTCAAACTTCTCTACAGCTGAACTGAGTACGTGGCTTATTTTCAGTCCATGCAAAGTTCTTACTTCTGACAAGAGCTATGTAAGCATATGCTAGAATCAAGTTCTTGACCTCGTAACAAGGACTTGAGAAAACTCCAAAGGAAATTCTGAATTTCTTGAATATTGTATGAATGCAAATCGATTTTTTATCCATCTCATACATCTGTACGAAGGCTTTTTCATATATAATATAATGTAATACCGAAGGTAGATATTTTTGAGAAGCAGTCCCGATAAACTTTTGTTGAATGGAAATATAAGTACGTTATTTTTCGGAATCTTTCTAAAATAATCTTTTATTGATAATCGCGATAGAAAAAGACTGATGACCAATGTTTTTTTTATTGTTTTTATAAGAACTTCTAGTTAATTTCTTTTCCAATTCTTCAATAATCATTATTCTTTAGGAATATTTTTTTTTCATCTCTTATTCCCGGCGACACTTTTTTATTGTTTTGAACATGGATTAACATGCTCTGCAACTCTGCGCTTTTGAAATTTTAGGAGAAAAATATGTGTGTCATACAATAATATTTTAGAGCTAATGTTGACAGGTGGCACCACTGCCTTGCTCATACTATTAATAGTTACTCTACGGAATACACATAAGTAACAACGGTGTGAAACTATAGTGGGTGCAACTTTTAGATATCTATAGAATTTATAAAATAATATCTTACTTTAAATTATTTATTTGATTATGGTAACTAACTAACTAATGACCGCTTGTGTGGTCAAGTAGTCAACGCCTTTGGCTTCGATTACGGAGGTCACGGGTTCTTATCCCAGTACGGACAGTTTTATAAATAGATTTTTCAATCAATTTATGAATTTATGTTTGAAAGCGTGGATGTATGTGATGTCTTGAATTCCGCCCTACCATCCTATCTTATGAATGGGGTGTATGGAGAGCGGCTAGCTAACCACTAGTTCTGTCCTAACCCTATCCTTCTATTCCTACTCTCTTTGGAAAAAGAGAGGCTGAGCAACTGAGTTACAAGCAGTTCTCGTAGAAACACTTCTGTTAAGATAAACTCCATGAGGAGTCCATATGCTCCACATTGGGGGCGGACATGATAAAAAAAAACTCGTCCAGTGACATCTGTCCCAACTACCAACAAATTAAATTATGAACTAACTACACAAATTGTTTTGTATAATTTATATACTTACGTAGCTGAAGTTGCTTGGTTACTCGAAAGTAAATTAGACATTTTTGTAGCAAATTTTTGTTTTAAATCTTATAAGATTTATTAATGCAAAAAAATAAATTTAATAAGCCAGAAATTTCGCGGACCTATATATTTTAGCGCATCTCTAATATCGCTGTGAAGTAAATTTATCATGATTAAACTACACTTCACAGTCTTCCTTAAAGTACGAGGATAATGACCTTAATAATAATAAAATGTTCTAAGGCTGAAAAATTACCTAAGAATAAAAGTAAAACAGTTGCAAATCACTGGATTAAAGCGAACTCAGAACACCTGTGAGGCCCAAAAAACAGGAATTACGTTGAAATTAACGACCGGAAAGAAGCTCAAAAATGTGTGATGTGACGTAAAAAAATTAATGTAAGCTTGCTTTAAAATAATTGTTATCATTTTACAAATACAAATTTATTGCATTAATTTTTTCAGTTTAAAAAAGAGAAACATAAACTCAGATAGAAAATATAATATAAAAATTTTAATCGTTCAAATTAACGTTAGTTCAAATTCAAATCACTCCCACAGATTTTGTCACTAACTGAGTCAGTTCAAGTTCATCCGTGCACTTGAACGCATGAAGATGCCGAAAGGCGAAACCCGGGTCGTGAGTGACAAAATCTGTGGGATTGTACATAATTTGAACGATTCAAATTTAATATTGAAATTCCACCAAGCACCTTCAGTCGAAATCTTAAATTATATAACATAAAAATATTGCTCTCAATGTAAAGTTTATAGTCTTTTACTTAAATGATCTTTATAAAGTTGGCTATACACGATTCACTCGAACAATTTATTCTACAGGAGTGTCTGCCAAACTTTTTTTACTTCGCGGCACACTGGTGAATGGGATTTGTCCCGCAGCACACCATATAAAAAAGCTTTAAAAAATGGAAGTATGGAAAATGTGTTGAATTAATTTAAAATTGAAGAAAATTTAAATTAATAGGCATTATTTAAAATGAAAATTTTTGAGGCGTCTTCCTCCGCGGCACACCTGAGATTTCTTGCGGCACAGTAGTGTGCCGCGGCATACAGTTTGGCAGACACTGTTCTAGAGTGATCAACGTTCTCGAGAGTTTTGTCTTATTTGTTAACCAGTGGTCACATGTTTGTAAATCGGTTCATAAATTGATATTTTAGGAATAGATGGAGTCTAAGTCTTCCAGCGGCACATTCTTAAAAGAATAATTTTAATATGGATAGTCAATTTCAATTCTGTTTTAAGTATGCTACAGCTGGATAATGGGAACGATTAAAAATAATACATTTGATACATCTAGATCATAGTTTCTGAACCTTTTTGAGCTTGTGACCCTTTTTGAGTCTCATATGTTTCCGTGACCTTCCCAGAATTTCAACCCAGAACTTAACTGATATCCCAAAATGAGCAGACTTTTTTCAGCTCTTCCCGGAATTTCAACTTATTTTGTCGATGGCCGATTTTCAAAACCTGGGAGTTTATGGATATTTTCCCGTGGCCTTCCAAAACTGTGCTGTGGCTCCTCTTAAATTATTTTTTCTCTGTGAACCCCTTAAAATATGATGTAGCCTTGGTTGAGAAACACTGCTCTGGACCATGGTTTCTCAACGGTGGGCCATGTGGCCCCCCTAGGGGCCACAGCGTGCTCCAAGGGGGCCACATAGATTTATTTTAGTTTTGGGGAGCCACAGCACATTTCAGGGGGGCCACGGGTAAATTGAGGATTTTTTTAGGAGGAGATTTCTCGGTGAGCTAAAAAAAAAAGGTGTTCTTGGAGATATTCTGGGGAAAAGTATACCAAATCAGAGATTTCAAATTTCTCGGTGAGCTAAAAAAAAAAAAGAAGGTAAGGGGCCACAGAAAAATAAAGACACTCAAAAGGGGCCACGCTCCCAAAAAGGTTGAGAAACACTGCTCTAGACGATAACAAATGGCTTAATTAAGCGGTTGCTTCAATTTAAAAACCATATAGAGTTAGTCAATTAAAAGCTGACTAATAATATAAAACATAAATATATGTCACACACGCAAGACCGTGAAGCAGTAATTGAATACGTTACGGTAGTGCTAGGCAGTAGACTTATAGAGACCTAACAACCCCTAAATATTATGTGGTATCTATTATTAAAACGATGTAATGTATGAAATCACATTATATTTAGTAGTTTAAGTTTACTGGTCCTTGATGTTAAGTGTAACATAATTTTTGACCTTAAATTCACTCTTGCAATTAGGGATTCTGAAGTCTCGGGTTTTTCAAAGTCCCGGGACACGAGATGTGAGTAAGCCAAAGTCCCGGGACTTCCCGGGACTTGGGACTTTCATTTCCCCTTCAATAAAATTATAAATTTAATAAAATTAAATATTTGTATGTATGTATGTACTAAAAAGGGATGATAACGGTAAATCTATTGAAAAAATATCAATGAATTGGGTAAAATTATGACCGTTACTTCACAAATCACAATACAGCTTTTATACCTTTTTTTGTCGTATTGAGACATTGATAACTTTGTACAATAGTGAAAAACATTTGTATATATAACAACATCAGGTATGAACATTTAATTATAATTTTAGCGATTGCTTACATCCAATTTTATTTTGTTAGAATGGTTTTTTCGAAATTAAAATGTACAATTTGGCTGTCTTTAAGTCCCGGGACATTTAACAACAAAGTCCCGGGACGTCTCGACACAAAATCCCTACTTGCAATCAAGCAAAATGTTGCCCTAAATAAGAGATGTTAATTACTGTCGGTTCCTTGATTTGGTTTCCATTCCTTGGGTTAAGTCTAAATAAGCGGGTGTCACAATTAACTAGCTGTTCAATCAGGCGGAAAAATATGTACTAATAATTAAGAAATATATATTACATATACTATTGCTTCATATATAATGAGAATTTATACTCTCCAGGTCCGTGGTCGAGTGGTCAACGTTGTTGGCTTCACTTGCAGAATTTATGAGCTCGAATCGCATAACGGACAGATTTTTTAATCAATTTAATCAAGTTTTCTGTGGTGTCTGAAATTCTCTCCGTGATCCTGAAAATGAGGCACTGAAAAAGTGCTTAGCTCACTACTAGTCCTGTCTTAGTCCTATCCTTATATCACCGCTCACTTAAAAAAAAATAATCAATTGAGTAAGAAGTAGTTCTCGTAAAAAAACTCCCGTTGAAGTAAAAAAAAACTTCATGAACATTTGTACACTGTTACATGTTTTGTCTCTAACGGCCAGGATTTTACCTTTTAGAACAGTGCTTTCCAACCTTTGTGTTACTGCGCCTCCCTTTGAAGAAAACAATATATTCGCACCTCCACATTTATTATTTTATATTGTAATAAAGACAAGTTGTAAAGAGTAAATAAATATGTTGGACTATTCGCGCCTCCCTTTGCAATTAATTCTCCACGCCTCACAGGTTGGAAATCGCTGTTTTAGAATCTTTATGCGTTCTAGCGCACGTATAAAATATGTATATACTGCATCAAGTGAAACCAAAGAGAGACACTTTATACTGCGGTAACCAGTGTCATTCCTAGGCTTTGTGCCGCCTCTAGGCAGAGATTAAAATAGCGCTTTTACTATTTTTCGAAATACTTTTTTTTTAAATAACATTATCTGTGGTCTATTTCATATTTAAAGATTTGTGAAATTAATTTAACTACTGTTTATCCATCGGTCATAATATTATTATCATTGAAAATGTTTTTGTCGGCATTTTTTTACAAAGGCATTATTTATTCTAAACAAAATTCGTGTGTCAAAAATATTTAGTCAATAAAAAAAAACTGATCATTTGCCGCTCCCTATGACTTGCCGCCCTTAGGCAACTGCCTACTCGCCTATGCCCACGGAACGTCCATGGCGGTAACCGTCATTTAAAAGAAATTTAATAGTAAGTTCACTTCCTAAATTCTAAGCATTTTTAAATATGTTTTTGGAACAATAAATTAATGAAATTCTTTTGCTCCAACCACACACTAAAAACGTAATATTTTATATATAACACGAAGTTTATTTTAATATAATTAAGAAATATTTCAAGCAGTTACTGAAATTATTAAACACAAGAAATGGATATACTTTTTCTCCATAAGTTATTAATGCCCGGAAAATAATTTCGCTGCAAGCAATTTATAAAAACACAATAGCTCTGAAATCGCGTATTGTTAGGCCTCACTGAGCTGGAATGTATTTTATTGAAATTCATTATAATACCATTTTTTTTAAATCATGTCCGCTTCTCCTAGAGTTTATCTCAACAAAAGTGTTTCTACGAGAACTGCTTGTTACTCAGTTACTCAACCTCTCTTTTTCCAAAGAGAGTAGGGATAGAAGAATAGAGCTAGGACAGGACTAGTGGTAAGCTTATCGCTCTCGATACGCCCAGTTTATAAGATAGGTTGGGTGGGAGGGGGGAATTCAAGACATCACATACATCCATGCCTTCGAACAAAAATTCATAAATCGATTGAAAAATCAATTTATAAAACTGTCCGTACCGGGATTTGAATCCGTGCCCTCCGTAACCGAAGCCAACAACGTTAACCACTAGGCCTTCCCAGTCTTATTCTTTTATCCTTACTAGACTTTTTGGAAAAGAGATGTTGAGTGGCTGAGACTAACAAAGTTCTCATAGAAAAAGTTTTTTTGAGATACCTACACTAGGAGGCCATATGCTCGACATTGGGAGTGGATATGGATAAAAAATATAATACAGTGCTTTGCTAGAATACGAATGAGAAAGGCAAATAAAATCAGTCTGTACCCACCGTAGATATAAAAATAGTCAGAAATTGAGAGTACACACTCAGAAGGTAAATATAGGTAGACGAAAAAAAATACTGATGATATTCTAAAATTTGATCTATCTTTTTTTGTTGTCATTCTTCAAATTTTCCCATCTCTGTTTACTTTATCAAATCAACAATGATGTTTGTGTATTTTGACATTGATGGCTTTCCTTTAATTAATGGAATTATGTTTTTCGCCAGCGGTACAGAGTTTTAATAAAAACGCGCTAGACATTGATATGTATAAAATTTGTTTCACGTAATAAACGAGAAAAATTGCCATTAATCAAAAAACGTAGCGACGCGACGGCGACATTGACACCGCGTGCGTAAGACAGGCGCTGTCAACTGTACGTCGATTTTAATATATTTTTAACAAAAAAACTTCAAACGTGTCGATATACGTTGATACTTTTTTTGTATGCAAGTTCAAATAAAAAAATACGACAAAGTTGCTAGATTTGGGAAGTGACGAATATGTAAGTAGTAAAACTAAAATAATTAGTCTATTATACTATTGTCTGAGCTATATATTATAATGTAACCAGACATAACAGAACAGTGACTATAATTAGAAAAAAAGGAAGATACAACACATCGTCTTTTTGACATCAAATTTTTGCCGTATTTATATAGGTGTTTTCATAATGAATGCCGTCTTTTAATGAGAAACAGTTTTTTAAACGTTTATTTTTATTTTATAGCTTAAAAATATAATTTACTTCTAAAAGTAATACCATATTTTACCTATCAGTCAACTTTTTAATACCATTTTCATTAATTGTTGAAGGCTTTGGAACAAAATATTACTGCAGTCCATTTTCATTATGATATTTTTTACTATCTAGGAATTGTTCTAATGACCAAAACAAATGATCGTCGAAAGGTACAAGGCTTGGAGTAGTAGTTGGTGGAGTGGATGAAACTTTCCAGCCGAGTTCGCTGATTTTATCGAGAGTCAATTTAGTCACATAGTGACGTGCATTATCGTGTTTTAAAACTATTCGTCTTCTATTGACAAGTCCAGGTTTTTAAAAAAAATCCAGTTTCGTATAGCTTCTCGACCGGTTGATGAATTGTTTGAATACAGTTTGCTTCAATTTCTGCCACCAACACATTTTTGTATATCTTTGTTTGTCTCCCACATCAAGAATCAACGGACGTCTTATAAATTTCGCAATTTTTTTCTAGACGTAGTAATCGAGTTTTTTTCCGGGATTAGTTCTTAGTCAATCCCGTAATCCCGTAATGTCGGGATCCCGGGATAAGAGGCCCTAATTCTTACGTACCTACACAAATTCTCCGCGGGGAAATCTCCGCACACAAAGTTTTCCTGTTTATGTTTAGCTTTGTATATTCAACAATATTAAATACATATAAAATCTTGTGTCTTGTTTTTTTTTTATTTCAGCAATAAATTTTATTTTTTATAGGAGGTACTATATGTTGAATATAAACAAGAATAATTGGTGAGTGGAGAATTCGTGTACGGAAGAATTCGCTCACTGCAGTCAACACTTCAAAAGTGAACATAAAGTATTGTTGAATATGTGATAATTAATTAAGAATATAACATTTATTTTTTTAAAAATTTACTCACTTTGATATTTTATAATAAAACTGGTATTTTAATATTTTATAGATCATATCCAAAAACAGTTGATTTTTACAAATTGCTTTAATTTATTGTTTCTTTTAATGAAAATAATACATTAAAAAAGTTAAATAATATTGTAATCTTATAATCTTCACAATCTAGCAAATAAGTGAAACTCTTACTATCAAAACTGGTCAAAATGGTTTTCATACAATCTTGAGTATTATATATATATATATATATATGTATAAGGAAATATGTATTTCACCTATATAATAACAAATGTTTTAGTTTTCAAAAATACCAAAAACCCTCAATATTTCTGATCAAAACTTATACTGAAACCAGCTTAAATAATTAACGTGTGAATTTTAATTGTTTTTAAAATGTATAAACTTACCAATGCAAGCCTCGGCGAATATTTTACTTGCATACGTCTTGTTAAATGTAAAAATCACATCATAATACACAGAGATCACTAATTTGACCAAGATCGCTTTTTACTATTTTTATCGAAATTACTAAAAATAGTTTTAACCCGTATTGAAAGTAAGTGTTCCAACGCTTGTTAAATATACAATAAATAACAAAATTGTCCCGTAATGTATTCTAATTCAAGAAAAGCGTAATCTACCCATAATTATACATGGTAGTTTGATATTGTAAAAACACTAAAGGTACCGGTATTTCGGTTACCTGATACAGCAAGCCTTACGTTATATAACATATATATGTGTGCCATATATTGTATCGTGTCAAGTTTTCCCTCCATTGTATGTATAAATTTGTAAACCTGAAATCAAGAATTTGAGGAATGTGTGTAAGATACCTGGATATCGACGATCCGATGAACAAACTGCCCGGCTTAAGTTTAGTATCACATAGGTACTTGGGTCTCAACCGCATCTGTTGTGGGAACATGATGTATAATGTTGGGCGGGTTGGGCCCCAAGGCGCAGAAAATTATGAATATATTCGTTTTATTATACTTATTCATTCGAAAAGCAAAAATAAGTAGTTAAAGTTTTTATACGGCGACATCTGTTAATGTTTGATTTTTTTTTCATTAATAGATGTCGTTGTATTAAAATCTTATCCTTTCATTCACCACATATTTAAGAAAAATATTTTTTTAATAATTAAAAAATGTTTTTAAATTCATGCCAGGCTAGTAGTGATCGGTAGACTTAATGTTTTAAGCAGGGCTGTGTAGTAGGAGTTAGAATCGTGGAGTCACGTTATTTTGGCTGGAGTCGAGAAAAATAGGTGGCTCAATTTAAAAAAAAATGTATTTAATGATGTGTATTCAAACAAAATAGTCCAAAGTGTTGACATTGCATGCTTGGCTGACTAAAGAAAATCAAATGGAATACATATATGTACATATAAGTTAAAATGAAATTATCAATCTCAAACCTTTCAAAATATGACATACTAGATCATTATCGATGGAAAAACTTCAATTAATGAAATTAAATATGTAAACAATTCTTAAACAAGATTTCATTTGTACTTTACATAACAATACATATCGCATAAAAAGAGCGTCAGAGTATTTTTTTTTTTTATTATTCGATAAACTTGTTTTCTTTTCTGCATCACACCGAAGACGATATCTCCTCAATGATACAGTTAACTCTCGCGGCTCGGAGACTAGAAAAATACTTCTCTGCCGATGGGGGTCTTTTAGGGACCCCAGTGGTTTCTTCATTATTGGCCTTATTCTTATGAATTTCAAAAAAATAAATAGTCTAAGGGCTTTTAAATATCTCTCTGCATCATTCCTCATACATTTTTTTATAAAAATCCGTGGTTTTTTAAAAAATAATCATATTTTAAGTTGCGCGTAAAATATACGTCATTTCAGTGCAAATACTAATGTGCTACTGACGCGCTTTGCTTTGCGGCGTTCAGCTTAGTTATCTTACTTACGAACGATCGCTGATAAGCGAGCGCTTATCTCTTATCTTATCGTATTTATATAAACTACAAAAGGTCCAAAAAACTATGATATAAGAATACCTTAATTATAAACATTGTATCACCCATATTAAAATAGATATTTAAGAAAATGTAGGTATTGGGGTCGCATTTCTTGAGCTTAGAACCGGAAAAGTTAAGATACATGTTTTTAGGCACAAATTGATAGGCAACAAGTATACCGTTAACGAAAGTTATGTCTACAGTGCAGGGTATAAAAAATAATACCATTTGGACAATTTGTTAGGTTTTGGTCTGAAATTCTGCCGAAAAATATTATGAATATATGTAGTACATATTAAAAAAATATGTTAGTCCACGTTGAAAGTTAAATGTTGAAAATATTACAGAGGACCGAACGTAAAATGAAACCATCAACATAAAATCCATAAATCAATAATAAAATTAAAAGTGGAAAATATCACAGCTGATTTAGAAATGGCAGCCAAAATGTCACGTCACCACTGTTCACCGTTTGAGAGAAGTGGCAGACAGACACATGTATTTTATGTTTTTTTACATTTTTTATTTTATCATGTCCGCTCCCAATATGAAGCATATGGACTCCTAATGGAGTTTATCTCAACAGATGTGTTTCTACGAGAACTGCGTGTTACTCAGTTGCTCAAACTTTATTTTCCAAAGAGATTAGGAATATAAGGAAAGGGCTAGGACAGGACTAGTGGTTAGCTAATCGCTCTCGATACGCCACGTTCATAGGATAGGATAGGTGGGAGGGTTTAGTATAGATTTTAGAAACCCTATTTAAAATTAAATCAAAATGCTACTAATGTGTCCTTTGTTTGAGCGAATACCTCTGTTTGCCAATTCTACAAAGTTTAACCGGTGACACTTGCCCAAAGTCCGCCAAGTAGTAAATGTCAAGTGGCACTGCAATTATTGCTGGCGACGTCTCTCCGCATTGTCACAAATTAACAAAATTCTAAATTTAGTTTCTAAATTCACCACAGATGGCTTGTTCCCTCGTTAGTTTGGACAGTTACAAGTTGACGCTAAATGATACATTCTGTAAAATTAGTTTTCAAACAAATAAATTGAATTGCTTACCTTCCACGATTTGTAAGTACTAGAGACGCATCATAAAGGTTAACTACCTATTTAACGTAAATTAAAAATCTCTTCACCTATCTGAGACCCTGAAACTTCAGATTTATGGAATTCTAGTGGTAATTATAATCATCAATAAATCAGTTTCACTGATAAAAAATATACGTATTGTAAAATTATAATTGGGGAAATTTAAAACAATATTGTAATTTTGTCGTTTTTCTTACTTTTATAACTGAAATAAGTTTTTACGTCACCATGCCAAATATTTAAAAAAAAATACACATTATGTCGTGGAAAATTGTTCCTTTCCAAATATATTTAAAATATTAACAGGAAATCTCCTGGCAATCAAATAGTTATGCTATTATTAATGAGACTCATATAATCATCTATGCTTTACTTCGTTTGAAATCCTTGAAAATTTGTCGTGTTAGTGATGATAAATTGTTATGCAAAACTTTTAGTGATTCATATTTTATGATTTTTAAATAAAAAATATTTCACTGTTAACAGCGTGTCAATGCATTAATTCACGGTAAAATAACTGTTTGCATTAATATTTTTCAACTTCTGTATGTTTAAAATAGATATATTTAAAGTTGCATCACTGTTACAAAGATAACTGAAAAACTTAGGTGTTACTTTAACGACTAAGTAAATGACTAATATTTATTTTAATGTTATTTCATAAATTCGTAAGATTTTATTAAATTTAAATCAATGGTGTGGTTGTAAATAAGATGGTCAATCTGTGTCTTCGTGCGTCCATCAGGAGAGGTCCATGTGTATTTATGGATGTCTTTGTATAGTACAAAAAAGGAGCTCGCCATTCGTTTAGGAATGGCTGGAGCAACATTCAACTCAATGCGGACTGTCTGGGACACACAGCTGTACTCGATTAAAACCAAATGCCACTTATTCAACGCTTGCATTCTGCCGGTACTGCTTTACGGTTGCGAATCATGGAACCTGACGAAGACTCAGAAAAACCGTATACTGAGCTTCGAGAACAGATGCTTGCGTCGGATAATGGGGGTTAGGTGGTTTGATTTTGTGAGGAATTCAGAGATAAGGGAGCGTGCAAGACAGCGTCCTGTCACGTCAGTGGTTATGGAGAGACGTTGGAACTGGTTGAGTCACGTGCTGCGGATGCCTCCGGAAAGCCTCAATCATGCCTGCCTCTTCTTTCGACCGGTGGGATTCCGGCGTCCCGGACGTCCGTCGGGTACTATCCATAGGATGTACTCGGCGGAACTGAGGGATGCTGGCATGTCATGGGAGGAAGCAAAGCAATTGGCGGGAGACAGGGAAACATGGAGGTGCCGCTTGGCGGCCATATGCTCCACATAGGGAGCGAACATGGCCAAAGAAGAAGAAGAAGTGGTTGATTATTATTTATTGGAAATTACACTATCTGGTGACAGTGCCAGTGGTCAACATCCACTTAGCAATTCAAACAGTGGTATTAAAAGTAAATATCCATTGAAATCAATTGATATGTTTACCATGGTTTGCAACACGTCCGTATTAAAAAATTATAATTGCGTAAGCATACGTCACATAGTGTGTTTTTGTATGTGCAATAAACAGCGTAGTCGAATAATTATAACCTAATTATTTTGTTTTCACGTCATTAGTCATTAATAATTTAATCACGAATTCACTACGACTATTGTTTTATTGGCCCAAAAACTTAACCGTAAACTCTTTGGCACTTTTAAACAACTCTTAATTGTTTTTTTTTCAGGATTACTTCGAGAATCCTGCGATTTCTTTCCTCGAGATTGAACGATACAGCGATTAAAGGAAAAGGTACTCGCTTAATTATTCGAAGCGATCCTTTGGAGTAGAAGAAACGATTTGAATTGTTAATAGCCACTAAATCCTCGAAGCCTCTTACCAGGTAGGCTTTGTTGAGACACAAAGACCAAGTTAAAAATTAATTAGACGATCTTATTTCGCAACGACATTCTGCCAAAATAAATGATCTCAACAGTACACGTGAAGAGTGCTTATTCATTAAATAAAAAAATAAACAATTCGGTTATTTATTTCTCCTATATAAAAACGGGAACGCAAAACTTTTGAATAATGTATTGAGCCGTCAAACTGAATATTTTATACGAATTCGCTAATAAATAATACTCTTTATCTGCGAAACGAAATCTATTGAATATATGACACGTATAATATTAAGGCTTTATTCAAAAAGAAAATATATTTTAGACATTCGTCAGTGCTTTTTTAGCATTGATTATTATAAAATAAAGCTAACAAGCGTTTTAAAAAGAGAGAGTAGTTAATTTAAAAATTAAGCACTTGACCAATTAAATATTTTTTTAAAATTTACTTACATTTCGTACACTTTGTATTAATAAATTAACAATTATTAATATTAATTTAGCAATGATAACTTTGTTATTCCATTGGTTGTAATTCTAGTTTTATTCATTACGTAGTCAAAGATTATAATTCATAATTGATAAGTGACAAAAATTAAAGGATGGAATTTTCCGTTCTACTGAATGGAGAATGGGCCAACGAAATAACATTACCGAATACAATAAAAGTGACACCTTTGAAAGGTAAAACCTTGTTAAAAATTAACTGTATATATAGTTGAGAAACAACTTTCTGATTTGAAATGGTGTTTATTAATAATTAATGACTGTTTAGGCTCTTACTAATTTTGAGGACCTCTAGGGCACTCATTTTCCATTATTTTAATCGCTGGAGTATTTGTAAATTTAAAATTGCACTCAAATTGTTATCATTTAGGATTGAATGACTGGCAAGAGCTTAATTTAAAATTCGTTAACTCAAAAAAAAATGCTATCGTTTTTGTATTTTCTCTGTGGTGAGATTTGTTTCTTTATCTAGTTATCAGCAAGGGAATAAAAGTAAATCAGTTTATGGTCACGTTTATCGTTTTCTTTTGTAAGATAACACTCACTATCTCACGTGCATTTTTGATATTTTTTTCTGTCATTCCTTTTTTTATGTTTAATTAAAGTATCGAAAGCAGCCATTATTTAAAAGTTAAGTTAAATTCAGTACACAGTTAGACAAAACTTCTAGCACTGCTCCAACGTAAAGTATATTGATTTCCACTGAAACTAATCTCAAAAGAAGATTTCATACGGTTGGAATTGATTTTAAGCGCATCAGACATCTGTGATCTAGAACATAAATCTGGCCGTACTGGAATTTTAACTCGTGAGAACCGCAACCAAACCCAATACGTTGGCTATTCAACCACAGATCAGGCAACCTTTTATAAACATATTAACTGTGGAAAAGAAAAAGGACGTAACCCACACATGGCGCTAAAAACGTGTTTTAATGATTTTGTGTCATATGCAAATTATGAATTATACACAACCTTGAAGTTCACGGAGACTTCTAAACTGGTGTTTAATTGACAAAATATAATATTGATTCAAGAATTTGTGTAGGAAAAACTATATTTCAGTCTTTTTTCTTGGTTTTATATTTTTACAAAGTCATCTTTTTCAAGCTTGAAAGCTAAGTTTAGATACTTATTCGGCATTTGCAGCTTGCATTCTTTTGCTTGCGTTTTTATCTCTTTTCATACTTCATCTCTCTCACTCAACGCTGATTAAATTCTCAATATAAAGTTTTAGATGCAAAAAAATATTTTACTCGAGGTTGTGTAACTATGTAGGTAAAAAATTAAGGATTACTTCAATTATTTACTATTTACTAAGCACCACTTCAAGTTTATTAGTAAAAACACAATATTTCTTTGTATTTCATTCCACTTTATTTATATATATATTTCTTTGTTAGAATTGATATGGTCTTTGAAAAATTTCTTTTTCAGAATCTTCCTGGCTGTCGATTTTGTTTAAGCATTATTTTCATTGTATCACTTTGTCAAAGAATTCCCAAATTTTAATTATGTTTGTAATTACTTTCAATCCCCATTCTAAATTTATTAATCTGAGATGACTTTTTAATTATATGTTAGATGTGTTAAACATTTTAATTTTGTGCTATTTTAGAATCACTTTTAATGTAATTGGTATTTTCTTTTCGATGCCAATTGTTGTTTATAACTGTTCATTTTTGTATAAATAGCATTGTTAAATTATATTTCTTATCAGTTGACGATGCTCGTAATGAGCGAAACCGGTCCTGACAAGGAATAAGTACAAAGGAATATTGTGTTTTTACTAATATAATGCCTTTCCACCAAGTATTGACAGTGAACACCCTAAAAACTTAAAGTTTATATGTTCACTTAAATGCCTGAAGATGGCAAAAAATGAAAGCCAGTGACTACATCTATGGGTTTATTTATTTAAACGATTAGAATCGCCTATTTCACCATTTTTTTTTTCAGATTTAGGAGATTTTTAAAACATCTTATTTTCTATGAAAATACATGAAACCATTTCAGTCGTAATTTTTTAAAACCGTGCTGTATTAAATAAAATGATTTTACCGTCAAAGCATTTTCGTGAAGTGCTTTTCTTTCATGGGATGATTCATTAATTTATTAGGATAATAAATTTCAAATATTTGTTTTAATATTTCACAAAGATAATATTATGAAAACATTTCAGCGTGACTGTCTCATTAAATTTAAATTTAGCCACCTTAAATAAACATTTGAAAAGGTATTGTAAATAAAGTTATATTTATATATTAATTATAATATTTAACATTCCAGAATCTCATTTCAATGATGTCAATACACCATTTTTATAGAACTGTAGTGATCTAAAAACAAAGTGTTACTAAGAAGATACTTATTTTTTTATACGGTAAATTCTTGTCTTCTACATGCATAAAAATCATTATGGCTAGATAACCAAAGTGAATGTGACTATTTTAATTTCACTGGGACATTCTGGTTAAATCATAAGTTGAAGAAGAATACCTCAATCATAATCAGAAAATTCCAAGCGTATTGCTGATATTTTATTTAAATCTTTTCAACGTATATTTGTACATTGAATTTAAAAAATAAAAAAACAACCTAAAATATAATAATATAACACAAACTGTTACATTGAAAAATATACACACATTACCCGTATTTAATTTTAAACACAATTAATCCGGTACTGATACATTCATCTGGTATAGCGCTTTCTAATAACATGAGATTAAAACAAAAACAAAAAATAAGAGAAATTTAAATATTATCTGTAACGCCAAATATTCTTTAAAATGTTATTTTTTTTAAATTGGAATTGCTTAAATTTTATACTTTCACATAAATTTTGTCACTAACAACCCGGGTTTCTCCTTTCGGTATTTTAAAGTGTTGTGTTGTATTTTAAATCTTAAAACAGCTTAACGACCGTGGACGCGTATTTAAGTCTTTGAAATCCAACGGTTGCGGGCCGTGGGCGCATATACGCGTCCTACGTCATACATTCCATTATATTGAAAAATCACTTGGTTAGGATCGAGTTTGATTTCAAATGTTAACGAGAGATTAAATGTAAATTTATAGTATTATTATTTGAAAATATAAATTTGCTATAGTATTTACACGCAAACAATGTGAAAAAGTAGGTTTTGCATATTTTAAAAGAAAATCTTTTAGTAGATTTAGGTTTTTTCAGTACACAACATAAGTATGCAATATACAGATAAAGAACCACTGCTCTAATGGCATTGATTGATGCGGCAAAGTATCTGGAAGCTAGAAAATAAAATTTGGTAAAGATATCTTAGTTGGTTTACAAATTATAGTAAATTTAGTAAAATTAAAATTGTTTGCGAATTTTTCGCAAAATTAGGTGAAATTCTATAAAAAAGAGTTGGCGATAAAACAAAAAATACAAAAACTTTATTTGTATTATCTCAAATTAGTAATAAATAAGCATATACATATGTGAAATGTCTTAATCAATTCTTGAAAAACTAATTTTTCAATTAAATACTTAACCCATTACAATAGCAATATAAAGTTTGTATAACACTCACAATAATTTGGTTACATAATATTGCCATTAAAGGTAATGTCAGCGGCCTTAGAAATTTACAATTGTTTTTGATAATAATAGAGAAGGCGACAGGATTTCCAGTATAAATTTGGTATTAAAAGTTTTCGAAATGCCTTTGTTGTTCGGGAAATATAAAAAGGCGACTGACATAATATGAGAGCCGAATAATAAATTTGTTCTTAGTATTAGGATATACCGTAATTGAGTGCGTGTAGGACGAATAAAAAAATATCGTCCGAAAGGTTAAGCGACTAAAAAATTCGCCATTCCAGTGCTTTAGGCCGAAAGTAAGTCGAGAAACATTCTATCCTCTAATTTTAGTCGTCACACCCAAATAGCCTCTTGTCTATATTAAACGCTTGACTCACATAATATATAAGGGTGTGAAATTGAACAAGAAACGATCTACTTGAGTAATCGATATTTATATTGTTACAGTTATTGGGTATTAACCGGCGAGAAAAATAATTTAAAGATTATTTGTTTGTTCATCAATTGATAGGTGAAATGTAAATAATTCTAGTGACTAGAATGATCTTATGGTATACAGATTTGACTGTAAAAATCGATTCAGAGTTTTAATTTAAAACCGGAATCGTAGTCAGAATCATTTAATTTTTACCCGAATTTACAGCCTAGGTATTAACAAAAACATTCTATACCAAAAAGCATTGTAAATATATATTTTTACTAATTCTACAATATTTATTTAAGATATTCACAGTTTCACTTGTCACGCGTATTATCAATTTGATATAATGAGTATAAATAGTGTTCTATTTTTTTAATGTAAAATCTTTCCACCAAGAGAATGTAAAATCGTTCTTGAGAAAAATGTATAGCTTCTGTCTAGTGACATAACAGTTTACATTATTATTCCATAGTTAGAAATCAGATACACTACGAATTATGTCAATTTTCTAAAACATATTAAGGAACCCGAAGATATTTTACAACCTAGCAAAATAAATAAGTTTACAATTCTCATCCTGTAATTTTCTTTTCACTGAGTCGAAAGATCAACAATTTTGACTATGTATTCATTTTGGCTTATTCTTTATTGATTAATTGATGAATGACTAGATAACAAAACGTTATTGTAAATAATACCTTTGTTGATATGATCAATTTGTAGAATTTGTGTTTCACGTTGAGAGCGGACATGGTTGGAAAAAAAACTACAATAGTAGATCATAATCTTTCTTCAAGCCATTGAAACCAAGAGTTTTAAAATTTCCGATTCAATATAAAGCAAAAGAGTCTAATGTTTTGACTCTCACAAGTCGCATGATAGACTAGTGCTAAGACAGAACAAACGGAAACAAATTGATTATCTTGTTATTCGAGCAATTTCCATTCGAGCAATTTACCGGAAACCATAAACTATTTATTAAACATATGCAAAGCTAATGCAATGCCTTTGATAACAACTGTTGCAATTATTAGTCATTTCAAGATTTACAAGTTACTGACATTCCACCAAGCGCATTCAGTCGAAATCTTAAATTAAACTTAAATTATATCAAAAAATACGTCTACTGTATTCTGACAGAATTTTTATCTGTAAAGATAGTGAGTTAAAAATCTGATTATAAATATATACATCAAATTTATAATTATCTAAGTAAAATCGATTGAGTTCGGAATCGAAAATATAACAAGATATTGCAGATTTTCCTAGTTACACTACTTTTCGTTTTGAGTCGCATTGCACACGCTTGATGCAAAGCATTTAATCAGATTTGGTGACATACTTGATTTAGGATATATATTATTTTGTAACGGGTATAAAAATAATACAAAGAATACTCGATACTTGCGTTGACAGCGCCGGTCACATGCTTCACTGAACACGTATACGTCTCCTTTGTACACGGGAAAGGGTATCAGGCATAAATATTATGAGTTCGCATAATGGGTAGGTACGCCACTGCCGTGTAAAAGTCGTTTGGAAACTTTACCGAAAACTTTGTAACCATGATTTATTGCGATGGCGACTAACAATGTGCGTACATTTATTTTTTTGGTGAGGTTCGCCCAGAATTAGTGAAATGTAAACTTTGTTTGCATAACTGGTGTTATTAATAACATGCTACAGGCTTTGTGTACACAGTAATAAAAATACGAAATATATACAATAAAAGAACATAGATCCGCGGCTATTATTTAGAAATTCAACAATTTACAAAATGTTTTATTTATTATTTTATCTTGATTACGATGATGAAATTGTTGGGAAATGCTAATCGGACAAGTAAATCGTTTAATAAAGATGACGATTAAAAACTAACATGCAATAACTGTCCAGTCATATACGTTGGACAAAAAAGCTTTTATAGTAATAAAGAAAAATAGGTGGATCACCAATGTTGAATTTATTGGGATTTACCATACCTATTGTAATCAGTACTTTTAATATTTGTATCTTACCACCTCCCTGCGTCCAGTAAAAAAGGACAAAAACCCGTTTGTAATTTTTAGCATAAAAAATATAATCAATATTTCGTTTATTAGTAAACTTTGAAACTGTCTGATGGTATTTCTCAAAGTGGCGTAACTCGTGTCACATTTTGTAACGAAACAAAGTTTTAAAATTTTATTTTATATTAATTAAAAGAATGTTATATTTGTCACAATTTACGATCATAATTGATAAATGCTGGTATAATTCATCGAGAATAATTTTAAAATTATTGTAAATATTTATTCAAACTTTTCTTTTTATAATTTCTTTTACAGTAGGCAACTTACATTAATAGACGCTTAGTTATTTGTAATTATTTCCCAGTCCATTTTTCAAACATGATATACCCTCTAGCGTCATTTTTAGTAATGAAAATCGAATACAATATTATTCGAAATCCATTTATATGCCCAATATTGTGCTAATCACATATAATATATACTGAGTAAACGTGTGAGACTTAAGTCTTAACTCGGTTATTAACCGGATGGGCAGCTAGAAGGTTAAATGAAAAGTATTAAAAAATTGTCGTACATGCATATAAGTTAGTAAAAGATTAAAGGTAATTTAAAAAAATGTAGCGGTTGTCCAGTTCATTAGTCAGACACCTTCAAATAACCTTTTTTGAGATAATGGGAAGAACAATATTCAGATGCTCACCATAAATTAAATATTATACAACTTTTCAAAACATTAGCGATGAAGGAGACTCGAAGAACTTTGACGTTAACGCGTCTTGATACTTAAAGCTCTATAAATTTGATATCCAAAAAAACTGTGCCAGAGATTTACAAATTTGATCAAGAGGTTTGAATCGTTAAAATTGTGTACATTCACACAAGTTTTGTCACTTACGACCCGGGTTTCGCCTTTTGACATCGTCATGCGTTCAAAGGCAAGGGCAAGTGTCGGGCTTAGTAGTGTGATAATAAGAGTTATTCGTGTAATGACCCAGGCAATACCGTTTGCTTGACTCTTTTAAATTGTATGGGCATCCACATTTTTTGGATGTAATTTTTGATTATATGATTACTCGACACGATATAGGCAAAAAAAATTACAAATAACTGCATTTTTAGCTCAATTTTTTTTTCGAAGATGCCTGACGATATAATAAAAAAACTGGACGACCGATATAATAAAATCAGTACAATACAAAATAACAACAATTATGCACCAAACTCAATTAAAATGTATGTTTTGAATTATTAATAATATGCTTATCGAAATTAATATTACCACACATATAATAAATTCAAATAATAACAATTTTATAAATTAAATTATGTTTTTATAATTTAATATGGAATGTGTTTATTATGCGGTTCCAATATTATCGGTAAACAATAAATATTTATTATCGGTATTAGATAACATATCCACGAAACCAAAAAGCAAATTCCATTAGTTTTTGTTGTAAAAGTATGTAAAGTAAGATTTATCGTTATAGGGAAAAACGTATTTTTAAATTGTAATAGAACGAATAAAAACTTGAAAATACACTTAAATAAAAATACACAGAGTAAAAGTTGGAATAATAATTTGAACGGGCAATAGTTTTAGACCTCGCTCAGATTACGTCAAAAAGCTTTTCCCTGCCGGAATTGGAGCGTGGGATTCCTTATCAGACGTGATCAGAGTTGGCGATACCAAAACCAAATGAATAACACGACATAGTTGATGAACTATAGTTGTGTTTCCATTATTTATCTTCATCGGCAATTTTCAAAGACACTCAGTGCTTTATAGAAGGATATATACCAGTGATGAACAAACGCGGCCCGCGGGCCGCATGCGGCCCTTTTTGAATTTTGTGGCGGCCCTTAAATCTCTTACTCAAAAATACTTTTTTCACGTAAAACATGTATTAAACAAATTTAAGCAAGCTTTTTCTTCAATGAAGGAGAATAAATCGGTTCATAGAAACAGGCTTACAAATATTATGTCAAATTAAAAAAATAGTTAAAAATTATCAAAGACCATGAACGCATTAACTTATGAATTACATATAAATGAAACATAAATATTTCACAATGAAATGATTTTTAATTAGCAAGTACTCATGATCTTTTTTTTGCATGGCTTATTTATTTTCTAAATAACACGGTCAAAATAATAAAATGGAACCTATTACTCATTTATCTAAATTCACTAAATCTTTTTTACACGTTTTTAAGGCTGTTTTACATGGAACATACATATTTTCTGTATAAAAAAAGGGTTGAGCGTACTTTAAATCATTTTTTTCTTTGCGGCCCGAACCAACGATAAATTTGTTTTATGCGGCCCGCTAGAAGGTAGAGGTTGTGCATCACTGATATATACCGATTTCAACTTGCGTGGATCGTTATCTACTATATATTTTTTTTAACCATTTCCGCTCCCAATGTGGACTCCTAATGGAGTTTATCTCAACATATGTGTTTCAACGAGAACTGCTTGTTACTCAGTTGCTCAACCTCTCCTTTTCCAAAGAGAGTAGGTATAGAAGAATAGAGCTAGGACAGGACTAATAAGCTGTAAGCTAATCGCTCTCGATACGCCCCGTTCATAGGATAGGATGGGTGGGAGAGGGGAATTCAAGACATCACATACAGCCATGCTTTCGAACAGAAATTCATAAATCGATTGAAAAATCAATTTATAAAACTGTTCTTACCGGGATATGAGCCCGTGCCCTCCGTAACCGAAGCCAACAACGCTGACCACTCGGCCACACAGGTGGCCGTATATGTATAATATATTGAAGGATCTTAGACTCAACACACTCGATATGGTTTTCATTCATAACAATTATATTGGAAAAAATTGATGCAAACGATCTTTAGTTCACCAGTGAATCGGTTCAATTAGAAGTAACACAATATGTTTATTTATTATGAAATCATATACAAGCTTACCAACGTCGTATATTATTACCTTAGTAACATTGTTTTGGATACTAATTCGTTGAGTGATAACATATATTACTCTAATGGTTTCATTCAACTTGATTGCGGAATTGATGTTATTTTGGACAATGTATGGTTTTGTGTTTATAAACATGTGTATTAGTGATGTTTGAAAAAGAGCTAATTTAGGCGGGGCCATTGATTTTTTAAACAAATAATGGGTAGGAAAATGGTTGCTTGTTATGTTTTTATCGCTTCTACTCAAATATTTAATTCCTAAATATAGGTTGTACTAACAAGAATTATTTAATTATTGGTCTTTTTTCGACATTTGAACACAAATTGATTGAAGGCATTTTTTTCATTATTATTATTTTGGGAAACAAGTACAAAAGATGCCTTTAGCATTATTTAAAATTGAATGATTAAACTTAAAATTAAAAAATCATGAACTATGTTAAAATTAGTATATTTACTGATATTCATCAAAGATGTTTTTCAATATTTTTGAGTATTCCTAGGTCATGAATTTAATCAGTGTAGATGTTAGCATTAATATTCATAAATTCAATAGAAAAAAATTCCATTGTATACCGGTTATATCTGGTGAATTAATTTTTCAATGTAATGTAAAATATAAAATAAAAGCGTGGTCTTCTTTCAAAATTGCTTTCGATCATTAATCATTTAGAACATAAAATGTGTATAAAAAAACATTTATTGGAATCGGTTATATTGGGGTTTTGAATATAAAAAGCGTGCCCTCAAAAAGTCTAATCACAGGATCCATTTCAATTAAAAAAAAATCGCAATTAATAAAAGGATGGAGTAATAAAAATATACACATTCAATAAAAAAAAACACGAAAGAGGGCAATTAACGTGAATATTAAAATACCAGGTTGGTAAAATAATTTTACAATCATTTTTTGATTTCGGGAAATAAATTTATACGTTTTCATTGAAATAGATATGATCTCCGAAATATTAGTATATTAACAATGCATAAAACTCTACAATAATATATACGGATTCAGTTAATTATTTTTAACTTTTTCCGGCAATTTAGTCGGATGGTCAATAATGCGGTTGAGCGTGAATCCGCTCGGGTTTGAATACTCGAGTGAAACGGTTAAATATTGATTTTTGATCGGTTTTTGATTTTGATTTTTACTCATCTCTACACTCTACTTAACTGATATCGAAATCACGTGTAAAGAAAGCGAGACTTACCTTATTATAAATCATTGTATTCAATCGTGTTCGCTCCGAATTTTAAGCAAGTTTATTTAGCGTATGAACTTATTTCAACACGAGTTGTTCAATAAGGTTTTCTTGTTGAACCTCTCTTTTCGGAAGAGAGAAAAGAATAGAGAAAGCTTTTTATTAAAGTTATCAATTAGGAATCGATATATTTTTCTCCACAGAGTGAGAAAAAAAGCTTTCAAAACACATAATTTATGTAGGTATAAATTGCCAGGTCTGTGGTTAACTTTGGTTATGAAGTCCAAATGCTCAAATCCCACCACAGGTATATTCGTAAAGAATTCTGTTTGAAGATATGAATGTCTTGATAATGCTTGTCATGAGCGAAACTGGTCCTGGTATTATTGAATAAAAGTAAAAATAGTAAAAAAATCCCAATCTTTTATCCTATATGTGAGTAAATATAAGTTTTCCAGCAAACAAAATAAATATAATTCTTGAAATTACTCACCATTCAAATTTGTAGGCCCCCATCCCATGGGTTAATCCATTTCGCCAGCAATGGCTTTAAACTAAGTGATACATTTATTTCTGATATGAACTCGATACATTTATTAATTAAATTTGATCCGTGAACTTGAACGCCTGAAGATGCCGAATGCCCGGGTCGTTCTTTAGTGACAAAAGTTGTGTGAATGTACATAATTTGAACGATTCAAATTTAGCACACATGAGCATTTTATTTTTTAAATATAATGCTTTCCACAAAACATTGACAGTGTATAAAAGTATTTTTTTGTATTTGTATTTCTATGGAGCTATATAAGATAATGGATAATATATGTAACTCAAAACGTTAAATTTTTAATTTATCGTTCTATGAAACTTGGCCATCGATATGCTGTATGAGGACACGGGACACAACGAATAAAATCGATATTTTTATAATTTGATATTTTTTTATCATTAACATGTTTTTGCAATTTTAAAAAAGTCTCTTTTTAAATTCAAAAATAAAAATGAATCATGAAAAAGCGCGTCGCAAATTTATTTTCAAGTTATTTTATTTATAAAAAATGTTTTAATATATTTTTTTTAAACTGCGGTCGATCCAACGGAACTTAAGTGTTCTTTAATCCCCTTTTCCGACCTCCGGTTTTGGTATACATAAAAATACCGAAATAGATATTTGAATTATTTTTTATCGCATCGCTCTATGTGATGTTCTTCTACCCTTTGATAATTTCAGAGATTTTTTCAACGTAAAATTCGATTTGCAAATAAAGTTTATTAAAGCATATCATGTAACATTCTTTTGAAATTATTTTGGAAAATGAGTTACTTATCCCGTCAATTCTCGATGAAAATACATATTATTTATGAAAATAAAATATGTTTTTAGTAGACAAGACTCTTTTGTAGTAACAAGTAGAATAAATTAATACAAATAATTAAAACCATGAATACAAATAGGACATGGATTGAAGATTAAAAAATGTTCGTCTATTCGTGTAAAATGCATTTTTATAAGAGAAAAGACGTGTGGTTGTGAGTCAACTGCTGACATTGTTACAATTTTAAAATTAAATTATTAACGACCCACGCTTAGCTTTTTGGCGTTTTAAGGGATTCAAGTACACAAATTAATAAAATATCTAAAAAAGTAAGAAACAGCTTTTATCGTATTTTTTAAAAATAAAAATTGAATGAATACGTTTTACTAACAATATTGCACTTTAATATTAAATCTATAATGTTGTACTAGCAGATCGATTGAGATTTGATATTAATTTAAGATTTATTAAACACCTTTAGTCGGTATTATAAGTTAATGATCGAAATATTTTGCATTTGGAGAACAAAAGTATTTTTAATTATACAAAAAAATATTTTTGTAAGCAAAACTATGACGATGTCATGATGGCAAAAAGTTAACCATGTATATTATTATAGAGATGTTTTTTTTAGGTAAAATATTCCTGACAAAGATCATGTGAAAATGGAGCCGCTAGTATTAAATGAATGTTTTTATGTCGTACAAATTATAATTTAGTATATAAAACGAAGTCATTTTGAGCCGTTTTTAAGTACCTATTTATCATAGAAAAATACATATAAATGGAAGTTTAATAATAATTTAGAAGAAAAAATCTTCCGTTATCTATGAATATCTCTGAATTAATGAGAAATTTTAATCAAAAGGAATTTTATTACCATCCCACATGACAATAATTCTGCTTTATGGGCCTGCGAAAAAGTTTCCCCTACCGTTGGCTATGATTTATCGGGTCAATAAGGTATGGCGATTTCTTGAGTAGATAAAAACTGATATCCCATTAGAATCGCACAAAAGCGATTTCGCTCGCTTTTGATTTCTTTTTTATAACGCGCTAAATTCAAAATTTTATTTGAAAACAATCAAACAAAATTAATTAAGAATTAAATTAATTATTTGTGTACTTAAACATATATATTTCAGTAATGTAAAAGAATTGTTATATAATGAACGAAGAAAACCGAATACATTATTTTTAGTTGTCAGATACGAAATTTTAGCCTTACGCTATAGTGGTAAAAGCTTTACTATAACGATGAGTTGGGTCTGAGTTCAAGTCTCGCTAGTGTTTATATCAATAGTATCATCAAGATTAAATATATGGTTATTATTATCAATTATTGAACATATGAAATAAATAAATTAAAATGAATAAAATTAACATGTGCATGTGTTGTCATTTCGCATTGAGTTGATCTCGAGTAACTTTTTGCCGCCTGTGTGGTCGAGTGGTCAACGTCGTTGGCTTCGGTTACGGAGGTCCCGGGTTCGAGTCCCGATACGGACAGTTTTATAAATTGTTTTTTCAATCGATTTATGAATTTCTGTTCGAAGGCATAGATGTATGTGATGTCTTGAATTCCCTCCTCCCACGTATCCTATCCTATGAACGGGGCGTATCAAGAGCGATTAGCTAACCACTTGTCCTGTCCTAGCCCTATCCTTCTATTATTACTCTCTTTGGAAAAAGAGAGGTTGAGCAACTGAGTAACAAGCAGTTCTCGTAGAAACACTTCTGTTGAGATAAACTCCATTAGGAGTCCATATGCTCCACATTGGGAGCGGACATAGTAAAAAAAAAAAACTTTTAAAAATGTTCTCCCAAGTTTTTCTTCTACGATTTTTCAACATCAAAATATTTGGCACATGGTTTTAATTATTATGTTTTAGTAAAAAAACTCTAGAATGGATAATAAATATTAATTTTATTTTAATATAAACATATATATATTCCTTCTACTAACCCACTTCAGTTTCGATGTAAAAAAATTGGGACTATAATAAAGTAATTTATTCTATCGTTATTTTACCCGAAAAGAGTGATTACGTAAATGAATCGCTATAACCTCTCACAAATACACGTGTTGATAAAATATGCTATATAAGAAGCCCAATTTCTTCACACGGCAAGCATGGTAAATACATATACAACAAAAAAGATTATAAATATCTTAGGTCTGTAGCGCAGTGGTCAAAGTCATTGGCTTCCGAGACCGATCTCAAGAGCTCAAATCCCAGTACGAACTGCATTTTTCAATCGATTTATTGATTTCTGTTCGGAAGCATGGATATTTGTGATGTCTATAAATTTCCTGTCACCTTTACAATCGTGAAATAACGGGGCGTACCGAGAGCGATTAGTAAATCACTAGTCTTTTGCGAGCCTTGTTTTTTCTATCCAAGCAGCTCCGGTAGAAAAACTTTATATTTCTGTGAAAGTGTAAAGATTTTTAATTTGTATTAGTTTAGAGTCATTTATTCATTTGTAAATTATTTTCAAGGCCAATTGCTTCTTTACATCTTTCTATTTCAATTTGTTTTGTATAAATAACATTGTTAAATTCTATTTCTTATCAATTTATAAAGCTCGACATGAGCGAAACTGGTTCTGATATTGGTAAATGAAAGCGTAAATAAGTATAAAGGAATAGTAAAATTAAAATCATTCGTACTTATGCAAACATTTGCGAAAGTAGTTGTCTGAGGATGCCTCTAAAAGAGGCGAAACACGTGTCACATTTTGATACACAATACGTGGAATAATCAAAGTTATTTTTATTTTATATTAAAATGAACTTCCACAAAGTTACCGCCGAATCCATCGAAAGTATTAAGTATAAAGGAATATTGCGTTTTTATTTATATAATGCATTTTCACCAAGTTTTGACAGCGAACACTCTAAAAGTAAAAAACCTATTGTTGAGTTACCTCTATTAGGATGCCATATACTCTACATTGGGAGCGGACATTGATTACAACAAAGCTCACTTTATATTGTCTTTGTGTGCCACTGTTCGTGCGGTAGGTTGTCAGCGTTCAATTTTCTGTTA
Source organism: Himalopsyche anomala (assembly GCA_031772345.1). Classification (NCBI taxonomy): domain Eukaryota; kingdom Metazoa; phylum Arthropoda; class Insecta; order Trichoptera; family Rhyacophilidae; genus Himalopsyche; species Himalopsyche anomala. The sequence goes on along the minus strand of CM062833.1, from coordinate 22,183,580 downwards.
ACCATATATTTATAATATATATGTTATATTTATCTGCGAAAAACGATTTTTTGATTTTTCCTCAACACCTACCAATTATTTGCGAAATGACGCAAGTCATTGAGCAATTTTAAATATTTGAATAATATGTGAGGTAATTATTCAGGTAGAAAATATTTTTCAGGCTCAGAATCGTACTCACGAGAGGTTATCTCGCTTCTTTAAATAGAATATTCTGTCCGCTAAGCAATTGCTCTAATACACAGAAATATTTTAGCGTTTGATGTTGAAACAAAGCAAATCTTTCAATGGTAAGATGCGAAAAAGTTGTGATTCCAAAACTTATTTTGATTATAAAGTTAAAATTAAAAAAAACAATTTTAATTGCTAGTGTATATATATAGCAGGGTAGGGAAAAGTTTAGGTCGCATTCAAAAAACTTGAATTAAGAGCACTTGAATATGTACATAATTTTTACTTAACTGACTTAAAAATGAAAAACTATTAAATGTAATGTACATACATAGGTGAGTAAAAAAATCTATGCTACCATTTGAGAGATATATTATTGTTCTTTTTTGTTTTTTAATTTAATAATCGATTTATACATAAATAAACACGACGTGCTTACACTGCCATTAGTTTAGTTTGCAGTCAAAGTGATAAGCTAAAGACAAACTAGCATCTCTTCATTTTGTTCAGTAAATTATTATTCTATGTACACCTGGCAGATTAAATATTAAATGTGAAAATATTGATTTTGTAAAAAAAGGTTTTAAGTATGTGTCACTATTTCTTCCTTAATTTATTTTTAATTTGGCCAAATACCTAATTTCTAGGGGTTATTATTTGTAAAAAGTACTCAACAATTAGATCATACATTTATAATGATTTAAAACTTATTTTTATAAATCTTTCATCAATTGTTTGTTATACCATCTCATTCATGATAGTTCTCTCGATAAGCGATAAAAGTAGTGATCTTTATTTGAAAATGAGAAAGTGTTTTATTTTTTAATATAATTCCTTTCCACCAAAAATTTACGATGAAATTTTAAAACAAAGGTTTCCTACATTTGTTCCTCTACGATGCATTTTAAAATATCGGTAGGTAGGGCGGCTAGAACCACTTATTTTTTTCTGAAGATATCTATCGTTGATTAAGTGTTATAAATAATACACAAAATTATGGTTTAAAATATAAAACAAGTTGTCTATGTTACAAAAAAAATAAAGAAACATACAAAAAAATGTAATAAAAATTAAACAAAAAACGTGTCATAGTTTAAAAGAGAATAAAAATTAATTCCTATAATCATGAATTCGTATGCTTAGTAATATTTGACATATCTGACTAAAGGCAGTTTTACTGAAATTTATGTCTTTGGAGACAAGGAGAAATGAAAATAAAAATGTATAAAACATTAACTTTATTTTCAACAATCCTTTTCCTGAAAGATGCACATTTAAGTAAAACTGTGATATCTCATAACTACAAAAATCCTTATACGCTAGTTTGTTGTTAATCATGCGAATAATAAATTATAGTTATGTGCTATATACATAATTCAAAAACTAGTTTGCAACTAGACTGTAATTTTATATTGCAAAGAGAATATATGTATAGTAAACACTTCAAGTAATGATAATAGTTTTTAGGGTAGGGGGTGGTTTTGTACGACCCTCTTCTTCAATTGACTGTAAACTTTGCCATAAACATCTCATTTACCTTGCGTCTACGCCATTACTGTAAAAGGTTTCAGTCTTTTTGTGACGATATCTATTTGTATTGTGCCCAATGGCCATGTACTATTTACTTGCATATAGTAATTGAATAAACTTTTCATGTGCTTGGTCTAAATGATAAATAATAAAAAACAAATGTTCTTATTACTGTTTTATTTATTTGACTATTCAAAATGCGAATATGACAAAAACAAAGTGTAGCCGTGTCAAATATGTACGTATTTATTTATATTTGATTGACAACCTAGACGTTTTGTAGGGTTATGTATCATTTCATCTGTAATATTTGTCCCCGTCTGTCTGTTTCAATATTTTGATGTACCGTTTCAAGTGGTTTTTGTAGTAAAAAAATAAGCCACAGATTTTTAAAAAAATATTTCTACTTTAAATAATGAGTGACAAATTCTATAGAAATATTACTTTAACAACACGCAATGACATATTTCAAACATCAAAATATTTATAAAACGGTTCATAAAACAATCTTTAGTACATCAAAAAAAATCTTAATTTTTGTTTTTAAAACCGAATTAAGAGTGGGCTAAAAACTGTTAAATCTTCCAACTTAACAAAAATTAGTAGCAACAATTTATCGCTTTACTTTTTCAATGACGATTATTTGTTCATCTCTTTTTTGCTTGGTTAAATATTTAAAGGTTTGGTTGTATTGAAGGAAACAAACAAGTTTAAAATAAAACTAAGACTCTCACTGCCCTTGTATTGACAGTAATCAAGATTCAGAGCATATTCTTCGAAATTGTCCGATTATGTCTATTGAAGGAGATATTTTGTTTTTTTTATCCTGTAAAACAAGCCACGATGGTCGTATCGGACATCCATATCTAAAAAAACTAACTGACGAAAATTAACTAACTTAACTAGTAAAAATGAAAAGTAATTAGACAGCATTGAAAAGATATTTAGTTTTCCTTGTTAAAATAGCTTTAAATAACTTCACTCGACACATCCATTTATTTACAAACAGTATTATTGGCGTCGAATATTGATGACGCGCTTTGCATTGTAGTGTGGATTGACCTGTTTTTAGATGTCGAACTATATTTCAGAATTCACTCCATTCCTGTTGAATTAAGCGACTGGCTTTTGTTCACAGCTGAAAGCCTTCAGAGGATAATAAAGCTCCAACTAAAAGCTTTCGTGACATTTAATTTTTTTCGTAGCAATGATTTTAACATTTTTTTTTCACAATTTGACTTTGGCCACGAAGTTTATAACGTGAATTGATTTTTTTTAAGTTGTGTTAGAAAGGAATTTAATTCAAATAGCTAGTCCAGTATAACCTTTTTTGTAAAGTAAATTGAATGCGTCGGAAAAATAGCTTATAAAACTTAAAAGGTAATATGAATTATATTTTTTTTGTGAAATTCGTAATAAACTCTGCTTTGTAAAATGTCTAGTTTTTTACTCAAACGATGTAACTAAATTTATATTTGCAATTTAATTATTAATTCACTCTTAGCTTATAATTTTACGAGTGCGATGGATATTTGTCAAAATAAAAAAAAAAAAAAATGAATTTAGATGGCACAGCATTTTTATTAAAATGAGCTCGCACAAGTAAACTTTCTTTTACGAGAATCAATTGCTAATTATTTACTTAATACATTTTCAATGAGTTTCACAACTGGAAAATCACTTGATAACAATAAAATGAGTTGGGATTTTTTTTTCTTGTTTCATATTTTTTTGATACCATAGATAGTTAAATTAATAAAAATAAATATCAAAATGAGGCCTTATGATTTTAGTATTTTTTTAATAGTTTTGGAACAAATTAATTCTCACTATACTAAGATATAATAAAAATTGCGCATTGTTGAATGTCACCTACATATTATGTTAATATTTATGTTAAGAATTGCTATAATTTTTTTTTTTTTTGTAAAAATTAGATTAGTACACGTGTTTCAATTAAAATCGTCAACAAGCATCTTTGGATGAATTTTATCGTTGAAAATAATCATTATCGTAAACATTGATTTTAATAGCAACTGAAGAAAATATAAAATTCATGGCCTTTTTTTAATTCTTTCGTAAGAAAAGAGTCAGACCAGTTACAAGGAAAATTATAAATGAACTGCAATTTTACCAGTCCAAATAAAAATATAACATAAAGAATAAAAAATAATTTACATAAGGGTAACATTTGTTTGAAAGCTCACGAGTAATATTTATTATCAAAAATGTGTTTTAATGTGTTTCGTTTTTTTGCAATTCATTTTTTTACATTCAAAAAGTTTAAAATTATCGATCTAAATTTTTTTCGGCACATTCATAATAATTGAAATATAATTTGTATATTTTTTAAATACATATGTATATTGATTTGAGCGTACAAAAAAGGTAATTAACCTTTCCGGAATGGTTTATTTATGCAAAACTTTGAATAATGGAAGTATACCAATCATTCATCCATTCATATATTAAATTAACAAGCGTCACGTAGCATTACAAACTTCCTTGTCATGTCAACATTTCCAAATTGAATCGAAAACCGGGTTAGATTCTTAGAGAATATTAAGTGATTCGTGTTAGATAGAGGTACAACAGCACCGAATTTTGATATTATTATCGTCTAAATTGAATAATGTCACAGGAGTATTTATCATTCTACTAATAATTCACGTGCAATATTAAACACGAAGTAATTTTGTACCTAAATTCTATCGTACGAACAATCAAAATTAAATTTTAACATAATGAGAATACAAAGGCAATTAAATAAGAATTTAATGAAAATTCCTGCAACTTAAGTACTGGTTTAAACAGCTTTTTTTGCACGCATGTGAAACGTTGAAATTGAGTGAGCAAATTCATAGCCTACAAATAACACATGTTCATGATTGAACTTGTTGAAGGCCCGAAGATGCCGAAAGGCGAGACCCGGGTCGTTAGTGGCAAAATCTGTGTGAATGTACATAATTTGAACGATTCAAACTTGTTCATGATATTTAAAATGTATGCAATATGCACCGTCAAAAAGCTGTAGTTTATGTTAGATGTTTTACAGTCATATTGTTCATTAAGGAAGGTTTCCAATGATGAGTATTTGCTTATATGTTGATGTTTAATTTGAAAAAGAAACTTTATTTGTAATATCGCACATGATATACGCATATAGAAATGTGGAATTTAATAAGCTTTAAGTATAATACAATAAAAAAAATATAAAAACAAAAGGTTGTTTAGATATTCATATTGACAAATAGTGAAAAGTAGTTGTGAGAATAACGTTAAGCAGAAATGCCTACGAATTTACTGTTTTTTTCAATACAGCGGTTTCCAACCTTTATGTTACTGCGCTTCCCCTATATATAAAAAAAAATGCCGCACCTTCCTTATCTTTTATTATTTTTTAAAACGTGGTCCATATTACTATATTTATAACATTATTACAAAGAAATACTTAAAACTACAATAAACAGAATAATAACAAGGTTTTGCTTAAAATAATAACACAAACATGTACATTTATTTTTACCGTACGTTACGATATAAAGTTTTATTTATTCGTATTGTTACGATATAAAAAATGGTATGATTATTTTTTTATATAAAAAAAATTTGCAGTCCTCCCAGGTTGGAAACCGCTGATTTAATACATTTTTATTGTAACCTGAGCTGAGTTCTACCAATTAAATAACTATCAAACTGATTTTTTGCTACGAAGAAATATGCTGCGGCACACCCAGCATCACCCTATTGCCCACTAGTGTATCGCATCACAGCGAATTATTTTCGGATAGGAATTTTAGCAATTTGCTTGCATGATAAAATAACATGTCACCTTGTAACATTTTCGGAGAAATAATCCAATTTAAAACAAATGCCTCAGTGAATCAAGTGCTAAAAATCATCTAGGCTTTCAATTTTCTATGTGCAAAAGAATCGGGGAAGCAGAACAAAACGCAAAAGAAAATAAAAGAAAATAAGAATTGGCAAAAAATTAGGAGAACGATTTATCAAATTGACAGGTAAAGTACCGGGTGTCCAGTAAATAACTTAGCGTCGGAGGACACCTGCAAAGCAATCCAAGGATTTGATTTAATTTCTCCTCGCTTGCTCTCCCATGTCGTTAGCTGAAGTATTTCTTTAACGATGAAATAAGGATTTTCTTATTTAATACCCCAACGAAATGTTGATTTTAATCAAAGCTTCAGAAATTTCAATTTATCTTGCATGCCTTATCCTGCCCTAGAAATACTTTGAGATATTAAAAAAGCTTCTTGAATATTTAAGTGTGTTTTTATTTGCACATTTTTAACAAAGCATAAAGAAATGTTTTCAATTTCAGAATATTTTACCTAAAAAATAAATACTGTATTAACCTATTTGTGTTATAATAATTGACTTTTTAAATATTGGCACTTTTTAATTGGTTTGTAGAAAAATTTTATCCACAGTTACGAAAAATAAAAAAATGTCTATATCGAATTAGCAATTTCATTTAAATGGAAATAAAAGACTCAATCTTACAGCGCCAAAAATAACTATTTTTTACGTACATTCAGGTTTTTTTTAACACGCTCCTTCAAAAACAAGAAATCACGGCATATTTTTGATTAACATAGTGTTAAAAATGGTTTGAGATTGACTGAAGAATCGGATTTTTTGAATTCATGAATGATCCCGACATGGGAAAAAAAAAATTTAAACTCCAGAGAAAATTACAAAAGAAGTTTTACAGTAAAAAGTAGACCATCAATTTTTGAAGGTTTAAATATCAAACATATAATAAAGTTATTTTTTTTGTATTTTGATTGAAAAATGTAAATAAAATTTAAATACTATTTTGGAACGCAAATGATTTTTGATCTGATTTTGTATGATTTTTGAACCTCGTACAACACAGATTCCCATAACACTTTTTTGTGGATTCTTGCAACCCCATTATACGAAACCCGAGTGTAGTTAAGGGATGGCTTAGAAAAATGGCGTTTGAACTTTATATTTTTAATCTTGAATGTATTTGAAAAAGCTTTTAATCGTGAGCCCCGCTGGAAGTTACTTTTACGTACAAGATTCACCAAAAATATATTAGTTATTCTCCACCTGGTATCTAAAGAAATATTATAAAAACATTGAAAACACGTAATAAATAATATATAATTAATTATAGTTATTTAACATTGAAACTATTCGGGCTAAGCAATTTGCTTGTAAGACATATTTGCACTTATGGGCACGGTCATCATCGGCATCGGAATTAGGACGCTGATCACGTATTGTGAGATTGCCTTTAGATGAATTTCCTATTCTTTGTTTACAGTTACTACAAAGACCAGGATAAAATTTTAACGCAGGTCATCTTTCATGTATTCGATAAATTCTCTATATCATTTAAGGAACGGGACTTCCTTCCCAGATTCCTAATCAAATGCAGAGAAAATAAGGTGATACTTTGTATTTCAGTATATAGGGTACGAATGATACACTGATTACTGTGATCTTAAAATTACATTATATACTATTTTGATTGTCCGGGCTTGTAGCCTTGTACATGTATATGCAATAAGGAAAAGACGAACGAATGTGTAACATGCAGTACTGCTGAACAAGCTCAATAAAAAGTCTATATCTCCAAAATTATGGCAATTCATGGTTTTTATTGAATTTTCGCGTAATTTTTATCTGATAACTAACACTTCCTTGCAGCTATGCACCGGGCCAATACCACCAGAGAGATTATATAAATATATATAGTTTAAATATAAACGATACAAACCATTTAATAACTGTTCGTTAGAGTTCATCCTTATTCTTGAATGCCCGAAGGTGTCGAAAAATGAAACCCATTACGTTAGTAATAAAACTTAAAGCGTATACAATTTTAAGCAAAGTAAATTTGAAAGTATTTAAGCAGTTTTGGATCAGTATTTATTCACTATCTAAAATTATTTTATCTAATGATTTAGAAAAGAAATAATGTCACTTTATAATTGCTTATTCACTGAATTCAAAATTATTTCAAATATACAAAATTATGTAAATGAAAGTCAGTTTGAGCGTCCTCGTGAAAAGTGTTTCGGAAATATTCCTGATAAATATTATATTGGCACAATTTGGGAGAATCAGATATTTGTGTCAATTATGAAAAGCTGTCAGATAGATGGATATAGGTGAAGGACGGACGACTTCGAGGCCCTTTCAAGTATTGAAAGTATCTGAAAAATGTATGAATGTTTTCGAATTTTTATTTTTTTCTGCACGAAAATATGACGAAATATTCACATGCTCTATTTTAATGTTCTTTATAAATAGTTTAATTTCATAAAATGATTACATATTTCAAACCATATCCACTCCTAATGTGGAGCGTTTGAGCTCTTATCTCAACGGAAAATTAAGTATCTCAGTTTTGAAATTGACCTTAAGCCCATTTTTGATTTTTTTAAATTTTAATGCCAACTTGTTCTTTATTTCAATATCTACACAATCAATACATTTCAAATTTTAAAACCTACTCAAATTCAAAAAGCCCACATCAGTTTTTTGCACTAAGCCAACAATTTTGGTTTTTGGAGTAGGTTTTGAAGCCAAGGCGTTCAATTTCTACAACGCTTGTATCTCAGTTGCTAAATATTTTAATTTAGAAAGATTAGGATTGAAAAGTCTCTCCCTAAGCTAATTGAGTATGCTTTTGCAGCACCCAAGTTTTTGAACGTTAGATGAGTTGTAGGGAACAAACATTTATGTCATCAAAAATTCATAAATCGGTTGAAATATCATCGAATCATTAAGCACTGCAACTGAAGCTTACGATGTTCACAACTCGACCACGGACTCCTATAGATTATATAACCTTATAGATCTTATTACGCAATGAGCACTTATTTTATAAATAAAGTTTGATTCTCTCATCCGTTGCTGATGTAATTTATCGATTTGCAATCAGCTAATCGGAGAAAATTCAAATATAGAATCAGGATTTTGCTGGATATACCGAGTTTAACTACCACGTAAAATGCTGATTTGCTATTGTCGAGAAGGCTGCTTTGAAAGGTATTTATTATAAAGGCTTCCATTATGTGAAGTACGCTCTTGAGAACGGAAGCTTAAACGCTTTCCGAAACGTCAGCAAACGACCATAAATCTGTAAGGCATTATCAAGAGAAAGATACTTTGTAAAATCTAACGCGCTATGATGTTTCTGTTTGTAGAGAACGTAATAAAAGATCTCGGTTTTAAGAGAACATTGATACATGTAGGGGAGTAAGACTCGACGGCGCACTATCAGACTCAAAATAATTCAGCGCTAGAATTCAACAACAACTCTACAAACTTTTAAAGTAAATTAGTTTATATACATATATATTTCAGATGTATCCAGCGTTTACTTTGTACATGTGCCTTATTAATGTAAATAAAGTAATATTATTTTGTTTTTCCATAGAATGTGTAACAAGTTGTGACACATGCTACGCCTCTATAAGAAGCATTTTCAGAAACAATATCGTTATTAACAAACAAACTAAAAGCTCATTCGTAACAAATAAAAAACAAAATGGATATTGGATGTTTTTCTTGCTACTCGACGAAAGGAGGGTAAAGACAAGATTCTTTTTCGTCTTAGTGTTACAATCTGGGGCAAGCCTTGGCCGGAGCAATCCATCTCCTTCAATCCACTCGATCCTCCGCTCTCCTACGCCAGTCGCTGACCTCCAGCACTCGCATGTCTTATGACACCCTGTCCATCCACTAAAATCAAGATCTTTCGAGGCTGCGTCTTCGAGTAGAAAATGTAAAACATTTTATAGGTTTACTTTTATCTATGCGTGATATATGTCCGGTCCAACGCAGGCGTTGAATTTTGGCAAATCTGACAATGGCACCGTAAAAGTTATTAAGCTCATAGTTGTGCCAATCTTGCAGACAACACCAATATTCTTTCGCTGGATCCTTCATTTCAGTACTCATCTCAGCATCTCTTCTGAGAGTCTTTATAGGTAAGCGTCCAGGTACTGTGCGTACGCCAGGCCTTGTTTTATGGAGGTTTTGTAGAAGTGAACTTTTGTATTTTTTGATAAGCGGGAGAATTTGAATTGTTTATGCAGTACATAAAAGCATATCTTGCTTCTTACAATTATTCTCCTTTTGATTTCCTTACTCAAACTTTTCTGAAATTTCACTAGGAACCTGAGATACACGAACTCATCGACCGTTTTGACGATTTGGTTATTGAGAATGAGGTGTATCATTTATAATATTGGCTATGTGACTGGCATAAATTTACTTTTTTAATATTGAATTTCAATCCAATCTCTTTTGCAGCTTGTTGTTAGGCTTAAAAGGCTTCAACACTAATAATACTATTTACGTATTAATAACTTATTTAGAGAAAGGAATATACATTTAACAAAGGTGAGTCGCCAGTCTTTTTAAACCTAATAATTTTATATAAAAATTGATAGAAATTAACAGATATTAACTTTTTAAATAAAACACACTGTAGCTAAATAAGATTTTTCCATAATATATAGAGTAAATAAATTACATTTTTTGTTTGTGAAAAGATATGATCATTTTTTTCTGGCGCTGGAATAGTGAAATTGGAAGATTGTACAACCCTGCGTTTCGCGGAAAGTAAATTAAACGTATATTTTATTCTTGAGCGTTGTGGTATAAAGCTCTTTAGATATATGTGCTATTTAAATATAAAGTTCTTCAAATCTTATACAGGGATAAAAGTTTAAAATACTTTCAATTTGCATAAAAAATAAGGAATGGAAATACATTTAGAGTAGGTACATTGTTATAAGTTGTATAAATATATATATTTTTATGTTTTTATTATTTTCGAATACATTTGATATTGTGCTATGATTTGATATTTGTGAACTCGGTCACAGAATTGTTTATTGAAGAACACGGCAAGAATTTTCATTGATATTTATGAGCATTCGATTTTATTCGGTTTACTTCCGTCGCCGTTTGTTAAAACTGTTTACGCAGCAATCAAATGTACACAAATGAAAAAAATACAATTTAATAATGCATAATATGAAAAGCTAATTTGCCATCGTTCTTAGGCTGGTCATGAGTTGCAAAAAGAGTTTAATCTATTCACCGAGTCGATTTGTCCTACGCGCGGCATATAAAGGACAGTTTTAAATCCATGTTTTCTCTTCGTGCAATAAATAAAGAACATGTGTAGAAAAAAAAATCGCGTTTAAAATAAAAAATGGTTGTCATTTTATTCTGGTAACTGATATCCTAGTTAATAGATTTTGTAATACATAAGTATCTATTTGGAAGAAGCATTATTATCAATACTCAGAAATTAATTCTAATAGTATCTATAATATGCATTATACGGTAACAAAACAACGAGAATTTCAACTGTGACTGTTTTTACCTGAGAAAACTCATTGTTCTGAGTTACCATGTCCACGCCATATGGAACATTACTTTTTTTTTTATTTATAAAATGTCTTTTTTGGAGTAAATAATAATAAAATAATGGTCTTAGAACATGACTTGTGGATATTTTTTCTTTCGCCAGAACCCGTTTTTTAGAATCGGGTGAATGGAATGTAATTTAAGGTATCAAACACACAAACACATGAAATTAAAAAAAGTAAAATATCCATTTTTATTTAATAAGACCAGAGCCGATTTTTCTCATGACGAGCATTATCAACTGAGTATTATATGTTGTGAATATAATGCCTTTCCACGAACTATTGACAGTGAACACCCTAAAAGTGATCTAACCCATGACTTCAAACGGAAATTTAAAATTTGATTAAGGAACATACTCATTTGTTATTTTAAGCCCGAGGACGCCAAAACCGAATAGGATGATATTGATCTTTTCGCTACGGGCCTAGCAATCTGAAATTATTTAAATTGGTATTTTTCGACCACAGCTAAACCAAAAGAAAAGCACGCTTCACTGAACTTTAATTTAACAAAGAGTTAAAAAAAGAAGAATAATGACGTTTACGTAAAGCTTTTTAATGGAATCGAAAAGCTCATTAAGACGTTGCTAATATTTACTCATCTCGCCAAAATGAGATAAAATTTTGCCGTCAATTCCTGCCTAAAAAAATAATAAATTTTAATTTAATCATGAACGACAAAATAATAATTGCGTATTGTCTCTAAGCTTAAGAAAACTCTGCTACCTGATACAGCATTTAAAAACGCTGATTATGTTAAATTTATGTAATTAAAATAACGGTCAGTCGTGTTACGCAAGCGTTATACAAATTCGCAAATTAGTTCCTCCCCTTATCGAAAAGGTCAAGTTACGCCCTTTATTTCATTAGCCTGCAATGTATAGAAATTTTGTAGATTATAGTGAGTACTATATTTTTATAAAGTTTGTCAAATATTTTTTTTTAATAAATATTTACACATATTTTCTTCTATAGATAATTCGAGTTACTACGCGATATTTATTAGGTATGTAATACTTAAAATCTTTTCGAAAATAAAATGCTCTATTTCGTATATAATTTAAAAAGCAATATTGTACCATTAGGTTACATATTAATGTACAATTATTATAACAAATGATTTTTATTTTATTCTTTTCATTAATGAAACAATAATAAATCTTTGTTTATTTTATTAATATTCTAGTGAAATATTTGATCAAGAGATTAAATTAGTAATATTCGTAATAAGGATTACAGTAAGTTCGTTTTTATTTACTTTCAAGTTTTAATCATTTTTTCTAAAAAAAAAAACAAAGCACAAACAGTAATCGCTTTTTATTAATTCTGATTCTTTATTTCATGGTATGTTTTTTCTACTATTTATTTGTTTTTTTTTTGGAAAGTGGATGAGAAAATATTACATAATAATAAATTTAATATTATACAATATACAGTATTAAATTTTATTGATATATTATAAATATAGTGTTACATGATTGATTTAGTAAAACATGTCGTTATATTATTTTTTGGTTAAAGGCCTCGTCACATTATATTATTTTAACACATATTTCAAACAATTTTTTCACAAGTGAGATCTTTATTCTCGTTTTGCCAAGATTAATATGGTTTTCACATTTTCTCGTATTATAAAAATGTTTTGTTTAAATAACTGTCTTTTATTAAAGGCTGACACAAATAAATACGTTTATTGAAATTTAACTCGTTAAAAAAAACATTCATTACAATAAAAAATGGAAATAAAAAAACCTTATGATTTTAATGTGTTGATTTTTAACGCAATTTACCTTGATAATTTATTGTTAATTAAACCTTATCACTGGAACGATTTTCCGATAAATTATATACAAAAAAAACGTTTTTCCTACCATAAAATAAAATCAAGTAGGTGCTTAGACATTTTTAGTTACTTTACCCGACAAATTCTATAGAGATTGCTTTGAGATAGGGATATTATACGAGTACCAGAGCTAAGCGTAAAAAACATTCAATCAGATACCGATCGGGATAGATTGTATGGGTTCGCACAGGTCGTTTCAAAAGTAACTCGTTACTTTTATTCTTTAGAAACCAACGAAAACAGTCCATTTTAGGAATTCAAAAAAAAACACATATTCCTAATGTGTGTAGATTAATTTGTAGCGTTGCAAATATATTCTGCATACTTTAAAAAAAATGGGAAATTATTAATCGAATAATATCGATTGTATAAATTTTCAAACGTTTGTCCAAATTTACTTATAATTAGGTATTAATATTCAAAAAATATATTTTGGACTAAAAATTTCATTTTTTTAATTTGATTGAAAACCTTGTCCGTGATGCAGCTAGGGCATCCAATCCCGGGATCCTATTCAATTTTCTGATCCCGAAATCCCGGGATTGACGTGGTTGCGATCCCGGGATTTCGGGATTGAGAAATTTTAAAATTGAGACGAAATTGGCAAATTGTGGACTTCAAATTCCTCGGCGAGCTAAAAAAACAACGAACTTCTGATCTGGGGAAAAAGTATACCAAATCGGGGATTTCAAATTATTCGGTGGGCTTAAAAAAAAAAACAAGGTTTGGAGATAATCTGAGGAAAAATATGAGTATAGGGAATTGAGGATTTCAAATTCCTCGGTAAACTAGCCCAATCCCGGAATCCCGGGATTCGATACCCTTGATGCAGCGTTCAACTTTCTTTTGTCACGGATCAAGGATCACGGGTTTCCCTGTCCCAGTACGAACATTATTTTTTTCATTCGATTAATTGATTTTTGTTCGAAGGCATGGGTGTTTGTAGAGCCTCCCATCCTTAAAATTCTTAAACAATGGGGCGTAGCAAGAGTGATTAGACTAACGACTGGTCGTGTTCTAGCCTTATTTTTCTATAACTAATATCTTTTGATAAAACCAACAGTCTCGTAGAAATCCATACTTTGAGATACCATAATCAAAGACAATATGCTCCACATAAGGAGCGAACATCAATTTAAAAAAAAGTTAAATAGTAAAAATATAAGTTACGATGTTGTAAAAAATATCTTTAAATATTAATACTTCTAAAAGCTTGTATCACAATCATCAGCAAAAAGCAACCGATGGAAAACAGAATAATATGCTTCATATAGTGTATCAACACTTTTTTTTCTCTTCAGTTCATTATAGATAAAGATATTCTGATGTATTCAAAAGCAAAAGCCTAAGAGTAATTTCATATAACATATTATGATACAGATTACCAGATCCAATAAAAACTAATCACACACAGAAACCGATAAATTGAATGCTGATAAATCAAATTGTATTAACGAACAAAAGCTTAAAAACAAGTACATTGTTCTTAATTAGAAGTACAGCACGATGAAAAAATAAAACTTGAATATTAAAATATGAAAACGTTCTTAAAACCAAAAAAGGACAAATTTATTTGATTTAAGACGCCTGTTATTACGACGAGAAATAATACATAAACTATGACTGAGGTTGAATTCATAGCTTACGTTTCATTTACAAAAATATTCCTTTGCCATAAGTTTCTTTTAAATATCCATTTCGAAAAGTCTATATAAATTAATGTTTGTTTGTCCCTTATGCGTTCCTATACCGCTCATCTGATTTCGATACAATTTTGGTGAGTTGTTGTGCGGACGCCCACAAAGGGTTATAAATCAGTGGTGGGGTATATCTTAAATCACTCCAATAAACAGAACTAAAAAACAAACACTTTCTTTCTTTGAGTGGCAATGCGACGCATGCCGGGTACTCGCTAGTTTTAAATAAAAAAAAGATAATAACCAATTTCTTAATATGTTTGTAATGGTGTATTTTTTTACGAAGTAATTAAATACTTTATAATTTAAGATTTCGACTGAAAGTGCTTGGTTGAATTTCAATATTAAATTTGAATCGTTCAAATTATGGGTTCCCGGTAAATTGCTCGAATGGAAATTGCTCGAATAACAAGATAATCAATTTGTTTCCGTTTGTTCTGTCTTAGCCCTAGTCTTCTATGTGTTCTGGAAATATATAGAAACAGTTTGAGTAACTAATTAATAAGCAGTTCTCGTAGCAACACTTCTTTTGAGATAAACTCCATTAAAAGATTATATGTTCCGCATTTGGAGCGAACACGGTTAAAAGAAATACTTACGAAAAATATTTTTATATTTCACTCTCTAAACAAGTGTCGCACAAGATAAAAATGAAATTCGTAGAAAAAGTCGTGAAAAATCTTTTAAATAACCAAGCAATTCGAATAATTTGTAATTCAAGCAATTTCCATTCGAGCAATTTACCGGCTACCCAAATTATGCACATTCACACAGATTCAAAATTAAATACTTATTTAAAAAAAATGTTCAGCTAATACTGCTCTCGGCGAGCTATAAACATACATCCGAGGGTGTCAGAAGACCAATCAGACCGAGAATTAGATGGTTGAATGACGTCCCGAGATAAGAGTAAGAAAATGTTGGACCTGCAGCATTTGAGAATGTTTTAGTAGTTTGAGGTGGGTTCAAAGTAATAATATTGCCATATAAATTGTCAATTTGGCGAAAAAAAAAACTGTGATTGATGTTTAGGAAAAAAAAAGATGAATGATTAGAATTCATGTCAATGTTATAGATTATTTTAATCAAAATGTTGTTTATCTTGTTTGTTTGTACATAAAGTAAAAAAATATTATGGATTATAAAAAATATTTACTTAATCAACATTAAATTTATACGCGTTGAAATTTTTGAACGATGACGGTTGATATCAATTAAAATGGAGAAATTCACAACTTACTGACATATTTTTGAACAATTTGCACTTAAAAAATGATTTTCTTAGAAATTATATAAGAAGCGCATTCTTTGAAATATACATTATACTGACAGGTCAGAATTTTAGTGTTTCTTATAAATACAAATTTAATGTACGGATTTGACGATCGAAGCTGGTCTAAGTCAAAATACATAATATTGTATAAAATTTAATTTTTTATCTAATAATCTAGAAGAAATTAAAATAAATATCAATACAACTTTATCATATGATATAATGTATCCACCGAAAACTCTTCAGTGTTTGAGAATGTTCTTTAAATACTACAAAAAAAACATCTTTCAACGGATAATGTTTTAAGTATCAAACACATAAAATATATTGGTTTACCACCGCCAGTTTCCAATTAATAATATTGATCATATTTAAATGGAATTTTACAATAAATTTATCGGTTAATTTTCGGCCTTGTATATGGATATTTATGTTGATAGCAAACTTATGTCAAAATGTTTTAACTAAATCTATATTAATGGCATATATTTTATGTAAATAAAATTATTAGCACTCTTGAACATATCATTTTATTGACCCAGTCTCACTTGTCTTTAGGCAAAGTTTAGTTGAGAATTACTAAATACAGGCCTGAAAAACCACAGAGCAATATTCATTGGCTAGAAGTTCCCTAAGTTAGATTTACTGAAATAATTTTACAATTTCTGGGTAAACAGATCGACGTGCTATAAAGTTTTAATAATCCGCTTAGAACATTGAATTAGCAAAATTATTTTGAAATTACATTTAGGTTTAAATTTTTATTGATTATCATATCTTTGTATAATTCACACACGGTTTTCACAGTTCTGTTAAACATTGTTGAAAAATGTATATTTATTTTGATTTACCCAGTGACGTTTAGGTTTTACTTGGTTCGCAAGAAAATAAAAAAGTTATTTTTTTACCGATTATCAACGGATTAATAAAACAGTCATATAAGGCTTGACTAAGCTTTTGATGATTTATTTTTGTAGAATATACGTAATTAAATTGTACTGGTCTTGTGTACGAGAGGTAAACTTTCTTCGACGTTGGTATTATTTGGTTGTGGGTCCATGTATTCAAATACCTGTACTGACAATTTAATAATTGGTTGTATTATCGACTTATGGGTTTGCTTATGTAGACATTGATTTCTATGATTTATCAATACATCCGTTATTTTAAGCCCGGAGAAGCGAAAGCGATAAACAAAGAACTAGTTTTTTCTAGACTCATCCTTCAATACCTTCCCTCTTCAAAAATGATTAATTGAACAAATGGATAAACACAAGTTTTTTTAAAAAAACAACCACTGCCAAGATGATTTTCTAGGTATCTACAAGCTCTCCAATCAGAGTTGAGATAGGATAAAAAATATTTCAAGACAATCCAACTTTAAACATAATATTGATTTTCTTTGTGACCTTAGTTTTAGTTATTAGGAATTTTACAGCAATCAATCTGCCGTGTTCATCAATTATGAAGTATTATTATAAATTTAAAGTTTGTACAGTTATCGATTTATTATTAATGTGGTATTTTTAATTTTTTTTTAAAACTGTAAACAAACAACAAAAATTCAATAAATATCAATTAGATTTGTGTCTAATTAAATTTTATATAAAAAATCTTAACTTAAAAAAATATCATTTAATTTTACCGAAAATTGCTTTGAAGGAATAACTATACAACTTTTGTTAAAGTTTTGGTTATGTTACGACTTAAGTTAATAATACTGTCAAGCGATAACAATGGTTAGTTATGACTTAGAGTTATTCAATATTTAAAATAACAATTATAGCAGCTAAACATTTAGTTTGTAGTAAATTAAGTCAGTATTAAATCACTTGGCAAATCTTTCAATGGAAATTTGCATATTATCATGAATTAATAGTAAATTATTTATGTAAATTTATGTAAAAGTAAAGTTCTAAAATGCCAATTAAAATGAAGGAAGTGGATATTACTTATCAAAAATAAAAACTAAATCGCATGTAGTCACTGTCAGCATAAAAATGAACGAAATACAATATAAGACACGACTTTACATATATTATAATACTTACATAATATAAAACAAATTATTTATTTGATGACGGCGAAGTTGTGAACAGAGATTATTTTTTTTATTTGATTATTGGAAGTATAATATATTCATGAAAATGAAGAATTTAAAATTAAATTTGTATTAAAAAAATGATGATAAGATTTATATAGTGATTATTTTGTTTATAAATATTCAGTTTCTCTGTCATGTGAAACAAATTGGTCATGTGTCATTAAAGAAATAAAAAATATATAAGTAAATAAATGATTTTGAACATTCACATTCTTTTGCGACTTAAGAAAATTATAAAATTCAACTTTCTTGACTTTAATTATCCGCGAAGTTTGATTAAGAAAGTGAATTGAAAAGAAAACTTATTCTCGGAAGAAAAACTGTTAATTTATTGTTTGAGCACAATATTTTCTTAAATTGGGTATACGGAGTAAGTCGAATATGATTTAATGTTTATATTGTTACACAAATACATACGCAAGTACAAAACATATTATTTGTATTCTGAAATAGGAAATCTCATTGCATTTACATATCAAATAACATATTATCATAGACAAACCTTATTATTATGTATTTATTACACTGAATATACATTAAGTAATATGTTTCGCGAAAGTGGATGGAAATTCTGTGACACACTGTTTATTTCATGAGTGATAATGTTGGGGAGTGTTGGCAAATGTATAGGTATACAGTGTGTACGAGCCCTTTGTAAAGGAAATGAGATGTGCGATTATATGTACATATATATTCCGAATCTCGTTACAAAGAATGAAGCCCGCTTTTCATTCTCATTGATAGTTAATGTTTGTTTTGAAATTTGTCGAATTTTGAGTAGAACTGAATAGATTAGTTTTGTTTATGTTCTATAAAATAATAATAAATTTTATCATAAACAGAAAAAAGCCAAAATTATCCGTTTTTAATGTAAAATAATTTTGATTACTTTGTTTATCCACAGTTTGTGTAATAAATTATGCTACGTGTTTTGCCTATTTGAGAGTCATCTTCAGAAAAACTATCATAAGGTTGTTTACGACTAAACTTACCAATGATTACAACCCTTAACTTATCAATTATAAAATTTAAGTAAAGGGTTTTTCCTTTATACTGGATGCTGAAAGGAAGCAAAGTACAAACAATAGTAGTACTATTTTGACGTTAAATACATATGTTAAATAAATAAAGTAAACTTTTTAAATTAGCTTTCTGTGTGTTGAAAATCATGAAATATATTTAACATCAAAAAAAGTTTATGATTGCTTTGTAATTATCAACAAGAACGCACGTAGTGTAATTAACATGCAAATCGTAAGTGATTTTAATTTACGTGCATGTAAAAAAATAATGTTCTCAAAATTCAGAAAAATCTTGAAATAAAGAAATAATATTGTCCAAATGTAAAAAAACCTTGTTATAATACGAACGAAATGCTACATATATAGAAGATTGGTTTCAAGATTGCATGTAAAGACGGTATGAGGTACATGCCCTCTATCTGCATATTATATTCAAGTTTGTGAATTTTTGCTACTTTTCGCGGAATATCAGTTTTTGCGGGAGCTATTTTGCTTATCGAAAATCTGATAGCATTGCCTGATCTAAGGTATATGAAAATAGAAGATAAGTTTTTCATGTATATTTTTAATATAACGAACGAGAATAACTCTATTTTTTCACATGAAAGAAAAGGTAAACTGCTGAAACACATTATATTTTAATATAAAATATGAAAATTCATTGAATCATCTTTTTTACCTTTTTAAACCCAAAATGTAGAGAATACAGATTAATATGAATAATTTAAAATTTCGACTGAAGGTGCTTGGTGGAATTTAAGCATTCAATTTTAATAGTTCAAATTATTAACATTCACACAAGTTTTGTCACTAACGACCCGGGTTTTGCCTTTCGGCATCTTCAGGCGTTCAAGTACACAGATGAGTGCCGTTTGTGGGTTGATGATCCAAACCATTATTGCAATGTTTTTTGGTATATATATAAAAAAAAACACATTTGAAAGTATTTCAATTTGACTATAGCCCTAAATGGTAGACACTGGACATAATTTATCAAATATAAAGCAAAAGTTAAAAAAATAAGAGGAAATTTGAGAGCTCTAAAAAACAAAGACAACAGTTTCCATGTTTTGTCTAAAATGAGTTCAACATCTCATTGCGTAGAGCTGCCAATTCGGCATTTAGCAGTACAAATTAAAAAAAATATTTTCTAATATGAACATTTTTCAAGAATTAAAATCGAGCTGATGGACAAGGGCAGCAGTCGACATAATCCTGTTTGGTATTTTTTTTTACAATGTCCGATCTCAATGTGGAGCATATGGACTCCTAATGGAGTTTATCTCAACAGAAGTGTTTCTACGAGAACTGCTTGTTACTCAGTTGCTCAACCTCTCTTTTACCGAAGAGAGTAGAAAAAAAAGAATAGAGCTAAGACAGGACTAGCAGTTAGCTAATCGATCTCGATTAGATCCCCATTTCATAGAGTAGGATGGGTGGGAGGGGGGAATTCAAGATATCACATACATCCATGCCTTCGAACAGAAATTTATAAATGGATTGAAAAATCAATTTATAAAACAGTCAGTACTGGTGTTCAAACCCGTGACTTCCGTAACCGAATTCAATGACGTTGACCACTCAACCACACAGGCGGCGAAAATATTAAACAATTTCACAATACGATATAAAATATTTAAAAAATAGCAATACAGTACTAAGAAAAATATTATACATACTTTTTTCTTACGCGTATGTATGTATGTCTAAGAAAAATACGTTTAAATTGATTCGGTGACATTTTAAGATTTAAAAAAACTGCCGCCTATGTTTCCCGATGTCTTATTTTGAAGAGGTGGTTTATATATTATGAGTAATCAATTACACACTAATGTCTTAATATTTTCTGATATATTTCTAAGAGAATAAAAATACCGTTATATGAAAAATAGAAGCGACGAATAGAAAAATATAATATAATATCAGATATGAAAAGTTCTATTGCAGAGTATAATGTGATACTAATATCATTTGTGGCTTGGGATACGAGATGTCACTGCGAGTTCGCCGTCAGAATTCGAAAAATATTATATTTCCCATTCTTTTCAAAAATATAAAAATGTTTCAAGAGAAATATCCCTTATTACTTAACATCAGACGTAAAGACGTGAGTCGAGGTGGCTCGAGAGCTTATTATGGTTTGATGTTCAATATCCTACATAAGACACTCTGCAGAGAACTATTGTGTTTTATTAGTGACGAAACTGTACGTGGATGGTAAGAATATTATTGCAAACATAGGTCTTTACATCAAAAAAAAAAGGTAAAATTTACATTCTTTGCCAGTTTTGAAGCCAACTGACTAACAGAATTGGGCATTTTTTTATTCGGGCTGGTAATCAAAATTTCAAATTTAAAAAAAATATAAATAAATATTTGTTTTGATCGACTACTGTTCATATACATAGATGATATTATTATTTTAATTGTTTGCCATAAATACCAGGATAAATTACCTAATTGATAGTACCACCATCACTTGGCCTTTCCCTCTGCATAGAGATGTTGAGCAACTTACTTAAAGTAGGTTATTGTTAAAATATAGAAAAATATAGATCATTATTCTATACATAGTAAACTTGACTATTTTTGGAGTGTTTGTTCACTGTCAATACTTGGTGGAAAGGCATTATATTAAAAATATAAAACTTTTTTTTTTACTAAATTCATATTATTTATTATAGATCAGGGCTGGTTTTGCTCATCGCGAATATTGATAGATTTTAGACTTCGCCTGAAGGTGCTTGGCGGAATTCCAATATTAAATTTGAATCGTTCAAATTATGTACATTCACAAATACAAACAAAAAAGTTTAGTCATTAAAAAACCGGGCTTATCTTTTCGGTATCTACTGGCGTTCAAGTGCACGGATAGACTTGAACTGACATTTTGAATTTTTAACAATTCAAGTTTAATTAATAGATTCGTTGATAATACTCGCGATGAGCGAAACAGATCCTGTTCCCTTAACTAATTATGTGAAATGTGTAAAAAAGTGTTTTTGTCAGGGCTTCGAACCGGAATTAAACCGAAAACCAAAACCCGTTAAAACCGTTATTCTTTCCGGAACGAAAACCGGAACCGAACCGAAAAAAAATATCGGTCCTGTTTTAAATGTTAATTCCTGGGTATTTGGATTAGAAAATCTCGGAAGAGTTAAAAAAAAAGTCACGCTGGTATTTTGGGCAAATCGGTAAATTCCTGGGTTTTTGGAGTCGAGCTAAACCGTTACTTTTGCCGGAACGAAAACTGGAACCGAACCGATATATATAGTTTTTTACTTAAACCGGATCGAAAACCGGAACGAAAAAAGTAGCAGCTCGAAGCCCTGGTTTGTATTGTCCTAACATTGTGCACATGCAAAATAATCTTTCGCAGAAGGGCAGCGCGTCATACACTGAACTAATTTGAAGCGTACATTTATAAGTCAACTTAATACTTTTTAATCAATAAAATTCTCAAAATGTGTTGGATATATTTACACAAACAAAAGAATTTAAATAAATTTTTAACTTTCTGAATTATTATTCAATTGCACAACATCAATAAATATAACAGTATTTTATAAACAGATGGGTTGTTGATTATGAATATATGGTAGTTAATGGAAAGCCATTATTTAAAATATGTCTTGTTTTCATTTAAAAAATATTGTTTATCAAAATCGGGACCAGCTTCGCTCATCATAAATATTTCAACTGAAAAACAAATTTATTAATACCGAGCTATTCATGAAAAATCATCTAAGACTAATAAGGGTGTAAGTGGTATAACAAACCACCCCAAAATTCCTTAATTACTAATTTAAAATAAAGCTTTGAATTTTATAACTTCAGTATTTTAGTAACCATTCACGTATTTTTCATGCGAGATCACTATATTAATACATAATGGTGGAATAATTATTAAATAGTGTTTTCTTATTTTTTAACATAACAACTTTCCACCAACAGCTTAAAGGTTGTTTTTTAAATTTAATTGTAAACTATTTTCCAGAGGTTTTGAATACATACGCGAGCTAAGTACTACAAGGTTCTATGTGGACAGCTGCATGAAAAAAGATATGGGCATTTGAAATTTTGAATGCTTGTATTTTGAAAATTGTAAATATTTCCAAGTTTCTTTTTGATTGTATATATCAATGATAGTACTGTCATGATATAAATATTAAAAAATATTGTTAAAAATAGTCCGATATCTAATGTGGTCATAAACAAATGGAGGATAAATAGGAATAGGTTTTTTTTTTTAAATTCGTGTTTGATATCATTTATGTACTAAGTTAATATTGTAAGTTAAAATGTAATAATACCACACTGCAAGAATACAAAACATCATAATGGTAAAAAATAACACCACTGTGTTGAAGAATAAAAATAATTGAAGAAAAAAAAGGAATATCAAAATATAAAAGATATTATTCAACCTATGTACATTCACACAAGTTTTTTCACTAACGACCCGGGTTTCGCCTTTCGGCATCTTCAGGAATTCAAGTTGAAACCTCAGATATCTTGCAACGCGCACCTAAAACTACGGCTTATTGGAAATTTAAGTAAAGTTTCGACTTCACAACATGTAGATAATGCTACGCTTAAGAATGCCTCATTATTACTATAGTTTGGTCAAAAGTCGACACTTAGAACCTTGTAGTACTTAGCTCGCGATTAGTCAAGTTAATTATTAAAAATTTAATTTTAGTTTAAATGAGTTTAATATAAAATCTGTGTGTCAATTTATCCATCGAAATGATTGTGTAATAAGAATAAAATAAGTACAAAATGGTGTTGTAATATATTTTTAAAATAGGTTGTAGTTAATATCAACATGAAGTTTTGATTTAAAAAAATGTGACTTAACGTTAAAGAATAATCTACGAATAGAACAAATAACTTGATTCATATAAATTTAATCGTTTTTTTACAAAATTTCGTGACATTTAAATATCTTGATACATTATTAAAAAAACGCTTCATATTACATTGTATTAAAAATATTTTATTTTATTTATCTCTATCGAGTATCAATTGTATTTCCATTATACGATAATGTTTTTTACATTTTGCCACAAAAAAACTATTATTTTATTATATTATTTTTATTATAATTATTTTTATTGAAATAAAACGTTGATCATTAATTTAAAATTTGATAAAACATTGATATTGAGGAATACGCTGTTAGAATTTAAAAAAGCTCATTTTAAATATAAAACAGCTGATGAATAATACCAACCGTAAAAATATTAAAAAAAAAAATGAAAAGCAAACTTTATAAAATATATTATTATGTAAAAAAAAGTTTTAAACATTAATCTTTGTTTCACAACGCTTAAAAATTTTATGATTTTTACCGTAAAACGGTTTCATTAATATAATTATATTCACTATAGGGGTTATATATGGAAAGATCTACACAAAAAAAAAAACTATATTTATAAGGTTTTCTTTTTTTCTGTTAAGTATGGTTTATTTATCTTCTGTCGATTGATTTAATAATTGATTGAAGAATATTTATTTATCAAAAAATTGTTGTACGTGTGTTTAAAATCCGTAATTTAAAAAAATTACTTGTAAAAACTTTTCCATAACAGCACTTAAAATACTGGAAATTTTTAAAGTAGAAAAAGTAGTGAAGGATTTGTTGACTGCTAAGCCTGACTGATATCCCACATTTTCAATATAGATTATTTTGGTAAAAAATCAAAAAGCCTATATGAATAAGTTACTTTGAAATATTATTTAGATAATAAACTAGATATTTTAGAACATGTAAATTGAAATTACCAATAATCGCAATATATACAAATTTATTAAAATAAAAATGAACACAATTTCAGTCATTACAATCGTACTAGTAGTATTGGAAAAATAAGGATTTTGTTAGTTACCTGACAGTCCTGCAATTCCTCGCTATACATATTTGATTTACAGTTCACATAATTACCATATAAAAATCATGGTATCACAAAAAATCGCACATAAATTTTTAACTCAACAATTAACATGTCCATGAAAAAAAAAATCAAATATGGTTCACATAAATTTGTCTTTACTGTCACAATTCATTGACACCCTATCACACTGCCCGATTCACTTGAACAAATGCATTTTCGAAATTCGACTAATCTCAGATCCTTTTAAGATACACACAACCACATGACGCGGTAGCTAGGCTTAGACTGATTTACTTGCACTCGGGGCTTGGCGGAAATTGCCGAAGCCGGGTGAGAGAGGGACAACCCGCGAAAAGGGGGTGAGATGTTCATCTCGTCTTTAACCCTCTATAGAAAAAGTACACCCACAACGAGGCATCTAAGCTCGAACATATTTAAATTAAATAAATATTATGCCTTAGCGCATTGACAATTTGATTCGATTATTATTATCTGATATTAAATTTATACGGAGAGCTTTCTCAGAATAAAGCTTCTTAGAGCTTACGCTAAGACATGCTATACTATGTAAGAGCTTTATGGTAAAGTATCAATATAAATAATACCACTTCAAGGAACTATTTGTAATGTGCTTACCTGTATTATTTATTTTGTATGCATATCAACGTTTGTATTGTATTCACATTAGACGATCTTATTACTGAGCTATATTGTTATAAAGCATTAGATATGTATTACGAAAGTAAGCTACCTAAACATAATTAATATTCTAATAAGCGCTTTGTCCTTTTTTAACTTGTGCTTAAACTTTTATTTGATGTCGTTAAATCCATAAAAATTGTAATATTAACATAAATAAACAAAAGTGAAACTTGTTATTGCTTGGTAAGATATGTCGCCTGTTTTAACTATATTTTAAATTTTATATGCTACTTGCGTTGAGCATTTGACCGCCGAGTGGCGTTTCCAGAATTCTTGTCACCATCAAACTGCTTTGCCTTTTCCCATGCTGTGCCGACATCTTTTAGCTCTGCCAAGTACATTATATGAATATTATATGACTGTCACCAAAGACTGCTAAATTCCAATGTTCAGAAAAAGAAACAAAAAGGGTTGATGCATCTAGATTCTAGAGCAAGTGACTCAGCCAGCACCAAAGTTTTTTCATGACTACTCATGTAACGAGGCACTGCAAGATCTGCCAATTTATTGAAATATTCTGCATATGTTTTATTCCGTTGTATCATTGAAAGCACTTTTTTTTATAATGAAAGTAATGTTTGAGGTCATATATTTATATATTTTATCATTTCAGTTTTGATTCAAAACATTGCTGATGTATTTTCTTTTTCAGTTGATTGTTGAGTTTATTTTAAAGTAATTTTCTTTCAATCATAACGACATGTTTTTTCATAGTTCTGTTAAAAAATAACTATTTTTGACTGAAATCATGATGTCATTTAATCTTCTCTTTAAAAACAATTATTTATTACTAATTTAACATTTTTACGCAATTTACCGGTTTTGCTAATTTTGAAAGTTAAAGTTTAATTTATTTATTGATTTGGCATTTACTTGGTAGAACTCCATTTGAATAGGGTAAAATATCAAGGTATTTCAGTTCTACAGTTTTTAAAAAAGTTAAAGGTTGATAGCTATTTCGGCTTACACCATCGTCAGAACTATGCTTTAAACGTACATTTACTCAGCTATATATACTGTCTAAGAAGAGATACACAATACAACATACATATGTTAGAGTGAATAATATCATGCATTGTGTATCTCTTCTTAGAAAGTATATATAGCTGAGTAAATGTACGTTTAAAGCATAGTTCTGACGATGGCGTAAGCCGAAATAGCTATCAACCTTTAACTTTTTTAAAAACGGTAGAACTGAAATACCTTGATATTTTACCCTATTTAAAGTTTAATAGTTTATGCTTTAAATTAATAAGCATTGACAATTGAATTCGTCCAGAATTGGATCATCGGTGACTGATGATGATCAAGCATTCACGTGCTTCAAGAAAATAATTTACTTAAGCCATTATCATGATACCATATAAGATTCTAAAAGGTTACATAAGTTAATATTTTTTATTTTCTTAATTTGATTACTTTTTTATGTGAAGTAAGATTTTCGGGTTGCAAAATAAACGTGGGGCATTCCTGCAAGAAAATGTAGGGCAAGAAAAAGCGGTAAACAAGGTTTCGATTTGATATTTATGTTTCATTCCGGAATGCATACATACATACATACGTATATTCGATATGCCGTGTTTGTTTTTGTTGCTTGGTTATGCTCGCATTATATTATACACTCAGCGCTATTTTGATTAGTTGTCAATTCAAAATATATTCAAATAAACAGATACTTACGTACGGAGGATTTATATATTATTTGATTAGGTACCTCATTTAAAAAATATTTGTTTACCTTATAAAAAAATATAATATGTATCCGATATATATCTTAAGTTTCATATTTTCTATGTATTCAGCGGTAACTTTGTGGAAGCTTATTTTTTTTTTTTTTTTTAATTCCCTAGGGTACTCAACGTTGTACCCACCACCACCCGCTACGGCTTCACACTCTTTATATAGGGTGTATTCCGTAGCGTAACAACGTTAGTCGTGTTCAAAATATTGCCAGAAATGTCCCGAGAAGAAATTCCTCAAGACTTGGTTGCATGCACTACAGTGTGCAGAAATAAAAAGTTAATAATAAATTTTAGATTTTAGATTTTATCTATTTAAATCAACTCTTTTTCCAAAAGACGCGGAGAAATCTTTAAATGCCCTATAATTTGCCTTAGATGCAACCAAGTCGGCATGACCGACGGGGCCGACAGATCCGACAGATAGTCGTATCGTCTTGAGCAATTTTTCCCGTTCATTATTTAAATCTGGACATTCCCAGAGGATGTGATCAGCATCCTGAATCATATATGTATGGAAGCTTATTTAACAAACACCAATAATACTTATTACAAATGAATTACTAATATAAAGATGAGTAAATCAAAAATGAAATAAATTAAGGAATGGTGAGCTGCCTGTCGTATAACAAATGTTATTTTCAAAATTCCTTAGTCACACTTCTCGCCCAGTTGAAAATAAAAAAACCCTATCTCAATTTAGAAAATTTTAACTGTACAAATAAATTAGTTAAAAGTTTGCTCATAAATAGCCGTACTCTAATTTAAGATTTCGACTGAAAGTGCTTGGTGAAATTTCAATATTAAATTTGAATCGTTAAAACTATGTACATTTACACAGATTTTGTCACTAACGACCCGAGTATCGCCTATCGGCATCTTCAGGCGTTCAAGCGCACGAATGAACTTGAACTGACTGAAAGACGAAACCCGTGACGTTAGTGACAAAATCTGTGTAAATGTACATAATTTGAACGATTTAAATTTAAACGTACTATAGTTTGTCTGAATGTACTTTTCAAAGAGGCGGAACACGTGTAACAATTTTTTACACAACCTTTGCAATACCAAATTTATCAATTATATTTTTGTATAAAAATTTGTTTCATTTAATATGGCTCTTGTAAAGCATTAATTTTGACAGTAGAAAGCTTTTTCTTAAAAGCTCCGTGTTAAATGAAGACCAAATGCGCTTTTATTGTATTTAAACATATAAATGTACTGTTTATTAATCTTTATTTTTTGTAATGTTTTAAAATTTAATAAAAATCAAAACAACAAAAAATACATTTCCTTCCAGATACAAACCATAACATATATTATTCTATCAATTACCTTTCTTTTCAAAGAGAGTACATATACATAAATAAAAAGTGTTTTTAGGAAAACAGTGATAGTAAACAAGTTATCTAACTTCCCCGAATGTCTATTATTAGTATAATATAGATTCATATGGATGAAAATCTATATTTTAAGTATTTTTTTTTACTGGCGAAAATACATTTCAGTTTACAATTATTTCGGTATTGTATTGTCTTAAATAGACAAAAGTATAAGTAGAGTCGTTGGTATACTACCAGAAAACGTTTAGTCAAAAAACCTACTTTTCGAATATCACAGCTCAAAATCCTTTAGTCGTCTAATCTTCTTTGTCTAACTGTAGATATAAGAAATTTGTACCGCTAAAAAGCGTTAATTGTTTATACATATAATAATAAGTAATAACTTCTAACGAAATTTATATATTTTATATTACTTATTTAAACATCGAAATCATTAAATGTAATATTAATGAGCATGTTTTCGGAATTCTAAAAAAGCTTCGTAATGTTGTAACTAGGGTATCTAATCCCGGAGCCTTTTTCCAATCCCGGGATTGAGATAAATTTACCGAGGAATTTGAAATCTCCGATTTGGTATACTTTTTCCTAGGATTCTCACGAAGCCTCGTTTTTTTTTTTTTAGCTCACCGAGGAATTTGAAATCCTCGATTTGGTATAAGCTCGTTTTTTTTAGCTCACCGGGGAAATTGGAATCGACAATTTGCCAATTTCGTCTAACTTTTCGAGATTTACTCAAAATTTCTCAATCCCGAAATCCCGGGATCGCGACCATGTCAATCCCGGGATTTCGGGATCAGAAAATTGAACGGGATCCCGAATCCCGGAATTGGATGCCCTAGTTGTAACTACATGTATAGAAAAAGTGTCAATTTGGCACACGGATACCTCTTCTTTTTACAAAATGTATTTTTTTTTTTAAAAAAAAGAGTAAAGTAATATTCCAATATCTTATCACTTGAAAAATATTAATTTCTAACATACTCCGGAGAATGAGAAAGATAATGATCGTATTAAAAGTGTGATAAAACTCAACCCAGTAATTCTTACATTCCAGGTCAACCATTAAGCTACCCGCATATTGTCGTTAAGTCACCCTTATTTCTATACACCCAGTTATTATTAAAATAGAACCCTATTAAAATTGAAAGCTTAATACTATTTATAAATATTGAAATGGTCAACATATGGAATCGTTTTTTTTATATCAGTCATATTATGTTACATGATCATGACTGTTTAAATTTAAAAAAATATGAAGAAAGTTTCTCTCGCATATAATGTTTTTAATTATCTTATCTTAACCTTTAAATTAGAATATATAAAATAAATTACATTTTTTTATTTAAAAAATGGACTAATTTAGTCACTGACCACTTTTTAACTGATACAAAAACATCATCAAATGGTAAAGTTATTTGTGAGAGACACTAATTAAAACACTCTCACTAAACCCTGATTATGAATCGGAATCACTTTAATTGGTGATCCAAAGCTTTTTTATGCCGAGTGTAAGCTCAAATTTTAGACGTTTAATCATTGTATTGCCATGGAGTGTTGCTGAAATAGCTGATAAAAATGATTATATTTTCACTACTTGTATAGTAGAATATGAAAAGAATGTCACCCCAACGATAGCACGCTGTACATCCCCAACATTAAGGCTCGGGAAATTAGCGCGCAATATTTAAGATTATGTATAAACTGCTCATTAAAAAAAAATACTAACTTTTTTATATTTTTCTTATCAGTTGATAATGCTCGCGATGAGCGAAACAGGTCCTGATTAAATAAATTTATGTGGTAAAAGTACTAAAAATCTTTTATTATTTTTATTAACATGAAATGTTGTTTCTTCTCTTATCACTTATCAGCCGTTAGAAAATAAGTTTTGATAATGAAGTATACACTTTTTATCGATAACAGCATCATGTATACCAATTCATAAGCTCAGGTTACCGATAAAATTTATTCATAAATATTTATTACGTGCACTGATGGCTCTTGAAAATATTCTACGTCCGACATATTGCTTTGGACCCATGGTTTTATTGCACTCAATTCCCTTCGATATAAAAAGTGATATACAATCAGATCGAGGGTAATTACTCGGGAGATTTTATAAAGTCACCCCTCGGCTCAAAATATTAAATGGAACCAATTATTTTTAATATTACCAAAGGGATACAACACACAATTTGTAATTCATACCGAAACCGTATCAATTGGCCTATATTTGATATCGAACAGGGTTAAAGATTTTCTGAAAATTCAGAGGAGACTTTTAATAATGATTTTTTTAATGCAGTAATCAATATTAAATATTAACGTTGATTTTAGTTTGTGACGGTTTTTTTATTTGTTTAGTACAGCTTGTTCTGTTTTTAAATAGTCAAAACTCAAGTGTAAACTTAATTAACCAATTGTTTCTGCTTATATTATACATATGTACTCATGTTTTCAAATGAAAACGAATATCTTTTCCATTTCCGATGTAGAGTATAATATTGATTTTTAATGCTAAATCGTTAAGCATTTTTTTGAACAAAAGCTAGTTTATTTTTAAAAGAATTGAGTAATAAAATAATAGAAAATTTGAACATCACTCTTCATTTTCATTTCAAAGAATTAATAAGAAATGGGTAGGTATCTAGAAAAAAAAATGTCTAAACAAGAACGAGTTCTCTATTTATTAATCTTTTTTTTTTGATACTGTGGTTCAACATTTCTTAATATTTCTTCTATACTTCGCCTTCTCCTTTGCCTTCTAACGCTACGTATTACATGGGCGAAGATACTACGAACACAATTGAAACGTGGTTTAAAGCGAATCAAAATATCAAATAAACTGATCGCGGCGAGTTTTTTGTCACGCAAGACACTATAGCGGCGGAGACCATTTGATATTTTCGTGCCGCATCGCTTTGAATTCGCTTTGATTTCGTCCACGTAAGACATACATATAGCTACGCCTATCGCTTAAGGTCAGCTTTAGCACTCTTAAGTTGATATTTTTGATGGATTCTTTGATAACTGTTTTAGTATGTATTAATAAAATTGATAATATAGTTATTTTACGAGACGACATTAGGAGGAGGCTTTACGACGTAAAATTACGATCGTTTATATAAAGATGCTTTTTAAAAAAGCAAAAAATGTGTAAAAAAATGCTACACAACTTGAGAAATAGCCAAGTTATCAATTTTAATTTTTTACTAGTAGATGTAGGGCTATAATGCAAAACGTACTATTTCCAAAATGAGCGATATTGAGTTAGGTATGCAGATAGGGTAATACAAGCATAAGGAATCGACAAGTCCTATAAGTTTTTATATAAAATGTCTAAAACACTGTCGTTTTCAAATCGGAAATCATATTTTTATGCAAACGTTATTTTGTTTGTGTTATTCGTTATAGTATTTGACTGTACTGAAATGTTTGATTTTTGGAAATAGTACGTTTTGCATTATAACCCCACAATCTGAGTCAACTATATTATCTTACTATTTGTAGAATAGTACCGTTACTCATATTTTCATATAATATGAATGCCGTCGTAAAAAAAATATTGTAGTTACAGACCCAATAGTTTATTGTATTGCTTTTCATAGTAAATTTTTTTAAATTTTTTTCGTACTAACCTGTTCATATATTTTTAAAATACCACAATAAAACGTATCCGCTATTTTCCGGTGGGTCGCCAGATAATCGAGATCGCTTTGTTCATCTAGAAAACACGCGAGAGTCAAAATACTCGTTTACGCGAAGCATGATTACTTATCAGCCGCTATTGTGAGCACTCGCTGCCACCTGAAAAGTTCCACCACTAGGGAGAGCCACGGTGACGATTTGTTTGCAGGATTCGTATGGAGATTAATTTTACAACAAGACAAAGCAAATAGGCGCAGAGATTTTGGTCACATGCGAATATTGTGTCGACACGGTCAGGGTGGCTCGCTTCTGCTGCGGTAGAAAACACGGTGAATCCAAGATACGTGTCTCACAAAGATTCAGTGTAATTTTTGACAAAAATCAAACAGAGTTAGTGTTAAGTGACACAATTGAACCTTCTCATTTAGTTGCTCTTACTAATTTGATAAGGGTAAGAAGATTTTCATACAATCAATCAGCGGGAAGGCCTTCCGAAAAAACTGATTTTTGTATCATATTAATATGCAGAAACCAATGAATTCGATTCTTATGAATCCAATTTTATTTCAATTAATATCTAATATAATAAAAATGAATGTTGAATTGTTCGTACTTTATGCGTTGCCACACCACTCATCCGATTGCAATAAAACTTTGACAACATTTTTGTGTGCACTTTCGGGAAGGTTAAAAGCGTATTAAAATTAACTTACAGTAGGTCTTATATATAAAAAAAAATGTTTTTATGTCATACAGTTTATTTTGACAACGTATGCTTACACTTGCGTGAAGGTTATAGTACAATTAACTTACAGTAGGTGGCACGTATGTTGTACCATAGACAATGGCAGCAAACATCAAACATCAAAAAGACAGAAAAAGAAAACATGCACACAATTAAAACACTTTCATTCTTTGAGTGGCATTGGAACTCTTGCCGGGAACCGGTTAGTAATATATAATAACAGTATTGAGGTATGACTTACTTTTAAAATAAGCATAATAAAATTCGATGAGAAATATAAATTATCAACGTAAAAAATAATTAAAGCGTCAACCAGATAAATGTTGGTTACTCTTAGAATTCCTAAGTGGATATATCGATTATTGTCAAACGTCTTCTATTTTTGACGGTCGTAACGTACGCCGTCATTTTACCTTTTAGCACATTTATAAGGCATTATCATACATTCATTCGATTTTATACATTCATTGGATTGACTATTTTTTAATGATTGAGGGAAATTGTACTTACTATAATGTTCGGTCTGAAAGAGTCGAGAAAAACAGACCCTGAGTAGAACTTTTTTTAGTTTATTGAGCGAATACAAATTATAAAAAAAATACTGATTAAATTCGTATTTTTTGTTATGGATAATTCAATCAAAATTTTAAACTAAAAGATGTTACAAACACTATTTAATAAAACAAAAAAAATATAGAACTAAAATATAAAAAAAATGTTTTCTGTTATCAATGTTATACACACCCTATACTGACATGAGATACAAGGTAAAAAAATACACATATTGTTAACCATGGTGTTATGTAAAACGAGGGTTGAATTAATTATTTTTTATATATGAGATATTTTTCATCACCGTTGTAATTTTCAATAAGGGAAACATTTATTTTTGTTTTATGAGAAACCGTAGGTGGTGTGATTTTCCAAAATTGTATGCGTAGAAATATTTTTTTAACTTTAATATTAACGACATTTTTTCACTTCACGTTTTATGAGTGTTTTAAATATTGTAATTATTTAAACATACATTTATAAATATGTAAAAAATGAAAACAAAGGTGATTTTTTTAAATTCCCAGAAGCTACCATTAAACAATTAAATTTCATTTATATTTTAAGCAGGCAACGGGGATCCTTAAAAATCTAATGACGCAATTACACGATTCTTTCACTAACCACTACGATAGTAAGTTTTTATCAAAATAGTTAAAGGCCCTTGCATAAAAACATTAAAAAATAATATGCTGTTTTCCATTTTCATTTAATTGAATTTATCAACTTTTTGATTTGATAACATATATCTGTGCAAAGAAAAATCACATCTCAAAAATATATCATTTTTCTGAAAACATCATATAACCAGTTGTTTTCCTTTATCACCATACGGTGTAAGTGTATGTACATTCCATACTTGCTAATGAAAGGTTTAAAAAAGTTTAGATGTCAAATCAAACAACAGATGTCTTTTTATTTTCTCACATTTTGTAAAAATATCTATTACCGAAATAAAGTTAATAAAAAATAAGAATCATTAAAGTTCAAATAAGACTCTTCCATATTTCCTCGTTGCCAAATAAAACAATATGCCTTTAACAACCAAGATATAAAGTTTTTGCCCTCTAATAAAAAAAAGATTTTTATGACATTTGTTGTTTTTATGCCAAGATTCATTTATATTTGTAAAAACATATTTTGGCATAGTATTGCATACAATATAATATTATTTTTTGTACAAATTTACTTCAAAAGTAGCTACGTCAGTTTTAGCTTTATTAAAATCTTGTCAAATCATTTATTATTGAAATAAAACTAAGTTATCTATGTTCACAATAAAAACCTATTACTAATCTACTCAACCAAATAATTTCATGAATTTGGTGGTTTAACCTGTCATATATGTTATTATTTAAATTAAATAGCGAAAAACAAAAATGCTATAGATTGAATACTAAATTTGTCATTCCTTTTCAAAACAACCAACCAGAATTTATTTAAGCTGTTTTATAGACAATCAAAAACAAAATTAATAAGCACGTTTACCCAAAAAGTCAACAAAAACGTGAAGTTGATAAGAAAGCATACTATGTATGTCCAATTTACTTTTTTTATTTTTAAGAAACACGCAAAGAACATATTGATAGATTTTTTGGTCGGTATACGGAATGCTTAATAGAAAACCTGGCTTAACAGTCAAAATTCCATAAAAATATTTTCCGATAATTGCTCTAATGTTGCCGAGTGGTAGATTTGTTCATACTAGTTGTGAGGTCGATGGTTTGAGTCCTCCTCGACTAGAAAACTTTAATTTATTGCATCTTAAGCCGTAGAATGGATTTAACATAGCTGCAAAGATTTATCTAATGTTTTTTTTATTAAAGTAGCACCAGTCCTTAAAACAGGATACGAAGAAATAGCGAGCTAGCTTCTTTTTATTTTATATGGATTCAGCGGTCTATACATCAAAATTAAAAGTTTTGTGTAACCTGTATTTTGCCACTTTGTGAAACATTTTTCTTTTTAATTATTAGCTATTTTTAGGTACTTAACTTCTTTTCTTTTTCCCAACAGAACAATTGATGAGCGATTGGCTTACTGTTTGTTCTCTCAAAGTGAGTCCTGTTAATATGTTTTAGTAAGAGTCCTTAAAATATATAATTTAATGACCTAAATTTCATATTGTTTTTGCTATGACTTAAAACCAGCACCATATTCTCATTAAGCTAAAGTTTTACGACTACAGAATCCTATACGAGGGATGGCGAACCTAGGGAACGCGTGCCTGAGGTGGCACGTTTGAGAATTTGGATGGCAACCAAACGATTTCCTGGTCTTAAAAAAATATTTTTTAAGTTTAAAAAAAATAAATTTTGATTAAATAATCCGTAAATTATTAATTTATTCCGATTCATGAATTTTCTAATCTTTCCAAAGATAAATGACAATTTAAAAAAAAACATTTTTTATTTATTCTATTTTGTTAATTTTTTTTCTGCTTTGGCACGCCACACAATCGAGAAATAATATTTGATGATTTTTGGCACGCGAACCCAAAAAAGTTCGCCATCTCAGGCCTATAACATGAGTGTCCATTCCTACAAAATATAAAGTGATTAAATAGGGATTTACAGAAAATAACGTATTTGTCTTCAAATAAAAATTCCAGTTCTACCCACCAATAAATTATGAACAGCGTGAATAATCTGAGAGAAGGAATCTAAGTTTCTGAAACTCAAATAGTATAGTAATTTACGAGGATTCGAACGAGTACTTTAGCTGAAAATATTTACACAGGGTGTAGAGATGTATGAATGCTAAAGGATGTACTCGTAAGTAAAATTTTCGTATAATTTATTTACTCTACTTTGCATTTCAAGAATGTTGTTTATCCCGAGTAAAGTGTTTGGGCTAGAAGTCTAAGCACGATATTAAGATGTTAAAGTAGTTTTGGGAACAGTGATAAATATTCGAACGCGAAAGGCAACAATTTTCAAACCAATTTTTGGCACACATACGATTAATTCGCTATGGTCAGTGCAAAAAAATATTTGGCCTGTAATAACATATTATATGGTCAAGACTTTGGTTAATAAATTGTTTTTATTGCTAGTGATATAATAAACCAAAAGCCTGGTATGCGACTGAATATTCGGTCAACGACTTAGGTTGAGATTTTCGTGAGTTCAAGTTAATATATTAACAGTTATATAAATTGATATCTCAATCGATATTTTATTCCAATAACTATATAAAATTGGCAGTGATTTATCCCAAGTGCCCCGTATTTAAATTAAAATAATTAATAATAAAATCATATATATTGTTATAGACAAATACATTTGTACATATTATCATGAATGAAAAATAATCTGTTAGAACATGAGAAATTTTAATTGTTAGTTCAAGGGCATTCGTGCACTTGATAAAGCCAGAAGATGCCGAAAGGCGAAACCCGGGTCGTTATCGACAAAATTTATGGAAGTGTACAGAATCAAAATAATTCAAATTTGACATTAAATATCCATCAAGCACCCTTAGTCGAAGTTATAAATTATATTAGAAATTTAACTATTGATTTTCGTTAAAGGTTGCTAGCTGTTCTTAAGACACATATATTGTCGGGTTTATGGCACAGTGATCAACGTCGTTGGCTTCAATGTCAGTTTTCTATTCGAATTCATGGATATTTGTAATGTCTAGTACAATAGGGCGTAGCGAGAGTGATTAGCTTACCACTCGTTTGATTTGGAATAAGTAAAGAAAATCTTTCTCATACACTAATTTCAAACTATATATTACATCAAAGAGAAATTAATTTATAAACGAAAGTTTTACGACTAATTGTACTATGGCTGGAAAATAAAAAAACATTAAAATCAAGAATGCACTCCAGTCAGAATAATAAATGATAACATTATATTGTTTTCAACTTACAATAAGCAGCTAAGTATTTTGTGTACAAAAGTAAAATAATATTTAAAGTCAAATTAACTATTTAGTATTCAAAACACGGACTCGCTTTGCAAAATATTCTGCCGTAAATTATTTTTGAATTCATAACAAATCAAAATTTCGCTCTTGGTTTCGGAACTTGCTCGTCTTTTTGTTCTGACATGAGAGACAGATAATAATTTCTTGTTAATATTTATTTATAAATCCACTAAAGAGAATTAGTTACATAAACATAAAAAACTATTCAAATTATTTGGACGTTGAATTATTATAATAACTATAACTATAATATAATAACAGTGACTCTGATATCTATTAAAAATTTACAGTTAACTATATGATATTATTTTTATTTCTAGTATTTTCATCAGAGCCTGAAACTTCTAAAAGTTTACGATCAATTATTTTGAATCATACATCGATTAAGCTGTTGTTGGCTGCATAGTTGTATGTAAGATTAATAATATTTTTTTCACAAATTTCTACGAAAATTGATCCTTAGAAATAGCACCCATCCTGTTTATTTCTACTTCCGGGATCGTCACG
Organism: Himalopsyche anomala; assembly: GCA_031772345.1. Classification (NCBI taxonomy): domain Eukaryota; kingdom Metazoa; phylum Arthropoda; class Insecta; order Trichoptera; family Rhyacophilidae; genus Himalopsyche; species Himalopsyche anomala. The sequence goes on along the minus strand of CM062833.1, from coordinate 22,145,425 downwards.
AGTCACGACTGCTTTTCTGTCAGCAATTGTAATACATCATAGATTAAAGGACACTCCTGCATTCAGAGAAACCAAAATAGGTATACAAAATAGTCTTATAATCGAAGAAATACGGGTATTCTGTGATGATACAAATTATATTTTTTAAGTCACTATTGACAGCTCAACACAGCATTCAAGCAAAATGCATAATGGTTTTTTCGAGTTTGACATATTCTATGTTGTTAAATTATATTTTCCTCCTTCGAATAAGCCAAAATAATTTGCCAATGACGCTATTTCTTAGAACATTTTTTTCTCTTTGTGTTGATTCTACTCGATTCATTAAAATATTAAATTTATTCGTGGCTGCAAGTCCTAAATAAAATCGTATGAACATTAAAAGAAGAAGAGGTATTCCACAAGTTCTATCAAATAGGTAGGTTCCACGCTTATGATAATTTTATTATTTTACCAGTTTAAATATCTTCTTATCGTTCTTAAGCGATAAAAAATCTACTGAATAATTTAATATGTTTTATAGGAAAATTTCACGTTCATTGGTTTTATAGTGTGTAGGCACAACAAACATACAATAAATACTTTTTCTTTGGGTGAGCAATCCGTGGACACTGAATTTTTGCAATATACGTATAATTTTATATTAAAATAATCACTTCACTATAAAAACTAGGAGTATCTTTCAAATATTTAGCCTAGCTTGTAACCGAATGGTAAATTAAATTGGGCAAGGGAACTTTTTTATTAATTATAAAATGTACCCACACAAATAAAGCATTAATTATATAAAGTTAACATTGATTTATATTCGGCATATAGGCCACACCTAAATGCATAAAAGGTTGCAAATTTCCAACCTTTGCCTCTGGTGTTCGTTTCATTTATTTTTGTGGCTAAACGTTCACATTGTAATGTAAAAAAATGTATGTCTTGACCATTGGATTATTTATAAATTATAAAAAGTATGATATCGAAGATTCTATCATAGCTCTCGACACACCTTGCAGATTATGAAAAAAGAGTTTTAATAGAGCGACTACGTAGGAATTAGATTTTTGCACTCGACTTACTTAGAATCAATTTTCGTTAAAAAAATAAGGTGAGATGTTTGATGTTCCGTATACTCCATTATGAATATATTTGATCGTCATTGGAATCGGAATTTCAAAAATGTTTTAGTTTAAATATAAAAAGTAACATTACGCTTAAAAATTCAATATAATATAATCAAATATCAATACTTGTCAATACTTGGTAGAAAGACATTATATTAATAAAAACACAATATTCATTTGTACTTTTTTCCCCACTTTATTTAATAGGTCAGGACCGGTTTCGCTCATTGCGAGCATTGTCAACTGATAAGAAAAATATATAAACAGTGCTATTTATACAAAATTTAATTGAAATAAAATGTGTAAACAACAATTAACAATGAAAAGAAGAGTAAATATACTAATGATAATTTTGTGTTTTTCCCGCATCCAAGTAATATTACTATTAATAAATATTCTACAAGTAAAATCGATCTATGCAGCACAATACGTAATACCTGTACAGTTTTCAACAAGATGCAGATACTGTGAATAGTTCAAGGTGTTTCTCGGTTGTTCTTAAAGTAGCGTCTGTTGTAACGGTAAATCGTCACCGTAGTAGCGCGCAGACCGTCCGTTAGAGCCTTCCGTTAGAGAACCGCTAGCGGACGTTATATTAACGACGCCCGAGAGCTTTCAAAGTTTTCACCACTCACTACTTAACGTTGCGTAATTAAATACACTACTCAAAGTTACAAGTGAGCTTATGCTTGAGAAAAGCGACTACACATTCTGAAATACGTGTTTTTATTCTTTATGCAACTTGCGTTTTATTGTGGTCGTTCAAGAAAATTAGACTCTTTTTTTATATTAAAAAAGGTCATATTATAGATGTATCTCAGTATCACGGGAATATAAGTAGGTTTTATTTTATCTCCATTTGAAATGAAAATTTATACATACAAAACTAAAGGAATTGATTATTGCTTACGATGAGCGAAACCACTCTTGATACACACAACAAAAAAAGGTGCTTATACAAAAAAAAAAAAAAAATCCTTTCCACCATGAATTTTACCTGGACTTAAAATTGATAAATGTATATTATATTGTGTGTATTGTGTACTTTGGTGTTCAATTTCTCAAAAGGTTGAAATAACTTGAAAAAAATAAAAAAAAATTATTGAATCTAGAACTAAAACACAAAGAAATAGGGTGGTTTTTCTAAAAAATAGAGTTTTTATAGAGAATTTTTTGTTCTTTGAAATGACAAAAAAAATGTTTAATGCGACAAAAAGCATCAAATTAGACGAAACAGCATGTTTTTTACAACTTATTTTAGTTAAATTTCTTTACCTTTAAAAAGAATAAAATTTATATCAACATCAATTTTTCCTACCAAATTCACATTGAAGTATTCCATTTATAAAAAACATAGTGAAAGATAAAACTCAAACAAATAATAATGGATGTATTTCGATACGAAAATATATTTCTTTTCAATGAAAAGCTGCTAATTTATATTCATATCCTGAACATCTTAATTTCTTTTTTTTGTGATATTTTTATATTGATATTGTGATTTGAATAAATAAAAAGTATCGTTACATTAGTTAAGTGGTTAATCTAGTAAAATGTCAAATATTTAAATGGCATTTTATTTAAGTAAAATAAAAAACCTCGTTATATCCCCTTTTGTTATATTAAAAATTCATCATTCCAAATTTATAACGGTTTCCTTGTGAAATTTTAATTCTCTTTCGGTGAAATGGGTAAAATAAAATATTTATCTATAACAAATCAGTTTTGTCAAAATGGACGATATGGAATACTAAATGGAATCATTAGCGTCATTTATCGAACAGCGCAAAATATAAATATGTTACAAATTTAGTATCGGTAGACTTCTCGTTCACTAAAATTATCAGCGAGATTAAATTTTAAAGCACATGCTGTCTATTTATACGGCTGTGAAATAAATATACCAGCAAAATTTTAAATGCATTTGATAGTAGAGAGTTTAAGTTTAAAAATGCATGATTTTCATTGGTAAATCTGTGCATATCGTAAAAATATTGATACGTCAAGATTCATTATTTTTTTCATTTGTACAAAATCTAAAGCTCTTTAAATATATACTTAGGAAATGCTGGAAAAGTGTTTGATGTTTAGATATATGCATTTTATTATAAGCTACGGTACATACATTTTACAAACATGTGTTTCCTCGAATTGTCAATATAGCTACGCCATACACGGAAATATTTTCACATTAAAAGCGGGTGTCTGGTTGAAATGATTTTAGTAGGATTTTTTACAACCTAAATATTTATATGAATTACGTGCACTAAACAAATGCACACGTAACATTTGCACGCTAACAGTTGTATATACGATGTATTTGAAAAAAATACATGAATACGGATTATACACTTTGTAAGACATAAAATAAATTTTGAATATAGAAGAGGAACAAAACTTCCGGTCCGATTTTTTAAAATTAGGATTAATCTATCTTTTTATTTTATTTTACTGTTTTGACAATTAAATTATATTTTTTTCATTGGCAATTTAGTTGACGAATGCTTTAATTTATCAATAATTTATGAAAATCCTTATTCAAAATCACCCATAGTAACTAGTTACCTACTGTTAAAAAGATAATCCAACATTTAAATCTCCATTCTTTTTGAATGCCCAGATGCGCCCAATAAAAGGAAAAAATATAATATTTTATCGAATATTATATTTTATTTAAGGCAACTTAAGATACATTTAAATAGCTCACGAAGTCATATGAAAAGATATACATCGTATAAGATTTTTTTTTATCTATTACCATTCCCAATGTAGATTATACAATACGAGAAATATTTGTTACTCAGTCGCTCAACCTCTCTTTCGAAGAGAGTAGTAGGAAGGCAGGACAGGACTAGTCGTTGACTAATCGCTCTCGCTACACCTATTTATTAGATGATCGGATCGTAATGGTGGGAGGGAATTCAAAACATCACTACAACGAAGCCTTTGGACTGAAACTTATAAAAAACTGTACGTATCCATAACAAACAACACTCACCACTCTATCACGCAACCGGCTAGGCTTAAAATTAGGATTTCAACTGAAGACATTTCAATGTGAAATTTAAATCGTTATTATTTTGAGCATTTTCATGAGTTTTGTCACTAACGTCCTGGATTTATCTTTTGATACCTTTCGACATTCCGTTGCAAGGATAAACATACTTAAAATAATTGAAAATCGCCCTTAATAATAACTTTTAAACAAAATGATTACATTTTTATTCTTAAATAACATACACAGTAATAACTAATAACTATTTACTATGTGTCAGCTTAAGTTCATCCGTGCATTTGAATTAGGGATTCCAACTTTTCGTCATTATCAACTATTCGAATATCGAATAGTTAAACTGAAACTATCCGGATGTATTCGAATATCCGGATAGTTTTTAGATTATACATACATTATATGTTTATACTAACATATTACATTACATAGTACCTAAATTAAAAACGAGCTCATGTGTAATAAATTTCATATATTTAAATTTCAAAAATGCATATTTTAAAAATAGTGTTTCATATTTTAAATTTGTTTTTAACTTAGTTTTTAATTGACCCTGCCGTTGAAAATACTCGTTTAATAGCAGTTGACGTTGGTTTTATTTTTAGAAGTGTTTTAAACAACACGTCTAACTATTTTGTTATTTTTTTAATTGATCCAAATATATCAAATACAAAATATTTTTAAAACTGTGATTTAAAAAAACATATTTTAATAAACAAGGAATAACCGGTTGTTGCTAGTAGACAGCGGTGTCAATTTTTGAGTTTTTACTAAATAATCGTATAACTCCCACGCAAAAAAAGATATTTCACGATCAAAGTTTCTTTGTTTACATTTTATAATAATTTAAGACTAAATATTTTCACATTTCTGTATTAGATAGACAAAATATATAAATATATATTTCAATATCGTTACATTGTATTACAATATTTAAAATTTGCAGCTACATCGGATTACTCCAGCGGTATTTCTTTAATGAATCAAATTACGCCATTGAAAGTTTTTTATAGCCCCGAATTCGAGCCGATTCGTCAAACTCAAGTAGTATGATAAGATATTGATAACACTCGAGTTGGGTGAAGGCGAAAACACCACTACCTGGGGAATTTATAATTATTCTTTGAATGTGGAGAAATTGTGATGTGATCTTTCGTCGATTTTGTAACATATTTCATTAAAAATGATTACGAATACTATTCGGATATTTCTCCAAATATCCGAATATCGAATGGTTTAAAAAGAGCCGAATATATCTGGATATTGAATATTCGAATATCCGGATTAGAATCTCTAATTTGAATGTCGAAAAGTTGAGCCTGGGTCGTTACATACAAAGCGGATGGAATTAAGGAATATTTTAACGAGATAAATTTAAATATCCTTTTTTATTGATTTCATCACTTATCTATGTCTGTCCTCAACGTGTAGTATATGGTCTCTAAATGGAGATATCTCAACAGTTTTTCTAGAAGAACTGCTTGTAACTCAGATGCTCAACCTTATATTTGTTTTGAAGAAAGTATTCATAAGTGTTAAGCCAATTCTTGCCACGTTCCTCTATTTTTGGATTAAAAGAGAGATTTTTTAGACGCATTTGATCAGAAATCGATAAAAAAAAAACAAAAAATATGATGTTCGTACTGAGGCTAGAACTCGTGTGATTCGTTTCGGAAGCCAATGACGTAGACCACTACGCCATGAGATCTACGAAAATGTTTGTAATATTTGATATTATTATTTAAAATAATTCGATTTGGTGGGAAATTGAATGCCTATGTATAATATTATATATTAAAATTTATGTTGCCTGGCTTAAAAACAGAAAGTAATAAATTCTATCGTGGTTCATATTAATTTCCTTTTAACCTTGGGGTATAGCGAAAGTTTGCCAGATAGACAACATTCGATAGCACGCAACAAGATTGTGTGTAGCCACATAAGAATAACATGTACGCAAGGCGTCGTAAGGTAATAATGGTGAGATTACATCATACAGTGGAAAGGTGTCTTTAGTGAATATATTAAATTTTATAACAAATAAATTGGCCAAATACTTCTAGTCATTAAAAATGATACAGCAATACAGGAATAGTAAAATTCGATAAATATATCCGTGATTTGAAAAACCGAAAACGTTGTTTATTGAACTCTAATAATTCCTCAAATCCGATTTACCCCAGCTTTCACCCACCACAAAAAATGGATAATTTAATTGAAATAACAAAAAAAATGTTGAAAATACTATTTTTTTTGTATTAAAAATATGTATATTATGAGAAGTTAGGTCTTTACAAAGGAACGTGATCGATTGTAAATAAAACTCAATTATCAATGCGAATGGTTTGTGGTTAAATAACAATGATGTGGAATGTACAACGGTGCGAGCCTGATGGCGTAATTCCATAAATCCTACCATGCAAATGCAAATCTCTTCAGAGCCTTGCATTACAGATTTATTTATCAACCGCACTACATTGCTTCTGAATCATTTGAACTCAATTGATTTTAATTAATTTATAATTTAATTGGATATTTGTAAATTCTTGTACAAATTGTTTTATTTCTCAATTATATATATCATATAACAGTGAGATAAGTATGTTAATTGATTGCTGAAAGTGAAGCCTATATCAAACAAAATACAACACTAAGATATTATTTAAATGTAAAAAAAATGTCCCATTTATGAAAAAAATCTAAATTAACAATTATTCGTATTGCCGAGTTGCTTCAAAGCATCAATGAAGTTAGTAAAATGACAAGGTACAATTAAAAATATAGATAAAACCCACATTCGTTTATTATCATTTATTCGTAAAAGAAACTATAGAAAACCTTTTATTTAAAATATCTCGAAACTATCATTTTCAATTTTTTCTTTACATAAACATTGCAAAAGATTGACAAATTTTTGCAACGAATATATAATTATTTAAAATTTGCAAAGAAGTCATTGAGTCTCCGACAAACTCTACTTTAATAATAGGGTAAAAATAGCAGCGTATTTAGTTCTACAGTTTTTATATTTATTAGTTGATAGCTATTTCGGCCTTCGCCTTCGTTAGAACTAGAAAGCCGAAATAGCTATCAACTAATAAATATAAAAAACTGTAAAACTAAATTCGTTGCTATTTTTACCCTATTATAAATGGAGTTCTACCAAGTAAATGCCAAGTCAATAAATCTACTTTAATACATACAAAATAGCATCCGTCGAAATATGTCAACATCTGAAGCTATATTTTTAAAAACTGTCAATACTCACGGCAGTGGCATGCCCAATTGGCAGGCTGGTTCTACACCTTGGGAGAACAAACAATTCATGTCCACGATTTCTCAAAAATGTTTACGAAAATTTAGTTTCAGATTCTCGCGAATTGTGGAATTTTTATTTTGGTTTCGTATAAGCCGAAAGAAATACAAATATGGACATGTACATTTTCATTAAAAAAATTAAAGTTCAGCATACCTAAGAGAAAGTTAGTTGGATAAAGCCATGGGTAATATCCATACACATTCATATATAGAAGTATCAAACAATTCTTTTGAATCTTTTACACCATGAGGGTATATTTCGAACCTCTTGGGGTCCAAAAATCGACCCACTTTTAAGTCTGCTTCGAACCAAAACGTTGTACATTAATATTACAATATTAACTCCCGAAAAAACTCTGGTGGTACGGATGATAAAGCCCAACATTTGTAATGCTTTTTTGCAAGCTATCTTAATGTGATAAAATCTCACTGTTGCTTTCAAGTAGTAATATTTCACATTTAAGGTGTGAAACCTTGTTAATGTTTACATTAAGTAAAAGTTTTAGTGGAATCTTAAATTATCACAATTCACTTTGACTAGTCGATGTATGAATTAACTAATAAACGAATCAACACACTGGCGAGTTCTATAAAAAGTAGAAGTAATATTTTGACTTAGGTAAGATTAGGTTAGATACGTTCTACGCAGTAGAAAGGGGGTGAGAAAGAAATATTTGAGATAAGGTGAAATTTCAGATGACAGACATACAACAACTACACACATACATAAGTTCACGCGTGACGTAACTGTGCGTGCACGCGTGTTTTTAGGTTTGTGAACAATTAAACTACATCTGTAGATAAACACATTTACTAGTAAAAGTGTCAATGTGTTCTCTCATAAATATAGGTAATCTGAAACGGGATAAAAATCTGGTTCGTATTTTTCAAATTAAATATTATATTTCATTTATTTTTTTGCAGACCCATCAAGTTAAAGTCAAGTAATCAGATAAAGTGTATGTAAATAAGAATTTCTTCAGCAAAACATATCCTGAAGTGTCCCGAACAAAAGTTTTTTTTTGTATTAAATAATAAGTGAAATTTTGTCAACGAACTACATAATGAAAGAGAATTGTGTTTTAAAACTAAATATATACGCAATTTAAGCAAGCAATTATATTTAAATTAATCAATCACCTTCAAGGCTATAATAATATACATCTACATTGCCCTTGTAAAATGTTTTAAGTCGTCAATTAAATATTAATAATTGGAGAGTGCCAATTAAGTGAATAATGTATGTGGGTTAAACCGCGTATAGAACATTTCAATTTGCTTCCAATACAGACTAATAAATTTTGTATGTGACATCAATTTACCAAATAAGCGAGTCGTGACGCAGTGTTTATTGTTAATTAGAAATGGACTTCGGCATTCCATTTGTTGGCAATCATATTCATGTCCGTAAATTAAGCAATCTACATCCCAATAAGACGTATTGAATTAATTACTTTGGTTCCGAGGTATTTCACCAAATCGCATCGACTATAAATGTACTATTACGTAATTCAATTGATACTTACCAAGCTATCATAGAATATAAATAAATACATATAATAAAGAAAACCGTTATATTTTCTTTTTCTTTGTTAGAATAATATACTGTTTCTCGAGAATTTGGTAAGTTTTTTTCGATTTCTCGAGATTCTTCAGAGTAAAAGGTATTAAAAACACTTTTTTTTTAATGTTCTTTTTTGTCGTACACTCAAAATCTTTTGTATTTGTTTTGTATTTTTAAGTGAATATTTTATTTACTTACTCAATCCCACATTTGAATCGTTCTAATTTTGTATATTTCCATACGATTTGTTATTGATTATTTAATAATAAAAATATTATTCCTATGCTTATAGGTTATTGATGGTGTACTGGATATATTTTTTTACTAGCTGACCCGACGAACTTCGTACCGTCTCAGAATCAATAAATGTTGTGTTAATTTATTGGCTGAATTAAATTCAATTTAAACGAATACTCAAAATGAATTAAGTTCAATAAATGTGCAAAATTCAAAATGAAAAGTATTTAAATAACATTGAAATGATGTAATTCACGTGGCACAGTCGATAGATTTAAAGTAATGCAGTGGACCAACGATTCGATGTTGAATTGTGAAGTTGAATTGTGATCCACATCTTTGTTATTTGCTGCAAGAATTGCTCGTTCACTCAACCAATTATGATTAGCAATGATGTTCGGGAACACTTTGTTGATGAGGTCGTCCTTCGATGAGACGAAATTGCAAAAATTCGGCGGAAACGAAATCAATCCGTTCGATTCGTCGACAGGAACACGGCCGTTACAGATAGTCAGCAATTGCTTGGAGAAATCTTCGGCAGATGGATCGCTTAGAAATACAACTCGCATGTTTTTCGTCAGCTGAAGTTTCTTCACATATTGCTACAGAGTCGATTATTTGAGACAAGAGTTAATTACATCGGCAGCGGTTGATCTTGGAATGACTTCGCCAGATAGTAGAATCATTGCGCCTCCAAAACATCTTGAGTCATTGCACAGATCTTTTATAGTTCGATTGAGTGCTTCCAATACGCGTTTGTGCGTCATTGTGCATTCATCCCAGGTGATGACTTTACTTGCTACTAAAACTTTTGTCATTGCTGAGTGTTTCACAATCTTGCATGTCAGTTTTTCAGTCGTTTAAAGGTTTAACGCCAATTTCAACACTGAATGAGCCGTTTGCCATCCTTCTATCAACGTGGCCGCTATTCCAGAATAAGAAACTGCTACAGCAACTTCGGATCTCGCGCGAACAGTGGCCATAATCAATGACGCGAAGACTATCTTCCCAGTTACACTGGGCGAAAAATGCCGGAAAAATAAGCCACCATGTCCATCATCAATTGCATTCATTAACGTATCGTACACTTCCTTCTGTTGTGGGTTTAACAGTGGTACATTTGTTTGCACTGATTGGTTCAATGCATTTCGATCATATTCACGTTCACGTTCCAATTCTTGATTAAAAGCGTCGTTCATTTCACAAACTGGCGTTGGCATTCCTAACTTGACTAAAAAACTGCCGCACATAAGGTAACACATGTCTTCGATCTAAAGCATAGCCTGATTATGTATCTCTTCATTCTTCTCGAGATAGGGATTCTATGAACTGACACAAATTTGATGTAAAATGTCTTCCGACATGTCATCTTTGTACTTGTTCTACAGTTTACATGGATTTGATGGGAAGCATGTCAAAATAATGATAGAAAATGATGTGCGTATCTGAGATTCAGAAACAATTTTTTCAGCGATTGTCATGTCGCAATAAGTATATTTTTCAAGCAAATTGAGCTGTTGACATGCAAGTAGAACCATTCGTTATTCTTCGGATAAACTGTGTTAATGCGACCAAGAGCATCAGTAGTCATTCGGGTCATCAGGAACCGCATCGCCTTGCTATCGACGTTAAAATTTCTTCGATGTAGCGTTCCAAGTGTAATAAAGTGGCATCTCAGAGTAGAGCAACGTTCGTGCAAAAAGCGTTATATTGTTGTCAAAAAATTTATCATTCCTAATTATTAACATAACCTTATTGCAATATTATTCGATTTTCTTTCGTTTTCATTTCATATCATAGATTTTTTTATTCTAAATCATACTCTAAATTTAAAAGTCGATCGTATGCAAAAGAAGCAGAAACAAATAAATGTAGAAAGCAGTGCCATCTGGTGGAGTTATCTGAAACCAGCATAAAACAGCATTTAATCATTTAGGCTGTTCGTCAATTGAAAACTGTATGAGAACATGTATTTTATTCATAATTTCTTTACCGTGATATTTTTCCAATGTTTTAGTGCTTATTCTGCTATTCTAGGCGGAGACAAATTTAATAAATTAAATATCATAACAATCCGTGCAGCCATTCTTGAGTTGTACGTGGTGTAAATAACCCCACTTTGTTTTATATATATACAAATATAGATTATTATATGATTTATATATTTTTTAATTTAAGCATATTTAAGCTTAATTAATATGATTCAATAAGTTTACGATGATGATAGGATTCTTTTATAATTTAGATTTTCGACAGAAGGTGCTTGATGGAATTTCTATATCAAATTTGAATTCTCTGAATGCTGTACTCCAATAATCTTGTCGCTAACGACCCGGGTTTTGCCTATCGACATCTTCAGGCTTTTCAAGTACACGGATGTACTTGAACTGACGCGCAATAAGCAGTACAGTATTCAGACAATTCAAATTTAATATTCTTTAAAATAAGAAAACTCCGTACACCGATTCCTTCAAACAAGAATCTTCCGCAAACGGAAACATCCGTAGATAGAAAAATCTGTAAAAATAATATTCCATACATTTTAATAGTTAATGCAAAGTGAGAAAAAAATGACTTAATGTAACCAAATTATCAATTGATGACTTCATGCAGCAAACCAATGATGTGTTCATAAAAAAAACTCGATTAAAATGACCGCAATACAGCAGTATGTTAAACACGAATATAAGCTTAAAAGCTACTTCATAAACTTTAATTATTTATACAGATATAACTCGATTGTAAAATTATTTTAAATTATAATATTTCTCATGAAAAAAATTATAGTATATATGAAAGAAATACGGAATGCATTTTATAAATTACACTTTTTAATTATTGAAATTGTGAAGTCTACGAGCTGCGTACCTCAGCTGTGCACAAAAGCACAATGCGATTTGCATACATTAAAGAAGTATCAGAAAAAAGAACGCCTGTTGAATTTTTTATTTTAATTCCATTTGCAAAAGCACCCTAGCATGCCTGGAAAAGGATTTTCAGTTAAGAACTTTTATTATTCATATACTGCCAATGAATATTTAAGTTCCCTAAAGGAAAAAAAAACTACACGACTGTTTAATGATTTGTATTTATTAAATTTTAGTTTTCCGTTTTTTTTTCAAAACAATCGATGTTTCTTTATTTTGTTTTGTGTATATCCTTTTTCTTATCACTATTCATTAATGTTGGTAAAAAATATTGAAAACGAGGAGAAGGGTATTTTTCCATGCCATGTTTGTGGATCAAACTACGATTAAAACTATTTTTTATGATATAAGAGTTATTGATTGAAAAAAGGGCATAACATTTCTTAGAAAACTCTATAAATTTGTATAATATCAATAAATGGCGTGGTACATAATATGTAGTATGGACTTATAACTAGTCAAGCCTACGGAGATTTTTCTAGGAGGTATTTTGCGTTGTATTATAATAATATATATAAATAATATAATAAATATAAATTCTGTGTGTGTTTATTTATCGCCATTAGGCATGCCTTTTGATTGTATGTCTTTGAGATTATGATGTTTTACCATTTAAGAACTTGTTTTAAATAATATGTAGTTTTTCACACAATCTTTTGAGTCGAGGAAAACATGATTTAATTACGACATTCACAAATTCAGTATGTTTGTTTATTTTGAATGACATTTGCATTAAATACATTTTGTGTTGCTATGCCAACATCCAATAACAATGTAAATTCGATTTCGCTTTCTTATGATGACATCAGTTACATGACGGTGATCTTCAAGCTTAGTTAAAAAGGCAACAGTGATTGTGATTAGCAATACAAGTAAGCGAAGGGCTATATGGGGAGGCAAATGGAAATTTTCAAAGAAGCTGATATACGGTTAAAGTTTTAACTTAGAAATAGCAAATTTTTCATTGATTTGGACATAAATATACTTATATTATAATTGCCTGTAATATTTTTGGTCGAGTTACAACCATTTATCATCAACATTATATACGTATTGATTTGTGCGTACAACAAATTCTTCGGTAAGCCTATAGGTTTCATATAATTATATGATCTAGTCTTTTTTTTTGGCTTATTTATTTATTAAATAACTACTTCTGATACACTATTAGATGTTATCGCGCGACGCTATGAAACTACTGCAGAGATTATTTGCAAGGGACTAAAAGTAAAAAAATATTATGCCGAAACAACTGCAACTTAAAACATTTATTGCAATGGCTTTTACACCACCAGCGATTATAATTGTTATATTTTTTTAAAAAACGAAGAACACAATGTTCTCATTTAAAAATGAATATAGTTTTTTTTAACTAATAATACTCGAGTATTCTAACTAAATTTAAATTCCAAAATTCGAATATGATTCTGATAGCCAAAAAAAAATATAACTTTAAAAACAAAAAAACCTTATTAAATTTGACATTTTGTGAAAGTCCTTTTAAAGTTACTTTAAGTCTTACAATTTTGAAATACTACTTCTTTATGTACATCAAAGGTTTTCATTATTTTTGGTTGTTTTCAAAATAATAAAATAAACGAAAGCTTTCTTAGTGCAAATGTTTATTTTTAAAAAATATATTGCGAAACAAGTACTTATTTGTTACTAACACAAAATCGCGTTGTATTTTACGTCGGAAAAAGGTCCACTTTGTAAAATTTTCATGTCCGGTTTTTTTCGTATAATGTTTTTAATTAAAATACCTTTGTAAATTTGTTCCGTCACACGTGTACAACACAATATATATATACCAGCAAATAAATTGTGAGTTATTCCTTGTAAAATGTTGCACCTACGTCCCCTTTGGGCTCATTCAAATTCTCACGTCGTTTTCCTACCCTTCCACACCTTTATCAATGTGTTTCCCTTTATGGGAAATTCGACGACCCTCTTCTATGACAGGGAATTTCAACGCGATGCCCGTGGGTCATTTTTATCCCGATAAAGATACCTGGTCTGCATTTGATTTCTTATTTTAGTTTCTTTATTCTGGCTGTTCTTACAATTGTCATAATTTATCATTAAATCAATTTTTGTTACGTTCCTGTTGAACATATTTAAAATATACATAAAAGACATTTTTTTATTTTTATTTACGATACACGTATTCAAACACATAATATGAACAATAATTATAATCCAGTTTTTGCAGGAGAACAACTTTTTGTTGCGACCAAAATGAACTCAAATACATCGTTATCTTCCCATGTATAATCGTTGCAGCCCAACTTATTACACAATTGACTTAGTTTTGAATGCAATTCAAATTTTCGGCCTCCGTTATTATTAAGTATTGATAAGGTTTGGTTAGTAAAACATAATTTAAATGATGTGTCCATACAACATTAAAATACCGTATTTTAGTACCTTTATCAAAAGTTTTTCTTGTACTATTCATTGTTTACCCTTTTTTCAGTAAACCTGAACGATCAATGACATACATTCGAAGGGATGGACGGTCTAAAATTTGATGGGTTACTTTTTAAGAAAAAAAATGTATTTATTTAGTTGGTGTTTGACAGTCATTATTTTTCACAAGCATTGAATGGAAAAAAACTACAACCGAATGATTTTAAACAATGCAGTGACGAGTCAGCTGAGAAGCTGTCAACGCTGATCTATACATGGTTTTTCAATGACTGAGTCAGCGCTTGAAAGCTCAAGAACCAAAAATCTTTGACAATTATATTAAATTATGAAGTAACGTTTTACTGTCGTAAAAAAACTTATATTGAGGCAATTCATTAGGAAATACATCCGCTTTACAGAAATGGTTGAAACATAAATTAGTTATGTATCCAACGATAAAATACTTAATACCAGTAGTACCAAAATTTAAATTAAAGCGCTGATGTGACAGAGTTTTGGCTAATATATTCTTTGTTAGATTAAATAAAAATGACTGGTCTGCAATACAAAAACTAATTGCGCCACAACTTGACTAAGAGTAGAGATGGGTATTTATTTATAGTTTATTGATTACATAAGACTGCACATTTATTTTTGTACAATACCAATTCAGTAACAACATGATATTTAATCTTCAATGGTTAGGGTTACCTGATATTCAAACAAATATTTTTCATAATTGTCCATTATCCACATTATGTCAAGAGATTCAGCGTTAACTTTGTGGAAGTTCATTTTTAATATAAAATAAATTTGTTTCTTCCACTGTTTTAGTAAAAAAATTGACACGTGTTGTGTGAAACTAAAAACTGATAATTATTCTTATGTTATTAATTATAAAATAAAATTCGGAGTTGTCTTTTTGTACTGGCCGTAGGAAGAAGGTAAGATACAATAATTAATAATATTAATGACAAATTAATTCATTACATTATGTGCAGTAAATTCCGAAGGAAATAGATTCAACAATGGTGATCCGCTTATATTATTAAAAAAATCAGTTTATAAAACTGAAGCCAACGCCGGCATAAAATACTATAAAAAATAATTAATATTAGCTAATAAAATTGAATAAATAATTAAAAATGTACTATTAATGTGTTACTGTGAATGGATGTTGACGTTACATAAGTGTATAATGATTAAAAAATGCCATATATATATATAAATTAATATTGAAAGAAATTGACTTGATTATCGACTTGTTTGCTTGTATTAAAGTATTGTTTAAATTATTTAAAGAAAAATGCATAACGATACTTTCGACTGTTTTTTTTTATTTGTTCAAATTTATAAGTCATATCATATTAGTGAGGTGTAATTTTTTTTTAAAATTTTCGTTGAACAATACGATTTGTTTATTGACTTTAGTTCACTAGATGCGCTCTGATTTCGAATTAAGGGTGACGCATTTCACTAGATTGATAAATATGTAAGAAGCGTAGGCAGGTCTGTATCTGAGTGCGAAATGAAGACTTCCAACGATACCGACTATGACAGGTTCACTTCTCAGCTTTTGTATCAAGGTAAGAAAAAATAATGTTCGCCGAAAATAAAATAATAATCCCTGCTTGAAAGGGGTGTGAGAGGCGGAAGCGAAAGCTTTACTTTCGTCCTCCATTTTTTCATACTTCCAACACAATTAATTTATTCTAAGTCTCAAAGTGTGCTTTCCTGCTAATAAATTCACTACTTTGCTACTTTCAGACCATTTTTTTCGCTTTCAATACTGTAGTTATCTATGTTAGTAAATCATGTCCCAGACCAGAGTAACTGTACAAAATATTCAATATATTATAGATGTGTTTTTATATCGAACAAAATATAAATACATATATTAAATTCGGAAGATTCTTCATTGCGATTATTGGTACTTATGTAGTTATCTATCGTAATTGTAAAACCTTTTTATTAAATTTTACAATGTAATCACAAAAAGGTTATCAACGTTGAAAATAAGCCTGGTAACGGGCTTGGAAATTTAAGTGAATAATATTATTATCATCAATCGATTGATCAAAACGGTGAAACGTAAGGCTTCAGACGCGGGTAGAACCGGAACTGACGGGTACTCGCTCGTTTTTGCGAATGCCGGGTAATTATTAACAGGTTCCTGTTGTTACTTATTTTGATATAATATTTAATTTCTCAGTATTAAATATAAATAATTTTAACTCTCGCGGCTCGGAGACTAGAAAAATACTTCTCTGCCGATGGGGGTCGTTTAGGGACCCCAGTGGTTTCCTCATTATTGGTCTTATTCTTATGAATTTCAAAAAAAAAAATAGTCTAAGGGCTTTAAAATATCTCTTTGCATCATTCCTCATACATTTTTTTATAAAAATCCGTGATTTTTTTTAATAAATAATCATATTTTAAGTTGCTTGTAAAAAAGACGTTATTTCAGTACAAATATGAATTTGCAACTAGCGCGTTCAGCCTAGTTATCTTACGAACGATCGCTGATAAGCGGGCGCTTATCTCGTTATCGCATCGCGTTATTGCGTATTTATATAAACTACAAAAGGTCCAAAAAACTATGATATAAGAATACCTTAATTATAAACACTGAATCACCCATATTAAAATAAATATTTAAGAAAAAGATATTTCTCAAACCCCATTTCAAGATTAAGTGAATCTGGAATCAACTAATCGAATGCTAGAAAGGCTTTTTGATTTCTTGCTATCTATTCAATCCATATAATTTTAATGGCATACTCAAATTTTCTTTTATAAAAAAATGATTTCTTTAAAATATGAAACACTGAATGTGCTTACAAGAACATTTGGAAGAATTTAAATATTAACAGCTGTGAATGTGTTGAATTTTATTATTAAAACATTTTTGTATTTAGTGCTGTAGTTAAATACTATTGAGACAAAAAATTGTAATCAAATATAGAGTGTTTCCTAAACATAATATAACATATGTACTTGTACCCAACTAGTTTATAAAAAGTAGCCGAAAATCAGGTAATGCATTTGGGCGGGTGTTTGAATTCCTTGGTGAAAGCAAAATAATAATATTTACAAATATTCAAAAATTATAAACTTTTTGTAATGATTTCATTTTTTTTTATATATTGATCAGAACCAGCTTTGATTATCGCGAATATTATCAATTGATTAAATATTAACCGATACAGTTCAGTAAATAATAGTAAAAACATATTTTTTAATAAAATATCTATTAAAAATAATTTTTGAAATTAGTTTGTTATAATATTTTCTTGAAAATTTCTATCTTTTATTGGTTACAAAAGTACAGTAGGTCTCTGTATTCAGCATTTATTCGTATAATCAATGTATGATTTTTTTTGTATAATTTAAGATTTCGACTGAAGGTGCTTGGTAGAATTTCAACATTAAATTTAAATCGTTCAAATTATGTACGTTCTCACAGATTTTGTCACTAACGTGTCACTAAAAAGTTCATCCGTGCACTTGAACGTCTGAAGATGCCGAAAGGCGAAACCCGGGTCGTTAGTGACAAAATCTGTGAGAATGTACATAATTTGAACGATTCAAATTTAGTATGATTTTTTGTTGCGTAGGTTTCATAAATTAAAGTTTGGCTAACCAATAAAACTACAAATTATGAGTTCTTAAATACATTATCTTTTAAATGATATATTAGATTTATCACTTTTAGGGTGTTCACTGTCAATACTTGGTGGAAAGGCATTATATTAATAAAAACACAATAATCCTTTGTACTTCATTCCACTTTATTTAATATGTCAGGACCGGTTTCGCTCATTACGAGCATCGTCAACTGATAAGAAATATAATTTAACAGTGCTATTTATACAAAAATTTATAACTGTTCATTTTTGTATAAATAGCACTGTTAAATTATATTTCTTATCAGTTGACGATGCTCGTAATGAGCGAAACCGGTCCTGACATATTAAATAAAGTGGAATGAAGTACAAAGGATTATTGTGTTTTTATTAATATTAGATTTATATATTAACATACGACTAGCATTAATCTGCACATACGAATTTCTTGCTGCTTGTGGGTAATGAGAAATTGAAGGACATTAAGGGTTTTTAATATGGATGCTAGGGCGCGGAGCTGTCGTCTGGCTACTTACTGCCCGCGGCTGTGCAATGGGTGCATTGCTGAGTGGGTGTCAAACTTTTTAACTCTTTCCGACTGTCAGCGCTTTTCGAAAATCACAATGGAACTAATACCAAATTAGTGGACTATAAAGTTCATATCTGATCATGGTGGATATGTTTCCAAGCTTTTCAGACTTGGTCGGATAGTACATAGAACATATGACGAAATAGATTTAATTTATTTTAAAATTATTTTTTATGTTGCTGACATCCCCTGAGATTGTTTTTTAGTGACGTCTGATTGGAAAGACTTACTCAAGTAGTTTCAACAGTTGTCGGAACTACGGGTCACGCTGGTTTGGGGGGCTACCAAAGTAATCAATCGTATTTTTTGCAAGTTTGCGACGTTACATGGAGAGCGTATAGATAGTTCTATAAATATAGGAGCTTCGTTATTAATAAGCTACAGTCCTTTAGTGCAAGCAGCCGATTCTTGGATAACTGCTCCCGTGACAATCTCAGCACTAAAAAATAAACATATGCATGACGTTATTATTCCACGGGAAACTTTTGCTAGAACCAAACGAACGGCTGTGGTAGGTGCTGGTGTGTATTACAATGATATTAATTGATGCATAGCAATTTCAATGCAAGGTGTTCTAAAAAATTTCTATCTTATATAAAAGAATATTAAATTGATATAAAATTGATCAGGGTATTGAGTTGTTCACCTTATAATGTTATTTAAGTTTTTTTTGTTGTATGTGTTGAAAAACGTTAAAGTCGATATTATTCTGAGAACAAATTTGCATTCATCAATTTGAATGAAGTCATATAAACAATATTGATAATCTGAAATCAAGAGGGAATTTTAGCACTTTATTAAATTTAGAAAAACACATTAACATAAACCTTTGTGCTCAAAATCTATTATCGTAATCATTACTCCTTTAAATAATATTTTTGAGAGCTGAGACGCGACGTGACGTTTGTTTTGAAAAATAAACGATAAACTTTGCAAGTCAAGAGTCAATGTCAGAGGCCATAGACTAAAGTTTGATAGCAGTTTGTTTTAAACAGGATTACGTTCCTACAGTAATGGAATAAATAATGTTAATACCAAAAAAATAAGCAATAAAAACTGTATCTGTTTTGTGAGCGAATAAAACTGCTTTATGTGACAAAATATAAATATTTTTTGCGTGGATTTTGTACATCACAATTCAAACTAGTCTTGAAATATTTTCGTGCGTCGTATTTCAAAATATAATATTTCTTTTATACTATATCAACCAAATAAATCACTTAAATCGGAAAAGTATAAAAAATATTGTATAAATGATTATATGTGAGAGAAATATTTTTGATATGTACTGAGGCCATTGTGTTGCAATAAATCTTTATATCATTCGATAGTTTTTTTTCATTATTTATGTGAAAAGTAAGTGTTGAGCTATATAAAACAGCAGAATGACTGTAATACTAATAAAAAAGAATACAATTGAAGAGTATTTCTAGTTAACCTTTTTAAAAGCGACAAAAATTGCACAGTGAAAATGATTAAATAACAAAATAAATCAAAAAATATTTGATGAAATACTATATTTATTCGAATATAAGATACAACTTTATTATTATAAACAAATGACAAAAAAATAATACAACACAGCTATCGATTATAAGATATGGATTATATATATGTTACTTTAATTGATTACAAAAAACATGGATATTTTAAGACGCATTTTTTTAAAAATTATAATCGAGAAAATACGGTTATACAGAAAACTTGATTAACTAACATCGTAGCATTGATAAGAATAAGGTTTTTGATTGATTGATTTGGTGAATAAAACTTCATTGTAAAATGCTTAAAAAATCAGCAAAAATTGCTGGTCCTGAAAAATTATATTTTTGAGGTTAACGCTGTTAAGAGTTTGCTCAATTTTGTTGCGGTGACTATGGGTTCTTATCCCTAGTGAAATATTCCGATTTCAAACATTTTATTTATATTTTGTTTCCCACCATATCCGCTCCCTAGTCTGAGCATATGGCTTCCACATGGATCCTTCAAGATTCTCTGTCCGGCGCCAATATTCTTGCTTCCTCCCATGTTATTCCACCGTCCCGTAGCTCCACCGAGTACATCTTATGGATGGTACGTACTGTTAGGACTTAACTTTTTCGGTTCTAAGCTCAAGAAATGCGACCCCAATACCCACATTTTCTTAAATATCTATTTTAATATGGGTGATACAATGTTTATAATTAAGGTATTCTTATATCATAGTTTTTTGGACCTTTTGTAGTTTATATAAGCACGCGATGCGATAACGAGATAAGCGCCCGCTTATCAGCGATCGTTCGTAAGATAACTAGGCTGAACGCCGCTGAGAGCGTCAGTAGCATATTAATATTTGCACTGAAATGACGTCTTTTTTACGCGCAACTTAAAATATGATTATTTATTAAAAAACACGGATTTTTATAAAAAAATGTATGAGGAATGATGCAGAGAGATATTTTAAAGCCCTTAGACTATTATTTTTTTGAAATTCATAAGAATAAGGTCAATAATGAGGAAACCACTGGGGTCCCTAAATGACTCCCATCGGCAGAGAAGTATTTTTCTAGTCTCCGAGCCGCGAGAGTCAATCATAAATTTCTTTGATTGCGTTAGTTGCATTGCTGGCATTCAAGCCCTAGTCAAAAAAAGTAACATGGAGTGCCTGATGTGTTTTCAATTTCTGGTTAAGACAGTTTACCCTTACCAATAATAACGATTTTTTACTCATAAATAATATCAAACGATATATACGCAAAAAAAAACCTCACGGACGTGCTAATTTCACCGTGTCTCGATACGAACTGCACTCGAACGGAAGGTCACAAAATGCGCAACTTCTTTCTGGTCCCCCTAATATGTTTAAAGGTATGAACGTCTGTTTTTTTTTAATTTGATCGTATCCATCTAACTTTAAAAATATTAGTTTTTTTGTTGCTATACCATTCTATCGTAAAGCTTAAAACGCTTTATTTTGAGTGAATTTCTTTTGGAAATGAGTTTATTTTTATAACACAGAATAAGCTGTATTTTTCTTAGATTTTTTTACCATTTATCAGTTAATCGTTAAACCGGTTTACCGTCATTTCAATCCCAACGTTATACTGCCAGCTCAGCTTTATTTTTGTTACCTTCTTTAATTTACGAAACAAAAGCTGCCTAACTCTCTCGCACAGAAAAAAAGTTCGTGATTCTCAGGAAACGTGTACAAGATTTGGGATTTATTCATTCCCTAAATCTGTCGGAGAGATAAGAAAAAAGGTTTTCGCTTAGAGAAATGAGGCAACAATGACTGGCAAATCGTCAGATCATCGAGGCAAAATTGCGCGGTCTGCCACATTTTTCCACTCGTAAACAACCAGAGTGCGGTGACGTCGTAGAATGAAATTAATACTTGTGAAACGAATCTGATGTAATTACTAAAATCTCCCCTTATAATTTATTGATTCGTAATATTTCGAAGCTGCGTCATTAATCAAACTATTATTCTTTAAACTTTTGACACATTCTACTGTAAAAGTTTTCATTTTTACGAGAGGTTACATTAAGCGACATCTATTTTGAGATACAATATTACCTACCCAAGAGTTAAAAAGATCTTTGAAGTTCATAATTATACAATATTAACATTTGAAAGATTACGGTAAATTTCTTCAAATAAAAATCTACGTTATCAAATGAAACATCCATTATATCGAAAAGACCATTAGTCATTTTTAAAGTGTAAACTGACAATTCTTGTTGAAAATGAATTATATTTTAAAATAAAGCAAAGCTTTTTTGTTACCCCTCCACTAAGCTTAATAAAGATTTTTCTACCAAATTTTGTCTACCAAAACATTGCCATATAGATAATTATGTTTGGATTTATGTTTCATCGATTAATAATGCTTGTGATTAGGGCATCCAATCCCGGGATCCCGTTCAATTTTCTGATCCCGAAATCCCGGGATTGACATGGTAGCGATCTCAGAATTTCGGGATTGAGAAATTTTGAGGAAATTCCGAAAATTTACACGAAATTGGCAAATTGTGGATTTCAAATTCGCCGGTGAGCTAAAAAAAAGGGAATTGAAGATTTCAAATTCCTCAGTGAGCTAATCTCAATCCTGGGATTGAAAATTAATCAATCCCGAAATCTCGGGATTGGAAAAAAGCTTCGGGATTGGATACTCTAATTGTGATAAGTAAAAGCTCACTTCACTTTGACGATATTTTAAGACATGTGGAATATTATAAAGGACGTAGCACATTTTTTCCTAAATACTACTTGGCTCAGTTCATCTCTCACAGGTTCAATTACTTTTAATATTTAGATGCTATAAACATGAACACTAACACTAAAAAATAGATTTAATAATACTAAAACTCTATTTAGGATAGTGTGTCTTTATTTATATAAATTATAATACAATGTATCCAAAAACTTTTTACAGATACTTTTTGGCTTCGTAATTTCAAGTCCTCTATTTATAGCGCCATAAAATCAAACAAACGATAAAGATATATAAGCCTACCGTAACACAAGTTTTATTCCGATAATATTTTTTTGCCTTCTATGAAAATCTCTTGAAAAGCTAAGTGTGTTTAGCTTACCAAAGCAGGTTGCGCATTTCATATGGAAAGAACTGTTTGTTTGAGATGCTTGAGCAGTGGTCTTGAACAAAAACATTGAAAAAAGGTTTCAGTGCTCGAGCATTTGTGATGGTGAAATAAAATCAAATATTTGTAAAATAATACTTACGAATAAAACAAAAAACCCCAGTCTGCTTAACTTATTTATTTTACCTGCGTGCTCATTATATGAAGATAATCGATGTCACCAGCTAATTTATTTACCTAAAATATAGGAATTGAATGTTTGTTCAAATGGAAATTCACGCATTATTATCACTTTAGACATGGGGAAATATATTTTTTTTTAACAATCATACACCATGAAAATTGTCAATATACAACAAATTCATTGATAGAATTCTGTTTATGTAGTAGAACTTTATTATTCAAAATCCATGCCCGCTCTTAACTCTTGCGGCTCGGAGACTAGAAAAATACTTCTCTGCCGATGGGGTTCGTTTAGGGACCCAAGTGGTTTCCTCATTATTGGCCTTATTCTTATGAATTTCAAAAAAAAATAGTCTACGGGCTTCAAAATATCTCTTGCTCATGCATTTTTTTTTATAAAAATCTGTGGTTTTTTAATAAAAAATCATATTTTAAGTTAAGCGTAAAAAAAACGTCATTCCAATACAAATATGTATTTGCAACTGACGCGTTTAGCCTAGTTATCTTACGAACGATCGCTAATAAGCGGGTGCTTATCTCGTCCAAAAGGTCCAAAAAACTATGATATAAGAATACCTTAATTTTAAACATTGTATCACCCATATTAAAATAGATATTTAAGAAAATGTGGGTATTGGGATCGCATTTTTTGAGCTTAGAACCGGAAAAGTTAATGTGGAGTATATGATCTACCAATGGAAGTTTTTTAACATTTTACGAAAGCTGTTTGTAGGACAGTTACTAAACCTCTCTTTTTCGAAGAGAGTAAGTAGTAGAGATATAAAGATAAGGCAGGATAGGACTAATGCTTAACCAATCGCGCTTGCTGTTCTCCATTATTTAAGGCTTGGAAGGGTGGGAGAAATTTTTCAGTCATATCAAACACACACGTCTTCGAAAAATAAGACGATTTTTAAAAAAATACTGTTTGTACAGGGATTCCAGCTTGTGAGATCCGTTACGCAAGTCAACTACGTTAACCGCTGTGCCACAGACACGACTTTCATTATAAAATATTTTTTTAAATTAAGTTTAAGAGCTTTAGAATGAGTTAGATAAGTTAATTCTGTTAATTATATCGACTGTGAAATGGAAAAAGGACGTAACCCACACATATCATATTTTACAGAAGGCGCAAAAAACGTATTTTGACGATTTTGGGCCATATGCAAATTATGAATTATACACAACCTTGAAATGCACGGAGACTTCTAAAGTGGTGTTTAATTGACATAATCTAATATTTCAAAAATTGTCCTTTATTTCAGTCCTTTTTCTTGGTTTTAATTTATTACAAGGTCAAATTTAAAAGCTAAATTTACATACTAATTCAGCATTTGCAGCTTGCATCCTTTTAAAAGAACGTGTATCAAGTTTGATACATAGTGATAATCGAAAAAAATCTATTTTGAAAAAACTGTGGGAAAGAACGTAAGTCCTTTTTCCTTTCCACAGTTGATATGTACAAACTAAAATGAGTTTAATCATAGTGAAAAATCGAATTAATCTTAAAAATTCACAAATGTTTGAGTTGTATAATGTATGATTTAAAACATACACCAAGAAAATGTAACAAACAAATTTACTGATCGCTGTGAACAAGTGATAATGGTGAAACGATTCTGTCTTATTCCATTTCTCGTTAGATAATGTCAATTTTTCCAAGTAAATACTTTAATTTAATTATTTAAAATGTTCTCTCCAATGCATAAAAACATAAGTTAGTTTATGATTGTCTTGTGCTGTATTAAAAAAATGTTTAAGCATTTTTACTACTATAAAATAAAAATTAAAATACTGACATTTTTTCGACTTCTAAATACATAATAGTGCTTTAAACTAAAATTGTATTGGTCATATATTTAATTAACATAAAATAATCATTAAATTCTATTATGCCAATATTTTTCTTTTATGTAAATTTTCATTCCAAGATTCCGAAAAAACTATCCTATCGAATTAATGAGTTTTTTTTAATATTTCTCTCCCGGACCGGAATAAATCATTGTTCCTACTTTACTAGTGTACTAGAGTCGTCGGTTTTTACCTCTTTGATAATTATTTTGTTTGTAATTTAAAATTTTATTTTACTGACCCAATAAGTTTTGATAATGGTTTGATACCGATAACAAATAAATAGTTTTTTTTTTTTTTTTTTGATTTATTTATAATAATTGTATGCATATATATAATATAAATCGCAAACTGAAAACAACAACGTGCTTAGTGTATTTTTTTTGCGAAAAAAAATACACATTGAGGTAGTCTTCCAATTACCATTTATGATTTTATTTCGCCAAAAATCTATACTTAGAACCTAGTGTTTGGTTATTTCATATTTCTTATACCAATCGATTGAGAAACATTTTGAGACACCAAAAACACTCATGCCTTCAAAAAGCAATCTAAAATTGACTAAAAATGCTGTTCATACCTAAAGAATCCGTCATGGATGCCAACAGTGTTGGCAACTGTGCCACGGATCCGATATAAATTCGATACCCTTTTACTACACTAGATTAAATGAAACGTGAAGTGTTCACTAATCTACAAAGTATCTGAAATTATGATCTGATAATAAAACTGTATAAAATACGGTATGCAGTATTTCCTACGTAATATATCATCAATAACAGTGTGTGTAGTCGTGCATGTTTTACGACATGTAATTCCACAGTTGCATACATACCCGCTGGCTCCTTGAACTTTTGCACTGTAAAACTTTATTCCTACATTCCGTAACACATAATATTCAGTTGTGATTTATTCGCAACGATTCCTCTACTGGGCGACCTGCGACCCAAAGCCGACCCTGAGACTTTACTTCTATTTAATATTTATGCGCTTGTTTATATTCCTCGTTGTTTATTTGATCGAGATTGGTTTGAAAAAGCCAGAAAAGGGAGAGAGAGCAATGGAGACGGTATATGTTTTATGTATATTCGAGCTCTGAGCTGTACACGCTTGGCCCGAATACCAATACGGCCCTTATATAAACTTTGCTATTTATATTCTTTAAAATCGATTGTGATGCAAATCCAAACTGATTTTTTAAAACTCTTTCGAAGTGTTTATAATGTAATAAGTACATAACTTTCACTTTATTTTAGCAGTCACTTTTACTCTACTGCGACAAAATTTTGTGTTTTATTTTTATTTAAATTGCTATATAATACAACAAATGACCAAACTGCTCCAGTGAACAACAGTTAAATATATTGCTCAATAATCTGCAGAGGCGTCTGATCACTATAATGAAAGATTTTAAATATGCAAACTCTAAGTACAGGCACATTAACAGTACTGATGTCACTTTGATAGAAAATGATGATCAAACGATTGTTTTTATATCTTTTGACAATGCGCTGCTTGTTTATTATCGACTTACTGTTTCAATGTACAAAAAAGTATGAAGTGGTGATTATAGAATATATTAAGCTACAAAAAATAGCTTACCAAATTTAGAGATTTGGGTCACCATTGACAAATCTAATATCATTTGGGTCCAGCTCGGAGAACTGAACACGTCAATTTTCAATGTTCAAATGGGTTGGAATAAATGTAGAAATTACATAGATCCATGATTTTAACAGTTTATAAATTGATTACAAAATAATTTATAAAATTACTCATACTGGTATAACAATCTGTGGGCACCATATTAAAAGAGGACACCGTTGTGTTTTCGATTAAATGCTCTCTAGTTGTTATATGGAGTGTATTTATGAAAATCGAAGTTATTTCAGCGCAATTATATTGATGTCCAGTATTTACCAAACTGTCTTTTTATAGACGCTCTTGTTTTGAAAAACGTATAAAAGACGTGTTAATTCAAAATAAAACTTCTTTTATTAGAACCTCGCTTTATTTTTTATTTCAATATGCAGGCGATTATAAAAATTACTCAACAACAAAAAAAATTAAAACTTCCCAAAAATTTCTTCCAAAGAAATATCGTTAAAATTTTTGAATATTTTTTCTGCCAACTTGCGGGTCAGTTACTCATCGGTCAAATTAAAAAAATGAACTCCACAGAAGCGGCACACGAAATATATTTTTTTTGTTCCCCGACCATGCCTAAAAAGGTTGATCGTTTACGTGATATTTTTTAATAAATAGGGTCCATAAACAAAAAAAGTTCCCCAAAAAACGACGAAAGTTGGACAAGAAAAAAGGGCGTGATGGTATTTGCATAATTAGAATAATTAGCAAAGTTTCTCTGGTAAAGCGGTAAGAATAATATTATTGTTTGCATCTTTATATAATTACAAAAATGTCATCCAAGAAGAAAAATAAATTAGTAATTGGAAGTATTGTTGGAAGTTTTTACACCAAAATAAATTGTGATTATAGACGAGTGAAAGAAAAAAAAAACGAACAAAGTATTGTCTTGAGGACTAAAAATATTATGCATTGTGGTGTGAGATTAAATAGCGATTCAGTATTTTGAATATATTAACAAAATATTTTTTCTCAAACACAAAGTTCAAAAAAAGCCTTCGTCTGATCCTCAAATAGCGTATTATCTTTTAAATTCACAATAAAATTGCACAACATATATTCATATTGTTTAAGATATTACCTTATCATGAACGGGTTATTGGTGATAAAAGTAAAATGTATATTGGTGTAACTGTTGTGAATATAGTTGTATACGTTTTATCAAAATAACGGACTGATGCGGATAAAGAAGTGTCCGTCAAAACATTAAGTCCGTTATGTAAAGATAAAGTATTTTTCCTGTTTTTCACTATTTTAAGGGTAGAATTACCACGATGTGTTTGATTGTTGTTTAAAATTTCAAATCAATAAATGAAATATGAATTTAAAAATCTAACTTTAAGTCAACAAATTAAGTTGCTGTGCAGTTGTGTCAATCAGCGATCAGCGTTGCAAACCTTAGTGCTACGATTAGTCTATGACCATTTTTTTTTACTCAAATCGAATGCAGGGTGTGTGGTGTGATTAGTACGCATACTTGGATTTCAACATATATAGCACGAATTAAAAAATAATAATTTGGCTAAATGTTTTATCTGTTATAACCAAAGTCCGTTATATTAAATTTCAACTGTAGTGCTTTGTCATTTTATGAACATTAAATAATTACAAAACCTTGGGAAGAGCCAACGAAGCTAATTCAAAAATAATTGAGTTCTTCGTGTACGCTTATGTCGTCTAGATAAACACGAGAAAGTTTCACATAACTAAATTTGCATTCATTTAATTTCAACAAGTTGAAGATGAAAACTAATTATTTTCAAATATAGGTACAGTACGTTAAAATTTTTGAGCAAGAAAGGAATGAATTTTCAATCAATATTATTATTGCTTTCACGTAGTTTCATCATTTCTACACCTATCGTAAGTAGAGTGTTTGAAAACCGCAATGGAGACTGTTAAGTCTAAAAAAAAATGGAAATATTAAAATTTATGGACATAATATTAATAAAATGAAAAAAAAAATATATCGATAATGCGAGTGAAGAATGAAACCTAGCCTGCTCTTAAATTAATAATTTGTAACTTGTAAGAAAAGGTTTTAATTTTTTTAATTGACTATGTCTTACTTAAGACGTAAAATTCAATTATAAGATTTTTTGACTTTGAACTTTATTTCAATGAAAAAGTTAACCTCAATAAAATAATATTAAATAGGTTTTGCTAGTGCTTTATAACCAACTAAAACTTTTTAAAAAATTGCAATAATTAAACACCAATTAAATTGTTTAGAAATCCACGGAAAAAATTCAAATTTTCCCAAATTGTATGAATGTTTCCCACAAACTAAATAAAACTTTCCAAGAATTTGCTTAATCTAAGTAAGATGTTTCAAACAAATATAATTTGATACGGATGTATTCTTAAAAATAGTTTGAATTTTCATTCAAAATACGTTGTTTTCTTTCACAAATTTAATTGATTATTTATTTTATAAAATATAAATACATCAACTAGTAACAAGTAAATTTAAAAAAGTTGACGATGTCATATTTAACAAATATTCTCATATTGAAGCCAAAATTTGTGATTAATACACATCCCGTCTGATATAAATGTAAATATTCTCTTTGAGAGCAAAATAATTTATGTATGGATGTCATCGGAACGCCATGTAGATAGATAGATATACGTAATTCGGGTTACCCGAAATATTTCGTGAACCTTATTTAATGTTATAAAAACTTTTGACCTTTTAGAAAGTCAAAATAATTTTTATGCAATACAAAACAACGTGTTATGACAAATTGACAGTTATTTTTTATTAATTACAATACCAATTTCTAAGATTTTTTTTATTCAATAAGAAACAATAAAATTATTCTGAAAATATACTTAGATAAGGTAGATCAATATCTTTGCAATCAATTGACTTATTCGGATCAAAATTTAGACGTTACGTTCAAAACAAAAAAATGTTATGTATGTTTAGTGTTTTAAGGTTAAATTTATTGTAATGGAAAAATATAGAAGTGTTTTTAGTTTGACAAAAATATTTTTTTAAATGGCTCGTATTTAACCGGTCTGAATTTTAATACAGTTTAGGTCATAATTTTTATCACATCGACTTGAATTTATATAACATTGGTCAGATTTTATGTTAAATCGTCATAATATATCGGTCAGTGTACAGAAGGCAGAATAAATAATTAATAATCATAGTTTAAATGAAATTTAAAAAAAACCTAACCTAACTTAACTTAACTTAAACAAAATGGTTATAAAATCTGACCGTATAATATTTTTATTCTGACCGTTCATATTTTTACTGTGACCGAAAATTGAATTTTATTCAGATCGAAAGTTTATTTGAATTCTGGCCAAAAATTGATTTAAACTGTGACCATTTATTTTGTTCCCTTTTAAAATTGATAGCTATCTAGACTTGTATTAACATTTTTGCAAATTCAATTCACTAAATTAACGTCATTTTTTAAATTATATATAAACCATTCCCCGATTGAACTTCTAAACAATAAAGCTCGTGAAAATTTAACTGGTTGCCAGGTAAGGTGAGTTTAAAGATATTTATATTTTTTCACTAATGAGTAGGAGAAAGAAATTTAAAATCCAATATTAGAATTTATAGATAAATAGATCATTCATGAGTTAAAACATTTGTGGAATAGCAATATTAAATTTTAATCGTTGCTAGGAGAGCACACAGGCGTTAAAAGTCGAAAATAAACACACAAAACAACTGGAAAAACATGAACAAATGTAAAAATATTGCTGATTATAAACATTTTTTTTTTATTATTGGCGATAAAAGTTTGTTTTCATTATTTCAATGTTGAGGCCGAGTAATAAATATACTGCTTTATTCACAATTAGAACACTCTTTAAATATGTAGTGTCATTTGTAGTTGGAAAAGCTATTCATATAAAAGAAAAAAGATATATTTTTGGTAAAAATATTTATCTAAAAAATTTTCTTCAATGAGAATAGTCGAAGTGCTAACCAGAGATTCTGGCCAATTCTGGAAAAACGAGGTTTGGAGATATCTGGGAAAAAAGTATAGCGAATTGAGGATTTCAAATTCTAAGGTAAGCTAAAAAAGAAAACGAGGCATGGAGATATCTGGGGGAAAAGTTTACTGCGGCCTTTAAAAAAGAAAAGGTTCCACACCGCTGTGCTAGATATTATATTATATGCTTCAAAATCTTATAAAAAAACATTACAAATTATTCACTCTGCAGATTCAAATCATTGAATAAATGTGTCAAAAATGACAGCACAAAATTCTTCCGACAGACAGCGAGAGATTTATTTAAATCTGATTCACAGTAAGTAATTGAATAATTTGCATACTTTTCACACATTTTCCAATCTCGATCTTCAATACAAATGAATCTAACAATTCCGTCGCGTAGAACTAAATCTAAATTCGAAAGGCTTAGTGAAAAGATCCATAAATCCGGGATTTTCCCCACGGGGTCAGCGAACAAGAGCAACCTTGTCTCTACAGGTTAATAAAACGCACCTAAAACCCCTAGGGTTCGTAATTCGATTGACGTAACGTCAATCTTATTCCTTCTTGTATGTGCTGCAACTCTTTGCTTCGCAGGCATTGTTCCTTTCTTAAAAATACTGGTGAACCCCTAAAATAAAATGAATTTGGCTTAGCAAGCTATATTTGGGGAATAAAAGCGTCACGGGAAATATGGATTTTCAGGAACTTTCTTGTACGAATTACTTGTGTTGCTTCGATGATAAATTCGATTTCAACCGCCGAAAAAGAAATAAAAACTTTTTTGAATAAAAGTGTGAAAGATTTTTTTATATTATATGCCGATGTCACCGACTTTTTGAATATTTATTATTCAGTGTTATGCACTGAACTATGCTTAAGATTAAGCATTTATTAAAAGATATCCAAAATCAAAAGTAACGGAAGAAAATCATGCATTGAGTTACAATTAATTAATTTGTTTCTATTTCAGTCACTCTTTGTAACATAACCAGTGTACACAAGTACGAATGAAAATATTTTGGGAACACGTGCAATTAATTATATGTTCTAAATCAGTGCTCCGCAATAATTTATCTACCACGGCACACCGACGTGTGCTTCAAAATTTTGCAGCACACCACAAGTTAAAATATTTTACTTGTGGTGTGTCGAAAACACCACAAGTAAACTATTTATATGCGAAAATTTTACATTTTTAATATCTCTTAGCTGAGAGTTTTTTGATTACCAGTGGATACATTTTTCTCTATTAAATTAAGTTCTAAATATATAATAGCTTAGTATTCAATTGAATTAAATATTTTTATATGATTTAAGTAATAAAAATGTTTGTCTAAAAGTAAAATGTCTCATGATAGCTTATCTGATAAGCTTTTTAAAAAGTTGAAACACGTTTCTCAATTTGTTACACATTCTGGGAAAAAGTGTGTTTTTAAATTTATTTTTGTATTTAAAATGATATTTATAAAATCGCCGTCAAATTCATCAAAACACTATATTGATCACTATCCGTGTTTTTTAATTTTAAAAAATGTTATCCATTACATTTAAGTTTTATTGCAGCTCAATTTTAAATTTAAAAGTAATACTACTTTTCATTTCCAAAATAAGTTCGGTATTGAAAAAATCCGGTGAAATATTGAGGTTTTGGTATAAAGATCATCATATGTTATAGAATTAAAATTGCGAATGGATCAAATAATTTTTATAATTGATAAAATGAAAAAAAATACATTTTAACATGTATGCAATACATAATATTTAACGCAAATATTTGAAATGGGATTCTTAATTTTTCATCTATTTAATCATAATATACTGTATGTAAAGTGTTCATAAAGGGATGTGAATTTTGTTTTGAGTGTCTCATATTATCATTTAGCGTTTCATCTTCATGTTTGTCTTTCATGCTTTTTAAAAATTCCATTTAAAAGTTAAGAGCACTTTGATGCTGAAATAACAAGAGTGTTTTCTGTTAGCTTGGGAAACATAGCGTTAATGTAAATCACCTGAGAACCCTTTTTGTTCCTAATTCGATTAAATCTTGTCAATCTCGCGCCCTTTTCTTCGCATCTACTCGAGAGTTCCTTCAGGCCAAATTACATGAGACATTAGCCAGGTTTCTACACAATGGTATTACAAATCCAAGACTAAGGAGTGACATTTAAAAAAATAATTAATTAATATTCATTCAAATCAAAAAATCTTTTAAATTGCTTTGTTCGACATTTGCAAATCTCTTAAATCTAATAGAGATAGAGATGTATTGATAAATAAATCTCGTAAGTGAAATGTTTCTTAATATGTTCATCATAATAATTCATTCAGATGAATTAAATTTCCATATTTTATAAATTTATTAACACAAGCCTCTTATTTTATTATTTATTAAAAATAATATTTAATACATTATTTTTAAGACTGTAATTGAGGAGATAGCAGAATGGAAACAACAAATTAAAAATAAGAAGTTTATTGAATAATACTTCGTCAATTTATACATCGCTTCCATATACATACATGTAAGTGTCACGAATCATGAAAATACATTTCATTTATAAACAACGATTTTCAATTATTTCTAAAACTGAAAAATGGGGAGAAGAAAAAAACAATCAGCTCACTATTTATACAAATCAAACTTTTTATTTTTGTCAGTTGAATAAGCTAGCGACAAGAAAATCGGTCGTGATCAGATATTATATTATAATGAGGAATAAAGATAATTTTTTGAAAAGTATATTGCTTTTCTACCTTTAATTTCCAGCTTACAATTTAAAAGCTTACTACTATCGCTTTTCTTTATAATTTTTAGAAAAGGAGTACGAGCTACTATACAAAGACCAGTCCGCCGTTAACAAACCCCTCATATAGTTTCACACGTAAAAAAAGAAAGTGGTTTTACAAAAAAATATAATATTTTCTTGTAATATGGCCTTCTCTTTTCAACGAAGGTTCTCTTTCCGTCGAAATGTGTCGTACTTTTGAGATAGAGGGGATGAAAAAACTTTTAATGACATTTACTGCAATGAATACTAATTAGGCTCCGTCGAATCTTCAGGTAAAAGTTATTGATTGAAAACTTATTCCAGAGTTTTCTTTCAGCGGCTTACTTGAGCAATTTGCCGGAAATATGCTGTGGAAATAGGGATGGTTTAATGAATATTTTGATTATATTTTCATCGTTTTCAGGTTTATGGTGCAATAATAAAAATAAACTTACTTTATTATGCAATGTTATATTGGGATTTTACATGTTTATTTAAACCGTTATTTAATTAAAAAGATTAACGTTTAGATAGACAACTGACTACTTTAATTGATTTATTATTTGAAAAAAGTAAAATAATATTTTAAACATGCTCACTTGACGTCAAGTGAGTATAGATATAACACAAAATAATGATATAATTAATATAATTAATTAGGAATTTATATACTAATTCATTATTTTGTTTGATAACAAAATGGACTGCGCTGATCTCGAATATTATTAACTAATATGATGCCCGTGATAACAGTTATCAGTCTTAATCTATAACATAATAAAAATGTAGAATTAGTACAAATAAACGTGTTTTTTTTGCCTTAACTTTCCCCCAAAAAGTGATCATAAACACATTAAGCGTTACTTTATTCATTGTTAATTTATGTCACAGTAGATGAGAACGTACATTTTTTGTATAAAATGACTAAACATAATAATATAATTGTTTTTGTTAAAGACATATACAGTATGCGCAGACATATTTCGTGTTTGACTAAGTGTGTATTTATCATTTATAATAAATATAAACCATAAAATCTTAAACAAGCTTTTAAAAAAGCTGGTATTTTTAAAGATATAGCAAGAAATCTACCGCTGTGTTCTATGGAAACAAACAGTTAACAATATTTTTTGATTTATAAATGTTCCAAGTAAATGGTTAAAAAAAATTAGCACTAACCTTAATACGAGATTCTATAAAACAAGAAATAAAAAAATATAAGTTGTCTTTAATTGCTCCTTATGTAATTGCTCAACCTCTCTGTGGTTCCTAAACTTATTATGCTCATGGACCCCTTTCAAAGCAAAAACCGGACCATGGACCCCCAAGTGAAATGATAAATTTAGTTTTAATGTCCTTAATGGTGATTTTTTTATTCACGTCCGTTTCCAATGTCGAGTATATGGTCCGTGATTGTTTTTCATCGAGAACTATTTCTTACTCAGTTGCTCAACCCCCTTTATGCCAAAGAGAGTTAGGATAGAAGAATAACGCTAGGACAGGACTGGTGGTTACCATTGGTTATATTAACTGGTGGTTATATTAACTCTAATGGCGACCTATTGGCCTCACGCTTGTTTGATCATTTGGTTTGTCAAAATGTTTTCATAATGAGATAGGAAATATTGCCAAATAATATCTTCTCCTCTTATATCTCTTAGTCTTGCATACTCTTATAAAGCTAACCATTTGGTAGATTAACAACAACTCCACGTTGATCCGTCAAAACCTTTTTATTGGGAATGAAAAGCATTACAGGGAAAAACTAACAGCAAGTCGTCGTTGCTCCGTCAATATCTTTAATGAAACTGTGTGTCCTTTTTCACTTCTAAAACTCTTTTCGGCCGAGGAATTAATTTAAAAGCTATCCAATTCTTTGTTGATTCATCAAATCACCGGAAAACAAACACACCAACCTACCTGTTAACAGTCTGGATGAGGAATAATCGATTCATTAACGATATGGCAACGTTCTGACGCTGCGGCGTGTAGGAAGAATATGTACTCGTAAGCACGTTGAGCTCAATAATGACTGTATCTACGAGAGAGAGAACAATATGAATCGTACAATACATTTTTATATTATATAACCCTTTTTCTATTTCATCAGATTTAAATTTATTTTTATTATTTAACATGGAATTTTCTGACGTTTTTATGTTCTCCGAACAACAGGGCCTCCAAATTGTATTGCGCCTGGGACTTTTTATGTGATTAATCCGCCACTGGCCGTAACACTCACAAACAGCCAATGTTTGGTAAACTTTTAGGTGATGGAATCAGTCTTTAAAAATTATGCCAGCCAAACTTACAATAACTGGAGAGCGCTACAGATGATAACTAGGCTTTTCAATCCCGGAATCCTGGATCCCGTAATCCCGGAATCTCATTTTGTGATCCCGAATCTGGGATTGAATTTTTTTCAGCAAATCTGTAAATTTATAGGATTATGGATTTGGAAATTAATTTGTTGAATGAACTTCACATGACGTAAAAATTAGAACTAAATTGCAATCTTGCTTGGCAATCTAGCTCCACAGGCTTTTTTATTATGTACTATAATTATATTCTATTCAGGACGTAAAAATTGTTACTGTTTTATTTATTTTAACCTTCGTTATAATAAGCAAGGTGTCAAGAATATTGTGGACATATAGAATGTATTCTTATATGTCCACGCACCCCTTAATGACTTTTAATTTATCACGGACCCCTTCAGTGGTTTCACGTATCACGTATGAACCACTTTGGGAACCACTGGGATAGACCAAAAGGGCTTGTGGTTAGGTAATTTATCCAGCTACTACCTGTTCTAGAATCGCATGGGTGGGAGGGAATTTCAGACTTCACAAGCATCCACGCCTTTGAGTAGAAGATCCATATATTGATTGAAAAATCAATTTATAAAATATGTACGTACAGGGCTTCAAACACATGAGTACGAAAAACTTTGTTGAAAATTACCTATGACATATATAGAAATGATCAAATTTGATATAACACAACACATATAAGTTTGCTTAAAAAAAATATTTGTGGTTATTTTTAAAATAACGATATTTGAGGAATTCGTAGTATTTTCGTTACCAAAACGGAATTTCTTTAGCAACCCTTTTGGCCAAATAATATATTGTTATTTACGTCGGTAATACATTATTTACAAAGGATTTTGCACAATAGAACCTCCGTACCAGTTGATTTATCATGTTTTCTACTATGTATTTTTTACGTATAGATTATTCACGTAGATTTTTTTTCCTATATAAATAAAATTCTTCAATACATTACATACAAAAATTCCATCTAGGTTAAATATTTCATAACGAGCCGTTTGCTGATACAATCTTTTATACTTCTTAGCAACTGATAAAATTCTTCAAGTTTCAATGACAATTTTATAATTGTATGACGGGCTCATCTTTTTTAATACTAAAATATAGGAAATAAAAAATATTAGGCAACGGACTTAGGTAACATTTTGAAGTTAAGCATTGCTTAGCAGTATTTCAGCACAGAAAATACAATGACTTTAACAATGATGATTAAAATATTCCATAGACCATTTTGATGTGCCATTATCATGTTGGGGATTTTATTTTTATATTTGAAATTTTTATCGTTAAACTAATTAATTGGACATATGATACAGACAACCCAAAAGAGCCTGGACCCTGCCAGTCTCTTATATCAACTGAACGGGTCCTATCATCGTGGAAGTTACTGATGATCTATAGAATTTAAGCTATGAGCTATGGGATGCTTGTATGACCTGCGGGGAAACAAGGGCTAGAAAATCTTGGAGGAATCGTGCGGTGGTCATATGCTGTGAACAAGAAGAGGATATGGATTAAAAAACATAACATAATATTTACTATGATTCTAATTTACAAGATAATGTTTTATTTTTTTCCAATATTCCAGGATTGTAAAATTTTTGGTATATTGTTCAAAACGGATTTGTCAAAGCCAATAAAAACAATCCGTGGATTATTCACAGATTAGGAGTGGCTTATAGAAACTCTTAAAGAAAATTTTAGAGTTAAGTAAAAGTCTTAAGAGTTGTATCTATTTTATACTGAATTAAACTTTGTTTAAAAATAACAAAACAAGTAGGTCGCAGTAATATAAAAAATAACAAAGAAATTATTTTGCTCAACCTGGAAAAAAACTTTTACAATTTCAATCCAATACAAATCCATTTTTTCACATCATTATATATTACGTAAAAAAATATCTTGAATTTTGCTGTACGTGAGGGTACTGCAGAAAAAAAATTAGGTTTATTTGTTACTGATTTCTCTAGAAAAACATAATTTTCATTTCAATAGCTAATAATTTAATATTTTATTACTAAGCTATGTCTCGAACCCGTATTTATCTAAAAAAAAGGACTGTAACCCGAACAAAACCAATAAATAAGTCAAAGAAAATGAAACATTAAATGAAGGCAAAATTATCAAAATTTGCAATTATAAATAATGAATTTACGTTGTCTCTTCAATGAGACAATTTTGATGGATATATATTTTTTTTGGATTTTGTGTAATTTGAAAAAATAAAATTGATACATAACCTCAATTTTATGGGAGGCTCGAACTTTTCTAGGACAGAACCGGTCTCAGTTTTGTAAAAAGTGAAGACTGTTATTTTATGCCTATTTTATCAGTTATATATTTCCTTTGGTATTAATTTTACATTAACTCTTTTCAGACGTGTATTCTTGCATCATCGGCAATTTGCTTGCCAGATTTTTCAGCGCTGAAAACCCGTTGGGACTCTAAATCTCTACTAGTGTTGATTTATTTCGACAGAAGTTACTTTTTGTCGAGTAATGTGCAAAAAAAGACGTACTTTCTTAATAGGTTTTTTAATTAACAAAATTTATTATTTTCAAGTGACCTTAGGAGTATGTTTTAATTTAATTGCAGGTAATATTAAATTGTTTGATAATTTTTTGCTTAAAAAATCCGAATTTTTGATTCTGAAACTTAACAAGTCTTTCACACTTACCACATTAACAAAAATTGTCATTTCATTTTTAAACGGTCACGACTGCCTTTCAGTATTGATCTGAAGATATATTGATAGTAAACTATGCAATTTGAAATTTCCAGTTGTCTGTACAATATTAGAAGCTTATTCGGTTGTACGATCAAGTTTTCGGATTCCCGAGCAGATATTTTAATTTTCCAACTTTCAATCAGGTTTGCAATGATAGTTATTGATATCAGTGATGTTTTCATCTCTTTTCACTAACCCTATCTGGCCATCTCTCGTGTTGAAAAAGAGCTAAGATGATTTTTAGGAAATTTTATTAATAAATATTTTTTAATGAATCTTTAAAAATATTAGCAACGAGAAACTAGCTCAAACATTAAATTAAATGTTAAAATATTTCATTACATGTAAAAATTCTTTGTTGTGGACAAACATCATTTTAAAAAATAGCATCTCTGCGCCAAAGTAAATTATTGTTATTTTGCACTATATCCAATCCACTTGAAGGTACTTTTTAGTAGATATTTTTATTACAAACCTACATAAGATACAAAATCCTTTCTTTTTTCTAAAATTATAAAAATGAAAGTGATGGAAAAGTCTATGAATTTTCTTACCAGTCAAAGATGGCTCTATGTCAGCGATATTCAATCTGTTTTTCGTCTGGGCCGCATGCCGGTTTTTACTACATAACGTAGGCCACGGCATATTTGTATGAATACGTAAATATAACGTAAACAATTATTATGTAATTAAACTATCATACATTAGTGACAAAGCATAAATGTAAGCACACAAAAATACAAATGTATCCAAAATAATTACGGAATGTTTTGGGAATCTCTTAAAATCTAAATGGGGCTGCAGGCTGAGTATTGCTGCTCTATGTAATGACTGAACATTAAATTTATTTATTGATTTGGCATTTACTTGGTAGAACTCCATTTTAAAAGGGTAAACATATCAACGTATTTCAGTTCTACAGTTTTTATATTTTGTGCGTTGATAGCTATTTCGGCTTTCGCCATTGTCAGAACTAGTCAGAACTAGTTCTGACGATGGCGAAAGCCGAAATAGCTATCAACGCATAAAATATAAAAAAAACTGTAGAACTGAAAAACGTTGATATTTTTAAATTTGAATCATTCAAATTTAATATTGAAATTCCACCAAGCACCTTCAGTCGAAATCTTAAATTATATTTTTACCTTATAAAATATATTATTTTGAATTTAAGTGTATGTATATTGTTAAAAAAAATATTACACGGATGTGCTGAAAACCATTCACTTTGGTAAAGAAACCATGAATATTGCGTTATTTTAAGCATTTAATGAAAAATTTACCGATTTAATAACAACCAGAAATTTTCTTCGAAAACTATTCAATAGATTTACACAACTTGAAAAATTCCTAACATCCTAATGAACTCATTCAGAGTCTGAATAAACGCAGAAGCGGTACTTTAAGCACACACTTAAATTTATATTTTTCCAGTACTTAAGTACTATAATTAAATAAACAGTGTCATTTCTTTTGCTAGAGCAATTAAAAGTTTACTACTGTCTCTTCAAAATGGCAAATGTTTTAATTGAACAGAGTCACGCTATAAAAAAAAAAGAAGTTACAGCGATTATTTTTAAAATAAATGACAGCTTAAATCAATCAGTTTAGAAAGCATCATTTTTTTTATTATTAAGCTAAAATATATTTCTTTTTATACTATCGATTTCATTATTGTAACAAATTCTCTTTCCATATTCATATAAACTTAATCGTTGGTTTTTGCGTGGTCACTGTTTTAAAT
This sequence comes from Himalopsyche anomala, assembly GCA_031772345.1. NCBI lineage: Eukaryota > Metazoa > Arthropoda > Insecta > Trichoptera > Rhyacophilidae > Himalopsyche > Himalopsyche anomala. The sequence goes on along the minus strand of CM062833.1, from coordinate 22,104,818 downwards.
CTTCAACTGTAACATTGTATCGTATTAAACTGTTTTTATCGAAAATGTGGATGTTCAGACAAAGCCTTATATGATTTTATAAACATACATCACAAGTTCGCTATTAATAATATATATATATAATATAATGTAAAGCTGTGGCCTCGAACGATCAAGAAAGTCTTAAGAGAGACTAAGTTGGGCTAAAATAAATTATGTCGACTTATGACGTCCAAATTACACGAAACGGTAGCAAAAACATTTACGATGCAATAAAAAATTAACAGGACGAAAAATTTATTCGACATGCATAGGGAAGAAATCAACTAAAAAGATCGGAAATATTAATTCCGTCACGCTATCATAGCGGTCGACAACCAATTTTATGGTTTCAATGAACGTTCAAAAGGTTTTAATAAACTATTGAATTATAGTGAATCGTTTTAAAATTTAAATAAAACCAACTTTACCTTTAAATATTATTTTAAGACTTATTACTAAAAGTGGGTTTCAAAACTCGGGTAAGCATAAAACAATTTATCTGATTATTATTATCAATTTAATTATGAATGTTGTGAATATGTATACAGAATATGTAAAATTTGTATCGAAACTGATAAGTTAGTGGTTTTTAATTTAAATTAAAAAATGGTTTAAATAAATATTTTTTTCGTGTACCTGTTTATTATTAAAGATCTCTTATATTTTTTTAAACATTTCTTATAAATACTTAGAAAAATCTTGTAAAACAAATATATAACATGATTATTACACGGAATCGTCAGAGGATTTATTATGTCAGCGTTTATAGCATATTATAATTTTACTAAAATTTATCTAATCGATTAGATTCCGTGAGCTAAATCATTTATCTGCCCGTGGTATGTTGTCAAAACAGCTAATAGCAGTATTTAATTAAAAATACCCTGTGATAGAAAAAAAATTAGTTCACCTCAATAAAATCACAATCGATGTTTTTCATATAATACCCGACCAAACAAATGTAGAACATGTAAAGAACCCAAGCGAATCATTTAAGCAAGTCTGGTCATCAGTCAGTTATTCAAACTATCCCCCAGAGGCTTTACGCTAGGCGTATGCTGAGATGCAGCTGACGCAGCGCATGATAGCATTTTCTATTGCACGAATAAGCACAGACCTGCGTATGCTGTAACCTAGGGATGTGCACCTGCTATTCTCTGCGTATCTTTGTAGTGTTGGCACAGATTTGTGCGTGACACTTTGGATGTGTTATGTTGATTTAGTCACAAATATGACAGATAAACTAGTACGAATTGCACATTCTTTATGGTCTTTATACGATACTACTCACTTATTTGCACGTGTTTACTTAGCCTGCCTGCACATGTCAATTTTGTGGTGCCCTGCCCTGCGTTACCTGCGTGTCAGCAAACGCTTGATCTTATAAGCAATATTATTTTTAATTAACAAATGAAGGTAATCTTGACTTTAAGTCACTGGATGAGCCAATCCATTTCTAGTCACAATAGTTTTTATTTTAATATTTTGTATCCATGTCCGCTCCCAATGTGAAGCTTATGGCCTCCTAATTGAGTTATCTCAACAAAAGTTTTTCTACGAGAACTGCTTGTTACTCAGTCACTCAACCTTACTTTTTTCAATGTGAGTAGTAGGGAAAGAAGGATAAGGCTAGAACTGGACTAGTGGTTAACTAATCGCTATTGCTAAACCCAGTTATTATAGGATCAGAAGGATAGGTATACTAAAATCTTAATGTGGTGTTTTAAATCAAGATGCTGAACATATTTATTGGAATCGTACTTAATTGTGAAAATAATGAAAAAGCTACGCAAGTAGATCTAACTGTTTATGGAATGGATCGATTACGCCTACTTGGTGATTAATATGGAAAGTTAGTAGGGCTTAAATAATGCTGCATCATAGGGAAAGCGAGGAAATTTTTACTCTGTAATTAATATTCTGGATACTTAAATGCACGTCACCAAGTTTTGGACACTGAATTCTGAAACAACTTGTGTAGAATAAAAGCTTTACGCACACTTTACAATTGCTACAATACCATATACCACTGTATAAAATTACCGGATAGGAAAACAGTGACAGGTGGAAGATGTCAAATAAGTCATTCAAACTCTCACAGATAATATTTAAATGGTTTGAATTTATAATAGTGTTGTCACAAATAAACGCACGAAGACTGTTCATAAACCATTTGTTTAGCTTCAATGGCGTATGCGTTCACTCCATTTATAAACTTAGCAGACCTTCCGTGACTGTTGATAATATTCTCATAGGAAACGTGTAATTATAACTTCGATTGAACGTTTTTTTAATATATTTTTTTAATCGAAAATGATTACCGAATGAGGTTTGCTTTGCCGTTCATTGAAATATATTTCGGGGAAAGATTTTTATAAACAATGAAAGAAATAAATGATTTTACGCTTTTTTTACGCCGGAAAACTTTACTAGCATGGATATACTTCAATAGGAATTATATGATACAAACTTCTGGAATAAAAACATATTTCTGAATGTGGTGTCGAGAAACACAAAACGAAAAATTAAAATAAACAAATTGCTGTTAGTGTAAGACCAGATTTTTGTTGTAAAATTTTGTTAGGTGTAATATCAACAAAAAAAAGATAATGTGTAATGGTTAAGATCGCATTAAAAGATTTTGAAATTTTCCTGAATTGTAGTTTCATCTTTTTGCCAAATCCAACTATCTCTCGTTGACTTAGCTGTTTTATGAGATAATCATTTTTAATAAAATATATTTAAAATAAAAGTCATCAATATAAGTATATAAAGAAAATTACCAATTAAAGTTCCATACTAAGTTACTCATCTTTAAGTATCATATTGCGGAAACAAGATCGCCTATTGATTATATTTTATGAAATTCTTAGCCCATTAAGTTTAATTTGATTGTACCTACCAATTAAATTAGTGATTTTATTTATTGTTTAAAATTAAAATTATGGTACATGGCATAACAGCTTACGCCAATTCGCCATATACTTGACAAATAAAAGACAAAGAATATTAAATAAAATTACATAATACATAAAAATCAACACAAAAAATCAAGAAATAAAATAGTAAATTTCACAAACAGTTCACAAATACTATCACTAAAAATATCCACTTCACTAGGCAATGAGTTGATCAATCGAACGGCCCTAAGAACTGGAGACTCATACCTCCTAAGCGAGGTATAAGTTTTTAGAAATAAAAGTTTTCGCTCATAATTTCGCCCACGTGAAAATAAATTGGGAGCATGTAAATTAATAGTCATGAGTATTTCAGGATTATTAACTCGGCCCCGAAGGAGAAGAGAAAAATGCTTTAAGTTTGAAAACGATCTTCGAGCTTCAAGAGAGTGAAATGATAACATTCCTAAAAGAAATTTGGTGATCTTCGGGGTCCATAGTCAAGTTGTTAAAGTTGTTGGCTTTGGTTGACCTCATTACAAATACTGTTATCAATTGATTTTTCTATAAATTAATGGCATTTTATTAATCCTTAAAGTCTCTTCAAACTATTTTTTTAGAATATAACGTAACGATAGCACTACAATAATTACTAGTTTTGTAATACTAATTTTGTTATAATAATTACTTTAATCTCTACTGTATTTTATAAGAAAACGAGAGTTTAACAAAAAACAGATTACAAAACAGTAGAAACACTTCTCTGGAGATGAACTTCGCTGAGAGTCCATATGTTACACATTGGTAGCAGACATGATAAACATAAAGCTGCGAGTTACTATCCTCGGGCGTTATTATTAATACGCCATATAAAAAGTCGTACAATCGATCACTGCGCAACATTTACAACTTTCCCGTATTAAAATGAAACATGGTATCATAAAAATCACATAAAATTCATAGTAAACGTATTTATCGCAACATTTTTTATCGCATTATCAAAAGCTTTTAAACGCGGCTTTTATCACTCCTGCAGTTTTGTTTTAGATGTTGTATAATTTATTGGATTTACAATGCAGGTCACGTGTGTTAATAAGCAATTTTTACTCCACAGTAAAAAAGTTAATGTAAAAATTTATTCATGCCGCATATTCTTTTAAATAAACAAAGAAATGTGAACTGCCATAAAGTATTTCCGATAGAATTGTGGATTTTAAAAACGATTATTGAGATTTTTTATATAATGTTCACATACTTCAGAATATATTGAAAAAGAACTATTATCAAGATGAGTGAATCAAGCTGTTAAGGATGGTTATAGACATGTGCAACCAAAAACTGCCGAATATAGTAGACGATAACAACGATGATTTTTGAAATAGATTTTATTTCCTTATGACATGTTTGATTGTTGTTTGATATGAAATAAAAGCGATCGTAAGTGAAAATTGCTCATGATTTTGTAGCGGAAGATAACTTTGCAATTATCTTAAACCGTTTATGAAGATTTTACATACAAACCGTGTATGCAAAATAAAAACTGGTTAAAGTAATTTTTTTAATCATTCTTTCCAGTGAAGGTAAATATACCTTGATCAAATACACAAAAATAATATGACAAGAAAATCACTGCCTCTACGCTGTTTTTTTTTTTTTGAATACTTGAATAAAAATTGCGCGTGATGAACAAACCAAAGTCAATTAAACGCCTTTATAATAAACAATTAAAAATGTATTTTGTTTACATTTATTTAGACAAGAACCAGTTTTGCTTATGTGAAGCATTTTCAACCGATTATATATGTATAAGTACCTGTTGCCGCCTGTGTGGACGAGTGGTCAACGTCGTTGGCTACCGCTACAAAGGTCACGGGTTCGAATTCCAGTACGGACAGTTTTATAAATTGATTTTTCAATCGATTTATGAATTTCTGTATAAAGGCATGGATGTATGTGATGTCTTGAATTCCCCTCTCTCACCCATCCTCTCCTATAAACGGGGCGTATCGAGAGCGATTAGCTAAACACTAGTCCTGTCCTAGCCCTTTCCTTCTATTCCTACTCTCTTTGGAAAAAGAGAGGTTGAGCAACTGAGTAACAAGCAGTTCTCGTAGAAACATTTCTGTTGAAATAAACTCCATTAGGAGTCCATATTCTCCATATTGGGAGCGCACATGGTAAAAAAAAAAAAGATTTTCATAAATTGGCATGAAGTTTTTTTTAATAATTGATAAAAAAATACGTGATATTTATATAACACAGTCTTATTGGCTCACATAGGTATCACAATGTATTTATTCAATTTTTATTTCTATTTTTATTCTAAACCTTTAAATAAGGCTCTTTTACTTGCAAGGGGTTCACGTCAATAGTCGATATGTTAAAATAATTAGTAACGGGCTACCTAGAGTTTTTGTCGTTTGGGTCGTCTATAGGTATTTGCAAGGTCCTAGACAACGAGGGTGAAATTCATGCGGTAACTGTCGCAAGCTGCAAATATATAAAGGGATGGAAAAGTAGAGAAAATGACTACCCCTCGCCGTTCCGACTGGATGGCCTCCAGCCGCACTGTCACTCTCCCCACCCCTCTTACTAAACGAGGACCGTGCGGTCAGAAAATAGTTAGAAGGGTCTTTTGGGTAAACCCTTGGTCAAGTGGTATTTGTAAGTGATTTTATTTGATATATGCATGTCAAATTTGAAAATAAAATAAAGTCTTTTAAAGTAATCTGTATTTATGCGTGCAAGTTTTAGATGGAACTATCTCAATCTGCTAAAACTGTGTCAGGGACATGGGTAGAAAATAATCATGCGATTATCCTAAGCCCATTTGTAGATTTATACGTACAGTAGTTAAATATTATTCGAAGGGATACTAAAATAGTAAATCATATTATATAAAACCATTCACCAAACTGATATATATGATGCATTTAAACCTGAAAATTATCGGCTAATGGATTTCGCACACATGAAAAATCTTTGAATATAAAAATATTGTTAACAGCTGTCAGCTCACAATTAAAACACAAAGCTACAAATGTAGTTTTGTTATTTTTTACCAACCAATAAAACAATATCATCTGTAACCAATTGTGATTTAAACATGTTTTGGTTGAATATATATGTTAATATTTTAACGTGCAAAAGAAATTTTAAGAAAATCTTTTTTAAAATCCACCCTATACGGAAGAGTATTTGAAGGTAATATTTTTTTACTATTATTATTTTTAATCCACGTCCGCTCCCAATGTGGAGCATATGGCCTCTTAATGGAGGTATCTCAACAGAATTTTTTTCTACGAGAATTGTTTGTTACTCAACCTGTTTGTCGCTCAACCTCACTTTTTTCAAATTGAGTAGTAGGAAAAGAAGGATAAGGTTAGAACAGTACTAGTGGTTGACTAATCGCTATTGCTTTTATTTCTACACCCAGTTAGAATAATCACTGGGTGTAGAAAATAAATTTATAGTTTAAAAATAAAAATAATTTTAATAAAAAGAATACATATGTATTATTTATTTATTTATTTGTTAAAAAATTAAAATTACAGTGCATGACATAACAGCTGACGCCAAATCGCCAAGCACTTGAAAATTATAAAAAGACAATATATAAAATAAAAAAAAAAAATACACAGTACATCAAATTCAACATAAAAAATCAAAAAATATAAAAGAAAAATTTATCAAACAGTTCACAAATACAATCACTAAAAATGTCCACTTCTCTAGGCAATGCGTTGATTAATCGAACGGCCCTTGGAACTGGTGACTCATACCTCCTAAGTGAGGTATAAGTTTTCAGAAATAAAAGTTTTTGCTCATAGTTACGCCCACGTAAGAATAAACTGGGAGCATGTAAATTAATAGTCGTGAGAATTTCAGGATTATTAACTCGGCCCCGAAGAAGAAGAGAAAAATGCTTTAAGCTTGAAAAAGATCTTCGAGCTTCAAGAGAGTGAAACGATAACATTCCTAAAAGAAATTTAGTGGGGTAGTATTCCTTTAAGGAATTATCAAAAGGATTATATGTATAAGCCATGGTTAAAATATTCGGCCCAAATCATTATAACTTTTTATTTGAATATCAAGTTATGTGTATGTATAAACAAAATACTTATAACTTTATATTCAAGATTAAAAAAATGGTTGATTTTAGTAAAAAGGTTGGATTATTTTAATAATTATCTTAATTTATGAATATTCTTGAGTCTTCAGTATATTCAAAAAAGTAATTGAGCTATACGTTAAAAATGCTACTTAAATATTCAGAATATTTTTATTTCTTTATCTTTTTGTTGTAAGGGATTTCATTTCATGTATAACGCGTACGTTTCAACGTTGTTTCTTCTTCTCTGTTCTGACAAAATGTCAGTGACAGGTCAAATGATATCTAGAAGCATTTTCCGGTTGAAGAAACCCGGAATTCTATGTACCCACCGGGTTTCTGAGCCACACATGACAAATTGGTCTTATCAGTATCTTTCTTGTTCGAGTTGCATTTCGAATGTCGGTTCAGTGTTTTAGATAGTGTGTTATTTTAGGGACAGAGCGGAATTAATTTTCCGGCGATAAAAAATATTTGTAGTCTGCCTTCTTATCTTTGTCTATTTTATACATAAACAAATAAATAAAATCAGCTTTGGCCAAACTTACACTGATATATTATATTATAATCATTAAGTTTTGGGATTAGTTTTATCAGAAATTACTTTTGGAAACATGTTTTGTTACATTTTCTGCATAAATAAAACATCTATGAAAAACTGAAACATCACTGTATTACATTTAAGTCAGCTCCTCGGTGCTTAAGCCCAACTCAAAACAATCAATTCATTATCATTATTCTCCTGACATTTTGATTTCATCAAGTTTACCAAACATCTCATCTATTCTATGTTGATTCTCTAACAAAGTATTTGATCCATCAGTTTTAAATATTTTCTTCCGTATATTCATTTGCACCTTAAATGTTGTTTTTTTTTTTTTTTAGCTTTCCGGGGAATTTCAAATCTTCGATTTGCTATATCTCCAAAATCTAAAAAAGTTGGCGACCCCCCAGGAAACCCTTCGTGACCCCAGGTTGGGAACCCGTGCTCTATTGATTCAAACAAGTATTTTTTCTTAAATAAAATAGAAGCATCTTCAGGCGTTCAAGTGCACGGATGAACTTGAACTGACCGTGCACTTGAACGTACATAATGTACATAATTTGAACGATTCAAATTTAATGAATATTGTGTTTTTATTATTATAATTTCTTTCTACCAAGTATTGACAGTGAACACTCTAAAAGTGGAAAATATTAATGGTTAAAAAGAAAATTATGAAAAACTAATGGTTAATGAAATTATGAAAAACACAAAGTAACGTAAGACATAAAATTGTAATTTTTTGTTAATTTTAATATTTTAATCTCTAAAATACAGTTGGTTTAATTGTGTAAATGAGGCAGATTTAGCTTAGCATTCTGTTTAACATGTTCAAAAGTAATAATATATACTACAAAAGCGTTAAGCTAACTATACTCACAATTTCCCCGTCGTTGAGCTTTGCTATATGTCACCGAGTCAAAAAGTTCCCGAAACTACAGCGGCGGTATTTTTTCCTCATCCTTTGAGTCACACGCAGCGAGCGCTTTCAGGAATGTTTCTAGGGATGCCATTACAATGAAACTTTTGCTACGACTGGAATCTCCGCGCTTACTTGAAAAGCTGGGAATTATTTGAAATATATTGAGGTGGAGCTTTTTCACTGCAAACTAATTGAACGTAAATGTACGTAATGCTAACTGTTTCCTAAATAAATAGGTTACCTAATGATACAATTACGTTTATGTTGAATATCTCTTATTTGGTAGTGAAATTAAGATATTAAAGTTAAGCTAATAAATATTCTAATTAAGCAATTGATAAATTACCAGTTTTATAAAAACTCAGTTGCAGTGCCACGTGTTGAAATTCAATATATGCGTACGAATCACCAGCAGCGTGGTTACGTGCAAAGCTGTTCGCAGTAATAGTTCGATACCATTATATCAGTTTTATTATTATACCAGTGCTGCCCTGCGTAACCATACCATGGCATCTGACAAAAATTCTTCAACAGTATACTTGACTTGAAAAATCAGAATGATAAGTCATAAACGTTAAATTTGATTAGAAAAAAGGCTTAGTATTCCTCTGGAGAGCCTTTTATATCGTTTAGTGAGATTGCGACGAGCTGTCTGGCCATTTGTATTTCTTAAATACAGCTTTTTAATTTTAAACCAAACAAAGCTAGTATGATCTGGTTACAGAAGACAAAATCGTTAATCTGCAATAATTTTTTCGAAGATAACAACCCTATGTTATTATATTCATCAAATTGGGATGAGTTTGAATAATGTCCAAGACAATATGCCACTTTTCAATCACAATTCACATAATCATAAACGTAACAAACATCATAGGATCACGGATGTAAAATTTTTGTTAGTTTAAGAGTTGCTTTACGCTCAGTTGATGTATTATTATTTTAGAAACTTTATGTTGATAATATGCTTCTACCACATCGAAAATTGAATTTCATAAATAAATTAAGGCCCCATTTCTACTATTAAACTTGAAAATATTGACTGAGTGCTGAGTTTTAGTTGAGTATATTATATATATATATATATACCATTGGAATCTTTCTCTCAATAAAGCTTGCAGGGCACGCAAAAAGTTTCCTCGGAATGTATATAAATCGGATTATGTTGATTAAAATTGGATTAGGTCGTGTTTGTAGGTGGGAAACAGGAAGGCGTTGTTTTTGGGTGGGCGAGTGTGAATAAATCGCGTAACTTTTAATAAACCCTCCTGCTGTTTCACATTAGAGTTAACCAAAGTTTCCTGAAGTGTGTTTCGTGCAACGTTCATATTGGATGATAAATTATAAAATTAATACATTCATTACTATGTTATTGAAACCGAATACAAGCCATATAACTCTTTGCAAGTTGTGTTGTTTAATCGTTTTATATCAAAATGTATTTCATTGGAATTTTTTAATGGATTTTTAATTTCATTTTAATTTATCAAATATAAACATTTTTCCAGCGTTCTTTACCTATATTATTGATTGATGAGATAGAATGGAGCCACGTGCAAAAGATGGTGTTATTTAATTTAAAAAAAAATTGTATAATAACACCTCCACCTCTCGACCTTTGCATATACGCATCGTTAAGTAGCGCCAATTCGTGCTATTTTTTTTTTTAATTTGAGATTCACAAATAAAATGTTTTTTTGATCGTTGAATGTATGATAATACTATGAAATCAGGTTTACATAGTAGAAAATACTAACACTTGACAACATATTTTGTTTTCAAATTGGTGAGAAAAATAACTTTCACCACAAAAAATATATTTTTAAAATTTCTTCCCTTTGTAACACCACTGTGTTATGCTCAAGCTTAAATTTTGAGAAACACCTTGGTCAAAGAATAGTAAACAAGGTCAGCTTACCCCGAAAGTACGCAATTAATTTTCAGTTACGCTTTTCATTCATTAAATTTGCTAAACTATGGCTTAGGCACCTAAAAAGCCAACCCAATAAAGTTATATGAAATATATTTATAAAAAACGCAATCCTTTGAGATTGCCATCATTTTTTTTAATCAATCACTTTTAAATGTTTTATATTCCACCAAGAATCCAGTTAACATTTTTTAAGGGTGAAGATAAATACGTTTTTATCAATGTCATTTCGTTCAGTAAAACTTTATCATGGAATATTTTGAGTTGATTATGGGTCCAAAACCAATCATTATGTTTAAAAAAAGTTATTTATAAAAACAAAGTCAATCTGAGTAGAAAATATATTTTTTTTAATTTAGTGCAGCAGCATATTGAAAATAAATTGTCTTCTACAAACTTGAAATAGGTGTGTCTATATAAGAATAATTACACAACTACACGATATTCGATAATTTTTGAAGCAAAAGTAAACTAAGATTTAGTATTTCTTTTCTGATATGTTAAGAAAAGATAAATGATGTCAGAAGAGACAAGATGTATTACAACGACCCCTTTTTGCACCCTGATTTTATTATTGGGTACGAAATGAATTTTTAAGGAAAAAAAAATGTTGAATATTATGATCATGCTTTTAAGAAACACTTCCATTAATAGATAAAAAAAATATTTACATGAAGATTAAGCAAATTGCTGATCTCGAGTAAATGTATTTTTTTATATAAAATAATAGTATTTAAGATTTAAATAAACAATAGGGAGTAATTTTTTCAACATAACACAAAATATTGATTCAATAGATGTCTTGTCTACACGTGCTAAACTATTATAATCATTATTCTAACAAAGCAAGCTGGAGTTTTGGCGGCTATAAATTTTCGACAGTTTTTTCATATAATTTTCACAATAAAAAAACATGGTTCATCATAATAGCATTAAGTAGTTTAACTGTGGATTCTAAGTGTTGTCTTTTTATTAATTGTATGAAAATTATGTCTTATGCCTCTTATGCCTAGGTGATTTTTAACAATACTGTTTACTGAGTAAGTGTTTTTGGATAAAAATATATAAAAAAACTATAGAAAAAAAAAATTCTGCTATCACACCCACCCATTATATTTTTTTAAAGAAGAAAATCATGCATTCAAGGGTTAGTAGTCTTATCATACAAAACTGTTGTATTGTTAAATACATACACATATTGATTTTTTTACTATTCTATAGAAAGAGTAAATATCGAAATGAATCAAATCAAATGCGCAATCAGCTGACTAATGGTACCCATAAACCAATAATAACTGTACATCTCTATTGCGAATTTTCAGGCCTGAGGTCAAACGGTCAGGGTCGTTGGGTTTGGTTGCAGTGCTCACTAGCACGAAACTCAGTAAGGAAATTTTCATATATAGATTGTTTAGTATATTAATTAATTTGTGTTTGAAGACATACATGTTTTACAAAACTTCCAACTGATGAAATTCTAAGATCGGGGCTAAACACTAACGATTAGTTAACCGCTAAGACTGTCAAAGCTTTATCCTAATATTTTTGTCGGGAAAAAGAGAGTAATAATCAGATATTATGGAATAGCTAATGCTAAAAAAGCTCACATAAAGTCTAAGTGATCCATATTGGGAGCAGACATAGAAAAAAACATTCGAAATTGTGATACTACTTCAATACAAACTAACCCTTAATCATTTAATATTACTAGAATTAGAAAACTTTAAAGTAATCTCTTAGTCACAATTATCAGGAGTTGGGATGCTGTTATTACAGTAAATACTGAACAATACTGCCATATTATGAATGTTAATTATATTTTCAAATCATCAAATCTGACCATTCAGTACTACATGTTTGTGCTCGAAATCTCATCTAAAGTCTATAGGATTTAATGAGAATTATATGAATTTAATTTAATTAGTAGTCAACGGCTTCCGGATGAAGTAAACTGTTTTCAGCAATAAATAAAAGATTGTTGAAACTTTACGTAAAAGTTACTTGGTATATTTACTAAATTATATATAATCCAAATTACAATACTAACCTGTTAGCCAATAAGTGGACGAGATGTTTCCGAAATAAAAAAAGAGATTTAAGCGGATCGAGTTTATATTAAAAACATGTTTCGTCTTTCGTTAATTATATTTTCAAAAAACTAATTAGGTTAGCACGGAAATTATTTTCTCGAATACTTATTATTTTCTTAGAAAAGGGAGTTTTGTAAAAACATAACCCCTAAGCCGACTGTATTTACAGTATCTTATTTGAAAACCTGTTCTCAGAAAAGCGCTAGCGAAGATGATCCAATTTGCACCGTGAATTCAGATTTCTTACTTCAAATAATGTTACTCTGATATACATACTACAATGTTGAATCTTAAGCAGCAGACGATATTTTCTTGCGATATATTATTCCATATTCTGTTTTCTGGCGAACTTTCAATTGTAAAAAACCAAATTTAAGTATTTTAGTAAGAGTATTTTCATAATTTTGTGCCGCCTGTTTGGACGACTGATCAACGTCTTTGGCTTTGGTTACGGAGGTCACGGGCTTGAATCTCAGTACGTACAGTTTTATTAGTTAATTTTTCAATCGATTTATGAATTTCTGTTCGAAGGCATGGGGATGTATGTGATGTCTTGAATTCCCCCCTCCCACCCATCCTCTCCTATATCGAGAGCGATTGGCTTACCACTAGTCCTGTCCTAGCCCGATCCTTCTATTTCTACTTCCCTTAGAAAAAGAAAGGTTGAGCAACTGAGTGACAAGCAATTTTCGTAGAAACACTTATGTTGAGATGATCTCCATTAAGAGTCCATATGCTTCACATTGGGAGCAGACATGATAAACATAAAACTGCGAGTTATTTCTACCGCAAGAGAGTTTTAAGTTCGTTAAGTTATATCTATTGAACTGTGCAACATTTAGTGACCTTTATGGAAAACTTTGATTTAGTGCAAAAAAAGTTGACAACCAAGAATTGACAAGTGAACAAATTTCACCTGTCTTCGTCTAGAGTGTAGTGTAGACTATAGAAGAAGCATTTACTAGCCGTTCACTGACTTATCTTAACGATTTGCTTTCAAATGATTTGTCGCGGGGGTGGGGGGTAAAATTATTTTTTTATGCATGCTTAAGTTCTGTACTTACACAATAAAAAGGTTTTGTGAAGATTCAGAAACGTTGTGAAAATCGCTTGGCAGCCATAAAACGTGATAGCAAATAATGCAATGATGGGTAAAAAAATCATTTAAATTAAAAAAAAATACTCATTTGTACTAATTTTCTCTTTTATTTAACAAGATCAGGACTGGTTTCACTCTTTACGAGTATTATCAACTGACAATGCAGTAGAAATGAATATAAAAATATTTTTAATATTATGTAATGGCTTTCCACCAAGTATTGCCAGTGAACACCCCGAAAGTGTAAAATTTCGTTGTTTGTCACATTAACTATAAATTAAATTCGAGTGAATAAAATTTGCGGTTTGAATACTGGAAGTTAGTTTTTTCAGAAAATATTTACATGTTTACGTATAATATATGGTAGCCGGTAAATTGCTCGAATGGAAATTGCTCGAATTACAAATTATTCGAATTGCTTGGTTATTTAAACAATTTTTCACGACTTTTTCTACGAATTTCATTTTTATCTTGTGCGACGCTTGTTTAGAGAGTGAAATATATAAATAATTTTCGTAAGTATTTATTTTAACCGTGTTCGCTCCAAATGCGGAACATATGATCTTTTAATGGAGTTTATCTCAACAGAAGTGTTTTTACGAGAACTGCTTATTAATTAGTTACTCAAACTGTTTCTATATATTTCCAGAACACATAGAAGACTAGGGCTAAGACAGAACAAACGGACAAAACAAACGGAAACAAATTGATTATCTTGTTATTCGAGCAATTTCCATTCGAGCAATTTACCGGGAACCATAATATATATTAATAAACCTACAAAACAAAAGATAAAGTTTCAAGAAATATTATTTTAAAACATTCTGAATTAATAAATATAGTTATAACACGACATTTCTATATTTTAAATTTGTATTCTTATCTAAGTTTTCAAACATTAAGCAAAAACATAATTTGTCAAAAAATATTTAGAAATTCGTTTATTTAAAATATAGTTATTTTGCTTAGCAGTTTCTTACGTACTTCGCAATAACTATTATTTAATCTGTTTTTGTTTCATTCACCAGCTGAAAATAGAGTCTTAAAACAATATAAATAAACATCGTAAGATACTATAAGCTTTGAACTAAAATAACAAGACAAACACGTGAATACATAAAGATTTTCTTTGAGCGCTGCTTTATTTATATGATAATTCACAGCAGTGTGCATACATTTATAAGGAAAATTGCAAAGAATCTAGTGATATAACATATATATTGTGTACATATATTATATACAACTTATAATATTTTGTATAAACACAGGCTCAACAAAGAAGTGAATTCAAGATTAACGCCGATGGTAGCATTATATTTTTGAGTTTTATAGAACATTTTGAGGAGCCCTGAATAAATTGATTTTTTTTTTTAATTCATGTATGCTTGCGTTAATTTATTGAAAGAAAAAATACATAATTAAAAAGATTAATTTTTAAACTGGGCCGTTTTGTGTTCGTGAGGAAATATTTTCTTTTCGGGAATTAGTTAGTTGAAAACTTGCGAAGCTGTGGTTACATTTTTTATTTTTAAAGTTAATATAAGTTTGGTTTGCGTTTTAAAAATGATATGCTAAATCAATTTTACGTTATTGTTATAGAACATTAAAGTGACTAAACAACACCAACAGTTTCGAAATAGTTTGCTGGCAATAGTTACATGACTGGCGAATAAATCTCTTTGAGACCGAAATTCTTGGTCTCAGACATGACACCAGATTAAAACTCACATAAAATTTATGTCACCAACATACTATCACAAGTATGTCTGGCTAAATATTTTGAAAGGATAATTATGTTATTTTCTCTGAAATTTAGCATCGAAACTTATTTAGTGGTGAATCGTGATACTGTGAAATTTCAGTTTGTTCAACAAGTTTGAATTAAAATATATTATGCATGAAACTAGAACAACAATTTTTAATGGCTTAGTATTTATTGAATTCAGGCTAATGTTTCTATCGCTGGATAATATTTTATGTACTATAAAACCATACTAAAACAAATTAATTTAATGTTGGTAAGTAGAATTTAAACTACAATGTTTTTTTATAAATTATATTTGTCTTTATTTAAATCAGAAAGAGGGAGGGATCTTTTTGAATAAAGGATCATATTTCAAAGTTCAAAATGAACACCCAGCCATAAGTAAAATAAAATTTATTTATTGATTTATCAATAACTTGGTGGAACTCCACTGTAATACAGCAAAAAATAACACAATTTTTAGGTTTACAAATATTATTTTTTTATATTGTTGATAGCTATTTCGGCGTATACCTTCATCAAAACTATGTTTAAACCTACATTTACTAAGCTATATATACTGGCTTAGAAGAGATACACAATACATCTGGTTATCTACTCTAACATCGTAATTTATATTACATTTATTAACATGATTTTAGTGTTTCTAAGAACGATAACCTATATATGAGATTATTCAAAGTAAATTAGTTTAAATTAAAGTGATATTTATTTTTAGTTACATTAGAGGTTTTAATATATTTTTTTGTCATTTATCTCTTCTAAGCCATTATATAAAGCTGAGTAAATGTAAGTTTAATCATAATTCTGATGAAGGCATAGGCCGAAATAGCTATCAACTATATAAAAAAAATATTTGTAGAAGGAAATACTTTGTTATTTTTCAACTTACAAAAATACGAATTTTAGATGAACACTATTTATAACCATGATCAAGAAATTTATTTTAAAACATTTTTTTCAAAATCAAATCTGAAACAATGATCCTTAACGGATAATATCGCAGAGAAATCAAAACAAGCGCATTTAATTACAAACTGCATATTTGTTTTGAAATTTTGCGTGTGTGATGTATTCAATACAATAATATTTTTTTTGAAAGACTGCTTTGGTTCAAAATATTATAAAATGAAATGAGGCTGAAATTAAAATAAAAACTTTTCTCGCGGAAGTATAATTCCAGCTGAATTTGAGCGAAAAGAGTTTCGGGCAAAATATTCCCTTATTTCGTGTTAATTGCTGCGAGTAAAGTTTTTTCAATCGCGCCAACTTGAAAAAGCTTCCCCACATTTTTAAACTTTACTTCAGAAACTCTTTAATTATGAAAATAATGTTAACTGGCAATTTATGGGAATATTTCTAATGTAAATTCTTTTTGAAGAAATTACGAAAATTTTTAGGCATTTAATTAATATATTCGTTTAAATATTTTGATCCATAGCGTCTTGTTTAAGGAAATATTATAAAATTTAATTTTATTAGTCTATTTTAAGTTTGTTGGATCTCTTTAACCCGTTGCCAATTCAATTTATTTGATAAAATAATTTAATACCATATTTTTTATATTACCAAAGAGACAGACAATTTTTAATAATAGTTTCAAGGAAGGGGAAATAATTTGATTTATACATTTTTACCATAATGTTTTTTAGAGACATAAACGAATCAATAGTAATATATACATACATATTAAGCAATTTTACTATACAAATATTTGTAAAAAAAATGTATGAAAACTAATCAGTATGCAACATGAAAAAGGAGAGTGAGAATTCTTTTTTAACTGACTTGATGACTTGCAAGGGCTTAAAATCAGCTAGAAAACATATATTTCTACACAGCTGCCATTATCAAACAAGAAGAAAAGAATTTTCTTTGTGCTCACAGCTTTTTGCTGCTAAAAACTCTTTGCTACTTTTAAAAGCAAAGGGTAGTCTTACAAAACATAATTCGCGTGAATATTTAAAAATGCTTGTTACTAGATAATAAAAGTGCAATATCTCACACCAATCAAGTTGTATAACAGAAAGAAAAAGTTTTTTACTAGTTATATAAGTAGATTGTTTTATTCAGTTAAATTGCGGTAGGTAATTCTGATTATCTTAAATGATTGCTAGAAAAATAATATGCACTATTTTTATTTTGTATAAATGTAAATGTGTGCTTAAAGTAAACGTTGCCTAAAAAGCTCACATTATTAAAATTCTGTTTTTATTTACACACAAACTAATTTATTACTTTAATCATGTATGAAAATTATGATGAAACTTACATATAATGAAATAGCAAAAATGTAAATAATAAAAGACTCGCTCGAATGGCTGCAAAAGATATTTCATAGTATGTATTATACGTATTTTTTAACGTTTGTACCTTCAATGTAAAGCATTTAGATTTCTTAGGTATCATTTCAACAGAAAATAATAAAAAAATGTTGTTATTCAATTACTAAAGCTAAACATTGACTATCGAAGAAGATGGAAGTAGAAAAGGCCAAAAAGTTAGCTGATCGCTCTTAAAAGACCACACTTTGACAATCGGACGAGTTTAAGAGAGAATAAATTATTTTAATTAGAAATATTGATAAAACGAATAAGAAATTAAAATAGAATTCCAAAAACATGTTTACATTGTGGAATATTTTGAGAAAATTGTTTCGAATTAAGACTCATTAAAAATAGTAAATCTGTAATATAATATATACCAAGAACTTTGATAAGTATTTATAATACTCAGAAATATTCTGTTATTATAGAAGTTGGGCTCAATTAATTTTCAAGTTCATTTATTAAAAGGAATTTGTTATGGTTGAATTATTAATATAATATTTTCAATTTTTGTATTCAAATGTTTATCATCTATATTTAAAATATTCATAATGAAGTTACAAGAAATCCTCTTTAAAGCCTACCCAAATGTAACACTGTTAATTGACGTCGGTTCAATAAATTTAATACGCTACATCGATTCAACTATTAACATTAACACGGCCTGACAAGTGGGTGGATTCATAATCCACATTGCAAACATTTGACGTAAAAGAGGTTAGTTATTTGACAAAGATGCTAATTTGCTATCCACGTCAATTACATCCCTAGGCAATATCCAAGGCTAAGTCGTAGTTATTAGCAAAAGCTTATTCATATCCGTAATATTAATCAATTATTTGAAATTAAACTTACGTTGCAAATACCTTGATTCTAAGAAGAATTGCATTCAAAAACGTCTATTATCAAAAAAGCACTAAGTGATTTAAAAAAACTTGTGCAAGTTTTAAATATGAAATTAAATGTGATGTCTTTGTAATTACAATTTAAAAACTGTGTGTATTTTCCCCCCTGCGTCCAGCAGATAAGGAAAAAAGCTTCAATTCAAAGTCCAAGAGTCCAAAGTGTTGCCTCTGCATGCTAGGCTGACTAAAGATTATCTGATGGTATACATATAGTATATATAGATTTAAATGAAGTTATTGAAAATTTTCTTTAGAGTCTAGTCTAGTCTAGTTTTTTATACGACCCGGGTTTGAAGAATGGTTGAGATTAAGTCAGCGATGCCTATTGGGACCGTATGAGTGCGGACCGCAGCAAATAACTCAAGCTGACATTTAAACGTATCACTTTGCGTATTTATTTTCTGCTGTGTTCTGAAGTGTATTGTAAATGTATATCTAAAAAGCAAGTCAGTGGAAAAGTAACTTTGGCATATTTTCCAACGTCAGTAAAAATGCACTTCACATCACTACCGACTGCGCGCTATCGGATGAATTGTTAATGACTTCTTGCATTCAAAGGCAGGTGAATGTCGAGTATGTGTTCAATGTTTTTGTTTATATGTCACGTAATGTGAGATTGACATGGGGTGTTACTAAGAAAGTATTATGCTTGTTTTTTTTATTATTTCATTCGTATAATTTGTTTACACTAAAAAATATTTAAAAACAGTTTAATTAAAATCTCAGTATTCTTCACACAAGCTGTTCAGACTATTAATTTTATTATGAAAATGTAAAATACATGATTTATAGCAGGGGTTGTGAAATTTTTGACCTTTGCGGGTGAAATCATATTGAAATTAGTCGTGGCGGTCTACTAATGCTGTATGTGCTAGGTTGTCATTAAAAGTGAAGTTATTCAAAGAAAATCGAATGTGTATGAAAGGGAAACAAAATAAATAGATAGTAAAAGACGCACTCAATTCTTTTTAAAAGTTTATGGCGGGTGACTTAGAAAGGCTACGCAGTCGACGTCGTGGCTACCGCTGCTTTAATAGTATCAATTAATGTTGATAACTTGATTTTTTTTTAAATTTCAAATTTTAAAAAAATACTTGAAATTACAGCATACGTAAATGTGCCAAATATTTTAAATTTGAAAGATCATACGGGATAATCTCGATGAGGATTTTTTTGTAAGTCAAGAATAATTAAGAATTTCAACTAAAGATGCTTGGTGAAATCTCAATATTCAATTTGAATCGTTTAAATTTTCAAAAAAGGCAAAACACGGGTCCGTTATTGACAAAACGTGTAAATGTACGAAATTCCAACGATTCAAATTTAAGCCAAGAATAATTGTCATAGAAAACAGTAATCAAAAATTGCCTGTTCGTACTGAGACTCGAACCCGTGAGATCCATCACAGAAGCCAACGACCTTGACTGCAGCATCGAGGGCCTTACATATTTAATTAGGCTTACAATATTATATACTATAATGCTTTTGAACCAGAAATGGGGAAAAAATACATAATAGAAGAAATGTACCCGAATGATATTTTAGCTATATTTGTTTAACGACACCACCGATTTTTTATGTAGCAAAAACAATCAGTAAAAGCTTCTAGCTGTATACTCAAAACTCACACATTCTCCCATATTTTTGTAAATCCAACAAATATTAGGTAATACTAGTCACTGATCAGTTTGCACTTAAAAAGCGCTCATTGCAACTGTCTGACTGAATATGATCGGTCGGCAGCGTTTGGTGATGGATACAAAAATGAGAAATCTTAAATAAGTTTGCTTCGTTAAAAGAGTTGACACAATATTAAAATTTGACTAACAAACATATTTCTAGTAACTAAGTGGAAAATTTTAATGACATGTGTGACCTCGTCGAGTTCCTACATTAATGAAAATCTGAATTTATTTGATTTAAATGGCTTATGTGATTTTATTGTTGGTCACCCGGCATTTTAAAACGTCACTTTGTCTGAAACAAACCGTCAGCATTATGTGACAGAATGAAACATACATTTGCATTTCATGCCACATGCACATTCCTTTGAAATAAAATAGTAAACTACGGAACTGCAGATTGCGTATTTATTTATGGGTATACGTTTGAAAACTTCTAAGATTTCTAAAATTAGCAGCTGATAAATCTCAAATAAAAATGTAAAATAATATTTTGTATGGTACTTTGTTACAATGTGTAAATGTAAAATATTAAATATAATTTTTCAAATTATATCTATACATTTTGTCATCAACGACACGGGTTTTAGTTCATTCAAGTTCATCTATACACTAGAACAGCGGTCGGCAAAGTGTGGTCCGCGTGAAAGTTTTAGCGGTCCGCAGAAAATTTGACATTATTTTATGAATAAGGTGCGTTTTAGACGGATTTGATCACTTTTTTTTCAATATTTAACGCAAAAGTCTTGTTAGTGCTCCCCTGGATTAAAATTTTGAATTTAGTGATACATGAACCCAAAAAGTTTGCCGGCCGCTGCACTAGAATGCCTGAAGATGCCTCACGGTGGAATTCAAGCTCTTAGTGAAAAAGTAATTCAACCAACCAACTGAAAGTCAAAATCTTATATCATTTCAGATTTTCGAAAAAAAATCTCAATTTATCTAAAATATTCATAATGAATTTTATTATGAAAATAAAAAGAAAAATAATCCTGTAGATAATGATGGATAAAATATATTATTTTTAAGACCTCTTACAATTTATGCTTGTTTCATTTTAAATGCTGTGTTAGCTAACAATGTACAAAAACTTAAAAAAAAATGTTTTTGTACTTCCGTTTGTTCTTGGAAAATTCTTAAAAAAATATATGTAGGTGTATTGATGTATTCGTGATTTGATTGTATACATTTTACAATACGAGATTTTTGCTTTGGCTTTAATAAAGTATAAAACGTGTTCAAATAAAAATAAAAATCGAATTTATTTTATTTAAGTATTTAATCAACATTCTGTTACGTAGTTTACAAACTATTTGACTGAATAACAAGCAGTCTTTGTAAAATATGTTACGTTGGCAGCTTGAAAATAAAATTTATAAGAAGAATATGCGCTCTTTGGTAGAAGAAGACATCATAAAAAAATGTTTTACAAAAATGCAATAAGTACTTTTTCAACATCATTATTTATGTATTAAGACTTTAAAAATAAAAGAGAGAGTATTTCAAATCTGTTTACTTAGTTTTAAGTCCCATTTTACAGCCTACAAAGCGCATTTCAAATAAGTTCACAAACGAAAGCTCACCAAAAAAATAAAATAAATAACTCAGGCTGAAAAGACACAAGAGGAATCACGCCCAGAGAAGGTTTAACAAACAACCAACAGTGGTTTGAGTTTTATTTGTTCTTTGGACCAAGACGTCTTCAAGAATATGCGAAAATTAGGAAAGATGAAGGACACCTTTGCTGAAAAGATTTTGATAACTCATAAATTAATTATAAATAAGACTCCTCGTGTAAAATATCATAAAGATTTACATTATGATTATATTAGTGAGTATCGAAGTGAAATGTTACAGCGTGATAAATATACTGAGAAAGTTAGGTCATGTCTTGAAATAACTCATATCTTAAATATTTTTATGAATATTGCACAAATGTATGCAATACGGAAACTTTTGACTTACATGTTAAATTTAAATATACTATACCTTAATTTTAAAAAATGAAAATATGATATTCATTTAAAATGTGAAAATAAATTAAGTTTAAAGATATTTTTTATTTATACTTATACCACATAAATGATTGCTAGAAATAACTTTGCTAGAAATTGCTAGAAGATTTTTTTGTTGTTGTATAGGGTTGCTGTTAATTTCAATAAAATAAGCTTCATATCAATAAATTACAAACTGTTTCGTTCATAAATAATAATGACACCGTTGTAGGCTTTGAACATTCTACAACACCGAGTAATAAAAAACTAATTATAAATGACACAGTCTAAGTGTAGCAATAGATAATCAGAGTTAAATTATTGTTGACTTCTATTAATTTTAAATAATATAAAAATGAATTAAATTGACATTTACTTTGTAAAAATCTACTAAAATAAGGTCAAAAATATCAAAATATTTTGGTTCTACATTTTTTAAAATTTAGTTGATATCCGTTTCAGATTTACGCTCTTGTCAGACATATAGTAAAAAACGAAAAAAAAATAACCTAATAAAAGGGCGGTGTGAATGAAACGTGTTTTCAGAAGAAAATATAATCTAGACTGTATTTAATTAAATAATACAAATAAATATAGCAAAATATCGCGAAAATTTGTCAAAATATGTCATGCGTAAAATCAAAGAAATATACAAACATTTTAATTATGAATAAGTTACAAGAACTATTGTTATAAAAGAATAAGTTGATCATATCAGTTTTTGGTATTTTAGCTAAATCTCTCCTCGTTTGCTTATGGCCTCGTTAACTAGAAATGTTCTCTAAAAATCTTTTAGATAATACGTTTAAATGGACCAAAAATAATAATTCTACCCAACAGAGTATCAAACTTGAAAAATTCTACTCGGTGTGTGGGCTTATTATTTTTAGACAAATTTTTCACTTATTCACAACGTAGTGCTGTTTTTACGGTATTATTCTATGCGTGTCGAATGAATGTGTCATAAACGTTCCATAGCTCATGTTTTACTTATTTCTCTGTAGATTCTAGATTTTGCACCCTCATCAAATGGGTGACGTTTTGATAAGGGTGGTATTACGATTCTCAAGGAGCCCCAGTTACTCTGGGCAGATGTGTATTGTGAAATACGTAGATAAAAAAAGTGACCAAACCATCTCGGTCTTACGGAACTGGAAACGCGATACGAATCAAACAATCAGATTCTTCATTAAATCAGGATTAAATGTCTTTCAATATTTTTTTAAGCAGTGGAGAAAATAAATTTCTTGTTTTTATATTTTTAAATGGAAAAAATAGTCAAAAAACATTGAAAAATAGTTTTACTGCCCAATAAAACGATACAGTCGAGTCCATGACACAGAAGTCAACGTCGTTGGCTTTCATGCTGGATAGACTTCACGGATTTGAATTTCAGTTCGAACAGCATTTTTTCAATCGATTTTTCAAAATTTCTACTCCACCATTCTAATCCTAAAATAACGGGATGTTCTGAGAGTTATTAATTTTTCTCAAGCATCAATAATTAAATTTTTATGTCATCAAAAAGCCATTTGGTATTTAATTTAAGATTTCGACTGAAGGTGCTTGGTGGAATTTCAATATTAAATTTGAATCGTTCAAATTATGTCAGTTCAAGTTCATCCGTGCGCTCAAACGCCTGAAGATGCCGAAAGGCGAAACCCGGGTCGTTAGTGACAAAATCTGTGGGAGTGTACATAATTTGAACGATTCAAATTTTCCATTTGGTATTGTTGCTGATATAGTGAATAGTTTACTGTTTTTAGAATAGTGTTGAAAAAAATGGTCACAATAGTTTGCGAAAACAGTTCACTGGTTGCACACACCACAAGACCCAAGGGCCAAAAGTTAGATGGACACCCTCGTTTGCTATAATACATTCGTGATTCCTGGGGCGTATGTCTACTAAGCACCAGTACAGTCTGATGGTACTCCTCTTATTCTGTTGTTCATTCACTTGTCAAGAGAGAGGACATTCATTATGAAATAACAACGAGAAGCCGACGTATAGATATCCAAATACTTTAAAATCAGCTTGTATGGGGAAAGGGATCGAATGATTTGACTTGTCAAGTGATGTAGAGACAGGTTTCTTGACATTTGATTAAATTTGGCTCCAGAAATCTCATTTCAATGGTTGATTGAAGGATAGACAATTTCAGAGCCTCGTTTCAATTTAACGTATAAAATGTATGTTAACACACTATATTCGATACACATAATTACAATTCTGTTTATTTCACAACAAATTATATTATTTAGCCCAAAGTTTCTCATTTTTTTTAGCCCGTGGCCTCTTTTGAGTCTCATATTTTTCTGTGTACCAATAGTCATTAGTTTTTCTAGACCCGAGAAACAATTATTTCAAAAGAAAGATTTTAGGTGAGAAATTGAGAGCTTCCAATTTTGTTTTAGCTCGCTCGCTGGCAGATTTTCATATCCTAGGAATTTACGTATTTCCCAAAATGTTTAAATGTGGGACCTTTTTTTAGTTACATTTACCTTTGTTGCCATTGCCCCCCCCAATATTGTGCTATGGCTCCAATAAAAATTGTCAATCCCGAAATTCCGGGATTAAAAAAAGGGTCCGGGATTT
This sequence comes from Himalopsyche anomala, assembly GCA_031772345.1. Taxonomy (NCBI): domain Eukaryota; kingdom Metazoa; phylum Arthropoda; class Insecta; order Trichoptera; family Rhyacophilidae; genus Himalopsyche; species Himalopsyche anomala. Next base: position 22,079,935 of record CM062833.1, on the reverse strand, counting down.
GATTTTCTCAATTTCGATATCCCGGGATTAGTACTGCCACAATCTCGGGATTTCAGGATGCGGGATCCTGTGGTTGGAGACCGTAAGTATAAGTTGCTACCATTACAGTTCACATATGGTATCAGGCAACACTATTTTATTTTGTTTTAAAATAATGTTTCGATCATCGTGTGTTTATGATAACCACAAAATTTCACCATCGTGAAATTTGAAAATAGTCTCAACCTAATAATTATTTCTTAATGGTGAATACTACGGTGAATATAAAATAAAAGCTACGAAATAATAAATTTATTACGACCACAGAACTAAGAATTGCTGACTAATAAAATATAAGTTTTCAACGTTTCGTAGAAATTGTGTTTAATATTTAAAACTAAAAGTCTTTTTTGATATTTCAATTAAATAAACTCGAAGAAAATATTCACGAATGTTTTATTACTAAATATGTTAAAAGGTATGCCAGATATTTAAATAGTAAAGTAAACGGTAAAAGGGTTAATAATGTTTAATTAAATATTTGCTTCGCTTATGTAGGTTAGTCGAAAATAAGTATTAAATTGTCTGAATTAATTAACTTTTCAACTTATTTTCTTGTATCGTGAATTCCTCAAAAACGCTTATTCTAGCCGTAGCAAGTTAAGGAATCTACATCTCAGTAAAGTTGCGAATTTTGATAGGCGACTTCGAGTTAAGACGTGATTTTATTACTACTAAAAAATATTTTTGATAATTAGTTTTCAAATTAATGGCATGCCTTTGATGGAATTTACAGAAATGCGTTGTTTTATAAATTTTATCAGAAAACTTTTTTTCATTAAAAAAATTATCCATTTATTATTCTTGTTTTTGTTACACAAAAATAATAAAAATTTATCAGTTAATAAAAATTCAAAAACAAAAATTTGTAATCAATGCTAAAATTTATATTCAAATAAAATAAATTATCAGACAACTTTTTTGTTATCTTTTATTTACTACTATAAGACGAATTATAAGAAACGTAAAGTTGTTATACATATTGATAAACAAACTGAAAGAAAAGTTAACTTTATTCATATTTATTAACAAAATAATAATAATATAATAACAGAGCAAAATGTTGAATATATAATAAATACGAGTAATAAAAACATCGCTTAAGTCTGTTAAAAATAATATTCAAATTAATTTGAAATCCGTTTGAATTCAGCCACTAACCACCCTGGTTTTCCTTTAAGGCATTTTCAAACATTTGTTTTTTATGGATGAATTCAAGCTTAGAGTAAGTAAATAGGAAAAGATCATATTATTATAACCACTAAGTCGAAGAACTACATTGATGTTGCCTGAATTTATTATAATAATACTGATTGTTTATATTATTGACAAACATGTGACCTGAAGAATCAATACTTATTATTTGGAAAGTAATTTTATCACAGACACTATTTTTTTCTAATGGAGGTATCTCAACAAAAAGTTTTCTGTGAGAACTGTGTGTTACTCACCGCTCAACCATTTTTTTCCATAGAGAGTAGTAGGAATATAATGATAAGGCTAGGACACGACTAGTGGTAAACTAATCTTTCTCCATACGCCTAGCTATTTTGAAAAATTGGAAGGGTGAAAGGGAATTTTTAGATATCACAAACACCCATAGACATGCCTTCAAACAGAAATCAATAAATCGATTTAAAATATGCTGTTCGTAATGGGACTCGAACCCGTGAGATTTGGCACGGAAGCCAGCAACGCTAACCACTGTGCCATAGGACCTGAAAAATTACCTTTTTTATTTCATTTATTTGTTTAATTTTAAAATTTAAAACTAGTTGATAAGAAAAACTAAGACACCATTTTTTATAACACTTCCTCTACAGTGCTTAAAAATACTTCCGAAATGTTGCTGGCCCTTTAGGAACCAAGTGAAAAACATGATTTTTAATATACATACGTCCTGGCGTCAAATGGCGGTAAGTGTTAACATGTTTTTTTCACTTGGTTTTTTAAGAACCAGCAATATATTGGAAGTATTTTTTAGTACCGTAAGAGGTGTGCCGTTGAATCGTAAAAGAAAGCTGGATTAAAATAATTAATTGCACATAGCATTCACTAGATGGGCAAAAAACAGCCATATCTAAAGTTTCAAATGTTACTTTGAACCAATCACTCTTTGTTATTGACCTTGCAGTCAATATTTGTATGTTTTCTCACTCCCCTCAGTTTTGGGTCTACACACATGACGTAAGGAGAGTGATTAGTAAAGTACTCGTTCTACTTCTAACAGTCTTTAAGAAAAATTTTGGACAAATGATTTTTCGTTAAACAACTTAGATTAAGATGTTTCATTAGGTGTTCTTTGCACGCACATTTAAAGAAAATAATGAAAACGAATCGTAGATTATTTCGTGGTTTTTTTTCTTTTGATACTTTTTCATGGAATATGTTACGTAAAAATAAATGGAATCATCAAAGAAAAATAAAAATTCAAAATAACTTCTTGAAAAGTATGTTTATCTCTAACACTTTTTCACCTCAGAGAAAAGTAGAAATAAATATGCCACGAAAGTTTATTTACGTGGAAAGCCGTTATGATATATTCAAAGGTTTTCTTTTGAACCGGGAAATGCATTTCCTGCCACATCTACGTTTCCCAGGCATCTTTATGTGACGCCTTATGTGATTCAGGGAAGCTTTTAAACGCGCGGAGATTTTTTATGAATAAATTACATACGTGGATGATAACAGGAGTAATGACACCCCCTTTGAACCGGTTGACTGTTTTGTTGGGTATTCTTTTATTCATATCTACATAAACATGTTTTAAGCCATTAGGTAGAATAGAAAACATGGACATAATGTGTGAGATAATATTGTTAACATTTTTTATTATATTTTTTATATACAAATATAATCTATGGTATACCTACATGCATTTGGTTTACCAACCGTTTCTAGTAATGAGAAGTATGTATATAAAAATTAACCCACCAATAAACGATGTAAATGACTTTAGCTCATAATATAATTTAAAATAAACCAATATTTGAATATAATCTCTTCGTATCATTTATTTAGAATTTAATATTGTTTAAATCTTAACCAAACAATAAGCATGCACGAGCATAAATGTATTAAATACAATGATTGAAAATAATATACATAGTCTAATGCAAGGGTGGCCAACCCTTGGCCTGCTGGGTGTCTACTTGTGGCCCGCGGAGCATATGCACACATTTTTTTTATTTCAATGTACATAAAACTATCAAAAAAACATTCCAACGTGCGTAGTTCGTATCATATCTCATATATGGAAGTATCTCAGTACATTGATTCAACTATCGTGACAACTTTTTGCTGCATTTTCAACGCCATTCTCTGTAGACGTAAATTTATTTACAAATGGAACATTGTGAAATGTGTTGTGATGCACAGTTAAAGGAAAAATTCAATCAGCTTGGTTTGGAAGAGTTTTACAAAACATATTTGGACAAGGAAATATATCCTACAATGTACAAACATGCTCTATCGATGGTCTCGCTATTTGGAAACAGCTTTTTAGTCGAATGAAGCATATTAAATCTAAAATGAGAACACGAATCACTGTTGAGCATTTGGAAAACTGTTTGCGTGTAGCAACAACATCAATCGTTATCAACATTGATGCACTTAGTTTTGACAAACAATATCAGACGTCTCACTAAAATTTATTACATTTCGTTTATTGTTTCTTATTATTTTTTGTATTGCCTAACTAATCTTATAAATATGTTTGATTCTCATTTTTGTTATATCATCTTAAAAAACAATATATTTCTTGTTTGCTTTGAATAATAAAAGAAATTTAAGAAAAAAAATAAACGGCCCGGTAGGAAATCTCATTTCTAAAATCTGGCCCGGCTGCTGAGAAGGTTAGCCACCCATGGTTTAATGCTTCCTTAATCAAAGAAAGTATTTCTTCATTAATTTTAAGTCCTGAGTGTGATCAAATTATTGTGATCATAAATGACACTTTTAATAACATTCAAAAAAAACTTTTTTAATATTACAAACACAAAAATGATCACATTATAAACCTACCTTTAGACAATAACATGATAATGGCATTTCAGTCAATTCAAATGATCGTCAAGAGTTTGAAACTTTTATGTTAAACGTGCATTTTTGCAAACCGAAAAAAACCCTCTTTTCTCTTCCGAACGAGCAATTTTGTAATTTAAATTTCAAATAAAATCATTCAATTCAAGCAATAAAAGAATTGTGATAAAAAGTTTGATTTTTAATTTCTAAGGGTTGTTGAAAAAAACGTAACTTTTTCTGAACCCATTGTCTGCAGCGCTTTGTGTGGCGATTTCCCAAACAGATTTATTTGTTTCAAATATTTTATCTTTAGAAGCGCGATTCATAAACTCTGATGAAAAATTAAAACATTTTTTATTTGTTATTACCGCTTTGCCGTTTTCGTTTAAATTTATGTGCTCCATAGCAAAATAAAAGACAAACCAAACAAATATAAACATGCAAGGTTTTTTTAAATTTCCACGTAGGTGTTTATTCTTTTTTACTTATAAATATTATTTTAATAAAATTATTTATTTTTCGACAAACATAAAAAAACATATTTAAAAAAGAATAAAGCAATTAAAATGATTTTAATTATCATAAGTAAGGATACATGTATATTTTATAAGACAACACTTTGTTTGTTATTTTCACTAACATAAAAGCTATTGATGACGATCTGGATTAGCTTTTAAGCTGGTCTAACACAATATTTTAAGTTTACGGTGTGCAAATAGGTATAATAAGAATATGCAAATTATAAAAAAAACAATTTATACGAAATGTGACAGTTGACTTTTATATTATATATAGTTAATCAATGTTAGTAATTAAAGTAATTAATTGTGCATGCATAATTTTTAAATATTTCTTAAAGTAATCTTGAAAAGCCAAATTTTGGAAAATTCGTTAAATACAGTTTTTATGGAAAAAATGTACTTTCTGTTTTTATTTATTTAAATGCCAAAAATCAAACAAAAGATCATTAGCAACATGTTGAAGTACCGTATTCATTCTTAAAGATACAATGCTCACTCTTTAAAAAAGAATGACTACATAATTTAACGCCGACTTACTGTAAATCTTTTGCCATACTGCATTGCACTCTAAAATTAAAATAATAATTTAACAACAAAATGTCATACTTGTTTTTGGGTGTCCTTTGTACACCACGGTTATTTGGAATTATCATCATTTTACCTATCATATAATCATTTATTGCAAAAAATCACGCTTGTATTTATACTTTTTTTAACAGTTCTTCCGTCTCTCAAGTGTTTTTTCTGATTTTTATACAAAATTAAATGTCAATTATTATGCAACTTTAAATACTCATATTTACGCCAAATGCACTACCAAATTAATCGTAAATTTAACTATAATAGTTTACTCAAAACTGTTACTATCAGCTTAAAATATTAGTTAACATATATTAAATCGTAGGTACTCGGTGCTATTATAATAAATTAAAAAACTGTGCGGCCATCCATGCCAGAGACTGCTTTCGTTGAATTTTTGATACTCAACATTTTGTACGAGTTTAAAAATAAATATAAAAAAATAAACAATTTATGTGGCAGTGATTAAGTAATATTTTTATATGGTTGTCGAATAAATGTGATCATCCTTTTCGAAGACATAATTCAAATCACAATGGAATATTATATTCGGTGATCAAATTTAGTAACCGAAGCCAATTGTAGGCCGTGTCAAGAGTATGAAAGAATATCTAATCAATCAGAAGCAGTCTCCTAACCAGCTCGTAAAAAAACGAATTGCCTTCAAGACGTTGAACGATTTTGCAAAAATTACTCCAAGAAAAAATACCCTCGGAGGTTGACAACGTTTCAACTAAGACAAATCGGGAAATCTTATCAAAGGAAGGTATAACTTATGAAAAAGCTCGAAGAATAAATTTTCAAAAGCCCTTTTTGACGGTGTGCCACTCTTAAGAAAAATCTACCACCCCGTAAATCGATCGAATGAATACAAAAATTTACGCCTTATTTATAAATAATGAACTGTTTTTTTCCTATACAACTTAGAAACCTTTATAAATTTGATTATACTTCAGCATATCTTGTTGCATGTTTTAATATAGTTATATGCTTGATGTGGCGCAAAAATCCTAATTAACTTCTAATTTTTAAGAGAGTAATAAAAAGCTTTGCTGAAAACTGACTTGTAAAATCTACATAGAATAAAACTATGTTTGCAAAGCATATGATTTACAATTAAATTCGATAAAATTTTATTCCATTTGTTCTATCACATGCTTTGCCTTTTCTAAAAGTAAGTTAAAATAGTAAGGTGTATGAATAAAATAAATATTGATTGTAATTGTTAAGTTATAAATAAAAAAAATAAAATCGACGTCTTTATGATTATACGACAGAAAATTTTATTCTTTTTGGGGAAAATATGTTTGAATAACCCTTATGTTCATTAAAGCTTTTTTCTAAGATAAAAACAAATCTTTTAAAAAATTAACTTAGTTACAAATATCTTTAGAAGATTTTGCAGCTGAGTGGTAAACACTGTTGTCGTTCTAACTTTCTTTCTACCCATTGATTTTCCAATCGATATGTAAAATTTTGTGATGTTCTTAAATCTACCCAACCACTCCGTGATTTGTAGCAACTGTTAGCTCTTTTTTAACTCAATCTGATATCCTTCCACTCTCTCATAAGATATGTTTGGGCGCTAACTATTTTTTGTGTAGGATATTAAAGGTGCATTACATAATATATTGGCTGTTCACAACGGAAGAGTCAAAAGCTTCCGATTTTTAGATAAAAAGCAAGTTACATAATCGTTTAAATCAACGCTTTGTTTTGATTGTTTTTTTAACGGATAATTAACTATTTTATGTTCATAAGAAATTTTTTGAACTTTTTTCCTAAAACTTGAACTGTCAAATCATGGTTGGGTCAAAAACTCTTACTGTGATTATTTTCTACTAGCACCCGTAGGTTGTTGTTGTTGTAACTCAAAATTTTAAAGTAAGTTACATATATTATTAGTGTCTCTAACTGACGGGTGTTCGTCAAAGATGTATTGAAAAGTAAGCCAAGCAAAAAACAAGAGAATGAATTGACTTTCTTTTCTGCAAGAGTGAAACTCTGACAGAGGTTCGTCACGGGCAAAAAGTGTGGTTTTCTTTTGTTGAAATTTGATAAGAAATTGCTATATTGATTGGCGTATCTGACAGAAAAGAAATAAACGTGGGAGGGTCTTGTGTACACATACAGGATGAATAATTAAATTAATAATATATTACTTAATTAGTCTATTTAAAGTATGGCAAAGGATAGTCTATTTAAATTATCAGGTCAGTGAGGTAGCGGTCATCGTTGTTGGCTTCTGTGATGGATATCACGAGTTTGAGTCTCAGTTAGAACAAAAATTTTCAATCCAATTCAGTTTGAAGGCATGTGTGTTTGTGATGTCTTTAAACTCCTTCTTACCTTTCCAATCCTAAAATAAACGGGGCGTATCAAGAGCAATTATTCTACCACTAGTTTTGTCATAGCCATATATATCCCCACTCTCTTAAAAAATGAGAGGTTGAGTGTCTGAGTAACAAACATTTCTCAAATTAAAAAAAAATGTTGAGATAACTCCATTAGGAATGCTCCAAATTTTGAGCGATTATGGTTTTAAAAATTGTCTTTTAATTTTATTGTCTTTCAAAAATACCAAGTAAGTTATTTTTTTAAATTAAACTAATAGATAAATATAAGACTGAATTTAAAGATTCAATGCATATAAAAACCACTATAAGGTTTTCAGAATCAAATGACTTATTTGCCTTTAATGATATATTTTTTTTTACAAAATCAATATATCTAGCATGAAACAATCTCTGAAATGAAAAATGTTCTCAATTTGTAATAAAAAATGATCTTTAACCTAATCACTGCCAGACTTATCTTAAGATATCTCGGTAGTACTAATAATTCGGTAGTGTAATAAGTTACAACAACCCTGACTTAAAGAGACATTTTAAAACCCAATAATTTAAGAAAAACTGCTTTTTGTGATACGACAAAAAAAAATTGGTAATTTTATTAATTATTTATATTTATTCACTTTTTTGCTAATTATAGCCGGCGTGCTAGGTAAAGGCGTACTTTTTTCTACGGTAGCAAAAGATTAAAACTCTTAAATAATTTAATATACTTTTTAAATTAGAGTTTCGTTTATAGTGGTCGAGGGAGTTTTAGATGAATAGCTTTTTTACTGTCGCAATGAAACTCTAACGAAGAAAGATGTGGTCAATAACTTTTTTCATCACATCGCTGATGATTCAAATTTAATGGTTTATATAAGTTTAAGCCCCCTGTATATTATATCCGGTATTATGCCGATTGGGATTGTCAGTCGGCATCATCTGACTAGACAATGATATTTTTTCCATCCGCATTGCTTATGAGGTCCTCACTACCTTATTGCAATGTCGAGAAAGACACGGGAAAATACCAAAACAAATAGCAACTTCTTCTCAAAGGGAATATTTTTTTATTCAGTAATACAACTTACGATTTTTTTCTGTTCACTTTGTACTCGTATTTCATTTGATTACATAACATATGTGTCAATCAAAATAAGATTTCCTTACAATTCATTGGTAAGCTTGTGTTATCAATTAATTTTTATACAAGATACATCAGTTTTTTTATTTATATAATGATTGGTTGACGAAATTAAAAAAACGTAATAAATGATAGTTTTGTAAGAAAATAAAATAATGAAGACATCTTTACCATAACCGTGAGAATATATAATTTAGAATTTCGATTGAAGGTGCTGGAATTTCAATATAAAATTTGAATTGTTTGAATTTTGTACTTTTCCATGAGTGTTGTCACTAACCACCTTTCGGTATCTTCAGGAATTTCAAGGGCACGAATTTACTTGAATTGACGCGTAGTAAACAGTTTCTGACCGTTTTCTGTTAACTTTTCCGGTTATAAACTCAAGAAATGCGACCTCAATACCCACATTTTCTTAAATATCTATTTTAATATGGGTGGTACAATGTTTATATTTAAGTTATTTTTATATCATAGTTTTTTGGACCTTTTGTAGTTTATATAAATACGCAATAACGCGATAACATGATAAGCGCCCGCGATAAGCGATCGCTGGTAAGATAGCTGGGCTAAACTCGTCAATTGCAATTTCATATGTGTGCTGGGATGACGTATTTTTTACGCGCAACTTAAAATATGATTATTTATTAAAAAAACACGGATTTTTACAAAAAATGTATGAGGAATGATGCAGAGACATATTTTAAAGCCCTTAGACTATTTTTTTTTTGAAATTCATAAGAATAAGGCCAATAATGAGGAAACCACTGGGGTCCCTAAACGACCCCCATCGGATGAGAAGTATTTTTCTAGTCTCCGAGCCGCGAGAGTTTTAAAATTGCTTTATATAATATAAACACCAAAAACATGCAGCTATCCACATGTGGTTGAATTATGTAACTATTTCAGGTTTTGTGTATGCTTATATTATGTGAATATATTGCTTAAGATCATCAGTTATTTTGTCATGTAACGAAAACATAGAAAAAGCTCGAAACGTTATACTGATCACATTGAGGAAGGTTGTACATAAGTAATAGGGTATGAAACGTAAGATGTCGCATTTTGAAACCCAGATAGCAACATGAAACATCTGAATGACACACTTACGTAAGTAATACTACAGCAATACAAACTATTGGTTTCATCAAGCACTCCACAGTTTTAAGTATATCTTTTCCGGTTCTAAGCTCAAGAAATGCGACCCCAATACCCACATTTTCTTAAATATCTATTTTAATATGGGTGATAGAATGTTTATAATTAAGGTATTCTTATATCATAGTTTTTTGAACCTTTTGTAACTTATATAAATACGCAATGGGATAACGAGATAAGCGCCCGCTTACCAGCGATCGTTCGTAAGATAACTAGGCTGAACGCGTCAGTTGCAAATAAATATTTGCACTGAAATGGCGTCTTTTTTACGCGCAACTTAAAATATGATTATTTATTAAAAAACCACGGATTTTTATAAAAAAAATGTATGAAGAATGACCCAGAGAGATATTTTAAAGCCCTTAGACTATTTTTTTTTGAAATTCATAAGAATAAGGCCAATAATGAGGAAACCACTGGGGTCCCTAAACGACCCCCATCGGCAGAGAGGTATTTTTCTAGTCTCCGAGCCGCGAGAGATATTACGTCAGAATTTTTAACTATTTCGACAAAAATTTTATTGACAAAACTGTCTAATGTATTTCAATAGTGATAGTTTCCAGCGTTGCAGTGATTCGCAGAGCGTCTTGTTGCGATATCGATATCACGTTGTTCGTGCCAAAGTGTACATAACACAATAAAATATAACGTATAATATAATATAACAAGCTTGCAAAAAAGACGATGTCTAATGTCATAGACTTTTCTTGTTGCTTGTGACCCGGATAAGATTGTACAAGTATTTGTATGAGTCTAAACAAACTTTATTAAGCACAGTCCAATAATAGAAAAAGAACAAAAGTGCAGATCATGGGAACGTGTTCATTGGTAATGCTACAACGTTTTCAGTGGAGTTATAAAATATTTTTCGTTTATATAACTTCACAGACTAGTAGAGATTTCAAAACAAAATATAAAAAGAAAAATAGCTACAAAATACTCTGAAAATTTTAAATTGCCCAGAAGATTCAGATTGTCAGGGTTAAATATTGAGCATTACGAAAAACTTACATTCATAATAAATGTTTTGACTATTTGTCAAACTTTGATTAAAAAATGTAAAGTGAGAAACAGAAACTTATCAGCCAAAAGTTAATTTTACTTTTTAAGTTAATTTAAAGTCCTAAAAAAGAGAAAATAACTCATTTATAAGATATATGAAAAAATATGAAGTATTTTGTTTAAAAATCATGACTCTAGAACTACAAGGTTCTAAGTGTATGTTTTTGGTGAAGCAAAAGTTACAATGAATACCCATTATTATACTTAAAAGACAGCTTCATTGTTACTTTTGTTTCGTTAAAAATCTTTATTTATCACCTTATCGTTTATGCATCGAGAAAATATACACCGTTACAATTTATGAAACAATATTTAACAGATCTATGAAAAATGAATTATATAGATGATATAGAATTTAAATATTGATATGATTAAAAATATTCATGCTTTTTCTACGTTTTACGAATATATATATATATATATATATATACCTATAAACTTATAGAGTATGTACATACTACATAGTAGAAAAAAAAGATTAATTTATTTAATTTGTTGCTCAAAAAGGCTTAAATATAAAAATCAGTTGAAAAAAATCACTCGTTCCTAAGTGAAAAAAAAGAGTCTTGCAAAAATAATACAAGCATCAATTTTGTACGCATCAACTGATATCCTAATTTATTTTTTTCTTCTCCATAAATCCCAAACATACGCATCTGTGTGAGGGAATGAGTAAAAAGTGACGCACCTATAGCACGAGGCATTCAATCGGGGCTTTTCAGAATCTGGAAATTAACATACAGCGTATCCGGTCTCATCAATCATAAAGCACAGGGCTCTAAACGCAGCCCCGTATGCAAGAAATTGGTGCTAGAAATATCCCATGAGAATCAGTAAAAACGTTCGTTGTACAGCAATATAAAACGAGTTATCAGACGCTAAATCTAACGAATTAGTATTTATATTATTATATATATTTATGACAAAACACTAACACATTAATAACCTATATTATTGGTTGAAATTTTTAAACTAAGACCTAAAAAAAAGAGAGTGTGTGTGTGTTTTCTAGTCGTTAAAAATGTACACACATGTAAAAAAAATCTCAACCTCATTTGCACACACAATCTCTTTATCTGCGCATGTAGTGCTAGGGAGAGAGTGTCTGGGTTTGCTGCGTTACAAAATGAAAACAGGACTTTATCGCCCGTTGTGGTGTAGTTGGTAACAAATCGGCTTTTCTAATCAGGTCTGAGCTCAAGCCCTAGTTAATTTGAAATCTAGGACATGTGTGTTTTAATTCTGTTTGAGTTGATCCCGAGCGATTAAAAAAAATCATCGAGCTTATCTTTAGTATTATATTTCAAAATATTTGGCAAGTTGGCTGTAGTTTAAATATTTTTTTAATTTTGTTTACTGGTTTCTGAGCGTAAATTTACCACCCAACATTTTTATTAATTTTAATTAAATATTACAATAATTTATGAACTAGTAGGAGTAAGTGTTTAAATATCGACTGAGGCTTATTGATGAAATTTCAATTTCAGATAATATTTATGGTTTTTTCTTTTGATCATGTGCTTAACTTAATTTTCGTGTATTCAATTTTTTTTATTGATTTAATTGTTAAAACTTGTAGTTTTTTAACTTCGGATATAAAAAAACAAAACAAATAGGGAAGAAATCAATGACCGACCTGATACCTATTTAATATAAAATTTAAAATAACTTTGATTATTCCACGTATTGTATAACTAACTCTGACACGTGTTTCGCCTCTTTCAGAGGCATCTTCAGACTTATTATCGCAAATTTTGCTTTATTTACCACTTCATCACTGCGAATACGGAATACTACCACACAACAAATATACTTTAAATATTTCGCTTCATGTCCTAGATTGTGCGGCGCACACCTAGCATACTCTGAATACACGCTGCTAATTCTGTCGCTTCAATTTTACATACTTTAAAAATAATTAGTCGTAAGTAAATGAATAATATCTAAACAGTTGAAATATTTGAATTTTCTCCTTAAATTTTCAGCTTTGTGACTTACCGCATTCCGCTTCTCAGCTCCAGAAATTAAATGTGAATATTTTTTTAAAATTAAAAAAATCTACTATGACATGATAAATTATTGCCAAAAATGTATTATGTAAAATATTTTTCTAAGAATGTTAAATTAAAAGTAATAAGATCCAGCGCAAAATAACTTCCGGGAGCCGTTAATATACCACCTTTCGTTACCGAGGCGTCAAACAATTTGAAAGTGTTTACATGTTCAATGACTCCCTTCAGACTCGCGGTGTGATATCCAACTTTTCGACAATGACAGATTGTTTCACCTCTGCGAGAGAAAACGTAAGTATTGAATTAATCTTCAGTTAGTAGACGATCGACTTATTCATTATAAGAGGGAAGTGTTTGTACTTTATACTAACGCATTTGTTATATGAAATTCGCTTGCACAATTTTAAGTAAAGCATACAAATATCGTTGACATACCTGTCAACGATATTTGTAGAAAAGAATTTATCATATTATAAACCAATTGGAGCTCTAAGAAATATTAGTCTAGACACATCAAAGTTGCTTAGGATATATAGTGCTTATTTTAATTTGATATAACCACAGTATCCAGTCGTATATTTATTTTATTTACGGTTTGTGAAACCACATGTGTATATAATAAGGTTTTAACAACTTGGTTTAATTGTCAATTACAAAGGCTGAATGGCACGTATCACTGTATATATTTCGAAACAATGCAATCTCGTAAGTGTTTATGATTCCAAAGTTGTACTTTTGGTAATTAATTCAATAATTTGTATCAAAGCAAATGGACGTATTTAATGATACCTTTGTGTTCCAATCACACCGATGAACAAAAAAAAACGGACTGTAGAGCTCGATAAGGTTGTGATTATGTATAAAGTATTTTCTTAGATAACCGTGCAATATTCAACCACTTTAAAATGCAATATATGACTCAGTTATAACTAGTCATCGTTTAAAAGTGCTACGAAAGGAGTCTAGAGTCATATGAAAAAAAAATCTTCTTCAGGAACTAATAACTAACTTATTATTTTCTCCTTTCTTTTTGTGTTGAATAAAATTTAGACGGCTATCGACGTTTTTATTGTTAAAATCAAGATCCCTAGATCTTTTTTAGGGTGCTGACTCTAAAAAAGAGTTCGTTATCTGACTACATCTAATCGTTTTTTAGATTCTGCTCGTTGAAATTTTATCTTATTAGGAAGATGTGATATTTTAAAGGAAACAAATTAAATGGTCAGAATTTAAATCAATTTTTGGTCAGAATAAAAATATGATTGGTCAGAATATTTAATAACAATTTTGGTTAGTAAGTTAGGTTAGGTTAGGTTTTTTTTTTAAATTTCATTTAAATTATGACTATTTATTCTGACGGATATATTCTGACCATTTAATAAAAATTCTGACCAGTGTTATTTAAATTCTGACCAGAAAAATACGAGCCTATTTAAAATAATCATTTCAGATCATTCTAAAGTATGTTTATCCATGCTCGCTACCCATGTAGAGCATACGGTATTTCAATGGAGCTTATATCAAGCGAAGTTTTCTGCGAGAACTGCTTGATACTCATTTGTTCAATTTCTCTTTTTTCGGAAAGACTACTAGATATAAAAATAAAGCTAGGGCAATACTAGAAGTAAACTTATCACTGTAACTATGCTCTATGTTTTTAGGATCGGATGGATGGGAGGGAATTTTAGACAGCACAGACATACATGACTTTGAACAGAAACATGTTATCAAAACTCATAGTATCCATTTTTGATATTTTGTAGATAAGTAAGCCAAAGTATGTATATGCGTCACTACTCACAACATATATAAAAAATAGTTGAATATTAAAATTTACTTTAAACAATGGAACAACCATTACTAAAGATTACTATCGGTGTCTAAGCTCTCATTTTTAAATGACTTATATGATATGGTTAGAAAGAACCAATCGGCGCTCAATATTTTTAATGGTGCAATGTTATATTTCGCATCTTAAGAAAGTGAAATTTATTACTTTTTCTAGAATAACGAAAAATTGTGCTTCAGTGGTTTTTTGCGGTTTTCCCAAAACTTTGATTTTGGAGAATGTGAATTATAATACTAATATTTTCATACATTACTTTAGTTTACAGTGTTAACACAATGTAAGCATTAGATACCATTAATTATTGAGAACTGATTGAACATGTGTATCCATTTATACATTCTGAATTTTTGAACTATATTCCAGCAATAATGAATTAAAATAAAAATATCTAGCTATGTATACTACAATCTTTCAGGATTATTGTGTATTTTTGAGCAGAAAAGAGCTCGTTATTTTCCATTTGACAGCTGAAATCGGATTTCCTGTTTCCTGAATATTAACATAGACTTTTGACTCGGAGTAGACTTCCAAGTAATGGGGGTGAAAAGTATGAATGAGTGATAATACGTATTTTTCAACACGATGTGTTTTATTTAGCATGGCGTACGGTGCTTGGAAGAAAAGTTATATATTATTGTTACTCATAATATGAGTTACCAAAGTTTTGAAATATCACTGTAATATTTTTTTTTTATTTTTTTTCAGAAGGTATCGTCAGCAAATAAATAAATTAATAAGGTGTTTCATAACAACAATAAACCTTTTCTGGCCTGTAAATTATTTTAAAGGTTTTTAAATCGTTGTCGCTCTATGTGGTCTAGTTAGTAAAAGCTCTGTCTTATCAATCAGGATTAATTATCATTACGATCGATATCAAGTTTCGACAATTTATATTTGTGAATTGTGATGTCTTTTTTCCTAGAGCTGATCTTGAGTGACGTATACAAATTTTCATTGATTTATCTTGGATGATTTTATAATTTCAAAATAAATGAAAAATTGGCATTAGCTATACTGCTGAATACTTTTTTTAAATAACCTAAAAAATATTTAAATGTTTATTTCCTGTAATTAAAAATAATACATAAAAAATATGTGCTTTTGGCGCAAGAATAAGATAACGTGCGATATGGTGTAATTATATAAACTTGAGGCTTACCGGTAATTCATTAACAAGTGTCACACCTTGCTAAAATCAATTGAATTTTCAATTTATTAATGCTTTAAAGCTTATGTCGACTAAACCGCACCAATTAAGATTTTTAAAAATCTTTTAATCCTTATAATATAAGTAGTAGACACATTGTATTAAACATCATTATCTTGTAAAGCTAGCAGTTAACCATACAAGTACTTTGTTGAAGAGCTTTCAAATATTTGCTCGCCTATAGACTAACTTAGTGGAAAGTTTAACCATTTGAACGCCACGCCCAAGTGTGCGTCAACTTAAACCTTAAACATACACGTCCTAACAAGCACCCTTAACTTCTATAAATTTTGACATTGAAAAAATAAAAATTTCAAAAATGTTGTAAAAACCTAACTTAAAGAATATTTATTTTTAAAAACGATTTCAATTTTAAAAACAGAGTCAACTTTACTACACCTGAAATACTACTTCCGTTATTTTCACCTGTTTTTTATATAGCTTTTATTTAAATTGTACAAAAGAATATTAGCTCGAATAGATTTCAACTTGTAAGCACATTGACCTGTACAAGAAACGTTAATCATGTGTCAAAATTGATACGGTTTCAGCACTTGTTAAGAATATGCCTTAGCGTCAAATATAAAAAATAAAATACATGTCATGTGTTTTATATACTGAATCGTTTTTATTGGCATATTATTGAAATATGTAACAAAATAACATATGAACAGTCTAATTCTATCAGATATTCAAATTATTCAACTTTAAAAACAATCATCGTGGCAGCATTATTCTTATTCTTTTATTTACTAAAAAAAAAATGTATCTTTTGATCCGTCTTCTATGTTTTTTTGAAGCCTCATGCGATTGAATAAGAAGCTTCTATAGTATAAAAAACTATCGTTAGTCATAATTTAAAAAAAATAATGAAAAACAATTGCATTTAAATTAAAAAAGTCTTAGCCTGAAATATTTTTCTGTCTGTATATAGTTTAAATAAAATACTTTTCAATTCCATTTGTTTTTTAACATAGTTTAAAACCTGTTAATGCATCGTCAAACATATCAACATCCCATGTTTCAAAACATTACGTATACTATTCTTGTATACATATTTTTTTGTACTATTACTAAAAAAATATAAAATGGCCGATAAGTACCTTTTCTGTACTAACAATTTCTATAATGTGTAAAAATGTCAATTAATAAATTGTAAAGAAAAACGTATATTACGTATAAACGACATATAGCTAAAATACTGTATCCCCATAAATCATAACATAGAAAAAACTAAATTTAAAAGTTTGCAAATTAGTTTTTGTTTCATACTACATATAGCTTATTTATTTCACTTTCACATTCAATATGTATAAGTTTTTTTCATACTGCATGGTGTAAAGAAATATTTTTTTTAAACTGAAATGAAAATTTTCATTAAGTATGAAAATAAATATATTGTCAAAAAGATAAAATATCTATGCCCATAATTATATTCTCTGGAAGATTTGCAATACTATAATTTACTATGCATACAATCTTTGGAGCAGTACAATTGAACATGCAATATTTTAACATTCAGTACTTCACTTATTTTCGATAGAAATTTAATAAACAATACTTTAAGGCTAAGCTGATATGCTTCACATTGAATGCGAACTTGGTTTAAAAACAAATAAATACATATATTAATTTATATAAAAAAGCCTTCCAAAAAGAATAAAAGCCTAAAAACTTACCTTTTTTTAGTGAAAAGCGTTACTTATAATAGAAAATTAAATTAAAAGTTTGATATTAAAAATAAGTATCTTTATATTTTCTAAGACCCCTGTACGACGATGTAAGACTAGAAAAATTGGGGATGGCCGTAAAGAGAATAATATGATATTTTTTATGGCCCATACATCTTCTTCATAAGAACATCACTTAAGCCAAATCTAAGAATATAAGTGTGTATGACAGGTCCACTATCTTTTGAAGGGTTAAGAAAATACAGACTAAACCACGTTACCAAACCCTTTTGCCTCTGCTGATTTCAAAGATATAGAACGTGCTACGAAAATTGCGTTGCAAGCAAGTTGGGAGTTTTGAAACCTCCAAAGCGAGAGGGACAAGGGTGCCAACACGCTGACTAGTCGAAAGTGAAGATATTATGATGCAGGAAGGCCGTAAAGGCCATTAGTGAGGTATTTTGTTTATGGTTACTTTTGCGACGTTCGTTTCATTGAATAAATAATTTACTTACATATCTTCGGATATTGATAAAAAAATAAGCCATAATATTGCCGATGACGCCAAACAATAACATGCATAGGTGTATCATATATAAGTCATATATATTAAAGTTAACATATGATTGAAGTCATTATTTTTTAAGGTTTTAACTTTACTGTCAATTCATGAAAGGGTTACAATAATTATAAAAATATTATTCAGTTTTTATGCTAATTTATCACATTATTTTATATTGATTCGTGTCAGTTTCAATAATCACGAGCATTATCAACCTTTTTTAGTGAATCCAAAATAAATTTATATTTGAGGTTAAAAAAACTGTTTTCGTTGTTAAATACGTATAAATTATGAATACGTTTAATCAAACAAAGCTTATCTCAGTAGAAGTTTTTATACAAAACGTTTCTGTTATTAGACGCTAAGTATTTTTTCGGGAGATTAAGGATATAAGGGTGGGAGCAATGACTGAACTAGTAGTTGGCTGATCGCTCTTGTTACGCCCCGTTTTTTTAGGCTGAGGTGGTGGGCGAAAATTGACGGCAGCGTCATTGAGAAGCAGATACAATATATTTAACTTAGGTTGTAAATAATGTGCCCACTTTTTATCATTAATTTACGTTTTCTGTGAACAAGTAAAACGCTTAGCTCATAAAAAGTAATTAGAAAATTATTTGGTAATTAAAAAATAAATGAATACTTTTATAGCAAATTAGTATCACTATAAAATTCTTTGAACAAAATTGCAAAAGTTAGCGAGAAACGGCCAGTGTATTGCTGGGCTAATAAAGGCCAAACACAAAATTAACATCGGCGCGAATTTAAAAATGTTCAGATATTTTTTTTAATACCGTGCATTTACCACGTTTGAAATATTAGCTTAGTTAAATCCAGCCAAAAGATAGGAAGTGTTGTTTCATTAATATTTTGTTTCGAGGCGGAGCGAAAAGCTTTTCCCGTCTGCCGCTAGTGCAATTTACGAGAACGATGAAAATGCACTCTTCTTTTTTGCAAAAGTAATATAGGTAAATAGGCAACAGCCTTGTGAAACGAGTATTCTTTTTTGAAAAACTGTGGTATGAGCAAATGCAAATAGTGACATAGAATATTGTACATTTTTATGACTTGACACGAATGTGCATCGTTTAAAAAATAAATCACAATAATTTAAGATTTCGACTGAAGGTGCTTGGTGGAATTTCAATATTAAATTTGAATCATTCAAATTATGTACACTCCCACAGATTTTGTCACTAACGACCCGGGTTTCGCCTTTCGGCATCTTCAGGCGTTCAAGCGCACGGATGAACTTGAACTGACGCTTAGTAAATGGATGTTTCGTGTTTATATATTAAATAAATGTATCACTGAGTCTAAAGCCATCGCTGGCGAAAAGGGTAAGCTCATGGGAATTCCCAAAGATTTGAGTAGTGAGTGGTTTTTAGAATTATATTTATTTGTTTGTCGGCAAAGGTTTTATGATATTATTTATGATATTATTTATATAGGGTATAGAAGTGGAGAGCCAGGAAGGTTTAATATCTCGTTCAAAATCGGAAGACTATGTAACTGTGCCCTATTAATTTCTAAAATTTCCTGGAAAAAGAGCTTATGACTGTCCGTATTTGGGTGTAACATTTTTATCCCCTGTTCCTGATTGAACACGTGTCCTTCCGAAATTAAGTGATTAGCAAAAGTAGACGTGTTCTTTTTCCTTTAGACTGAAAAAGGACACGGAAAAAGGACACAGTCTAAAGGAAAAAGGACACGTCTACTTTTGCTAATCACTTAATTTCGGAAGGACACGTGTTCAATCAGGAACAGGGGATAAAAATGTTACACCCAAATACGGACAGTCATAAGCTCTTTTTCCAGGAAATTTTAGAAATTAATAGGGCACAGTTACATAGTCTTCCGATTTTGAACGAGATATTAAACCTTCCTGGCTCTCCACTTCTATACCCTATATAAATAATATCATAAATAATATCATAAAACCTTTGCCGACAAACAAATAAATATAATTCTAAAAACCACTCACTACTCAAATCTTTGGGAATTCCCATGAGCTTACTCTTTTCGCCAGTGATGGCTTTAGACTCAGTGATACATTTATTTAATATATAAACACGAAACATCCATTTACTAAGCGTCAGTTCAAGTTCATCCGTGCGCTTGAACGCCTGAAGATGCCGAAAGGCGAAACCCGGGTCGTTAGTGACAAAATCTGTGGGAGTGTACATAATTTGAATGATTCAAAATCACAATAAAATTTATTTTAATTGCAACGATTACAAAAAAAATACAATTCGTAACCGTAATAGCAGAAGATGTAATGTAACATTTTTTTTAAATAGCTTAAAAGACAATAAGAATCTTGAATATATTTTTTTTATCTGTACTACGATAACCATTTTATTTTATCGATTATTATTATTGACGCAGGATTAAAGGAAGGTAAATTGTCCATGCTTACTAACTTTTAAGTTAATTTGTATATTAAATTTCTTTTTTAATTCGATAGTATAAATTACAAAGAAAACATAAAATATCGAGATTTGTGATTTTATTATAAAAGCTCATATAGACATTTTCTGTTTTCTCTATCTATCAATTTTTTAGGTAATAATTAACTTTGGCCAGTACTGTCACGAATTGAAATAATAGATTTTTTAACTATCAAATAAGAAGTGTGGAAAATATTTTTATGCCTTAATGACATTCTTTTTTTACTATTTATTTTATATTGCATACAAGATACAATACGACGAAACAAGCATATATATAAAGTAGCCTCCTAGAATAGCTTTACTCCCGTATGTTCGTTGCGTTCGTTATCCATAAAGTGATCAAAACCAAAAAAACCGAAGGTTAATAAAAGATGCTTTACTAACTTTCGAAGGGTCTGGACATCTCTTCCACAGAATTGAACGTCACTTAATTTGCTATTTATGGCGATTGCTTGATAGAAAGACACTTAATATAATTTCAAAGTGGAACTCCCGGTGGGATAAATCCTTTGAAAATTTGTTTACAAAATATTCAAATTTCATGGTAGTTCATAAACCCTCATACAGTACGTATCGTGAGAAAATACTTCATATTATATTTGATCGAGAAAATTACCACTCATTAAAAATCTTTCGAAGAAATAGTGCGTTCTAGAGTATTTAAACAAACTGAAACGTTTTTTATTTACTATTTACTATTACTTCCACGCGGATGTCACAGGTTCTAATTCGGATAGCGGACGATTTTTTTTTAATACGATACAATTAAAAATATATCATGGCTTCAAATATCTACACATAAATGTCAGAGAAAAATATAAATAGTGAGCAGTGACAAATTTCTTTCAAAAAAAGAAGAAGAAAAATAAAATGGCGGCCACGGCAAGACATACGAATCGAATTTTATCCGCTATTATTAATATATTTGATTTCTTAATCGAATTTTATATATTTTTTAAAATAAATCTTGTCTCCAGTGTGTACAGTTAGATATTTTCTGGTCGGAAGGAAGCTGTACATTTTATGTAATATGATTATTTCGATTCCAGAGAGAGTAAATTGACACACTATATTAAGAATGTTATACAAGCAGCAAACATAACAGCTATTGCTGCGTCGTGTTTATTTGTCTTTTGGTTCTTGGCTCTTGTGTTATTTGCAATAATTCTGAAATTACATGCAAGCTAAACGATATTCGAGTTTGTACAACTATTTAAAGTGCGCACCAGTTAACAAAACCGTTAATGACTTTACTACCAGAGAGAATTCAAAACGGGCGGGTCTCCGTAATAATTAATTATTATTAGGTAAAATTTGAAACCATAAATAATTGTATAAATCATAAATTTACAAAGGGTGACCTGCACTTTGTTTTAATGTTTGGTACTTATATATTCCAAGTAAATAATTCGGAACTGGCAACCAACGTTCCCTCTAATTTTTAGATTGTTTGTGCGATCATCAACTTCTGTAAGTAGTACATTTCCAGCAAAATAAAAAATGTGCGCAAATATAAAAATTTGGTGAAACAAACTTATTTTTACAATATTTTTATGCGCAGTCTTGTGCGGGGATGGGAAAATGTGTACGGGCACATTTTGCGCGAGCACACGCGCACACCTTAGCGGGAACATTGCTAGCAACCCGGTACTGCTCCGCGTGGTGTCATTGACATTATTTTTGACTATCTTTGTCCTTTCATAGCTCTTCCAATTCGAAATGGAATTAGATAGTACTTTCGTATGAGTGGTAGCTGATTGATATTTCATGCTGCCCAATATGACAAGTACGCTGTCACCAAAAAAAAATTGGATATGTGAACAAAATATGCAATAACAAAAATATAAATTCTGAACCGTCACGAATATAAAAAAATATACTCATCGACTTAAAAAAAAGTTTTTTTACTTTCTATATAAAAAATACAAAATAATTAATGATAATACATGATTAATTTTTATGACAATATAATTAATTACCACCGCGCCGAATTTATTCGTTATTATTTGAGTCAATATGACGATAATTATAGTAATTATAACCGATTAAATATAAAAACACGAAATCTTTGCCACCTTGAACTAGATTGATGATACGTTTATTATGTATCTAATGTACAAGTATATGCTGATATCGTTGTTTCTGTTCATTTTTACACATGCAACCCGTGAAAAATCTTAAAATTTAAAATCTTGCACGTCTGCCAAAAAGGTTGTGCATAACTGGTATAACACAACTCTTTTTATGCAAGAGCAGTTATCTGTTATGAATTATTACCTGTGTACGTACATACCCAACTAGTTTATTCTTATAGCGAAAAAGATGCATTTGACTTTAATAATTAATTATCTGCATTAATTTACAGATATTTTTGCTAAGACGGACACACTCTAAGTTTTTTTAAAATATGTTATAGTTAAAAAATGCACTAAGTCAGTGTATAACACATTGTCCTGTTGTCTATTGTTCACTTATAGTATACACCACGGTTTCTCAACGGTGGGCCATGTGGCCCCCCAGGGGGCACAGAGATTTATTATTGTTTTGGGGAGCCACAGCACAGTTCAGGGGGGCCACGGGCGAATCGGGGATTTCAAATTCGTCGGTGAGCTAAAAAAAAAAGATATGGGGGCCACAGAAAAATAAACACACTCAAAAGGGGCCACGGTCCCAAAAAGGTTGAGAAACACTGGTATACACAATATAACACATGAACCATTTCACTAGTCAGTGTTTACAACAATTACGCAGACGAAGATACATTGTTCACAAACTTGAAAATCAAAATAGTTACGCGTGTACTCATACTGTCGCCAGCCAATCTGATATTTCACATAACCTCAAAAAATTCAACTTAATGTTGTCACTTTTGCCCTCTTTCTATTCAAAGTATCTTACATTACTTAAGCTGTAATGTAAATTCTACTTTGACTAGTGCTTGTCAATATACTTACATAACCTAAGCCGTAACGTAATTTCTACAATGTGATGTCAGTAAGCTTATAAAATTGCCTGTTAATTTATACATCCACAAGTTAAAGTTAATGTGAATTGTAATGAAGCTTCAACTAAAACTGCTAGTTAATGCTTACATTTTCTATGGAATGAATATATTTACAAAACTTCACACTTTAATTGTGAAAGAAAATATTCATTCAAATTTTAACAACATGCTTGTCACGTGATATTCATTTGTGATTGAATGGAAAATTTTCTGCATATAGCAACAAATGATGAAAACTTTGATATCAATAAAACTATACTTTGCTAAAAATAAACGACTTTTGTTACCAAAACTTACATAGTTACCAAGACTCTTTTCTCAACTGTATTTATTACTGATTTGTTTCCAGAAAATTTCAGCTGATGTAACCATAGAAACGAGAAATACAATATTATTGTTTTCTTATCGTCATTACTAACCTCAAATTATTTAGTTCATTGAATGAAATCAAACGTTTATTTTCTATCAACATTTAGATTAATGGAAAAAAATACGTATACGAGACGGTGTACATAAAGTTACACGACATGTAGTAAGTATCTTATTTGATTTTAATGTTTGATATCAATAACATCATTATTTTATTTTCCTTAAATTCATGGCGTCACTCAATTTATACAACTCTGTTCTGTGTCAATATTTTTATTCGCTGGACCGATTACCATTGGATACCTGAATCAAGCAAAGACATCTGTGTCATTTGCATAGTATGTATAAGTCTCCATCGATTTCTGGCTTTACGTATGTTTTGACAATCGAGGTCAATATTAATTAAGTACTGTATTATCACTGCATATTTTACGTCATATTTCAATTTAAGATCTATTTTGCAACTGATTTGCACGACAAATAATTTATTTTGTGGCTGCAGATATTTTTTTTCCCGATGAATTTTGCGCGATTGTTGTAAACAAAATATTCATAATACTTTGTTGATAAAATATAACTTTCTTGAGAAAAGTGTTAAGCTACTATTTTTTAAAAAATAATCACAATATCGACTGAAAAGGCGCTTTTCAAATTATTTTCTCCGGAAGCACCTTGATGTAATAATTTATCACGGAGACTCATATCCTTTGAGCAAACGCAGCAAGGACCATTCACTTTCATCACATCTTTCATGTCAAAGCTTAGGGGTCATTCTTATTTCTGGTAATTATTTATGTTTATATGGTGGGACATGCTTAAATTATGAGATTATTTGTCATTTTTTTTTTGTATAATATTCTTTGCTTTCTTATAATAAACATTTATTTAGTGGTAGTCCTAGAGTTTTTTAAAGAATTTTCATAGCTCGAAACTAATATTTCCTTAAATTAATACAAAACTAACCGTAAGATTTCACACAAAATACAGAAAAAATGATATGCCTTTCAGTAATAACATTTTAGAATTAAAAAATAATAGCAAACCGTTAGCAAATACTATGATTTTTTTTTAAATTTAGGTATAATTTTAAATTATGCTTACGTCATAATTTAAATATAAATATATTTTTAATCTTCCATTCTGACATAAAATATTAAAATCAGCGCCTTATAGATCTATCGCTTAACATTTAATTTAAGCAACACATTGCTATGGTGAAGAAAGTTTAAATAAAAGCTTAGATTTGCTAAGCATGTCTTATCCAAAAAAAAGAATTTAATATTATAAAATATAAAAACATTTGAATTTTTTTATTCAGAAAACATAATATATTACAGGTAGGTTGCAAGAATTTTGTATTAAACAAGGACATGATTTTGTGAAAGAAGTCTAATAAAACTGGTTATAGCTATATTTAATTTGTTCAATTATCTTCTGACAGTGATAACATTATAATATGGATGGCAAAATAATTTACCAATCAATCTCCACAAGCCACCAGATTAAATATTTCAGCTTTTTCTGATAACAATAAAATGAAATAAATAATGATAATCTTTGCATTTAAAAATAACATTATTTTTGGTTTATTCTTCTTGTTAGATTATTTATTAAAAATAAAACTCTACCACAATAAATAAATTAACGTTATTGTTTATGAAACTCAACAAGTTCGAAAAAAGTTTCGAAATCTCTCTTTTATTCGTAATTCTGGAAATCATAAAAAAGTAAATTTACTTAAGTTTAAAAATAAATTTGAGCTGACGCGAAAACATTCATTGCCCCATGGCACGATAACTTTTTTGAGTGTGTCGTAATTTTCAAAGTCAAATGATAACGATTTCTCCATAACGCTGTTAGCCCAATGTATGAAAAATATCGTTTTTACTTGTGTAATAACAATTTAGTATCGTGCGATACTCAGTGTTTTATGAAGGTTTATATTTGACATTGCGTGGATTGGTTTGATAGCACTGTATAAAAATTTGAAACTGTGCGTATTTTTCGCTGCCGCTTGTAAACGAATGTTTTATATATTTAAGTGGAATTTTCGGTTTATTCAGTACAACGGTGAATTTATTTTGGTAAAAGTGCTTGCATTTAAAAAACACAAAGGAGATTAATTTTGCTACACTTAATCCTGCTAGCTTAGTGCGATTTGAAAAATTAAAAACATTTTTTTTTAATTTGAATATTTTTAACTTCTACACGCAACGTTAGCGATAATTTAACGTTACTTTTATTTTTAAAAGGTAGATTTATTGAATTTAATTTCAGTTTAATTTTAAACATGTTCTGAATTCATTTATGGCATAAATCGATTATCGAGAATATATTTTTTAATCACAAGTGCAATTTCTTCAATTGTTTTTTAGTGGCTTATATTTTCAGTGGCTTATATCTATGGGTCATTTTAAGTCGCCGCCAATGTCAGTAATTGAATACCATAGCCACAACTCTAGTTATTGCTGCCGCTCACACATTGGTCTATCATTTAGTATCACCGTTCAAGTGGTCGAGAATGGATGTCGAATTCAATTATTATCCAAATGTATATCACATTTTTTTTTATAATTAAATGCAAACAAGATAGTTGTCGATGGTAAGCATTTATCGTAATATAATAAGGTAAGAATATTGCATGTGATAAGCTGTAACTGGGTACTGAATGATGGCCCAGCGTGTGGGCTGGCGTTGACCACTATTAGTTGCCATTTGATGTATTTATGATAAGAAAAAACCGACACAAAAGTCATCAATCGCCATAACAAACCATCTTAGTCAATTGAACTCTCCTCACTATGAATTATTGTTTTGGGTGAGAATTATGACTCTCCATGAAATGGGGAGTTGTAATTACCCAAAGTTACTGGGTGATATATGTATAATGACTTTTTTTAAATAACTTATTGGCATCCAAATGAAGAGATCGAAAAGAATAATTAGTAACGGTTTTATTAAAAAGGGCCTTTTTGTAAATGTATTACTTTTTTATTTGGCTTGTTTTCAGATTGTCATATTGTGGAACAATATAGATGAATACATTACATACAATACCATATTTTGATAAAATAAAATATGATAAGTAAGTATTTTTTCTACGATTAACGAATTTAACGCGTTAACTGGCAATACATAAGTTTAAACGAATTTAGATTCTTTCATATAAAAATAAAAATAACTTTTATTTATTTATTTCTATAAGTTCTAAACTACGTTCACGTGTCACAGTTTCTAGCACAATACGTAGAATAAAGTTATTTTTAATTTTATATTAAAATGAACATTCACAAAGTTACCGCCAAATCCATTGAAAGTATAAGATTCTTTCATATTCTTGGATATTGTATATCAAATAACTAAATTTAAATTATACTAGCATGCACTGCCCTAATGATTTTTAGAAGCTTCAAGTGTCGTATGAACGATATTGCAAAAGTTTTTCGGCCCTGCCTAAGAGGATGGCATCTGGTGACGTCGGCACAGGCTTAAACCTTATAACATCTAGCGGTGAGCCAGATATCGTCAAAACTTAACCCCAACGTTGGGCCGGATACATATCACGCAAAGATGACAGTAAATCAACAAAACATCTCATATTTGATACTCTTGAGAGAAGCTGGAGTGGAGCATCGGAAGACCGCGACTTCGCTAGATGGATGGGGTGTCGCAGGATTTGAGAGTGCTATAGGTCAGTGACTGGAGTAATAAGGCGGATGACCAAGCTGAATAAATAAGATTAATTGAGGGGGTTTAGGTTCAGCCTGGACTGTAGCACTAGGGAATGAAGAAAAGGAAGTGATTTTATATTATATGGAACTTCTATTTAAAAATACATCTCTTACACATATTTTACACGAAAAATGTGAAACAAAATAATAACTGACTTAATAAAATAACACATTTAATATATCAACCGTTACTCTTGATGGCTTTTATTATAACATACTCGCAAACAACGAAAAGCAAGGGTGCGAGTTGTACTTGTGAAAGTTAAGCTACAGGGTGGCTTCCCACTACCATTCATTACCCCCCTGTAATTTGTCCTTTGAACCGAAAAGATAATACCCATCGCTTGAGCTCCCCACAATGGGGGAGTAAGGAGTCTCACTAAAGATTATGAAAGGTCTTTGGATAGATGGTGAGAAAGCAGTATGGATTTATTTAAGAGCCTAATTGATTTCAATCAGATTGATGTGGTTTTATGATTCGTTTTTAGATATTCGCGAAAATTGAACGAATGGATCGACAGTTAAGGTTAAATAAATTAGTTAAAATAACTGTTAATTTAAATAACAACTTTTGAAAACTACAGTAAGAATTAAAAATAATAAAAAACAATCAATTTTCACTGTCAATAATTGGCGTAAAGGCATTAAAAATAAAACTTTTTTTGAACAAATTACATATTTATTAAATCGGATCAAGACCGGCTTTGCTCATCACGGGCATTTTCAACTGATAAGAACTGATCATGTAATGAGATTATTCAATTACAACAATATTTTAAATTCATAATTATTTTTTTAACGGACATTTTTACTGATGCAATTTTTAAAAGATTTTCTTATTAAACGTAAAAGTAACAAAATAAAACGGGTCCGTATTCAAGTGCCCAACACTGTGGCTTTCAGTTGCGAACTTCCCATGTTCGAATTCCAGTACGGACAATTTCTTGATTTTTCAATTCGTTTATGTATTTGTGTTGGAACATTTACGCATGGATGATAATAATATCCGAAATTTCTCCAGACCCTTTCGATCCTTAAAGTAGGGCGTAGCGAAAGCAAACAGTTATTCACAAATTCTACCTTATCTTACTATCACTACACTCTTCAAAAAGAGATTTTGAGTAATTGAGTTACAAGTAGTTCTCGTAGAAAAACTCTATAATGATTCTTTATGTTTTACATTGGGAGCGGATATTGTAATCAAAATAAAAATTATTCATAGATTATATCAATGAAAGAAACAAATTAACTTTTAATATATAATTTGGAATACAAATAAATTTACAAACCCAAAGTAGTTTTTATATAAACTAACAGTTTTATTTCTTGAGGAATAATTTTCCTCTCATATCTTATAATTTAAAATTATATTTAAATACCTACTCAGAAATAATATTTAAAATCGATTTTTATTTTTATTTTATTATAAAAACCTTTTGGTGAAATATAATAAGTTATACTCACTCAATTTTTGTTATTCATTCAGAATAGGCGTATCAGCGAATTTGATTTATATCAAAGTCAAAAGAGTATTTTTAGGAAATCCCTTGAGAAAAAGAAACTGCCCCAACACTTTCACTTCAATAGGAAATGATTGATCAGTCGTGGTGGGTATTGAACCAGTTTTAATAAACTTGTCTTTTTTTTATTTCAAAGACTATTTACCCCATAAAATAAATTTAGGGTTAACTTTGTAGATTTTCCTTTTATAAAACGTGTTATTAGTTATGTAATTTTTTGTGTATACATATATATATATATATATATTTATCCATGTCCGATCTCAATTCGGAGCATATGGCCTTCTAATGGAGGTATCTCAACAGATTGTTTTTCTACGAAAACTGTTTGTTAGTCAGTCACTCAACCTCTCTTATTCAAAGGAAGTAGTAGGGATAGAAAGATTAGGCTAGGACAGCCAATCGCTCTCGCTACGCTCAATTATTAAGAGATCGGAAAGGGTAGGAGAGAATTTTCAGACATCACAAGCACCCATGTCTTCGAACAGAAATCGATAAATCGATCGAAAAAATGCTGTTCGTATTGGGACTCGAACCCGTGAAGTCTGGCACGGAAGCCCACAACGCTAACCCCTGCGCCATAGGACCCGACATATATTCATTTCTAAAGTATAATATATAATGTAGAATATCACATTTAGCGTAGTCAATGTTAATAATTCTTGGTGGGAAGGCATTATTTTATATTAAAAAAACAAATCTTTTTTTGTTCATTATGTACTATAGAAAAAAATATTACACTAGCAATAAGAAAACTCTGTTCTGATCTAAAAAAACATAATGTAAAATAAGTAAAAATAAAATGCTTCAGTTTTAAATACTGAAATTCAAATATTCAAACATAAATAAAGATTTTATTCTATTAGTAAAAAACCTTAACTTAAAATCGTTCACAAAATAATACCATATTTTTTATTTATAATGAATACCTTGTTGTAAGCTTGTTACTTGTTTATTAAGTAAAGGTTTTATGATAAATACGTCAGCTCCGTAGTTCAGTGGTCAAAGTTGTTGACTTCTGTGAAGGATCTCACGGGTTCGACAAAAGTACGAACAGCATTTCTTGTAACCGATTTATAGATTTCTGTTCGAAGATTTGAATGTTTGTGATGTGTAAAGCTCCCTGCCACAAAAACAATCCTAAATAACGGTGCGTCGTAAAAGCGATTAGCTAACCACTAATTCTGTCCTGGCCCGGTATTTTAATCCTTACTTCCTTTGAAAGAAAGATAAGTTCTATAACTGAGTAACAAAAAGTTATTGTAGAAAATTTTCTTATAAGATATATTCACTAAAAAGCCATATGCTTCACATTGGGAGTGGATATGAATAAAACATGGTTAGAGGTGAGTTTTTTTTGTGTTGAAACACAGCATTCAAATATTTTTAATAAAACATTTCAATATATTTTGTCTTGATTTAAATATGAATCGTTCAACAATTATTTTTTTTGTCACTGACGACCCGTGTTTCGCATTTCGGCAACTTCAAGCGTCCAAGTGCACAGGCGAGCCTGAATTGATAATGCAATGATGATTTTAAAAAAGCATGGTTTCTAAAGAGCCAGCAACATATCGAAAATATTTTTAAGCACCGTAGAGAAAGTGTTAAACGAATGTTGTAAAAATATTATCGTAGCCCAGCTAATAATGCCATTCGCTGTTTTTTAACTCCCTGCATTTATTTTGCACCAGATAAAACCCCTATTCCCAAAGGATCCCATTAATTTCTGCACCGTAAAAGACTGCTTCTCAAGTCGTTTGGACTTCAGTCTTTTTTACCTGGCATGACTCTCCGATTTTTTTTCACGGGATAAGATCCCAATTTATTTTTTTGGAAAGTTTTGCATTTCGTCAGATTTGTAGAGTAGATTTCACTTATGCGGCAAATTGTCTTGAATTTAAAATTGCATAAAATAAACTCGAGAATAAAACATAATTTGCATTCAAGATAACTCAAACACACTGTTTGGCTTAACTCTTTTATTTTATATTAAACAAATAATTTATGTAAAAAGGTTATTTCATTGGCAATTACTTGGTAAAACTTCATTTTAATAAAGTCAACATATTATTGTTCTTAATATTTTATTTACCCAGGAATGAAGCCAGAACGCGATAGTCAACCATATACTGCTAAAATTAGTTTGTTAATGATCCTTTAAAGATCCCGTCAATTATTACTTATAATACATACAGTAGTTCGAGACAAATGTGGAAAATGTAACAACAATGCGGATATAAAAAAAATATTTTATAGAAATAATTTAATATTATACGATGTATATTTCACAAACACGCTATCTTCAATACAATAATTAAGATATGAATTTTGTGGATTTATCTTCACCAAGCAATACAGTTCTTTTATGTAAACGTCATTTCAGTCAATATATAAATATTGTATTAGTGTTCTGATTCTTCTTTAGAGATTTGGGTTGCACCGTTTTGTTATCTTGTACCAATTGTTTTATATCAATTTCCTTTTCCTCAATTGTATATAAGTACTCCTGCTTTGAATTATTTTTTGATATTTATAAAAAAAATGTGAAAATAATTCATAAAATGTAGTGTTTTTTAAAAATAAAATAATGTCTTTTTTCAACAATTTACAGTTGATTAATTACTAAGTGACCTTTGAAGTTGTTAGACTAAAAAAAATATAACTTATCTATTTTTTTAAGGTGTTCACTATTGACCTACAACGACTTAAATGTCGAGCATACTTTTGTTATTTTAAAGTTTTATTATAACTCATTAATTTGTATTTAAAATAATATGTCTTCTGTATTTATTATTCCTTTAATATTTTGCATGACATTTGTACAATATTTCGAAGTTGAAATAACAAAAACTTTTACGTTGTAGTTATAGCATTAAAAGTTCATATCAACTTTAGCATTTACTCGACAACGTAAGATGAATTTTCCCTTACACGGATTAATGATTTCATCTCTCTGGTAACGCTGGGAACATGTTTCAAACCAATAATTTATAGCGCGCTTGCAAAATTCTCTTCTCTCGGAAATTTAAGATGTTTTATCTCGCGAGAATGAGTTTCCAAGGTACTTGGATAACGTTTCTTTAATAGCTCTTATTTATATTTTATTTACTGCTAACCTGCATGTCTTATAAATAAAATATTTCATTTGATACAATCTATGCCATATTACCAAAATAGTTGTCTTACGGGGTATTTGTAACAACATGTTATTTAACAAGCTGCATTGTAAAACATTTATTTAGAAAATTTACCTTTTTTAAAAAAATTATAGTGAAAATATACACTTCCAAAAAAAAACTGACTTACCCGTTATCTATATATGCTTATTTGTTTTCATACGTAATTTATTTTACTAAATGCATTATAAAAGTCAATAAGATGCTGTGATACTCAAAAGATTAAGTTAAATGAAATGTCAAATCTATTAAATTATTTGATCTTGATTGTTTATTTCCTTATTAATTTTATATCCCTAAATATTAAATACTTTGTGGTTTAATAAGTGCTTAAATATTATAAATAATATATTAATACGATAATATAAAATATCATGAACATGCTAAAAACAAAATAGTGACAATATGGACTTTAAATAATTAAGTATATTTCGATATAAATTTAATTTGATAATCTTGTTATTCTTCAGACTGTGTAAAAAAATGTAACGCGTGTTTCGTTTCTTCGTTAAGTATTTTCAGATTAACTGTCGTAAGTTTATAGACGAATAAGTCAAAAAAATTGGAATTTTTGAAAGCGTTAATGTTTGTTATAATTTTCATCTGTCTGCAATAATAATTAAAACATTAGCGATGAAGGAAACTGGTACTTAAAGCATTTGAAAAATAAAAATCGTTAAAAAATGTGTCAAAGAGTTTCATTTAAACAAATATCAAGAACCCAAAAATACTTGCTACAGAATTGTTTTTTAGTAGCAATGTTATTTATTATGACTTTTCGACCGCATTCAATATGTATGTATATAAACATTAATGCATTAAATCTTGCAAATTCATTCATTAAATATTTAGTGTATACATTGACTATAGTTTCAGATAAAGTCTAATACATTAAATTCCACAATTTCTTTATCTGAACAGTAGGAATGAACTATTAAGAGTTAAATGTCACGGACAAGCGCTAGTAATATCTTACGAACATGATTTTAGCCGAACGAGTTTGACAGCTACCATTCTAAAATTTGCACAATTTATATGATAAGAACTGGCATATTTTATGTGAGAGCACATGCAACAGTGTAAGTATGGTAAAAATGGCCATTACCGAAATATGTATATATTTGTGAATAATTCAATTACATCTGTATGTATTTGCTAAAAAAATGTTTAGTCATTTTTAGATGTATGCGTTAATTCTTTATAATCGGCTGCTCGCACAGTTAAAATTACATTTTTAAACGTAATAAAATTAAAACTTGAGCTTTACACGGGATTTGTCATGTATTTGGTGATTACCAATAACAACAACGAACCCAATTTATTATTGTCCAAATTTTTTGTATCAAGCTTAAAACTATTGCTCTTAAAAACCAGGAACGGGATATTCTTGATTCCTCTTTAAATTCAACGCGGACTGAATTCAAATTCTTCCGCCACGGTGGATTCTCAGTATACGGGTACACAGGTTACTTTATGTCACTCAAACTAAATGGCTGAGAAAGTCACATTATCTTTTTTTCTTTCTATCTTTTTCTTTTTAAGCACAGCAGTGCATGGTTAAAAGATATGTCCCGTGCAGCTCTATATTGGAACAACAATATGAGAAGTCATTTTTATCGTTTTACGTTATAAAAGGCAGCCGTGAAACAGCGGTTGCATACACATAACGGGTGGTGGTGGAATAATCAACAATCGATTAGTGCTCTTAAAAACCAATGTTGATTAAATATTCCACCTATAATTATATGCTGCGTTTTGTAAGCATATGTAATCAAAATAAAAATAAGAGTAGAGTAAATGAGGGGACTAACACAGTTTTATCTAGAAAAATAACTATATCTTTTGACTTGTTTCAACATTCGCTATTCTACCCTCGTCAGCTGCACATTCAGATATACAATACGTAAGTGCAACTAATGCAAGTTTACGACACGCTTTGTATAATTCGCGAATAAATATTCTTTAGAAAGCGCAGAAAGATCTTGATGAATAGGCTTTTGCCTGGATACAGTGCAAAAGCAACATAGGGGAGATGTGCCTGTAAACGACCCGCCCTAAGCGAGCGGGAAATTGGATATTGAATGAAATGAGTCGCACGTTTTTTTTTGTGACACGTAGTTTTTCCTTGCAGTTTTTCTTTATTGTAAACTGATTTTCGTAATAGTACTAGATCAATAAATTGACGTACTTATATGTGGAAAGTTTGCTTCAGACGAACTTATTCGTAATCATAAGTAAGAAAAAAGTTTTTAATAATATAAGTAACAGCTGGGTAAAATTTTTCAATATTTTTTTTAGTTTTTTTTTAATAATATTTGGGAGATGAATATATTACTAAGACTGATTTACTTTTGTATATATTTATGAATTTCCTATAAAGACTCCGTCTTGTGTTTGTAATCTTGTCATCTGTCTCTTCCTTCCATAAATGATTCTTAATATTTTGTATGTAGAACGTAGATATACTGATTAGTCAATTACTTACATTTACTTTTCGGTTTTTTCTCTTTAACCTTACTTCAAAAAGTAGGTGAAGAGTCTGACTTACAGCAAATTTTCTAGTTGTTTTTATTTACATATCATTTTAAGTCCATATTTTTTTCCATTGATAAGCAATATATTTAAATAAACACCTTTTTTTATTTCGTGCTTCGTGCTTTTTAATCTAATGTTTCCAACTCACATTATACTTTTTAATAATTCAACGTCACATAGTAAATAAGAATGTCAAAAAAAATATAAGTTCTAACATATTGTGACTTGTCACAAATAAAGCTAAATATTACTAGTATCTTTGAAAAATAAATCAAATTGACTTAAGCAAAAAAAAAAATGATTCACAAATTAGATTGAACGTCGAATGAATGAAAAATCGTAATGAAAGATATTCACAAGCACGATATGTTCCAAATGGGATTTTTTTTATATTACTGAACATCTTCAAAGAAAATTACGGAAGAAATATGTATACATCAATATTCAACATTTTATGTCGTCGCTGTCGAAATGTCACTGACTATTAAAAGAAATTGAACAATAGGAATCTGTTTGTAAAAAAATATATTATACAATTAAATGCTATATTTTTCAAACGTAAAGTGATAACTGCGTACTCGATTAATTTACAATTTATGAAAGTCAATTTTCGTATACTAGAAACCTACTCTTTTTAATTTGGAAATAAATTTTCACTAGCGATCAGACGGAACCTGTTCCACGTTCGGTAGTTAGGTAAATTTACATTTTAGATTTTTTCAATTAAAATTTGAAACATATTTTTTTTAAATATATTTGGCATAACAAATAATGCCTATGCGCCAAATATTTTAATGTTTAAAGATGAGAATTTATTGTAAGTCACTGGAGATAATCTAGCGGTAAATTGACATCACAAACACCCATGTCTTAGGTCTCAAATTTGAATTGAAATATCTAAATTTGACATTTACCTTAACGGAAATCAAACCCACAACTACCTGGTCGGTGCAACAAGCTCTTACCAACTAGACCACAGCAGACGTCACTTATTTTCGCTTGTTTTTATGATATTTCTTTTGAACTCAATTGACTTACAAACACTCCCATCGAGTTTATATTGTATGATTTTATAACTTTGAAATATTTGGTGGATTAACAATAATAATTTATTTTTTATTTTTATATTATGTTTCATGAATTGAATTAAAAAAAAAAAAAAAAATGATAAATAGGAACGGTGCAAGAACGGATAATGGGGGTTAGGTGGTTTGATTTTGTGAGGAATTCAGAGATGAGGGAGCGTACAAGACAGCGTCCTGTCACGTCAGTGGTTATGGAGAGACGTTGGAACTGGCTGGGTCACGTGCTGCGGATGCCTCCGGAAAGCCTCAATCCTGCCTGCCTTTTCTTTCGACCGGTGGGATTCCGGTGTCCCGGACGTCCGTCGGGTACTATCTATAGGATGTACTCGGCGGAACTGAGGGATCCTGGCATGTAATAGGAGGAAGCAAAGCAATTGGCAGGAGACAGGGAAACATGAAGGTGCCGCGTGGCGGCCATATGCTCCACATAGGGAGCGAACATGGCCAAAGAAGAAGAAGAATTATGTTTCATTGGTTATATTATAGTTTATTGTTCAACACAAGTATACTTTCCTCAACTCAGTTACCATCTGCACCTACCAAATTAGTCACTGGTTAAAATTTATTGTACTGAAATAAATTTTTCAAAAATATTTTTTGTTTAATTAAATTTAATGTTTTTTACAAAAGGTATACACACACTTTCGTAATGTTTTTATGTATCCTATGCACCCATAATCTATCTAACTTTTAAAACGCTTCCCTTAAACAGCGGATTGCTTACTAATTGTCATTTTCTAACGCTAATATTTTTTTTATCGTATCAAAAAAGAGACGTTGGGTGATCTACTCACAAACAGTTTAAAAAGTTGCATTTTATTACTTCATCATAACTTTATACTCACCATTTTAAGGTGTTTACTGTCAATACGTGGTAGGAAAGCATTATATATTTAAAAATACTCTTTGAAACTCTCTCAGCACAAGAATTCGTTGAAATAAAATCAAGATTCATCGGTTAAAAATGCCCGTGATGAGCGAAACCGGTCCTGATTCTAATAAACAATTGCTGAAAAAACTAAAGCATTACTTTTTAATATCTAAGTGTAAATATTGTTAGTGGAAATGAAATCAAAAAAGATTAATATTTATTTTTTACTAAATAATATTTAAGCTCAATGAATAAATTAAGTTTAACTTTTTAGAAGTAAATTAAATTTTGATTTAAAATTAATCAGTAAACAATTTACGTTGATGAGGAAGAATTTCGATGTAATTATTAATGAAAGGTTTATATTAAATTTCTAGCTTAGAAAATTGATGAATGAAAAACAGAAAGTTCTATTCAATGTTGGTTTGCATGAGGAAACTTTGAGGAAAAGTTACATTGATTTCATGCTTGATTGGAAAATACTGCTACAATTCAAAGTATCTCATGGCAAGTCAGGGGCTTAATTATTTTTATATGGTCCAATATATAAAGTTTTGATCGGAAAGTCCCGAATCGGGGTGAAATTGCACGAAACGACCCAACTTTAAAGTAATACAACAACAGCAATCTAACAAGAACAACGATTCGCTTCAATTAATCGCACCGAACGCGCATTTGCGGAGGCAAAATATTTACGGCATATCATCTTCAGTAAACATCGTAAAAACTTTACTACAAATTACAGAGGAAGCACTGTAAAATATATCCGTCTCGTTTTTTCATATAAGAAAGAAAGAGATGGGTGAATCGATACCCAGTGCTTGAAGTGTTTTATTTTTAATTGTTTGGTTAGCGTAGGCGTACCGGTGAGTGCTCAAGATTCATCATTCACGGCTGAATACCCAGTGACTTGGAGAAACGCCGTTAAATCTTAAAATTCCTCTTTATACAGAGGGGTCGCTCGTTTGGGCTACCTTGCGATAAATTTTGTTTACCTGTATTTGATTCGGTAGCGTAAACGGTTAAATTGCGAAGAAATTGATTACGCAACCAGTTCAACTTTTGCAATGAAAATATTTTTTCCGCAATTTTCGGGGAAAAAAGCATTTAAGTTAATATTAATTTCATAAAAATATATATCATGCTATCATGAGAATAATTAATTCGACATATAATATTGATTCAATGTTGAAATAATAGTAAATAATAAAAGGTTGAGAATGAACATTATGTAATTTATTTCATCCAAGATTTACTATTGTTTATATGAGTAATTCATTCGTGATTAGTGTTTTAATCTTAATTCCTTCTGGCGTTCATTAGAAAAGAAAAAAAAAACTCTACTTTCATTTTGTAATATATTAGTTCAGAATGATAAATTTAAGTTTTTTTGTAAATAACCTAACGATAGTTTGTCTAAAGATACATGTCAAATAGGTAAAACACGTCTCACAATTTTTTACACAGTCTTATAATTCATATTTGAATTAAGTGAAATGTTGGATGAACTGTGCTTGAATTATCTAAAAAAATATTATTTACAAATCTGTTATAACCGATTATTTGAAAAAATTACCGGTAGAAAACGAAAACATATTTTTTGCGAATAACATGTACCTTCAACGTAAGCCGTATATTTAATATGGAAAATATTTTTTTGGTGGTGACAATGTAATTATATCGAAACTGAATCGTTATGTAACATTGTGATAAGAAACGTAAAATATCACCTATCATTTAATATGGCACAGTAATGTGACGTTATGCCAAGGGGTGCGGAACATTATGCATGTAACATATTACCTCACGTTGCATTTTATAGATGCGGTACGTTTTCGTAGAGGGTGATGGCTTATTGGATTCCAAAGCTTAACCAATAATGGTGATCATTTATACTGCCTGACATTCTGGCTTAGAAATCAGATATCATTCTGTGGATAATACCATACAAACTCTGGCCACATATAGGATATTATACTGCGTTTATACGACACCACCTGGATGTAGATTCAAGAAAGCTGTGGTTAGATTTATAGCATTTAATCAGGGCGGTGGACAACTACCACCTATTTCTCTGCGCTAATACAGTATCGATTTGTTGAGACTACGAGGTAACTATTCGGTACTTTCAAAATGCATCAGTAAGACTGCCATGATTTCGACGGTAAAACAAAACAAGAAACGTAAGTGTTATGTTACAATTCATTAAAAAAAACTATTTTTTTTTTGTTATAAAAAAAATATTATGTACCCATATTCAAGATTGATACATTAAACTTCAAATTCAAACGCATTAAACGAAGGCTATATTATTTTATTAAAAATGTGTGAAAGTGTTTATCAACGAATAATAAGTTCATTTGAATCGTTCAAATTATGTACACTCCCACAGATTTTGTCACTAACGACCCGGGTTTCGCCTTTCGGTATCTTCAGGCGTTCAAGCGCACGGATGAACTTGAACTGACGATGCTGAAAGGCGAAACCCGGGTCGTTAGTGACAAAATCTGTGGGAGTGTACATAATTTGAACGATTCAAATTTAATATTGAAATTCCACCAAGCACCTTTAGTCGAAATCTTAAATTAATAAGTTCATGTTTTTTCTATAATATTTTCTTCCCATTAGAATATATTTCCAATAAAACTGTCATAAATTGGAAAAAGACCTAAATTTTTCGAACTTAATTTTATGAAAGATTTGATTTTGTAACCGAATTCCCTTTTTAAATTAGATCCAAATTACAGTGGAAGTTTATTAAAACTTAAAAAAAAAATCTTAGTGTTTTTGTTTTGTTTTATATTTAAAACAGTAAAATATTATTAGTTTAATATCTATAAAATACTTGATGCAAGTCCTGAAGCTGAGTAAAGACGTTGTTATCAGGTTCAAATTATATTAAATATACGAAAAAATCTGTTTTAATGTTAGGTTAGACTTTAATGAACGCCTCTATTTAATTTCTTTAATCTTTGTAAAAACTTAGTCTAACGTATAATTCGTTATTGTTTTTCAGTTTAAAACCGTAAGGAATCACGACATATTAGATGAATAATTCATATTACAGATAAAATATTAAATTACACAAAGTTTTTATTTTAAAAATATGGTCAAGTTATTTATAAATTAATACACTAACAATCATGTTATATACAGCAAAGTCATGAATATTTATTGAATATATGTGTTGTTATGATAAGTATGTAAGATGTATTTTTAAGTTTTAATAAAAATGTAAAGCCTCTTGCTTTTTTAAAAGACATTGATTATTCCATCAATGTCCATGAATCAAAGTAAAGCTAAAATCTAATAAAAAAATCCACGAAGACGAAAAAAAGAAAAGCCAAAAAAGCACTTGGTCAGGTCTTAAAGCCTCCTTTGTTTCTATGACGCAATGGGGCTTCCGCCTTCGTTAGCGAATTTCCCGACCGATTTCCTGCGACCCCTGTCGCTATCTCGTGGGGAGGGTGTGAACCAGTAAATTAAGCTTCACAGATCCTTTGTATTGATTGTTTTGATTTAATACAAATGACTTTCTTTTGTCTTGCTTGCTATATTATGTAAAGCTTCACTGGGTCAGTTTGTGCTTAAAATTAAACAAAAATGCGAGTTTTATTTAAAAAAAACGTTAATTTGTTCTAACGCCAAATTTGAGGATCAAAGAAATATTAACATCAAATAAATTCATTGTGTGGTAATAGTAAAAAATCTTTTGTAATTACAACATATTAATTTAAAAAATACGTTTGTGTAATAACGTTGATGTTATAATATTTTATATTAGTAAGTAGGGCCACTTAATTTAAATTAAAGCAATCAAAAACACACCGCACCAAAAATAGAATAAATATCTTATTAAAATAAACTTGGAATTTTCTGACGTTGTTGTGTTATCCAAAAAACAGGGCCTCCAAATTTGCACCTGGGGCCTCTCATGTGCTTACTACACCACTGTTGCTATCAATAATATAAAGAAAACATTTAGGATATATTTATCAGGGATCAATAAATAATACGTTAAGCAATAATATATCATTACTAAAATTTGAGCCAGTATGCACCGCAACCGAAGACAATGTAGATAACTCGGTGTGAAGCATGAGAAAATGAATTTAGTTCGTTAAATATGTATTTATAGTACAAAAACTTTAATTTTATTATCATATTTGAATAAACTATAAATATGCCGTTCAGAATCAACATTATTACGACTGTTTCCTAACGTTTTAAATGACTAGTACCACAGTAAACAATTTTCTAAAAGATCGTCAAACCACTGTCAAATTTTATGACAGCAATTTCGAGCACAATGGAACAGCTGTCACTGAGAATTCCATAAAATAGTGAGTCGGTAATTTATTGATAGAAAATGTGGGATTCGTGATTTCGAAACGAGTAATTGGAAAGCATGCAATAAACATGATGAGGAAAATTGCTTCTTACGTTTGACGGAATTGTAACGACATATCTCGTGAAGCACTCATGTTGGCCTGATACCCACTTAGAATATTTATAGCTGTTGCAATGAAAATAATTCGATTTTTTTTTTTAATACACTAAACACAAATAATCTCTTCTTCAATGTTGTAAATTTAAGGATTATAATTAATATACATTTATCTGGTTGTTATTTTTTATAAAAAAAATACCATCGCAATAGATTTTTATTTGCCGGACAAATACTCATTTTAGTCTAATGATAGATTTAGTCTACTTTTTGGAGGTGCTTAATGGAATATCAAATTTAAATCGTTTAAGTTTTGTAAATTTTCACGTGTTTTGTCAACAGGGTTGCCAGATTTCCAAAATCACTGATCGGAACATTCACTATTTCGAACATTTTAAAGCAAGTGCACATTTAGTAAAAACACAATATTCCTTTGTACTTCATTCCACTTTGTTTAATATGTCAGGACCGGTTTCGCTCATTACGAGCATCGTCAACTGATAAGAAATATAATTTAATCATGCTATTTATACAAAAATAAACAACAATTGGCATTGGAAAGAAATTACCAATTACATTAAAAGTGATTCTAAAATAACACAAAATTAAAATGTTTAACACATCTTACATATAATTAATAAGTCATTTAAGATTAATAAATTTAGAATGGCGATTGAAAGTAAATACAAACATAATATGTGCAAATTTTCTTAACTCGGGATTTAAGAGCGACATGTAATGTGGGACTCAGGATTTGTGTATTGAACTCGAGACAGTACCGCTCAAATATGGAGTCTAACAATCCTGTTTGTCACTAACGGCTCGAGATTCATCTTTTGGAATTATTTATAGTTTTATAAAACAAGAGTACAAATATTATGAGTAAGCTTAAAGAAACTAGATGAAAGCCCGTTGCCTCAACAGAAGGATATTTTTGTCTGTTATCAAACGTCAGAAATTTACTGGCGTGAACAATCAAAAGCAAACCAGAAGTTAAAAACTCCCTGTAAACAAAAAGTGTGCAGTAGATCAGATTTTCTCAACCGTGGTCTACAGTATGTTCCAAGGAAGCCACAGAGAAAATATAAATTTTTGATAGCCACAGCACAGTTAAGGGGGGGGCAACATTTAGGGGCATGGGCGCCCTAAATACAACATAAATTGCGCATTCTGTATTCGAATAAAGCATTGAATGTATATAAAACATAGGTTAAAGAGCTACAAAAAAAGCTCTCCCATTTATTTAATAATTGTAGAATCTGTAAATTTTCCAACTTTTTTAAGTCATCGAGCTAAATAAAAAAAGTGTTTAAGTTGAAAACTATTTTAGAATCTCTCAATTTCCCACTTTTTCCCAGTCACTAATCCTGGGATCTAAGAAAAGCCCAAATCCCGAAATAATTATTTTCCTAGTCTCAAAACACATATAGTACGCCACGAAAAATATGATAATCAAATGGGGTCACGGGCTCAAAAAGGTTGAGAAACTATGCAGTAGAGCATGAATCGATTTTATATTATCCTTTTTTTTAAATATATTTTTTTTTCTTTAAACACTATTTTATGAAAATAACATTTATCTAACAACTTCAATTAAAAACAAAAAAAGAGAACACAAATAAAAGAAACACACAGTAAAACAACATACAACACATAAAATGTAATGCAGAGCTTATTTCATTCGTTCCAGCGTCAATTAGTCCAAACGTATTATACACCCTACTGTGTGGAGAATACTTACAAAAGACTGAGGTATTTTATTGAGGGGGTAAATTAGTACAAATTTTCTTTTATAAGTGAGAATGTTGAACATGTTTTAGCGAATCG
The DNA here is from genome assembly GCA_031772345.1 of Himalopsyche anomala. Taxonomy (NCBI): domain Eukaryota; kingdom Metazoa; phylum Arthropoda; class Insecta; order Trichoptera; family Rhyacophilidae; genus Himalopsyche; species Himalopsyche anomala. The sequence goes on along the minus strand of CM062833.1, from coordinate 22,036,758 downwards.
CTAGACGATTTCGTGCAAAGTTCAAAACATTCGTTTTATTTTGTTTCGTTAATTACTACAGCTGTATAAAACATTTCAAATTTTAAAGGTTGTTGACTTGTATGAACTATTTATTTTACATAAATCAAAAACTTTAAAGCCATCTCTTTGTATTTATTTAAACAAACTAAGGCGCACTAAAAACTTTTATTTTGGTTTAATATTTGTTTTATATATCAGTATATAATATGTTAAGCAAAGCTAATCGGTTTTCAAAAATTGGTTTTGAAAAAATGTTTTTTTGTTAAATTTGTCATTCGGATTGTTTTTTTCAAATTTGGTAACATGATTTTAAATGATAGAATAAATATTTATTGCTTTCATAAAAAAATTAAAAACCTTCATATTTTATCATGAAACTGCCATAATACTGCTGAAACACCGTACACCGATAATTAATACACAGTTACAAATAAAATTAAATGTATGTTTAATATGAGTAAAAATCAGTTAATTTGAAAATATTTTTGAAGTGTATTTTGTTTTGTGTTTTCCAAAAACATATTTTCAAATGAAGAATTACGAATAAAATAGGATTGAATCGATTTTTAAGTGTTAAAGTTTACTTAATAAACAAAGTTTAAAAAAAAAATTAAACTTTTCGCCATTTTATTTGAATAAACTTTTCTCTAAAACTTCTAAAACCAGCTTAAGCCAAGTATTGAAAATGTTAGTGATTTGATAAGCAGTTTTTTTCCTAATGTTTATAAAGCTCTTTGTCAAGCTTGTAGCCGAGAACTCTACGCCGTTTGTCTCGGTTGCTGTATTCATGGGTTAGAACCATAGTACGAACAGATTACAGACTTAAGACGGTTGCGAGTTCGCAAGCGTTGGTAAGGTCAACTTAAAATAATGATTCATTCAAATTGACACTTGATAACTTAGGCATTAACTGCTTCTGATGTATTTTCATTTCGACTGCCTCAACTGCCTTTTTAATTTTTTTTTTAGTTCAACTCAAGTGAATACAAAAAATGACGCATTAAACTGTAGTGTCAAATAATGAAAAAAGTCTATTCAAAGTTAGTCATTATAATTGAACAACCGATACATAAAGTATTATGACTTAAGAGTTGAAAATTTTCAGTAAAGTTGTTTAAAGAAACAACATCAAATTATATTTAAAATTGACAATGAAAATTAACAAATTGGTCGCAAAACGATTAAAAGCTCAGCTTGGACCAAAAAAATTGCCTATATCTTCATCTATACCAATCTTCTAAATGTTTAAATTTTTAAGTTATAATATGTTACGTAGAAGGTGTCAAGCTATAAAATTCTGTCCATCAATGTACCACAACATCAAGCACATGACCGCTCAAATGAGTATAAAAAAAACCAAAAAGAATTTGTAGACCACTTAGCTTTAGGACCGTTAGATACAATTACAATATAAAAAAAGTTAGTATGCTGTATTAAATTATATAGGATATCGTTAAATAACATTAAATATGAAGAAACACATTTATATGAGTAACAATGAACGCAAACGACGTAGGCGTGTCGTATTAAAAATAACCTTCATATTACAAAAGAATATAATATGATTTATTAAAAAGAATGTTGACATGAATTGTCGAAAATGTATTTTCCAGTATATCATGTATACTGTAATTGGGAAAATCCCTCTCATAAAGCTGTGTTTACATTTGCGTAATTTTTGTGAAATTCAATTAGTATTGTTTACGACGAGTATTTTCAACCCAATTCAAATGTAGGCCCATACCCGTTGATTAAATGAAAAACGCATTTATATGATATGGCTTTTACAGATTGCTTTTTATTCAATTTATTGAATTGATGATTTGAAATAATAAAACGAAATTCCATTAAATTTTCGAGTGCTTTATTAAAGGCATTTTTTAAATATTACGATGAAATTAAAACCGCGGCAAGAGTGCTCAGATTCGGTTTAGATGTTTAAATAGTGATAAACTTTTTTTTTGCTAGAGTATTTAATAATAAAAACTATATTTATGCAATTTCAATAAAAAATAACATTAGTAGAAGTACACAGTGTTAAAAAATGGCGTATCAGACATTTGAAAAGTCAATGTACTCTAATTTTGACAAAAAATAAAAGGGCCACGACACATTATTTCGTATGGGCGAAAGTTTCATAAGCTAATGAAGATTTCATCTATCATTATCATTACAGTGGGACTTTTATCTATAATATTTTTATATTCATACCCATTCCAAATGTTGAGCATATGAGCTCCTAATGGAGGTATCTCAAAAGATTTTTTTCTATGATAACTGTTTGTTACTCAGTCGCTCAATTTATCTTTTATAAAGATAGTGGTTGGGTAAGAAGAATACGGCTAGGACAGGACTAGTGGTTAACTTATCACTCTAACTACGCCCAGCTATTTTGAAATATCGTCAGGGTGGGAGAGAATTGTACGATATCATATCAGAAACACTCATGCTTTCGATCAGAAATCGGAAATCGATTGAAAGTATGAATCGAACTCGTGAGATCCGGTACGCAAGCCAACAACGATTACCGATGCGCCATAAAGCCCGACATAAAAATTAATTAATTTTTACTCAAATTATCTTTTTACAGTGACCACGATGGCCACATCATAAACGATTAATTTGATAATAATAGATCCAGGTTGCACTGTAGCACATTGAAAGTTTTTAGCAAACTTAATCTTAAGTTGTAACATTGTATGATTGTTAGCTGCAATTTAAGGCCATCACTTTTTATGAAATTAACTTAAAATATGGTCAAATCTTTCACCTTGATTTATCTTAATATTGATTTTGTAATTAAACTCCTTCTTGCAGTTGTATCTCAAATTATTTGTATTCATCGCGCCAGTATCGAACTTATATTTGGACGTAGTTAAACAGACCACATACCCTTATTTTTGCATAATTAAAATATTCAAAATAGTTTTAAGACACTCAAATTACTATTCGTTGAAAAAGTTTGACCCCAACTACTACACAAATCACCGATATTTTGTCATGATCGTTTTTTATAACCTTATAATTCTCTAAAATAAATGGAATTTAATCATCCAATTGGCTTAAGCACGTTCATACCAGTTTGGCATCAAACTAAATATTATGGCACAAATATATAAATGTGTAGAATAAATACATATATTATAGATTGAATATTATGCAGATGTTTCATTACTGTACACAAATTTAAAGCGCTTTTTCTTAAGATTAAAATTTACTTCACCATAGTTATTATAAATGTAGGTATTCTTTTCTAATTTTAACAATAAACACAAAATAAATATTATTTTATATTCACTAATTTTGCTGTTTAACAAGCACTGGTAAATTTGTTAGCCATAAATCGTTTTCAATTTATCTTTTATACTATGTTAGAATACACCTATAATAAAAACTAAAAAAAAATACTGAGCAAATTTACGTTTAAAGCATAGTTCTGACGATGGCGAAAGCCGAAATAGCTATCAACCTTGAAGAACCTTGAGAACTGAAATACCTTGATATTTTACCCTATTAAAATGGAGTTCTACCAAGTAAATGCCAAATCAATAAATAAAAACTAAAGTTCCAATATTTTCTAAAAGATTCAAAGTATTAAAAATATTATAAATTTTCTGCATGCAGCAGTTGTCTGGGCCGTAAAAATTGACTTATTTAATGAATAACTAGACAATTGAATAGAACAAGAATATTTTTTGATTTACTCGTTCGTGCAAACCTAATTGCACACGACTTAAAAGTTGAAAAAATCATTTTCTACAGTCGCCTTTGAAATTTTCCACAAAATTAGACATCGTTTACATTTCTTAGAATAAATTAAACACATTTTTTTGCGGGGGGAAAATATTTTTAAGTCTGGAATAAAAAATTCTGATCACGCCCCCTACCTTAAATAAGAAATTCACCGTTTGCCTCTGTCATTGCGCGTAATTAATGCGACGTCATTGCCAGGAAGCCTGCAGGCGATTGCATTAGGAGATGGGGGTAGAAAAGTTGCGTCATTTTTAATTTATTAGCTAATTATAACGTAAAAGTAAAAAAAATGTCTTTCAAAGTTAAAAGCTTAAAGCTTTACCTGAAGTTTCCTTAATACAATTTGCAGTCATATTCGCTATATAAATGCTTTCATACAGTAGGCATCTCTAAAACACACGTCTTCATAAAGATGTTTTTTTTTAAGAGAGATATCATATTTATAGTTCGTTGTCCCACATAAACAGAAGCCATTCTTCTGAAACATATGTTTAAAAAAGCTTCTTGAAGTAAAAAAATAAAATAAACGACGTAGAACATTTATGATTAACACTTACAACACAACCATTAGTATTTCTTTATTGCTTCAATTGAGATTCATTTAACTCTGTGACGTTAGTATCCTTCCATATTTTCTTAAGCCTGTGACGTACTTTATATCAGTGGTTCTTAATGGGGGCTGTACTGCCCTCTGGTGGGCGTTTACAAGTCCGAGGGGCATTTATAATTTTTCGGAATTTGGGGGGCGCTATTATTAAAATGTTTATATATATAAATGGTATTTTGGGGGGCAATAGATAATTTATTTCTGCTGAAGGGGGCGATTCGTTCGAAAGGTTAAGAAACACTGCTCTATATTAACAAAATCTCCTTATCCTACATGGAAAATTTTAGATTGTTTTTGTTTTATTCTAAAACTTTTCATAAAATCATTATTATATTATATATGATAAAAATATAATCAAAATATCTCTTATCAAAGTAATGGAATATGAAAAATTCATATTTAATTAGCGAAACCGATCCTGATTTCAGTAAATAAAAAGTGGAAAAAAGTACAAAGGAATATTGTGTTTTTTTTAATCATGAACCTTTTTTAAATATTTAATGTTTTATTCAAAATAAAAAGCTAATAATATACAAGAAAATTACATTTATTATATTATTCTTAATTTTTGAAAACATAACGTGACGAAAACGCATTGAGTTCAATTTCCAGTCACTTGTATTGAAATACGACTTTACGCCTAAGCAATGTCGTAGAGCAATATCAATTAAACTACGTATGGGTATTGTTTTTAGAAAATTACTAACGCCGTAAATAAATCACTTGAAATTTGCATCGCTGATTCATAATAAATAAAAACTTTTTTGAATAACATTACGCTACCAAAGCAAAGAACTCTTTGCAAGGGATCACACGCCGTTCTGCAGACTTGCATCTGTGCCAGGCAGCAGGCAAAGGCTCGGAACGTCTATTGAACTCACCGCGAAGACGTGATCTGAAAGATCCGCGAGGGATTACCAGCGCCAAGCCTCGCATACAGCGTTACGTTGTAATAAGAACTTCCCTGTGAAGGTTCAATTAGGTGTTTTGATAAGAAAATCTAGGCACAAAGCTCTCTACAATAAAAGAGTGGTTTATGATATCATTGTTCGTTATCGTAGTATACTGTTTTGTAATAAAAATAAATATTCCTTTCAAGACTAGGTGTGTGTAAAAGAAAACTGTATGTTGTATATTTAAACAAAGTATTAGCCTATTCAAAAAAGCAGTCGTTTGAAAAATTAAAATAATACACAGTACAAAAGTACACAAGATATATGACTTGTTGTAAAGCTATTTTGGTATCACACAACCTTCAGAACAATGTCAAAACAGATTACTGTTAACTAGGGCTTATACAAAAACCGACTTTTGAAAAAATCGGGTTTCAAATGTCAATATTGCTTGAAAATCGGTTTTACAAAAAATGGATAATTTAATTAAAAAAGCGAGAAAAGGTACATTTTTTTATTTTGTTAACACGTAATAAATGATACACAACAAAAATTTATTTAGTGTTACTCTTCAGAAAATATGATTTAAGAAAAGCGTCCACTATAACAAAATTCGCTCTTTCGCTGGGTGATGATGTGGGGCATGTGGTCTTTAAGCCATCAAATAAAATATCCAAATTTTCTGTCCTATTGTTTATAGAATCGTTTATGGAAAATTCGGCACAACCGCTAACGTAGTTGAAAAACCGGTTTTCCGGAATGAACGGAAACGGAGAACAAAACCGGAATGTCACTTATTTTGCCAAAAAAACAGTTTTTCAAAACCGACAAGCCCTACTGTTAACTTACTGCGAGTCTTATTAGAAAAAATGAACATGTGAATCGGTATGTATTTTAATGAAAGTATATGAATACGCTTGTTTATTTTCATTATCGTTTTTTTTGACAAATTGGTTTTACAAAATATTTATTATATTAAAAGCATGCCAAGTGGGAGGAAAATTTTCGAAAAAAAAAAGATTTAAAAATAGGAAAAGTTTGAGTAGTACTTTTTACTGAGCTTAGTATTTATATTTATATCATTAATATTAGTTTGAACTACATGTTATAATATATTCTATCAATACGCAATGATGTCTTTAATATTTACGTATGCTTCATTTGGGATTTCATAAGAGAAACATTGTTCTTTTGTTTGCTGTGAAAATAAACAAAATAATGAGCAAAGTTTTGTTTGTTCTTCGGTTGAGCCGCCTTGTGAATTTCAGCCTCTTATGTGAGCGTTCACAGTTCAATAACCCAAACAAAAAGTCTCGCATATGATAACAAACGATTTTTATAAATTTATAATTAAATTAATTTAATCATTGGGTAGCAAAATCAAATTTGGACGACTTTTTATGAAAATGACCTACGAATGCAATAATTTTTTTTAGCTTAAATTCTACTTAAAAATACAAGGGAGAGCTTAAAATTCCATCCTATCTGTTGAATACTTTTCAATAGGAGGTCATATGAGGGCACGGGAAACATAAAAGGCAGTTTTTATTTTTATGTATTTATTTAAAAAAACAATCAAAACGCTTTTTTATATAAAAAAATATCGACTGAAGTTAAATATTTTTCTTAGATTCAACAATGCATATTCAATGAATTTAAGAGGTGAAACACAGGTCAGAATATGTGTAACACGACAAATAGAGGTACAACATTTTCAAATTCAATTTCACATTAAAAAATATTAATTTATCTAAAGTTTTCGCAGAATCTACCGAAAAGATGATATTTAAGTTTGATTATTATAAAATATGTACATATAATTTATTTGTAGGAGGTTTTAAAGATTTGATTTCAATTAAATATCATTATTTAATAGTTTGTATAATATTGTTTTAAAATAATATAACTGTTTTTACACCTTTATTATTTTTTACTTATTTCTTATAAATAGCTCTGTTTCTATTGATATTTTTATTAGTTAATTAATTTCGCATCGAGTAAAAACGGTCCTGATATTTACTATTTTTTTTAACTACATCTAAGCTGTCAAAATGCAGTTTTTTAAGATGATATAGTTTAGATGATATAGTTCGCGACGGGTTTTTTGGGGGTCGTCAACTTTTTTCGATTTTGGATTTGAACAACAAAGCTAAAACGACAGTTAACTAAAATTACCTTATTGAAAAAATGTCCTTTTCAATTGCATTGGGGCCGTGGGTCACATGGATTTTATAAAAAGGGATCGTGACTCGAAAAAAGTTGGGAATCTATGGTTTAGATGGTAAAAAAATATAAAATAATTATAATAAAAATAAACTAAAAGTGAAATACGCCAGAGTAGCCAGCTTTTAATCGCATGTTTTGCTGTGAGCTTTTCGTTCACTTTCTTAATTTTAGTAAAAATATTTCATTAAGCTTGTATACAGTTCTGTCATTTGCACTAAACTTTTCACGCAGCACCGTGACGGAAAAATTCCAGGCCCGGCTTTAGGACGACATCAATTTTTTGATAAGGTCTCACCAAGGCAGGTGTTTTAGTGCCGCATTATACATTACCCCTGTGGGTTGTAGGGCACTATGTACCCCGCGAGAGTTTTTATTATTTTACGCTGTGGCTACTTTTTAGTCCCTGTTTATTGTTATGCTTCTCTGGTAATGAGACTCGTAAAAAGCTACCGTATCGCTTTTAAAGGCCTGCCTGAAACATCCACCCCTAAAGAAGTCCGGCATCCTAACTTACGAAATCAACCCATTTATAATAAGTATTTCCATTTAATTTTTTTATCTTCATTACAAGTAAAACTACTGACCGTGTGACATCCTTGAAATATAAATATAAAATAAACTTTACATTTCAAATCTTTCATCAACATGAATTCCTTATAAACGGTGATTTTTTTTTAAATATCGGTAACGAAAATCTAATTTGTATTAATTTAACATATCAAAAAAATATATATATTTCGATGAATTAATTACTTTTAATGTTTTAATACATGTTTATAAATCCTTGCCCGCTACCAATGTGGAGTATATGACCTCCTAATGGAGGTATCTTGAAAGATTTTTTTCTACGAGAACTGTTTGTTACTCAATTGCTCAACCTCTATTCTAAATAGAGTAGAGATTGAAAGACAGGACTAGGACTAGCTTATCGCACTCACTACGTCGGTTTTATGATAGATTGAGTAGGAAGAAGTTCAATACATCACATATATCTATGCCTTTAGACAGAAATCCATAAATCGATTAAAAATGAATCTATAAAAACTGTGCAAACTCGGATTTGAACCTGTAACCTCCGTGTTCTAAGCCAAAGTTTAATATCAATATTCAAAAAGAAAATAAAAGCTTTACGACATAAAAGATACATATTTGCAAATTATATTTATGAAGTCTTTAAGGAAGCCAAAGACGTGTAAATTAGGAAAGGTTTATAATGTTTACAAAATACATTGATTTTTAATTTTGGATCGATTATTTATTTTAACATGATAGTTTATACATCGGCAAGTGATCGACTTTGGCAACCGCAACTCTGGTCCTTTTTTGATCACCCAATAGGGTATTGAGAGAAAAATGCGAAGGTTAAAATAAACCGTGCTCTTTTTATTTCGCAAAGTTTCGAGTGATGTAAAGAATTTCCGTTTAATCCGTACCACAAAAAAATGTAAAATACTTTCCAAATTCGAATAATTATTCTCTGAGGGTTAATATACTTTTTTTAAACAACATGTGCTGTTTAGTGACTCAGTGGGAATATATTTTCGTGCTTTATGTAGAAACTACATTTTTTTTTAAATAAAAAAGCGTATTCTAGCTTTTTGTTTGTTACGTGTTGCTTTTTCATTCATTTTAAAGCACTGCCCTTTATCACTTTGGTATTTCAACAACGGTAATAATATTTCACACATTTTTTTGCAAAAAGTTTATACGTTATTCAATACAGATTTCTTGTATAAAATAATGTTTTATACTTGATTTTATATAAAAAAAATACAGTTAGCTGCGCAAAAATGCTTTGGCTGCATTTAATACAATATTTAAGAATTTCAAAACGGAATTTAATTAATGTTTTTGAATAACCGACATCGTTTTGTTTTTTGTAGATTTTTCATTCAAATTATTATAAAGAGTTATTTTGATTAGTGCTATAAATGTGTCAACACAGGGCTTAAGTTTATAAAATGTCTGTGTAAATAATTTTGCAAGTTACGAAAATACGCTCTAATATATAGTTTCGGTACATGCAAGATCAAATTTAAAACTGGGTTAAAAGCGAATGATATGCATTGAACATTTTTTTATCAAGTAGTTTTGTATGTTTGAAAGCATGTTAACCTACAAAATGTATGTAAATGGTTTGAATTATATTGAATTGCTTTTTAATGTATAAAATACATATTTTTTTCTGGTGATTAAGCCATATTTGTAAGTTGTGCTTGATTTTCAAGTTTGGAAAATCAATTTTACTCTTGTCAGTCTTATTATGAACTGCTATGACTTGATCGCTGTTCAAAGATTTCGAATTTCCTTTGAGTAATTGCAATTACCACTGTCTACAAAGTTTGAACTTAAGGTAGTTAGCGGGGATGTTCACGTCAGATAATTTGCTTAACATTGCCATCTGTTGGTTTCCGTTGCAAATCGTACAATCGATTATGTATATTTGAAATTAATTCAAGACTAACTAAAATGCAAGAAATAGAGTTAAGTTAAGCTTTCAAGCATTTCCATAGAAAATTAATTAGCAGTATAATTGTATCTACATTACTAAGCGACTTCACTATTCCTTTGATTTAAGTATTCATTGTAAATGATTTCGAAGAAAACTGTTTTGTGATATCTTCTGCAATACAGTTGGCTAAAATGAAAAAAATGTCAATCTATCATTGAAAAAAAACGTAATCAAAAAATAACTTTACAAAACGAGAAATAACGGAGACAAACAAGTATTGTGCTTAAGAAAAGTGTTCAGTTGTAAGTAAAAAATATATAATAGAGTTAATTTTAACAATACGCTATCGGTTAAATTTTTTTATTGGCAATCAATAGGTCGATCATTGCGTTTTTAATAATAATAATAAAAAACCGTTTGAAATAGTGGATAATCAGCAAAGCGCAGCGTGCTTTTTTTAAACATATGAAATAAACAACATATTCTAAAAAAGCAACACTACAAACACCTTTGCTTCACATCTTAATAGTTGTATTAAATAAATGCTTAAATTATTGTTCTTGGTTTGATAAACATCGATTTGTACCATCTTCTGGCCAAAAAATATCTATCACTACTAATTGTATAAAGCAGACTTTAAATATACAATTATATTTTTGTATTAGAAACAGGATATTTTGTGTTTTTTTGGTGTATAATTAATGATCGATATTTTATATTTAAACGACTATTCAATCAGATTTTAAATATATTTAAGTGATGTAAGTTTTTTTTAGTACAGTGAATATTCCGTTGCAGACTTGTCATTTTTTAAAATTGTTTTATTTTTAAAGAAATTATTGAAATACAAAATTTCATTTAAACGGTGCTAACGTAATTGTGTTATTTTTAATGAAAACAAGTAATGCGCTGGGTTTGTAGTATAAAACATAATATATATTAAGCAGTTAACATAATAATGAGAAACCTTACACAGTCATTTCAATGAAATAACAATAAAAACAAATGCGCGAGTAAAACGCAACGAGTGAGTTTCAGTTATTGCTTACTTGTCTGATAATATGAACAAATTTGACAACGTCCAAGGGCATCCTGGTAACGTCATATTTTTGTTCCATGAAACATTTGGCGCGACACGGTTTTTGAGGCTCTATTACTGGGTTAAGGGTACAAAGGGGTGAGCTGTGATATCCGGAAACAATTTAGCCTGCGGTTGTGATGTTAAGGGTTTGGGGAGGGGAATTCCGTTGTGACGGAGCGGAAACGGGGCATTTCGGAAGTAATTTTTCAGAAATTTCAAGGGTCGAAACAAAGTGGCTTCTTTTGTACAGCGTTTTGCTAGTGATTATTGTACTCTTTTTCGCTTGCTTTTTTTCCCCTTTTTGGAGTAGTTATTGATTTTTATTACGGTTTGCTTCATGTTATACGCAATTATTAGAAAATTGAATGAAACGTTTTTGTTTGGGACAGTTGTTTTCTATTTTCTGCAAAAAACACCATCAATTTATTATTCTACCAGAAAACAGTATACGAACAATGTATTTAAATACTTGAATTTTTATATTCTTACAATATCTGGTTCACTGAGAAACAGACCATCTTAAAATTATTTTACCCACAAAAACTTGGTGTAAATCGATTGCTAATTAGTCCTCTGTCTTTAAATGAGTTAATCAAATAAAAAAAAATACTTCATATTAGTTAATCACTCTCTATATGCTCCGTGTGTAGAACCATAAAAGGTTAGACCAAAATAAAACATCGAATAAAAATCCGTGAACCTATTTAGTCATAGTTTCTATTCCAAGAATCAAGCCTGTAACACTACATTCAAGTAGATGAAATCCTTAAAGCGTTAACAACTCTGCTGTAAACGATTGTTGATTAACAGTTTCTTAAATAAATATTATTTTAGACGTAATTTTATACAGATACTTTTGAAATAATGTTCATGCTTTGACATAGCTAACCAAAGAGAGAATTCTTTTATGAAAATAATGATATTTATTTCGGGTATCAAAAAATGAATTTATTGCAAAATTAATGAAAAAAAATTTACCTCACATATCTAACAGTTTATTAAAAACTTTTTGTAAAGTATAGCTGACAACGAAAGAAAATTCTTACAGCTTAATATCAGAAAACAAAAAAAAAACTGATGAACATTGATCACTTTTTTAAGAAGTTTCCACAACTAGTATTCGTAAAGTGTTTTTCCAATTCAATTATTTCAGCTAAAAATTTCTAAATAATTCAATTAACTAAAAATATACGTAGAAAAAGAAAGTAAAAAAATCACTTTGTTTCTATCCTAGAAATAACAAAATATATAAACCTGAGAGCCCGCTTTTACTGCCTCCATATTACTTAAGCAAGTAAACCATAAGTCAAATTGCTAATCGTACATGACCGGGTTTACTGTTCTCAAGCATTGTCAGTTGATTGTATTGAGTAAATTCTTTACAATTGTCTGAATAAAAAAAATGAAAATTTGTATATAAATTAATAAAATACCTTTATGTTTTCCCTTCGAAAATTGATTTTCACTCAACTCATGGTCCATCCAATGTTATATATACATTAATTTGGCCGTCGGGACTCCCGTTCAATGTCTATCCTCTGTTAGATAACGGTCTCCCACGTGAATTATATAATCTATGTATGTCTGCCCAGACGTACATAGGACGTATGTTATAATTGCTCAACATGGATATGTAGCTTACTCAGAAACGTAGTATTTGAGTTATTGTTAATCAAAATTTTAGTAAAAATCCGAAATTTTATCGCTATCAATTACAAAATATTAAAAAACGGCACAAACGGTAAGACTCACAAGAAAAAATCAATAATATTTTTTATACATTTTAGTGTCTTTAAAATAAAGCGCATAGTTTACGTATTTTTTTATATTAACGTATAAATCTAACATATTTTTTAAACTGGTCATTTTGAGAAAATTGCTATATAAGATTTTTATGACCTTGTTTATATATGTTAACAAAAGGTTAGTTTGATACTTGATACATCAGGTCAAAGATTCGTAAATTTGCAAAAAGGAAATTGGCGGTAATTGAAACTCAAATTAGTATATTGCTTACTTATCTATATTGCACGTACAATATTGGCTTGTTATCAAGTGTGTTTTATCATTAAGTTTAAAGGATTTCAGTAGAGTAAAGATCACATCTCTTTGGGTAGAAGCTAACGTACTGTGGAAATCAAACATATTTTTTTGAAGGACACATAAAAAAATATAATACAATTACTATTAATTGAAAAGAATCATAAGAGTCGTTATGGAAAGAGATATTGGGACAGTATTACTGTCTAGCTAATCGCTCTGGCAAAATATTTCATAAACGCATAAAATTTTCACATCAATTATATAAGACAATATTTTTATATCATTACAATGAATTTTAATTAATTTAATATTAATTTATCCAATGAATTTTGTGTGTTTGTTGTAGACTACAGAAGTTTTTTGCACAAGTAGTTTAATTCAAAAAATGATTGGAGTAGAATTATTAACAACAAATTAATATTTGATGGTATTATTTGCAAACACGGCTCGTTCCAAGTTGGTTAAAAAAATAATCTTGAAATTCATTTTGTAAGAAAATATAAATTTTAAAAGTGTTTTTAGTTTTAAAGTACTTTGGAATGATATTTTGTATGTTACCAAGCAAGAGACTGATTTCTAATAATACTTTCAAAATTTATATTTATTTACTAAATTACATTAACGGTTCATGTTTTAACAATTTTGGAATAAGCCGGGATTGCAAATAATAGCCTCATTTTAAAATTGTAAATTAATCAATTTATATTATGTTATATACTACTTAAAACGTTGAAGCTTATCTAGATAACGTATAGTATTATTTGAATTCTCAATCATATCCACTTCGTATTTGTAACCTCATCAAAAATATTGATATAAGTTGCAGTGTCCCTCAAGTGTTGATCTAAAAATTAAGACTTTTGAAACTTTGAAAGTCTTGTGTGTCAAAATTGTCAAAGTTCTCTCGTCGAAATTATGTGTCCAACTAGCGACCATCGCCTCTCTTTAATCCTGGCTGCGGTGGCCACAGTCTCCGAAGGTTCGATTGCGCCTATTAATTAATCCCCATCTGAGAGGCTGTCACGTTTACGTAAAGGGGGGTTTCTGACCTGACGATCAAAGGCTTCTGCTTTAAACTTTGGCGAAAAGTTGAGGAAAAAATATTTTCGTTAAGTATACCCTTCGTAATTTCGTTAAGGGAGAATTCGGATAGGGTTACTTAGTTCGAGGATTAGATTAACACTGTCAAATTTATAGGCGGAATGTTCATAGCGATATAATATGTCTTCAACTTAATTCTTTGGAGGTTAATCAATCGCTGCTTTCCTTATTGAATATCAATAAGATAACTGGGAAAAAAGTAGACTTTGGTGATATTTGAAAAAAACTGAAAAGATTCTTTGATTAAAATTTTAAATCGATTATTTTTTATGCGCAGAAGTATTTTAAGAGTGGAGAAGAACCTATATAAAAGTGAATACTTTTGGTTTCTTGACCGAGGAATAATAACGAACTTAACGTTTAGTTTACGTGTATGTCTTAGTAGTAATAAGATAATGAATAAATTAACGAAAAATCAACCTAAAAAAAAGAAAAATACCTTTACGTGTTGACCGTTAGTCACGAAGCAAAATACACGTTGTTAGAAGCATTTCATTGTACAATTTAAAGTTAAATAAAAAGAACTGGAATCTTTATTAATAACAGTCTTAATAAAGTTTTATTGGCACTTGTACAAAGCTTGTACAGTTAGACATGGCTTACAGAAGAAAACGCTTACTTAAGTGTAATTGAAAAAATAAATAAATATACGCTCATAGCGTTTCTTCATGGTAGTTTTACCCCGCAATGAAAATCATTTAAAAGCTCTCCCACTACAACCAGAGCTTTGGGTTTAATTAAATTAAAATTCCCGAGAATACTACTGTGCATCGAACGCGAAGTTTTAGTACAATAAATGTAACCGCCGTTTACTGTACTTAAACTTTTTATTATCAAAGCGGTTTTGTTCCGGAGCTTTCGTTCGGTTAGTTAACCTCTTAACGCCGATGAAATACCGATATATTCCGCTAAACGTTTTGTAAGTTTAATTTCCAAATTGAAGCAGCGAGTTTTAATATCAATGATTTTACTTGTAAAGCATTTATTCTTCTTCAATTTGAATACAAATTTAAATAGCTTAATGGATTAACAGTCGGTAGATTTTAAAAACAATTGATCAGTGAATGTTCAAAAAGTGATCTTTAGTTTTAGTTTAAAAGTGGAGGTAATATAGATTTTTTATAATTTAGAGTGCTTTGTGTAAATTAAATATTAAATTTGAATCGTTCAAATGCTATAAAATTTTACACGTTTTGTCTCTAACGAACTGAGCCTCGCCACTCTAGGCTTCTAATTAAATGAAATATCTATAAATGAATCAATCTCACTGGTAAAAATACCGAATATTAATATAAGTACAATTTACAAATAATGGTAAAAGAAACTGATCTACTCAGGTGATGTCTTTTTATTCATATTATTTTTATTAGAAAAATCTCAGCTGATAAAAGGAAGATATTGGTTTTAAAAGAATTAAATAATTTGATGGAATTATATTTATTAACAATTAATAGTGAAATAATCGTGAATTAATATTACAGTGATCAGCAGTTCAATAAACATACACAACTAAAAAAGTTCCTCCGTATCAGAAAATATTGTTTTTGACAATAATCATCAAAAAATAATATTAAACAGTTGATATTGAATTATATTCAAAATAATTGTGCCACATACCATGAACGCTTTCGTAAATAAAAAGTAAAATGTTTCTATTCTTTCATTTTTAACTAATTTAAGATACATTCTTTGTTCTACACACAATATAAGCGAAAAAATATTATTTGTAATTGATTGTGTAAAAAAAGTGTACCAATTTATACTTGTGTGTATATTCAAATATTTCTGACTTAACTTTTCTTGCCATATTTAGATTTTTTCATAATATTAAAAAAAAATACTTGAATATAAAAGGCAATGAATTTGCTTGTTGCTTAAGTGTCGATACTTTGAGATACATGATCAAAGAACCCGCATATAACTTTAATGGCTTCATTTATATTCTTTTTATTTTTTTATCTCTCAAGGTGAATATGAGTCCAATTAAATCAAACGAAAATAAAACAAAGAATAAGTAATATGTTCATTGCCACGTAAAACATACTCTTTGGTGACATGAATGTGAAAAAGCGTAAAATATGTCTATTTCGTATAATAACGACCTACAGAAAAATTTTGTAAATGTTTTTTTTTCAAAGAAAATTTGTTATATTTAACACGACGGTGGTAGAGTGTAAAATGAAATCGCCTTGTGGAACCACCGACATTGATATAGTATAAATTAAAAATGCTAGTAATGTGTAAAACCAGGTCTAATTAAAACATCAATCTGTTAAATAGTACAGATAAATTATTCCAAACTTATAATTCACTTAGGTCAATGTTCCAGTGATCTACAGTTACGGTGACTGGACGTGGCTTAAAAAAGGGACACCTTGATAGTACACTAAATATTTGTTATTTTTCTACAGTATTAGCATAAAATATATATTTTAAAGTAAATAAGTATCAAACTTTTGGTAGCAATCACGTTTTACACACATAAAATATTTTTTCCAAGTGAATATAATCTGTATTTTCTTATCTATCGAAGAGCACTAATTACATACGACCTAGTAAAATAATAAGGAAACTTTAAAAAAATACGAATTGTTTTGAAAATATTTTTTGTAATAGTATAAACTTTTACTTTTTTAAATGATAATAACAAATGTGTTCAGCTACAAAGCTGAAATTAATTGGAAATCTTTAGTGACGTAGTACTTGTAAATGCAAAGTAATTTATCTATGAAATATCGAGACCCCGGGTGTGTGTAAATAGTATAAAGTACACGGTTGCGGTCAATAATGATGATAACTATCAATTAGTTCCAGGTAAAGTTGCAATACCTCAGTTTCCGCTTTGATTCTAATTTGAATTGAAAATCAACAGGACATACCAATCATGCCATCGCAGGAATTGTAATATGCCTGCGAGCTACTAAGTTCACACATGAGAGAAGACCGGTGGTAGTAGGGCATCCAATCCCGGACCTTTTTTGTGATCCCGGGATTGAACATTCACCATAATATCGTGTATATTTAGCCCTCGCGCATTCTTTTCAAATTTTCTCAATTCCGACGTCCCAGGGTTAGTACTATCACAATCCCGGAAATTCTAAAACCAGTATTCCGGGATTGAAAGTTCTAGATGATAGTGCCTTGTGCTCTCTCAAGAGATATTGAACCTATGACACGCGGATAATTATCATTTTTGTAAGTAAATTTTGTTTGTATAAGTTTTGTTCTTATTGAGTTTAATGTGTGTAAGTTTCTACGGCAAACGAAATAACGGAATGAATATATGGAAGAACGAATGACAATGCACCAGAATAAATGACACACCGGGAAAGAGACATTTGGATCTTAAAAATAAACGATCGAATTTTTGTAAATTTGTGTTTTTTTAATATAGGCAATATTATTCAGCTGATCATCAAATCTGATGAGCATCAATTCACACTGGGTTTTTTTTAAAGAAAAACCGATCGCTGTGTGAATAGTTTATTCTATTTTTGTTTTTTATATAGAATTTCAAGTGCAAGTATTGTAAAAACAATTTATTTGAGACATTGTTAACATTTTTGTTATCGAAGAATCAGTTTATTAGCAAGTAAATTGATTTTTTGTTCTTACAAACATTGCGATTATTCGTTAATATTTTGTATACGCTGATCTATGACATTTCTTCTTTTAAATTGCTCACACGCCAAGTCAACCCGTCCTTGGTCATAATTTAAAAATTGTGGCATTAAATCTGTATATATTTTTAAATATTCAATCAACATAATGCCTCTGTACAAATATTTTATACAAATTTTCACCATTCAACATATTTCAATCATTCTTTTTGAAAGGTAGGTTTATTATCACTATTAAGGTGTTTACTCCTGATACTTGGTGGAAAGGCATAATATAAAAAAAAACAACAAAAAATATACATCCCCATTACATTGCTAATATTAAAAATATATATTACGAAAATTCTCATTGGCCAACTGTGATAATGATTATTTTTAATCTCATTATATGTACATTTCTTTCTTATTTATTTTTAATCAGATACATAATAATTTTGATTCACATAATTAGTTTTAATTTGTAAGAGGTCCCAAACATGTAAAATTATTAAACATTTAGTGTCATTTGTTTATATTACCTAATACAGCGGTCGGCAAAGTGTGGTTCGCTAGAAGATTTTGGTGGTCCGCAGAGAAGTCTGACATTATTTTATGAACTTGGTGCATTTTTAGACGCGGTTATAACTTTTTATTTCAATATGTAATATGTAATAATGTGAAATAATTATAAACAGAGATAATCTGAAAACAAAATGAAAACAATACAATTTTGATTAAAAAAATTCATTGACTAGTTTACTAGTGAGACTTTCTGTTTTTTTCTGTGAATTATCATTTTTATTAAAATAGAAAATAGCTGAATTCGGGATAATCTACATCGTACACAAACTCTTATTCCTTATAAATAGTCAAAATCATGTAATTTTTCACTGTTAAGTGGCAGTTTTTTTTTCTAAAAAATAAATTGTTGATTTTATTTCGACATTTTCCCCGTTACGCAGTTTTATAATTGTTTATTGGGTAATTTTGAGGCTACGTGTTTTTAATGAGATACCTAATGTTGGCTTTACAGAAAGGTAAACTTGGCAATCATTAAGCGGGCGCTAAAGGGAGTACGTACGTAATGTTGATTTTTATTTTATTTTCGAACTAAAAAGCATTTTTGTCTAGGCATTTGGAACATTACTAAAAAACAGTTCATTAGTGTAAAGTAACATGCGAATTTCTATGGTAGTATATTAAAATAAATATTCGTTCAACAAGGATCCAAAAAGAATTTTTTAATAGGACATGTTATACAAACTTTTTTCGTTTCCAATATGGAATATATCTATGGGCTAGTTTCATAAAACTATCAGTCAAAAATTGGATGTTATAAGATACATTATCCATTAACGTCGAAAAGCTCTATTCGATAACTCCACAAAAGTACAACTAGAAACACTAACTAGTTTCATTTCGATAAGCAGGTGTTTTCATGAAGTTTTATGGTTCCATCACCGTTGCAATAAATTGAATTGAATTGTGATAAATTACTAAATGATTGACTGCAAAGATAATAATGATAACTTTTTTACAAATGTGTCAAAACTTTGGTTAGTTTTATGTATTTCAAAACAAACAATTTACAGTTGTAGCACTATGCAACTAAGCTATCGATATGGACTTCTAATGTAGATATCTCAAGATAAGTTTTTATACGAAAACTATTTGTAACTCAGTAGATCAATTTCACTTTTTTGAAGAGAGAGGAGATTGAAAAATATGTGCCGGGACAACGAATCGATCTCGTTACGCCCTATTATTTTTGGATTAGAAAAGTGAAAAGAAAATTTTAAGATCTAACTAACAACCATGCTTTTGAAACCATACTGTTTGTTCTAGGAGTCTAACACGTAAGATCCGTTACAGAAGCCAACGACGCTGTCCACTGTGTCACAGACCCGAAGCGGCACGGTTGTAATATTTTCAACTTTTACTTTTTCTAACATCGGTTAACAATTGGCTTATTATTTTCATCTT
Source organism: Himalopsyche anomala (assembly GCA_031772345.1). Lineage (NCBI taxonomy): Eukaryota > Metazoa > Arthropoda > Insecta > Trichoptera > Rhyacophilidae > Himalopsyche > Himalopsyche anomala. The sequence goes on along the minus strand of CM062833.1, from coordinate 22,016,999 downwards.
TGTTTTACTAAAATTTCTATAGAAGAAATGTGACTGGCCATGTTTTTATTTTGGTTTATTTGTGGCAGAAATGAGAATCCCGCCATTCTTGAGAATGTAAAACTTAATTTTCCTGATCATTTTTTAAAGCATTCATAAAAATTAATTGTTTGAAACCCCAAAGTGTAGAACCAGCCTCCCAATGAGGAAGTCGTCAAGGAAAGCTTTAACTATTTTTTTAACAATATTGCTTTGGACGTTGACATATTCTACCTGAGTAAGTGAATTCTGACGACTACTATTTATGTATAAAAGTAGTTTTTGTTGGAGCTACTCAATTGACTTCCTAGACTTTTTTTTTTGCTATTAATTTTTAATATTCTAAAACATATAATAAATATCCTATTTTTTCTACATTATAAGAGTAAAAAACTCATTTTTTTGTATAAAAAATAAATCAAAAACAATTTGATTATTTGTATTACAGTAAAAATTTATTGAATGCTTCGGTTCAGATTAAGTCAAGATTAAGCAGAGATTATAATACTTATCTTTTCATTCAACTTACAGATTTAAGACGAATAAAAGAATGTTTAATGATAAGGCCGAATTCCGTTTAATCGAGTCTATCATTCAAACAAGCAACTTTATACGGAAGAATTTTGAATAGAATGATTTTAAATAAGTCAGTCCGTTATGATAAGCACTTTTAATGTCGACAATGAAACGTAACTACGTGTAATAAACCATTTAATCTATAAACTGATTTACCACATTTATTTAATAGACTATTTTGTCATTAAGTTAAAAATTCAGCGTTTGATTTAAAGCAAGGTTTCATTTTGACTTTTAGGGGAGTGATAAAATTCGCACGCTTTTACGTCTGCATAAACCCCGGGATGTGATTTTATAGTTTGAATTAGCCTTTGGAGTTGTAAATTGTACGTAGCCATTGCTCCAAACTCTGGCCGAATAAAGATTTACATTGATTAGGGACACTCTTTATGATATGCAATTCAATAAGGACTGAGCGAAAAATCAAGCTGCTATTTTTTGTATGTACATTTACTTCTCAATGTTGTATGCATTTTATTTGAGTATATAGACGTTGAACTATTTAAATTATTATTGAAGTTATTAAAGGTCTTTTTTAATGTTAAAAATAGTGATTTTACGTTACTTCTTCAATGAGTTTGTGAGGTTGCAAGTTTTTTTTGGTTCAGCCATGTCCGTCTTCTAATTTATATAATTAAAAATAAATTACAAACAGATTAATATATTTAAACTATTATTATCAATATAATAAATTTTAATTTTATATTGAGATTTTTTTTACTTTTCAATGAATCCAGTGATAAGGGAACGGGTCAGATAGCGTCCTATTATATCAATGGTCGTAAACAAAATTAAAACTGGCTGGAACCTATGCCGCAGATGTCTCCAGACATCCTCATCCCTGTTTTTCTATTCTCCGACCGCAGCGAGAATATGATGAAAGCCTTTCGTAATAAAGTAGTGGAGAGATAGAATTTTACTTTATTACGCAAAGCTAAAATTAAACTTAAAATAAATTCTCGGATGATTTACAATTCAATGAAAATCGGACTTTTTCATTATTTATGATGAGAAAATGATAAATTTTCAACTGCCAGAGAATTTTTTTTTAGTCTCAGAAAATGACAAAATCGTTTTCGTTATATTTCAAGCTTCAAATACCTATCATTATATTTTAATCGGAATATAATTAAGTGTAATTAAGTCAAATGCTTAAAACGTTAATTGGAGGTTATTTCGTTGAACCTTTTAGGCAAGGTAAAAAATAAAAAAAATGGTATTGTTAATCAAATGGCGGTGACAAAAGATAAATATTTAATTTTGAAAGGGTATAATATTCTCTTTTTGTTAATGAATATTTTTCAAACGAAAAGGTCATTAAGATAATTAAAATTCCCATATTAATTTAATTGTGCTTTTTATTTTTATGAATTACTAAGATTTAAAATAAATTCAATCCCGGACCCTTTTTGTGATTCCGGGATTTCGAGATTTTTTAGCTCTTCCAGGATTTGCAATATTAAAAACTCAGCAATTTATGGAATAACCAACATACCCCTCGTGAAACTTTCTCAATCCAGGGATTAGTACTATCACAATCGCGGGATTTTGGGATCACATAATTGGACGGAATCCCGGGATTGGAGGTCTATGTTAATGTGAAAATTATTGATTTAAATTTTGAATTTTTTTTAAAAATTCATGTCCGCTCCTAATGTGGAGCATATGGCTTCCTTATGGAGGTATCTCAACAAAAGTTTTTTCTACGAGAACTGTTTGTTACTCAGTCGCTCAACCTCACTTTTTTCAAAGTGAGTAGTAGGGAAAGAAGGATAAGGCTAGAACAGGACTAGTGGTTGACTAATCGCTATTGCTACACCCAGTTATTAAAGGATCAGAAGGATGGGAGGAGAGGAAATAATGTGAATTGACATCACAAACACCCAGTCTTCGATCACAACTTTGAATTGAATAATTCTCAAATTCATTGTAATCTGACCGGGAATCGAACCCAGACCTGCGTGATCGGTAGAGCAAGCTCTAACCAACTGGGCCACAGCAGGCGACAGTCTATAATACAGCCAAATAATACTGCAATCCAAACGTTGCCTAGTGAATGTATACCTTGACAAGATTTTACACTTAAACTGTGACACTTTTTTTATAATCCATGTCCGGTGACGTGAAGCATATGGTTTCCTAATAGAGGTATTTCAATAGATTTTTTTACGATAACTGATTGTTAATCAGTTGCTCACCCTCTCTTTTTTAAAGAGAGTGGGAATGAAAGGATAGGCTAGGATAGGACAAGTGGTTAGCTAATCACTCTCTCTATACCCGTTTTAGAAAAGGAGTAGGAGGAATTCAAAACATCACATACATACATACATGCCTTCAGACAGAAATCCATTAATCGATTAAAAAGTCAATTTATAAAAACTGTCCGTACTGGGGTTCGATCCCCGAACACTTGAACGCCTGACGATAGAAAAATGTGAAATCAGGGTAACTTGTGATAAAACTTACAAAACTATCATCGATGAAAACCGTTTTACTGAAAATGGTTCTTAATTCAATTAGCAATTTTAATTATATTTTAACATGAAATCAAGTCTGACATTATAATATCTAATAATATATATCAGCTACGATCAATGAATCAAATATTCACTCGTTATTAGAAGTAAAAAAAACGAAAAAAGTCAAATTAATTCTGAACAACATCTCTACAAAGTAAAACATAATTTAATTCACTAAATACTAAAATATCATCGTATTTGATTCATTTAAATGTGTTTTTTTAATCTCCCACCCATATAAATTTGACTAAGACCTTAGTAAAATAAAATTATATCTCAAATTGCTTTACTAAGCCTTCTTCATTAACTGCGATATTTTCTTAGTAAATTCACAAATGAAATATTAACAAAGTAAAATACCTATTCCTTTTGTTAGCTCTATTTCTAATCCAATAAAGCTGACTTTAGTTCCCAAAGGTGTAGTTAACTTAATCTACTAAGAATAATCAGTTTCAGTAGGCGTCTGAAGGAATTTTGTGCGAATTGTAGGAACGGTCGTTGGTGCTTCAGAAATAAATACTTAGCAATTGTAACGATTCTTCCTTACGTTTGTGAAAGGGTAAAATATATGTGTGTTCTTTGGTGAGATATTCATTAAATGATAGTATTTTGATACTTAAAAGTGTTACTTATTTTAAATTAAAGAAAACATTGTGATTTTTTAACTGAATAAATATAGAATCTGTTATTGACCTTAGATAGATCGTTGCCTTGGATAAACAAAGCTTCATCTGAAAAAAAAATTAAACTGAGCAGGAGAAGTAATTTAAGATTTCAGATGATGTGAATTTTTGTAGAAACGATATTTTAGATTAAAAGTAAATTATTTAAAAGTATAATTTAATTTGAATTAAATGTATATCTAACATTTTAATTTTATTTCAATGTCATAATTATATTTATAGAATAGAAACTGCAGATCGAACTGAAGTTCGGTGCTCTCAAATGTTCTTAAATGGCTGAAAGAAATCTGCAGATAGAACCTTGGTTCAATAATTCGTGTTGGCATCGGCCATTTTTTAAATGTTATTAACAATAGTTATGAAGATTTAAGTAACCGCTCGTTTAGACACGTCAAGATATTTGTTTTATGCACCTGAGATACCCGTAGGAAGCACACTTATGCATCTACGTATGCGAATGAAAGAGTAAACCGTTTCTAAGACTATTATTTTCTACACAGCGATTTTTTTATTATGCATTCAGATGGAACTCTGGTGCTCTGTAAAATTCGTATATTTTTTAGACTGAATTTTTTGGGGTGGCTTGGGGGGGGGGGGGGGGGTGGGGGGGGGGGGGGGGGGGGGGATGGGGGGGGGGGGGGGGGTGGGAAAATTGATGATTAATTTAGAATATTGAGAGATTTTGTAAATGCAAATGAGTCACGGGGGTTCTAAGATGCCAGGTGCACAACCCAAGATCAAACTCAATTGCCCTGGCCAACATATCCCCCCCGCCACACCCATAATAATAAACACCTTACCCCAACCAACACCCACTCCAGGTTTCTCAACCTAACCCTCCCTCCACAAATAAAACCCCCTCACCTCTACCCCTAGGTAACAAAAAAAAATCCCCCACTAAGCGCGCTAATCTCACCCCCAATGCCCCCACCCTTAGCCCCAACCAGCACATCATACACCCACAGCCTCTCTTTCTATGGACGGCTACCACAAAACCCGCTCCCAACAATGCCACCCGCCCCACCACCCCCACCACCCCACCACAACTCAAATAAACAAAATCCCCCGCCCCCGCACACCCAGCAAACTCACACCCCCCGCATCGACGACCCCACCACAACCAACCGCACAAATTTTGCCAAAGCCCCACACCCACGAATAACCACCATCTTCCCATCATCAAACACAGTCGCCCCCACCAAACCGAGATTCATCAACACTCACCAACCACTAACTAAAACACTATAAAAACAAAAACTCAAAGTGCCAAAACAACAAAACAAACCTCTGCCTAAAAACAGTAACACAAACCTCACACCCCCCTATATACAACCAGAGTATACCGGCACAAATGGCATGCCCTCAGCACAAACTTCACTATGAAATAAAGATCTGTGGTAAGAAAACTCCTGTGGCATTTTTAATCTTGGTCATCCATCTGGCAGACCGCTATCCGTTCTTTCCTTTGTTATTCTGGAGGAAACAATGCATTGCAAGAATACCGTCCTTCATGTGAGCAATGGGGAGAATCAAGCAGAATCTATCACTTCTGTTTATCTCAAAAGATCATAAAAATAATATATTTATTTGATCACTTGGTTGTCTGACAAAATAAGTTGATTTCAAAACAAAATTCTTAACTGGATATCAATGAAAACTAATACTTTGGTAATTATAATATTAAAGCGATATTTAAAAACATCATCACCAAATACTAGTTACCCGAGGAAAACAACGATGTAATGAGAAGTCTTGTAAAAATGTAATCGATAGTACTTTTCGTTTCAATTTTTATGAAACTTGTAATATAACTGAGTATGTATTCAAAAAACTACAGACCAGTTCAATCAATAAATTGTGGCATAATATGCTCGATAAAAAAAAAATATTATATATATTTTTTATCAGAGTTTTTCAAAAAGTAACATTTTTTAATTCATGTCGAATCTTATAAAGCAATATAATATATGTAAGCTCGGTTATTTTTAAAGGTATTTTATTCAATCATTAAAAAACTTAAAAAGGTAAATAATTCAATATTCCTGTAAAAGAATAATTTTTTGAAAAGTTTAATATTATATAACATAAGAGTAGATTATTTTTGAATTCAATTTATCTTCTTAATGTTTGCGAAGTCTTTTCAAATAAAAAAAAAGTTATTTGTAGCTTCGACAAGCGCGGCATTCTGCATATATACATAAATATTGACGTGAAATTTTCAGAAGGTATTCAGAATATTTACTCAATGGCGAATCACGCACATCCAAATAACGTAGATAAAACGAAATATTTGTACAGAACTTTTAAAATGTACAACCCCATTTTTATTTAAAACCTGAATATGTTCATTCATTCAGGATGCGTGAAGGCAGTTGGTTAAAAGCTACGCCCAGCACCGAGCTTTTATACACAAGTAGATTTCCTGTAAGGCTAAATCTTTTTGAAATATCCGCTGTTTGAAATATATTTTTTTTTTATATTTTAGGCTTACACGATAAAAAAAGTTTTACTGTACTTGTATTTTATCTATTTGTGAAGAGGATTTATTTTAATGACTATGACAACTTTAAAAAATAGTTTAACTTAATGTGTTAGATGTTATGAATCATTTTTTGTTCCATTTAATTTGCTGTTTATTTATATCTATTTAAAAAAAATGATTGAGTATTTTTTTAAAGAACATATCAAAGAGCAAAGATGCAAATAAAAATGGCAGTTTTATTTTTTATATAAACCAAGTACTCAACCAAATTTCTTCCCTTCCATTCGAAAGTCAAAACAGGTTGTAGGGAAAACTTAATACTAGTAATTTCCTAGCCATATTCTTACATATTCATATTTTTCTAAAAAAGAGGTTAAACGACTTAAAAATTCATTTATTGGCGCAATATAACTAAAACTTTTAGTATAATTATTTGTGGATCTTTTCATAAATAGATAATTTATTACACCATGTCATTTGTCTTTCTAAGACTTGTATAAATAATCCATTATCAATTTATGTTTCCATCAGTTGATAAGTATCGAGTAATACTGGTCCTGATATTTAATAAGGAATGTAGAAATACCAAGAAACATTTTTCTCTCTATTATAATGCCTTTTCATTAAACATTTCTTGACAGTGGCACCTTAAAAGTGATCAAAGACATCCATGTCTGTGATGTTCCAATTGGAAAATATTTCTTTGTGTGTTGGTCGACAGTTAGTAAAGGCTCATAAAGGCGTATAGTTGTATTTATTGGAAGCTACAGTGGAGCAATTTCCCCAATGTGTGGTGTGATGGCTTTTTTAAACGATTTTTCGATACGAATTCAAATTTGCCAATTACGAATATGACAGTTGTGTGGAATCCTCAATTCCGGCAATATCACGAGTGAATGGAAATATTTTGAAATAAATTAACTCATCTCGCAATCGTTTTACGAGGGAATATGTATTTATATTTAAGATATTTAATTTTAGCGTTTTGTTGCACCGTAGTGATAAAATTCAATAAATGAGCATATTAAGATTGATAATTAATGACTTCTCAAAGATCAAATTAGCAATTTTTAAACAGATATTTAATACAAAAAAACATACAATCTCTATCTTTTATAGTGGTTCATAGTATGGCATCCAATCTTGGAGCCTTTTTTTGATCTCGGGATTTGGGGATTCATGATTTTATGACTCCAACTCGACCTTAAATTAAATCATGACTTCGATTTCAAATCTAACTCTGAATTCAGCTTAATATACTAGAACATACTTTCTTTTCTACCATTGAAGGATCTTCAACCTTTTAGGGTGTTCACTTTCAATAATTGGTGGAAAGACATAATAATAAAAATAAAATATCCCTTTGTACTTTATTTCCACTTCATTTAAAAAGGTCAGGACCGGTTTCGCGCATGGCGAGCATTGTCAACTGCTCTCTCAGTTGACAATGCTCATCATGAGCGAAATCGGTCCTGACCTTTTTAAATAAAGCCGAAATAAAGTACAAAGAAATATTTTGTTTTTATTGATCTTCGCCCTTTTAGGGGGTTCACTCTCAATACTTGGTAGAAAGACATATAAGCTCTGTTCTTTTGCGTACTACTGACGGTTTTCTGACGGCTTGCAAACCGTCAGAAGTACGCAGAAGAACAGAGCTATTATCGTCGGATTCGATAGTTTTTTTCCCACTCCACAGCTCTGACCAAACATCATAAAATGTTCCAAAGAACGACAAGTTATATAAAACAAATAAATGTTTTATCTATGTTTTGGGCTGTTCCTTACGCTCAAAATTGTATTACTTATTTTGACGATCGCTTGAAATTTTGTATTTAATTAACATGACTAGTCTTTCAACACATTGATAGGGTAACATAGTTTTAAAGTTCTATGTGTTTAGGTTCAAATGTTTCAAGTGAAAGGTTGGGAAATAATTTGAACCCATTTTCACATGATAAAACTTTAAATGTCAAGAGCGCTTCCCAATTAAATATCCGTTAAAAACTTTCTACAGTATCTTCCTATGGGATTTTGAATATAATATACTCGATTTCGTATAAATTTAAATAAATTTTAACACACTTCCTAATAAGTTAAATTTTATATAATATATATTCAGCTAAAGTTATAAATATATTACACATACATATGTAGATGAAATCAAAATATTTATCATTCCTACTCAGGGCTGGCACGAGGATATCTGCGCCTGTGGAATTCCCAAAATGAAAAGGCGCGAGACGTTTTTTTTGCACTCGCAACAAGCCGGCCCTGTACTTACTACATACATAATTTCATTTGTCTAGCAGTGACGTTATTACATGTGCATAAATATCTAGTATAGTTTATCTGAAATATTATGATATTAGCTTTTGATGGATGCTATAACACGAGTGTATTACCGTGGTTAATTGTTGTTTTCATAAAGCAATATTCGTAGTTGCTTTGCTCAAAATGTTAAAAGCATACGATGTCGTAGTTCACGGAATTAATATATATATATATATATATATACACAGTTATGTTGTGTCAATCGTCAACAGCTTATAAAAAACGATATAACGTATTTCAGTTCATCCAAAATAAGTGTCTAGATCAGAGGTGGGGAACCTTTTCTTCTCTAAAGGCCGCATTCATCTTCTTATGGAGGTATCTTAACAGAAGTCTTTTCTACGAGAACTGTTTGTTACTCAGTCGCTCAACCTCATTTTTTTCAAAGTGAGTAGTAGAGAAAGAAGGATATGACTAGAACAGGACTAGTGGTTAACTAATCGTTATTGCTACACCCAGTTATTAAAGGATCAAAAGGATGGGAGGAGAGGAAAATAATGTAAATTGACATCACAAACACCCAGTTATTGATCAAAACTTTGAATTGAAAAAATCTCAAATTCACTGTGATCTTTTTCAAACTCAGACCTGCGTGATAGGTAGAGCTAGCTATAGCCAACTGGGCTACAGTAGGCGACCAAATTGATGATTTGATTAAACATATTCAAGTATATTAGTAAAAACACAATATTCCTTTGTACTTCATTCCACTTTATTTAATATGTCAGGACCGGTTTCGCTCATTACGAGCATCATCAACTGATAAGAAATATAATTTAACAATGCTATTTATACAAAAATGAACAGTTATAAACAACAATTGGCATTGAAAAGAATATACCAATTAAATTAAAAATGATTCTAAAATAGCTCAAAATTAAAATGTTTAACACATCTAACATATAATTAAAAAGTCATCTCAGATTAATAAATTGAGAATGGGGATTGAAAGTAATTACAAACATAATTAAAATTTGGGAATTCTTTGACAAAGTGATACAATGAAAATAATGACATTAATAGAGTGAATAAGCTTAATGATAGTTTCATATTTTCCCCCGCTTCCAAGTAGTTGGTGAGAATCACTATTTAGAATCACTTAATGTAATTGGTATTTTCTTTTCAATGCCAATTGTTGTTTATAACTGTTCATTTTTGTATAAATAGCTTTGTTAAATTATATTTCTTATCAGTTGACGATGCTCGTAATGAGCGAAACCGGTCCTGACATATTAAATAAAGTGGAATGAAGTACAAAGGAATATTGTGTTTTTACTAATATAATGCCTTTCCACCAAGTATTGACACCCTAAAAGTGATATTCAAGTATCACTAAAAATAGAATAAATATAATTTTTGGGCTTGTTTTTGACTCGTCAATTTCATCCTCTTCAACTATGAATATGGATACAATCGATTTATAGACTTGCGTTTGAAGGTATACAAATATGTGTCTGATATGGATAATATTAATCTTTCTCCTATTCATCCGATTCTTTGAATCGGGATGTAGAAAAAGTGAAAATACTATCGTATTTCCTCTGGAAAAAAGAAGGCCACGATTGAATAACAGGCATTTGTCGTTTAATAATTTATTTTTATGTAAATTTATTATCTTCAAAAACAAAAATATTCATTTGTACTACTTCCACATTTATTTAAAAAGATCAGGACCGTTTTCGCTCATGACAAGCATTATCAGACTGATAACCACTAGTCACTACTTTAGCTTAATAACTCTTTGACTAGTTTTGTAATTTCATTTTAGAGGAATTTATTATTATAATTTGAGTCAATTCAGTGTCACTTATTCATATTTTGTACTTTAATACCGATTGTTTATTACACCTTTTTTATTTCATTTTGATTTGTATAAATAACACTTTAAAATTGTATTTTCTTATCAGTTGATAATTCTCGTCATGAGCAAAACCAGTCCTGATCATATTAAATAGAAGTGAAATTAGAACAAAAAAGTGTTTTATTTTTTGAAAAACTGAAAAACTATAGCAGTTATACTTACAGCCAAAAGTTTGTGATATAGTTGAGATTGAGAGCGTATAAAGATTTAAAAAAATCCTACATGTAATGAGAAAATTGTAAATTTGTAAGCGTGTAAAAATAAATAATAAAATTTCTTCGATATCGTGTTTGAAAAACATTTTTCTACATTCACGTGAAAGCTGTCTCCCTCACACTCTTGTCATGTGCGTGATATAATTTGATATTTTGCGAAATACCGAGAAACATTTTCATATAGCCACAAATCAATACGTCAAATTTTAGCGATGTTCGATTTACCCTTCTCCGATATCTTTAATAACTCCTTGACATGTCAAACCATATCCTCATATCACTCCACAACAAAGACTGCGCGGCACACCATCGTGTCGTCTCTCTCTTCGGCACATCTGATCCATTGAATTAGAAAAAGACAATAATATTTGTAAAGTTGCTTTTTTGGATCACGGTAATCATACCGTAACAGAAGCTATTTATTGTGCAAAAAACATGATTTCATATCTTGTGCATGCATTGGAATAGTAGTTAGATATATAAGTTGTTTGCTTTATAACTAGTTTTTATTAATTCTATGAAAATATAATATTTGATTTAATACAATTTGAGTTCTAGTCGATAGAATTGCGAGATTTGCACTAATTTTAGGTATATAATCATAAGACGCTAACATGAATGCTTTATTTTAATTCAACAATTCAGCATTGAAGTAAAAATTAGATTAACAGATAATTTTGTTGAGCTGAAACGATTCTTGTTTTATAATAAAAGTGTGCGAAAAGCATCAAAGATCACGAAAAGTTTTCTACAAGAATTTCTTGTTACTCAGTTGCATAACGTGTTTTTTTAAAGAGTAATACATAATTTATAAATATAGGGTAAGGGAAAACGTGTCTTAAGTGTATTTAAAAATTAGATGGTTTTTAGAGAACTTTCGGTATCATATATAATATATATATATTTCTTTGAACAAAGATCCTATTAAGATTTGAGCCCGTGACTACCGTTACGATGGACGACTACTTAATTCAAGCTATCACACATAAAATTTTTAGTAAACAGTTAAATATGCGTTTTTGTTTGTTTTCGAAAAATGCTTTTTATAGAGAAACCGCAACTGAGCAAATGTGAAATTAGTACAAAAAAATATTTTTAAAATAACCTTATTTAAAAAGTATTTCGCCAACAGTATATATTTATTTGAATGACAAAAACTTTGTTTCTAGTGAAAATTAATACCCACTGTAGAAACTTTTTTAGTGAAATACTTTTGTTTAACATTGAACTGAACATTTTCAGAAATATGTCACGAGCAACAACCCACCTCAAGGCAAAAGTCAATATTTATATTTCAAACACATCCATTATAATAATAAACACACCATCTACGTTGTACTAGTCATGTAAAACTATCTGGTTTGAGTAATATTATGTTTTGTATACTATCATGTCCAGCGGCGCATCGTGTACACATTACGTAGTTTCTTTCAAAACACCTGTATTAATGCTCAATTTATTTTCTTAACTTAAGCTGATGAATATTATGTTTGATGTCTTAAAATCTAAAAATCGACCATTATTGATGACGTCTTGAAGCCACTGACATAAATGAAGAAAAAATATGACGTTTTTTATTGAAAGACGTAAGCATAAAAGAATTAAATAAACAAAATAATGAATTCCTAAATCTCATAATGAATCCAAACAAATTGTAGACACTGAAGACGATGCAAAGACAAAAGTAAATTCATAATTTGTTAGAGACCTGCGTTGATAGTTTTAAATTCCTCGTCTCGTTGTCAATATTTAAGATCTTATGAGCAAGGAAAAACGAAAAAGTACGTAAATAAAAAAAAAATACAAGTTCGCAAATATTATTTATTCACTGAAATGAAATATATTAATGTGTTATATACAAAGAGTTAGCCGAACAATCAACGTTTGAATCTTCAGAAAATAAAACATACGAGCCGTACTTAGATCCATATTCCACGACAATATAACAAAATATTACATACAAAGATCAAAGCTAATTGATTTCCAACTCCGATATATTTTCGTATCATTAAAAATGTGTTAGTTAGATAGATGCCGATTCAAGACATCGCTTCAGTTGTTTGAACTGAAAATTGCCCCATGATTTTGTCTCATGTGATTCCTTTTTGTACAAAAAAAAATCATTTTTATAATAATAAAAATAGTATTTTGAGTTTTCTTACACTATACATTCGAACGATTTAAATTTTTGTTTTACACACAAATTAAAAAATATACTTACATTAAATGAACCAAGTATGTGAACAAGTAATAAATTACCATGAGAGTAATTCATTCAAAACCATTATGTAGTTCCTGAATAAAAATTCTCGCTCAAGATTTCTGAATATGGTAATTATTTTCAGTAAATATCACTAAAACTAGACTAAAATTATTGTACTTATTGATATTTATTTATTTAGCAAAAATTTACTGTGAAAAAATGTTCACAGTATATTTTTAAAACTTTTTAAAATAAAAGTAAACGATCGAATCAATACCAAATACCGTAAAAATACCAAATAGATGTATCTTGGGATATAAATATCTTATAAAAATCCAATACGTCAATCAATTATTACAGAGCGCTCTTCGAATAATTTACGTATCCATATTTCTATATGCCGGAGAAACATGGCAAAGAAACGCAATTTTTACATCGTGTGTTTTATTATTCCGTCGAACCGAAATCCAAAGTAAGCCACTGAATATATTATAATATTGATCATAACAAAGCTGCTATTATCACCGTTTATAGCGTAGTGAGAGCTTTCCTATCAAGCGGTATACCCTCTTCTTTATACCCTTATGTGTCTATTTCGCAAAGTAAACATAACCCTTGTTACATCCCATTAAATTATACAACTATACGCACACTAGTAATAAAATATTACGAGGATTAAAATGGAGACCCTTGTAAGTTTAAAGCGATGGACGTAAAAATCTGTTGTGGAATTTTCTTTGGACAACATTACAGTGAATTCTTTTAGTAGGTTAGGTTTAATTTTAAAAAAGCGTTTGTTATATTGTATAATATCATTTCGAACAGCATTAGGTTCAAAATTATTGGCATATCTATAACGAGTAGCGCTAAACATTTAATTCTTTTTTTTAAATTATGATCTACATAGTTAGTTACAATTTCAGCCAGTCAAAGTGAAATCTTTTCAACATATTCATGTCAGTTAAAATCTTTTTCATTTTGCTTGAGTATTAATTTTTCCAACTGAAAGTTACCCCAAGAAAACTTTTAGCAATATCGTGCAAAATAAGCCAAGACCTCTAAGCAACTCTCGATAATCAGATACATCTTGTTTATTTATAAAGCAACCAAAAAAAGTCTCAAAAGTCGTAGGCTACGTTCTTCAATCAGGAAGGAGGTGATTTTTTTTTCGGTTTGATTCTTTTGGTAAAAATCCAGTGCCAATTTGTCGATAGCTTTCTCGACTTTTCCACGTCCTGGAAAATATTTTTTTTCAAGCCGGTCTTCGTTAAAAAGCAGACGTTTGCTTCCTAACGATGCTTACGACTGGTTTACAGACTTTAAGTTCAATCGACGATAGTAACCGTATCAATATTGACAAACATTACATATGAATAAACCAATATTATGATGAAAGTCGGCATCATTTTCTGTGATTCATCTCAAAGTAAATGATATGTGATAAGTGTACAAGGTCATACTTATTTTACAAAATTTTAAACATCATTTATTTGAAGAACACCGACATAAAACTCTAAGTATTATATAAATATTTTCATTACTTTTCAAATAAAAATAAAGTATATGAAAGTCTTGACACGCATTCCAAGTTTAATAGAAATATTATATTACATATGATATGTACAAATTTGTTAAATTTAAAACAATTTTTAGTTTAAAAATGAAAATGATGATAGTTTTAATTTTTTTTCGAGCCGAAAGTTGTTGATAAAATAAAAGATTTGCTCATCGTATTTAAAAATATAAAAGTTCACTAAATGGACGTATTGTTTGGTAATATACATTCATGAGTTTGAATTCCAAATGGATTTTTGTTCGAAGATATGATATATGATGTGACCCATCCAATCTCTAAAACAGACTATAGTGAGAGTAATTGACTTATCACAAGCTTTGTCCCTACCCAATTTTCCATACCTACAATCTCCAGTAAAATACAATTGAGCAACAGAATAACACCCAGTTGTTATAAAAATAAACTTCTGTTGAAATTAACGCCATTATGTGACCATTAATATATTATATCTTGGGCTACTTTGCAACAAGACAATGTAACGTTAACATAGATTTTGTTGTTAAGACAACGTTACATATGTTGCATTAAATAGTATTAGGTTATGTGCATGACAATACGGCTACAAGTAGAACACATAACCGTTCCATTCGTTTTCCAATCTCTGAGAGTGATTTTCATGACCAGTTCCGTTGAAATTCGTCTCCTCCAATGCCATCATCTCTAAGACACAAATGGTCTTTTTTTATTATCGTGTTGTATATATAGTAACTTTAGTTGAGCCATATTTAGAAAAAAAATCTTTATTAATGAACTTAACTTTAAATTATACAAACGGAGTGATCTACCAACTCATACGAAAAGAACTGTAATGTATTTGTCACTAGCTTTTACACGATATCTTCCTCTTTAGAGGAGTCATTTGGACTTTAAAATATTACATAGATTTAGTTTATTTTTTTTAAATATCAGAGGAAATACCTTCTTCAATATTGGACGTCCAATATTTTTATTCGATAAATGTTCTATTTCTACATCAAATTCGTTAATATACAGTTATTACTAATGTTACCTTTACGTAGATAATAATTTAAAATGTTTATGCATTGAGTTAATACTAATATTTTACCTTTAAACAAAAAGCGTTGCGTCGTGGATATTTAGTTTTTCAATAAATGTAATAGTACATAGTGAAACAATTTCCGGAAAAGCTGTGGTAAAACACTGATAAGTGCGCAAATATATATAGAAAACTGATATTATTGAAATTTAATTAAGGAAAATGAATATTCGGAGATGCGTAAAAAAAATTGATAATTACAAAACAGTGAAACACAAATATTTCTTTATAACTTGTAGCATAGTATTACCTATATATTACTAATTTATAGGTGAATAAAACGACATTTCTATAGCTTTTGACTATTTTTCTGCGATAAATATTAGAAAGGAATATATTTTATCAACGGATATGTTTTTTCTCCGTAGTAATGAAAATGTATCAACAGTATTTGGATGCGAATGTACTGTCTTAAAAATAACGACACATACTTATTAGTACATATTATAACTTGGGCAAAACAAACACTAAACATAATATAAGCTCCCGATAGGGTGAAGTGAGAAAAGTGGTATTTTAGAAAAAAATGAAATAGATGCGTTATAATATTCTACATGCTTTAAGTATCAGTAAAATGAAGAATTCTTAGTAAATACATCCTGTTATCTAAATAAAATATAAGTATGTAATCAATTAAAACACCAAAGAAAGTCGCCGTTATACTTAAACCTTCTGTTATGTATACTCAACACCATAGCATACTATGTTTTATTCTTTATGACATTCTATTTTCAAATGTGTTTTCGTGCATTAGAATGAAACAATTGAAGTATGAAACTATTATAGTAGGATAGAAAAAAAATGCAATCTGTCAATCTTAACGTTTTCTTCTTGATTATAAGATTGATTTATTGATTTATAAAGTGTAAATTATGTTATCAGAATAAAGTTGAACCAACATATAAAAGTGTTTCAGTAAAAATTATAAACATTATAATTTTACTACTCGGCTCACTTCTTGAGGGCTCATATTATATGTAAATAAAGACAGACAATTAAGATTAAATTCATTTATAGCATGAATATATCGAAAATTTGGTATAAAACATGCTTACATATAGCATCGCCGTGACTGGCGAATCCTAATAAAGAAGCGTAGAGAAAGTATTTAACCGTATACCAGTTGCTGAGAGACTATAATAACCAGTTATTGGTACAACAAAAAATTCTAAGATTCTTCACGGGAAGTCCATAAGCTTCACATAAAAAACAATTATGGTCAATAAAAAATAATTCTTATAATGAGTTTATAACCTTTTTTTTTTCATGTCCGCTCCCAATACGGAGCATATGGATTCCTAATGGAGTTTATCTCAACAGAAATGTTTCTACGAGAACTGCTTGTTACTCAGTTGCTCAACCTCTCTTTTTCCAAAAAGAGTAGGAATATAAGGAAAGGGCTAGGACAGGATTAGTGGTTAGCTAATCGCTCTCGCAACGCCCCGTCTATAGGATAGGATGGGTGGGAGGGGGGAATTCAAGACATCACATACATCCATGCCTTTGAACAGAAATTCATAAACCGATTGAAAAATCAATTTATAAAACTGCCCGTACTGGGATTCGAACTCGTGCCCTCCGTAGCGGTAGCCAACGATGTTGACCACTCGACCACACAGGCGGAAAATTAATTACACATATATTTTTAAGTAAAAACCGTAAGATGCGGTGAACACATGTAGACCGAACAAATACACTTAAGAATAGTTGACCATTCTGTATTGTATGTCAAAGAAACTTGATATCAAACTTGAAAGAGACTATTACCTAGTGGGGTCAAAACTGATATAGGTACTCCTATTTCACACGCCGGCGCTGTAGACACGTGTGCACGTGTCGTGAGTGGCACTCGTGGGTTCGTTGTTCCCTGTCCACTCGAAGAGCGCGGGTTCGATTCCGCAGTCGGCTGAGTTCAACACTTCAGCGAACTTGTCGACAGACCTCCGCTCACAGTTTTTGTGAAGAACTTTGAGATGAAATTGCCCACAAGATGTCTGTCAGGGTATAAACTTTTTAATGAAACGAGTTTATACTAAAAATTACAATCGCGTTTTATATAATTTTAATTTAAGTATCTAGTCATTTATGTCGTAAAATTAATATTAATTCCTGAAAAATTTGTGTGGCAATAAAAATAGCACAATTTTTTGTACCAACAATGTAGGCAAAATTGATATAACATTCATTTATAATTCGTGTGCAACATAAATAAATACATTGTCTATACTTTATAACAGGCGTCGGTAACCAGTGACCCGCGGGCATTTTAAAACTAAAATATTTGCCTACACATTATTACATAACAGTGTAATGTCATGTGACCCAAATGCGGCCCGCATTAATCCCCACGTAAAATATTTTGTACTTTTACAACAAAAGGTTGCCGATCCTTGCTCTTTAACATAGATGGCAAACCTAGAAAAGTGTAGCAGTCCATAAAAATACAATTTCACGGAGGATTTTCTGCAATCATTCTATAAAAAATATATAGCTTTCTAAGGCAGAAAAGTAGCAAAATAATTAAATAATTCAAACAAAATCCAAAATGGATAAACATGGAAATGTAAGTAAACGTTTTTTTAAAGACCATTGAGGATGAAATCACGCAAATCACTTCTTCCAATACATCAAATGTGTCGAAACAACGGCAGCATTAATTCTGTGTGTATACATACTTATTTGCTGCGTTGGTAACTTCTCTAAGCGGCCCGGCCCTCTCATGTTCTCCAAGCAAATCACCGACCACTCTAAAACATCGAGCTCAAACCCTAAGGACTGTAATGTCTAGAAGACAAAAATATAGTTTGACGATTGTTATAATTACGCTTAATTGGAAAATTTTCAGTGTGTTTTATTATATTAAAAAATAAAAAAAAGCTTAATGTTTATGTAAGGACAGGTTTTGCTCACCGCGAGCATTATTAACTAATATTATTCACGATAAGCGAAACCAAGCTTGAATTAAAGTAAATAATGTGGAATAGTACAGAGTGTAAACCACCTGTTTTATCTGAGCCCATATCATTATATCCACAGTTTCTTCGTTAAACAGAAGTTGAGTAATTTAGTAGTTCTCGTAGAAACCATTTTATTTAGATACATCTATTAAGAAGCCATATTACTCACAATGGAAACGGACATTATATCTGGTTTTCATCATTAATTAATATCATAATAAGATGCTATATACATGATTATGACAAGTAAAAAATATATTTTTTTAGGATAAGTTATTGACTATTCTTTTATTGTTTATCTGTTCACACTTATAGGTTGAGCAACTGACTGACAAGTGACAGTCAGTTTTCGTGGAAAAATGGTGTTACAATTTTCATTAAGGTTCCATGTATAATATTATTTTCCACAGTAAGAGCGGATATGATTTTAAAATATAAGTTATATTGTTTCATAAAACCCGATTTTACTACGCAATGGCTCTTAAAATTTGGTATTTTATGTAAATCAGGACAATGTCAAGAGCGAATCTTATACGCAAGCAACGATAAGACCAACAACGACAATGTATATATTATTATACAACGTTAAAGGTTACCAAAGGTGTTTTATGAGATAAAACTGTCTGTTTATTTTTTGGCACGTGTCAAAATAACGAAGACTATATTAGAATCACAAAGAAACTTTACAGTTTGGATTGAAATTGTTACGCCAGTGAACATAATAATCATACCATGTCGAGACTATTTTCAAAAATAAGATTGTTGAAAATTTCGAAAAATGTGACTAAAGATGAATGCCGCAGAAGAGCCCCTGAGGCGACCACTATTTGCTTAAATTACAAAAAGAAGAATTTTACAACATCGTCTGTGGGATTTTGTTCTCGTTTTATGCGGGTCTTTTCTTTTATTTCGAATTAATTACAAATAGCATAATACTTAAAAACAACAATATATTAAAAATAATAAAAGATTTTTAGTACTTTTTCCACATAAATTTATTTGATCAGGACCGGTTTCGCTCATTGCGAGCATTATCAACCATTTTATAGGTGTTAAGCATTTTAATTTTGTGTAATTATAATGTAATTTGTAAATCCTTTTCATTGTTAGTCGTTGCTTACACCTTTTATTTCAATTTAACTTGTATAAATAGCACTGTTTATATATTTTTCTTATCAGTTGATAATGCTCGCGATGAGCAAAACCGGTCCTGATCAAATAAATTTATGTGGAAAAAGTACTACAAATCTTTTATTGTTTTTATTATAATGCCATTCCACCAAGTATTGACAGTGAACACCTTAAAAGTGACAACAATATATCTTATGTTATTATACATTAGAACAGTTATTTATGACGATGGCGAAAGCCGAAATAGCTATTAACATATAACATATAAATAATCGTAGAACTGAAATACCTTTATATTTTTAACCTATTAAAATGGAGTTCTGTAAATGCCAAATCAATAAATTATACATTAGCATTATTTTACGCCTATTTTTTTAATGTGTCATTTTTTAATAGCAATATTATCAAGAATCCAATTCTACGAGAGAAATAGCATCACAAAAACCTATTTTCTAAATCTATATCTATAATTTTCTATTTTCTATATCTATAATTAAATTTGATGACACTAATTGCCAAGGTAAAATTATGATAGACCAGCTTAATCACAGAGATCACGTTGGTGTCCCGTATCTCATATAGTTATATTTTTAATACTTAAAATGTAATGTTTAATGTAAAAATCAGGAAGATAGAATTCATTCGATAGTCGAAATTTAAAATTCAGATTACCCTGGAGCATCTACAGCATTTAATCAAAGTTCATACATCTAGATTTTGGCGTTTTTATAATAATTTATATTAAACATAATATACAGCTGGTGTAATGTACAAGAGATATTTTTCGAGAACAAATTAAATGGTCAGAATTTAAATCAATTTTTGCTCACAATAAAAATATAAACGATCAGAATAAAAATATTATACGGTCAGAATATTTTATAACCATTTTGGTTAGGTTAGATTTGGCTAGGTTTTTTTTAATAACATTTAAATTAATACTATTTTCACTGACCGATATATTATAATCATTTAATATAAATTCTTACCGGAAAAATACGATTATATCATATTTTTTTCTAGCATGTTATAAGTTATTGAAAAAAATGCCATCTCTAATGTTAGTAAATTAAATATTTCAATCAATAAGATTTTTGCAACAAGCGAAGCAAAAACCTAGTTATAAAATAAATTTTAGTCAATTGTATGCTTTAAATGCTTTTTTAGTATTAATAAAATATGTATATAGTACACACAATATAAATAATATTGTTTCTAAAAAATAGTAACATTTTTGTAAATCCCTTAAAGGATACTTGGTTATGTGCTCAATCCGTAGCTGTCATGG
This sequence comes from Himalopsyche anomala, assembly GCA_031772345.1. Classification (NCBI taxonomy): domain Eukaryota; kingdom Metazoa; phylum Arthropoda; class Insecta; order Trichoptera; family Rhyacophilidae; genus Himalopsyche; species Himalopsyche anomala. The sequence continues at coordinate 21,996,102 of CM062833.1, read as the reverse complement.
AACCCTTTATGGGTTATTTGACCACTGTAGTAACAAAGATAAAGTGAGTATTGGAGTCCTTGAGATATCCTGTAAATGTCTGAGCGGCACAGTGCATGAATCAAAATGTTTGAATATGAAACGATTATGTTATATATCAGACCATTTCAGTGAAGCGGAGAATGTTCAAAACTGCAAAGTAATTTTATTTTTTAAATAAAGCTTATTACTGCACTTAAAATTTCAGTAACATTTTTTGAATGGTGATAACTCAAAAAGAATATACAATCGTTCCAAAATAAAACAATAAAGCTTGCTTTTAACCTGTAACATGCCATCCTAAAAAATCACGTTTCCTGCCATGATGGCATCTCAGTTTCACTGTTTATTGACAGTATTTAAACCTAAGTTAGAAGCTAAACAATAATTTTAAAAATGTATATATGCTAGAATACCTAAAATGATAAATACTTATTGACAATATTAAGAGAAATATTGAATGATTTAATGGCTCAACTATTTACGATTGCATCATGGGCATGGAGGTGTTAAGGGAAGACCTAGTTTAAAACCTAGACATTTTTGGTTCGATGGAGTGAATGTTGTTACAGTATATATGAGTTTTGAGAGCTCGAAGTAATCCAAAGAACTGACGTGTATGAAGGAGAATGATTAATAATATTAAGATAAAAAAAACTTTGACTGTAACGCAGTAGAAGATGAATATGTATTTCGTAAAACGTGCGAAAATAATTATATTTTTTTAGTTTTTTTTTACAAAGAATTAGCATAAATTACAATCCATTCAAACAAAAGACTGCTTTATTGCACAATGACAATAAAAATGTCAATTTTTAGTTTATATTCATTTTTATAAAAACCTGTTTTTTGTTGTTTTTTTAGTCTAAAGATTATCTGCAAGATGTAAAACATGAGTTAGGTTATTTCCATGTTAGGTAGACATTGCATTAATTTAATATTTTTATTGTAATAAATACAGTAAAAATTCCCATATTTAGAAACAGCATTGAAATTATTTTAAGTGACCACTCTAACTTAATTGTTCTGTGAAACAATTGCATTTTTTTTTTGTAAGAGGTAATAAACATTTTTATCAAACTCGATTTAATGTCGCTTAGTCATATTTTTAAAATTCTTTTCTTATTTCTACAGCGCTGTTTGAATGTATTCTTATCGGTGAAAAAAAAATATCTTAATCATTTTATATAAATTTGGAATTCGTACACAACAGTGTTTTATTTTTTGAATTAGGTTAATTAGGTAACATTGTTTCAATTTACATTAACATACCGCAAATTTTTGTTGCATGATCTTGACTAGAGTCGTTATCGACTGATAATTTTATCTTATTAAATATTTTATAGATTATAGGAAGCTGAAGAAACAGTTATTTTCGACACTTTTTATCGACGGATTGTATAGGAAAAAAACAGTAATTGTTTCAAAGAAAGATAATGTGTCAATGATTAAAACAAATGTTGCTGTAATCTCAACGCCAGCGTGATTTCAATGGAAAAAGATAAGACCTTGATTTATGTAGGTACAAAAAGGTACCGAATTTAATCTCTGCGGTTTTAGTATATTAAATTCTGAGCCACTGGTCATATAGCGCACGGTACAGTGTGTCTGAATAAATCACCCAGTCTTTGAATATAATTGAGTGTCTGGTCCATCTTAAGGGTGTATCCGTGTAAAATGCGGCGCCATGTCTCTCCATAAATTTGACCGAATGTCGGTCCGGACGACTGGGACGTTGGTCTACCCTGGAATCATTATTACGGGATTTATACGTGTATGCTGCGTGGAAAACTTTAAACCAGGGTTGTGTAATCGCTTTAAACCTACTAAGTATGATTGATCTTTGACTCAATTTTTATTTTGATGTCTTAAATATAAGTCGTCTGCTTGGTCGAGTGGCTAAAGTCGTTGGCGTAGAACAGATAGGACACGGATTCGAATCACAGTACGGATAGTTTTTGGCGATTGATTTTTCAATAAATTAGTGGATTTCAGCTCGAAGGCATGGTATATGATGTATTGAATTTCTTTCTTTCACCTATTCTATTCTTTAAAATGGAACATTTTGAGACCGATTAGCTAACCACTTGTTCTGTCTTAGCCTTATCATTTGTATCCCTACTCTCTTTGAAACAAAAGAGAGGTTGAGCAACTGAGAAACAAACAGTTTTCAGTTCTTTATTAGAAAGCCATATGGTCAACATTGTGAGCGAACATCGATTTTAAAATATATACTTTTATATTCAATAAATTGAAGTCGTCTAAATTTTTTAAGCATATATGTACTTCAACCACAACTCTGACTCTGGTTTTGGCAAGACAAAAACAACAAAAAAAACATGGTTTTTTCGATTATTATTGTTTTTCTTCAAAATATGAATGTATCTGTTTTGCTTAATTTTATTTCATCCATTTGATCTTTTAATTGGTATGCAACCAACGTAGCACACGTTGGTTGCATACCAATTAAAAGATCACTTTTTTATATTGTTAAATTCACCGAAAAAACTGACTGAGGCAAACTAAAACGATTTGTAGTTTTATGTATGTGTAACAAACAACACCTTTACAAATACGTCAATTAGATTTACACTACAAGCAGTAGTTATGTTTTGCCAGGGTTTATCGATTATTTTAAACAAAACAATAAAAATTGATTGAAAAAATACTTAAATGTTGTTTAAATTCAATATTCATTTTTTTTACTCTTTTTTACTAACAGCCCTGCTATGGAGTAGGAAAAATTGAAAATCTATCTTAAACCGTTGATATTACAACTGTGTTTGTTAGTGGATTTGTGCATCCTTGAGAGATTAATTTTATGAGAAATATTTTAACGACAGATAAGTTATATTTACTAGAAGATAAAATCAAGTTTTTGGATTGACCTGGAAACGAAGCATTACATTAAAGCTAAACCATTTTGTTTACAGGTGTGTTTTTATACGTTTTTTTAATTTATTTTTCTGGAAAAGACTACAATTGTTATACTATTTATGTTTTATTATTCAATAAAAATAACCTGAGACTTTTTTCATTTTATTGAACCGTCGCCAAATAATAATTTTGATTTCTTTGAATAAAAATAAAGTTTTCGTGAAAAGAGATACTTTCAAAAGAATAAGTTTCTTAGAGCTGTGATACCAGGAAGAAGGATAAACATATTGGCAGATGATTGCTGGGGACCCTAAGAAATCTTGTTTTCCCGGTAGAGTATGTGATTGGTGGCCAATTACAGACGAATAGACTGGCGAAATAATTGTAATAGTAAATTCTGATACAAGGCAAAAGATTTTCCAAACCTACAAATTGCTTAATGGGTCACTAATTGATAATCTTTAATATTATCGATAGTATCTCAATTTCATCAATGTTTTTGTCAACTTGTATTGATTTTATACACATGATTTAGTTTTTAAGACGTTAATAATTACAAGAACATTATATTACATTCAAATGATGTAAAGAAGGAATTATATTTTCAATTGAAATAAATTTAAAAACAACTTAATGCTTTTACGGACTTATTTTAGTATTAAAAATTATCAAAATCAAAAACTTATAGAGTAGTTAAAAAGCTGAGAGTGCGGACATTTTCAAGAATGGAAAGCTTTCATGTGGCGGATAAGCATAGAAAGCTGTGGTATATGCGGAAGTCTCTGCTCTCTACAACAACTTCCGGCCGTCACGATATTTAGAGAGACCGCTCAGGCATCTGCGGTTATATCGTGGCAATGGAGAATATATTAAAATGCGATTTGCGAACCGACATTACGGTTTTCGGACTGATAAATTTCAAGCTACTTTAGATAGTGAAAATGTTTTTGTTTGATCATTTAAAGAGTGAAAATAGCAACGCCTTTCGAAAACAATATTTAAATGTTGATATAGACATAAATTGACTGATATATTTAACAAAAGAATCGCGGAGTTTTACTAATTTCTTACATATTAAATAATTTACCAAATATTGACCTCTCTTGGGTTTTTCCATAAACATCTACTACAAGAACGATTAAGAAGTGTTTGAAAGCTAATGACGATACTATTATAATCTTATTATAATTATAGAATCGTAAAAAATGCAATCAGTTCATCGATTAATCAAATGGCTAAATTTTCATTTAGATATTTAACATAAATATAATTTTGTGGCGGGTAATATTTTTATAAATATTTTTTTAACTAATAAAAATGTTTAGCTTTAAAATATACCGTATAAGGCTCAAGTCAGCTGCGTGGTCAAGTAGTCGTCGTCGTTGACTTTGGTTACGGAGGTCATTGGTTCGAATCCCAGTAAGTATAGTTTTTATATTGATTTATGGATTTTTGTCCAAAGGCATGAATGTTTGTGATGTCAAATTAATATAAATGCTTTTAACAACTTAGATATTGAGTTTTTTATGTCAAACTCCTGGAAAAAAATGTGACATTTGCTGTTTTAAGACGGTCTTTAAATGCGCCAGAAACCATTTATTTTTCTTCTTTTCTACTAACAGGCATTGATTAAAAAAACGATACCTTTATCATGTAAAATGTTTAAGACCCATGGTAGCTACCATTTTTACCTTCCCCCTATTCCATAAAACATTTGAGCTATTATTCTTGAATGATATTTTTTGTTGAAATCTTGCGATTTTTTTTAATAAAACAATAAAACTTTATTTCTCATACGTTTGATATAAAAATGTATTTACCTTAAAATCAGGAACTAAATCATTCAGTAAAAAGTCCATAGCTTTGTTTATAGTTTTCCTCATTGGTCCCCGCACCATAAAAGTCACACTTTCAAAATATACCATAAAACATTGCCTGAGTAAAACGCACAAGGGAAGTTTGATTTGACAATTTAACGCTGCACAACCTTCAAATGCAACAACAAATATTAAAAACCTTTTTTCAATATGAAAAATATAACCAAAGAATTTTTATTTTATGAAAAAAAATATTTAATAAAACATCATTGATATCTTGAGTAAACACGTAGGCTGCATTATATTCACAAAAATAAACCTTACATTTTTTCAAACAAATATCGCAATTAAGCTTAACGAAACGTTATAATTTTATTGCATATATTTATAGATCTTGATTTTTTTGCATAATCTACTACATAATTAGTTTTGGATTTTGACTGAAGGTGCTTAATAGAATTTGAAATTAAAAATTGAATCGTTAAAATTGTAGAAATGTCCACACATTTTTTCACTAAAGTCTTGAGTTTTGTCTTTCGGCATCTTCAGGTTTTAAAGAGAACGGATAAGCTTGAATTGACAAATAATTTGATCGTTTATATATAATTAAGACAAATTTATTAGTTAAAAGAGTGGTTAATGGTTATATGAAATAATTTCGATTTCGATTTGATATTAATGACGATCAATCTTTATTGCAATTTTAGTAATCGCATATACAATACGATGATCATTAGAATAAATTTGAAAGGTAAACATGTCCACTTATTCCAACATTTAAAAATCTATTTAAACTAAACTGCTCGTTTTGTATATCGTCTTAATGGCTTTAAAAAACATCATAATCCAATACTTTCGATGGTTTCGGCGGTAATTTTGTGGAAGTTCATTTTAATATAAAATTTTATATCATAATCCAATTCTGTAATAATGACCATTAAAAAAACTGCTCGTGGTTTATTATATTAGATTCTGAAATTAATAAAAAAAGTACTTAATATTTTTATTGATACTTGGTAGTGACATTTTTGTCCGTATTGGTTGACAGCAATGTTCCATGATACTTTCATAATGTCACTCCCGGCAGATCAAGTTTCTGCACCCTAATTCGCATGCCTTTCGCCGAAAATAGGTTTTGAAGTAACTTGCGAATCTTAAAAGACAGTCTTATATGTTATTGTTTTAAATCATCTCATTTATGAAAATAATCATGTACAAAATACTTAAACGTTGAATGCTATTTTGCATTATCTTCAGAACAACTAGGTTTACTTTTAAGGTGTTCATTGTCAATCCTTGGAGGAATGGCATTATAATAAAAATAATAAAACATTTTTAGTACTTTTTCCACATAACATTTAAGTTTACTTAATATTTTATTGTCTGGAACATTTACATTCCACAGTTGCTAGATAAAGTGTTTCTTGATTTCCATGGATTTACAAAACCTACAAAGGTGTTCTGTTGTTTTATTTAAAAGATTACGTTACTCAAATACGTAGCTAAACATTAATATAAAATAGTAAACTACGTTATAATACCTTCATATAAATAGCTTTGCTTTGTTATTTGTTTATTTGTAATGTGAGACGAAACTTTATTGTAATAAACAAAGCATTTATTTATTTATTAATAAAATATATGCTATGTTTATTTTTTTATTTAGGTACTCAACAAGATTTCATTATAAAACTCTAGAATTCATACTTATTTTCAAAGGAAAAGTTTCATCAAATTAACGTTTTTGTTGTATTACTGTGCGAGGAAATTATTGCTTTTTTAATACAGAAAAAATATGAGATCATCTAATTAAATGATTTCCAACAGACTGCTAACTTTGTAAAATATCTAAAATCTCTTTTACGCGGTGAGCTTATCTTGGATGATTTCATTTTTTTTTCATTCACCTTATTTGATGATTATATGGATTTTTTATCTTTTATTCTTGAAGTTAGTGCCATTTCATTTCACTGCAACGGTATTATACCCGTTGACATTATACAAGCACGTTCACACCTTTTCTTTCCAAGTGTGTCCTCACACCTTTTGTCGTCCCCGAGCAAACATATTGGATGTCAGGACATAGTGAATTTGACGTCATCACCTGTCGCACTCACTCAGGTAACACAGTTTTCCGTTGAAGGCGTTTTGTCATCCCTCTACGCGTTACAACTTCAGGAAAAGTTATTGGAAAAATTTATATACCGAAAGTGAGTTTTTTGTTCGTTTAATAGCCCACATTTTTCGAGTACAATATTGTTTATTTTAGTCGTTAGTTATTTTTTTTTAATTACGGAAAATGAATAGAAAATTGTCAATTTTCTTACTTTCGTATGAATTAAGTATTTTATTATAAAATATAGCATATTTTATTATTATTTTTAAGGAACAATAAATATTGACTATGCAATACTTATGAATAAAAAGTCATTACTTTTTTAATACCATTAGTTTCTTTGACTCGAGTGGCAATCGTTCTTGAGCACAAACTGCAATTTCTATACTAGTGATTGTATGAGCAGTTTACTATTAAATGATCATAAGTGGTAAATTGTTAATGTACCGGAAAAAGTTTATACCATACTTTTCATTATACAGGAGAAAGACTAACCAAGTTTTTTTTATCAAGAAAACCTAAATCAATATAAAAACCATATTTTTAGCGTTCACATTTAGTTTAATTTTTTTCAAATCTGTATGCTCATGTTTGTCATATCGATTTATCGATGGACAATATATAATGAGCAAAAACTTATATTTCTAAAGATTTATACCTCGCTTAAGAGGTACGAGTCACCAGTTCCAAGGGACGTTCGATTAATCAACGCATTGTCTAGAGAAGTGGACATTTTTAGTGATGGTATTTGTGAACTGTTTGATAAATTTTTCTATTATATTTCTTGATTTTTATGTTGAATTTGATATACTGTGTATTTTTATTTTATATATTGTCTTATTATATTTTTCAAGCGCATGGCAAATTGGCGTCAGCTGTTATGTCATGTACTGTAATTTTAATTGTTAACAATAAATATAAATATAAATAAATAATTGTTGGGTCCGTTGAGTAGTGGTCAACTTCATTTTCTTGGTGACGGATATAACTTGTTCTAAGAACGGCATGTTGAAGGAATGGTGTTTGTGATATCTGAAATTTTTTAATGCTCAAATTACGGGGCGTTTCTAAAATATGAGCTAATAGCCAGTCCTGTCCTAGGCCATATCGTTATATCCCTACACTCCCAGAAAAGCGTAGTTGAGCAACTGAGAAACAAGCAGTTCTCGTAGAAGAATTTCGGTTGAGATATCTCAATAAGGAAGTCATATGCTGCACATTAAGATTAGAGATGGATTAAAAAAAATGATTGACTGAAAATTAAGTGTTTTTACTTTTTTATCTATTTAAACTTTCGTGTAAAATATGAAAAAACCTATTATAGAAACGGAGAAAGGCTTGAAAGTTATATAAAAATATACGCAATGCGAAATATCTTTAATATATTGTTATATGAAGAACCAAATAAGCCGTAAACATTATTACCCCATGCTGCTTTTATAAAAGATTCGCTTGAGTCATTATATTTAATGCTCAAATATATTACCAATATCTGTCAACTTTATGGCGTATGGAAAAGTTTATTTTTCAATAAAAACATACGATAATTACTTCAAACGCGAGATCTTACGAAAGGACCACAATACCGGTATTACTGAGCCTGCAATCTTGCCGGTATTTTACTAGTGTTTTAAATACCAAAAACCGGCTTTGAAAATGAAAAATACCGTTAATTCGGTATGATAATATATTGTATTATACGTCGTTTTCTTTTGTCTAGTCGGTAAAAACAATCTATGCCCTAGCGTCAGGCCGGTTAAGTAAAAGTAAAAATTTAGATCGCTTATTAAATGTTGGTGTTTGCTATGTCTCTTATTTACGATATGATCTCGAGTGACTTATAAAATTTCTCATCGAGTTCATTTCGAATGGTTTTATAATTTAAAAATATTTCACGGATTGGCCTTGCTAAAATCTTATGCCAATTTTGTAAATACTTAAATTTAAGGAGTTTATAATTAAATTTGAATCGTTCAAATTATTCACATTCACACAAGTTTTGTCACTAACGACCCGGGTTTCGCCTTTCGTCATCTTCAGGCTTTCAAGTGCACGGATGAACTTAAACTGACGCTTAGTAAATGAATGTATCGTGTTTATATAAGAAATAAATGCTATTTAAAGGTAATTTGTCAAAAAACATAGAACATACTTGGTATTGTCGTAAAATCATTTATTTAGATAATCAAAATTTTTAATAAAAAAACAGCTCGCTGAAAGTGCTAGATCAACTTTTTATTGTAAAAAATCTTTAGATAAATTATTAGTTAACAATAACGATCTCACTGAGTAAGCTTTATCTCTAGTCAGAACAGGTATATTTGAATGTTGATTAAGCCGTCGAATTTAACGTCAAAGTTTCAGTTGAAAAAACCATTATCATCTTTTGATATTTAAAAATACCGGTATATATGTTGAGTCCGTGGAGAAGTGGTCAACGTATTTGGCATCCATGGCAAATCTCACCAACAGTATTCTTTACCACCATTCCAATCATAAAAAAACGAGAAGGCACGAGTGATAAGTTTATCACTAGTCCTGCCCTGGCCCATTCCTACTGTATAACATATACATGTATCTCTTATTTATCTCATTGATTAATATATATTTATATTTATGTGTATTCAATAATAACCGGAATTGACATATTTATTCCGATATTTATATCCCTAGTCTCACGTAATATTTCTGTGTTCATATTTCGACTGAAAATTGTTATTCAATTTTGATACATCGAAATTTTCAATAATGATATAGAAGATTAGGAAATTTCCTCAAGCGGATAATGGTATTATAGTATCTACATGATTACCTACCACACTGCGCAGTCGGTGAGGGAGAAAATGGGTTTGTCATGGATTGAAATCCGATCGACTTTAATATTCCGTATGATAATAACTTTAGTAGATTACTTATTTGTTTGTATCTTGTTTTGAGAATTTGTTCGTGAGGAACGTTCGATATAAGAACTGAAATTTCATATTTTAACATTGGGAAATATTTAATCTAGGGAGTTTCGATTAATAAAAAAATATTTCAATACTTGGACAGTTTTGCAAACAAATCAGTTAAAATACCAGTATAGTTAAACCTCTATTTACTCAAAAGTTAGAACCGCGAGATTGGGAGTCGCGTAATTGGGGGAATAAATCTCATACAAAAATTAAGGTTACGTTTTTCTTCGCGAAAAATGCAAAAAATATATGGATGAAATATGTATTTACCTAGACGTAAAATGTATAGCGCTTGACGTTTGACTGTATGCACTACACAGACAGCCGCCCGACTTGGTGTACAGCAGCAATGTCAATGAAATGCGACAGTGTAATTGGAGGATTTGCAAAGAATATTTCTGTTCCTTCCTTTTATATTACTTATATATCCGTATATTTACTAAACTTAAAGTTACAAACCATCGAAAAAAATATCAAACAGAGGGTTAATGATATATCGCAGCAGTCACTAAACTACGGCCCGCGAAAAGTTCTGAATTTTTGCATAGAAATTTTTCATATAAGAGATATAAGTTTTCATGATTTAATTGTGAATTCACGACAACTATTTATTTTAACTCATCAATTGTCATACAGCTATCTGGTAGGGGACTCAAAATGAAGGAAGTTGGATAGAAATTGGAAGCGAGACGACTAGATGTTCGTTTACTCAAAAATTTCTCGAATATTCTCATTTATTGAAATTCTAAGAAGAGCAAACATTTGTTTAAATTCTCATTATTATGTAACCACATAAAATGAAATAATATTCTGATTGATTTCCAATAAGAATTTATTTGTCGTCCGGCCCCCTTAGTTTTTAAAAAGTTCAAACCGGCTCGCTTCTTAAAAAGTTTGGTGACCCCTGATATATCGGATACTTTTAGCAATGTTGACTTCAGATCCGATTAGATTTGGTTATTCTCGCGAGATCAGAAAAAGCCGATTTAGCGGCTTTTGGTAACCAAATGGTTAAAGCAGTACAATCAAGTATTACAATATATGTTTGGATTGGTCTGTCTTTTTACTCACATTCATTTTCTCTACGTGACCGAATAAATCAAAAAGTGTTTTTGAGGTTATGTGAATTGTTAGGTGACAGAAAAATACAACTACAAGCAGTAGATAGTGACTGGCAATATCATGAATGCGTGCGTAATTATTTTTGAGTATGTGAACAATTTAATTACATCCTTCTTATTAATTTCTACACTAACTTGTAAGTGTTTATTAAATTTGTTCTCTTGTGTATCAAATGGAAAATGTATACAATAACTATTGAACTTATATATTGATTAACATCACACTTTAACTGTATCATTTAATAAGTGACAGAATCACTGTTTTAATAACAGTTTATATTTTACACAATATATTGCCAAATTTGTGATATTTTTTCAATGGTTCTAGTTTGGGAAAGGTAAGAAAACTATGTTTATTTATTTTGAGAAGAAATATTACCGTCGTTATTATTATTACATTGATGGCTAAGCAACTGTCTCTTTTAGTTGAATAATATAATAAAACAAAGCCTACAATTATTTTTTTTCAGAAAGTATAAGATGTTTTAAATGTTACACAAACAAAAAAAATACATCCAATTATCTAAAAAATTGTTAAAAAGTTTTTTTCAGAATTCAACCAATTAAAAATATAAGAAAAAGTGATTGTTCGCCCAATATTATTATATTTAGTTATCATCAGTATGAAAATTCTCGCGATAAACAAAGCCGGTTCCGACCAATGTTTTGAAAAAAATGTTGATTCAGTAGGTACAGTGTTGTCAGATTTACAAAATCACATATCGGGACATAGACTATTTCAAAGATTTTTATACCTATAACCAAAATTTCGTATGTCAGGATTTTTAGAGGGACATGCAATTCGGGACAGTCTCGCTCAAGTAGGGACGTCTGGCAACCCCGAGTAGATACAACAAATGTACATTTTAGTTTTATTCGCTAAGTATTGTAAATTCATCAAACGAATTTGACACAGAATCTATGTCACTTTTAAAGTGTCCACTGTCAATTCTTAATTAAAAATGCTAATGCTATTTAAGAAGTTTGCCATAAGTATCATATTTTTTGTCAAATAATTTTGTAAGCCTTAAATATGTTTGGTTTTTTGTACAGTCAGTATCACGGTGGAGGGCTAAATTTTTTAAATGTAAGTTTTCAAAAACCTTTGTATCAAGGCAAAGGTTTTTAAAAAGCTACATAATGTTTCCTACCCTCCTCGACCAGCCCCTATCTGATTCTAAAACGTTGAGCGTTGAGACAAATACTTGTTTCTTATCTTTCATTTCTTACCTTGTCGAAAAAGTGTTTGTGTAACTGTCTTACAATGATTCAAAAACATTACTCTTATTGAAACGGAAAATGCTTGAAAACAATAATGATCAGAATATTAACTTTGTATGAAACGACAAATAGATCATTTTTGTATAAGATTTGGTTTAAAAATATAAAATAAAACTGAATTAAGGGTTCGTTTTGTGAGTAAGTTTAGTTTACTGAAAACAAAAATTGTCGATTTTGAACGAAATAAATCAAGGAAAAATTAAACGTATTAATAACATTCATCATTTTGTCTAATCTTGTAAATAAGCAATACAAAAGCAATAAATGGAGACCGCTGTTTTAAGCAGCTTCCGATAAACTAACTGAAAATAGTATGTAGTTTTTACGTAAACCGAACATGTAGCTTTTTATGTTTCAACCCTCACATGAGTAATGCCTTAGGGACGGTTTGTTTTTCACCCGAACAACTACCCCACGAATTCATTTTGACCGCTTAAGGTTCTTCGGAAACTCATTTGTGCCCTTTTTCGTCGACTTTTCCGCCTGATTGATCACTGCAATATGCACCCACTTACACACTTTGTAGCGTGAGATGGTTAGTGGTTAGTAACCTCATCACTATTCGTCGTCTATTCCCTACTTAATGAAGTAGCACTTAAATTCTTTCATGCATATCGACGAAAGCAAATGATTCGATATATTCGTAATTTTTCTTACTTACTAAAAATCATCCACTTTACTAACGTCGATTTTTTGATTTTATTAAGCCTTTAATAACATTTTCAAGCATGTTATAGCAACAATTGAATTCATTAAAAAATATATTTTATGTGAAAAATAATGATGTGCATTTTTAATAAAAAATATCACAGTTTATTTGTATTTTTTTTTTTAAAACATTCTTGTGTCCTTATTTAATAACTTTATTTTCTTATACAACATTTTGACAATTGATGACGCTTCATCACATAAGATTAAACAATTACAGATTGTTAATTTTTCATAATAACTTTAACAGAGATGGCCAACATGTGTCGCCAAGATATCGTGTCACCTTAAAACAACTATAGTATTTTTCAAATAGCAAAACGACGAAAATCTATCGTCTATAACAATATGATAAATCCAGTCAAAATTAAAGATTTTGGTGAAGAAAAAAGTACGTGAGACCATGATTTGTAAAATAGTAATCCATCTATACTTTTCGATTGTCCAGTTATGTTCAGTGAAATTTATTTTCTTTAGTAGAATCCGAAAACATTTTTGTGTTACAGTTAGTTATTCATAAAATAATATTTCCCCAAATAAACATTTTTTATGAATAATAGTAATTTAAATTCTACCCTAAAAACATCATTGAGATGATTAAAACTTAAACACTATTTACATTCACACAAGTTTTTGTCACTAACGGCCCGAGTTTCGCCTTACAGTATCTTCAGGTATTCAATTGCGAAAGTCACGAGCGAAACCAGTACCATAACAAGTAAAAGTGAGAATTAGTACAAATGTATACTCCATTTTTTGAATATAATGTCTTTGCACCAAGTATAGACAGTGAACACCTTAAAAGTAAACGATGTTTTGTCTGAAGATGCTTCTTAAATAGGCAAACTATGTGTCACAATGTGTTACACAACCTTTGGAAAATTCTTTGGAAAGTTTTTATTTTTTATATTAAAAAATAACTACCATGAAGTCTCTTCCGAATCCAAACACAAACACAAATAAATCTAGCTTGTATGTTACACTTGGTAAAAGAATCACAAGTTTTATTAACTTAAAAAATAAATCTTATTGATGACTGATACTTTGAATTCCGTGCCTTGATGTTTTAAACAAACTGTGCTATTATTTTTTTAAGCTCACTAGCCTTCAGTTTATAGCTATCGAAGATCGTTACAGGTCCAGGCGTAGACATCTACCTACGTCATAATGCCTCCATAAAACAGCTGTTTCACACTCTTCGTGAATATGCTTATCTTCATAAATTTTGACCCTGTGAATCCTTGTAAGATTACATATAATATCGATACGTATAAGATTTTTTCACACTATACAGTCTTTACACTGTTGAAAGGGTTGCTGCGACCATGATATTCAAATTCTATGAAGTATACTTTCAAACATGATTATGACTTTGTTCTTTTCAAGAGAAATAATTGTAATTTAGACAAGATGAGGCATAAAAATAAACTACAATTTTAAAATGTAATTTTGCCAACTACGAGGTATTAAAGAGCACATATTTCTTTCTCTCTGAGACTCTGTACTGTACATTAAAAAAAACATGTCGGTTCCTATTGTTGCCAAGATTGCGATCACCATACGCAAGGCTTTTGCAAGCAACAAGCCACGCTGTACAGTTAAAAACACGGTATTTTTTCAACAAACTTACCTACTCTTGAAATAGATTTTTTAGCAGGAATCATGTTTAGATTTTCACTTACATGGAAAGGCAATTATGATGAATACTAGTCACTATCAATAATTTATTTAACAATAATTCAACAATTCAAAGTGTGTATTTTGCGATCCATTTAGATTTGAATAAGTCTAACCTGCCACTCATTTCGTACCATAAAATGAACTTTTTACAACGACATAAATCATTACATAGTTTGGATGTATCGTGAATAATAAAATCACAGTATCTAGGTACTAAGAAGGTATCTTTTAAAATATATATAATTAACGAAATTAAGAGTCTGTAGAGAAGAGAAACAAAACTTACACGAGCATCTAGGTTTATAAGTAATGCTTTTCAATGCAAATTCACCATCACGGCTTTGCTTTTGTGAAAAAATATTAACATAATAAAACATTGTTTGTATTGATTCCACATTAGTTATTAAGATAAGGACAAATTTTGCTCATCACAAGCCACATCAACTGGTTAGGTAAGCTAAATGTTATTTTTGGAGAAAAAAAATGAGTTAGATGCGTTATAATATTTTACATATCTTAAAGTGTCGTAAAAGTAAAATAAGCTCAGTAAATACAAACTAAAATAGTGTTATAACCCCAAAAAAATATGCAATCCACCAATACACTAAGACGTACAGGCGTGATTTTATTAGAAAGTTCGTTAGAAAAGTTTTTCCATTTTACGACTTGACTTACTTCGCTTCTTGGGAGCTCGTTTAATGCCTTTCCACCAAGTATTGAATGTAAACACTAGGGCTTATACAAAAACCGACTTTTAAAAAAACCGGTTTTCTAATGTGAATATTGTTCGAAAACCGGTTTTATCCGGTTTTAGAAGTTTTTCAAAAAATGGATAATTCATATAAAATAGTGAGAAAAAGTTTAATTTTTTAAAGTTCAATTTATATACATAATAATACACAACAAGAAATTATTTGATGTTTACTCTTAAGAAAATATGATTTAAGAAAACACAAAGCGTCCACTGAACGTTTTGTAACAAAATTTCTTGATATCGAAAATACCCTTACGCTGAGTAATGATGTAGGACATATGGTCTTTAAACCATCAAATGATCTAAATTTTTCTGTCCTTTTGTTAAAGACTCGTTTAAGGAAAATTCGACACAACCGGTTACGAAGTTGAAAAACCGGTTTTCGAATGTCACAAATTTAGCCAAAAAGACGGTTTTTAAAATTGGTTTTTGAAAACCGACAAGCCCTAGTGAACACCTTAAAAGTGTTGAATATATTTAACTGCTTGAACTCAATTTTGTATGTATAAATGTGTTCATAATTGCGTTTTATTATGCCGATATTGGTTGTTTCGAGAGTTTAATGTAAAGCATCCAATCCCAGAACCCTTTTCCTGGGATTGAACATTTACCATTAAATCGTGTAGAAATTCAGGATTTGGGATTGAGAAATTTTTGGTAGGCAATTTTGAAATCCAAAAATCCTGGGAATCTACGAAATTGAAAATGAAACGACGCGAGATCTTTTTTTAGCCCTTCCAAGATTTCCATTTTCAAAAATAGAAAAAATGAACAATTTTTCTATCTTAAACTCCCTTAATCCCGAAATCCCGGAATTCCGGGATCACAAAATTGAATGGGAGGCCCTAGTTTTATGTACATTATTATGTTGACATTATACATATTTAAAAAAAATATTATTACAATTGCGCATTACTTCTGAGTTAAGTTTGTGGCTCAATGTCACCTTGAGATAATATGTCGTCGCCTGAATATTATATCATGTATTGTTTCACAAAACCTTAACATACATTTCATGTGAAATATTGCTAGCTTAAAATTTTGAAGCTCTCTTGTTATTCCGTTTGTCCTGTGATTTTGATATTTACATATTATATTTTACATAAGCATCGTTCTCTAGTAGTGGGGCAAATTTCATTGGAAAATTTTAGAATGAACATCGAAACACGTGAGCTGTCGAAACTTTGATTCTAAAACGTATATAAAGACGAATCTTTTCTTTGTATAGTTAAGAGAAAAACTTAGCTTTTAATATTAGACTGTAGATCATTACAATAAATGATCGCTTTATTGGCAATATAAATACAAAGTACATAAAATAGATTGCATCAAATTGCTTTGATTAAGTTATATATCTTAGAATTGCAGCATGTAGAATGCAGAATCAACAACTAACGTCAAGTATGTTAAAGCTCATATATGAACTAAGGTCTTTGCGCATAGCTGTATATTTCAAACCTTAGAATTCTCTAGTGTAAGCAGAAGTCGTATTTGTAAACATGCCCTCTAATTTATCATAATTAATTAATTGAAATAATAACTAAAAAATATAAACTTTTAAGGTTTATTTCATGCTTTTTTATTACAGTTTAGTGAAGAGTCGTGAAATTATAAATAATATATAAGAAAAACCGGTGGAATATATTTTGTTGCCAGTGCAATATTTCTACAAAATAAAATTTTGATTATTACTTTACGACATTGTATTATATACTTAAAAAAAGGAAAGAAAAATTGGCATCACAGCCAATGTTAATGCGTCAAATATTTTTTAATTGAAAAGTCACACGATAAACACTCGATAAGAATTTATTTTAAATCACTCGAGATGAACTCAAGGTAAATTAAAATCACAAACACCCACGTCTTAGGTCTCAAATTTAAATTTAAGAATCTAAATTTGACATTGACCTTACTGGAAATCGACCCCAGACCCACCTGGTTAGTAGAGTAAGCTCTTATCAACTATAGCACTGCGGGGGATGTTTTTATTAAAATGGCTTATCAAATATTTTAATGTAATTTGCATTCGTATTTCAAAATCCCTTCAAGGCCATTCATATAAAATTGAGCAAGACCAGCAACAATTTAATTCTGTAAATAAATTATCGAAAAAAACATCTTTATATTTTTTAAAAAATATATTAATAAAACGGAAACTTTAATGTAGTAACTTGATTATCACACATTCATTGTTGAGAAATATCTTCAACGTTTTTATTCTTAAAGTGTTGAACATTTAATAACAACATGTGACCAACGCATAGCACATTCAATTAATAGCTTCATCCAAAATACGACGATATACTTTTTTGAACCGTGGAGAAAACTTTATTTAAAAAAACTCATTAATCACTCTTTGTTGAATAATATTTCTTGACTCGTGAATACAAAATTTTCTTTGTATCATTTTTTTGGCCATATTTGATCTGCACTATTCAAAGGCGGTTCTGTAGAAGCATTTAATACCACCACCAGCAATTTCTCCGCTATCTGGTCCTATAAAGTTCTCCCTGCGGAGATTGACGATCATTAAAACCAGATTTTTATTGCCCCAATTAAATACATTAATCTCAATGAGGGCGGGGATTTTTATTTGTGTCTATTATACTGTGTCACTTTACGTGAAGGTTAAGTACTATATAAACCCATTCTGTGCTACTTAATGAAGTTATGGGTACACCAGCTGTGGTCGTAAAATGTGTGGTATAACAATCAAAAACATCAGAATGTACGTTACGTCATTGGGAGAAAGTCGGTTTTTGTAACAATACGAAGAATTGTAAAACTTTTGTGTCATTAAAATACATCAATGAATCTGACAAAAGTTTACTTGCAATTAAAAATAATGATACTTAAATTTTATTCGTTTTTGTTTTCAGAATACACGATTTAACTTTGAATGAAAATCAAGTATCTAATCTTTTTTTTTCAAATAAAAATGTTTATAATAATCAAAAAAGTTTTAAAAAATACTCATTAACAAAAAAAAAACTTTACTTACTATGTCATTCGATTAAAACATATTCGTATTTTATTTTGAAAAAAATGAGAAGACACTGCAATGCGACCAATTCATACACTTTGTACAATTTGTTATTAGTAATACTTGAAAATCGGTACCCACCATTTTGGCGTCCTTTGTGGGCTGAATTTTACGGTCCGGTAACGCCAAAGTTTCGTCTTTAGATATGTACAGCTGTACTGTAAAAAAAAATATGAAATTAAATGTTTGTTTTCAAGATTTATCGTTGTATAATCGAACATGATGAGACGAAAACTTACGATGGAAAAAAATAGTTGGGCTTTTTTTTACAGATATTTAAGACGACACACCATTAGCAGTCAAATTTAAGTCATTCATTTTATAATTAGTTACAAACGCATTCTGATTCTGTCTTTCGTATTTGAATATTTTATTACATTGTTCAATTAACTAAATATATGTATGTTTGAGATTGCATTGTAGCAATTAGCTGCTTCCTTTACAGTAAATGGATTGAATTGAACGAATGATATAATAACACGCCTTTTATTGCAACGCTTGATTAAAGGTCTATGGGCTACATTTGCAAACCTGGAGGCGCAGATTCGACTATTACATCAAACGGGATTATAAAAATGGTAAAAATTTGATAATATTTATAATAAAAAAAAGTTTAGTGTAGCTAAATCGTTTTTGAAATTATAAATATATGAAAGATAAGTTAAAAAAACATTTAAAACTCCAAAGCTAAATTATAATTTCAGTCATGGGAACTTTAAAATAAAGCTCTAAATTTTTTATATCTACCTAATATAGTTTTATAACAAAAGATTACCTGAACATTTTTAATAAATTCTGTTTAAAGGACATTATGAGTTCACATTTCTAGCAGACATGTTACAAAAAATGATACTCTTTCTTCATCTTGCCACCCTACACTTACCTAAACTATATATTTTCATAACAACCAACTTCAATTTAGATAGTATTGCTTAACTTTAAAATTTACTTAGAGAGTACAATTCCTCGGCCTTTTATAATATTCATGACATTTTATTAATAATCATAATTCAACAGTTCTATAAAACGTGTCTTTTACTGTTGTGTTTTATAAACTAATTTATAAAAAAACTTTTTTTAAATTATTGTGGTACGTATTGAATGCTTTATTTTGCAGAACATCACAAATTAATAATGAATACATACACATTTCTTCTCCTCAATCATTTATTACGTATCCTTATTTTAGTGTATTTATATTCTTTTATACACTTTTCTTACTTTATGTATGGTAATAAACATCAATTTTTCTATTCAAATTCTCAAAAAAAAAATGTAAAATATAACTAAAATTTGATAACTTTCGTATTATAAACATTTACATTTTGTTGAAAAGACAGTGTAAAAATTATGTACTCATTTGTAAATAAAAAATGTGGAATTTTGTCAGTGCTTAATTTTGAGCTGATACTGTAGCCAAGTAAAAATAGTGTGAATACGCAAACGGATTCACCAACACACTTATTATCCATTTGCATCATTTCAATGACCCCATTCTTTTATCCAAAATTTTTGTTGAAAATCGATGTTCATTACAAGTTTTGTAGAGGTACTCTATATAGATTTCATATTATGCACTATATTGGAAGATAACATAGTTAAATAATTCAAACTTTATTGAATGTTCAAAATTTATTCTTATACGTTTCTCTTATGCCCATTTAATTATAAGCTAAGACATTATCATTAAATGTTTCATTAAAATCGTATGAATTTTATGTGTATAATAATAAATGAATTGATCGAAAATATGCTCAGATTTAGTATTACATCGTTAAAAGTTTTAAGTGTTATATTATGATCAGTATGGAGCCATTTAAACAATTTAAAAGACGATAAAGTTGAGCATGGTTTTACTACCGGATTAAACTAATTTTACTATTGACAAAACGCAAAATCTTTTAAGCTTTATAAGTAAAAAAGCAGGCTACGTATTTAGGGTTGCAAAATTGGGCTAAAAATAAAAAAATAATGTTGACCGTTGAAGGTAACCGAGTTGCTTTGTTCAAAATAGAAGGTTTCTTAAAGTATTTCACATGAAAAGTATCGGTATATTATTTGTATATAATAGTATTGAAAGCAGATGTGCTCAGATGCAATGTTCCCGCTAAGGTGTGCGCATATGCGCGCGCACACCTCCAAAAATGTCCCCGCACACATTTTCATCCCTGCACAAGGCTGCAGATAGAAATATTGTTAAAATAAGTTTCTTTCACCAAATTTTTACATTTGCGAACGCTTTTTATTTTGCTGAAAATTTACTACTCACAGAAGTTGATGGTCCGCACACACAATAGAAAAATTAGAGGGAACGTTGCTCAGATGGTATGTTATTGGTAATGTAACATAAAAAAGTAAAACAGTCACCGTTTTACATTTAATTAAGATGTAGGTTTATCGATAAACATTTTTATGAAGAAGTTAAAAATGACAGGTGCCGTTTTTTGGTTTTACATACTTTTTTATAAACTCAATGATGTTTTTACAAATACAATATCTGTCTTGTCAGAATTGGCAGATCACATCGTAAAAACACGTTACCAAAATATAAATTTCAATAAAATATGAGATGCGGTGGAGATAAGAAAAATTATTTCGAATAATACTGTGATAACTTATTTGTAATGAAAGATTCATATCAATTATGAAAAGGAAAAAGGACGTAACCTACAGTTTTTTCAAAACAGCTTTTTTTTCTATAATCACAATGTTTCAAACTTAATACACGTTCTATCGAAAAGATGCAAGCTGCAAATGCCGAATTAGTATCTAAATTTAGCTTTTAAATTTGAAAAAGATGACCTTGTAAAAAATTAAAACCGAGAAAAAAGATTGAAATAATGGTTTTTCCTAGATAATTTCTTTAATTAATATTATATTATGTAAATTTAGCATCAGTTTAGAAGACTCCGTGCACTTCAAGGTAGTGTATAATTTATAATTTGCATATGGCCTAAAATCATCAAAACATGCTTTTTGCGCCTCCTGTAAAATTTGATATGTGTGGGTGACGTCTTTTTTCCTTTCCACAGTCGATATAAAACTCCAAATTGCTTTAAAAATAGTTTGATAGAAATGAAAATAAATTTAGTTGGTAAGAACTTACCTTATTCTTCACGTAATTGTTAAAAAATAATAATTATGAGGTTTCTTAATAACCTTTATGTAATATTTGTACTCACAAAAAATGATTGAATAATAATTTATGTTTGGAATAAATGGTATAAATGTTTGAAAGCTCCGTTGAGGTACCTTGAAACCAACCGAGTACCTTTGAATGAATGTCACGTGCTTACATGACCTTGGCTTGCCAGGGAGCTTACATATTCACCCTTCTTTGTTATCGAATAAATTTCCTCAACCGTTAAGTATAACAATAGCACACTTTTCTAAGTGACGATATAAATAATTCCTGGCATTTTCACGAAAGCAATTTGTTTGGTGCTACCTATCTAGTTTATTATTAATTTATATCCTTTTTCAATTGGTCTTTTGAAATGCCACTTTATTTTCTTTGGATGCTTTTAAAACAAAACTTTAGGTTTTGTTTTATTCAGTCAGCGTTAAGTTTTTCCCTGTGATATTTTTATTTTTACAGAATATTACTTACGCAGTTCATTTTTATATATAATCTGTTAATTTGATTATCAACGTCTCCAATTCTTTATTTGATAGATTCGGCCGAAGCTTTGTGGAAATTCATTTTAAATATAAAATTGAATTTTTTAACTTTGTTATTCTATTTGCTGTGCTACACTTTATGATACGTGTTTCGCTTCTTTGAGACTCATTAACAGATTATCGCAACGTTTACGGCTTAGAATAAATGAAAACACATTTATATATAATAATGTTAATATTATGTATTCTGCTATTTATGGAACAAGATTATTTGGTGAAAGAGGTGAAGTAGTTATAAAAATATAAAAGAAATCTTAAGGTGATTTAAAAAAAAATATTGAATTGGCATGTATATACTTTTCTGACTATATCTATATTGCATACAGTTCAAGTGTGTGTTCAAACCCTTTGAAAACAGAATTTTATGGTAAATAAATTACGACGACCGACTCTCTTAAAGCTACAAATATACTTGGATTATGGAGGCAAATGTCGCGGGAACACTCAACATCTACGTTCTTGTCAAGGGACATGTTGCGCAACAATTTGTGTGTAGATATGTTTATGTTATGTCAATGTCATTTGATTTTATAGGATTCAAACAATGCGAGTAAAGTTTAACTATAACGGACTCATATAATCATGTATGATAACTACTGAAATACAACGTCAAAGATTAACACGAAGCTATACATTTGTGACAAACGTCACGTCATAGCGTCATGTCAACAAGAAAAAAAATCATGGATGTAAGAAGCAAAGTTATCTAAAAATGCTATACAAAATATATTTAATCAGTATGGGAGCGCATTTTTTGTTTTTTTAAATAAAAATATACTCTGTATTAACCTTCGGGTATCTATGGAGTACATTTGCATTGCAAAGTTCTTCTTATTTAAGCTACTCACTAAATAAAAATAATATCCAGTTGATGTACATATATTGTAATCTACAATGATTATCATATATCAATGCAATTCAAATATTACACAAATTTGTCTGAAGTCACTTTGTACTCCATCGGCCTTCGATCCTATTTTTAACGTTTCGGTACTCGAGTGTTAAAATATAAATAAATATTATTCAACTGTATCAAAGTATAGTTTTATCAATATTACACAAATACAGCAAAACATAACACTCGGTCGATTCATAATTTGAATGGGAATAACAATTTTCATTTTGAAAATACATACATGCACACATTGCACACTGCTGTTATTTTGTGCCAATGCGGTCTCACTCCCAGAGCGTCAAATGCAACATATAATTATATCGCGTCACGTAAAAATGTAACAGTATGTTGCGTGCAACCTTACAGCTCTATGTAGACGCTGCACGGTACGTTGAAGAAAAATTTGTCCCTTAATGGATACGAGTCACATTTGTTATCTATGTTTCAATTCCTGATTTGGTCAATAACGAATAATAGTTTGAGATAGCTTGATCTCATTTAAAAACATTTAATATTGAAAATATCTACTTCATTGACAATTTTACAAGATACCCTATAAAGGTTTTTATTTGATATTCGAAGTAGTTAGTATGGAGAGTTTTCTTAGTTTATCTTAGTGATAGCTTTGAAAATACAAAGCAGTAATAATTCGAAACTTATTTAATAACAGCGGAATTCAATGGTAAAAGAATTGAATAGCCATAAGTTATATGAAAGGTAGGTAAAGCAATATTTCAGTTATATTGTTAGCTGGGCTCGGTTATTGCGTTATTATTTGGAAATAAATCATACCTATGGAACAGTGCGATATGCGATGCCTTGGCGTGGCACACTTGTAGCTTTTTAACAGTGGACGTCAAATAATATTTGCAAACAATTATACCGCGGAAAATTTTCACGTTAAGGAAAATTAATTAGTAATACAATGACATGCCAGTTATTGTATTGTTTGCTGCAAGTGACGCAAAAGTCTTGCGAGTAAATTGTAAAGTTTTAAGTCATAAGTGGGTCAAAAATGACGCATCGTCCGACGATGAACTACGCAAACTTTTTATTAATAAAAGATTTTTGAAATATTTTATTTAAATCGTTGTTTTAATAAACTGTTTTTATCACGTTTGCTCCCAATGTGGAGCATATGGCCTCTTAATGGAGGTATGTCAAAAAAAGTTTTTCTACGAGAACTGTTTGTTACTCAGTCGCTTAATCTCTCTTTTTCAAAAAGTAGTAGGGACAGAAGGATAAGGATAGGCCAAGATTAGTGGTTAACTAATTGCTCTCACTACGCCCAGTTGTTGAAGAATCTTATATAGTAGGAAGGATATCACAGACACCGTGCCTTTGACCAGAAATCAATAAATCGGTCGAAAAAATGCTGTTCGTACTGGGACTCGAACCCGTGAGATCTGGCACGGAAAACCACAACGCTAACCACTGTGCCATATGACCTGACATTGTGTTTAACTTGAGTAAAAATCACATAAATATTAGTGAATATACAATATTTTATTTGGAATTTGTTTGTAAGTCTTAATCCAGTTTCAAACCACATGCTGCAATTTAACTAGCCCTGGAGCGTAGAAGTGATCGAGAATTCGTACTGTGATCTATTGCAAAGTCGTTAGTGATAATTTATTGCGACGATTAGTTGCGAAGAGACGGATGTGTTATCATTCTAGTGACTTATTTCGATCGAAGAATTAAAAATTCTATTGTAACTTGATATGTTGTACCGTAAGAGAGAACTGTAAAGCTTCTTCGGTGACAGTTGACTTTGATAATTTATTTTACATGTAATTTTCATTGCGATATTACCTGAAAAATATTTAGCTAGATAACAACGGCAACGTTGTAAAGAATGACCTGTGCTATACTCGAATTGCAGAGTTATTATTGTTGGCATCGGAAGAATATTGATTTTTAATCGATTTTTGAGAATAGTTTTAGGTATTTGTTAATAAACAATTTGTTTTTTACTTTAATTCTATGGTGTAAAATATTATTCTTTTTCTTTTAACTTATGTAATGTTTGAGTTTAAAGCTTTCAAATTATGTACACTCCCACAGATTTTGTCACTAACGACCCGGGCTTCACCTTTCGGCACCTTAAGGCGAAACCCGGGTCGTTAGTGACAACATCTGTGAAAATGTACATAATTTGAACGATTCAAATTTAATATTGAAATTTCACCAAGCATCTTCAGTCGAAATCGTAAATTTAAAGCTTTCATAAATAAGTATCAGAGGAGTCATCTTATTCACAACAATTTCCCACGTTTGTATCTTGGTTGATATGAAAGTCTAATTACTGTTTAGTGAGACTGAGCGACTTTATGATTGTATGGACCTCCATCAATTTAATTATGCGTGATAAACTAGTACACGTGTAGCTTCTTTTTATAAGACTATACCTTTGGAAGTGTTTGGAAGAAATTTTGAATGTATAACTGCAATTAAATGTTTCTTTAAAATAATTAACTTTTTTTACACGATAGTTTTATTATTATGTAAAAGTAGAAACAAAAAATGTAACCACATTAAAAAAAACTTCCAATGTTTGATATGAAAGCTTAAAATGCCAACTACTATGTGGTTAGTACATGGTTGTTTACCTTTACTTTATACTCTGACAATATTGTATAGAATTTTTAAAATTAATTTCAAAACCCTATCAAGAAATGAGTATCATATATTATTGTATACCTCACGGCGTGTGTCTTTTCATAAACCACGTCGTTGACAGCAAATAAATGGTTTATTTTGAAGTGAATGAACGAAACATCTCATACATATTATAATAAAGTATATCTTTTCTTGAGGTCAAACCTACAACATATTCACCTTCAGACGCTGAGTTAATATCGTGGCTTATTTGTGATGGGTATATCATAATATGCGATATATTGAGAAATCCTTGCAGACAGATTAAGTGAAATATACGCAATCAAAAGCCGAGATCAACGTTTGAAAATTATTAAAGTGGTTAAGAGATATAAGTTTGTTAACATACAAGGTTTTAATACAAACGTATATGGTTTCGTAAAGTTACCGTGTTTTGATAAGTGATAATCCCTCGACGATTCAAAAACCGTGGCTGTCTTCATTTTCAATTGCTTAAAAATACTATTTACAATGTTATTAATACATAAAGTAATTTCCGTTTATCAAAGTACGATGTCAACAATGTGGTTTAAAATATTATAAAATTCTTGATATCAATATTTTTTTGATCTTAAAAACGTGAAGTTATGACAGTCTTAAAAGCGTATTTAATTTTGTTGGGAGGTCTTGATATCTTATCAACATCCGAAAAAAATCGAATCAATTCAAAAGCATCAAAGTCTGAGATACTTAAAAACCTTCTAACACACTGCTTATCTAACCCTTAAAAAGAGAGAGGATTAGTTAATTACTAGTTCCCTTGATAATTCCAATTGGGTTGGTTTTAAAAAAACGGTTTCTTTATAAAAAATTGTGACATTCAAAGGCCGGTTTTTTAAAACTTTTTAACCCGGTTTCTAATATCAGACCATGTAGAAAATTATTTGATAAAAAAATATTTTGATTTCAAACTGTCATAGCCTGGTGTGGTTCTAGTTGGTTAGATCTTTCTTAACCGATCAGTCAAGTCTATGTTCGATTCCCAGTATGGTCAATATCAAGTTTATATTTTTTCCAATTTAAATTTGAGATCTAATACGTGGGTGTTTGTGATGTCAATTCTCCTCGAGATGATCTCGAGTGACTTACAAATAGTCCTCATCGAGTTTATCTCGTGTGATCTTTCAACTTCAAAATACATGGTGCATTAGCCAAAAAAAAAAAAAAATTTAATAAAATACACATTTTCATAGTATAGCCTACTATTTTACGTTTTATCTATGACTGCTTCTCGCTTAAAATATTATTACTGAATTATATATTTCTACTAAATATGATATTTATCGACTAATTGACATTTGAATTTTTTAACTTTTAACTGTAACGAAGTTATGTTTATGCCAAATAAGTCAAAATGTGCATCTTTTTAAAATCCATTTGAATCATTCAAGTATTTGTATTGCAATGTAAAATTGTACTGGAAAGTCAATTAATTATGTTTTTATTTACGCAAAATGCTAACAATTTAATAATGTTTGAAAAAAAATGTTTTCCAATATAAGATTTTCTTAAAAGTTGTTTTTAATTTATTTTACATTAAAATCAAGTGAAAAGTTTAATTTTAAAGGAAAGTGAGATTTAATAATAAATTGTAAAGTAGTTTTATATAATACCAGACTGGATGTAAACATCAACATGATGAATTGCTTTGTTTTAAACTAAAATCACTGTACAGTGCTCAAACAATGTGAATGTGCTTTCATATCGTTAGAGCTTTTTTGTTTTGTAAGCTCTCTACCTCTCTTGTAAAAAAAGGTAAATACAATTCCTTCAGAATACGCCAAGTCTCCGTGAATATACAAAGCGCAATTTATCATGTTTGCACCCTTGCAGCGATATTTACTCAGTGTCATTTTGAAATTATTTATAAAGTTCACTTTATATTACCACGGCTGAATGAAATTTACAACTTTTTCGATAAGTCTTTTATTTTATTATATCCAAAGTGAAGCTTAATTAATGAATCCACTGTTGATTGACCTGTTAATTGTATGAGATATTGCTGATGACATATTTGCTTCTATTGTTTTTGAGATACTACATTTGTATGTATTTAAAAAAGATTTGTGTCTCATTGCTACAGATTCTTTCAATACTGTAATTATAATCACAGTTTGGGATTCATAAATAATATTTTCTTATAATTAAAATGGCCTTCACAGCATTCTATTCAAAGTAAATTATTTGTTTTTATTTTTCATTATTAGCATAGAATGTTTGCGGATAAAGTGAGATACAAATAGTTTACTATTTATTTTCACTACACATGTTATTTTGACACAAAATACTTTCTTCTGTCAAAACAAACACAGGTGTTTGTCTCAAGAAAATATGACAATATTTCATTTAAACTTTTAGATAAATAGCTGTAATTACAATCTTCTTGAGTTTTAACCCTTGTATACCCTTATTACAAATCTTCTTAGAGTACTGAACGTTGAACCTGATTTTGACTATATTTACTTCCTATTTGGACCACACGGCCTCCGAGATTCCGTCTCCCCTTCCAATTGATTCGCTTTCTCCCATGAAATGATAGCATCCTTCATCCTCTTCTGAAACATTCGTAGGACGTGATTCAGCCAGTTCCAATGTCTATCCATAACAAGTGATGTAACAGGGCGCTGTATCATACGTTCTCTTATCTCTAATTTCCTCACAAAATCAAACCACCTCTATTCCAATATCTGACGCAAGCATCTATTTTTTTAGTTCACTATACTGTTTTTAAAAAATCTTTGTCAGGCGTCATGATTCGCTACCATAAAGCAGCATTATAAGAATTCTAGTATTAAAAAAATGCCACTTGGTCTATTAATGTGGCTTCTGTTATTTCTAAGCGAAAATCGAGAGCTTTTAGTTAGCTTAGTGAGTTAGCACATAATATAACTTCCACAGACTTAAAATCCGTTATTTTTTATTATTATTTGACATCACAGCTAATGCCAATTCGCCAAATATTTTAAAGTTAAAAGATCATACGAGGAAAACTCAATGAAAAATTATTGTGAGTCACTATAGATCAACTCGAGGTAAATTGACATCACAAACCCCCAAGTCTCATGTCTCAAATTGAAATTGAAAAATCTAAATTTGACATGATAAAACTGTTTAAGCTTAAATTGTTACTTAAATGTATCTAAAGAAACTATTTAAGAAAGAGTGGCTATGAAATTTCTTATATTCAATTTTCTTTATTATTATCGCTTTCTGTTGAAAGTGGACAACTCAATTGAAATATGTTTTAAGTAAGAGAATTTCATTCAACCTCAGTCTTTTGTGTATTAATGCATTGACTTAGAGTGCTTAAAAAGGTCTCCCTGTTCAATGATTCAATGAATAGAATGAAAATCACAAATTAGAAATAAGTAATAAAATATAGTGTTTTTACATCGATTGCAATTATTGACTACGAATTTCGTGAATACTCAATAATGTTTATTATATATTTTTATTTGTACGTCTATAATAAAATTCTATCGTTTTTTTATTACTTATCTCATCTAAGAACACTTTCTGAACTGAATGCGACGATTGATATATTGAATTAAAATTAAACATCAATCCAAAAAGAAATAGATATTTTATTACGTTATAATTATATTCCAGGCATTTGTCTAGACTTCTATGGAAACAAAAATGATTTTAAGAAAGTTATAATGTTTTTAAGTATCGTTTTAACTGATTGGCACTTTGTTTTGTTAAAAGCTTCTTGTTTAATATTAAAAACACATTTCTTCGTTGAGTGTTTTGTGAATGGATATTAATAAGTAATCGTATCAATTTATAATTAAGATATAAGTATGTTAGTCTTGGCAAAAACATAAAACACGTTTTATCTAAAGGCACTTCTATATCACTTAAAAACTTCTGCTTTTTAAAAAGAATTATGCATCTGTTTTATTAAAGCTTCAATTTGCTCACAACTGAATGTCAACTGATTATACGGCTTTTTAAAAAACAAAAACATAAGGTAAGTCAAAAAATCATTTTAATTTACAAAAAATAGCCCATCAAGTACTATGCTTATAAAATTTTACCGAAAAAAGCAAAATAAACGAATCTTTTTATATCGGCTTAAGTTAAATAATTATAATTATATATGCATACATATAAAAAAAACTCATTATAGTGGCACCTGTCAGCATTCACTAAATAGCAGGTCAAAATGTGTAGGTTCTGCGCGTTAAAAAAATATCAACACTAACATACACACTCTCTCTACACATGCGCTATCAAAAGAGAGAGTGAGAGTTTGTGTATAGTGTGTGTGTTACGGTCTAAGACTAATGTTTATTTTAATAAATTTATGTAAAGATTAATAAATTGCAATTGTTTAATCTCTACCTTATGTCAGCATTAATTTTACTAACTTAATTGCCATGTGTTTTTTTATTTATGTCCGCTCCCAATTTGGAGCCTATATCCTCCTAATGGTGGTATCTCAACAGAAGTTTTTCCATGAGAACTGTTTGTTACTCAGTCGCTTAACTTATCTTTTTCCAAAGAGAGTAGTATGGACAGAAGGATAAAGCTAAGACAGGACTAGCGGTTAACTAACCGCTCTTGCTACGCTCAGATGTTACAGGATCGGAAATGGTGGGAGGGACATCACAACCACCCATGCCTTTACACAGAAATCGAAAAAGTCAATCGAAAAAATTCTGTACTGAGACTCGAACCCATGAGGTCTGACACGGAAGCCCTCAACGGTAACCGCTGCGCTATAGGACCATGTGGTATAAGTCTTTTTTAATATTCAATTTAAACGTCAAACTAACTTTTTTACGGTCCGTTTTTTTTTTTTTTTTACTGTGAATTTGTGTTAAAAACATACGTAAACAATGTTTAGCAACCTTGGGAACGTTGAGTTGTATTGGAAAAATAAATGAATTCTAGAAATTGGAAATGTGGAGAATCATTTTGTTATAAAGATAATGTTTCAAATTATGAAACTCTATAGCACCTGAAGTGTGGTACCTTCAGTCACCTGACACTACTTTTAACTATATCATTCATACCATTCTGAGTAAAACGAAAATGCTTTTTGTTAGTGTATCATAATACATAATATTTCAATGGACGTGTTTTCAGCGAAATGATCAATCATTTCGTTTATTTCTTTAGAATCATTATCACAATCAATTATAAGGTACTAAAATTATTTTTGATGAAAAAATATTATATTAAGTAGTTTAACAATTTAAAAAAATATTTGACAATTTACCGATTAATTGGCAATATAAAAATATATAAAAAAAAATTGAATATCACAAATAAAGATAGATAAGTATTTTAAGATCATCAACAGAAGAAAAAAAAACTAAGCACCAAAATCCAAAAAAAAAACACAAATAAATATAAGTATAGTAGTACGTTGTTGGCTTCGATGACGCAGGTCAAGGGATGGAGTCCCAGTACGGACAGTTTCTATAAATTGATTTTTAATTAATTTATAGATTTCTGTTCGAAGGCATGGATGTAAACATTTTAACCCAACAATCTCTAATCTCCACAACTATGACTAGACACTGCCTGAGAATCGTTTTAGACCCAGAGCAGTTCTGCTCGACGACCCTCCATATATCTTATGTCGTCTAAAATTGACAATTTAAGAACGAACTTAGCATCACGAAAATGACTCTCTTTGTTTGATTTTTTGTGTACTGTAATGTATGTATGCGAATGTGTGTGTACATGCACGGGGGAAGCATATAGAATGTGATTTGCAAAATAGTGCATATGGAGTTCCCGTGAACTTTTTATCTTTGTAGTGATCACGCCCTTCCGTCTGCAAACGATGATAACGGGATGCAATTTACAATTTTTCAAACACTTTATCGATGAAGTAGATTAGAAGAACCTTGAAGCTAGCGCATTCTGGTACTTAAAGCTCCATAAATTTGATATCCAAAAAAAAATATGTAAATTATTAAATTCTCTATCCTATCCCAAAAATGAGTGAGATTGGTTAGCTAACTTCTAGCTTTATCTTTCTATTTCTGCCTTCTTTGAAAGATAAGAAAAGTTTACCAACTGAGTAATAAGCAGCTCTCGTAGAAACACTTCTGTGTAGATAATCTCCATTAGGAGTCCATATGCTTCATATTGGGAGCCGACAAGGTATGTAAAAATGTAACAAATGTGCCCTGGGGTATTTGAACACATACTTCACCACTCTCCTACACCTGCCATATGATTTCGAAAGTTTTTATTACTAGGCCATTTATTGTTAAAAATAAATAAATTATTTAAATAATTTTATTAGACAGTTATGCATGATAAGGTAAAAACATGTGGTTTTATACTGTGAATATTTTGATATATGCATTACATAGGGATGAAACTTCTTAATGAGATGAAAAAACTTTCTGCTGCCTCGCCTCGCACGCATTCTTTATTTATTATTCTCGAGGTCCTTATCAAATACGCGAAACAAAAACCCAACATGAATCTTGCATACAGTTTTGCTTTGCTAGCGAATAAAGCAGCCAGCGAGCATCTACCATTCGTAGCACGTCCACGTTTTTCTGCCAAGGCATTAGGCCAAACAGACCTATGAACGACAGAGGGAAATGTACCGCGTCACTATTTTGCGTATTCAAACATTTGCATACTATTTATTTGTTGTATGCTGAAACGTAAACAAGAAAAGTCATTAACCAATACAAATTTTGTAGAAAACCAAGTGTCTGCTTCTTAATGACTTTTTTTTCTTCAGCATTACCGTATCCACTCTCGATATAAATAAAGCATATGGACTTCGTGTTGATCATCTCAACAGTTGATTAACGAAAACGTGTTATGAATTTGTAACCGGTATTTTTAAGAGCGTATGGATATAATTTCTGAAAGAAAAAATATTTTTTTTAGTTAATCACTCTTTTAACTCTAATAAACAAATCGATCGATAGCAAAATCCGAATGGTATTAGCAACAGTAAACATTGCAGTCAACTAGATGGCATTTATAACGGGTGTTTCTTAGCATTAGCTAGAAGCATTCCAAAGGCTGCACGAAAATTAAATTCAACAAAAAAAGGTTCTAATGGGTTAAAATTGGGAAAATTCATGAATATAAATACAAAAGAATGATCTGATTCCGTGTTGCATTGTTATAAGTTTAGTGCAATTTTTTAATAAGAACAATTTTAAACTGAAATATAATATGAATATATATTATAAAAATAGCATTTTTTTGACCTCATAATAATGGATAACCACCAAGTAAATTAAATTTCATTAAAGAACTACATTGTATAACTGAAAAAAGTTGTGTTATAAAATATTTAATGTTATTCCTCACGACCGCCTACCGTACTATCGAACGTTTTCGTAAGTGCACTCGGTGGAAAGCAAACACGCGAAACTCTTCGATTACTTCATGGAGACATCTCGCTTACTTTAAAAACTCAAAGCCTAATGAAAAAACTTTTTTCGAGGTGAAACTAACTCTGAATTACAATATATTGATAAATTTTGTATATGCGGTCCTATAGTTCTGTTGTACTTGGTTGTTCAGCTGGTGTTGTTTATTGCATTTGTCTTTATATAGTGAATAATTGTAGTCATTGATTTGTTTTCACTAAATTTTGCTTCAATCGCGATCACAAACGAATACAAATTAATTTTCTTACTTAAATATAAGAATTTATGTCATGTTTCATTCATTGCATATCACTTATCAGGCGACACGCCAAGATAAGGATACGCTATAAGAGAACACGATCATTTCTTTATTCATCTTTCCGCATAGTCTGTTAAAAAGTAGTTCACGTTTAAAATCAAAAAGTCAGTTTTTTTATATAAAAACTGTCAAAAAATTAGTAGGCTAATGTTTTATATACATTTATTTTAAAATCAACAATTTTGACTAATAAACTTTGAATGTGAAATAACCACTTTATACTTCATATTGTCTGATCAGTGTCCAAATTACATACAGTGTAACCTCAAAACAAAACAATAAATAATCAAAATTAATACAAAATACGATTGATAAAGAATTTTAATTTATCTAAAAAAGATTAAAACAGCATTTTATTATTAATCGAAGTACATACCGTTCACAGATTTTCATTTATTTATTGCAAAAAAAAAAATAACAAGAATTTATAATTCCAAGACTAACAAGCTTTTGAAATCCCCATATAGGTATTTAAAGATATAAATTATTCAAAACGCGCTTAAAGCTCTCCATTATAAGACCGAAAGCTTAAATTTCGGTTACCTTTAAAATTAACACGCTTTCGAAGAAGCTTTAAACACAATAATGCCTTAAAATCCATCACGGACTTTTAAGAATTTTTCTTTTCAGAAAAATGTTTCAGGCAAATTTATTTATTTGAGAAGTGTCAAAAAAATGAGCGACGGAAGCAGAAAATTAAAACTGACTTTATTCTAAAAATATTTTGGAAAAGTTTCGTATGACAGCCGAAATAATGCGATCAGAAAAATCAATTAATTTTTGAGAGCTGTCGGATGTCATTTCAACAGAATTCTGATAGAAATTCAAAAATTCACTCATCAAATAATAATACCATGCTACGGATTTTGTTTTTAAATGTTTTAATTAAATCGAGATTTTTTTCCATATCTATATAAAATAACGTTGAAATAGAAACCTGATTTTAGATGAAACATTCTTGTGCTCAGAAACGTTTCCTACTTGAAGACTTCTCTTTGTACATAATGCAATTCACATTTAATAAATTCTTTATATGGATAGCAATTTTAATTTTCACAAAAGAATTTTTGTATATTACTTCTGAAAAGTCAGTCATCAGTACGATGCAATCATTTTAATATGAAATTCTTTGAATTATTATATTTATATTGCATATCATTTGTAATATTTCACACGTAACAATTTGATGTACTCAAAAATAGGTATAACAATACATTTCAAAGCTTTTCTGTTTTGTTTACAAGCCTAAGTACGTAATCATTTCACTAATTAAATGAATTCACAGCGACTGCCACAAACTATGTAAAACAAAGAAGGCTTATAACGGCTTCGTATACACATATATTTATTACACATGCGAGTGGGTACACACATATATCCCCAAAGTAACAACACACAACTTGCTCGTTGTTGTCTAATGTGCCTACAATGTGTGAAAATCCGATAAATATTTAGGTTACCCAGCGAAATAGCGTAAATGCTTTTGCGGCCTTCTAAACACAATACCGCCTGTAACTTTACTCTAATAGTGACAAATTTTACGTCATAAAAACAATGAATTTTGAAACATAATAATACTACTGACTGAGTTTAAATATAACCTTAATGCATCGTCTTTGCCCTGAAAAATATTTTTAGGTTTCTAGTGAATTTCGTTACGGTACTGACAAAGTATCAAAATTGATAATTCTGAGAATCAATAAATGAAAATTTTTGAACGTTTAATATTAATAAAGACTCAACTCTTGATACTTTTTATGACGTAGAAAATTTGTATTAATATAACCAGTATTGTAAAATCATGAAATTATTTTTGTTAGTAAAATTACTATTTTTCTTTTTTTGCAATCTATTATGTCATTGACACATTTTTATGTACAGATTTTGTTATTTTTAACGTAAAATGCATAAATTATTTATTCCAATACCAAGCGTAAGTAAAAGTTAAATTTTAGAAATTAAAGTTAAATTATTTTTTTGTCTCTCCTGACAAATTTACCCCTATTCGAAAAAGTGGTCTTGCAGTGCTGGCGACGATATGTGGACTTATACCGATCGTACATAAAAAGAGTAAAAAAATCAACTGGCAGGGAAAATTGCTTGAATTATTACAACATTTTTAGTCAGTGTTAATATTTGGTGTTGTGTCCGAGTCAAAATGCAAATAAAAAATATTTTCATAATAAACTGGTATTTCTGTAGCCAACGGAGTTGACCAATCGATTATAGACCCGGGTTTTTTTTTAAGAGATCATCAATTTAAAATTTTAACCGGAATAGAGAACCTTTATCTTCAAGGTGTTATTTATTTGACGGCAATTTATCAATTTTCGGTACAAAGTCGATAGATTTCAATCGTACACAAGCTGTCGATAAATTATTGCCTAGACAATTTATTACGATCGACTGAAGTTTTTTTTTCAAAGATAACAAATTAGCAAGTTGCTGCTATTAGACGATTTTAATCACACTAGTAAGCACTCTTTCGAACCCTGTAAGACCCTTTTTAAACAATTCAAATATTTCCGTCGTGCTAATTAGTGACACGCGTTTTATAGGTTTGGCATCCCTGTTTTATACCATATGAATTGGCCATTGTTTCTAAAGTTTTGTTAGCACGGTCGTGCAGTCAACACACGGATAGAAACTTTGAATGTTTCTATCGACACATTTATGAACCAATAGCTTTTTAGTTTTTTTTGGTATCATCAATTATTAATCCGATCCTAATAACGAGGTATTAAAAAACCAATAAGTTGACTTGTTTGTTCTTTAACATTATAATCCATTTTTTATTACATTCCATTAAAAAAAAGGTTGAATATATTGATATTGTTATATATGAAAGCTCTACAGAATAGTATGTTCTATAAAATTTAATTTATTTTAAATATTTAAATCACACATTATAAGAAAAATCTCAAATATCTTATTTAAAAATAAGACAATATAAATTTTGTAATGGAATTGCCTGGAATTGAGCCTAATACTTTTAAATCGCTAGAAAAATTTACTCATAGATCATTGAGGCCGATGATTTTTTTAGTGTTGTCAAGATCAATCATTTTGGTGAATGTTTGAGTTCTGTCTTAATTTTCAAAACCAGACTATTCTAGTGTTACCATAGGTGGTGATTAACTAACACTTAAATATATTTTTTATTTTGAAAAAAAAATAGTAACAGTATAAATATTGAATGCTTAACTTGCTTAAAATACTAACACAAAGGAAGCGAACGAATACTTTCAAGTAAGTGATAAAACTAAGTCTCACTAATTCACCCACAATAGGGGGGTATATTACAAGTGTAAATGTATGAAAACGGGTTTGGATTTATAGTTGTTGGAAAACTGTCTTCTGTGTGCGGTTTATTTCCGCGCAAAGACTCTTCTGTGTTTGCAGCGCGATGGCAAAATGTACACAACTCACCAAACTTCATCAGCTATGAAAACCATTAGCTAGAAAACTTCTGATTTCAGTAACTGACAAATTAAATTTTGCTGTGTTTTGTTAGAACTTTTAAAAAAACTATAGTTATTTTATGAATACGAAAAAAGTTGTATTGTTTTGATGCTGAAAATAGGTAGGTAGTAGGGTATCCAATCCCGGAGCCTTTTTCCAATCCCGAGATTTCAAGATTGATAAATTTTCAATCGTTTTTTTTTTTTTTTAGCTCACCGAGGAATTTGAAATCTCCGATTTGGTATACTTTTCCCTGAAATTGTCACGAAACCTCGTTTTTTTTTTTAGCTCACCGGGGAAATTGGAATCGCCAATTTGTCAATTTCGTCTCACTTTTCGAGATTTACTCAAATTTTCTCAATCCCGAAATCCCGGGATCACGACCATATCAATCCCGGGATTTCGGGATCAGAAAATTGAACGGGATCCCGGGATTGCGGGATCCTGAATTCCGGGATTGGATGCCCTAGTAGGTAGTAATTTCTAAAGAATAATAAAAATTCAACCAATGTTAAAACAAACAAAAAATACACATATTCGTCTGATATATATATATATATATAAAATCCGTTATGGTATAGTTTTGTAATGTTTGTTTCGGAAGAAACTGATATGATAGTTACCACACGACGACAACAAAATTTATTCTCAAAGGATTCTCAACTAACATGATTATCTTTCCATCGTTTTTTACTACCATTATATTGACTCCATTTTGTGGCATAACTAATCAAACGGAGCTTCAAAGCTTATTTTTCTTTACAACTATATGTTTTTCGTCCTTTCAAATTATGTAAAAAACCCGTAGCTTCACTGAGAGCATTCTACCGAAGGTTACACGCAACTTTCCAGCAGAACGGAATCCAAGCGATTGAAATATGTAAAGATGAGATTAAGGGTACACTGAGTCATCCACAGTACATTACTAAGCCAAATACATCACTCCGTAATAACTATTCTAGATGTTATGTTATAAGGGAATATTAATTTTATTGTTGTTATTAAAATATAAGAATTGGATATTTATTATGAAA
Source organism: Himalopsyche anomala (assembly GCA_031772345.1). NCBI lineage: Eukaryota > Metazoa > Arthropoda > Insecta > Trichoptera > Rhyacophilidae > Himalopsyche > Himalopsyche anomala. The sequence goes on along the minus strand of CM062833.1, from coordinate 21,958,311 downwards.
TATGTTAAATATGTGGATAAAGAAGTGATAAAAAGAAATATCTTATTTCAAGCGTAACAAAACTACTCAACAATGATAGTACCAAGCAATTATCACTTTAATTGCTATAATAGAGAGATCAGCTTAAATCGACCATTACAGAACATTCAATATCGGTTATAATCGCCAGCACTCCAGAACTACAGTTGTCAAAAATCCACAGACTGTTATGCTTATTATTTTCTGTATTTATTGACATATTGAGGTTAACATAATAAATATTTTAATATACATTTGTGAGTTAACGTCCTGCACACTTAACACATTTAAAAGAATTTGAACGCATTGTTTGGTGAAAAAACAACATTTAGGTAGGCAGTAATATATTATACATTGAAGAGATACAATCGAAGTTTAAGAGTTAAAGATAATTTCAAAGTCAATATATTTTCACTCGGTTCTGCTAAAAATAAAGTAGGAGTGTTTTTTTTTTAATATTAATTAAACGATTGACCTACATGTTCTTTAGAGTGTGTTTTGTAATTTGAAATCTTAACGGAGTTAAGATTAAATTTGTCAACTTAAAAGGTTAATCTGTGTTCTTAGATCTTAGTTAGAATCTTGTTGTAAAGAGGTCAGCTGGCAAAAGTGGCAAACAAGTTTTAAGAGAATGATAATAATTATTATTACCTGGAAGGCATTCCTATGACTTCCTTTGTGCAACACAAATCTTCTCGCCGTACAATGCGAAATAAAGAGCTTTTGTTTGCTAGAGAAAAAGATGACTTCACGTTTTACAGTGATACACTTTTTAAAATTAATGGCAAAAGCTTTCCAGTACAATGAAGCTTAAAAAGAATTGTATGCGCGTCTTTTATAAAAAAGCGATCTTAAATAGATAGAGTGAATATTAATTTTCTTTAAATGGTTGTCGCTCTAATTGAATTGTTGGAAGAAATAAAATCTTTTCGTTTTATTGTATATTATATTTTTAAACTGAATGGAATTTTATTTTATTTTGTCCATTTGAACTTTATTTTTTTAAACTCCAATTTCCGTAAATCGTTTCATCTGGATATCATTATAATATATTTATACCGTCATCGTTTTTTAAAAAGCTTTTAGTCGGATGTAAAAGTTTCAGTAAATCGACCTTTTGAAATATTTTATTTTCATCTGATATTTATGTAACACTGGATCTTTTAAGTAATCAAAAAAATAATTTCTTTGAGTACACTGTCGTCATAACTTTCAAACTGATCAAACAATTTGTATAGTATCTTGGATACCTATAGGCCAATCAATACACTTGTTTGACTATTTAATTTAAATTATTTTTTGGTTAAAAAGTAAGAAATATTTTTGAAGAAACAATTAAAAAAATGATCTTTACAACTTATGGTTTTTTAATGACCAAAATTATGACGTTTAAAATAACATACTATTGCCGTTTCAATTGAAGTTTTTATATATTTAAAGTAAATTTTTATAGTGGCATATTTATGCAAATTTTTCATTTACTTTTTTTTAATGTATTCTCAGTGAAGATAATCTGGCAAAGAGTTAAATACCAATATTTACTTAAAATTTTAATTTGATTTTTTTAATTATTTCCGCTCCCAATGTGAATCATATGGACTAAATTAAGTTTATCTCAACAAAAAAAGGGGAACTGTATGTTACTCAGTGACATAACCTCTCTTTTTTCCAAACAAATTAAGTTATCATTTTTCATCTTGAATTACTTTTTCATAATACAGGTATCAATACTTAAAAATAATAATAATTGGAACTTTTACACCTAAACTTGATATAAAGTAAATATGTACACGCCTTCTCATATGGATTAATACAAACAAGTTCAAAACCAAATACTTTAAAAATCAAGAATAATCCAAATCCAATCAGGGCAGGTATACTATAATTAATATAATTAAATAAATTATAATCATATAAAGTGTTTATTATATAACTAATGATTTTAACCAAAATTGGCAAGAAAAAGATACTTTTGATAAATTATTTTTTTTGTTAATTTAATACAAAAATGATTCAATAAAAATAGCATATGACCTTATACGAGGTTAAACAACAAAAGTGAATTTTAAAGAAGTTTTGGTAAAATTTCTAAAAAAAATGTTGTTTTAAATTATCACTTAATCACTTTTTCTGGGCGGAGAAGCCTGTATTTTTTATATATAAATATATGGCTGTGGAAATTGGATAATAACTCAATTTAAATAAAAAGGGTGATTTCATAACGTATTTAGGTCATTTTATTTACAACTATTAGGCTTATAAAAACTTGTAAGATGTTATATGCTAGAGTTATTTAACAAAGAGTTATATGTTCAAGTTCTGCATCCGTTATTAAAATTGGGACCAATTTCGCGCATTACTGGTATTACCAATTGACGAAAAAATAAATTGATACAGGGTTAATTATAAAAATACTTTGTTATGAATGTGACTAAAACAAAATGATGTGGAAATTTTAAAATTAATATTGTTTAATTTTTTTAAAACTTCATTTAAGAAAATAAATAAATTGACAGGAACACAAATGATTATGGTTTCTTTAAGCAGTCTTTAGAAATTTGTATTTTTTTTTCATTTTTTTACGTCAATATTTAATAATAAAGCCTTCAATGAAAACTCGTCGAATGAAATAAAACAAAAGAAATCAGGTAATAACGTTGCACAATCGCTAAGCTAGAACTTTTCGGTAAAGAATAAAATCTCAACCAGTCCACCTCCACATCCCACCTTTGCAAGCCGGGTCGCTGAAAGAATGGATCCTTAGACAAAAGATTTTATTTTTTGCCTTAGAACTGTCACCCAGCTATTCTGTGAGATATATTTAAGTAGATTTTACGATAGTGGACACGACACCGCGTGAGATAGGGGTTGGCACATTCCTCAGCGTTGTGTTATTGCGATATTAAATTGTATCAGACAATATACAAAGAAAAACTCACGCAAGTATTTATATTATCGAACAATAATTTCTTACAACAAAACCGTCTTGAATGACACCGCAGTACTACATAATGTATTGTTTCTATTTTCGATGGATTCCGCGGTAACTTTGGGGGAGTTTTTTTTAAACATAAAATTGAATTCCATAACATTGTTACTCCACATGTGACAAATTGTGACACGTGCTATCTTTCTCAAAATAACATCCTCATACAGAATATCGCGAACTTATCAAAAAAAAAACGAAGTAAAAAGTTAATAAAAACATATTTTTTCTTTGTACTTCATTCCACTTTATTAATTAGGTCAGGACCGGTTTCACTCATTGCATGTTTAATTTTTTGGGTTTCTACATAATAAACTGAAAACAAAATACTACATAATATAAATCCACCATTGTCTAAAGTTTCATTATTTTCATATTTTAAAAATAAAATAATAATAAAGTTTGTAATCAATAAATCATGTCTGATTTTAATGATTTGTCATAATAAACTCTAAAATAAAATGGAAACAGGATGGGTTAAAAGTCGTATACTATAACTCTTTTATTGACTATTCTAGTAAAAAATCGAAGTGTAAAATTAAAAAAAAAACGCGCTATAACAATATTTGTCTGTTATTTGTATGATGGAGTCAGAAAAACAAACATTTATTTTGAAAAATCAACACAGTTTTAATTGTAATGTAGTTATTTTTTTAATTGAATTGCTTCATAAAGTAATCATTCTGAAGCTATATGACTCCTGATACACATGATACACATTTATATTATAATAATAACTCCTGATACACATGTATATTTTATATGGATAAATTTTTTCCTCTTGATTGTCTGCAAAGTTAAAATGTAGTTTCCTATGGATGTGTTATTTTCAAACTATCATATAAGACGTCTTAAAGCAAGAACCAACGACTTTTAAGCAATGTTAGTAGTAAACGACGTTTTTGTGTGTTCACTCATAATCTTTAAGATTTATTGAGATTTTTTTCTTAAATATCAACTTTTAGTTTAAAAAAAATATGCGTGTGTTTAATTTCAGTCAGCTAGTTTATTAAAATACATACAAAGCGAACTGAAATAAACTATACATAACGACATTAAAACTAACGGTTTCTGCGTCTGATTTTCTCGAAAAGTTCAAACATTTCTTACCATACGCATCTGTAGTGTATAGCAATTTATGTATCATTTTTTTTTTTGAGAGCATGTACACTTACTTGTTGGTTTTAGTTTTAAAGCGCGTCATATAAACATGAATCCAAGGATTATATAACATATAAAAAAGCCACCAAACGTTTGTTTATGCTTACCATTATTTGATTTAATATATTTTGTTTAAAACATTGTGCGTGTGTTAGTATATAAAAACATTCGGCCTGTTTATGTAACCACCATTAAACCAGAAATGGATGCCTCTAACTTACCGTAATAAATTTAACGTTAAAACGTAATTTAAGCGTAGATGATATCACGTAATTTAATTTTGTCTAGTTTTTGGGCGTAGAACAGGTCATAAGTCTACATTATCAGATGTGTTTATCGTTTCATGTTTTACCTGTAAATAATTTGAGACAAATTAGTTTATCCGTTCTAACAATGTGATAACAGGTTTATTACAATTAACATGTATTTCCCATTACTTGAAACTCGCTAATTTCTTATCTATGTTTTAATTGTTTTCATTTTATCGTATTTTTTCGTAATTAACTTATGGTTGAAAGTTTTGCGTGATTTTCAATAAAAGTATCTTAGCTTAATGAGGGACGCCCTTGAGCGTTTTCTTATTGGTTGCGTGTTCACGGGTTCAAATCCTAAAATGGAAAATATGTTTTCTTTAATCGTTTGACGAATCTGCATTGGACGGTAATGTATTTATTTTTCTTCATCATTTCTTATTCAATTACATAAGCAGAACATAGTAATAACAATTAGCTTATTTTAAGTATTGGTCATAATTCCTTTATTGTATATCTTAATCTTTATTTAAAAAAAAGTTTGAATTATAGCTAGTTTTCGAACAAATATATTTGAAAATAATAAAGTCATATTAATGTATCATGCTTATTTATTAAAGTGTCTATTTGCTTGAATAAAAATGTGTATATTTGTGACTATCTTCATAAAACTTACATAGTACATTATTGGTGGAAAAGCATATAGATAACTAAAACCTTTTTTTTACAGTTTAGTGCAATAAGATGGTTTCCTTTTTATGCTGAAATGTGAGATTTAAATACAATTAAAAATAATTAGATATATTTCTTAATTATTTAAAAAAAAAAAAAAAATAACGCCTTTACCGTATGCATTGGGATTATGAAATTTTCGAATCATTATCTGTAACTACTGACTCGCCGCTGAAAATCCTTTGACAGGAGATCACGAAATCCCCGCGACGGCATTCTTTGCACGGGAAATCCCCCATTTACACTCGTCGGCGGCGTAATTTTCACATTTTTCCGATAAAGAGTAGACTGTAAGAATGGGAGACATAAATCTTTTGTGTCCTCATTAATCATCGCTTATACACTTTCGGCTTGGACCGTCACCAAAATATAACCTAATGGACCGGAACGGACGGTCGCATATGAAAATATGCACGTTAATCATTTCAAAATTCAACAAAGCCACTAAATATCATCATCATCAGGGCCCAAAGCAATTCTATGTCATTTTTACTTTCCCTATCATCCATCAATGCATCATGTGATGTTAAATAGTTTTTTCTCTAACAGTTGTTGTGTAGTTTCAAAACTGACTACACTTAGTACAGACCGTTAGGCTGTTCACTGTCTATACTTGGAAGAAAGGCATTCTATTAAAAAAAAATATATACATTTATAATAATTATACTTTTATTTAAAATGATCAGGACTGGTTTCACTCATGACGAGCATTCAAAGCTCATAAGAGAATACAAATTTACAGAGTTATTTATACAAATCAAAATAAAATAAAAAAGTATAATAAACAATTGATATTCAATTTTGATTCTGAAAGAATGTTTGTAAATTATTTTCATCAAATGAAAATCCTTTTTATGAGGCAAACTGTAACTGATCTTTCAAAATAAAAGTAGAACGAATGTTTATTCTATTTTTTTTTAAATTAAGTTTCCAAGTAGATTTTTTTAAAGATCATTCTATCATTTTGTTTTTATTTAGAGAATATAAAAAAGAATGGTTACTTTTGGGCACGACAACTAGTAAGCTCATCGCTCTTGCTGTGTAACGTTTATATGAATGGAATAGCAACATCGCAAAAATGTACACTATTGAACGGAACAAATCCATAAATGGACAAAAAAATGTCCTAAGAATTTTTTTGTGAGATTCGAGTCTATGGACACCGTAATCGAAGAGAACAAACACCAAAAAGACATAAACGACTTGATTACAGACTACCGTAGTCCATGTAATCTAATTCTTAAAATAACACTGAATTTATATCTAATCCGATACATTGATATTTTGAGTTGCTTTTTAACGATAATCACATGTAATTAATTACGAAAAATATTGTAATTTTAATGTGTGTACTTTCCGAACAATGAACGACGTAAAAATTAAGCTAATCTTAAAATCAACCAACAGATGTAAACATGGTGATAATACATGTTATTTATTTAGTATATCCACAATCCAATTGTTTACCAAGTATCAATTCAAGTATATCTGTACACTTGAATGCCTGAATGTCGATGTCGATAGAACCAAACTAAACCTATAACAAATGTTTATTTAATCATAAGTAATAGTTTTTTTTAAAGTAACACGATACAGTTTTGTGATAACATCAAAACAAAAGATTTTTTCGTGGTAATATTATTAAAATATATGTTTTAATATAAACTTAACACTGATAGCTTTGTTATTTAACTGGTCTTGTTAATTATAGTTATTTGCGAGTCGTTTTTAGAAAAAGAGTCAATATAGGTGAAACACCTGCCATAGCTTGTCAGATGATAAGTGAAATAAAAGAGTTTATATTTCATAATAAAGTAAAATTGAATTATTTAGTACAAAGAAATAATTATTTAACTATAATACACTTATATAAAAATTATGGCTTGTAATTACATTTCCTTATTTGAAAACAATTCCGCTTCGACAGTTCGCTTGAAAATATCAGGTTGACGAAATAATTGGCTACGGTAAACTGTGACAATAGATAATTTTCACTGTAAAAAACTAAAAAGTTTTAATTGATTGAAACGTGAGCTGAGCTTAAACCATGTTATTATGAACGAATTAATTAGTAGAAAACAACTTTATTTCCCAGAATCGATTCGTTCCATGCCTCTCTATTTGGATTCTTTGTTGTTATTTGAGTGGTGTTGATTAAAAAAAGAGTTGTATAAAACACAAAAAAAGTAATTACACCTTACGAATTTTGTTATTGAATTATACCCAAAACTCTGTATAGAATAAAAACATTAGATTGAACGTATTCGTCACCCACCTTAAGCCCTTGAAAGTGCGTATTAAAAATATCTCAATAAAAAAACTATTTAAAAATAGTTCATATTTTTTGTAGTAAGAACTGTCATATTTTGTATAATGTTTATGAACGGTTTCTCTCATCGCGAGCATTATTAGTTAGAAGACATTTTATTACGAAATATGGACGGTTAGCATCGTTAAAAAGGTTATATTTTTTTATGGTACATAGATAATTGGCTGCGTGGTCGAGTGTCAAATCACAATTAAAATTGATTTTTCAATCGATTTATGGATTTCTGTTCGAAGTCATGTATGTGATGATTTGAATTCTCTCCCAATCACCCTATCCTAAAACGGACGTAGCGAGTAGGGCATCAAATCCTGGAACCTTTTTGTGATCCTAGGATTTCGGGATTGATAATTTTTCCAATCTCGAGATTCCCAGACAATCATAAATGGTGTATACAAATTCGAATTAAATGTGTTTTTGGCAAAATAAAAAAAATTGCGACCTTTTTTTAGCCTTCGTTGAACTCTCAGATTTTCAAATATCCCAAGATAAGTACTATCACAATCAATACTACTTAGGGATGAAAAAAATTTGGAAGGAATTTTGGAATAGTTCTTAGTAGCAAGAGCAATAAGATAACCACTAGTCTTGTCCTAGTTCTATATTTGTATCTCTACTCTCTTGAAAAAGAGATGTTGAGCAACTGAGTAACAAACGGTTCTCGTAAAAAAAAAATCTTTTGGGATACCTTCATTAGGAGACCATATGCTTCACATTAGGATTGGACATATGCTATTATAATACCAAAAAAAATGATAGGTTTACGGTCATTTGACACAAGGTTAATAATTTATGATCAGATATAAGTGCTTGCTTTCTATTTCACGGAGAAGGAAAAATACTGTTTTGTTCAAATTGATGCAATATTTGTACTGAGTTATTCCATACAAAGAATTAGAAACTGTCTACATACTTAGCTCATTTTTGTTACATATTATAATACTTAATCAGTACTGTGACGATATACTTATTTACTTTGCTTTATTTTTATTTTAAGGAAGAATACAACTTTACGGATTGAAATACACTCGGTTTCTGAGTATTTTTTAAATGCCATGAATATCGTCCATGTAAATACCAAGGTGACACGTATTATCGGCTGAAATATATTATACTTTAAAATATCGTTGTTATTCTTTATGACAAAGTAAATGACGGTCGACATGAAATAGTATAAAATGAAATATTGAAAAAGCATATTCTGCGACCCAAAACCACCCCTTACCGCTACCTTTTTCGGAAAGAATGGATGAAAAGTGTGATTTGGTGGATCTTCTTGTTGCTTGCGTGATTTAAAGTGATGAACGGTGTTAGTGGGAAGAGTTTGGGAATACGACGAGGAATATAAGAGGAATGGAAACCTTTCATCGACAGGAAAAGAATGAAAAGCATTGTTATCTGTGACGTCAACAAATGACGCGACTCGGTGGGCGTCTGTTTTGACGCGTCGCCTGCCTCACAAATAACTGGATCATCCGCCTTCAAGTGTTTCGCCCCCTCGCTACGTTACAAGCTTAGCTTTTTTGAGCTTTTTCTTTGCGATATTCACTGTTGAATAAGTAATCTTCTTTCTAAAAATGTTTTTTACTGTATTAAGTCAGCTCATATATTTTTATCGAGAAAGTATACATAAAAAGAACTTATTTGATAAATTGAAGTGTCACTTTTTATTTATAAAATACCACTATTTATAAATGTTAACTTAGTAATCAGTAGTAGTATTAGGATGACAGTTTAGACAAAGTGACTTGTTACTATTATAATAATAAAGAAAATAATTTAATAATAATAAAATATATTCTAAATAAAATAAATAGATCATCGATGTGAAAAAAGCAATTTGGGGCTTACATTCTTCCTAAATGTGGCACACAACCTTGTTACTGATTTTGTAAAATTTTCACTGTCAAACAATGAAATACTCATTTGTACTAATTCCAATTTTATTTTAAACGATCTGGACTTGTTTTTTTCATGACGAGAATTATTAACTGTTGAGAAAATACAACAGTACAGTGATTTTTATATTTAAAACAAAACTTATCTGACAAACAGACAGTTAAAATAACAGTTAATTCACTTAACTGTCGTATAACACTAACGGATGAAAAATCCGTAGTGGGTAGAGTGCAAGTAACCAAGTAAAGTTTGCAATCATCTTTCAACCTTTTCAACGAGGTAAATTTGGTTTTTAATATTCATAATAAAAAGGACAAATGAAAAATCTTGATGCTTTCGATTATGGGTGATAATTGCCGATTGGTTTTTGTTATTCTTTGTGATTTATAAGCAGCATCAATTTTTTAATATAAAGAATTCCTCGTTATCTGTTAGGTTTTTTAAGCTATTGCATTATTTTTTCATTTGTTTGCAATAATATTAATCATAAATTTGTCTCATTTCAAATGGATTAATTACGAATATCTAACTGTAATCAAGAATGCACAGACGAGCGAGTTCTCTCTACATTACACAGAATTATAGAACTACATAATTTATCAAAGATTCAGGAATCGCTAAATCACTGCATTTTGGGACGGTAAGTAAGTTTATCGTCGGATTTCAAATAATTCAATTGCACACCGCTTGAAATCACTTTACACGGGTGCATTTGGAAGTGGAGCTATGTTCAATGGACGATTTGATGGTTCGCTAACGCGAGGATAGTCTGAGTTCAAATTTAATTGGCATCCTTAGCAAAAAGGTTATTTTTCTCCGTGGCACAAGTTTAAATAATTTAAAAACTAATTTTTTACATTGAAAATTATTAAGTCTGATTCATTAAATTATAGATATTATACAGTAAAATATTGATTTTTATATGTACTTAAAGACATTATTTCTCAACCGGGGACACCGCATGTTCCAAGGGGGGCCCAGAGAAAATAATATTTTAAGAGGGCCACAGCACCCTAAATACAATGACCAGAAACTGCGAACAAGGCATTCAATTTATAAAATCAGCTTAATGAGCTGAAAAAAAAAGTTCTCACATTTTCGAATAGTAGTGCAATTCGCAAATTCCTAGGTTTTAGAAAGCAGCCGGTGACCAAATTTGAAACATTTTTCAATAATTGTGAAATCTGTCATTTTTCCCAGTGATCAATCCCAGGATCTTGAAAGTTCACACCCGTTAATAGTTGTCTATCTCGAAATAGTCCAAAGATCACAAAAAAGGTCAGAAACTGGATGCCCTGGTTTTTTTTATTTCATTCCTCTTGAGTCTCGAAAAAATGATTAGTATGGGTAGGGGGTCACGGAAAAACATGAGACTCAAAAAGGGCCTCAGGCTCAAAAAGGTTGAGAAAATATGCTGTAAAATATAAACACTAAACACTCTTCAACTCAATTTTACTATTTTCCATTATTTTGTAATTTTAAAACAAAATATTGATATTTACTGTGAAAGTTGAATCATACTACCAACACTAATTGAACTTAACAAAAAACGTGAATGTTTTTAAAAATAAACTGTGTTTAAATCAATCAAATGTATAAAATATAATTAACTTTCCTTACACTTTCCCTACAAATTATTATAAATTTTTAAATAACTTCATATTTACGAATATCAGTAACTTAATAGTTATAAAGTCAATTAATTCATAGTAAAGTCACGCAAATTTGTTTTTATTATCAAATAATTCAAAAACGCTTTGTATGATTAGCCACTTGAAAGAATAACATGATAATCATTATCTTCTCAATGTATACCGGAAACTTCTTTAATGTTTTCAACAATTTTGTACTTATGATATTATGTTTTTATCAATCAGTACATTTTTATCAACTGAGGGTATTATTTGCAAACCCGGCTCATTCCAAAGCTGTTGAAACATCATCCATGAATATAATTTAGTTAATAAAAATAATTTTTGAAAGGATTTCATCAGTCTCAAACATGCCTTGACAACATATCATTCCAAAGTAATGTGAGACTAAAAATACGTTTAAAACGTACATTGTTTTTCAAAATGAAATTTAAGCTTCATTTTTTAACCATTTTGGAACAAGCCGTGTTTTCAAGTAGTAACCTCACTATTCTTTGATTTTAAACTAATTTCTGCTTCGATCTTATTTGTATTAAACGAAACAAATACAATATTTTTTCAAAAATCTAGAGTTGCAATGGCGCATTTTGTATATAAATTGAATATATCTTTATTTAAATTCAAATTGTTTGAATTTTTTACATTTCCATGAGTTTTGTCGCTAACAACCCGGGTTTCGCCTCTCGACATCTTCATGCTTTTCAAGTGCACGAATGTACTTGAACTGACAGAAATAGAAATTCTATCAAGCATCTATGTTAACACAAATTTGTTATAAATAATTCTTATTTAGGGGCAAAAATTATTCGATGGTACAACTTGTATTACTCTTTCTACTAGGTACTAGGTATTATGCAAATGTTAATAAATATTTTGAAAAGTTAAACATTAAGTCAAGCAGTGAATAGTTCGTATTAATTTTCTACCTTTTGAAAATAGTTTGTTTGCATCCTGTGGGATATTGGAAACTAATGAATACGCTTTACAAAGTTACTTTGCATTACATACGCTATGCTTTTCAACATGATAAATAATTAAAACAAAATACAATCCAGGCAGATTTTTTTTCAACGAGCTGTTTTTTCATTTTATTGTGGTATTTGATTCTTTATTTAATAATTCGTTCATTATATTTTTTTTATTATTAAGAGCTCTTTTATTCAGGAGTGAATTTATAAAAAAATATTTTTTAATATAAATTAAATGTGAAAACTTTTAAACTCCAGAGGTTATGTAAAAAGTTATAACACGTGATTCATCACTTCGAGAAATATCTGTAAACAAACAACCGTAAGGTTATTTATGAACGAACAAAAAAATCTTAAACATATACTAATAAAAAATAACACCAATAGTTCTAATTATTAATACATGGATGAGCGAATTACGGAAATAAATTCAACAGTGGTGAGCCGCCTGTCCTATGGAAAAATGTTATTTATTAATATAAGGTGTACTTTACCCCCCCCCTCTTTGTGTCTAGTGCAGAGGAAAAAACCCTTATCTCCTTTTCGTAATTTATAAATTAAGAATTGGAATCAAGCTTCAGTTTTTTTGTCAATAACCTTCCGGTAGTTCGTCTGAAGAGACTTCTCAAAAAGGCAAAATACGTAACAGAACTTGTTACACAACCTGTGAAATAACAAAATTGTCATTTTTTTAAATCTATGTCCACTCTCAATGTGGAGCATATGTTTTCCTAATGGAGGTATCTTAACAGAAGTTTTTCTTTTTTGAAGAAAAAACTTGCAGTATAATTGATTAACTACTTGCTCTCGCTACGCCCTTGCATTTGAGAATCAAAATTTAGAGAGGGAATTTTTCGTCATCATAAAATCCATGATTACGAACAAAAATCGGTAAATTGCTTTAAAAAAATATTTTCGCATCACGGTCATGGAAGCCAACGACGTTGACCGTTACGCTACGGACCAGACTATTTGATATATAATATTTTTTATGATATAACTTTATAAAATACAAATTTGAGATACCTCCATTCGGAGACTAAATATATGTTCCACATTGGGAGCGGAAATGGAAAAAATGACATATAAAAAAACGAGATTTTTTGATTTTATTAGGTTAAATTTTGACTAGGTGAGTACATCTCACCCATTTATTTTATGAGAATAAGGCACTTTAAACGACGAAGAAATATAAAAAAAAATTAGCCAACAATTAATTTGAATAAATGCTGATGTTTATTTTCAGCCATCACCAATATTCAGAACCAGAGTTTGTTCCGTATAAAACTAAATGCAAATAGACGAAACATAATATTTAATAGATGAAAAAGCAAATAATGAACTACACATAGAGAAGTGTTTGCTTTGCAGACCAGTTGTTTGCAATAAAGTAAATAAAAACTTAAGCGAACGAACAAAACAGTAAATTTAAATTAAAAAACATTATTTGAGTAACAGCCGCCATTTTGAAAATTTCAAGTACTTAAAATCAGGGCTGTGGAGTCGAGAGTCGTGGAGTTGGGTGTTTTTATCAAAAGTCGGAGTCGGAAAAACCTTACGACTGCAAAATATTTTCTTAAAAATACTATATATATGATGTCTCTTTAACCCAAAAGATTTCATGTGTTATTATTGTATGCTAGGCTAAAAAAAAAATATCTGATAAAAAGTAAGCATATACGTACTTTCAGTGTAAATGATTGAAAAAATCAATTCGGAGTTGGAATTGAGTTTAGGTTCATTAAAAAAAAGTATTTTATTTCTTGTTGCCATGTAATGAAATTTGACACATGTTTTGATTTTTATTGAGCATTATTAGACAAAAAATTGAAAGGTTTACGAACAAACTAAAAATGTATTCAAGACAGTTTTGTCTTTATGTACTAGACGCAGGCAGAGAGTTGGAAACAAACATTGATAGTAATTTGTTGTTTCTAATTGTACAAACTAATTAAAAAAGCAAAACTCGTGTCACATTTTGTTTCACAATAATTGGAACAACAAAATTATCAATTTTAATTTAAAAATTGATAAATAAAATATACTGACCTTACAGTGGCGCTTGTAGAGAAGTCGTTTACTTAGAGACTATCGGACCAGCTTAGTGGTTTACATTGAGTATGTGTAGCTTGAATTTTATTAAATTATAATCGTAGTGCATTTATTTGTTGCTTTCAACTGCAATTTCATTTGAAAAATAAAATATTTACAATGCTACAGTCACAGGTCTAATCTCAATTAAAATATGTATAATAGGACTAATATGTTAACAAATACAAATTTAACATTGAGATTTAAAAAAATATTTTCAGACGTAAAACAATTTCATTTAACTAATGAGAAAAATCGGCCGTAAAGTTTGCCCAGACCTGCTTATGAGTATAAAATAATGAATTCAATATTAGGTATATACTGTATAATAAAACTAACAACAAAAAAACACTTTTAATGTGAGATGACTGTAAATTCTTAATTAGACAACAAAATAAAATACTAATTCCATAATAATATAATCATCAGGATTTCATCATCTTAATTTTTAAAAACTACTTGTAAATCGTCAGCGGAGAAAAGTTATCTTACAAAGAATTATTTATTTCACCATTATGACACGTTGAATATTTTCATAGTTAGAACGTCGTTGAGACAGCTAACATTTAAAAAAGGCATTAGAAGGAACAAAAAACTATTTGTGTTCGATATACAATTATTTCTCGCAAGCCTCACAAAAAAACAAAGCGGGCCGTAATATACACGGACCTGTATTTGTTTTGTATATTCATATTTATTATAGTTTCGAACTTTCATCAAAATATCTACATACATATGTGGATTATAAATAAAAGCTGGCCAGTGGGTATTGCTGTGCATCAAATAATATATATTTTATTGTTTGTAATTGATCGATAGAAAATCTGTGTGATATTGAATGTCCGACTGTCTAAGCTTCATTCATAAATATTCAAGATTTACGTCACGTTTTGCAAGATAGCTCATGCGTGACTACAGAACGATGAAAAAATCTCATCAGCATCGACCAAATGCTCCCTTTTCATGTCAGCTTTGTTGATACAGCCTTAAAATATGTACCTTTATTCAATGGCATTTGAATTTTCAACCAACCCACGTAAAAATCCACTTGACGTTAAATCAAAAGTTACTCACAAAATCCGAATCTCTAAAAACAATATTTTCATAAGTTGATCCGGGGTATTACAGACATATATAAATATGTATCAATCTTCCTTTTCGCATTACCATTTTTTGGTAAATTTATGTAACTTTAATCAAATTAAATATCAACATGCTAAAAAGATTTATCGTATGGTCCCTAAGTAAGTTAAACTTTTTATCTAAAACCTATTCAGATAAACATAATTATACTCTTAGATATTTTGTCTACAATAATATAAAAAATGTACAAAAAATAGTCAAATATTGTTTTGTATCCATGTCCGCTCCCAATGTAGACATTTAAAAAAATCAAGAATAACTGAATGTTACTCAGTTGCTCAACCTCTCTTTTCCTGATTGTAGTAGGGATGGAAGAATAAGGATAATCATTAGTCATGTCCTAGGACAGAACTAGTGTTTAACAAATCGCTTTCGTTATTGAAGGATCGGAAGGATGGAGGGAATTTTTTTACATATCACAAATGCCTATGCTTTCGAACAAAATTGATAAGTCGTATGAAAAAATGCTGTTTATACTGGGGCTCGAACCCGGCACGTAAGACAACCGCTGCGCCACAGGACCTCACACAAAATACGTATGTATAAAATGTTTTTTTATTAGTTTGAACCTTTAACATTAGCTTTTGACCGTTACTATTTGTATACACAAAAAATAAAATCCCTCAGTTATGCCGAGTACTCTCCTATGCATAGTACCCGACGGACATCTGGGGCGCCAGAATTCCACCAGTCAAAAGAAAAGAAAGGTAGGATTGAGGCTTTTTGGAGGCAGTGACCCAGCCAGTTTTAACGTCTCTCCATAACCACTGTTTATCTCCGAATTCCTCACAAAATCAAACCACCTCACCTCCATTATGTGACGCAAGAATCTGTCCTCGAAACTAAGTATACCATGTTTCCTGAGTTTTCGTCAGGTGCCATGATTCGTTACTGTAAAGCAGTACCAGCATAATGCAAGCGTTTAATAAATGGCATTTGGTTTTAATCGTGTACAGCTGTGTATCCCAGACAGTCTGCATTGCATTGAATGTGGCTCCAGCCAATTTTAGCCGAATGGCGAGCTCTTTTTTTGTACTACTGTCTTCTGTTATATGTACTCCGAGGTATCTAAAGCTGTCGACTCTTTCGATGATCCGTCCCGCGCTGGTCAAGGTCCTTTTAGAGTCATGGCAGGTTTGGTTACACATCACATTAGCCTTACTAGTATTAATTTTAAGACCAATGCGACCTGAGTCCTAATCCATCAATAATAACTCGTATTTTAATTTTATATTCGTCATCTCAATACAACAGCTACGTAACTCTGAGTCAATCGTTTGAAGTAAATTTAAACTCAAATTTTGATAAACATTGCTCATGATTTGATAAAAATATGTACATCTAAACACTAATAATAGTTTGAATCAAAATAAAATAATTTACTTTGTGTGGTGAGACTTGAGTGTTTTCCACTGTCAATTCACGTGTCTTCAAAATTTTGACACTTAATACATTAAAATTGCTTAACGCCAAATCTATAATATTATTAAGATCTCTACAGCATTAAAGATAAAGCTGTTGCAGTACTTTGTCAACGCCTCAAACTCATCCAGATTACACTATCAATATTGCCGTAATTATTGTTCTAGTGTATATAAATTAAACCCCAGTTAGGTGCTTCATATATAATATGTATGCATAATATGCTCTGAACAAGATCCACTCAAATGGCATACTGTCTCTTAATGAGCTGAATATTCATGACGTCTATATCCCAACCCTTTGCTCTTAAGCGAGCGAGCATTTGGGGTGGTTTTATCGTTAGACGTGAGAAAAATGGCCGTTATTAAAACGGGCAATCGCGTTTTGTTTTGATGACCTTATCTTTATTAGTTTTGTTTTAAATGCTTTATGAAACGGGTTACTTTTGTTTTGTTGTCATCATATTATTTTTTTGTTTAATTGTGGATTATGACATAGTTTGAAGGTTAAATAGATGCTTATCACTTAGTTTTATGTTTATTTAAGTAACGTTTTTTGGTCTAGACGTTTGTTAGATGTTATTTTATTTTATGATTGAAAAATGTATTTTATTTTATATTTACGTTGTAAGAACAGCATTTTATAAAAATCTATCTAAACAATTATGTGAGACAGTCAATTATTTTGTTTTGTAATACATCATAAAGATTATTTGGTCAATTTATGTTTGGCATGTTACTTATCCTAACAAACTTTTCTGTTTTTTTTTCACTTAGTTGCTCAACTTCTCTTTTTTCAAAGATAATTAGAATTATTACAATTAACAACAATTACAAAGATGACTAGTACTTCTTGTTCAATGTGAAAAAGGAACAAAACGTTGTGATACATGTTATATGTATTAATTAATTATTTTTTATGATTATTGATGGCAGCGAATATTATCAGTTTCACTGAAATTACAAATGATAGTTTTGTGTCATAAAATGTCAAAATACATTACAAAGAAAACCATCAAAATTTACCATTTTCATTTTTCCAAGCATTTGTGTGTGTTGTTCACCTATTTGTTTAATGCTCTTTTTATACAATGTCACAGGTTTGAATCCCGCAAGGAAAATTGTATACGTAGGTATTTTTTTTGTATCATAAAATTGTATTTATATTTTAAAAATATAAAGATATTTTTTTGCTTATTTCAAAATATTAGGTTCCGAAAAATCAACATAAATTTTACTATTAACGGTTTTTACAAAATAAAAAAAATATACCACATTTCTTTTTCATAAGTTGAAAATGCTAACGAAAAAAAAACTTTTCATGTACAAAAAAATATTGTATTTTTATTCAAATTAGAGATTAAAATTAATTCCCTTCCATCAAGAATTGAAAATAAACCCCCTTAATAAAGCTTTCTTGTTGTATTTATTCATGTCTTTCAAAACATTTGAATCATAGTAAAAACATGCTAATTGAAAACTCTGTATTTAATATATATTTAAAAAGAAAATGGAAATCATTTTCTTGGGTGCTTTAAAAGCATTATTTGCTATTTCTCTCTGCTATAAATACAGAAAGATCTCATCGTATATCGAATATTTTCATCCTTTGAGGGATTGGTAATTCATTTGGTAGGTTTATTAAGCATGACTCCCAGTTACCTGATGGTAAATTACGCTAAGAGCTTTCTGTATGATTCCTTGGAACACAACCTCCCTAGATCAAAGAGAATTAAAAGCTGTTAGGCTGGGACGGTAGATTATAGCCTAAATTAGTGCACCATTGCCAAAACGCTTGAATTAATAATTGAGAATATTTTATACATTAACAAATGACAAATATAATTTAGACCATCAAATATTGTTATCATCTACCTAATAACACATTGATTTGTATGCTTAGTAAGCATTAGGCTCAGTGGATCTTAGCCTTTTTAGTGATCCGTACCCCTTTGAATCTGAAAATATGTACTCCCACCCCCTTTAAAATTTATTCAGATTTTTTCATTTTGGAAACTACATTTATTGCAAGATATTTGTTTTATTGAAAAAATATATACATAAACTCATATTGTATATCAATACAAAAAATATCTCAACTTTATTGAGTAGGTTGTTTTTTTAAACATTTAACATATGTTTTACATATATTTGACGTATATAAAAAATGGAAACTTCTCCCGCACCCTCGGAAAAGCTTTCTCGCACCCAAGGTTAGGAACCACTGATTTAGATCAAGGTTTCTCAACGAAAAGCCACAGCGTGTTCCAAGGGGGCCACATTGATTTTTTTGGGAAACCACAGTACGGTTAAGGGAGGCCAAGGACAAATTTTCCAAAATCCGTAAATTGTAGTGTTTTAGAATTTAGAATGTCTGAAGTTTAAAAAAACGTGTCACGTATTTGATATTGGCCACGGGCCCAAAAAGGTTGAAAAACACTTATTTAGATAACATATTAAAATATTTTCTAGGTACATGTGTATTTATGTAATGAAAAAATAAAACAAATACACTACATTCTCAACTTCAAATTAGAAGTTAGTGGCGGTCGTTTAATTATAATTTATTTCGTCATCAAGTGCTTAATTCAGGACTGTGGAGTCGTGTCAAAAAAAGCCGACTCCGACTCCAACCCCAAGGATTTTTTTTCAATAATTTCATATTAAATCACATATATGTTTTCCTTTAGATCATCTTTAGTCAGCCAAGCATGCAATGTCAATACTTTAGACAATTTTTTTCTTAATACGCAGCATTAAATATATTTTTCAAAGAATTTTTGAGCCGCTTATTTTTCACAACTCCGACTCCGACTCTAACTCCGGCCAAAATACTGCGACTCCACGACTCTGACTACGACTCCACAGCCCTGTCTTAATTCAGCAAATGAACACTTGACACTGGTATTATGAATTCATGTTAATAGTGTATATGGTTTTATTTAAAACTGAATCGTAGCTCGAATTCTTCTGTAGTGTCAACAATGGCATTTAGTCGCACATTACTTCTTTTTTGATCATATTCGCTACATATGTGGAGCATATGGCCACCACGCGGCACTTCCATGTTTTCTTGTCTTCCGTCAATTGATTTGTTTCCTTCCATGACATGCCAGCATCCCTGAGTTTTATATAGTACATAATATGGATAGTACCCGACTGCCGTCCAGCACACCTCAATCGCACCGTTTGGCCCGAAAAAGTGTCGTCAATGCGACTTGAACAAACCGGCCCAGAAAAAGCCGTCCGCAAAAAAAGTGCTGTTTTAGTTGTTTGTACTTATCGATAGAACTTGACTTCAAGATAATAAGTAAAACTTGACATTCAATACGTTACAATTGAAGGTAAAACGATATTTTAAAATGATTTTGAAAAATAAAATAAAAACAACATCATAGCAGAAGACTATTTGCTTTAAAGCTTTGATATATTACATTTAAATAATGAATGCAAGAATTCATGCTTTTATATGGTCGTGTTAATTATTGAAATATTTACAAAGGTAATATGAAAATAAAACTTTTTTACTTTAACGTAAATTTTTATTTAAGCATTGAAAATATGATATCAAAAAAAAAACCTCACTTAGAGCTCCCAGCGTGTTGGGCTTACAGTTAATGTTTACAGCTTTGAAAAAAATAAGTAAACACTTTATTTCAGTTGACATCGAATAAAAGAAACAAAACAAACTGCCATGATTTCTGTATCCAGCACACCCGTATTCATATAGTCAAATTAAAAATTGACGACGTATGAAAAAAAAAATTAATAGGGCTACAAAATGATAACTGTTGAATTGCGCGGAGGAATGGGTCAGCCGAATTGTCTAGTAAAATATTTTGAGAGCTCTCGGAAAAGGCAATGAAGGGAAGCGAACAAGAGGTAGAATGTAAATAATATAAGCGGAGCATTTTGAGGATGGTGCATTTATCTTTTCTAAAAGATTTCCTCCATTTCTTCGTATGGCATTGTAATATTTCACATTAATGACGGAAAATGTTGCCTAACATTCCCGAAGGAATTTATTTACCTTTTTGTACTTCAGCAATATGCCTATTTTTTCACAACAAGAATTTTTTTTAGCCTTGACTTGCTATAAAATTAAAATTTATTTCAAGATTTCCGTAATGCAAAAAATATTTCCCGACAAATACACAAATCAAAATATCTTCATCAAATATTCATGGCAGTCTCTGAAGAAAAAGCAAATGTTGCCAATCTGTTCAACCAAAATATGTTATTTTGAAATAAATTTGTATGATATAAACCAAATATACTTTTTATCTAAGAACATTCGTTTAACAATACAAATTATTAAGTGTACCAATAAAATACTTTCCAGAATCCTGAAATCAAGTTATCATACATATATCTTCAATTGCATATAAATATGCTTTACTCAAACAGTTACTAGCAATTTATGCCTCATAATAATATAACACGCCTGTTTACTGATGAGAAAAGGTGTATAAATTAAGATCGCAGTGAGTAAAAAATAGCCAGAACACTCCACAGGCTCCATATATTTCCAGTAGGAAAGAAAAAGTATCATTTATTCTACATTTATCAATTCATTTCCGTAAAAGCTCAAAATATGTATTGGCTATTCCTGCATGCTGAAAAAAATTTCATCGCATTTTTTTTTTCAAAATGATAGATTTAAAAAAAAATATTTAATTATTAACTCGAAGAAAAAAAACGTTCAGCGTATCTTATTTCCTTTTCCTTAAGATTTTATGTAAAATAATGTATTAATTGTTATCTCGTATCCTCGAATGAAATTATTCACACGATGATTTTGAAGTCAGTTTATTTATTTATGTCCGTATGCATATATGTTATTAAATAAAAAGGTAAAAGAAGATTTTTTATCTTTTAATTATCCCTTTTTTCTTCAAAATGTAAAGTTCCGCGACTGGCAATATAAATTTTGTTAGACCTTTATTGTCGAAACTATCGACGAAGTTACTAATTTTGCTTTGATAAATGCATGCATATTGGTTGAATAACAGGCATGTTTCTTTAATTAATTAATGAATTATCAACGAATCTTTTCCAACAGTGCTATCTATTGCGCTTAAATAAAACTTGCACCATTAGCTGAGAGTTATAATTAACGCAAAAAGTAAAACTAATGAATAACGTTGAATTAATGTCGATTTTAACACTGATTTATTCCACAAAAACAATCTTATGGAAACATAGTCAGACGATCGAAAAAGTTAACCTTACCACTGGCGTTTTCTACCCCACGGATTATCCAATATCAAATAGCTTGTACATATGTATGGTCTAGGCTAGATTAAGAGGCTTAAACGATACCACGAAGTAAGTGAATCGCATCTCAATTTCATGTAAGGGTTGGAATATAAGTTAATGTGTCTACTTTAAGCTTTAAAGTGCCTTTTACACTAATTTTAACGAAAATTTAACTGTTATAATCTATAATAATATTGTTTTGTATCTAAGCTAACAAATGGTTCAATAAAAAAATAATCAGTTTTTAGCGTTTCGATTGGAAATATAAGTTTTTATTTAATGATTTCAAATGAAGCAGACTTTTTTACATTTGTTTCCCTTATAATTCACTCTGGACCGATAAAGTTTTAATGACAATTTTAATGTCAATGCGTTTTTATATTCATTTTTTTTTAATATGATAACGACATAATAAAGTATAAATGATTTTAGTGTAGCATGGAACTATTCACAGAACTGCTGTCTTTTGTTATTGTTTTTTCAGCAGAATATTTGTGTTTTTCTAACTGCGCTTAGCTTTTTAGTTATTGATTGAGTAATTGACAAATAATGTGAAATGTGTTATTTTTATGATTTGTTTAAATCCTTTGTACCCCTTGTCGAATAAAATTCCAAAATAATTTTTTAATACAATTTATTGAAAATCGATATAATAACACTCAAAACGAATTTATGCACCACTTTCACTGCCCATAAATAGCGAGCTGTAGACACATGCGACTAAGTTGTTACGTATGCTTTAAAACCGAAAAAGATGTTTAAGCGACGTGTATAAGAGTTTTTTCTCGTTTTCCAAAACAAACACTACCAAATGTGGTATAAAAACTTTATTTTCTTTTTAAAGTAAAAATTTCTCTTAAACGCAAGTGAAAGCAACTGTACGTAAAGCCTGCTATTTGGTGAACATTTAAATCACGGGACTCAATTGCATGACACCAGAAAAAGAAACGCAAATGCATCAACACTCAGGCTCGTTTATAAAATAAATTATAACTGACGCAAATTCACTTAGAGATTTTGTTAGTTTATTCAAAATGAAAAATCAAATTAGTTAGCACAAATTTATTTTATTGCATGAAAAAAAATGAATACACATTCTTAAAATACTTTATAGACAAATAGTAATAAAATATAGATTTTTCGAAAGTATTACGTTTTTTCGATCCAACTAAAGCGCCGCCAGATATTAGGATTTAGAGCAAGAACATATTTTGTCTAAAGCGTCGCCGTCGCGGAAGGGTTAACACTTCGTACAAATACCCAGTGAACCGCCCATCCTAATCAGATGGGAAGGCGTCGGAGGGTTAGGCGAGCCTCTTGGCCATCCTTTAAACTCATTGGGATCGTGTACCTTTTTACGCTCAATTGACTAGAGAGTTTTCTAACTAAATGAATAATGGATAGTTGTAATAAAAGCAAACTTTGGCGAAAATTATTATACTAACTTTGCGTTATTAGAAGCAGGTATGGAGACAATCACAATAGTTGTATACGAAATAATTCTGAAACTTTAAGCAACTGCTTTTCATCTTCAATTAACAGTAAAACAAAATAGCATTGCTGCAAAACTCATAGTATACATATACATGTTTATGTTTAAGTAATTATTCGTTACATATTTTGATTACGGTTTAATTATTTTTAAACTAAGTTTTGTACATTTCATACGTTTTGTCACTCTTACCGATCATTGTTTTTACTATTTATTAAAGACTTAACTGTCTAAAAGTGTCCATTGAACAATCAATTATAGTAAAGTATTGTATACGGAACAAAAAAAATACGTTTTTTATCTCTACACAACAATAAAAAAATAATATTATTCAGGTATATAAAGAAAGGTGACATCATGTTGATTTCATGAGGACGGATCACTCATTATTTAAATTAAGTTACATTTATATTTATTATTGAATATATGAAAGAATTTACATAAAAAAATATTGAATAATTATCATAGAGAAATTAAACTCAGGACGCAACTAATTTATCGAATTCTAGTCGATCAAATTTTATATACTAACATTAGTATTATCAGACATTCAAATGCACATAAACATATACTTATAGTTTTCGGGTCTATACTGACAAAACTTTTGGAAATATAAGGTATATGAACAATTAAAAACGTCATTTAAAACTCCATCGTGTTCCTTCAGTCAAAATCCAAATCACCATTTTTGGCGGAGAGGCAATATATTATATGAAAAAAAAAATTGTTTACTGCCAAATTCATATTATTTAATTTTGACGAGGACCAGTTGCGCACAACGTGAGCATTGTCGTCAGAAAATTATGCGAGCGGTCAGCAAAATCTTCATATCAAATAAATTATGTTGAATTAGTACAAGCAGAGTTTTATTTTTTAATATAATCGATATCTTTTATAACAGAAATATTAAAAATATTGATTTCCAAAACTTACGATTCGCACTATTTTTGACATTTTTTTTAGAATTATCTGATTTGTTTTATCTCAAATGTTTCCATTGCAAAATAATACGATTTTAATAATCAGTACATTCCTCTTCATCAAACAACAAATATTTTAATTATCCATCAGCAAAGAGAGTATTATGTATGTGAATTTAGTTTTTACTAACATAACACATCTTAAGTACCAGTAAAAATAATATCAAATTACATCGAGCAATCCAAGTTATCGTGGCAGTGCGAAAAATAACATTTCCACCGCAGATATTTTTGCAATTCTCTGAAATATGTAAATTCATATTATCACAAACTTATGGCTAGCATTTTACAAGCACACATGTTGTGTGAAATTCCCGCTCTGGTGAGGATTTGTGCACATTTTTGTGAGATGAGAAAAAGGCAAACAAATAAATTGATTTGAATAAATTTGAATGAGCAGACAATTATCTCCTGAGAAATTTATTACACAATATAACGGTCGTAAGTTAATGGTGTGTTAACAATTTCTCTATTTGCACTTGTTAGAATTATAACCAGATCAAAATTATGTATTTACTAAGCGTAAATTCTAATTCATTCGTACCGTTAAATGCCTGAAGAATCTGAAAAACTTTGCCCGAATTGTTAGAGAAAAAACGTAATGATATTTACGAGATTTTATAAGATAAATAATTACAGGGGAAAACAATCTAGCCTGAGTTCCTTATCAACTGATTGTACTGAGGTAATGCCCTCGACGAATTTGGTTTTTTTTACCCGAGTCGAATACCTAAGACTCACTTCTCTATAATGCCAATGAAACAATTATTATCCTCGTTTGTTTAAACGATGAGTTTTACGATGTGCACCAATATAAAAAAAAATATGCGATGCACTAACTAATTAAAAAACGCAAAGAAAAAAGGTGCTAGATTTATATTTTTTTATAAATGATTTTTTTACATGAAAAAAAAACCATTACCAGTTAACGTTGTAGCTAAAAATTCACACTAATTACTTATTAAAAAAACTAATTATTTATTTGAAGAATCACGAATAAAATAAAATTAACAGTAGTAAGCCACGTCTTCTATTTAAAAAGGTAATAATTCACTTATGTTCATCATTAAATTAATCTATTAAATTAACCATTTTAATAATATCTTAGAACTTTAAGCAGTTCATTCTCAACACTTTATTATTATCACTTTTAATGTGTTCACTGTCAACACTTGGTGGAAAGGCATTATATTAGTAAGATAGAGAGTTTAAGGAATAGTGTTAATATCTTTGGTATATTTACAGAAAACAAGTCAATAAATGGGTGTTGTGAGTTATGAATGCAGATCGATATATTTAAACAAACTTTAAGTCTCGAAAAACAAACTGACTTAAAGAACATTTTTTTTTAATATTTAAAGAAGTAGTACGAACTAAGTTTATTTCTTTGTCAGTATATTACTGACAAAAACCTGCATATGAATTAACCCTTTTTATATATACAGATTTTTCATTGCTACCCAAAGACGATTAGACGACTATATGTTTTTGAGCTGTAAAAGTTTTGGTCTTAACTGTTGTTTTTATTTGTCTTATTTTCTACCACCTCCATGATATTTGAAAGTCAATTATTTCAAAACAAGGTTTTTTGACTTAACGTTTTCTTGCAGAATAAGGACGATGTAATGATTACCATTTTCTATTAAATGACTTTGAAAAAATATTTATATTGAGACATTTTACATGTTGTTTGATTATTTCATCAAAGTTTCTACACGTATTTTTCACACATGTAAAAAGCGTGACAGTTTTACATATGAGTGACACAAGTAATAAGTTCTTTCATTATCATAAGTATTTGCAAGATATTAGAAAGGTAAAATATACCCCACCACCATTTTATAATTTTGAGATTTTAGAATCAAGTTTTGGCCGCCTGTGTGGTCGAATGGTCAACGTCGTTGACTACCGCTACGGAGGTTACGGGTTCGAATCCCAGTACGGACAGTTTTATTAATCGGGCAATCGATTTATGAATTTATGTTCAAAGGCATGGATGTATGTGATGTCTTGAATTCCCCCCTCCCACTCTATCCTATGTACGGGGCGTATCGAGAGCGATTAGCTAACCACTAGTCCTGTCCTAGCCTTTTCCTTCTATTCCTACTCTCTTTGGAAAAAGGGAGGTTGAGCAACTGAGTAAAAAGCATTTCTCGTAGAAACACTTCTGTTGAGATAAACTCCATTAGGAGTCCATATGCTCCACATTGGGAGCGGACATTGTAAAAAAAAAACGAGTTTTACTTTATGTACAGTGCTTACATTTATTTTTAACTAAATGAATGCATTATTTTTATATTTTTTATTTGTATTTTTAAGTGCCAAGTAATCCGTATAATTTCAAATACAATGTAATATTTTAACATTGTTTTCTGTACATACGTCCTTTTAGTTTTCTGACATAAGTGGTTTTTGTGTTCTACATTCTTTTCATATCGGTAAAATTGTATGAATAAATGATAAGAATCACAAACTCAAATACACAATCACTTTTTAGAATATGGATTGACAACTCAATCTGCACAAAACTTTTTGTTTTATTGAGAGTAAACATTGTATGGAACGGCAACAAAAATTAAGTGAGGTGAGTGAGGTAAGTGTGTTGAATAATTTAACAAGGTGACTTTGATTGTTTTGATAATAATGTTAAATTTAGAAATAGTAAATAAACAATAAGTCTGTATTTTAATAAATTACGACAAGTCCTAAGTAAGGTATTCAATTTGCAAACATATTTTCAGGCGTAAGAATAAATATGTAAGAGAAACTATACCAGATTTTCTAATTGTTAACCGAAAAATATACGTTTAATGAACCAACCTGCAAAAAAAAAAACTTAAATAAAAGGTTTAATACGTAAACCTAGTAGCCGTGTAAAAATAAGCGTAATGATACCTCAAAAACTCAATACAATCAATTATTATATTATATCACGCGGTAGTTTTTAGAATATTTTTAGCCCGTTTTTTTTCAGCTGGAATCAAACCATGTCAGTGTTTTTTTCAAGGAAAGTAAATAGTGATAGACTGAAGTCAATCTCAAGACAATGATAAGTATTGCGCTGTACATGTCGAAACCACGTTCTTTAACACATTTTAAAAAAAATATTCTCTTTTATCTACGAATTCCTGAGGAAAACAAACTAATATCACACTGCATACATATGTAGTTTAAAGCTATAACGAGTAAAGAAATGACATTCTAAGATAAATTGATTTACAGGTTCATACCGTTTTAACTAAGCATGATTCTTTGTTTTTAAATAGTTTTTATTATTTGCCATGAAACTTTTGTAAGTACATTTGGTATAACTTAATATATATAATATATATATATTATTTTGCCTGCCACGATTATCTGACCAAAATGCATACAAAGCGATTCTTTTTCAAGTAATGCTAAAGAAAACTACTTATTTCACTAAAACCACTAATTAATTTAGACTTTTGAAAATCTTCAGTAAGGTAAATAGAGAATTTTCTTTGTTTGTTAAAATGTATTTTTTTTACTTATTATCTAACATCATGGCTATGATATCACAAATATTAACTGAAAGTATCCGGTTGTTACTTGATACCTGAATCCATTGACAAGCACGATTTTCTATAGACAGAAACTTTTTATAAGTCTAAAATATTTTGTTATTATACAGTATATTTGATATAATATAATATATGTATAAATTTGTAGTTGTCATTTAACTAGATAACTTAAGCAACGGGAAATTATTTAAATTTTAATAAATTATGTTAACATTTTTGAAAATCCAGCTATACATTTTTTTTAGTTGCATTATACCTAAAATTATATGAATGTAACATCTTAACAACAGATGAACAATTACATGGGATTTAATAATCTTAATTTATTTAACCTTTGCGTATAAAATCTGGTAATTGTCTTTAGGTTTTTTATTAATTGGTCAAAAACACTTAGCAGGAAAGAAAAGACAATATTGTTTCACTTTGAGGTTGAAACAAACGCAAATACAATTATGTCTTTGTGGCCGATTATTCAATTGTAAATGTGAATCTTGAAAAGATCAAACGGCCAAACAGAACAATTCGTATCTCTGGAAAGAAACAAATTCAATTTTAAATTCTTGTTTGACTCCAGAAAAGGTCGCCGACTAAATGTAAGTGGGTTTCTGAGGTCATCATTGAATGAAGTATTATGATTATAAAAAAAATAAGCAATGATTAACCCTACAATTTAATATGATAATAAAATTAAAAATACCCTTCAAATTATACATCATATTTTGTGTACGTTACAAATAAAGTTTGATTGCAGTATAATAATATTAAATAACTTATTTTTATTGATTGAATTAAAACAACAAGGTAACTTTTATATTTATTAATAAAATATTTGTCTAAAAGAGTAAAGTTAAAAGTGGTTTAAAATAAAATTAATTTTAATAATAGTTCATTTTGAGCCAAGCAAAAGGTGGAGCTTTGTCTTGTAATAACTAAATAAATAATACTACCTGTATTAAATGTTCGGTTTTTGAATATTTTTTCAAATAGTATCTTTTTGTTCTATCAAAGTAACATCTTAATATTTACGACAGTTTCCCACAAAAAGAAAGCAAGAGCAATTAAACTATTAACTTAATTTAATGAAAATACCCCAATCATCTAGTACCTATTTTTCAATTCACCATAAGTATAATTCAACCATCTGAAAGTTTAACATTTTTTTCCGCTCTCAATGTGGAGCATATGGCCTCCTAATTGAGATATCGCAACAGAAGTTTTTTCTACGAGAACTGTTTGTTACTCAGTCGCTCAACCTCACTTTTTTTCAAAACGAGTAGTAAGGAAAGAAGGATAAATCTAGAACAGGACTAGTGGTTGATTAATCGCTATTGCTACATCCAGTTATTAAAGGATCAGACGGATGGAGAAGAAGAAATAATGTGAACTGACATCACAAACACCCAGTCTTCGATCACATCTTTGAATTGAATAATTCTCAAATTCACTGTGATCTGACCAGGAATCGAACCCAGAGCTGCGTGATCGGTAGAGCAAGCTCTATAGAGCTTGCTCTACCGATCATTTATTATAATAAAACCAAAATGTAGGTTTTAAATTTTTATTGAATTGATGTTGACTATTTGGTGATGTTACATACTTAGTTTCTCTAGTGCTAGTGGAATTTAAGTTATAAAAATGCTGTGTACAACTACCAAATTTGTTTTTCTTTATTAGAACATTTCATGATGATTCCATGTATGATTTATGAAAATCTCATATTATAAGTATGAAATGTGATAAATTATCTTAGTGAGAGTAACATCTTTTGAAAAATAACGCCATTGTTAAGTAGAATAAGTAACAGCTCATGATTTAGGAATTATGTATCCTTTACAATATGTCTAGTTGAAAAATAATCCTTTGTTTGTCTGACATATCCCAAAGCTCCAAATAAGAAATATAACCTTTCTACTAGAAGAATAAAATTTGCGTTACCCTTTTCAGGCTCGAGAGAAGAGAGCTTTCACAGTCGAAACTCCAACTGACCGCAACGATCAATATGGAGCCTGCTAAAGTACCGTTGCGTTGAGATTTTCAACTTAAAATTCGTAAATTGACTCTTATCCCTGAGTCAAGCTTTTGGTCTACCATTGAATGGTTCAAGTAATAAAAGTTGACACAGTTAAAAAATATATTTTGTACAGTTTTCAAATAGTATATCAGTAAGATAATAAATATGTTTGTGTAACATATTAATTAAACTGATTCTTTTTTTGTATTATTACACTTTTATATTTTGTTTTCATGTTTATATTAATAATAATTAGTGTTTGCTACATACACCCTTACTAATCCTACATTTTTTTTTTATAAATATAACTGTATCAAAATATATAATATTTTAAGTTGAAAACAATATATTATACATACATATGAAACATTAAGCAAAACCTGTCTTTTTATCATTTTTGTATATATTATATGTAATCAGTTCAAAATAGTGTTTTATTTTTAACTCGATGGCTGCCACAGACGAGATATCTCGTCAAATTTTGTCTTGCTCAACACGCCAGTTACGAGTTGACTCATCAATAAATAATTAAATAATAATTTTAAATTATATCCAGCGTACTAGGTAATTACGAACTTTTTTCTACGGCAGCTAAAAGGCTAAATGTATATATAATAATATATTAATTACGATGTAAACATATCTTCTTAAAAATATGGAGTATTATATGGAATCTTAATAAATTATCTAATCAGAAGTTGACCAACGTGAGCTAGTACATCAGTCACCCAACTTCTCTTCTTGAAGAGATTAAGCAACGAAAAGATTAGGATGGTACCTAAAAGAAGCTAATTTTTACGATTACGCTAAGTTTTCAGAAACCAGTTTTAATACATAATATAGTTACATAGTATTTACGCTCCAAATATTTTGTAAAAAATAAAGTTTTTTTCAGTTGGTTCGTTGAGGTTGTTTAATTAAAACCTTATAATTTCAACGTGGTTTTTTTAAGGTTAACACGACCAGTATCAATTCAAAATTGTTTATTTTTTTAAAAAAATATATTAAAATTTCGTACAAATAAGTACTCAAGTGTAAGGCTGCAAATGACGATAAATAATTTTGAAGTGTTTGTCTGTTTGTACTTGACGAAACTTCAAATTAATGAAAGTCAAAAGCCTTAAAATACAGAACATGTTTTGGATTCTCTGTTATCGTTTAAAGTGTAAAAGCTTTGAAGTGACTAACAGAGTGTGCTTTTTTACTAAGCTCATAAAGCTGGCATAAATTGGCTTAGGGTTTTTATCGGTTAGCGACTTTTTAACTAAATTTTTAAAAAAAATTGTCTATTTACCTTTAATTTTATCACTTATGCAACGGAAAAAATATGGTACTATACATATTATTCTGTGAATTCTAAATGATGCTTTTTAGAGTTATTGGGTAGTTTAAATCGATGATGTATTGATACATTCATGAAAAAGAAGAACATTTTCCAAGCTTTACCTATTTTTTATGTGAAACTAGAATAAACTTCGAATGAAATTTTTCGAAATTAAAAAAAAATTAAAAAATTTGAAAAATATACTCTAATATGACATATCTACAATATTACTCTAATAATGACTCTCACACACTCTTTCTCTTTCTGCGCATGTTCCAATTAAAAGAGAGGCAAATAGCATTTCTGAATAATAAATAAAAAAATCTTTTGTGTAAAAATTGTTTTTACCACGTACTAAGAAGCAAAATTATGAAACCTGAACGTATGTGGACCAATAGTTCATCATCGCTTAATACAAAAGTTCAAAGTATCAAACAGTAATGAACAATCAAAAATATTCAAGTAGATACTGGTCATCTATAACTTTTTATCATCTGTGTGAAGATTCTTAGTAATTGAATGAACCTTATCTATAATGTAAAAGAATCCTTGACGCCTTAGCGTATGCTGAAACGTAACGCAGGGCACTACAGTATTGGCAGGTGCAGGCTAGTAAAGCAGACACGTGCAAACAGCGTATGCTGTTACAGCAACTGTAGTACAGCAATATCTTTTAAAAACAGTCCTTATGAGTAATATCGTACGAATAGTTCAGTTCGCAATATTTCAATACGTTTCTTGGTTATGAAATCGTCATTGTGGTGAAGTCAAATGAACGCGTAAAAACCTGTAAGGGACAAGCAAGAATTTGTGATGGTTTCACAACGGGGCGCAGCGCAGGGCACGCACATGTCCACTTTGCGCGTGTCTGTGAGGTAGCGTACGCTTAACCCTAATGATTTATTTACATTACAGATATAGTTCTTTAAATTACTTACCATCTTAAACTACACGATAAAAAATAATAAGATTACCACTATCTGCTTGAATACTTTTGATTTTTCCTAACGATTTGATTCTTCGAATCTTTGGATCTCGAGTGATGATGAATTATTGGTTCAAAGACGACCAGTAGACTACAGCCAATGATTCTATCATATATGAAAGCGTGGATTTGTTCACATTATTTAGTATAAAAATCTACAAAGCACATCCAATGGTTTTGTGGTTATCCGAAATAAGTCATTAAAAAGCTTTTGACTGTATACCAAGTATAAATATTTCTCTGAATTATACTTAACTCTTGTTTTCATTGTTATATCATACAGTAAAAGTGTAAAAAATATTTCGTATGTGGGTCAATTGATTTTTTATTGCTAAAACTCGCTATAAAAAGGTTCGGCAACAAAATCCTGCTGAGCTTTTAAGTCCCAGTTGGTAAAACAAATCTTGCATTATCGAATGTATGAAGACTTAAAAAAATTGATTACATTTAAACAGAGGCTGGATTAAAAGACATTGGTGATAAAAAATTTAAGTGGTGGAAACAGTCACTTAAACGATAATGTAATGTAAATTTACATGAATGGTATAAAATAAAAATTTATATTAAATATGAACGTCTTCAAAGTTACTGCTGAATCTATGGAAGATACATGAATAATAGTTAATTAATATAATCAGACTGGCAATTAAACAGAATGATCAAAGACTTTGTGGTTTTGACTCACTTGGTTAAAGAGGGTCGAGTGTTTAATACCGATTATATCAACGGGGGTCAAGACGTTGACCGCGTAGCCATTCCAGGTCACCCATATGAAACTTTTAAAGAAAAAATGAGTGTTATTATTTTTTTCCCTTTTAACTCTCGCGGCTTGGAGACTAGAAAAATACTTCTCTGCCGATGGGGGTTGTTTAGGGACCCCAGTGGTTTCCTCATTATTGGCCTTATTCTTATGAATTTCAAAAAAATAGTCTTAAGGCTTTAAAATATCTCTCTGCATCATTCCTCATACATTTTTTTATAAAAATCCGTGTTTTTTCAATAAATAACCATATTTTATGTTGCGCTTGAAAAGACGTCATTCCAGTACAAATATGAATTTGCAACTGACGCGTTCAGCGCAGTTATCTTACGAACGATCGCTGATAAGCGGGCGCTTATCTCGTTATAGCATACTCGCGTTATCACGTATTTATATAAACTACAAAAGGTCCAAAAAACTATGAAATAAGAATACCTTAATTATAAACATTGTATCACCCATATTAAAATAGATATTTAAGAAAATGTGGGTATTAGAGTCGCATTTCTTGAGCTTAGAACCGGAAAAGTTAAATACATTATACTGTGCTTTAAATCACTTCGCTTTATATGACAACTTATTACATGCGGTGTAAGTAGACCACTACGACTAATTTCAGTATAAAATCGTCCGTAAAGTTCAACAATTTGGTCACTCATGAGTCCATTGATTTTAATATTTATGTTTAAAAGTGTGGATTTTATTCTCGAGTAAATCTTGAAACATTACACTTTAATGTTATCCAAACCAAAATTAAAGAGCCAACATTTTTTTAATTCACGTTCCTTTTTCTAAATATGTTTTAAGGTCGTTGTCAAGAGACTCACTTCTATCCAGTTATCTTTCATTAAAACGGCTTATGTGAAGATTTTTCATTAGAAATCTTTGTTTTTTGATTTTTTAGGTTGTTAACAGATTTTTTTAATTTTTCACTGCTGGTTTTTAATTGATTAAAATTGACTATTTTTTACGATAAAATGCATGTACATAATGTGTTATTTAACTTTTTCATAATATTTTTACCGATTTCATAATAGTTTTCATTTAGTTTTGTCAACCTTTCAAGATGATACCATGCTAAATGTTACGAAAAAAAATCTAAAATATTACATAGTCTTATTAGGCAGCTTTTATGGCTCAATAGCGAATTAATTACATCAAAGATGCCCAACCTTTTTTACCCTGAGATCGATTTTTCAATCTTAAGTTTTCTCTCGATCGACTTCCAGCATGATTATTATAAGAAACTTTAATGTTTAGGAATGTTTATTTTAAATGCGAAATACGTATCATTAAATAGGTATGTGTTTACAAAAGAATTTAAATATTGTTGTATATTTTATATTTAAATTACATATTTTTTCAAAATTCACCGAAGCTTTCGGGATCGACAAAATTTTGCTTTGGGATCGACTGGTTGATCGCGATCTACCGGTTGGGCATCCCTGAATTTAATTATATAAGACTGGTTTGAATTTTCAAACTAACATATGCTGGAAAACTCAACATAGATACTGTTGGTATTTTTGTCTGGGTATGGCGTTCTTCAGTTAAGAATTATGATCCCTTAAAAATGTTGTTTGAGTAATCTAACCAAGTAAATAACCAAGACTGATGATGTCGTCATGTGCTGAAAATATTATTGATATACCTGGATAGTTAATTTTATATGAAATAGATAAAACAACTAAAAAACAATTATCTATGGGCTGTAAGGCAAGTACAGCAAACAAAAGTACAGCCCTAAAATAAATGGTTATATTATCATAAAAAGCTTTTAATAAAAGGAAAGTTGTTTTATAAAATATAATGATATTTTGATTAAATATAAAAATTTAAACACAAAATACAGTTTTTATGACTTCAAGTCAAAAATATAATTTAAAAAACTCAAGTGAGCGTAAAATTTCAATAAAACAAACTTCTCAAAATACTTGAAGCCTTAAGTTTAAAAAAGGTCGCAGCTTTATTATGCAAAAAGTTTCGTAACATTTTTATGACGTATTTTTTCAAGATTTGATTTAACTATGAACTCATGAGAACATTCTAAAAATATTTTTGAAGCGAAAATAATTATTTAATTCTACGTTAAAACATGATAAATTGTGTAGTAAAAAGGTGTTTTTTTTTAATCTGATTTTTTTAATAAACATTGAAGATCTCCATCGAAAGTACTACATTAAAATTGCTCTTCAAAACATCAAAATACGGATTGTGAAAAAGTCATTTTTTTACATCTTAAAAATATTTTGAAAGAAAATCTATTAGTAAAAAAACAATATTCCTTTGTACTTCATTCCACTTTATTTAATATGTCAGGACCGGTTTCGCTCATTACAAGCATCGTCAACTGACGATGCTATTCAGTTGACGATGCTCGTAATGAGCGAAACCGGTCCTGACATATTAAATAAAGTGGAATGAAGTACAAAGGAATATTGTTTTTTTACTAATATAATGCCTTTCCACCAAGTATTGACAGTGAACACCCTAAAAATGTTTTTATTATAACAATAAAAAAAGTCAATGGTTGATTATATAACTGTAAATATTTTTTCTAATCGAATGACTTCATTTTACTTTAAATTTATTACACACATTAATATATAGAATCTTTGTTTTTGAAATGGGATTTCCAATGTGAGTAATAAATACAATCAATGCGTAGGTATGAGATACAAAATAATTGTTATTTTTTAAAAAAATAATGTGAACCGCAAACCAATGGTTGTATTACTGTAGTATAATTTGTGAGCAGTTTAAGAAGACAGTAAAACAGCCCATAACAGTAATCACTACTAAATGCGATAGATATTTATACACAAATATCAATCAAATTAACAATATTACACATTTAATATTATAATTAACGTTGGATAATACAAATAGCCAGCAATGCTAGAATTCAGAATGAATTATGTCCTCTGCAATTACCCTATGATTGATCCTTTGATTGCCTTGCTAACTGCATAAACAATTATTATTTGAATCGTCCAACAAAGTCAATATAACTTTATTCAAGTGTCATTTTAAGTTTGCCGACAGTCTCAACAAGTATTCAGTAATTCAAGTTGAAATTTGTAGAGATTTGAATTGAGTAAATCATAATTTAAAATGTAGTATATTTTAATAATTGCTTGTCTTGAATCTCAGTGTTCAATTTTTTTACGCAATCTTTAATCTCCAAACGAAATCAATTGATTAATTTATTGATAAGTTAACTTAAAATTATTTTAATTCTCTTTCGCACATCACATATTTAAATCGATCTGTAATATGAAAGACTAGATTTTTATTGACCATATCTGTATAATATACTTATTTATCTCAAGTAGAAAACTTAAAAAACGGAATAAAAAAATCTTGCAAGACAATTTCCGTTGATGTAGTTTATAGAGTTCAAAAGCTCCACATTGTGAACGGATATTATAAGAATGCTTAATGTTTTCTTGAAATTATTACGTTATATAGTATACAAAACAAACTATACCATTACACTGACTGCTTCTATGAACCGTGTTCAAGTTTTTATAAAACTTTTATACTTAGATAATCTTTAAATCCGCTCCGAGAAAAACGCAATAACAGGGATTTCGTAACGGAGAAGTGGAAACAACAGTTACGAAATCCTAGAAGCGATATCCTGTTTAAAGCGCTACGATAGGTAGGTTGTGTTTTTCTTTGAATGGAAATGCATCACTTTTGAAATTGAATTGTTTCAACCATTTATTTTTACAGTGAAACAAAACAGTAGCCAGAAACATGTCTTTGAACGACTATTAAAAAAAATACATTATCTTCATAAATTTTCAAATAAAATTTGCTGTGATTTTATGTTACTAAACATTGTTTAAATAAAACTAATTATAAAATACAAAATTTGTTTTTCAAATGTGAAAAATAGTGAGAAATTCAATTCATGAAATTATTCGGTGATGTTTAACACCTCCATGCCCATGATGCAATCGTAAATAGTTGGGCCATTAAATCATTCAATATTGTCAATAAACTATTTATCATTTAAGGTATTTTAGCATAAATACATTTTTAAAAATTATTTTTTAGCTTCTAACTTAGGTTTAAATACTGTCAATAAACAGTGAAACTGAGATGCCATCATGGCAGGGAACGTGATTTTTTAGGATAGCATGTTACGGATTAATAGTTTTAGCACTATTTTTAAACCATTATGTATGTCAAACACAGTTTATGTTGAGCATTTAGAAACAAAACCCCATATAAAAACTCCATATATGGCCATAAACGGTCTAGTGATTTACAGAAAGCAATCTTATAAAGCACATTAGATGTATGTACAATAGTGTTTGGACGATACTATAAAAAACGACATAAATACGGTAAGATAATGCATCTGAAAACTATAGATTGGAGTAACATTATTATAAAAATATTTATTTTGTTTGCGTTTATAAAGTAATATATATCTTTATGTATATCATACAAACTAGTTAAGTAAAAAAAGAGAAAAAAAAGAAAACCATTCAGAAAACAAATATTTCTAGCAATACAAAATGTAGTTTAACATCTAAAATACAATAATAGTTTATCATGTTTAATGAATATACGTTACCCGTTCACCGTTTGTTGACAACTTCCGCGTGTAAATCGATTCCTCATTTCCTCAAGTCGTCCATTGGAGCTGCACTCCAATACACTGATGTCTGCTAACCCAGCACGCTACACGAATGCAGCACAGTTCAGAGTCACGATTCTCTCTTCCCATAAGTTTGTTAATTCAATTTCAAATCGTCATACCGGCACAGAAGCAGATTCGTATTAAATCATCCCGTTACGACTTGTATGTTTGGTTTTAGTTTGTTAACTTGTACAGTTTTTTTTTTCAATCAGTTTATCAAGTTATATTTGAAAATATGGATTTGTGTGATGTCTCAAATTTTTTCCCACCATACCAATCCTAAAATAACGAGTTGTATCGAGAGTTATTAGCTAATCACTGGTTTTCTCATAGTACTTTCGTTTATATCTCTTCACTTTTCGAAACAAAAAGTTCGTGCTTGTATGCAAAAGGAAATAATGTTCAGAATGCACATCCGTTGTTTTTTGCGGCCTTCAAAAATTTTTGTTAAAACTTTAATAAAGCACGATTATTTTGAGTAAATAACCTAAAAATATATTATAATAAATATTTATTATAATAAACATTAATTCTTAAAAATGAACCTCAAAATAACACAGACAAATATCACATCAAATTTTGAATTATACATATATACAATATGTTTTTACAAAAAAAAAAATTTTTGTAAATATTTACTTTAATTTTTAATTTTCCTTGCGGTCCGAATCAATATTTTTTTTGCTTTGCAACCCGCTAGAGCAGTTGTTTGCAACCTTTATGTTACTGCGCCTCCATTTGAAGTAAAAAATATCCTCGCGCCTTCCCATCCTTTATTTCATATATTAATAAAGATACGTCTCAAAGGAAAAATAAATATTTTAAATTGTTCGCGCCACCTTTGTAATAGCTAACGCCTCCCAGTTTAGAAACCGCTGCGCTAGAGTAAACAGGTTTTGCATGCTTGGTTTAAATAATGAAACAAGAAAAAAAATATGGATTATATAATCTATTGACTTTTGTATTTAACTACAGATTACAGAAGAGCTGTGCATTTTAGGTTAGTTATCACTCTCAAACGAAATAAAACAAAATTTCTCACGTGTTTTGGAAAGAATACATGAGTTAAAAATATGAAATTAAGGAGTCGAACCATTGATGACGAAAGAAATTTAAACAATTTTAGTAAAGCGTCACCTCGCGGTTATTAAAAATACGCTAAATACAAAGCTGATGATAGGATTCTATGAATAAATATTTTTCTGTCTCAAAACTGTTTTTATACTTCATCTATAAAAGTATTTTATTTTTAAATAAAATTAAGATATAAGAAACATTTTATTGAACTGGTGTAAATATCTTTAGCCTTTACATATATAATTTACAATTCGGGAGATTATTTTATATAAAAAATTGTTAACAATAGAAAATAATCTTTTAAAAAAGCTTAACCATTGATGATAGAAAAGAGACATGAATATAAATAATGTATATTAAAATTTGCACTAAAAAAGTATCCAAAATCACTATTCCGTACAAACAGAGCGCATAAAAATATTCCATAGCGAACGACGACGTCGGAATGCCAAGCTGTTTATTTTAGAGCTTTTCTTTTGATATTTTCGCCCGAATTCTCGCAAATCTGTAGAAGGCACACTGGGCCATACTTTGGGGTTACTTCATGTCCATGTAGTAATGTGAAATATATAATATTTAAGGGATATTTTCGCATAGTCTAGTCACTTAATACGTTTTCAACCTCTTCATTTATTATACCGTGTATTCCGCAGTGTGGCATCGTTATTATTCGTGTTTCTGAACTTTTCCATATTTTTCGAGATTTTGTTTCTTGCACTTCGGTGCGCAGATTTATTGAATTGAGATTATTTAGCTCTGCATAAGACGGCGCAAACTTTCTGAGAAACTTGAAGCTTTCCCTAAATGAAACAAAGTCCGTTTTTAAGATTCTTCTCATTTGGCTATGTCGCATGGAGAATATTATGGACACAGCAATTTGCCACGAAAAATTTCTGATCCCTACTAACTAATATATTTCCTTAAAGTACATACCAAAGTTCCGTTACTATATAATATACGGATGATCAAGCAGTCATATTTTAAAGTGACAGAATTCTTCATATAAAAAACAAGAGACAGAAAAGTTTCAGTAGCACAGAAAATATTTTTTTCCATTGTTTGTTTGACGAGTCAAAATAAAAACCAATTTATATAAAACTTAACACAATACAGAAAACTCATATTAACTGACGTAAAAATAATTAGATATCGCAATATAAACAGCGTCCTTAAAATTTCGTTTCTACCTCTGTTAAAAAAAACTGCTCTACATTGAACAGGATGGCGATATAAAAAGAAAAGTAATTCAATAACCTAAGTGATGTCAATGTGAAATCGTTGTACCTTGAACCATTTAAACATTTCTAAAATAAATAACCAACAAACAAAGATGTTATAAAAATCAACGAAGAGCAAACAATTGCATGATTGCCAAATCAAATGGAAACAATCGTGTTTTTGACGACTTCTTTTCGAATTCGATTGTCTTAATCATTTGAGGCAAAAAAATTGGAACTATTTTTCGTATTATTTGAGAAAAAGGCGATTATAAACGTAGTATATTAGAATTTTTTGTATCATATTGATTGGACTTATCCGAAAAAGGAATGTTTTTCAAGTCAGTTGTTAGTTGTGGATTCAAATAATGAAAACGAAATACATGTTTAAATGCACCGAGGTTTCGATAAATTAACTAAAAACTGTTTTTGTTTACGGAAAATCATCGATCATTGATATTTAAAATCGCCACAGCTGTGTGATCACGTCATAATCATACGTAGAATATTTTTTATTGGGTGTGGCTACGATCTAGACATTAATATTAATAACATTTTTTCATATTTTATCGATGTTAAACTGTATTACTATTGGAGTTCTACTAATTAAATTATTTTGTGACCAAAAGTTGTGATGCTGTCATGGTTTTAATCCTTGAATGTATCATTTTAATTATTTATTTGATTTATCATACATATTTTTATGTATACTTTAAAGTTGTGTTAAAGTATTAGTGTAAGAATTTCTCATAACTATTTAAAGCCAATTTAAATCTACTGTTAAATACATAAAATATATAAACCTCTGTCTAAAACTATTGTTAAACTATAAAAGTATACTGTTCATTGTATACCGAAACGTATGGGTGTACTAAGCGAGGTTGGCCCTTTTCTTCAGACTTGTCCGCAGCAACATCTGCGGCAGAATATGTTATCTGTTCTGAAAATTCTCAACTTTTTTCATACTCCTACGAACCTTTGCTTGAATATGTATATTTTTTGTTGGGTTACGCTAAAGTAACTGTGATATTAGGCATTCAAAATTGGGTGCCAGAATGAAATTGTATTTCAAAACGTTTGCAATAATAGATACAAGATTCCATGTCTTGATATTAAAATATGTACGTTAAATAATAAGAATTATTTACTAGAGCAATCTTTATTAAATGTATTTTTAACATAATTTCTTTTCAAAAATAAAGCATACGCATGTGTTTATATCAACTAAACGATAGCTTGTTAAATTAACTACTACAACGCAAACTATTTTAATCACTATTATACATTATAAGTTATGTATAGATTTTTAAGTTCTTGTTTAATTTACACTCACCCCTGAAAACTTTAAAATATAGAGTAGTGAGAGTCATCATCTTTCTGCCAGTTTTTTCCTAACTTAACCGTGTTACTTTAACCTTATGTGAAAATAAAAGTCGAATGATAGTCAAAAACAGTGTTTCTTTAATGACTTCCATTAAAAATTTGACGAAGGTGGCCTTATATTCTGGCTTATGGTTAATATTATTGTGAAATGAGGACAATTTACGAATTTTTTAGTTAAATTCATGTGAAGCAAACACATTTAAATTTACTTCAATGTACCTAATGAAAAATTTCTTTCTTTATTGTAAGCTTAAATAACTGGTCACACAGTTTACGAATTTACGAGTAATTGCGTTGTGGTATTCGTAAATATTATTTTACTAGCTATAAGGACTTTGATTTTTTGTTGTTGTATTATATATGTCTTGTGTCAATAACAATGATTTAAAAAAATGTTACGCACACTTTTGAAACCTCCATTTTTCCATATGAGGTGCAAAAGCTCACTCGAAGACGCGATAGGAAGAAAAAGCTGTCGGCTCTAGTAAAAAAGCTCACAAAATATATTCTGCAAACTTTTGAAAAGAACACGGCTGCTGGACTTAACTGTGCTTTTCATCTGGCCACACAACGCCTCAAAGCCAGACTTTGAAGTTTCTAAACTAATAATATGTTTATTTTTACCCTACCACTCATGCACTTTTAAAAAACTTTTTGTAATAGCAGCAGTTTCGTTTTGAAGCGAAGTGAAACATATTGCAGCAAATAGTTATATGAAAACTAACATTCTAGGAAAAAATGTTTACTTGGTACTTCTTCTTTCCGTTGTTCTATCATTTGGGAAGTATAAACGAAAAATTGCTTTGACCCACATAACAATATTACTTTGTTATGAATGAATTAGACAACTCAAGAAAAATCGATTTAAAACATAAAAAACCAAACAATGAAAAAAAAATAGTGCATACTAAGATGACATCGTTAATACGTTGGACTCCATATCATGTGTCTATACCAAACGACACTAAATATGAATGCGGCCAATAGGTATATGGGTTGTGATACTTTCGACCAGTTTTTCATATTATCGTTGTAACATAATTACCAACTTTAACAAATCAATCAGAAATATTGGAGATTTGTTTTTATAATTTTCTACCATTCAAAACAGTTAGCCGAAAACATTTTTAAGAAAGTTAATCTATAACAGCGCTTAAGGTTCATTAATCTCTTTAACTGAGAGCCTGCTGTATAGACGCCACATATTTTCAGTTGGTATTTATTAAAGCTAGAATTTTTTTGTTAATGTATAAAATTGACGTGAATTTTACTTTATTTATCACCTATTCCACAAATTACACAAAAGACAGCTTTTTACAGCACTGCGTAATAATAAAAACCATTATTGGACATACAAAAACTACTTAATCAATAATTTTGTTGCAACTTATTTCCAAGAATCTTGATATATTCACTGATTTAGCTACCATAAAGTTGCTTTTTAGTACCTTAGCAATACGACTCGATGAAAGAAAATTTTCAACGGTCTTCTCTGTCTGTGTTTTGGTTTGCAATTGTCCCAGCTTATTGTCATTAAACTTTCGTAACAAACTTTTGCCGTATAGAATAACTAGGTTTGTAAGAAAACAGTGCACTCTTTGTTTTTTAAAATTGTCATTAGCGAGTGAAATAACGAGGAGTGAACATGCACTTTAAGCGTATTTTCGTTATTTTATTTCACCAGATGGTAGATAATAAAATCACATTAAATTCTGTGACTCATTATAGGTGTTTATATATGTTACATATTCAATAAATATTAAATTAAATTAATAAAAACACAATATTCTTTTGAACTTCATTCTACTTTATTTAACAGTTCAGGACCGGTTTCGCTCATTGCGAGCATTGTCAACTGATAAATTAAACTAAATCAAAATTTAAGTATTTACGCCTCTAAACTAAACGTAAGCCGCTTGTGTGGTCGAGTGGTCAACGTCGTTGGCTTCAGTTACGGACGTCACGGGTTCGAGTCCCAGTACGGACAGTTTTATAAATTGATTTTTCAATCGATTTATGAATTTCTGTTCGAAGGCATGGATGTATGTGATGTCTTGAATTACCTCCTTCCCACCCATCCTACCCTATAAACGGGCAGTATCGAGAGCGATTAGGTAACCACTAGTCCTGTCCTAGCGCTATCCTTCTACTCCTAGTGTCTTTGGAAAATGAGAGATTGAACAACTGAGTAACAATCAGTTCTCGTAGAGTAACACTTATATTGAGAAAAACTCCATAAGGAGTCCACATGCTCCACATTTGGAGCGGACTTTGTAAAAAAAAAAAATTTAAAGATAACATAACTAATATGAAAAATGAAAAGATATATAATATAATATTTACGATTTTTACCATACGAACGATATAGCAGTTTAAATATGGCATGTGACAAAAATCATATTTATTTTATTTTGACTAATTCGTTATTTTTGAAAGTAGGTAAGTAAATATTAATAAAAAAAAGAATCACTCTTCACAGTTTTACTCAAAAATAGTAACGTTAATGT
This sequence comes from Himalopsyche anomala, assembly GCA_031772345.1. NCBI lineage: Eukaryota > Metazoa > Arthropoda > Insecta > Trichoptera > Rhyacophilidae > Himalopsyche > Himalopsyche anomala. The sequence continues at coordinate 21,914,469 of CM062833.1, read as the reverse complement.
ATGACAGCTTCATTTCAACAAAGTTTCCCAACCCTACAATTTACCTTTGTCAGGTTCGTGGTACAGTAGTAAACGTCGATGGTTTCAGTGAAAGTTTTCACAGCCCAAGTACTAAGTAAGAAAAGCATTTTTCTTCCGATTTATAGTTGTATGTTTTTTTATGATGTCTATAAATTCCCTTCCACCTTTTAGATTCTAAAATAATGGCGCGCAGAAAGAGCGATTAGCTAATCACTAGTCCTCTCCTGACCTTATCTGTTATATCGTTACTTCTTTAAAAAGAGAATTTTAGTAACTGAGTATCAAGCAGTTCGAAATACTTTCATATGGAAGCCATATGTTCCATAATGAGAGCGGACATACATTAAAATAAAATTGCCTTAGTTAAAAGATTATAGAAAAAAAATATCATTGATTTCTTTCGCAAGAATAATAACAAAACGAGTCTGGTTTACACTGCCGTCTTTGTTTCTACACAACTCAGTGCAATAACTATTCTGTATTGCTTATCTTTCTTTCTTATCTTATTGAGCCTTTTAAAACAAAGCATTTAATGATTGGCAAAAAATTAATCCTCTTGAATAAACGTCTTATTGAACTGTTTTATTAAGACATTGATGACCTACAAATTGAAAGCGAATGATGAATGAGTATTTAAATTTGTTTAAAAACCTAGTTTTTAATTATTCGTTGAAAGAGAATGAAAATATAATTTGAAAAATACGTTTTTTGTGATATATCTATCGTTAATGAACGAAGTGAGAAAATTTTTCTATATTCTATCGCAATATGAAAGTAAAAAATACTGCAGACTTCTTTCCTACAAAATGTGCTTTTTGCTATGATGTATTCAGCTAAAATGAAAACGGCAAAGAAGCTATCAGCTGGTGCAGAGATATCTTTTACTTCAGGAGAAATATGGCGAGTGAAGTTCACAAAAGAATATTTTTCACCTTTTTCAAAACGATTACCCAGCACAATGTATAAAAATACATAGTGTAGAATTTTTTCAGTCTGTGCTAAATTGAGCAATTTTAGTTTGAAAGAAAGAGTTTAATAAAGAATAAAACTCTTGTCAGAACTTTTTCTGAATTAAATATTAAAAACTAAAAATTCAAACATTTTAGGATAAAAGTATTTACCTAAATATACGCCAATATCATTTTAACCCTAGTAGACAAGTGACCAACGGTGTAACGAATTCCGCCGATTGTAAAAATGGACTAATATTTTTATTTTTCGACCGACTTTTTTATTTCAATTTACCCGCATACAATATTAATTTGTATGATGTATGAAACTACCGGAGTTGTGATTATTGATTACTCTTATATTATTTGTTTACACAATTTATCTGTTTATTGAAGTCCAATATGTCGATGGACGATGGAATGGTTTCTGGGTTCAGATGGTAAAAGATTTACACTTTATGATTAAGGCTTTGACATGGTCGAAATAGTTTTTTTTGTTTTTAATATTTTATTTTAAATTTAAGTGTGCGCGGTGTTTCTTCTCTTCAGGTTGATCTCAAGTAAAAAAAAACAAAATTTATCGTAATCTCCAATTTTAAAAATGTTTAAACTAATATTTAAAAAAAAATTGAAAAGTATCCCCACATTTTTATGAACTGCATATTCTTTTCTACTGTTATTTTTTTTATCCCTGAACTAATCGTATAATGATGAATCAACTGAACATTTTTTTCGTGTCTTTAATTTATGCGGCTTATACTAGAGTGTTTTTTTCGAATGGGCAGGACCTTTTCCTGTGACAGCCAATTTGAAAGCTGACAAGTGATTTGCGCGTAGTTTGTTTCGTCATTTCGCCATTTTGCCGTAAATATACTTATGCTAGAAAAACGCTTGCAAATTGTGCAATTTTATTTCTTAAAAAATGATACCGGCTAGAACGTTACAGTCAATGAAGAGCGATATTGATCCATGATTACTAATATTTAGTTTCCTAATTTAATGACATTAATGTAGAAAGCTATGGTTCTATAAAGACGGCACAACATTTGTTGAGCGATATCAAAAAATATATCTCTTAAAAGACACTCACGTGGAAATGAGAATATACCATTAAAAACACACCCATTATCCTACTTAATGATCTTGGAATCCTGAAATGTAATTAATGCTTATCCGGAATCAGAAAAAGGGCTCTGGAAGTCTTAGTACAGATCGTGATCGTATTGATACCTGTAGTAACGTTTACTATCTGACAAAGTAATCTCTTCATTTAAATAATTACAATCAATTGAGCCATCAGCCTATCGATAACACACATTAAGCGTGTAAGTAGTTGTAGTCTCAGGTAAATCGACCGTGCACCGTATACGGTGAGTAATGTCAGGCGGGTCAGGTATTAAGACAATGCTATTTAATCGGTGGCATGCATTTAACCCATACTGGGAACGCATTAGTGTAATCTGCCATATTTGACATGTGAAATATTGACCAAATCAAGTGGGTGAATCATGTATGGTATGTTGTTATACTTCATATGTCTATTATGCTCTGGTACAGTGGTCAGCTATTTGTAGCACTAATACGATCAAGTGATCAACGGGTTCATATCCCATTACAAACATTGTCAATAAATATGTTTTATTCTGTGTCTGTTAAATGTCTGAAGTGTCTCCACACTCATCATAAACTAGTTCTGCCTTATTTTCATCCGAGCAAATGAGAAAAGAAACAAAAAAATCCTGAAGAAACACTTTAGTTAATATAAACTCCGTAAGTACCATATGCTATCGTTGATAGTGGAAAATTTAATTTTGGGTACTGTCTGTGAGGATGTCATCTGGTGATGTTGGCACAATGAACTTAATAACTTCTACGGTGAGCAAGACATTCTCAGATTTGTTAAAACTTGACGCCTACGTAGGGCCAGACATGTTAAGTATTGATGAATCTGAGCTAACAAAGTGTCTCACGTTTACGATCCCTGATAGAAGACGAAGGGTTGGAAGACTTTGACTTTGCTGGATGATGAAGTGTCGCAGAAACTACGAGTAATAGATGCCAGCGATTGAAATAAAAAAAAATAGAGGATCAGGTAGAGTGGAGAAGATTTATTGAGGCTGTCAAGGTTCATTTTGAACTGTTTTGCCAAGAAGAAGAAAGTGGACGTGGTTTGAAAATATACGGATACCAATATTATCACGAACGGGGTCCAGTTTTATTATTATTATTTTCAATGTCAACATACCGGTTTTAAAATGAGAAAAAATGCGACTTTTTTGACATATAATATTATCACGATGTTATAAAATTATCAAATGAGAATACCATGAATTTAACGGTTGATATTGAATATCAATATCAAATTAATTGGAATGTAATGAATCCACCAGATATTAAAACGTTAACTTGTACCTCCGATAGTTTATTATTTGCGATGAATTTACATATTAGTAATTAAATAAACATTTGTATTAATATTGGCAGGTTCCACATATTGATGAATGAGTCCTTTAATTATTGACATGTTATTTCGATTTAGATAAATGAAAAATTTGCGGTGTTTATGAAAATCAGCTCTTCTTATTTATAATAGAGAGTTTCTCAACCTTTTTGAGCCCGTGCCCCCTTTTGAGTCACATATTTTACCGTGGCCCCACTTACCCATGCTAAATAGTTTTTATTTAGTCAGGAATAAAAAAATAAAAAAAACTCATTTTTTTCACTTAAAAAAGTTACGTCTGCTGCCAGTGAAAAGTTTTTTTAGCAACACTTACTTACGCTGTTACAATATTACAAAAATTTTAATTATTTTTTAATGTAACCCTGATCACCCCACAAAAGCCTGTTGTGGCTTCCCTAAACTGGTATTTTCTCTTTAGCCCACGGTTGAGAAACAAGATAACTATGATATAATAATATACATTATTTATTACTAGTATTTTATATGAAACACCGACGTTGGTATACTAGTCTGGTGTTACAATCCTTTCCCTAGATAGCTCGGTTGCGGTAGAGATACTGGGTTTTTATTTTCATTATTAATTATTTTCATTATTAATGTCATTATTTTCATTGTATCACTTTGTCAAAGAATTCTTAAATTTTAATTATGTTTGTAATTACTTTCAATTCCCATTCTAAATTTATTAATCTGAGATGAATTTTTAATTATATGTTAGATGTGTTAAACATTTTAATTTTGTGCTATTTTAGAATCACTTTCAATGTAATTGGTATTTTCTTTTCAATGCCAATTGTTGTTTATAACTGTTCATTTTTGTATAAATAGCACTGTTCAATTATATTTCTTATCAGTTGACGATGCTCGTAATGAGCGAAACCGGTCCTGACATATTAAATAAAGTGGAATGAAGTACAAAGGAATATTGTATTTTTACTAAAATACTGGGTTTTTTTGGGTTGTACTGTGCGAATAAAAAAAACACTGATTTAATCGAAAACTATACAAATTGGTAAGAATTAGTGCACTTAACACTGCCATAAGTTGTGAGTGATCAATGCTTCCACTGGTCGCTCTGTTTTAGCATGTAGAGGTACTGCTAAAAAACAATAGCAAAATAGTCGTCTATTACAGTAAATTTATTCAAATTGATGTAGTATTTGTGTAATATTAATAATTTTCACATGGCTTTGAGTAGTTAAAAAGCTTATGTTTGTGGCGGACAGCATAAATTGACTTCGCGGGCGCTTACCCAATATCCACGATCCCCGGGATACCGACCACTGCTCTGGTGTATCTCTAGAAAGGTCCGTATTGAGTATAATAATTGTTTACTGTGTTGAATGGTTAACGCTACTTGAGCATTTGTTTTACGCGGTTTTGTGGTCGACTCTAGAACAAATTGATTTATGAATCTGTCGGTTGACTGGTATGAATATGCTGATTTGTTGAGAAAACTTTAATTATCTAGGAAGATTAGATATCCGTTATATCTAGACAATATTTCATATGCTAGTATTCGTTGCTGAAAACTGCCTGACGATTATATTGTCTCAATAAATCTAGCGATTTGAGTTTGTCGTACATTAATCTATTTCATATAAAGAAATGTATTGTTAATTATTGACGAATGATATATCAAAAAAATATTGGTTAAAATACAATATTTTAGAAATATATTAAAATGAAATTTGAATACATCACATTACCATATTTCAGGAATATTTAGTCTTATATTTAATTTAACAAAGTTATACTAAATATACAATAATATATTTGATAAAATCATTGGACGGTATCTCAAAGAGGCGAAGCGGGTAATTTGTAACACAACCGGTGGAATACCAAAGTAGTCATATTTAATTTTATATTAAAAAAACTATTTCTACAAAACTACTCCCAAGCACATCGAAAAAATAATCTTGTAATAATTATATATATATATATATATAATAATAATAACACAGTTTACAAAATACATTGTCTATATCTTTCATTTAAGAATTTATCTCTCATTTCATACGACAATGGTATTATATAAAAAAACATTTATGACAGTGTTTGATTTTAGTTTATTTATTGATTTGGCATTTACTTGGTAGAACTCCATTTTAATAGGGTAAAATATCAAGGTATTTCAGTTCTACAGTTTTTTAAAAAGTTAAAGGTTGATAGCTATTTCGGCTTACGCCATCGTCAGAACTATTATATCGCTATGTCAGAAATATTATTTTGATTTTAGTGTTAGGCATATAGATTCACAATGGAGCTTTTCTCAATGAAATTCGTTCTAAGCGAACTGCTTGTTTTTTTATTTGCTCTATTTTCAGAGGGAGTTAATTGTTTATAAATATAAGGCTTGATTTATATCGGATGAGTGGAAAGGAGGAGCACGACTTGCATACATGTTTTTAGCCTCAAATCCATTTAAAGGTTGACATATATTAATTTATCTATAAAAGTTCTTGAATACAGCAATAAAAAACAACGACGCTTTTTTCTTGGCATACAGACCTAGCATTTGAAAAAATGCTTATCGTGTTTTTTTTTTAAATTAAAACTATTATTTTGATTACTTTTAAAGCGAAGTCTTACATTAATACTACTGAAGAACATATTACTTTTCAAATCAGGTTTATTTATCTTAAATAAATTATAACAATCACTTATAAGTATATGTGTACAAATAATGTACAACATAAAAAAACAAACATATATATTATTAAAAAAAAAACACCTTGATATTGTCCTAAGAGAATAATAATTGTTATATTTTCACCAAAATACAAATACGTGTACTGTAATAGAAACGTACCTGCAAGAGATGGATATCGTTGATGAGGGTTTTAGCTTAATACACAAATCGGTAGATCGTTATTTCCGTTGTTATTACTATATTAATTAAATAACAAAATAAACAATAGATTTTACGAATCCACAGAACTACTAATAACCAATTCGATTAATTACTTATATTGATCTTACTACTAATGCCTAGACATTGACTTCCAAAGTAGCAGAAGGTCAGATTATGTGAAGGGTATATATATCCCTTGTTTGTTCTACGAAAGATCCGATAAACCCTCACAGATTATAAGGTCCAATACATTATTGTACAACAACGAAACGTGTTTTATCTTGCCTCCCGAGTCACGATTCATCTTCTCTGCTTTATAGCAACCTCATCAAAGTAAATTTTGTTTCGTAATTATATTTGTAGCGGAATTCGGAACATATTAATCATAATTTCATTAAGTAAGAGCGAGCTAAATGGCCTAAGAGATTGATATTATAAACTGGGTAATTATATTATAATTCAATTAAAATTTATGGCCTTTTTCAATAAGATTGCAATATGCCTTTCAATTATATTAATTTAATGTTTTATTAAACTAATAAAATATGAAAAGCGCAGTAATTGAAATTTATAGAGCAACTTGTTTATATAAAGTCTTTGAGTACTTTTTATGAATAAAGTGTAAAAAGTTACCACCACTAAATGGTACATATGTGTATGTAGCGGTTGTTTTACGTACACCTTCCATGACCCAATAATGATGAAAAAAAAAGTATCTATCTCTTCATCTGTTAATCCTGTCAAGATACTTATGTGGGACAGAAATGTAAAAGCTTTAATGTATAAATATATGAACAAGTAAAATGTCTAAACAGCAATAATTTTTTAGACTTTGCTAATCATTAAATAGAAAATGATCACTAGTTTGATAGAAAAATACTAATTTTCTCTACATATATTGTAAATAAATAACGCTTAGGAATGAAAATCTTGGAGCTTTGGGCAAAAGACAACATTAGTGAATATATTTTTTAATAAGATCGCCATTGTTGCATTTATTTTGATTGGTATTTACCGTTGGTAATTATTTTGTAATTAGTGCTATTTATTTTTGTATTTTAACCCACCCAGTAAATAAACCCCGACCTCTATTTTGTAATTTATAACATTAGAATTGGAATCATCTTTTAGTTAATTCTTAAACCTTGAAATGCTATGTTTGATGATGCTACTTAAAGAGGTAAAACTCGTGCAATATTTTACAACACAACCAGTGGTATAAGATACGTATCAATTTTAATTTTATATTCAAAAAAATCTTGTCTTTAATCTCAATGAGTGAATGTATTATCTTTTATAAAACAATTTCAATTCTAGTTAAATTTTAAATACAGGTGATCAAAACCTTCATTGTCTGGGTGTGCGTCATACTGAGAGTGTAATCTAATCAAAGTTTCTTAGAATTGAACATCGTTTTTTTTCTGTTATCTTCTGCTAAATTCCATTATTCCTTTTGTTCAGAACGTCTCAGATAGCACACCTTATTAACGTTATTGAGAAATGTTCGATTCAGTTGGATAGTTCACTTTCAATGAGGCAAATGTATATTTAATTAGATTCAAAAGAAAAAGCTTTGATAAATTCTAGTCTAGGGCGAGCTTTTTTGCATTAGGCATCGTTGATTAAAAAAGTACTTAATGTATGGGGGTGATAGATTTAATCTGAACACAAAGACGTTTTTTTACATTTTAAAATGCAATAAAAAGTTTATTTTAATATATGTATATACTGTTCACGCAATCGTAAAATTCCAAATTAAAAAACAAACCGTTTTTAATGTACATTCATCATTCGAAATCCGATAATAATTTTTCATTAAAAATTGTTAATATTAATGACAACCTTTCATATAGAAAAACACAAAATTAACATTTATAAAAATAAAATCATTTTTGCACTATTTCCACAATTTTGTTTATGATGCATACTATTATGTTTTTAACATCAAACTTAAACTGCAAGGCCGTTGAACTTATATGTTGGGAAACAATAGCTGTTTAAGTTTTCAAGAGCATACATGAGACTGCAATCTTTCTTTTTTTTTATAAATTTACAAAATAATACGCCAACCTTTAAAAGTTTACCCTCCTATAGCGTCGAGATAGAGGCCGGACTGTATTAATCCGCCTTATATGAGAATAGGCATTTATAAAATTATTGAGAATAAGACTATTTTTTAAATTTAACGAAATCAACAAATCAAAAAAAAAATCTTTCAGATAATTTAAATAAACTTTTTCTCTTTTTAGTTTTTACACAACCGCTCGTGGTATATTTCATTTTTTTCAATGGAAATTTTAATGTTTAAAATTACATGTTTACGAAACGTCTAATTTGACTTTAAAAAAATAGTCGTTTTGTAGAAAACGATGCTCTAGAAAAGGACGCTATAGAAGGGACTGCCACACATGCTATGGAAGGGTTGACTGTACAGGTATCTCATCAAAATTCATTGGGTGTCATTTTTATTATTACAAATAAATGATACAGTATATTAATTTTGAATTAAAAGCTTACCCACCTCAGGTTGAACATTTTGATGTGCTTACAATATTACTTAAGTTTTATTTATTTAAAAACAAAGTGCATTAATATAATGATCAGTATTAGCTTTGCTTATCGCACGCATTGATAAAAAAACAACATAGCATGAGAAAAATTAAAAATACTGGAAATCATAAAAAGAGATTCCCAAAATTTATAACACGTGGCTTACTAATTTTCTGTGAAGTTTTCCTAAATCAATTTTAAAACTGTGCCTCTTGTTATCTATGTAAAGAGTTAATATTCCAATGCCGTGAGGCGTTAGTATTTGATACGTTCATCTACTTTAATATTCATCGGATGTCAGTCAACGCACTTAAACGAAAGTGCCTTCCTAATCAAAAATTAATTGATGCAAATTCTCATTCAGCACTTCACAATCACTGAATATTTTGAGGTTTTATAATCACGACTTTTTAACAACCAAAAATTGCTGTGCTTAAAATGTACAGATGATACTGTATTTTTTTACCATGTCCGCTCCCCAATATGGAGCATATGTACTCCTAATGGAGTTTATCTCAACAGAAGTGTTTCTACGAGAACTGCTTGTTACTCAGTTGCTCAACCTCTCTTTTTCCAAAGAGAGTAGGAATAGAAGGAAATAGCTAAGGACAGGACTAGTGGTTAGCTAATCGCTCTCGATACGCCTCATTTATAGGATAGGATGGGTGGGAGGGGAAAATTAAAGACATCCCATACATCAATGCTTTTGAACTAAAATTCATAAATCGACTAAAAAATCAATTTATAAAACTGCCCGTACTGGGATTCGAGCCCGTGTCCTCCGTAGCGATAGCCAACGATGTTGACCACTCGACCACACAGGCGGCACTATATTTTAAAACAATATATTTGAACTATAAATAAATATTTACATTCACCATCCAAGACAAGGTTGGATGTGATTAAAGATGAAAGTTAAAACTATAATTATGACATTTTATGATTTAGACTGGTTTTAAAGATACTGACAGTGAGTTCAAAATTTTGATCACCATTACAAATAAATCTTAAGATGCACTATCTTGATTAAAGATCTGCATCTTAAGTTGAATGAAACGTAAGCTGTTGTCTTATATGAAAGGAAATAGTCTGAAATCTTTTATGTTTTTACTAAGCTTTGCATGTGAGAAAATTGTGCAACGAGCAATAAAGTAGGCATGATTCTTTTACGAATATGTTAAAAACATATATTGTAGTAATAAAGCACGATTTTATCTTTGTATAGACTTTTTACTAAAGTACGTGAAGCAAATTATTTTATTCAAAATCGCTTAAAAATGTAAATTTTTATAGCGATTTATCTGTCAACTGACATTTAGTTGCAACCTCTGGACATCTAGACAACGGAGTCAAAGGTTGACTAAGAATTAAAATTTCTTTTTAAATTTTTCCAAGATCACTTAATCGTTTCTCAAATTAACTCATTAGCGCCCACAGTGTCCATATAGACAAATACATTTCTACCCCTCAAGTGCCCAGGCAATTTTTTTGATTTTTTTATAAAATTTTTGCTATATACATATTTACACTATATGTGCTACCAAGCAGTTATTTTGAAAAAAATATTATAATAACTGTTGAAACTTATGAGATAACAGGTGTTTCCATATGGACACACTGGGCACATAAGGGTAAATTACTATTTTATAAAAAATAAATAAAAACACCAATCTGATAATTCAGTCACAAATATTGTGTTTTTTTTATATTACAAATATTATACAATGTGATATTTATTACATCATTAAATACGGAGGCTTTCGATACATTTTACGCATTGCGCTCTGACTGCAGACTACTTTTTTGCAACCGATTCCTGCATATCTTCGTTTACTTTCATTTCTTTCTTATAAATGATTTCGTGCATCCTAATTAATTTGGTAATTTTGCTTTGCCTAAGTCTCCATATTTTTTTTCACCCAGCAGAGTATCTAATGCCAGTTTTACAATCGATTATTTTCCAAGAGTATGACGTTTATCTTTACAACTTAAATAAGTAGTTATATTTTAATAATATAAAAGAAAAATAAGTTATAACTGTTCCGTATTTTTTTTTAATGTACTAGTAAGTGCCCAGCGTGTCCATATGGATACCGAGAGTTTTGCTGTGCTATAAAAGCATCTAAGCGTACAAAAACTTCAATTTTATATATTTTTTACTAAGAGCATATCTCAAACTATTATTTATAATAATATTTTTTTTTATTGGGAAAAAAATAAAAAATATATTGACCTACCAATCGTCAAAAGTCATGTTTATTCGTCAAAAAAAAATGCAACAACTTTGACAGTAAAATTACCCTCAAAGAACATATAATATTTGTGAGTCGCAAAATATTCGGGAATGTAATGCGGTGGTGCCATTGTAACACTTAATCATATTACCAGTCAAGAAAGTTTAGACACAGACATTTTAAACTTAGTTATGAATCGCTTAGATTTCGTGTCCATATGGACACCAAGGGCGCTAATGGGAGTATTTGGCCCGTGCACTAATGAGTTAATTGTTGTCTTCAATACACTTTACCTTTACATGGACTGATTTTTTTTATATTCTTCATTTTTTCAAAATATGCCTTGGGCCGCACATAACCACGTCGCGGACTGCATGTTTAGATAGTCGGGTGTTATGAAATTTATGGAAAAGGCAAATTCCCACAGGTTGTTTCGTTGGTTAAAATTTGATAACATTATTTGTAGGTTAATGAAAATTTATGTACATACCTCTGAATCCTTTTCATATATTTTTAATAAAATTCCTATATTATTACATCAGAACCATTTAAATATTTAAGGATATTTCATTTTTTTTAACCAAAAAAAACAGCAGATTCCATTTCATACTAAAACATTGAGTCAGTTTTTGCGTAAGTAAATTCATCCATCATAAAAGGTCTCTAGATTTTTGCTTGTCACAGAACCGTCTTCTTACTATGACCCTGAAAAGCGTCGTTAGATAACATCAGCAAGGAAGCGTATAACAAAATCCTGGAACAAAATTATGTTATTGTTTGCGGCTTTCTACCTCAGAAAATACTGGCTTGAAATGATTGTCCATCAGTCATTTTTGGACAGTGAAGATAAATCATGACTAAGGAGGTCTTACATGACGAATGCTTATTTAATTACAATTTAGAGATTAAAAGACTGGAGTGATTTTTAAACATAAATATTTAGTCATTGTTTTGGTTAACTATCGCTAACCATTGAATTGATAAAGAATATTTATACATTGTTTTAGGGAAAAGTAGAAAAATAAAACTAAAAATAACAATACCACATGGAAAAGTATTAAATACTTCAACCGCAAATAATATATTTTCAAAAATAAATCAAATAATTCACTTTAGTTTACAAAAGTATTAAAAGTCTACCAAGTAAGTGTCAATATTTTTTTATATTAAAAATGAATTTCCATTGAAGAAAGTAAATTTCAATTCAATCAATTACAATGCAGGTGTAATATAGTAATGTTTTTACATTTCTTTAGTTCTCTTGCTAAGAAAGAATAAATTTGTCTCATTTTGATGTTTTCTCAGTATATGTATATGTAGATTAAGATAATGTATTTTATTTTAAATGATTTCGAAAGCTTAAGCAGACAGAACTTGATACAGTATTTGATTTATAAAAATACCTTTAAAAAACGGCGAAAATACACGCTCTAACGTTTAGTCATTTCAAATATTTTGAAGTAACATTTTAATTCTTTGCAAAATCAGGCGTATAAAATATAATTTTACAATATGTATTACTACTCGTTTTATTTGCGTACTGAAAGACTAAATATGATTTTTATGTACGAATATTTTACCTTATATTATAAACGTACGTTCATGAAGACTCGTTTTATTCATTTTTTTGAATTTTATTATTTGAATAGCTGTGCAATGTTATTATTGATTATATTAAAATCGTCATAAGAATAAATAAGACCTATTATGTTTTTATTGCGCTCAACAAATTGCTCGGAGCTATTTATCATACAAAAGTTAGTCGTTTTCAGATTAAAATATGCGCAGACAAAAAACGTTGATTACTGAAAGCAAAAAAAAAAATGCTTGATTATTTTATTTTTATTTTCAAGCGTAAGATTTCTTCGCAGAGTTACGAATAAATTCCTGCAAACAGTTAATTATTCACGAATTTCAAAGGCACGGCGTGGCAAGGGCAATTAAGGAGGGCGCCGCAGGTGTTTCGGGGAAATGACAACCTTCCCCGTCACCTTTTGAAGGGATGCTATCAAATGGCGTAGTCTGTCGTAGTCCTCTGCCACACTAATAAGGGCTAACAACCTTTTCTATTTTGACAAATTTTGACGTTTGCACTGTCCATACATCACAGCTTGCTTTGTTTGAGAAATAGTGCATGCGCTATGTGCTATACATTGTAAACTTCTAACCTTTACACTCTATCATGACATATTATATTAAGAGATGTAGTGTAAATATTTATTTAACAAATGAAAATGCAAATTCTAAAATCCTAAGTTATCATATAAAAATTTTCATAAAGCAAGTTTAAATTTGTCACAAAGCTGTATTGAACAAAATTAAAATTAATGCAAAAAAAATCGAATAAACTTTTCAAATTACAAGATACTAATCCACATTTAATAAATCTTTTTTATTTTTATTTGAAGAGAACAGTTGAAATAAGATTTCTTATTTTATAAAAGATAAAATAAAAAGTAAAGGTATTGATTGTTCTTATCTTTATTTAAGCACGTGGACATATATGTAAATAATAAAAGAAAAATGTATTTTTTTTTATCAGTAATATTTTCAACGATTTTTGTCAATCTATGATATTTACATGGCTATGTTTATAGATTATTCGTTTTCCATAGTAGAAACAGGAGTTTTTGATAAGTATGTTATCTTAAATCACCTGACAAAACTAAACTATTTATTCAATGCTTTAAAGGTGTACTACTTTAAAAAAAATATAAAGAAACCAATTCAGAATGATTTTTTTAAATTATACAACGCATAAACTAGTAGCCATAATTTTGAAACGAAATAAAGGATTATATCATCAATAGTTTGAGTACCAATAATTACAATAGTAACATATAACAATAATCGATCCAAGAGATGAACCATCACATTAAACGTTTTAAATCATGATTTTAAATGCTATTTATTCAGTAAAAAAATGTTCGACAACGTACAGTTTAGATCTCACATGTTAATAATAAATACAATAAGTTTCACACAAGACTGTTTTATTTTATTTCAATATAAAATTCACAAGTTAGATCGTTTGGTCTCTAATATGTCTGTCTTTAGTTTGTTTGCCAATACACAGTAGTAGCGAGTTTTCTCAGGGGTCTTGATGGTTCGCCGACGTATCATCTAAACTTTGTAGGAAACTTTAACATCATGATATTGCAGTATATCGACGTTATTTTGTATCGAAACAGTATCTTTCAAAACAAGCAATTCTGATCTCGCCTCAATGCTTGGTGACACAGTTGAAAATATTAAACCAGCTCCGCAATATATGTGCTATAGTATATTTGAAACATTGATATTTGTATAACTGAAAATTTAATAATTTATCAATTTGTGAATTAATTTTAAGAAAATATGCAAATATTCCAATAAAAATCGTATTGCTTAATATTTCTGCTTAGTTATTGGCTATTGAAGATTTCTAAATTTCAGCTTTAGTAACATATCTTTAAATAAGATATTCTCGTTAACCAGGTGTGCACAACATTGTTTATCTAGTGGGTCACATAAACAAAATAAAATGAGTTAGGGTCGCAAGAAAACATGACATTTTAAGTACACTTGGGCCTCGTATAAAACGGTTTTATACAACACTGTTGTATAAATTGTCGTATATTTTTCATACAACACGCTTTATATAATATAACACGGTCTCCATTAAAAATATATATATATTGAAAAGGATCCTATAATAGAAAGAAGTTCGAAATTTAAGAGGGAATAACAAAAAAATTTGGAACCTTATAAGGAAATACGCAAACATTTACACGATAAAAGCAGACAATCGCTTATTACCGATTTTTTAAGGCTAAAACCACAAGAAATCCAGAGTCCTCCGATGAATATGAAAACTTACAACCGATCTCGAAAAATAGTAAAACGTAGAATTCTAAGTGATAGCGATGATGAATGAATTCTTTATTATGTTATAAAAATTTCTTTCAATAGATATGTAAATGTATATTTGTTTATTTAAAAAAATTAAATATATATTTATTTAAACCATCTTCGATATTTTTTTGGAACGCAATCCCTAATTTTGTATGAACTCCAAACCTTGTAATACACGACGTTTTGTAGAACCATATAACCGTGTTATACGAGGCCCATGTGTACATTCAAGTCTCGTTTTACACAAGATGTTCATCCATGGCATAAAGTGACCGAGATTAGGAGGCATCTTTTGGAAAAATTTCATGCGCGCTATCGTTAGTAGATAATTTATTGTATAATATTTTTACAGTTTCAGAATATTATGAACACTTAATATATCTCTTAAAATTTGGGTTTCCTAACTACCATCGTTCCAAGCAATGTGTTAAGATGAACTAAAGTAAGATGGCAAGACCTGCAAGAAAAGGAAACTGGTGCATATTGTTTATCTTGAATAAATAGTGGCAATTTGTCCTACATACAGAGCGTATATATTATAACAGTTTTGATTACACGTGGGAAGATTTTGGTTAAAAATAATCTTTACTAGTTGATTTTTTTTGTTTTATTAAATTTTTATCAATAACCTTAAAGCTTAAAGTAACTGGTGATATCGGGCCTGTAAAAAAATGTATAAATGTAAAAACTAAAAAAATATTTAACAGTTGTTAACGTTAGTAAACCGTATTCCTTTGTACTTCATTCCACTTTATTCAATATGTCAGGACCGGTTTCGCTCATTACGAGCATCGTCAACTGATAAGAAATATAATTTAACAATGCTATTTATACAAAAATGAACAGTTATAAACAACAATTGGCATTGAAAAGAAAATACCAATTACATTAAAAGTGATTCTAAAATAGCACCAAATTAAAATGTTTAACACATCTAACATAATTAAAAAGTCATCTCAGATTGATTAATAAAAACTTATGTTGAGTTACCTCCATTACACAATGAGGGTTGACATGGTGCGACCCGATTACCACAAGGTTCTATGTGAATTTTTTTGGTGAAAGAAAAATAACAATGTACACCAATAATGGTATTTGGAAGACTGCCGCATTGTTACTTATGTTTCGTCAAAAAATTTCACATAGTGTCTTGTAGTATTTGGCTCGCGATGGATTAAGACAAAAATATCTCTTATAAATAAATCGAATAATATATTCATGAATTTTGAATCTGTACCCATATTTTTTTAAACGTCTCTCTTATTCTTGTCACATTTTAAATTCTCTTACTTTTATTTTTAACGCTAGATAATTTATAGTTTTCTATTTTACCAGTATTTGTAATACAAATTTCACTGGTTAAAAAAATGTTGAAGAAACGACTTTCCATCAATTAAACATGAGTCGATAAACAAGTGAAATAACAACTAAATCAATTTAAAATGTTGAGGATAATAAATACAGTTTTCATGTAAAATATCGTTTGAAATTATTGCTTCATATTTTTTGAATGTTTTAAATTTACGTTATTTACTTTGAAATTTCTAAAAATATGTTTACTTATATCGCTACATCTTGCAATAAGTATCAAGAGGCTAATGTAAACAAAAAAGCTCAAGTTTTCTTTTACGTTTACATGGTAAATGCCTTATCCATGTTGGAAAAGCTTTTCTGCACAAAAAGCTATGGCAACTATATTTTCAGTAGCTAACAGCCTATTTTACCATACACAACATGGGCATGGAAATTTAAAGTATTTTTGGCATTTTGAATTCGTAATTTACAAAGAAATAGGTTTTTGAATGAGGTTTTCATACGAGCTTTCCTGTTAGCAAGCCTCCAAGACAGCGCTTCATAAAATTTTCAATCTCTGATTAAAAACAGAAAAAACTTCTCCGGGGACAATGTTATAATCATAATAAGATACAACACAATACAACACAAAATCATGGTCTTAATTTTGTCACGGTTTTGCCCACTGTCAAGTATGATACGAACTTAGAGTCTTCGACAAGATCATCCGTTATCTTTTTACAATCCCAGCGATGACTTATATTGAAGGTTTTTGCAGTTGTTTTTCTTCTAAAAGTCTTAAAAAGGAATTACAACATCATCTTAATCCTGTAATATAAAATATGATTTTATAGCTTATCTGTGGTTGCATTTTAGAGTGTTAAATATAATAGTATGAAAGAACGCATTGATTAACGCATAAATTTAAAAAATGAAGCAAAATAAGTTAGTTTTATTTATGATCTACCAGGAAATAAAATTATACAATATGAGTAAACATTTTAACTTCATTATATCGTGTTTTAATTTGGTCATGAAATAATATATTCGTCAAGTTGTTTTGGTCACCCAATAGAGTGTGTTATATCTTATAATAAATAAAAAGTGTTACAACAATCAAATTTATAAAGAAACACACAAGGTACATACAACTGAGAAATATTTAAAACAGCAAAAGTGCTTAGAAGTAAAAACACATTTAGTATCATAAGAAATCCACATTTCATAAAAATAGCTAGCAGGGATGGTTGAATTATTTTATATTTAACCTGGTTTTAAATTTGAATCGTTCAAATTATTGTTTTGTATTATAATTATTCGTATTTTTTTAGTATAAATATAAAGTTATAAAGTTATTATACCTTTGCGTTTTATTAAAAAATTAAAAATATTTAATAATTAAATAAAATATTAAATAAAAAAATATATTTACCTACTCAGTTATTTCTGAATTTACAAAAATTGTTATGTTCTAAATAAAAAAATCATTTAAAAATTTTGAAGGACAATACTTTTAATTAGCATCCTCAAACCAATTGTTAGTCTGAAGACGTTTCTTAAATAGGCAAAGCACTTGTAACAATTTAATTTAATAATGAAAAAAAAAAATCGCAAAGTTCCGCCGAATCCATCACAAGTAAAACACACTTACATTTATTGTTGACGTCATTTTAAGCTTCTGTACGTCTACACAGTTTGAAACGTTATTCATTAATATGTTAGTGCGTGAAACCAGATACCATTGAAAATGTTGATGTGTTTCCAAAACCGATTATTTTTAAAACTGTTTTGAAGAGTGAACAAAAAAAAATGTTATTTATTGTTTTAAACAATTGCAGTAAACCTTCAACAGTAAATAAAAAAAACTGGAGCAAATTAATATGTGACAGATAGAGTAAATTTTTTTTTTATCGGGTGTAAATATTTGCTTTTACACTGTTCACAGTATCCATTCAATTCACATGCTATCAGTTATTTTTATCAATGTTTAACGTGTAAATACAAGGCATTGTGGCAACAAAAAATGCAATGATAGCATAACAAGTTATCGGGTTTGTGGTTAAATGGTCAACGTGGTTTACTACAGTTGCGATTCTCATGGGTACGAACCTCAGAACAAATAATTTGAAAAAATATTTTTCAATCAATTCATGGGTTTCTTTCAAAATGCATAGATTCCTGCTATATGTGAAATTGTCTATCTTAATTGTATTTTCATTTACTTGGCAGAACTTTTTTATAATATGGTGAAAAAATATCACTGTAATTTAGTTCTATATTTTTTATATGCCTTCAGAACTAAAAGTAATATCCGCGTTAGCCTAAATATGTATCAAAAATTTAAAATATTAATTAATAATTCTAGAACTAAAATGCGTTGATATTTTTAATCTTATTTTAAATTCTGTTCCACTCATTCAATCCTCAAAACGAAACGAAGTGAGAGCGGTTACCTTACCACTAGTTCTGTTCTTGGTCTATTCTTTTATCCCCCATTATTTTTGAGTAAACAAAAGGTTGAGCAATTGAGTAACATACAGTTTTCGTAGAAAACTTCCCTTCAGATAAGCTCCAATAGAAGTTTATAGTTTGTACATTGTTACAGGTCTTGGTAAAAAAAGGTAAAAAAAAGTT
This sequence comes from Himalopsyche anomala, assembly GCA_031772345.1. NCBI lineage: Eukaryota > Metazoa > Arthropoda > Insecta > Trichoptera > Rhyacophilidae > Himalopsyche > Himalopsyche anomala. Next base: position 21,895,575 of record CM062833.1, on the reverse strand, counting down.
TATGCATTGAAAGTCTTTGACTGAACACTTTTCCATGATCCTAATTATTTATGGTTAGAACTGTCGATGCCAATCGGAAAAAAATATTAATATTCAAAAAGTATTTCATTTAAAATATATTACTAAACTTTTAAAATATGATTCAAATAATATAAATAAGAAGAGGGTTGCTTCTGGAAGAATTTTTTTTTATTGATCTATGAATTATTTTTTTTAACGTACGTTAAATATAAATAACGTTTTTATCATTTACAATCTAGCCCTAATCGAATACTGAAAAATGAACCAATGTATGCTTAAAAGGAACTGAAGTGATTAAATATATTGTATTTAAATACTTCCGGGAGAACAATCAAAATTATTCACAATTGGAACGTACGTGAAAAGTATTATCATAGTTTCCCATGTTTTCACAGTATTGAACATAAGTATTAAAACAATCAATTGATTGTCTTTATTAACAAATATTGATTAAAAGATAGAAATAATAAACAACATTTCATCCGCGAATGATAAAAAGATTAATGGTAATTATTAATGATTAGGAAATTCACGATGAAAACAATTGTAAATTAACTAATTCTTTTTTGCACACTGCTTTTTAATTAAAATGTTTGAATATATAAAGATCACATTTACAATAATTTTATATACCAGTTTTGTGTCAGTTTCATCGAATTAAATTGAAAGTTTGAAATAAATATTGAAGAGACCCATAAAAATGTCACTTCTTATAAAGTTGTTAGTTTGTAATTTGCTAGGATTTGTTGCAGCATACTCGGCTGCTAAATACACAACTGTGATACGTAAGTTATATAAATGTAATATATTATTAGATGCCACATGTAATAAAATGAAAATGCTCTGATTTGAATTAATTTATAAATAATTTTGGAAAAAAATAGCGACTTCATTAGGTTACTGATGTGAAACATAAATAATGCAAAATGTTTCATCGCAACTTTTCTTCAAACCTAACAACTTTTTGTCTCTGCGCTGTGGGTTCGTGAACATTCAAATCAGGGCAGCAGATGTTAGGCTTGTGGTCAGGATACTATTCCGTTTGACAAACGAATTGCTGTGACGTTTACAAAATGGCCGCACGCAATTCAATAATGCGGCATTGCAAGAGTAGAAAAACATCAAGGAGATTGGTTGCAATTTAATATAATGGCGCATGCCGGATGTGCCACTGAAATTTGGTAACCGTATTACATGGCTACAGATATTCATCTTTTTGACTTTCAGTGTTTCTCAACATTTTACAAACACCGCTGCTTTCATACGATATTGCTATTAAAATGCCTGCTAAAGAATGGGTAGTTAATTTTGCTAGTACAAATACCGGAGTTTATTGAACAAGCTTATTTTATTTGAACTGACATTTATTTGGTAACATTTCATTTACAAACAGAAAAATGTGTCTATATTAAAGACTATTGATTGAAGGTCCTTCCTTTATCAAATTTCAATATAAAACTTTAATTCATCAAATTTTATGCAAATTTTCATGCCTGAAGATTTTTAAGGCAAAACTCAGTTGATAAGAGACACAAAGTAGGGATATTTACACGATTTAAATTAATATTCTAAATGATATGGCGCGTTATAAAAATAGTCCCTTTATTTTATAATAACTGTGTTACTTAAAACATTGCCACTATAACTTAATAACGATAAATTTTCAATCCCGGGAATGAAAGATTGCAAATGCCGAAATTCAGAGATCACAAAAGGAGTCCGGGATAGGCTACTCTAAAGATCCTATCCCGGAGATAAAAGAAAACAATGAAAAAATCTTTTTATACTTTGAGCTTAATATTTTTTACAACTTCAACTTATTCAATTGCATGAAGTGACTTTTGTGCAGGTCAAATAAAAGCTACTACAAAACTACTGTTTTTTCGTATTTGAGTGAAAGATATTTTGAATACGCGTTACATAATTTGGCAAATACCGCGAATCTCTTTCGAAGAAAGAACCATGAAAAGGTGTACAATTTTTAAAAGTGATAAGTACGTAATTGATTTCAGCACCAATGCTTATGCCAAAACGACTAAGTAACAATAAGATCGATACTGCCGAGTGGAATGACATCCAAAATATGTTACCTTATTAAATTTTTTGTAAATCAAAAAAAAAACGCTTAAAATATTGTTTGATTACTTTACTCATATTTATGTTCTCAATGGTTTAATCATACATAATTTAAAAAAATACGTATACCAAGAACTTGTTTAATTTACAATATTTAATATATTCATGGCGTTGCTTATAGATTTTGTTTCACAGAAAAATGCAGTTGACATGTTCAATATTGAAAAGTTTCATTTGAGTTGGGGTAATTTTAGAGCAATCACAATTATTTCACTGGATAAATGCTCAAACTCATCTTCGGCAAAAGTACCAGATATATTTGCCTTAACGACTTCAGATAACATTATTTTTATTAACATCGATTTTTTTTACAGCGCTTCCCAAAAATGTAGATCTAAATAATTTAGATCAATATCTAGTAAGTAACACATATGCTACGGATTTGCGAGGCTCGGATTGCAAACGTCCGTGTGTGCGAGGGCAGAATCGAGTTTGCTACGACAGGTTCTACGTTGAAAATTACTCTGCCATGGGACCGTAAGTATTTATCTGAAAACTATAAAATAGTAATTATTTTCTACATTGAACTCAAGTTTAAAATGTGGATTTTTATAGTGATCAGAAACAGTTAAATAAATAATTTATATTTTTTATTTATAAACTTTTTTTACCTTCCTTTTTTATTTTTGTGCTTCATTAATAATTGTTTGAAAACTTGTATTATAGTGCATGCGGTAACTGCTCTAGAGGTGTTTTATCTGATTGTAATTTGCCACAATGTGTTCCTTCAGATGGGATTGAAAAATCTATTATAACAATGAATAGACAGGTGCCAGGACCTCTGATCGAAGTAAGACGAAAAACAAAAAAACTTATATATTTTAATATAAAATAACGAATCTTTGCTGTTGAAAAATATGATATATAAAATAAAGACCACATTCGAACAAAATATATCGGAAAACGATTCACAGATAAACATTAAACGATCCCATAAATATATTTAAAAATTAAGATTTCGACTGAAGATGCAACGTAATCTGAATATAAAAGTTCAATCGTTCTCATTTTGAGTTTCGCCTTTGAGCATCTTCAGTTAGTGACAACACATGTTGGAATGCTTAATTAAAATTTGAAAGATTTAAATAAAAAAAATATATTTGTATCAACATATCACGTGACATAATTAATGAACGATTTTTAAGCGAAACCTATATGTTTTAGCTTCAAAAATTATTTTATTTTATTTTGTATAATAATGAGTAATCGCTGTGAGCTATAACTAAAACATGTTGTGCTTTCGAAAAATCTGAGGCTTGGTGTTAAAGGTTATTTATGTTTCAGGTTTGCCAGAACGATTTAATTGTAATCGATACTTTGAATCTCTTGCATTCTGATACATTCTCAATTCACTGGCACGGAATGTTGCATAAACGAACACCTTATATGGATGGTGTGCCGTATGTAACTCAATGTCCCATAACCCCATTAGCCACCTTTCGATATGCCTATTTTGCCGAGGACGCAGGAACTTACTTTTATCATTCCCATTCAGGTACGTAGACATAATAAATAAAAATATGACCCGTTTAAACAACACACTTAATGTTAGTGCCAAAATAATGCCATAATATTGCAAACGCAAATATTTCCGGTATCTGTGTTTGAAAAATCAAAGGAATCAGAAAGAAGCTGGACAGTAAACCATCTTTCTTATACAGTGGAACCTCTCATAACGAGTTTAATTGTTCTGTAATCTTACTCGTTATGTGAAACACTCGTTATGCGAAGCAATTTTCTCCATATAAAACAATGTAAAATACAATAATGCGATCCATGCCAGAAAAAAATCATTTTTTATATTTTTAACGTGTATTAAAGTAAAATTATATACTTATAAATTACCAATGAGCGTAACAACCTGGAATGTGATTTCGATTGGCAAAAAACGATAAAAAATTGACTAGTTTATTATTTATTACTAATAATTAATTATTTTTTACTAGCATACATTTGTTTTTGCCGACGATTCAAAATTTGGTGAAAATGTGACAGCATTATCATTGAATAAATTTGTAAAACGCATAGCCACCTCCTTAGTAGCGTGATGTTTCTCAATGTACGATGCAACAGTTTCACATCCTTTCAGCTTTTCTCTTATTGCGCCAGAGATTGTTGCTCGGCTACATCCTTCTCCTCCACTAACAAACTCTCCTCCACAACTTATTGCAGTGAAAAACAATGCACCTCCATTAGCTTTTCGGTGGTCAGCTCTTGACTGTACTATTTCACAAGCTTATCAATATTGCTGTTATCCACCTTCAGTCCCATGGTATTGGCCAAAGATACAATCTCGTTAACTGTAGATTTTACAAACCCCTCAAAATCACATTCGACAACGCTCCTTGGCAATGCTTCTTCCAAACTGAAGTGAGGGTTCTCTTGATAAGCCCTTCCTACGCCTTGTTAATCATTTTGATGCAAGCAACGATGTGAAAATGATCTTTCCAATACTCACTGCGTCACTCGTTATGCGAAATATCAATCGTTAAGGGAGCATTTTTTTACAATCTGTTTTGCTCGTTATGAGAGGTTCCATTGTATTTATATAACGCAACCGACTTTTCAATAGAAGCGAAGTTTAAATAACTCCAGGAAGGATTTAAATTATTGTAGTTCAGTAGGAAGTAGCCGTCGCATTTACTCGTAATCAATGAAGAATGAATTTGAATAGGTACTATTTTATTTCTATAAAAAATAAATTTTAAATAAAATACAATAATAATAAAGTAAATTCATATAGGTATCCAACGCTACAGTGGAGCATATGGAGCCTTGATTGTGAAACAGCCGACAATCCTTGATACGGTAGCCAGCACGTACGACAGGGATGAGCATGTAGTCATTGTCAGCGACTATAATCACGAAGCAGCAGAACTTTTCCTGATTGGACTTCCAACAAGGCGTCCAGGACTACTCCCAGAAGCCGTTCTGATCAATGGCAGGGGAAGATATTTTGACGTTAGTTGAATATTAATGAATATAATCAAATCTCATCCATACCAAACACAATTAAAACCATTTATACTTATCACATAACTTACTGTAAAATTAATTTCGTCATCTATTTTATTACACTGATTGTGTCGTTAATGGTGACACCTCCTTGAGAAGTATATTCAGCCTAACATTTGAAAGATTATTTATGAATAAAGTTAACATTTTAAGTTGGTTTAATTTTAGTTACTGGTGGATAGTCATTATTTTAAAATATTAAAACTCATTTATTTCTTTATTTATTTATTAATATATATATTTAACTAAAAATTGCTTCTAATAAATATTCAATTCATAAATTACAAAAGTAAGGTAAAGGTTTTTTTGTTTTGCTGGACGTAGTAAAGAAACAAAATACAAATAATAATAGTATAAACTACGATAAATTTACTTTACTATAACAAATTGGTGTTTGGTATTTGGAAGGTTAAATCTCATAGTAATTGTTTTTTACAGTGTTGATTCATCTTTCATATTAAAAATTGTATTTACTAATAGTTCATTCCTGTTGGTGATCATATAGATTTCTTAAAACTCTAAGTCTAAACCCTAAACTCTAAGCTCTGTTTATTCTTAACATTTTATTGTTCACTCAATAGAAAACTTTATTATTCGTGAACTTATTTTTAGGATTCCTCACATACTTTGATGTTTTTTTTTTCAGAACGCTACTCAAACATTTACTAACACACCGTACGAAACATTCTACGTGCAGCAAGGTCTTAGATACAGGTTCAGGATAATAAGTGCCTCTAGTACTGTTTGTCCAATTCAAATTCAGGTAATTGAACTAATCGTTTGCATGTATATATTATATATTCCAAGCATAGTAGTCTTATAGCGTTTTCTCTACGCTAAACAAAAACCCGGAATCATAAGTTCATATCCTGGATTTATAGATTTTATAGATATTTTCCTATTTTTATACATATTTTCCTTTGCCTCACCTTTTCTATTAAGTCAAAATGTATACAAAAATCTACCGTGAACTGATAATATAGCATATATTTCTGAACTATAATTGTATCCAATAATTTTAAAATTACGTTTATTTAGCTTAAACTATTGTAAGATTACATACATTTTCCAGATACCATAAAGTTATAATAAACTGTCGTTAAGTAATAATATTTTTTTCAGCTATCAAAATAGTCCAAATCTCAAAATAGTACGCAATTTAATAATACCCACCTTTTCAAATCACTATGCATTCCCGTAAATGATCTTTCAAATTTCCTTGTATTGATAATCACGTGTAATTTTAAAGTCTTGCAAAAATTGTTATTTTGTATGTTATTACTTTTCCAATTCAAGTATCAAACTATAAGCAAAATGATTCCAGATCCATATGAATAATTTTAAACATAGTGATGTTATATTTTATTTTTAAACATACACGATACACTTTTTAACCGGGTGTCAGCTAAGATTCATCCAAGCACCAGATTTTTGAAAGATAACGAAAGGCTAAATCAAATCTTTGTGATTGACAAAGCATACGAAAATGTACATAATTTGAACTATTTTAATCAATTTAAGGTATTAAACTGAACGAATTTGAGTCAAAGGAAAGTAACAAAACTTAAGTAAGTGCTCAAAATCACAAAGATTCAATATCTTAAAAAATAAATTGTGATAATTTATTTCTGTATAAAGAAAACATGTAGCTTGGAATGCAATATTAATAAAACAATTGTTGCAGATTCAAAACCATAGAATGACAGTTATTGCAACTGACGGGACAAACGTCAATCCTGTGACCATCGATACTCTAGTCATATTGACAGGAGAACGTTATGACGTTGTAGTGACAGCAAACCAAGGTGCCAGAAGTCCAGGATTGTTTTGGTTCCACGCCAAGTCTATTGGAGCTTGTTTGCCGAGAAGAAATTTCCAGGTAAATTTCTTCACGAATCAATTATACTGAAATAAATTTAAAGTTGATTTATTTTAACAAATATTTTTCATAAAATTTTTAAACCATTTAGTTAAGAAAAGAAAAAAATAATTATTAATATAGCATATATTGGTTTAAAAAGATGCTCACTACATATTTTCATATATTTTAACATCGTCATTACTGTTGGAAAATATAGTATAAAATGTATTTAATCAACTTTATATATTTCCCGGAACGGAAAACATCTCTAAAATTGAAACCAATTTTCTTTGAATAAACCTATATTTGTTATCGTTCCGAGAAACACTAAAGTCAATTTAATACATAAAATACTATAACTTTCAATATAAATTAGGATGTGAGGGTGATGAGACGATTTCTTCGTAGTCATTATTTATATTTAAGTTAATATAAATTAAACAATATTTTGATAAAGGAAAAATCCGAAATAACTATCCAACAAATATAAACTAATATATTTTGAAAAACAAAAACATTTTTTTCATCTTATTACAATGATGTTCTAGTTAATGCCATTTCAATCAATGACAAATTTTTCAATTAAAATTTAGAGGTCTTGGACATGATGGGTATTTTTTCAGCAAAACTTTTTTTTGTTAATTATATTTGCAAAATTATTTCTTTAAATTTAAAAATGACAAAATGGAGGATCAACTCTCTCAGCAAAAAATATTTAAGTAGAAATGGTGCGGATATACTCAAGTCTCACAAATTAATCTCAAATAAATGTTATTTAAATTACAGACTGCTGTTATTTCATACCAAACAAATAGTTTAATTGGATCTGTACCTCCAAATCTTCCTAGCTTTACTGGATATACTCAACAAGTGGTAAGAAGTTTCCTGTTTTTTTTGTTGTTGCTTATATTGTGTTTGATTTAAAGCGCCCCAAAGAAAGAAAAAAATAAATGACTGTACCACAAAGTAAAAAAAAAAAACACTTATCGTATCACTCGCTTATAACTTTTAGCCAACAACTTATTAACATTATTAACATTGATTAATTATTACACACATAAATTATTAACATTGTAATTAAAGTCTAATCATATTTGGGTCAAATAAAACTTAGTACCCAATAGTAAGAACTATCATTTTTACACGTATTTAAATGAAGTTTCAATGCGTGGTCGAGTGGTCGACGTCGCTTCGGTGACGGTATTCACAAACTTCATTCCTAGTTTAATAGATTGTTTTTCAATAAATGTATAGATTTCTGACCAAAATCATGGATTTCTGTGGTGTCTGAATTTTATTACCCCATCCGGTCCTTAAAAAATTATGTAGTGAGCGTGATTAACTACATAATTACTAATTCAATTCTAGCCTTCCTTACCCTCAAATCATTATAATCCCTTAAAAAGATGCTGGGTAATTGAGCATCAAGCAGTTGTCTTATAAAAAGTTTACGCTCCCTTAAAACTTAATATACTTCACATTGGGAGCAGACACGGTTAAAATGTATAAATTATTTACTTGACTACTTTTATCATTGGTGAAATGAGTTACATTAATCAAAATTAGAAAAACATAACATAAAACAGGTTTCAACTTATTTTTTTTTTCATAATTTGCATGTTCTAATCATTTAATTGAAGTATTTGAATGAGAAAATTGTTAAATCAGCACCAATTTTAATTTCACATACAACACTTCGCTGTCGATTTTGTAATCCATATCCGCTTGCAATGTAGAGTAAATTGCCTCCTAATGGAGGAATCTCAGCATAAGCTTGTCAATTCATTCTCATTATTTTTTACTCAGTTGATCAGGCTCTCTTTTTAAAGAGAGTAAGAATAGAAAGTTGGGGACTAGTATAGGAAAAGTAATTTACCAATCGCTCCCACTATGTCAGTTTATTATCAGGATTTGAGATTAGGAATAAATTTTATGACCCACGCCTTCAAACAGATATCGTTAAGTCAATTGAAAAAATCTGTTCGTAAATGGACTTAAAGCTGTGAAATCCGTCACGTAAGCCAACAACGATAACCACTGCGCCACGGTCCAGATTCATTTGTAAAACTTATAAATGTAATATCAACAATTTTATTCAAGACTTTGAACGATCATGTCGCTCCGTGCGGAGGAAACCCTAACAACATCTGTGTAGAAGACTTGAAGGCACCAGAAGGTCCTGACAACTATTTAGGTGTCCCCGATCAGAAATTCTACATGACATTTACAGTCAAGCCTATGGTTACAGCTCCGTTTTTCAACAATAGAACTTACACACCATTTTTCAGTAAATATATACATAATATGATAGTATATTTATAATAAAATTCTACTATATTGAAACATTTATTGTAATCTGTCATTTTTCTAATTTACTTGTTAGGCTCTAAATACGCAATTTAATATATTTTATTTTAAAGATATCTTCAACCAGAACATCTTCTTGGGCACAGTGAACGATATATCAAACATTCCTCAACCATCACCTTTACTCAGTCAGCTTGGAGAAGCTGACTTCTCAAGATTCTGTGGGGTGGACAAACCTGCGTACTGTAACTCTATGCAAATTTGTGTTTGCAGTAATATGCTGAATGTCACCCAAAACGCTCTCGTTGAAGTCGTGTTGATTGATTCTTCACCAGGTGGATATATTTTTTTTACATAAACAGTACGCAATAATATGAAAACTATGCTTGCTGATAAATTTTAGAATTAAACGTTTAAATCTCAATATAACATTGATAGGTGAATTTTTTAAAGTGATTTTCAATGTATTGTCAATGAGTAAAGTATTCACTTTTAAGGTGTTCACTGTCAATACTTGGTGGAATGGCATTATAATAAAAATAATAAAACATTTTTAGTACTTTTTCCACTTAAAAATGTATTTGATCAGGACCGGTTTCGCTCCTCACGAGCATTATCAACTGATAAGGAAAATAAATTAAACAGTGCTATTTACACAAGTTGAATTGAAATAAAGGGTGTAAGCAATTACTAACAATTAAAAGGATTTACAAATTACATTATAATTACACAAAATTAAAATTAAAATGCTTAACACCTATAACATACAATTAAAAAATCATCAATAATAAGTGGCAAATAATATCAATTATAAACACAATTAAAATTTGGGAAATTTTAGACAAAATGAAACTACATTACTAAAGTGAATAAATTAATGATGATTTAGTGTTATTTAGTGAGTAAAGTATTATTCAGTGGTCCAGTTAAAAATATACAAAATTAAATGCTTACTTATTAAATATTACAATGGTTGTAAAAAACAACAATTTTTATAATTTTAATTGAAGTACAAAACTTATTTTGATCTTTTTACTTAAACATTTTTTTTTAAATGTATATACTAATTTTTAGGCTTTAATTATTTTTATTTTCGAGAACTGAAATTTTAAATTTCCAATTGCCGTTTTGTATTTGGGATGGATGACTTTTATCGAAATGCTTTCGCTGAGCAATCAATTAAACCAGTACCTACTGCGGTATTTACTAAAATTTTGAATTTACTAAAATTGATTTTGAATTTTGAATAAAAAAACTAACGCGTATATATCTATTTTAGATGTATCAACTGTCATACATCCAATCCATTTCCACGGATTCAAGTTCACTGTGTTGTCGCAAGGACAGTTCCTTAGCCCTGGAAACCCACTGACTGTTCAAAGGATAAAAGAATACGAAGCTGCTGGGCTATTAAAGGGAAATAATACGGATCCTGCCGTCAAGGATACAGTTGGAATTCACAGCCAAGGCTATACCGTCATCAGATTCAAGGCCGATAATCCTGGTAATTAAGTAACTTATAACACAAAAAACAGGATTAATAATATATTTTTTTATGTATTGTAAATTGGACTAAAGTACAAAAAACTAATTCAAAAAATGACTTTAATGGTATTCATAAATGTAAGCTGAAAAGTAAGTCATTTGAAAAAAACACAGCCATATACAAAGTTTAATTATTCACAATCAATATGAAAACGAGTGAAATGAAAATGTTTCTTCTTCCAGGAAAATGGTTGGTGCACTGTCACGTAGAGGATCACATGGTGTTTGGTATGAGTGTTGTTTTGAATGTTGCTGGACAAGTTCCACCAATCCCCAGAAAATTCCCGACTTGTGGAAATTTTTTTTAATACTCGGCCATTCATTGCTCAAGAACAAGCCACTTTCATGATTTCAATGATGTTTGATGGTGCATTTTTCCAATAGGAATAAGCCTTCTATCAATTATTCTTATCGTAACATATCAAAAATTTATCAATATTTAATATGATTTAATAAATAAATACACTTGGTTTTCATAAATCATTATTATTCAACTATTTATTTGAGTTGTATAGGTTAAATTATTTATTCTTTAGCTGTAATAAATTATTTATTTCTAAAAATAATAAATACTTATTTTATTTCTACCTTTAAGCCTTCTTATTTAAAAAAAATGATTAGAGGGAACATTGTCTACGACTCTTTTTATACATGGAATGTTTTTGCTACTGAATTAAAGCTTATGTTATAATAATTCATCAAACAAAAAAAATACAAAAAGTTTACAATAAAGATAAAATAAATATTTTTGACTAATGCAGGTATATTATGCTATAAACATTCCGGGCTGCGGTATGTATAGTTTACTGCATATTGTGTGGAGCACATGTGACCCATGCATAATATGCATTGTCCAATTTATACATCATAATTAAGCAAAATATTTTGCTTTATATGTTTTGGTATCCTACAAAGTGCAATACAATTTTTTCACATGTAAAGCAACTGATTGTTAATATATCTCTTAATCACAGTTTATAATTATTATCAATATGAGAAATAAGCAGATTTACTTTGTAGTTGAAATTTTTGTGTAACTTTTAATCAATCATCATTGCGAAGTGTAACGTATTCCGAATATAATATTCACTTAAATATTTACATAAATGATGCAAAAGTTTTCAAAACCTGGGCTGTGAAGTCGGGTAAAAAAAACAATTCGACTCCAACTCCAAATTGTTTTTTTCATTCATTTACGTTTAACTTACATTTTATGTATACCATCAAAACATTCTTGGTACAAGAATAATTTTAGTATTAATATTTGATGGGGAAAAAATCCGATTTTTTTCACACCAAATCTGAATAAAACACACATATCCACGACACCCGACTTGGGCATCCAGTCCCTCACCCTTTTTTTGATCCCAGGATTCAGATTTTTTTCATAATTCGGGCTTTTGGTGTCCCAAGACTGATCACTTACCATTTTTTAAGGAAAAAGTATCAACTTAACAAATTATATAGTTATTTTCAATTCAGAAACCTTCTTCTTTTAATTCCTTAGTTTCAATACGGTCACGTATGCCAGTGAAATACTGGTTTCAGCCCTATTGAGTTGTATTAAGCTTTTCTTAAATGTTATAGTAAATCCCAAAATATCAGTATTGGTACTTAGACAATCACGGGATTACGGGATCACCAAATTGTTCGGGGTCCCAGGATTTTGAGACTTCTGATTCCGGGAATGGAGCCCTATTCCCAACTTCGAACTTCAGCCATAGAAAAACATTTCTAAAATTATTACATGTCTAATTTTATCAATAATTTCATTTTACATGAAAATAATTTGCTTTTCGTAAAATATTATTAAATGACAGTGTTATAAGATTGTAATATTTTCCTCTAGAGTAAATTTAGTGTTTATATCTTTTTAATGGCTTTGAAACTATCGGACACCATAAACGCATATCCGTGTAAAATGCAGCTTCACAGATGGATGCAGCGATCGCAAACACTCCGATGCAATTTTATTGCAGCAGCCGCAGAGGCAATGGAATGGTGCAGTCATTGTCCGTATATCCAGTACTGCAATTTCAGCTTTTCGTTTTGCAGCAGGTTCGTTTTACTGTAACCGCTGTGACGTCATACCAGCCGTGTTGTACCACGTGACGTTAAATACAATGATCGAAGGGTAATATAGGAGAATCATTATTACTATTGTTTTCATTAAGCATTGTTGTATTAATTGAACTTGTTTGTATATTTACTCATTATATTAATTAATTTTAATTCATTATTTTATTTTTATAATAAAACTAAATAATTACAAATATTAATGTGATTCAATATTGTTTCAACTATTTTGCTAATCACTTTGAATGTGTCCACTGTGTATCGACAATTATTGGTGAGAAAGCATTATGCAAAAAAAAAAACTCTGTCTGAGTCGACATCATTTATTTTATTTAATCAGAGCCGAGCCAAACAATGTTTCATTTTAAGAAAGTACTTTACTATACTAGATTAACTTCACTAATGATTCACTATTGAAATGCTTTGTACCATTGTTTTAAAATTCTTTAGCTCTTATCTGTATCGACTGTGGAAAGGAAAAAGGACGTAACCCACACAAATTCAATTTTACAGGAGGCGCTAAAAACGTGTTTTGATGATTTTGTGACATATGCAAATTATGAATTATACACAACCTTGAAGTGCACGGATACTTCTAAACTGGTGTTAAATTGACATAATCTAATATTAATTAAAGAAATTGTCTCGGAAAAACCTTTATTTCAGTGTTTTTTCTTGGTTTTAATTTTTTACAAGGTCACCTTTTTCTAACTTAAAAGCTAAATTTAGATACTTATTCGGCATTTTCAGCTTCCATCCTTTTGATAGAATGTATGTCAAGTTGTATACATTGTGATTATCGAAAAACAGCTGTTTTAGAAAATTGAGGGTTACGTCCTTTTTCCTTTCCACAGTCGATATGTATTTTAAAAAAAAACAAAAGAAAACTCAAAGGTAGAACTTTCGTATTTTTAATCACCATAAAAAGAACAATCGTGAATATGGAAATAGCCTACATAATCTTAAATAGTAAACTACTATCGACTGCAAGATGAATTTTATGTGATGACTACGAAAAGTAAAAACTTTTGTTTTGGCTTTTTCGCAAAAAAATCGATTTTACCCTTCTTTCTTATACCTTATGGTAAAATACATATTCATTATTCGTATTGTTTCAATACATGTCTTGGCTGCACATGCTAAGCCATTATAATCTTTATTTGAACAGATCAAGCTGGAGTTTTTGGCAACCATAAAAAACATGGGCTATCATAAAAGCAATAGGATTTTTTATTGAGTAACCTATAGTTGATTGTGCATTCTAATTGTTGCATTTGTATATAGATACTGTAGGTTGAATGCCTCTAATACTTTAATGCTTTTCAGTACTAAGTGTTTTTGGATAAAATTATATTAAAAAACTATCAAAAAACATTTCAATTAATTTTTCTGCAATCACAGCCAACCATTATATATGAAAATATTTTTTTATTTAATAGTAAAAAATCATGCATTTAAGGGTTAATAGTGACAGATTATCCTATTTTTATTTCCAAATACCCAACTTCAGGGACATTGTGTCTTGGGAGAGAAAAATATTTTTGCGGCTACTACCTATTAATGAAGTGCAACCAAAAAGTATAAATATATATTTTTGTTTCTGTGTTACACAAAGAGGTTGTTATCACAAGAGCAATTTTATTCCGAAGAAACTCGGGTTGGTAAAACAAAGAAAAGATACGTTTGGTACGTTTGTTATAGTGTCACTGGGTTTGCACTTGGGCTCTCCTGAGAATGCATTTCAATGCATTGTTATAGGAAAAATAAAATTTCTACGTGTGTTTTAAAATCAATTGTGATGAAAGTATAACATCACAGTGTAAAAGGACTTTTACTCTCGGGGTATTTTATCCTTATAAAATAAATATTTTTCATTATTATCAAACCATTTTTCAGAAAAAAATAATAAAACAACATAAAACTGTATTAAAATTGAATAAATATATTATAAAAACAATTCTGGTTTACGATTAAGAGTCGCAACACCTAAACAACAACTTTGCTTTGAAAACAGATACCTGCGGGGGATACTAGGGCTACGGTGGTTTGACTTTACCAGAGCACCATATTACGCACAAAATAAAAAAAAGGCACGATGGAGCTGGCCTGGGTGTGTTCTGTAAATACCCAAAGAGAGGCCTAAATCTTACTTGGCTCTTCTGTCTGAAGGCCACTGATGAAAATATAAAGCATCCATTGGTGACTAAGACGTCCACCGCGTGGCCATTCGTAGTCACCCGCGTGAATTATTTGAAACAATAATTGACATGTTTGGCTTCATATAAGCGAAAGTCATTATGAATTGCTGGTAGTTAAATAACTTATTTTAAAGAATAATTTTGGATTTGATCTACTACTTTTATTAATATCACTTATCACCGTATGTGGGTGTGAGTAGACCACCACCATTAATTTATGAAGATGGTCACCCGCAGCAATCAAAAACAGAGCTACAGGATGCTGGGATAACCTGGGAGAAAGCAATAAGCTTGCACTAACGAAGAACAATGTCAAATTTTAATTAATTTAATTTTGAGACCTAAGACGTGGTGTTTGTGATGTCAACTGTGACTTTAAAAAATCTTATCAAGTTAATTTTGTATGATCTTTCAACATCAAAATATTTGACGCATTGGATTAGGATAAGAATAAAAATAAAGAAATAATTTATTTATTTTAAAATAATTAGACACGATATGAAAATGCTTATTAAATTACTATTTTTAATAATATGATATGTTGTATATTATATTGTAGGTATAGCATACAATAATTCCATGATATATGAGAAACATCCCCGAAATATTGTATTTGAAATGATAACAGCCACATCTGGATCATTATTGTGGTTGTATTGTAGAATAGGCCATATGTTGGACCCATACCTAATGTGGGCTTACTTGGACCGCTGTATTGTTAAAAAGTAATAAGGTTTCTAGTAAAAATAAACTATTATTTGGAAACGGATACTTACACATAATATGTGACCTGTATAACATTTGCATTGATGTGAAAAATCTATTTAGAGCAATCGTATTCTCCCAACAAAATATTATTTCTCTACCAATTTCATATTTATTTTGAATTATATGAACGTTTTGAAAATTAATTAAATACTGATACTGATAACTGCCTGAATGGGAAAGATTTTGTGAATTTACATTTATGGTAAATACACTATTTATCGGTAAATAATAAAAATAGGCTAGTCAGATTATTTAAGTACAACTTTAAGTAGCTACTTTTATTAAAAACGGTATACTAGATTGAATCATAAATAATTTTAAAAAACGTCTTAGATGAATTATGTCATACAAATACATGGATGTAAAATAAATGTTTTCATGGGAAATCAGATAATTATTAAATATGACACGTCAAATTCGATTGTATTGAATTAAGACCGTAAAATATTTGCTTTACTTGAGTGTGAGGAATGGATACTATTAGTTCAAATAGAGTCAATACTATTTTGCAACGTATGCTCATCATAAAAAATATGAATAAATATAAATACAACAATTTAGTTTTGTTATTGAATTAACTCAAAAGTGAATATTTAGAAAAGAAAAATGGTATCTGCAATAGAGATGGATAACCTGTGACTCCTACTATGGTCATAAACAATATTTAATTGTGTCCCAATGTTGGCAATGTCAAAAAACAAAAACTTTTCAATCCATATGCATATTATTTAGAATAGACTTATGGTATAAATTAAAATATACCTATATCTGTCATTAATTCGCCGTAAATTCATTTTTTTAAAACCGGTGTATTTTTAAGTTTATTCGATGATTTTAATTTACGTCTTCGATGGATTCGGCAGTAACTTTGTAGAAGTTTATTTTTATTAAAAGTTATCAAATTGTATTGAATATCAACTGATCTTTTTTGATTCAACTGTTTTGTTAAAAATGTTATAATGGTAGCGTATATGTAAAAATATCGTAACTGTGAATTTTTATACTAATAATAATTATAATTATATGACTCATATTGAAAGCGAACACGATTTAAATGATAATTGGGAAATATGGGGTTTTCAAACTACATTCAGTAGTAAAGTCCACAAGTGCGGTCTTTAAGTTGAATGGAAATTAATTGAATACCAATAAAAAAGTGCTTAATATTCTTTTAATCCAATCCCAATGTGGAGCATATTGCCTCCTAATGGAGGTATCTCAACATAATTTTTTCTACAAGAACTGTATGTTAGTCGCTCATCCTCTCTTTTTCAAAGATGGTAGTAAGAGTAAAATGATTAGCTGTCAACTAATCGCTATCACTACGCTACGATATATCAATCGAAAAAATACTTTTTTTACTCGAACTTGAACCCGTGAGATCCGGCACGGAAGCCCACAACGCTAACCGCTATAGGACCGGACTTTAATAGAATTTCAATATCAATTTTAAATAATTTAAAATTGAATGAAATTAGTTTTCGTTTTCCCATTTAATTGCAAGTGCTGTGTCAAAACCGTGTAAAAAAAGAATTATATGTATTTTTTTTTAAGTATTCTGACACCTTGTTTAATTCACAGATAAAAATAAACAAATGTGTTATCTATCCCATTCATCAAGGTCAAAAAAATAAATAACACACTTTATTTTGTTGCATGATGAACTTATTATTTTTATGAACAAAATTATTCGGAGATATAGCTATTTAAAGTCCTTGATAAATTATTTGTGTATGCTGTACGAGTGAGAAAAATTTCGTAGTTATAATTATGAATCATGAAATGTCGTAGGTTATATTAAAATATATATTTTGAATTTTTAATGAAGTCTGATTTGTTTTGCTTATTCATAAAAGTTTACCTGTGCTTGTAACATACATCCTAAGAAGAAGTTGAAAATATTGATTATAGTGGTATGGGTGTAATTAAAGCTAATGAAAATTCATCCGGAATATCTCGTTTAAGTCTTCGCTTTGAAAGTTGACGTTACAACCGTATTTTTTGACACAGTTTGAAGTACAAAGTAAAGCACCGCTCAATTTTGTCGTATCTGGCCGGCGACCCAGCTTTTTCTGAAAAAGTAGAGAAAAGCTCTCTAGATTTTTGTTACAATAAATTCCCCGAAGCTTTCATTTCGAACGTTACAATAGGAGCGGTCATATACGATTCCTATTACAACAACCAGGTCAGGAATCAAAAACAGTTGATCGCAAACTGTTAAACGGTCAAACAAAAAGGGGTACATTTTTTATAATGTATGTACTATCGAGTGTGAAAAACCCTCATTGTAATGTCGTGCTTGTAATTTGTTTCTCTCTTAAATTCTCACTAAAAAAGCATTTCACTCCGTAAATTTATAACTTATAATATAATTATATTTTAAAAATGATTGTCAAAACATGCGATACCACAATTTAAAAAAAATAGTTTTTTAAAAGTACAGTGGAACCTCGATCAACCGTTCTCGCATAATACGTTTTCCCGGCTGGACCGTTTATTTTTTATAGTCCCGTCAAACTCCCATAAGAACAATGTTAAATAATCCCGCATTGACCGTTCCCCGATTTACCGATTTCCTCGATAAACCGTCTAAATATTTTGGTCCCGTCACAAATATTATCCTGATTGACCGTTTTTATTGCATATTTCTCCATATATCATCAGCAAGTAAGTTTGACAGCCGAGTGCAGGTGTTATGTCTAGACACGTTGGAATGCACTGTACATGTTAGACGCATTGGACGCTTGTGCTATTTTTTTTGGGTTGAAATCCACCACACGCGTATTATTGTTTATGATGCAAATGTAGAATTGTTTAAAATTCATGATAATAATAATTCCTGTACATACAAACTTTTTGGTCGCGTAGCTGGATTCGTACAAGTCAGTTGCGTTCAATATTGCCTCACATCTCGTATCATTTTTTTTCCAAATTGAAACTAAAATGCCGCCACCCATAAAGAAAACTAAAACTCAGCTGAGAAGAAGAAGGAAAATCGCTGAAACCTCGATGTTTTAAGAATATAAAAACACTTCCCGTAAAATACCACGCCAACAAGAAGGCATGGATGAACACCGATATTTTTATGGCTTTCTTGAGGAATTTCGATTCCTCAATTAGTGCTCAGGGGCGTAAAATACTACTAATAGACAATTGTGCCGCCCATCCTCGAGATACTTCATTTCTTAAGAACATCAAGGTAGTTTATTACCCTCCAAATTGTACCAGTGCTTTACAGTGACAGTGAGCTAGCTACCTGTGGCGTTGAAACAATCGAGTCATTATGTGATGCAACTAATGACAGCAGTGAAGAAGAAGATGGCGAAGACCATAATACCGAACCTATTCCGACATTTACACAAGCATTATTGGCCTTCGAAAAAATAAAATTATTTTTCTATTCCAAAGAAATCGATGAATCCGCTCTTAGAAAAGTACGCGAGTTTGAGGCGTCTTTGTTCCGATTAAAGTGCCAAACAACAAAGAAACAAACTAGCATAAAGGACAGTATGTACAAGTAACTAATAAATAAATGTTTTTTTAAGATTTTACTTGTTTATTATTATTTGAAGCTTTCCCGCATTCACCGTTTCCCGCAATTACCGTTTTTTTTCCAGGATCCCTTGGAAAACGTAAAATCGAGGTTTCACTGTACCTATATTTTTATCAGAAAAATAAACATAGCTCATAGAATTATATGAACGAGTTATTTAAATCGTAAAAAAATAAATTATAACTCTTAAATTCAATGAAAAAAAACAGCGTTTAAATAACCACTAGTCCTCTTTAACCACTTTTTTTATATTCTCTATTATCTTTAAACCTAATAACAAGTCGTTCTTTTACCGAAAACTTTTTTGAGATTAGCTTCAATAGGAGTCCATAATATGTTTTACCGATTGGACATGGGTTGAAAAAATACACACATGTAGGAATTTTTGGATTGTCTTATCAGACAATATTAGCTTTCTAAATACTCACCAATGTAAATCCCATCTTAGTTTTCCATGTAAGTTGTTTTGTTTACAAGGCCTGTACAAGAAAGAACGTCCGCCCGCATTCGTGGCGAATTATTTTTGCTGAAATGACAGAAAGGCAAGACATGGAACGGTACCTACCTAGGGAAGGAAAACAATTTTCTTATTTCCTTTACATTGAAACTAAGATTATTTCAACATCTTATCCGATATTTTTATTATCTTATGTAACAAATCATCCAGCGTCCATGAAATGTGACCAGTAGAAGGCCACGGATACATTGGTAAAATAGATTGAAGTTGATATACATTTATCCTACCAGCGTACGTTGTGTATGTACAACGAAAAGCTTACAGAAACTTAAAAATATATTTTTATCAGAAAAAGTGCTTATCTTTTATATTTCTAGTTAAATAAAATTCACAGGGGATTTATTTGGTTTTTGCTAAGTGAGAAAATTCTTTAAAAATCATACTTTTTGTTATGAAAAAGGAAATGGTAGCAAAGTATCTTTTATGCTTAACAAGTAATGTAAGGATGGATAGCATTAAACAAAACCATACATATTGTCAAAATATTCATTACATAAAAAAAATCTGTTAAACATAACAATATGTTTGCGAACAACGTAAAAATCCGGTCAAAATAATTGCAACATATTCATCAAACTATTTATACTAGCTGGAAAAACTCAACTATTTAATTAACTAACGAGCAGTGCGTACTTAATATTGTAAAAAAGGTACACATATAAAATAAAATAGCTAATTACATTTTGTATTTACAACCAATTTCAATATAAATCAATGAGGCGTATGAATGGTTAGTTAATTTTATCGGATTCGGTTATTTGATGGAATTTTCAAATGCTTAACCAATAATCACTGGGATGCGTGGATAGTTTGACGCTTTTAAACATAATTTGGTGTTTAGATTATGAATAAATAACACCAATTTTTAATAAACAATGCTACGGATAATGTTAAATACTTGTGGTCCAGTAATTAAAATAAAAATATGCTATTGCTGAAAATATTATATATAGTTTGATGGAATTTTTTAAGGATGACTGATTGCTTATATATTTTTAATGCAGAGTCGGAGTAGAAATTGAAGATGGAAAATAACTAAAATTTTAAGATAATTGTTCTCACTTATACCCTTTTTAATATACTCTGGTTATCCGAGCTAATAATGCTGAAGAGCACAGGTATGAATAATCGGAACTTTGTTTTATTATTTCGATTAATCGTACATTCACACATTTCCAAAGCAGTCCATTATTTCATCCATATTTCTTAACCGAAATATTTGTGACTGGTTTGTTGAGAGAAATCTTTTAATTTCTTCTATAAAATAATATTTGATAGTTTATTCCATTTTCTGTATAACAAAATGTGATACGTGTTTCGTATCATTGAGAAGCATTATCAGAAATAGCATCGCAAAGATTACAAATAAATTATATTTGATTCTTTTTATTAAGTTATAAATTATGTTTAAAATGTTTTTTTTTATATATTTAAAATTACATTGAACGAAAAAATGACAAATTCAAAATGTTTTTACGACCAGTTCATCAAGTTGCAAATTTATTTTATTGAGATTGCTACAAAATTTGTCAATCTTACAATTACTTATAAGTTTTATCGTCCAATAAATAAACGTTCTGACAAAATCATGATGCCGTAAAATCTTTATTCTACTCTTTATACACGATGTTTGTTAAAGAAAGTATTGTAATTTATTATTTCAATGATAACGTAAAAGTTTTAACGGAAAGTTATGAAACACTCAATGCTTTGAAAGAGATATTAAAACGACAACGTTTCATTTTTTGTTTATTTAAAAATGGCAAATCTTTTTCAACATAACGCATAATATCAACAGGCCGAGTGTCGTTGAGTACAGAAAATGAAAAACAAATTTACTCTCACAATAGAATTTTGTAAAAATTCACAAAAGCGAGCTGTTGGAAGCTTCATTCGCAAATTTTCCCTTCCGTTTTTTTGTTTACATCGCAAACAATAATTCGCCTCCCTTGAATTAAGGCATGGAAACTTACAACTGTTGTCATCAAAAATTATTTTATACGTCTCAGCGAAAACTTTTTAGTTCTATCATCGTTAAAAGTGAAATTAAATTATTTAATAGAGCACTTTACTGTTACAAAAAAACTTGTCTACTTTAATGACAGAAGTAACTATGAAGGCATTCTCTTACTTTTAACAAAAAATCTTGTTATTTTTTCTAAATATTTTAAAAGATATACATTATATAACTCTAGTACTAGGGATTGAAGTACCAAAGAAATAAACCAATACCGGTTTAAAAAAAAAACAATGAATATGTTCAATTGACATTGTTATACCAGGTGGGTAAATTAAAATCGGTATTTCTATATTTCAAATAAAATATGTCGTAATCATTTCATGGGTTATTTTCATAGATAATTTTATAACTCGTTTCATGAAATAATCATTGTTATGCTTATCAAATCATTTTTGTTAAAAACTAAAAGGTTTGATAAAAAATAAAGCGATTTTACAATCATTCCTCTCGGAAAATTTAATTTACAGCAATACACACTTAAATGGATGATGGAAATGTAGCAGTTTGTGATGGTTTTTAAACATTAAAAAAATATTTTATTTAATTTTCAGTACCAAAATACCGGTATTTTTCATTTTTAAATACCGGTCTTTTGATATTAAAGAAACATCATGAATACCGAAAATCTGATTTTGGTAATACCGGTATTTTACTCCTTATCTATAACGACCTGCTAAGTCTTGTCCGCTGGCTACAGAATAAGCGCCAGTAACAATTTCACTAAAAGATTAGGAGACAAAATCTAGGTAAGAGGACAATTAATAATTAGCTTATCACTATCTTTTCACACTGTCAATGTCAGGTAAGAGTCGTGCTTATACAACAATCCCATAAACCAATTAAGAAACCGTTAATCAGAAAATATTTTTTCAATCGTTATTTATTTTAATTTAGCGTATTCTGCTTCAACGTTTTTGGTGTGAGATTATAATAAACTGGAATTATGAACACTTATATTTTGAACTAAAAATAGAATCGGGTCGGGTTCTATGGCTATTTTTTTTACTTTAAAATTTAAATACTTAAAAATTATAAAAAAAATCTTTACTTCTCTCTTTGGAAAAAAAAGTTGAGCGACTGAGTAGCAAACAGTTTACGTATAAAATTTTATGTTAAGATACCTCAATTAGAAAGCCATATTCTACACATTGGGAGCGGACATTGATAAAAAAAACCAAGAACTTTGATCTTTTAGCTATAGGAATTAGCTATTTTTATTACAATCAAAAAAGGTAAATACAAAATAAAGCGATTTTTCAATCATTTCTCTCGGAACATTTCATTTTCAGCGGTACACACTTAAATTAAGAGTTGAAAATGTAGCAATGTGGTGATGACATGTAGCATAAATAGCGCATCGTCAATTTGCATATCAGGGACGATGCACTGGAATTAAAGTTAATTTTCACCGCTGTGATTCGTACGTGAGCGTACGACGGTAAAAAAAACTGTCAAATTTGCCTGACAAATTGTCATATTCGTTATTTTGAATGCGCTAGTTCACTTTTTTACCAATGTTGACAGCGTAAATCGTCTGATGAAACCATTTACTAAAAATCCATTCAATTTATTATGCGACACAGGCCACGCTTGACCATTGTTGAAGAATGAAACAATTTTAGCTCTTATACGTGTAGACCCTCGTCATTTTTATGTAAAAAATAAAGTTCGTAAAATATTTACACACTGCAAAGTTCAATGAACGAACGGAATTTACATTCAGTGATTTATCAGGCCTATAACTTAAAAGGTATGTTCACCATTGCGCGTCTTAAGCCTAAAATGCATAAAATGACTACGAAAAGTACAAACTTTTGTTTTGGCTTTTTCGCAAAACAGAAATCGATTTTACCCTTCATTCTTATACGCAATGGTAAAATACATATTTATTCATCATATTATTTCAATAGATGTTTTGTCTACACGTGCTAAATTAGTATAATCATCTTTTTAACAGAGAAATCTGGAGTTTAGCGACCATTAATTTTTGACAGTTTTTTAATACAATTTTCACAGTAAAAAAACATGGTTCATCATAATAGCATTAAGTAGTTCAATTTATTATTCTATAGTTGATTGTGTATTGTAGTTCATCATGTTTGTATTAAATACAATTTCAAACATTCACTACAAAGTTTTAAAGTATCATATCAACTGGCTTAACTCAACAAATGTGTATTTTTCAATAACGAAACTCTAAGCTACAAAAGACTGTGTAATTACCACCAGAAAGAATGTAAATAATCACCTAAATATGAATCAAATATTTTTTAGCATTTTAGCATATTTGTCTATATGATCCCGCATTTTTTGAAAGGTAATCGTGTAAAAATAAAATAAGTGAAAATGTATTTTATACAGACAACTTGTTTTATGATTATATTGTAAAACAGAAGTAAAAAAAAAACTTTTTTCAATAGTTGAAACTTTTGTAATCGCTTTCAAGTATTTCAAAGTTCTAATAGTAAAAACTTTATTCACGAATTTAAAAATTATAAGTTAAACATATACTTCGCGAAGCAGTAGTAGTGGCAGCTCTCGTCAATAAAAAAATAATATTAAAATCATACTGAATATGAAATAAAAATTGATAACTTTTTATATTGATTCTGTTTTGAATTGTGAAATATATTTCACCTCTTTGAGAAGTATGAATAAACACGGACAGAATTATTAAAACAATCCAATTAATAAAATAACAAAGCTTTGATATTTTTATTTTATTAAAAAAAACAAAAGTTGCTTTTATTTCTGTCTTCAATATTAAACATGACCACAGAAGCACATTTTTATGTAAATATAAAACAAGTTATAAATCACCATGAATATTTATCTTAAGTGGAAATGAATACTTTCTAAGATGTAAAATATATTATTGTACCATGAAAAATACTCATTTTTTTCTAGTCATATCTTATTATTTATTTACAAATGTGTTACTTGACAGTGGTTTTAACAGTGTTAAAATTTAATATCTTACTATTTTTTCATATATGAAGTGTTGCATTTCTACATTTTTGGCATACTTATCTGAAAAATATCAAACATGGATATTATGAGTTTTGATATCAAGCTTCTCATACAGCTTGTCAATTTTTCATATAGTTGTATAAAAACATATTCTTGTTCTTAAATAAAACATTAACAATATCAATAGTATCCTTACTATTTGTAAACTCCAGGCATGAATGAACGTGAGGTCAACAATTGTAAGTATTATTAAAATATAACATATAACTTTCATCGAGAGTTATTTATATTGATCAAGAGTTAGTTACATTAAAGTAATTTAGGCTGTTTGTGTTGTTGATGATCTTGCTGATAAATGCTTTTATTTGATGTCCTTAAACTCACTAAAACTGTTAGTCCTGATTGCTATCGTCAGTAATTGGATAATTTGAGTTAAGCGTAATGTCTTAAAAGGCCAAAATTAGTGAATAGAAAAGGTTTGATCTTCCATAAGGATAATGCAAAGACTCGTGTGGTTTGAAACAGTCTGAACATTTTTTTATTTTGTCGTATATGTTTGTTCGATATTTTTTTCACATTTAAATATTTTTGACTTTGGGAAAACTATTTACAAGAAAAAGAAAAGTCAAATTTAATCTTGTTTCATCTGGCCAAATACCTTTGTATTTTTTTGGAAACCTCTGGTGTTGAAAAATCTGGTGTTTTCATAAAGAATAAAGAATATGTTTATTTTTATTTAACGCTGACAATAACTCGTTATTTCAGTTGGTTACGGCAATTTTAAAAACAAATATTATGAAATCTTTTCAAATATACCAACTTTTATATTTTTTTAAAATGTTCAATGTTTAATACAAAAAAAATATTATATAACTCTGCTTCAGTCACCAAATCATTAAATATTATTTTTGTGAACTTAGGATGTCAAAAAATGTAATGTTTGTATTTCATCCAGTATATTTTTCAAATTTAAAAGAACTGGTAACAATTAGGTAATCCGTTTATTTAAACCTAATTTCAAGATGTTTCATTCAAGAAAGATTGCGAAAATAAATACTCTTGTATGCAAAACAATATAAGTAATATTATATGTAAGTTTTTGTCGCATAATCAAAATCTTAACCACGCAGATCAATAGGGCAAAATCTTAACAGCGTTGCAATTAGGATATCCAATCCCGGACGAAAATGTATGTGATATTATCATAATAAAGCTAATCTATTGAAATCTCCCGCTTTATTTACCCACAACATTTCAATAGGTAAACAAACCACTAGTCAAACCCTAAGTTTAAATCTACCATTATTAACCTAATATGGTAGTTGCTGATATTAAGCAATTTAGAAAGACCTTATCTAAGCTTTATTATGTATGAAAAAACAATGCGCCTTTATTACCTAAGTAATGACGGATATATTTAAGCGGTAATAGAGCCTCATTAAGTTTGATAATGTGTTTACGAAGTTAGTGAAAGCTCAATAAAGATTATTATCAGGGCACGCCCCCTGACAAACTTCTCCGCAAGCTTGTTTCGACCTCCTCTCTGAGTATTTGGATAAAGGCAATATTTCAGGAAACAAAATACTAAGCAATATTACACGATGGAATTATATTTATGTGTAATGGTGTGCGATGCATATATCTTTCATAACAAATTTCGTGACGGTATTTTGTTATGCATGAGATCTTTCTTGGATCAAAAATGAAATAAATCATATCGATGTGTTATTATTAGGTTTATTAAACGGTGAACGAATTCTTCCGAACACAGAAGTTTCCGCATATAGAATCCTCCGTACACAGAATAGTTTTGATTATATTGAAAAGAAATATCATTCATATAGATATTTTAAATTTTCAATATTTCAATCAAATACATAGCTATCGAAATTTTTCAATTTTAAATATCTATGTACATAAATGATTTATTTTTTCAATATAATCAACAATATCGGCCCAATTACAATAAAGCACAATTTTTCTAAATCAATATATATATATATATATATTTATGATATACATGATATATATATTAATATTAAATGATAAACTGTTCACTTCCATTCCGAAAAATATTTGACACAATCGACACTACACATTATAATTGAACAATGATTTTCATATTCAAAATATTTAATTGTACGGAGAAATCTGTGTACGGAGTATTCTATGTACTGAAGGTTCTGTGTTCGGAAAAATTGGTTCGGAGTATTCTTGTTCGAAGAATTCGGGTTCGGAGAAATCGAGTTCGGAAGCATCACCGAACCCTATTAAACATAATAGTAGAAAATGAATTGTGTGAAAATATATAGAAATGTGTTACTAAAGAAGACAGCTCAATAGTCTAGATAATAATAAGGCAATGATCATCTGAATATAACATTAATATTCATTTAAATGTTCTCACACCGATAGCGTGGCGTTGAAAGTATATCTCGCACAACGCCGAGCTTATGGTCGAGTGGTAAACGTCGTTGGATTTAGTTACTGAGCTCACTGGATTAAATATAATACTAATACGGACAGATTTTTCAATCGTTTAATCGATATCTGTCAAAATTTGTGTAGTGCTTAATATTCTCTCCCACCATCTATCTGACCCTTGAAATGAAGAAAATTAGAGAGATTATCTAACCATTCTTCCTGTTATATCACCATCCTTCAAACACTCTTATGTTCTAAAAATAAAAGTCTTTATTATAAAATTATTTTGAGATTACACTGCAGTGCTTTTTTTTTGATATACTGAACATAAGTTTTTATGTTTTTTCTTTTTTTTAAGTTATAGGGTTAGGTTGATTTTTTATTTGGAATAACACATTTGTATTTAAAATATTTTATATAGAAAAAAATATTTTTTATACCAATTGTATGTAATAATCAAATATTTTTCACTTACTATTTGAACGCCTGAAAATGCCGAAAGGCAAAATTCGGGTCGTAAGTGATAAAACTTGTGTCAACATACATAATTTGAATGATTCAAATGTAATAGTAATAAGCATTAAATGTTTGATATTTTTTGATAAAAATGTTGTAAGCATATTGAGTTCACTTTTACAAAGGCGACAAAATTGCAAAGCTTAAAAGTCCTGTAATGAATCGTAAAAGTTTACTTGGTAAATTTGCCGAAAAAATTGCTAAGCTTTTCATTGAAAATTTGTCATCCTGTAAAATCAAGTCAGAGCTTCGTAAGCCCTAGTTGATAATTTATGTAAATCCGATGCTAGCACATCAAAAGTTTTGCTTTCTAAATCCTAGGGATAATTTCAAGGGGATACGAGCTGACGACTACGTACTATTATTGTGGTTGCCATCAGAAAGTTTGAACTTATCTACTAGGATGCTGAATATAGAGGAAATTTAAACTTTATTCTGGCATAATACGGAAGTATTATGAGATTTATTCTCAACAAAATGTATTATATTTTGTAAACTTTAAATAATTGATGACATTCTTAGTACTCTTCCAATGAGGAAAAATTAATACATTTTAGCATGCATGTGAATGGTTCAACACAATAAAGCTTCTTTAAACAATGTGGAGTTTATTTATGAAGAAAAGTTCTCATTGAAATATATTGAATCTTATTTTCATCGACCTGGCATTTGATAAAAAAAACCATTGCAGCAAGGTTGCTGTTACCATATATTTTTTTCGATTTTGATGAACACGTAATTTCGTGATCGACCAGTTGAGTTTGTCCGTAAAATCTCTCAAAAGTGTCACAGCTAGTTAGGTTAACATTATAATCCAACGGTCTCTGACGTTCATAATTATGACGAGATTTTACCTAAAAATCGTTTGAGTTAAAATTCGACGACCCCTAGCATCATGAAAATGACTTTCGTCTAAACTTCATTATTTATTATATATATGTATTTGTATATGTATGGGTATAATAAACGGGAAGGTAAATAAAATATAAAATGTATATTGTCAATACGTGAAAAAGCTTAACTGTGGATTTATCATCTCTGAAGTAATCACGCCCTTCTGTCAGTAACCATGGAAAAGGAATGCGAATAATCAATAACACCAGTGATGAGGAAAGCTCAATGAGCTTTGATACCAATGAGCTTATGGACTTTTTTATCCATGTCCGCTACCAATATGAAACATATGTCCTCCTAATGGAGGTATCTTCAAAGATACAAAGGTTACCCAGTCGCTCAACCTCTCTTTTTCAAAAAGACTAATAGGGATAGTAGGATAAAGCAATGACACGATTATTGATTAACATATCGCTTTCACAATGCCCTATGTGGGAGGGAATTTTAAGACATCACAAACACCAATGCTTTCGAACAGAAATCGATCAAAAGAATGCTGTTCGTACTGAGACTCGAACCTGTGAGATCTGACACGGAAGTCAACAATGTTAATCGTTGCGCCATAGAACCAGATTAAACAAATCCACAACTTCAATCGCTATATATTTGATATCAAAATAGTCATAAACCATATTTGATATTTATCATAGAACAATTTTTTCATTAACATAATAGATGTCATTAATAAAATGCAACTCAATGTATTTTTAAAAACGTATTGATATCGATAGCTTTATAAATCTGATCATCAAAGTTATGTAGAAACATTTATTTTAGAAGATTTCAATGTTCACCAAAAACAAATGATGATAAAAAAGTAACATTAAAACATTAATATTTATTGAACAAAATATATAACTGTTATATAAACATTTTCGCTGACATCGTGGAAAATATGGAATCTCGATGAAGCTTATCTTAACACATTTTTTGATAATAGGACTGCTTGCTACTCAGTTGTTCAACCCATATTTTTTAAGAGAGTAGAGGTATTAATATTTGGTAAGGGTAAGACTAGTGATACGTTTATCAATCTAGCTATGCTCTCGTTTAAATAATTGGATCTGTAAGAAGGAGTTTTATTGCGTGCTTTTTCTAAATGTATAAAATAATATTAGGACAAATTTCATTCAACGATGGTGCACAAATATTAACTGAGATGGATAATCACATTTTATTTGATTTTTATTATAATATATCAGAAAAGTATATACTTTCTAACGGTTTAACCAGTATTAATTGATGCAACTCATTAGATAATCACTTCTTAATGTAAATGTCATTTGTATTACCTTTATCGTTTGTTTGTTTCTCTATCGTCCCCCCCTTGCCTCCCATTTTTATTTGATTTTTATTATAATATATCAGAATAGTAATATATTTTCTAACGGTTTAACCCGTCCTAATTGATCCAACTCATTAGATAATATTTCTTAATGTAAATGTCATTTGTATGACCATCATCGTTTGTTTGTTTTTCTATCATCCCCTCCTTGCATCCTATTTTATTTGATTTTTATTATAATATATCAGAATAGTAAAATAAAAATAATTCGTACTTAAGCAAAAATTTGTGAAAGTAGTTGGCTGAGGATGCCTCTGAAAGAGGCGAAACACGTGTCACATTTTGTAACACAATACGTGGAATAATCTAAGTTATTTTTATTTTATATTGAGATGGGAAATATTTCTAAAATTTTAGACAATACCTGAATTAAAGTGCGTTGCGTTAAATATTATACATAATATCACATTTGTTATAATAAAAATCCCAATACTGCATCTACACTCTAAAAGCAATCTGTGATTAACTTCAGTTCTTTCCGAAGCTTTTTAAAAGTTTGCTGCTCTAAGTGAAAGTTTTCTCCCAGAATCAATAAGATAGCATCGAAGTGCTTAAAGTTTTGGGTTAAAAGTTTATTATACACCCCCCCTAAAAGGCGCAGTTTACGTGCAGTCCATGTGTATAAATTTTCAGACTTAAACAAAATGTAGTACAACTTGTGAAGTTTCTCGATCTTCAGCGTTCAACTACGCACAGACAACATTATAGGTAAAAATAGGCAGACTGATTTATTAACATTTCATGCTAAGATTTTTTTTATCAAAAATAGTTTTCTAGACTTTTTCACGTATAATGTAAGACCGTATACATTTGTATGCTGCACTTTAACTCTCGCGGTTCGGAGATTAGAAAAATACTTCTCTGCTGATGGGGATCGTTTAGGGCCCCACTGGTTTCTTCATTATTGGCCTTATTCTTATGAATTTCAAAAAAAAAATTGTCTAAGTGCTTTAAAATATCTCTCTTCATCATTCCTCATACATTTTTTTTATAAAAATCCGTGGTTTTTTAATAAATAATCATATTTTAAGTTGCGCGTAAAAAAGACGTCATTCCAGTACAAATATGTATTTGCAACTGACGCGTTCAGCCTAGTTATCTTACGAACGATCGCTGATAAGCGGGCGCTTATATCGTTATCGCATTATCGCGTATTTATATAAACTACAAAAGGTCCAAAAAACTATGATATAAGAATACCTTAATTATAAACATTGTATCACCCATATTAAAATAGATATTTAAGAAAATGTGGGTATTGGGGTCGCATTTCTTGATCTTAGAACCGTAAAATTTAATGCTACCATATAATATAATAAAACAAAATATTGAGACTCTGAAAAAAATTTTTTCTTCTATAAAATGGGTACCATATTTACACTCTATGTGGAGCATTACCACCACTTCTTATTTAATGAACTCTGTTCTACTTTATTATAAATCCACATATTCCGAAAAAATAGTAAGTATGGCTGAGAAAGCGTTTTAAAAATTTAATCTTTATATGTATGTATAACATAAAAACCGATTTGATTTGAATGTCGTTACCGTACTAGCAGTAGTTTGTTAATTATCGAAACCTTCTAAAATAAGTTAAGTGTACAATGATATTTTAAAATATCATTTTTTTTTACTGGAATAGTTAACTTTTCCGGTTCTAAGCTCAAGAAATGCGACCCCAATACCCACATATTCCTCAATATATATTTTAATATGGGTGATACAATTTTTATAATTATGGCATTCTTATATCATAGTTTTTTGGATCTTTTGTAGTTTATATAAATACACGATTACGCGATGCGATAACGAGATAAGCGCCCGCTTATCAGCGATCGTTCATAAGATAAATACGCGTGAACGCATCAGTTGCAAATACATATTTGCACCGAAATGACGTCTTTTTTACGCGCAACTTAAAATATGATTATTTAATAAAAAAAACACGGATTTTTATAATAAAATGTATGAGAAATGATCCAGAGAGATATTTTAAAGCCCTTAGACTATTTGTTTTCTGAAATTCATAAGAATAATGCCAATAATGAGGAAACCACTGGGGTTCCTAAACGACCCCCATCGGCAGAGAAGTATTTTTCTAGTCTCCGAGCCGCGAGAGTTAATAAGATCATTTTTTTTAAATTTGTTGTTAGCTCAAAATTAGGAACATGTTTGAAAACAGTCAACTACCGCAACATCGAATATATATTTTTCAAATTTTATAGTTAATTTGAGATCTTGGACACATGCGTATGTGATATATCTTCTTGCATCAATCCCAAGTAAATGTAGCTTAAAGCTTTGGTTAGATGTTCATAACAAGTAAAATATGAAAATATGTAGTAAAATATGAACACTTTAGAATTAGATTTATTCTTTAATATAAGCAATGCTTTACACCTACCACCTATGATGGTTTGGGACTTTTCTCACAGCGTTATACGGTATCCATTTTTATATATTCCGTCAAAATTATTCGTTTTTTTTATTTCAAGACTTAATTGCATTCACTGTGCAATAAAAAAGTAGTTTAGATAATAGCTAAATTTTATTTAATGACACCTTAAACTCATCGAAGGCCTTGTAATCGTATTTTAATAAGTATTTTTGAAAATTCCCAAAGAGTTTGATCAACATATTAAATCCTGAGATTGCAATATTTACACTTTTATTTTGTATGCACGGATACAAATCGTTCACATGTATAAAAAGCAATTTTTAAAAACAATAAACTCTACGCAATCTCAGGAAGGCATACATTTAAAATAAACAATATAACTGAATCTCATCTTTCCAAGGCAGTAGTGAAAAAATAAAACTAAAACTAAACATTAAAGATTACGGATTCAAATAGCAAAGCTTCTCATGGATAGAATCATCCAGAAATAAGATGTTATAATATTAAATTGCACACTATTTGAAATCGATTTTATAAAAAAAATGGTTGTATTTCACGATTTCTTAGACTATCAATGTATAGCATTCATTTAAAAAATGATTTTCTACTGCACTTTCAAAAAAATGTTGCAGTAGCAAAAAATGTACACAAATTTTATTTGTTAATTAAATAATATTTATATCGCAACGTGTTGCCGTGAAAACTTTTTGTTATTGTAATTTCTGGTAAGATTTGAACGCTTTCTGGATATCCTGAATCAGTATTTGTATGGAGGTTTACTAAATTGCTTTAATCATTCAAAACTTCTACTTGCTCATTTAACTAGTGTACGTTGTGTTAAGTTTTCAGTAAAATCTTAAGTGAAACAGAAAATATGACATTCTTTTCAACCTCAGACGTTACGGTGATACGATGTTACGATGTTGGGGAATTGTTGGTTGATTTTTGTTAATTGTAAATAAAGATGATAAAAGAGACGAATGATGAGATATTGAGGATGAAAATATTTTTTAACTGAAAGCTAAAATACTTGCGGAAAGGAAAACTAAGTTTTCACTTTGTAGGCTCTTTTCAGCTTTCAGGACATGATTCTTCACTAATTGAATCGTTTTAATTTATAAAAGAAAGATTTCTAAAAAGTCGTATTTTTTCATAACCGATATAACAAAATTATTTGAACAACCTCATATCTTTTAAGTTTACCAAATTATAAGCTAACAAAAAACACATTATAATTGACTGTAGATGAAATTACGGATACTTTCGATGGTTTCGGCGGTAACTTTGTGGAAGTTCATTTTAATATAAAATTTAAAAAGGTATATTATTAAATAATATTCTTAATAGGAATGGTTGCTCGCCATTACTTACATTGTTTCCAATTAATAGAGTAATCACAAACCTATCTGATTGACTGCAGCTCATTAGTTTAATAGTTTGTAATGTTTAACGTCATTAGTAGTATGATAATATTTGTTTGCCTTATTTCGATTCTATAACCCTCTCTTTAAAAGGGAAAAATCCCAATCTAATTGATTGCAGCTCATTAATATCATTATTTGTTTGTTTTATTTCGATTCAATCATCCCCCTTTTTGCTTTCCTCAAAAGGAAAAAAATCCAAACTCCATTTTGTAATTTCATAATTTAAAATTTTTAGAATCAATCTTGATTCATTACTTAAGCAAAATTTGCGATAGTAAGTCTGAAGATGCCTCTGAAAGAGGTGAAACACGTGTCACAGTTAGTTACACAATACGTGGAATAATCAAAGTTAATTTAAATTTTATATTATTATGAAATTACGGATATTGGAAAATACATCACATATCCGTTGTGTTTAGCATTAATAAAAATTCAAATTGCAACACAATGCTTAAATGGATACATAGAACTATTACAATTGATGAACACGCAATTTTCATATTGAACGAGCATAAAAAGTGTATTCGAAAGACTAAACGTATTGTTTTACATCTCATTTAATATACCCGGAAGCAAAATAAAAACATGTTTTTCAGTCACTCTGTAAAATATTCTACTAAAAACATATAAAGGCATGTGGATGAATCGACTCGGAAAAGTTTGCCTGGGAAATCCTGTTTCCTCTCTTGTGTTCTCGTTTTCACTTTTTCTTTTTCCGTTGCTTCTCGATTCGATCTTCGTGAAAGACATCAAAACATATGTAAAGTATGTCAGATTAACGTTCGTTGTTTTCTAATAGAAAACTCTTTGATTTTCAAAGCAAAGCATTATACATAACAAAAATTGTGAAACATAACATTCGTTCGGATAATAATCATGTTAATCATAAAAAAGACAAAAATGTTTAAAAATTCACATTAAAAGAAATAATATATATCATTCGGTCTCAGTGATTTGTAACGAAGTCCGCTCCTACTTTGAAGCATATAGACTTATAACAGAGCCTATTTAAACAGAAACCGTTGTATTATAATTACAGGTTGTTCATTTTGTTTGTGAAATAAGTAAAAACAGAATGATAGAGGCAGAACAAGACTTATGGTAAGATTTTCACTCTTGCTCTTCCTTATTTTTAGAATCAGATGGATGGAAGAAAATATTGACAGTAGAAACATATTAAAAAAAATAAAACACTCTTTTTTATGATTCCACATTTATTTAATATAATCATACTGATTTCGCTTATCATGAGCGTTTTCAACAGATAAGAATATACATTAATGCAAGGCTATTAATAGTAATGACGAACCGAAGATGGCCGTTTCTGAAACCGCATTTTGAAAAAGCGACATTTATTCTGGGTACCCCTATTACATTACTTTTTTGATACGCGTCGTTTTCATTTTAAACTCTTTCTTGGTTTAATACGATGACAACAGCTTGACATTTGTTCTTACACGTACAAGTTTATCGCGTATATGACTATTACAGGAGTACCAACAGTATGTAGAAAACAAAAAGACCAAACGGCATATAAATTCAGAGTCGTTTAGCTGAAGTTATTTCATTTTAATGGTTGCAATTTCATATATATTGTGAAACGTTCTTATGACACGAAAGAATCACATGTAAAATGCTTTTATGGGACATATCTATATTAAACTGTCTAAAATAAAACTTTTCTAGTTATGCCAGCGTACAAAAATATAGACTCTGAATTATCGTTTTATTTCTTCTTATTGTTAATCAATGTATTTATTTTTGTACTGTAGCCCTTGCATTGAAAATGAGTGAATACATCATATTATTTAGATATAATATCAAATAAAAAGGTATTTTAATCTAAGAAATCTCTTTTTGGGCAACATTAATGGTCAATAATTACCATAAAATAAAAATGTTTGATACTATGTGTGATAATCTTCTCTGAATATGAATCGTTAAATTTTGTTAATAAGCTGAAGCAGACGCTGAGTAAATATTTTTTGCAGTGATTTACTATACACATATACATATGTAGTCTGTCAATTTATTTTTTAATGAATACATAACTTTTCTTATTGAATTACATGAATGTTACTATTATTTACTAACTTAAAATATTGATAAATTTGTTTATAAATCAAAATAAACTACTTTTAAATTATTGCAACGTTTGTTAAACATCATTCTAAAATCATAAGGCATTCCTATATTGTGACCATTGTAATAAATTGAATGATGTAATTCCAAAACCTAGAAAAATTGTAATCGAATATTTGAATTAATTGACCATCATTACTATCGAAAACTTCTTTATTTTACATATAACAAGCAAGCGTTGCTGCCGGTTGTCTATGATACGACACACGCGTCACCTACTGTAAGTTAAATGTACTATTACTTCGCGCAAATGCAAGCATACGTTATCAAAATGAACTGTATGGCAGACATACAAACATTGAGTTTTATATATAAGACCAACTGTGAGTTAATTTTAATATGCCTATAACCATCCCGGAAGTGCAAGAAAAAAGTTTGTCAAAGTTTTATTGCAATCGGATGAGCGGTGTGGCAACGCAAAAATACGAACAAACAAACATTCATTTTTATATATTAGATATATGATAACTTTGTTACAACACATGTGCGACTAAAAATTGTGACAGGTGTTTCATATCTTTAAAAAGCATCATCAGATAGAATATCGCAAGGTTTACAAAAAAATAAAAATTGTAACTTAAATTCTGTCTTTTATATATAAAAAAAATTCCATAAAGTTACTGGATTAAGGACTAATCAAAAACTATCCCGGTTTCGTTTGATAGTATTGATAGTAAAAGAAATAGCTTAGTTGTTTGTTTTGTTTATATTAAACACATCAGTTTGAATATACAATGTTGCAAACAGGTCCACATTTAAATATCAATTTATTTCTATACTTACCCATTTTAATATTTTTGATTTTCTATCCAATTCCAATTCGCAATATAGCAGCAACCCCTTCAGGAAATAATATCTTCCCCTCCCGTTCCTTGGTACCTCTGAATCGAATTCTGTTTGCTATATGCCGTGCGTAGAGGCATTAGATAACCTCACTTTTGCAAGGGAACTGTCAGGGAATAAAATTTACATACACTCACAAAATGAAATCTCGAATATTCCTGTATCGAGTAACCTATTCAACTTGTAACCTTGAAAAATCGATACTCTGCTCATATTTGGAAACAGACTGCGACATTTTATAAACATTATTTTTATTTATAATATATTTGCTACCAATAAACAGGATATTGTTTCTTTATTGACCATTTCCACATAATTTTCAGAGGCAGTAAGGAAAAGAAAATTTTGATTATAAGAATACTCGGTATAATAAAGATTTCAACTGAAGATGCATGTTGAAATTTCAATATTAAATTTAAATCGTTCAAATTATGGAAATTCAAAGTTTTGTCATTAATGACTCGGGTTTCGCCTTTTGGCGTCTTCATACGTTCAAGCGCATCGATGGACTTAAACTGAATTTAAACAATTAAACCTAAGTACAGATATGTATGTTATTTTTTATACACATCTTTAAATCTTTTAAAAATGATCTAATAAAGTATACACCTTATTTATAATAATTCATAAAAAACCTCGTACCGATTTTTATTTGTACTAAAAATAGTCCGATTATTTTATAAAAAATAATTGTAATTAGTATATATTTTTTGCATAATACTTTTAAAAACGAATTGACATTCAATACCTTAAGAGTGATCATTATCCATGCTTTTTAATACATCAATATGTTGAAAGGCCGGGTCAATGATAGCTGAGATTTTGAAAATGAGCAAAATTTAAGCTAATCATTTTTTACTTTGTAGTAAAAGCAGAATTTGATTTTTTATTGATTTATGACTTCCTTAATTCACATTTATTTACTATACCTGTCTACTAACTGAAATACTGAACATGTCGCGGCTCGAGTACTACAAAGTTCTATGTGAAAAATTTTGACGAAACAGAAGTAACAATGCGTCTATCATTTTTTGTACACATTGCTATTTTTGTTTCTATATTTTTTTTCACATAGAACCTTTGTAATACTCGGGTCGCGATGTTTTTAAAAATATATTTATAATTTTTCACTAAACATTCATGATAGTATGGAACTTACATACGACTATTTGACGATTTTGTGTTTTTTTTTTCATTTAATTATAATAAAAATAATTTAAAAAAATTAGTACTTATTCCACATAAAAATGTGGAAATGTTTCATGTGGAAAAAGTATTTTTATTATAATGCCATTCCACCAAGTATTGACAGTGAACACCTTAAAAGTGATTTAATTATAAATTGATAGATATAAATAATTTTGGTATGGAACTCCTTGCCAATTTAAAACAATATCGAATGTAGACCAAAAGTAAAATTTTATTCTATATTTAGACAATTTATCAGCACATAAGTACAAAAAATAAGCCGCAATATTCATATAAAGCTTGGGGTTTTCGGTATACCACAGGTTGGGGGGTATGTATGGCTGTATACCAACAAGGGTAGCTGTATGGATACGGAAATTGAGACTGGCCGGAACCTGCGGTGATTTATGCTTGCGGCCTCTTCCTTTTCCGATTTGAGGGTGAAGCCTCCACAGGGAATTAAGGGATAAAGAATGATTAAAAAATTAATAAACGTCGAATGCAATTCGTTTATGCGTTGTTTATGGTATTGAACTACGAAGTTTTTCATTGCATGTTTTTTTCATTTATTTCATACGTTAATATCGGAAAACCAATTTTCATAATATACACCTGATAAAATCAGTCATTTTTTGGTTTATATCATTGCCAGATTTTAATTCCCAAACTCTTAATTGTGACCCTGACAATATATTTGCCGTTAAATTATATTATAGTTTGTACTTTTCTCCCCAATCCGTTCTACACTAGCTTTATTTGTCTTGATTTATCAGATTTATTAAAATATATAATTTCACAACTTCTAAATTAAGTTTTAACGCTAGTTTGACGAAACAGTATTTCAAGTCTACCTAATTTTTTAAATTGTAGATATATAAAATTGCTCAGATATGATTTCACAAAAACGGCTACAAAAATATTGTAATCTCTTTGATTATTCCACGTATTGTGCTACAAACTGTGACACGTGTTTCGCATCTTTCAAAAACATCCTCAGACAATCTTACTTTCACAAATGATTGTTTAAGTACGAATGATTTTAATTTTACTATTCTGATCATAATTTTCCACTAAAATAAAACATATTTCGAATTATGGAATCTTGAAACAAAACTGGTAATTCTTCATTTAAAAGTGTACAGTTTCTATAAAAAAACCTTTTTTAAACCACCGTTTATGCTAAAAGCTAAGCATAGTTAGTCAAAGTTTTTTATTGCATACCAAAATGACGCTATAAAATTTTCCAGACGTCTCCAAAAAAAATTCAAAAATAAATATTTTCCACAGGTAAAGAGCTACTAAAAGTACAAGAGAGTAGGGAGACTCACAAATGAGGTCAATTTGTATGCACCCTGGCAAAATTACATAAAAACGCATAAATTTGTATAAAACGAACCTAGTGTAAGTGATTCCCAAAGTACTATCGTAAACAAGTTACCAAAGTCACTGTTTGCATGTTTAAAAACATGGTTTGGTCGTTTTAAAAACTATCAGCTTTATACAGTTTTAATAATTCGTTAAACTTTGATTATTGAGCGATAAAAAAACTTGTTTTACTTATCACTTTTCAAAAGCATTGCTTAGTTTTTTTTATAAATCACAGGTCTAGTAAATTTTAAATAAAATATCCCCCATTTTTCGGAAAATAGCTTTTCACATTGTGCAAGATAAGTAAGTAGTCACACAACTGCAGCAAAGGAAACGTGAGTCAGCCGATTATTTATTAAAAATTAATAATAACCATCAATTCTTGATGATATCATCTTTGTACTTGGACGTCTGAAGATGCTGAAAGGCAAAACCTGAGAGTACAACATTGGATACGATTAAAAAAAAATAACGTAACGAAAAAAAAGATACACAAAAGTAAGTGTTTGGTTATCCATATCTTCTTGTATCGATAAAACTATGAAGTATCATAAATAATTGTTCCAATGACATGGAAATTAGTCAATATTTGTTATTACTTATGATGAAAGTCTATGAAATATTGCGTATTATTAATTCATAGCAATATATGTACATATATAAGTTATTTCTGAATATTCAGCTGATGGGAAAATTTACACGAGTACATAATGATTTTAATGCTTTGAACATGGAATGAAAATGCTAAAACATTGATTTTTAAAGAGTGTTTAATTGTATGCACGTGTGTTAAGTTTTCGTTTCTTTATTAAATTCTTAAATCTGGCATAAACAGAATGTTAAGCTTTCAACTAAATTTTTTCCGACCACATTTTTTTGTTTATACAATCCAATAACAAGCCCGTCAGCTTACACTGAGACATGAAATGATTTGAAAAGCAAAACAATTTATTATTTGTTAATCTTCCTTACTTTTTGATTGATTGTTATATTTCCTGAAAGAAGACAAAGCGTTAAGTTTTGCTTTATTTCAGTTATTCAATCTACTCCCGACTTAAATATCAAACATATTTTTGACATTATTATATTTCACATCATAACTAAAGTATGTAAAAAAATACATTATTTTAGTTATGTTTATATAACAAATGTATTTTTTATATAATAAAATAAAAATATCAACGAAAATTATCACGGGATATAATGGAACTATACCCTATGTATTGTGGTTTGCAATGTTAAGCTAAACAATATTATGTTAGATGGTTTGCTCAGTTGAATTTGTTATGCCTAATAAATCGGGTTCGTGGCGTAGTTGTCAACGTTGTTGACTTCCGTAACGAATCACACCTGTTTTTAGTCTTAGGTTTATCGATTTCCGTTTGAAAGCATGGGTATTTGAGATGTTTAAAAAGTTACTTCACACATTTTCAATCCTAAAATTAACGCTACGTAGTAAAAACGATTAATTAAAAACTAGTTCTGTCCAGCCTTATCTTTCTAACACAACTATTTGAAAAAGAGAGGTTGAGCATTTGAGTGAAACAGTTCTAGTATGAAAACTTCTGTTGAAATAAATTCATTAAGAAGCCATCATACTCGACATTGCGAGCGGATATGGAACAAAAACTTTAAGACGGCTTAAAAATTAATATTTAGCAAGACAATATATTTGATGACAGTCTTTGGTACACCTAAAACCCCAGTAAAATCCTAACCAAATTCATAAAAAAAATACGGCTTTTTTCTAAAAATAAATATCTTAATTCATTTTATAAGTATATATTTACTATAAAAAACAACACAACAGATAAGAGTAAGAAACAGAATCAACGATGAGCAAAGAGTTTCTTCAATAGAAAAACCATCTCAAAGTAAACAAATATTTTTTTACATACGAGCAATACTTAAAATTCTTGAGAACCACGGCAATTCATATACAAAGATAGAACACTTTCCGAACAAGTTAGCGTTGGAAATTTTCAGTATATTTTTTGGCTGAGGAATATGCTTAAAGTTTATAATATACTTCGCCCTCAAGCGAATAAGAAATATATGAAAAGCTTCCGTACCTATTAGATACTTGAGGATTAGGGATTTTGATACCAGAAGAAAATATTAAATACCGGTAAAATAAAAATATTTAAATATTCGCAAACATATTCCACTCTCTGTTATATATTGTGACTACACCTTCTCATTTAATTTATTCCACAACATGAAATTACAATATAATAGAAAAGAAAATAATAACGATACAAATACGAGTTTTTTTTTGATTAATGGTTAGCAATAAAAATCAAATTAATGAAATGGTAAAAATATTTTATATCTGTAATCGCAATAGGTGCATATTTTGAAAAAAAAATATTCTTTAGAACAACTAAATATTAAATATCCAACATATATATATATATTTAAATTACATTAATAATATGACACTACTCAAGTTCGAATATTATTTGAGTTTACTACTTTGAAAATAATTGAAAATTAAAAATCAAATAAATGACGTTTATAATTTTTACTTTACTCAAATACGCCAGATATGCTTTGTTTAAACTAAATTACAGATGCAAAGACGCGGAACACAATATATATATATATATATATTTATGTCACATAGTTCTTTTTTCACTATACTTTCAATACATCGTGAACGATTTTACACAAAAATGGAAACTAAGGTAACAAGCGAGGCTGGCTTCTACTTTGTATAAAGATTTGAATTTCATAATATACTATATTTAAAAACATACTACACCACGTTAAATTCTTTTCCCTTAAAATAAGTAAACATCAAATGCATTTATCATTTTCTTTGTATATCTTTGTTTCCATAAAAAACAGAACTGACAATGTCGTAAAACAAGAAAACATTTCAAAAGGTAACAGGAAACATATGAAAGATGAATCTCAAAGTATATCCTGTTTATGGAGGAATAATGCTTTTAACTTTTGCATCACTGCGTAGGTTTGTCTTTCTCCGAAACGTAATAGTGCAGTTCATAGTACCAGCAATGGCTTTGAGCGAGACTACAAAATTTTATTCCGTCTTAAATGGTTTGAAAATGTTTTCATGTTTTTCATTTAGCTGAGCAAAAATAAACTGAAAGTAAAAATTATATTTTTCTTATGTTTGTGATTGTCTTCTGTCAATGTTAAAATTTGAGCATTTTATCATAAAATATATGTTTGCAAGATTATACATAAAATATTTTATTTGACAAAAATTGGTTGTTGTAGGTCAATTGCTTTTTAGAAGAAGAAGAATTGTTTATGGATTCCTTTTGTTAAGACTCAATTCAAAAACTGTTTACAGTGCTAGTTTTTAGCTACCGCTTATGTTAAAATATGATTAAAATGAAAGCTTTGAATATGTAACGAATGAAAAATTTTGTAAAACATGACAGTCACCTTCATATATTAAAAAATTGTAAGGATTTTCTCGAGCGTTCGGATTATTATATATTCCATGATATAATAATTCCATACAGTTTTTTAGTAATTTTATCATAACAATAAATCACGCAGAACGAATATTAAACAAAAAAATACATTTTTTATTATCAATAAGTAAGACTATTTTTGATATTGACTAAAATACAAAACATTTTGTATAATAATTTGATTTAAAAAAAAGTCGCTCTAGTTTTTTCGACTTGACTCTACAGCCCTGCTTTTCATAATAATAACAAAACTCATTCATAAAAAGTCCAATTACTTTAGTGGAATAATGTTTTATTAAAAATATTGGTGTTAAAATATAACTCTGGAGTGATGTTCGTGAAATAATTTAATATGAAATTTTGTTTACTCAAACATGAAGAGATTGACAGATACGATATGACATTGGTGATATCAGAGGAAAGCCATACAATATCACTGTTGAAGCAATATTAAGTAGATTTTTTTCAAAATTAAAACTTGATTATTTGAAATTTTAAGCATGTTGTAATACATCAAATTTAAATAAGTTTAAGACATATTTGAAGCTTAAATAATAGATCATGTCTCGAATAATGAAAGAATGAATTTATTTTTTTAAATAATCAAAATATGCTCTAAGCGTGTGAAATCTGGATACACAGAAGATCAACATGATTGATTCTGCTAACGTTAAAAATTACACATTTTTCATATATCCTCTGAAGTTTAATAATATAGCCATAATATATGAAAAAATAGTGTTTCAATAACTTAAAAACAAGAATTTT
Source organism: Himalopsyche anomala (assembly GCA_031772345.1). Classification (NCBI taxonomy): domain Eukaryota; kingdom Metazoa; phylum Arthropoda; class Insecta; order Trichoptera; family Rhyacophilidae; genus Himalopsyche; species Himalopsyche anomala. Next base: position 21,851,829 of record CM062833.1, on the reverse strand, counting down.
CTAAAAAAATAAGCAGCAATTACAATGTATAAAAAAAATTAAGCGACAAGTAAAAAAGTTTTCATGTGGTGCAGTTAAGGGTTAGATACATTTATTATTTAACAAAACTTGCTTATAATTTTGTACCTTTAAGTCGCATTTGTTGAGGGTTTTCACGTTTGAGTTCTTTAACTTAGACTTAACTTAGACTTAACTTTAACCTAATCTATGTCTTATGAATACGCCTGTTCTAAGATTTGATCCCGTCAAGAATGCAACCAAATTTAAGAGTTTGGACCAAACCACTAAACAAGCAGCTTAAAAAAATATAAAGGTACTTTCAATGTATACGGCTTAGATTTTATGAAAATTAGTTTCAATATAAAAATTAATATAATAATTTTTTTATTCAACTGATTGTTCTATATATGTAAATAAAGTCAGCCTGTAGATGCTTCTCAAAGAGGCAAAACACGTGCCACAGTTTATAACACAGTTAGTGAAATGCCAGTTTTGTTTTGTATTAAATATTTATAACGTTTGAAAGCAATTAATATGCATGCCTTAACTGAGAATTGAACAATGATATTTACAAATTAACGTTTATTTTGGCAAAAAGAAAATTATCCATTACTCCTATGATAGTTACTAAAGTAAAACACATATGATACTTCCTAAAAATAAAAACGTGCTTTGCACTCTTATAATAGTTTCCACCTGGTTTTAAATAAAATCTGCTTTTGTATGTATAAAAATGCTAAGCCTGGTTTGGACAGGTCAATTCTTTAGAAATCTAAAGGTCGTTTTTTTACTCAGCTTTTTATTTATTCTGAAGCCCATTGGTTACGAAACATGAAATGGACACCAAATTTTGATTTAAAATTGACGTTTCGGTTGACGGTTGCTTTGTTGGTTTTCCAATTATCACAAGCATGCTTCGAACGAATGTAAAAAAATATCGAGTTATATTATCAAACGGTTTTTTTCAATTAATCGTGCTCAATGACAAGTATTCGCTCTTGGCATATTTTACTAATGTTAAATCATGAATGATTTGTCTGTATTTTATTGTAAATATGCCTGCTGTCAGTACTTGTATATGATTAAACAAAATGATCTATCGTAATCAACACAACGCAAATCTTGGCTATAAAGAGTCTTCAAAATAACTACTATTCGTGAGTTTACTTGTTTTTTATAAACAAGGTAGGCAAATAATTTAACCCAACGATTTCTTACCTCCATATTAATGATGAGTCAATACCTTAAAATTCTTTTTTAAAGCAGAACAGTTCTGCTTGGTAAGATAAACTATATAATTTATAATAAGTAAAACACAACTCCTAGTATGACGAAAATGACTTTCTTTGGTCCACAATGTTATGTATTATTTTTACGTATTTTTTCAATCCATGTCCTCTCCCAAAGTGGAGCATATGGCTAATGGAAGTATCTCAACAGAAGTTTTTCTACGAGAACTGTTACTCAGTCGGTCAACCTCACTTTTTTCAAAGTGAGTAGTAGGGACAGAAGGATAAGGCTAGAACAGGACTAGTGGTTGACTAATCGCTATTGCTACACCTAATTATTAAAGGATCAGAATAATGGGAGGAGAGGAAATGTCAATTGACATCACAAATTCCTAGTCTTCGATCACAACTTTGAATTGAATAATTCTCAAATTCACTGTGAACTGACCGGGAATTGAACCCAGACCTGCGTGATCGGTAGAGCAAGCTCTAACTAACCTGGCCACAGCAGGCGACTCGTCTAGTGGTTAAAACTCCGCGTTGTGTTGTACCTATATACATATACGTAATAAATATTTATATACCAGTGGAGGGGAACCTGCGGTCTTTTAAAATATTCACTTTGATCAAAAAAATGAACTATTCAAATTTATATTCAAGTGCTTGGAAAAAAAGCGTAATGAACCATTATATGTCCGAGAGTCAAAAAAAAGTGGAGGGAGGGTTTGTCAAAGTTTTCTTTACTGCGGCCTTATGTTGAATCAGATAAATGAATGTGGCCTTTAGAAATGGAAAAGTTCCCCACCCTTGATATACGATTGTATACTATACTACACTTGCAAATGCTCACAGCGGCTTGGTAAACTAGCAACACTGTACTGCTATGACGCCGCTCTGTAAGCAAAGGTGGGGAAGGAATTCCAATCAACAATAGTGTCAGCAATGAAGGGGACTCGAAGAACTTTGGCGATAATACAACATTCGACTTAAAAATCTATCAAGTTTATATACAAACAAATCTATATATAAACGAACACAAAAATAGGAGGGGATGTGAAATCGTACATTGATTGAAAAAATAGTTTTTGATATCTTTAAAACGGAGATGGTTGAAAATTGGGTTTTTAAATTGAGAAAGGAAGTAAATATAAGATTTAGTTAAATTAAAAAATATGAATAAATTGAGAAGACCAAATTTGTTTCTCGTATCTTGTTAATAGGTTCATATAAACATATACTTTACAACTTTACAACGATAAAATCCCTAGGTACTCATTTATGACTAATTTATACAGCTGTTGAGTTTAGCGCGACGGGTTATCCTTGACCATGATATTTTCATACAATTATATAAATATTATAATCAAATCAAACCTACGATTCAAATTTAAAGGATTACAAAGTGAAGCTTATATCTTTATCGTTAAGATTATTCAGAGAATAATTTTAATTGTTTTGTTTATGAGGTTGTGAATAGGGAATCCAATACCGGACCTTTTTTGTGATCCCGTGATTTCAGAATTGGCAATTTTTCCAATCCTCTGATTGAATATACAACATAAAATTGTGATAAGAATCATTTTACAAGGTCAATCCTCTTTTAATGCGATTTCAAAGTTATGCGGTTTTTTAAATATTTTACGATATATATTTTTTTAAATATTACATCGAGAGTACGTATCGTAGTATTCTGGATAGAAGAGAGAATCAATAATAATCACAACCGACATTTGGAAAAAAATATGATTGCTTAAATCGTGTTGCATGTGTCATTAAACAATTAATTATCAAAAAAAGAAAATCTGAACAAACTTTGATCACTAATTTCATTGTTATTAGGCACTATTTCTTCCGAAAAAGAGTGATTTCGAACCACATGCAAAAGGCACTTAGCATTTTAATACAGGGACGACAATTTTACTTAAGTGAAACAATAATCAACAAATTTTAGTTTTTAATAAAAAGTATTTTTACGCCGTGTTTTTACCTAATTCTCCTATACTTTTTTTATGCGATTTAGGGTATATTTTAACTCGCTGTTTCAGAGTTATGCGGGTTTTAAAATTTATGGAACGTATCCCCACTTTTTCTATGGAAGTCAAGTTTTTTTATGCTATTTTGGGTATATTTTAACTCACTGTTTCAAAGTTATGCGGAAGTCTTTTTTATGCAATTTTTTGTATGCGATATTTTGTGGAACGCATCTACCGCATAAAAAGAGGATTTACTGTAGTTCTTCTTTATGAATACTAAGCACAGTAGGCTATTGCCTAAAGGCAAAAACTCTGTTTTTTAAACAACAAAAACCCTGCTTCTACGAAAAAATATAACTACGTGTTGCCATAAAAACGTTTTTTCTAGTTCAGTTTCAGTGAAAAAATAGCTGATTTAAAATGGTGATTCCTTCATGTTTATCTAAAAGTGGTCACCGACATATACTCTAAAAGACAAAATGCCCACAAACTAACGCTGGGTGAAATTGCATTTACGGGATATGCAGAGCATAAACATCAGCTGGGGCCGAATGCTTGCGCGCGTCGAGTTTATGGTAAACATTTCGCTATGAGATTTTCCATATAGCAAAGATATTATCAAATTCAACAATTGCTACCGTTCGTCAACGATATTTAAAGCTATGAACATTAGTCAATAATAAACGAAGAAATATTCAATCAAATACAAAAACAGGCAATAATTAATTCAATAAATTTGTTAATCGACCTGTTGTCTTAGAAACCGTGGCACATGTTTTGCCTTGTTAAGAAGCATCAGTCTGGGTTCAATTACCGGTAAGATCATTCTAAGTGAATTTGAGAATTATTCAATCCAAAGCTGTGATCGAAGACTACGTGTTTGTGATGTCAGTTCACATTATTTACTCTCCTTCCATCCATCTGATCCTTTAATAACTCGGCGTATCAATAGCGATTAGTTAACCACTAGTCCTTTTTTAGCTTTATCCTTCTTTCCCTACTACTCAAATTGAAAAAAATTGAGGTTGAGCGACTGAGTAAAAAATAGTTCTCATAGAAAAACTTCTGTTGAGGTACCTTTATTAGGAGTATTTACATTGGGAGCGGACATGGATAAAAAAATACGAATAAACTAAAAATTGATTCAGAATTTTTGTTTTAAATTGCAAAATGAAGGGCGGAGTTGTTTCCTTTTCTACTGGACGCAGGGAAAGGATAGCATTTAAAAATTAATGCTATTTATTACATATTACTACTTAATATAATAATATAATAAACTTAATATAATATAAAGACGGTAAATCCTAAAAGAAATGAAATGAACAATAATTGTGAGCTATAGATATGTCAGTTGAAATTTTATTAAGTTGCGTTTAATTTCTCTCTTTAGACCACTTAATCTAAAGTAATTTATGACGAATTGAAGGTCGGCGTTTAATGAGAAAAAATCAATTTTTAGTTCATTCGTAATTCTGTTCAATTTCGTTTCTTAAAGAACAAGACAAAACACGTGTCACAGTTTGTTACCCAACAAGTGGAGTAACCATGTTTCGAAAATTAATTTTATGTTAAAAAAAGACTTCCACAAAGTTACCACTGAATCCTTTGAAAATAATAATTGAGCTATTATTTTGCAGTACAAAAAAAAAATATATTGAGTTAATTTAATTTAACAATGTTTTGATAATTGTTTATTGAGACTGCATTTCGAGTTGAATTGTCAGGGGAGTATTACGATGCAAGCAGAGATTTTTAGTGTCATCGGTGCAACGTGCGGCGGTGCATCTGGACAGCGTGTAACCCTTATTGCTATTTACGGCAATGCACCGGGCATCGACATTTAATTGTAGACAGTCCAGAGCGTGCAGTTTCCATAATGGTGGAACAAATGTCGAGTTAAGTATGCGGGATCACGAGCCTCCAGTCAACACGTTCGTGCCACAGTTCAATAAAGGTTGCATTTCAGAATATTCTACGTAATTTGAGTTTCGTAGTATAAATTACTAAAATAATCACAAATATTCGATGGATGAAGTTATTTTTAAATACAAATGTGTTACTTTTAAGCTGTTCATTGTCATATTCAACAACAAAAATCACTTTTTTTTTACTAATTTCACATTTATTTAAAATTATCAGAACGGACATTTTTAACTGATGATAAATTACTCGAGAGCATTTTTTTTATCGTAATTGTTTGTAATATGAGATAACAGTTTTAGAACCCTTTAATTTATCGTTCGTAACTTTTCTTAACTAACTGTTTTCTGGCGGGTGCAAATTAGTACAATATATATTTTTAAGAGGTTTTACACGTTTCAATTATTTTCAGCTGAGTAGTGTTATGTGTTCATATGTTTTACCATAACCTTTAAAATCCTTTCATATTTCTATTAGCAATCGTTTGTTACACCTTTATTGGTTTTTCTTGGTAAAGCATTTACAGCCATTAATGTTTATTCTTATCTGTCGACACTGTTCGTGATTAGCAAAATCGGTTCAGATCCTATTAAATAAGTTTATAATAAGTACAAAGAGTCTTTAATTTTGTTAGCACTAATTAGTTATTTTATCACCGCTGATTATATGATTGTAGTAGTTATTTTACGGCCGACTTTCGCGATGCAATTATTATATAATCAAGAACCAAAACTAATATATTTATACTTAACATGTTATTTGAACAATTTAAAGCTGCGGTAAGAAGTAAAGATGCAGTGAAAAAATTGGCAACTTGCAGGGACATTTAGTTAAATGAATTTTTAGCAAGTATATTGTGTGTTCACCGATTGAAGCCATATAAGAGTTAAACATTGTTTTTTAGCAGAAATTATTATACGTATCACTAAAAACTGTTAAAAAAGTAATGATATATATGTTTACAAATATATTAAATAAAGGAATGATTTCTCTTAAAAAATCATGATTAATTGAATAATAATAAGACGAAATTTTCGCTGTTTCAAAGCAGAGCGGCTTAATTTTGTATAATAATGAAATTTCTCTGAAAAATAATTTCTTTCCCAGATAATAAAAAATATAAGATATAGTTATTTTTTTTACATCTCCAATGATTTTATAAATCAAAATAACATGAGAGAGCAAAAAAAATAATCCCTTTGATATTTGATACCTTCTCATTCTTTTTATGTATAGCTTACTGTCACATATCAATCTATTTACTGTCAAAATATAATCTCTCATTTTCCGAAAAGGGATGATAAAAAAATACTATTTCGAAAGCGCATATTTAATCTCTAAGATTTCATTTTTTGGTAAAATATAATATATCGGTTTTCAAAGATAATACTCAAATAGCGGCATTATCCCTTTCTAGAGATTTGTCAAAAAGAAAACATTGGATGAATTTATTCAACATACTTTTGAAATGAGCTTTCGTTTCTAGTCATAATAATTTTTCAATTTTTCATAAAGAAGTTTTTGATTACATGATTTTCGGGAATAAATTATAAACTAAGATGAGTGAGTGTCTACTACACGTTTTAAATAAATTCAAAAAAATAATAAGAAAAAATATATTGTATTTATTTTTATTTGAGTATATTTGCAGTCATACGTTTATAAAGCGATCAGTGTATTATGGTTAAGCAGCTAATAAGCTTCATTTTACTTATTATTTTGTAGATGGCGTGACGCCGAAATTACTGTTGACTTAATACTGTAATTAAAGTACATTACGTTGATAGATTTTATATTATATCTTTAAAGTTCTATCAAGTATATGTCATGCAAATTCCAAAGCTGTTTCTGCATTGAATTATCTATAACAATGCTTAATGCAACAAAACAAGAGTTTTTATTCCTCTCTCTGGTGCTTGAAAGATAATATTTTTTTCTACGTAACTATGCCCAAAGATTCTGGTAAATAAAATTGATATTCTTTATTTTTGTATTAAAAATAATGGTAAAATGTGATATTAACGAAGTTTAATATTACGTAGTATCGCTAACACTCCATGGTTGCCCATGTGTTAATTCATTAACACATACAGGCACGATAATAATTGAATACATATACGTTAAAGTAAAATTTTCATGTAAATTATGATACAATAGACAAAGAAACGGTTATATTAAAGGTTTTAATACGCTAGAGGAGTGTTTAATATAGAAAATATTCAATACTATGAAGAAAAATATGCAAGTCCTGATAAAAAAGCTCATATTAAGATTATGGCGATGAATACTGACAAAAAGTTTACTTAAAAAATAATGTCTTGAAATTAACTTTGATATAATAATAAAGTTTACTTCGTTTCTAATTTTATTCAATACAGATATTTTTTAGGGAAACTAGTTTGTACCTACTCGACTTAATAACACGAAAATAATTGAAAATCCTGGTAATATATTAGTCAGGTACCTCGAATAACTTTTATAATAATCTCTGTCTATCTTTCTCATATCAAGTTTATCTCAAGCGAAACATTAAGCTATTGGTAAAATTTATAACAAGAAAATTATATTATAAATTAAAAGTTAACCTAAACAAGCATATATTATTTATGGTATGGTAGAGTTTTCATTAAAAATACTCACTTTTTTATTATTTTAATTTATATTTTGTCTAACTTAAGCTATACCTAAAATTCTTCAGCAGTTTTAAAGGACATTCAATGATTTTAAATTGCGATAAATTTCTTGATTGATGTGTTTTTTGTGTTTGATGTTTGTCTCAAACAGTGATGAGAAATTATTTTAGTTAAAACTTTAAAAATGTGGTGTCTCTTTTCTGCTGAATCTGAAAATATGTCGATTATTTATAATTTCAAATCCAGCCCAACCCCTCCATTTTTATTGCGCGTGCGTGTAACGTTGATAAATGAATCTAAAGCAAGTTGACTCAGACACAGTATGGTAAAATACGCTTAGGTTGGTAAGGTATACTTGGCCAAACTCTAAATACATAATTTTATAATACTTCCTTAGCCTAATAAAATATTGGGTTTGACAAAAAAAATGTTGTTTTTCTTATCAAATTAAATGATAAGTTTGGTGCCATATTCAAAAGGCCTGTAGACCACGTGTTGGTCTAAAAAATACATACGTATATAAATTCAAAATAAAATATTATCGTTCTATAGAAATAAAATTACGGATTCTCAGAGCTCACCATAGGTTTATATGTTTGCTGTTATTTGAACAGTAAAATTCAAACTCATGTACGATTATGATTTCAATTATTCAGAAAAGCTATCCACCGCTTAATGTACTTATGTCAATATGTTATAATATACAGTTTTCATTTATGAAATAGAAGGAAATTGTTCGGTCAAACCAATGTTTGCGGTGCAAATATTAAACAATTTCATAACTATTATTAAACAGTTACGACTTATACAATACGCAAACTATCAATTCATACTGTAGTATTGAAAACTTTAAGCTACTTCCACCCTCAGAGTGGACCATATGGAAACCTAATGGAACATTTAAAAAATAGTTTTTTTTCTGAGAAGTTCAACGTAAAAATCTTTTATTGCTTGAGACTATTCTTGACAATTTTTATTTTCCTTGATCAATTTAAAGATATGAAACTGTCGCTATTATTGCTTTGGAAAATATATTTATTAAAAAAAATATATAGGATTAAAATGTAGCAGTAGCTCCCTGATTCTTGACAATGGCGCTACGTGATACAATTTGTATTTTTTTTTAAATCAAGTCATTTTTTTATCGTTAGTACGAAATGTCGTACAGAGATTTGCTGTTTAAATCTTAGGCAAGAAAATTAATGATAAGCTAATCTCCTTAGCTACATTCCATTTTTCAGGATCGGAGGGGTGGAAAACACATGTAAACATCGCGCTGAAGATATATATGTATATATATATTTAATTTACTGAGGTGAGTTTTAATTGGGTTAGTTGTTACTTATCAAATTCATTTCTCATTGTAATTTTAATTTTTTTTAATTTAATATGTATTCTCCACATTTTTTTTACTCACTGAGCCTGCTTTTGACAGACAGTGTAAAAGTGGGAAAGCATGTGATTTGCGACGATTTACTTTTTTTAACGAATCATCTCTTCTAAGCCAAACTATTTTAATTATGGTGTTTACGAATGACGCATGTCTTTATAAAATAGAGAAAATTTATTGGAATATCGACGTTGTAAATGTTTAAATTTATAGAAATCTACACAATATTTTTTTAATGAAAATTACAAATCAAAATCGAAAACAATATACTTTAATATAATATGGGTACATTATTGAGCTTTACAAATCAAACAGCACTGCTTGAATGTTATGTTTATTTGAATATGTTATTCGAAATTGCTTGTAAAGAGCCGTGGCATATAATGAATACGCTGAATATGGCTCTCAGTCAAATAAACGATATTCCACTCTGGGCTCATTTACATTGCAAACGAAGGCTGCCCTTTCCACCACCACGCTGTCTGTTATTATGGGGTTGGCAATAAAAGCGAATGAAATCGGAGAATTCAGGAGCAGAATATAGATGTGGTCAGATTGAGGCTTCTGAAACTAAATTAATGTCCCTCGTCACAGAGTCAAAGTAGCGCGAGAGATCGATAAAGAATTATTTCCTCTGATGTATATATACCTAAGTATAATTTACGACAATTTGACTATACTCTACAATTAATTTATCATCGCTTATTCTAAGTGTTCTGTTTGAACAGGTGGAGACTAATGGGAAATGTATACATATAATAAATTTCGAAATAATTTTAGCCACTAACAAATCATCAAAAGGCTTTTAATTTTAAGGTATGAATGCTTTCATTGATTAATTTATATTATAATAACGTTTCAGTTTAAATTACAAAACCTCTTGTTTTTAGCTTTTAATTCATAATTTAATATCGCAAGATAAACTTTCTTAAGAAAAGACGATGTTAGAACAGGATTATAATTTAAGTCATCTTTTTTGAAACGCTCTGTTTTTACAATCAGGTAGTCGGTGGATGGAGAAATATAAACACATCGTAGATGTCTATGCGTCAAGATTTAAATACATTAATCGATTTTCCAAAAAACACGACAGTGTTTTCAGGTCGATTTGAGTTATAAAAAAAAATACTGCTACCACTTTAATAGGTTATTGTTGTTAAATTGTCAAGTTCCGAAATGCATTTTTTTTTTGTGTTTTCAATTGTTGCATAACGACTTTCACTTGCTTTTTTTGATTCTTATATTATTCATGTTGAAAGTTTTAGACTTAGGAATTTACCAGTTGGTAGAAAACTAGCCGTCAACTGGTGTGAAAATACGAGGAATAGAAAATGATTAAAATTTATGGATAATAATTTATTTTTCCAGTAAGTGAACGGCTGAGAGCAAAGTCAGAAAAGGAGAATGTACATATTTGTTCGCATTTCCATTGTATTTTCATATAATACTTTCTGACACTTGTTACTTGGTTGTGTATTTTATTGTTATAGCATTTGTATTTCTTGTTTTCATATTGGACCTACACTTGAATTATATCATTTTGTACATAATAAATATAACTGTTTATGATCATTGTACACATATTCAACAGCTAACTTGTTGATCTAACTGCACAATATAAGGGAGATATCTCAAAATTGTTTTATTAATTTCTTAAAATAATATAATATTGTCATTTAAATTTCATTTCAAATAAGAAAACGAATCGTTATTTTGTAAAAATAAAGGATATTTTAAATAAATCGATACAATATGTATTATAAAACGTGTAGTACACGCTATATTATATTTTTTCTAGCATTACCGATCCATGAAAATAGTATGAGTGGTATTTCATAAAATGAGTAGTATTTCTTCTAGTATGTAATAGAAATCTATAATTCTAAAAAATAAAACAAAATCACACAAAAATGTCAACTAATATTTCACTAAATGTGACGGTAAGTTTTTTTAACATCCATTCCCGTTTTTCCGTTTGAATTTTTAGCGTATGATAATCTCAAAAAACGCTGTTTGTAAACTGGTTATAAGGCATCCATGTATATATTTTTTAAAATAGGCAAAATCAGACAAAACAATTAAAAGTTCTTTTTTCTCGATCGGATAGCGTTTGGGTCAAACGAAATATAATATTAACACCAATTTCAGGTCCCAAAATACCAGGGTTACGACGGTACTTATCCCGGGATTTTAGAATTGAAAAAATGAAACACGGAAGAGCTAAAAAAATCCTGGGATTTTGGATTAAAAAATGATTGGAAGAGCTAAAAAAAAGTCTTATGCTGGTTTAATTATGTTATAAAATGATTTGTTTTTAACAAATGCGAAGACCTTTATGGCGCAGAGCTAAATAATGTATCTAAATAACGTCTTCGTTTGAAGAATTGCATTACATTTTGAACGTCTCTATACTTCACCTTCAATGCTATACAGTCCTTCTAAACAATAACCTCGTAAACATAAATCGCTCAAAGACCATATTCGATACTATTAAATTTGTGTGTAACATAACAAAACGATAGATAACATGATTATTGAACGTACAGCCGAAATATTATATTTCAAACGACTGCCGTAGCTTGGGCATTCCAGTTATTGCCTATAAAATTTACACGGTAATCAAAAATGCACCCTCTCGCAAGTTATGTACCACATAAAAAGCATAAAGGTCTACGCTATCATCCCTCATACAAGGGTGCATAAAGATTTTTATACACAGGCTGATTTTATGTGGCATAATAATATTTATCAATCCGACGAAAAGTGAAATAAAACGGCATTTATTTACCAAAAGGGATGCTTATATATTTAAAATTGTTAACTGGATATATTGATTCAAAAACCTATCAGAATTTTAATTCTAACAGATTTAATATGCAACCAAATATTTTATGTACCGTAGTAATTGTGTAGAACGCAAGATTAAAAGTGGTATAATTTCAAATGATTAACAGTTCACATTTTAATTATTATTTTCATACAAAAAAATAAAAAATACATATTTGCCAAACTCAGTTAGTAAGTATGATTTTTTAAAGAATATAATTGTATTTGATTGCAATAAAATAAAATCACTACTTTTTACATGGCTGTTAATCGCTGCTTGTAAGTTCTCTCTTTTTATGGATGTCATGGGACGGAGAAAATATAAACACCATTGAAATGATTCTTTTTGGGCACAAAAAATAATGAGATGAAACCATATTAAAGTATTTTAATTCTAAACTTTCACTTGAACGCCTGAAGATGTCGAAAGGCGAAACCCAGGCCGTTAGTAACGTAATCCGTGTGAATGTACATAATTTGAACGATTCAAATTTAATATTGAAATTCCACCAAGTACCTTCAGTCTTAATCTTAAATTAAATTATATTTTGATTCTACAAATACTATTTTATACAATTTTGCTGGCTTACGCTCTAAAGAAAACGTTGTTTGAACTTACATTTACTTACCTATATATTCTGTTTTTTCATTTTTATTCATTTATCCCAATATTTTAACTTATATTGAAAAACATAGTAGTATCAAATGTAATAAATCAACTTAACGTTACATATTCAAATAATTGTGTCAAATGTTATAGATAGCCAGATCGATAATAAATATGGAATTAAACATTAGTTTTCAAAGCAAATTAGTTTAATTTAAGATGATTGAGTTCACCTAATTACATAAACTTTTTGTAACGGTCTTAGTAACAATATTCACGCCTAAGCTCGTTAACCACAGCAGTTACAGGACCTGAAACCAAAAATGTCGTCAAATGTAAACGTACGAGTCACTAGTATTTTTTTATATGTATTATATTCTTCTAAATAAATTAAAACAAATGTTTGCAAATACAACTGATGATTTTCAATATGAAAATTGATTCAATATGTTGTAATTTAAAGCATGTGAGATTATCCCTAGATACTAGAATGCATTCCAGACCCATGTGATTGCTAAAGTATTTTTATTCTTACTAGAACACAGAAACTAACATTTAAGAAAATGTATAGATTTTCAATTTTAAATTTGTCTTCTCGTACTGTTCACTTGAAAACAAAACGCAATAAAAGTATTTTAAAACAGCCTGTGAATAAGAGTTTGATTTCTAACTCTCCGGAAATTATTAGCACCGCAAGAAGTTCCAAGTTTTATATGAAAATATTAAAAGTTCGTCTCGTCCAAAGTATGCATTACCAAGTTTATTTGAAAATTCTTGTTGAAAACTACCTCATTTTAAGATCACTGGAAAAATAATAATTCTTTTCAAAGAAATGCGAACTTTAAGATATAAATAAACACTACTGCAAGTTGTTCAACAATTTCTAATGTACAACAAAAAAACTTTTTATCAAAGCTCAAAGCGTTGCCTTCCACATATATTTAAGTCTTTTTTTATACTCCAATTAATAAACATATGTTAGTAAAAAAAACCAACGATCACTTTTCAATTGTTAGTATATTAGTTGTGTATTTATTTGAAGTGCAATTTGTAAAACATAAAACACATGAAAATGAACAGTATTTTCTTTATAATAAAATAAAGACACGGCTTTAAAGTTTTTTCAGAAATACGTCCTTAGAATTCCACTGATGATTCTCAACAGAATCGCTTTACGAAAACTTGTTGTCAGTCTATCGCTTAACTTATCTCTTAGAAAAGCATAAGCCAATAAGGATGGAGTCAGGAAAGAGTTAGCATTAGGCTTATCATTTTCTCCATCTTTACCATTTGTATCAGATATGGGTGAATCAGTACATTATATTAGTTTCAAGATAATATTTTAATGTGCCATTTTATAATTTGGTCCCTTGATCGCGCAGTCAAGTTGAAAAAAGCCTTTGACATGAGCCATTAACCCTTTATCAAACGATTTGATTTTGAATGATTTAAATACGCTTTTATTGAATTGGCATTCACGTGGACGAACTCTATTATATTTCAGCCAAGAAATAAAGTACAAAGTCTCAGAACAATTTATTTATTTATTTTACATGAACATTGCAAAAGATTGACAAATTATAATAATCGTTAACTGAGAAAGCTACGACAAACTCAACTTTAATACATAAAAAATAGCATTATTCGGAACTCACCCACATCCACATGGAATATGTCAACTAATATCCTAAGCAAAATCGTTAAAAACAGTTTAAGCTCTCTCTAGTGGCATCCCCATTGGCAGGTTGGTTTTACACCTTAGGAGAACAAGCAATTCATGTCCACATAAGTTTGTTGATAGCTATTTCGACTTAGAGTCATCGTCAAAACTATGTTTCACCCAATTTAGTTGGGTTTTTTTTAAACTGGAGTAGAAGAGATAGATTATTAAAAAAAGTCTAATGTAACTAACATTGATTTTTATACTAAAACTCATTTTCATTTTCGTCAAGTTGTGAAATAAATTTACTTTGAAAATACACCCCTCAAATATAACACGTAATATATCCTTAAATATTACTATCACAGTTACCACCATGTTATAGAGCCTACAATACTATTTTTGGAATAAAACCACTTTATCACATACATAATATCATTATATTTCAACTGAGATAACAAGACGCGCGGATGTTTGATGGCTCAGATATATAAATATATATTCGAAGATCTCGTTTGGGGGTGATTTATTATTCTCGTGGAGCATTATTTAACGCATCGATTCCTTCCTGGTTAATACAAATGCTTTTTTCGCTTTGTTAGCTTTGGTTTCTCAGAAGCTTTTAGGAATCTCTGAAGTGTTAAGCCTACACACGGGTAATTTCAGCTAATATTATTTGCTCAAGGTTTTATTTCTATTATCAGAAATTAATAATAAATTTAGATACTCAACTTGCTGTCATCTAACACCTGCTGCATGAACTGGTCTGTTGAGCATAGTTTTGATGACTGACAACCTAAGGTTTTTAGTTTATTTCATATTGTTTTTTTTTAACCATTGACCGTTGCTAATGACGTGTCTCGTATGGATCATCTAGTAAGAATTTTTGCATTTATTAATTTAAAACTTTTGCTTGAATTCTGTTTGTAAAAAAATAATCGAAAAATATAATCTATAAAAAGCTAGTTCTAGATCAATTACCATATTGACGATTCATTTTTAAGCATCGAATAAAGTGTGAGTAGAGAGGTATGGAAACATTAGAGACGTCATCTTTTTTTAAAAATGACCATCCACAGTGACTTTTAAGGTTTAAATCAAATCTTTTTTTGTGCGATTAATACATTAAATATCAGAATATTAACATTTTGTTGTTTTTTAAATACACTATTCTTATTAAAAAATAACGATTATGTATGAAATTTATAAAATATATAACTGTATTTAGTTTCACAAAATATATCAAAATCTTCAGCTACAAAATCATCTGTGAGTGTTATAATTGTTTAAAAGTAAGGTAACATAGTAGCACTTGCAACCAATTAATATTTTCCCATAAGTAATTATTTGGTACAAGGGAAACCGCATCGCATTATTAAACTTAATTACTTTAAACGTAATCGTCCACTTAGGAACTGATAAAGGAAAATAGACAACTGCAATATGATTATAGTAGAAATTAGACACGTGATAATTATTTATTACAAAAACTATTTGTAACAGTAAACGAAGTATTTAAATTTTCGTAATTATAAGGCAGGTAATTGAAAATAAGTGTCAGGTTTTGAAATAAGCTGACAAAGAAGAAATTGTTTTTCCCGAACGATACGACATACTAGGTGAAATGACTTAACTACTTTTTAACTATTTTCCAATTACTTTTGGTTTCAGCTAATAAAAAATCTTGTTTGAAGCTGAATTGTTGATGTTATTAAATATAACATAATATTTTAATTATCTTTAAAAATATATCAGATGGTTTTTATGTTATTAAATAACTTTATTCAATCTAGTCAGCGTTGCCAGTGTCTCCATTTAAACAGTTGTGCGATTATAAAGATACAAGATAGAGCTTTCAACTTCTGAATTTTGGATTCCGAAATCGCGGGTTGTTTTAATACAATACCATTATTACTATTATTTTCCATCACAGCTCATTCCAAAATGGTTAAAAAATGAATCTTAGATTTAATTTTGTAAGCAATATACATTTTAAAAGTATTTTTAGTATAAAATTATTTTGGAATGGTATTTTGCATATTACCAAGCCATGTTTGTGAATGATTTCTAAAAATACTAAGAAAATATATATTTATTTACTAAATTACATTCATGTTTCAATAATTTTGGAATAAGCCGGGCTTGCAAATAATAGCCTTATTTGATGTACAGCTACCTCGCTTGAAACAGTATCGTCATCTAGCTTTGAATGCTTTTAATATTACATTATTTAATTTCCCGATAACAAAGATTCAATTTATATACGCCAAGCTAGTATAATTATTATTACCAAGTTGCAAAAATTGTTTTCAACTTATTTAAAACATTCTAAATTTCTATTTGATAAAAGATCGTGAAATTTTGTGAGTTTCTGTATTATTTGCATTTTTTCTTTTTCGGTTATTATGTTATTTATTATTCTTTTCTTTTTTACCACGTCCGCTTCCAATGTGGAGCTTATTAAGTGAGTGGACATAGTTTTGCAATGAAATAGAAACCAAGTACAAAGTATCCGGTATGCTTAAGTTTGAAGTGATGTAAGGATGGATACAATTTTATAACATCACGCGCATTCACATTATTTACATAAAATATCTTAAAAGGTGCCTAAAACTTTGAAGCTAGACATCTCCATTCTGCAATTTCGCAGCATGTCCAGTTTTATTTCAACTCAACTCTCAACCCATAATTACATCGTGCTTTTCTAGGACATATATATATTTTTTTAAGATCATATCTTAAAACGTATTCTTTTATTAATTCTCGCGGCTCGGAGACTAGAAAAATACTTCTCTGCCGATGGAGGTCGTTTAGGGACCCCAGTGGTTTCCTCATTATTGGCCTTATTCTATTGAATTAAAAAAAAAATAGTCTAAGGGCTTTAAAATATCTCTCTGCATCATTCCTCATACATTTTTTTATAAAAATCCGTGTTTTTTTAATAAATAATCATATTTTAAGTTGCGCGCAAAAAAGACGTCATTCCAATACAAATATGTATTTGCAACTGACGCGTTCAGCCTAGTTATTTTACGAACGATCGCTAATAAGCGGGCGCTTATCTCGTTATCGTGTATTTATATAAACTACAAAAGGTCCAAAAAACTATGATATAAGAATACCTTAATTATAAACATTGTGTCACCCAAATTAAAATAGATATTTAAGAAAATGTGGGTATTGGGGTCGCATTTCTTGAGCTTAGAACCGGAAAAGTTAAATATGAAATTTACGTGGTTTTAATTTACGAAAAATCCTCAAGACACTATTTACAGCGTCAATCGAGGCTTAGGTGTATGTACTTTAATTTTTAACATAAATTGTTAACTATTTAGCTGGCGCTCAATCGACGTTCGAAAAGAACCGATAATTTTTCTCCGAATAATACTGTTTCTAATTTGGAGACTGTTTTGTATTATAAGGCTTGCACAATAATACACTATGTTTCTTCGTTGATGGGGGAACACAGAAATTTTTCGATGAAACGTTGACTTAACTTCTTCGATCTCCTGCAAACAATCGAAATTGGAAGCAGACCGTGTAATCAAGTTTCGATTCTCCCCATTTAATTATTCCTCCCGAACGCATTCGATAATTGACCCTAACCACCCCATGCGCAAGGGCTGTATTCGCGAATAAGGAAAATTGCGGCGGGAAGTTTTTAAAGAAGCTATTCGCCGAGTACAATATTTTTTAACATAGTAGTACTTTATTTGCGCTTATTCAATGATGTCCATTTTTAACGCATTAGCTCTTCTTGAGAAATGTTTTAAATTATATCTGGTTGTGTTTTATTTTTCTCAGCAAATAAACGGTACTAAGCCAATCATTACCCATTTGATATGCAATCTACATAAAGTAACGATACATAAATTTATAGCGCATCTTAATCACATTATTAATTATATGTCATATGTATAATTATATTAATAAAAACACAATATTCATTTGTACTTATTTACACTTTTATTTATCAAGATCAGGACCGGTTTCACTCCTGGCGTGCATTGTCATCCAAAACACGCTAAAGTTACACGGCTATTTATACTCAACCGATAACGACTTCTTAAGCAGTGTACTTACCATAATTTTATTTATTTGATTTTGATATCATAAATAATGATAATGTTAAAATTGCTAAACTTGAACTGACGCTTAGTAAATGAATGTTTCGTGTTTATATAAGAAATAAATGTATTATTGAGTTTAAAGCCATTGCTGGCGAAAATCTGTGGGCATTCCCATGGGCTAATCTTTTTCGCCAGCAATGGCTTTAAACTCAATGATATATATTTATTTCTTATATAAACACGAAACTTTCATTTATTAAGCATCAGTTCAAGTTCATCCGTCCCCTTGAACGTCTGAAGGTGCCGAAAGGCAAAACCCGGGTCGTTTATGACAAAATCTGTGTGAATGTACATAATCTGAACGATTCAAATTTAATGTTTTATTATTTTTATATAAGGTTATTCAATGAATACTCTCAATTAATGTGTTTAGTAAAAAAACAAAGTATTTTTTTTGTATTATTGAACCTTGGTAAAGTGGATGTAAGAACTCAACAGCTAGTATTAAAATGAATACCTCTATCGGACTCAAACAAAGCAAAGCAAATCGTGACAAATAACCGCCAATCCCAATTTAAATGTTGTACTTCAAATTATATTGTGAAAAGTTTTGCGAACAAACGACTCAATTGCATTAAATGGGTGGACGAAGAAGGAAATTAAAGCTGCAAGGCGGGCGGTGTATTGAATTATCGACCGTGTTGCATGTACAACTAAAGGCGACTATTACATGAAAGCTTTAAATTGCACAAAGAGTAGAACACAAAGGAACTCGGCACATTTGATTATCGACTTTATTCCCTTCTGCATTAAGTCGGTTTTAAGCGGAAGCTTTGAAATCTAGTTAACTCGAAATCTAAATAGAGCTTTACAGAAATTCCTTATGATTAGCAATCAAAGTTAAAAGAGAAAAAACTTTGATCTCAACATAAAACGTTTTTTTAGTTTTGATTCACAAAAAAATACTTTGGTGTGAATCCGTTTCAATTTAAGATGTTTAAAAACATAAATTGGTTATTTATATAGCCAATATGCTAATTTTCAAGGGTAAAATGTTAGAAACTAAAATGTTGTGTAAGAGAGATTGAAAATTAAATAAAAATTTAAAAGATTAAAAAAAAAAAAAAACATTTATATATTAGCCGCCTGTGTGGACGAGTGGTCAACGTCGTTGGCTACCGCTACGAAGGTCACGGGTTCGAATCCCAGTACGGGCAGCTTTATAAATTGATTTTTCAATCAATTTATGAATTTCTGTTCAAAGGCATGGATGTATGTGAAGTCTTGGATTCCCCCCTCCCACCTATCCTATCCTATGAACGGGGCGTATCGAGAGCGATTAGCTAACCACTAGTCCTGTCCTAGCCTTTTCCTTCTATTCCTACTCTCTTTGGAAAAAGGGAGGATGAGCAACTGACTAACAAGCAGTTCTCGTAGAAACATTTCTGTTGAGATAAACTCCATTAGGAGTCCATATGCTCCACATTGGGAGCGGACATGGTTTAAAAAAATAAATTAAAAAAAATATTTGTATGTCAAATGTCAGTAATCTTTTCGAAAAAAGAGTTTAAACAATTGATTAAAAACAATTTTTGTTAAAAAAAAAATCGTTGGGATAAGTAAGCTCTATGTGGATATTGATAAACATTATAATGTTATGTGTATCGAATCGTTGGTGTCGATACTAGAATACATATAAACATTTCCGATCTGTTGGGATGTTACTTTGTGGAATTAATTTTTATATTCCAATTTTATGTGAAATAAATATGCGTCACATTTTTTCGAACAGCAATAAACCAATGGGTTGTTATGTAATTGCACCAATTGGATTAAGGATATAAGATAGATTAAAATCAAAACAACTTTTTTTTTACAAAATCACGAAAAAAATATAAATCAAAGCATCTAAAACACGAAAACCGTTCTCATTGCTTCGAAGAAATTTGATTGAAAAAGAACTAAAAAAATCGATAAGTCCTACCGGAAATTAAAAGTCATGATTTGAAAGAATTTCGTTTTCCATTTGTACATTAATAGTAAAAGAATAAAGTGAGTATAAAATGACTCTCCTCTACATTTTTTAATACAGTTGGTAATACAGAAACGTTCAATTATTGCATGTATGTACATATTATGCGGTGTCATGAAACAAGCCAGCAATAACCAGCTTAATCTCATATAAATTGTAAGCTTAAAAGCTCTGCATGAAATTAATATTTAAATAAAATTAAAGATAATAACGGATACTCTAGGTAATTAAAATCAGTTTTACTAGCCACGATAATTTTAACTATTTCTGAAATTGAACATTGAGTCACTTATATAAATTGATATATGAAAAAGCAAGATAAGGCAATAAAAAAATATTTTATGTCTCTATCGCTTCTTTTGTGCTTTTTTGCTACTCTTGAAATATGAAGTATCCTCTGATAATATTATTTTTTTATCAATGTGGTGTCACAATATTTCATTTCAATTTTTCTTATATTTAAAATCTTAGAACCTGTATTTTTTTTTTAATTTTAACGCGATTGCACAGTGATTGTGATATTTTAATTGAAAGATATATAAATGAATCTACCGTAGTCATAGCATAATATAATTTATTTTGTATTGAGTATTTGAGTCCACTTATTGCTGACAGATTTTGATAAAATCTCAATAACACAATTTTCTAAATTTCACATTGTCCTTCACACAGTAATGTTGGATGACTATATTGATGAAAATTAAACTCTTTTTGTACCCATGCCATGCTAATTTTATAATAAACAATTTTTCTGAGGAATTCTTACCATGTTTATATATTATTTTATTGGCTGAAAATGCTTGCGCTAAGTTATTAACTTTTCCGGTTCTAAGCTCAAGAAATGCGACCCCAATACCCACATTTTCTTAAATATCTATTTTTAAATGGGTGATACAATGTTTATAATTAAGGTATTCTTATATCATAGTTTTTTCGACCTTTTGTAGTTTATATAAATACGATAATGCGATAACGAGATAAGCGCTCGCTTATCAGCGATTGTTCGTAAGATAACTGAACACGTCAGTCGCAAATTAATATTTGCACTGGAATGACGTCTTTTCTACGCGCAACTAAAAATATGATTATTTATTAAAAAACCACGGATTTTTATAAAAAAAAAATGTATGAGGAATGATGCAGAGAGATATTTTAAAGCCCTTAGACATTTTTTTTTTTGAAATTCATAAGAATAAGGCCAATAATGAGGAAACCACTGGGGTCCCTAAACGACCCCCATCGGCAGAGAAGTATTTTTCTAGTCTCCGAGTCGCGAGAGTTAAAATACAGAAAAGTTTTTGGTTTTTAATAAATATAATGCCTCTTCACCAAGAAAAAAAATATTGTTAATTTGTAAAAAGTGAGCAATGTTTGATAAAAATCATACTGTCATGTTTGGCTGCCTAACTGGCGTACCTAAGTGACACGCCTAAATCATAACATTACCCAATATAAAAGTGCTGCGGTCTCCTTAACGAAAGATTAATTCCCCCAGAGACGCGCATTAACGGGGAGGAGATCGGGCCATTATTGAAGGGATGATTTCCAACGAACCAAGTAAGCAGAGCAATGGAGATTTATGTAGGCAGACATTACAATGTCCGCTCTGTGCTTGCATTACACTTGCCGTTCGCCAGTTGTGGCTTTGAACCCAGCCACGAGGTGCTATTGATTAAACGTCGGCAATATTTCAAGGGTTTGGTTAGAGATACGTTATCGAATGCCGAGTACTGAAATTAAGTATCAGTTTAAAATACATTTGTTTACTTCCATACCTAGTTTTCCTAAAGTGCTGTATTGTCATGCTCGATTTTCTGACTGCCGATGTTTTTATTTTTATTTGAAATAACACCTTTTTTATTTTGTTGTGTTCGGACTTTTTTTTACAGCAGCAGTAGTAACTCTAAATATTCGCTGAAAACAAGTATTTGAATATTCGAATTAAATTTGTTTTCTTTATTTTCTTTTCTTATTTCTGGTGAGAAATATTTTGCTATCAATATTATGTCTTGAGTGAGTATTATGGTGCTAACATAACAAACATATATCACATTGTAATATTAAGTTTCCACAAACGAATAATATAATAATAATTAAATACATTTTCCGAATCTGAATTTTAAATTAAGTCAAATATATTCTAATATTTGATTTTAATTTTTCAACCTCACTTAAACCAAGAAATCTATAGAGCACTGTCGCATATATTTTTCAATAATAACTAAATAATTTTCAATAATAAAAATTTATCTTCGATGATGGTTTGGATAGAATAGCGTCACCAGAAAACTATAAACCCTAAATGGTATTTACTTTCGATGGATTCGGCGGTAACTTTGTGGAAGTTCATTTTAATATAAAATAAAAATAACAATACGTGGAATAATCAAAGTTATTTTTATTTTATATTGGTATTTACTTAGTAAAACTCCATAGTTATAACATTAAGTTAAGACATTATTTCTACAATAATTTATAATATATTCTTGAGAGACTACTATTGATGAACTTAATAACCATAGTTCTGATGATGGCGTGACGCTAAATTTTAAACGCCAAAAAAATATCAATCAGGTATCAAATTTCATAATACATTTATTTTTTCGTCATTTCGATAGGCGTACCCACGTTTGATATGCACTGACTCAAAACTTCATTGGCTTTGACAAGTAGGTACTATAATTTATTTAAAAAAATCTTTGAAAATATTCTTAGAGCTATTGGAGTACATACTTTTTTCACGGTAGAATTTATTTAGAATATGCAATTGTTTCACCCTCCGCATAAAATCTGGCGATTCTCCATAGAATGGTGTAATAAAAATCACGCCCCCAAATTTGTAAGCGTGCATGTAAAATTTTGTGAAGCTACTGTCAGGTACATTGGCGCGTGCTCAATTTATAATTTAAGTACGTATAAGGTGTGGTCCAGGGACTATCAACGATAATGACTAGTATGTTTTAAAGCATAAAATGATTATGTGACACGGTAGCTTACAATACAGCGATACAATAAAGAATGTTAAGAAATGACCAGTGAACAGAAAGCAAATAACGGCTTTTAAGTTTACATGTCATATGGAGAGCGAATAGATTTCAACTTGTAAAAGTTTTTTACGATTCGCACATTGTTTGACTTTATACACGGTCTGCATGAAAAGTACATATGTTTCATTAATATTATTCGAAAAAGAGTTGGTCAAAATATGAACAGGCTTAAGTTTTGAGTAGACGTTAGAAAAGTTTATGTTATAATTCACAATAAATTTAACTTAATAAAAATTAGTTTTCATAGCATTATTGTTTAGTAATATTACGTCATATACAAGTAAAAAGGACTATTGCTTAGCGTCACAAATTTTTCTCTGATCAAAAGTTTTGCGTTGCTAAGAAAGAAAACAGGGTCCAGTACATTCAGTATTCATATAAAAACTCACACAACTCATAATTATTTAGAGTTGTGTTGTGATAACGTTTTTATTAAAATAACATACTATGTTCATTATTTATATTTGGCCCTATTTAAAATATTTAATTGAAGGGATAGTTAGGAGTAATTTAATAAGCCTCATTAGTTTTATATAATTATTGGTAAACAATAATATGTATATTATGTTAAGAGTCTTTTTTAGCATCGTAATATTCATAAAGATAGATGGATCTGTAAGGCAAAACGACATTTTTCTAACCAGCGAAAACTTATTTTATAAAGTGAAATAAAGTTCAGATATCATTAAAATTACAGCTTGTATAATGGCAGACTTATTTTAATAAAAACACAATAATCCTTTGTACTTCATTCCACTTTATTTAATATGTCAGGACCGGTTTCGCTCATTACGAGCATCGTCAACTGATAAGAAATATAATTTAACAGTGCTATTTATACAAAAATGAACAGTTACAGACTTATATTTAAAGCAAAAAGATTTAACGCCCCTTGCTGAGGCACCATATGCGTGTGACTCACTCAGCGAGGGGTGGGAAGCAGACTGCATTCACCCCCATGCAGATTGTTAAGGGTGTTACGTTAGGGGTGGACGTTGACATTGAAACAATATTTTTTATAAGAAGTTTACTATTTAGGTGGAAAGACAGCGGTGAATTTGTGAAAACTGTTTATTTTTTATTGTACTGATACTCGATTTAAATCAAATTAATAAAACATAAATTCAGGTAAAGTGAAGTGCTAATAACCGAAATATTTTTAAAATGGTCAATAAAAGAACAGTCATTATCTAAAAAATAATTACTGTAATTTTTCCTGAATGTCAAATAGATTTTCCTGGTTTTAAGGTCAAGCTGAAAAATGTGTCAAATTGCATAACAATATTGAATAAATTGTTAATTTTACTTTATTGTAATTTAATTCTTTTATCTTGCAACACCAATTTAATAAACGAATTCCTAGAATATATATTGCTAAAAAATACATCATATTTGGCTTTATTTAGGTAACAAACATTGTTGTTTTGGGTAAGATGAGCAAATGAATTCTGCCTCTGATCTCAGTTAAGTAAATAAAACCATTTTTTGATTAAAATAAAAACAACAGTATTTAAAAATTATTTATAAAATAGCTAGCGGCAATTCTTGCGTGTTAGCTTGAACTTAGACGTGACACATTATTCGCAACAAAAAAAATGAACTGCAATTTCAAGTCTCGTATATTTGTTTTTCCAAACATTGTTGATTGCTTGGTTTAAGTTATATTTATGTATAAAGACAAAGAGATAATTTCAATCTTAAAAAAGTATTGAAATTAGTTTAAGTTAAAAACAATGTTTGGTTTATAATAAAATTACGACCAAGTGTTTTTTGTAATTTAGTAGTAATCTTTTAAATAACTATTTTAGGTGCATATGGTGATTGTATTATATACAAAATAAAATATTTTTAAAAGTCGAGCTCCATCCTAGCGTTTAAGGATTTATTCGGGGGTGTTTCTGTGTTAGTGACTTTGTTTCTGTTGGGGTGATAAGCGCGTCCGGCATTGTAGGGGATGGTAGCAGGAATCATCCTTCTTTGTGGGGAGGAAGAATTGATAACCGTTTTATTATACGGATTTTGTGGATGCTAAATGGATGGAGCCTGAGTGGTTAGGGTTGGTATTAAATTTTGGAAATTTGCATTTTTTAAATATCAGAATGATGTGCAAACTCGAGAATATTGTTTCTATGGTACTGGAGGCAATATGATTTAACAAAAAAGTATTTTTTATATCTGGTTGCAAAAAAAATGTTAAATGAACTTTTATTCTATTGAGAGCACTTTTTATTATTTGATGACACTGGTTTTTCATCATGATGTATACAATTTAAGATTGTACTATGTTACTGTACATATATGCAGGTAGTCAATGTATATGTCAACTATTTCATGTATACAATATTCATTTTAGCCAGTTATAGTATGAACGAAAAATCGAATAAGCACTTTGACTAATCAACGTTTATGTTAACTTTACAAACCTAGTTAACTCTCGCGGCTCGGAGACTAGAAAAATACTTCTCTGCCGATGGGGGTCGTTTAGGGACCCCAGTGGTTTCCTCATGATTGGCTTTATTCTTATGAATTAAAAAAAAACAAATATTCTAAGGGCTTTAAAATATCTCTCTGCATCATTCCTCATACATTTTTTTATAAAATCCGTGTTTTTTAAATAAATAATCATACTTTATGTTTCGCGTAAAAAAGACGTCGTTTCAGTACACATATTAAATTGTAACTGACGCGTTTAGCCCAGCTATCTTACGAACGATCGCTTATCGTGGGCGCTTATCTCGTGATCGCGTTATCGCGTACTTATATAAACTACAAAAGCTCCAAAAATGTAATATATAAGAAAACCTATTTAATATATAAGAAATTAAAATAGATATTTAAGAAAATGTGGGTTTGGGGTCGCATTTCTTGAGCTTAGAACCGGAAAAGTTAAACTGTTTATTAACTTTAAAATAATCACGCAGGTCTTCAAAGTGTTGCCAGTCCACTTTTTACTGCGGCGCGTGGGCAATTGTTGTGTTTAACCGTCACTTGAAATTGAATATAACCTCAAAAATTTCAACGTCTTTTTGTCATTCCCTCTTTTTATTTCAAATAATATTTACCAAAGATTAACTCAATCTAATCTAATCTAAGCCGTTATTAAATTTTTAATTTGACTTTATCAGCAATGTCATATTGTCTACTCTGTATAGTGCTCGTCAGTGAGTTTATACTATCACTATTTAATTCATGCATTCTTTAGTCAAAGTGACTGAAATTTTTCATGATGTGTCAATAAAAAAACTACTAGTTCATGTATATACTGACCAATAAAAGGTAGTGACCTTACAGTTGACAAGATTGTACATTTAAACTAATAAATACATATCATGAATTATCATGAAGTCAAATTTTGCAGCCTAAAGTCAAGAGTTCGAATCAGCAATAAAAAGGTTCCAGACTATTTTCGTGAGGGTTAAATCAGTCATACTTCTTTTCTCCCAAATAGTTATACATTTTATAATAAACAGTAAGTCAGACAAGCACAACCCGCTACCCGGCTTCAAAAGTTTTGTCTTGGAATAAAAATAAAAATATTATTAGTGAACAATTGCATTAAATAGCCGTTTTCAATTCTGAAACGAATTCTTTAAAATCAGCTTCAAATTTAAAAAGACAAAGATCGTATCACTATTTAGATGTTATTATAAATAAAAGATATGTATTTATTTATTTTTTTGAATGTCAAATTTATGGAGATTTATGTACCAGGACACGTTAACGTCAAAGTTCTTCGAGTCTCCTTTACCGCTAATGTTTTGCCGCTTAAAGTTGTATTGCCTCACCATCGATGCAGACGGAAGGGCGTGATCGTTACAGAGATAAGAAACCCCTAGTAAAACCAGTTCACGGGGACTCCCAATGCATTCGTTTGCAATCACATATACTTCCTCCCATACTACATCCGTACATGTACACGCACATGCGCACTTCTCATTAACGATCTTTTGGAAATAGTACTTAAAAATAGTTTTTTTTTTTGCGACTCGAACCCATCGATTTTTTTTTGCAATCCGCTACCGGATATGGTTTGTGATATGTCTGCAGTCATTAAGCAAAACTTCTTGTTTAAAATAAATTAATACAATTTGAATGTCAGATCCACATAATATATGGTAGAATGTTTCTTCCAAGAAATGATTAATTTTTCAATATATTTTATTACATGACATAATACGATTTTGCCGTTGTTATACTGAATGAAAGTAACCCCCTAAGCTTCTCATGCACTTTGCGCAAACACAATAAGACATGCTGCGTTGTGTTGCATCTTGTTTAAAGGGTCTTTTGTGCAGATTCGTAAAACCAACAGTCCGGTAAAACGGTCAAACAATCACACACAGAAACAGCCACGAGATATAAGCATTATTTAGACTTATACCCCGGTTGGCTGCTTCCTTAGTAGTATTACATTCTCGTTGCACTGGAAAAACGGAAAATCTAGCTTGGAGTTTGTCCAGCTTGAATAGTATTTTGTAAATGAAATACAATGAAACAATGTTTGTTTTGATCGATTTTAAAAAAGCGATGAAAGTTTTGTTCTCTTTAAAAATGATTTATTTATGTTTCTATGCTTTTTTGGCCACCATTTGTCATATTCGACACATTCAAGTGATTTGTATATATGTAACTAAATGTAACTAAATAAAATCATAAATTTTATTTCAACAAACAAAAATAAATATAATTCTTGAAATTACTCACCATTAGACCACCTCTAGGCATTACCTTGGGTTAATCCATTCTGCCAGCAACTGCTTGGTTACTTAGTGAGTAAACATTTATTTCTTATTGTATATAAGCATGATATATTTATTTACTAAACGTGAGTTCAAGTTCATCCGTGCGCTTGAACACCTGAAGATGCCGAAAGTTGAAGCTCGGTTCGTTAGTGAAAAAACTTCTGTGAATGTAAGTTATTCGAATGATGATTTTTTTATCATATTTTTTTACAGTTTACAGGTCCATTACGCAAAATTTAAGCCCATCGAATTCCTTTAAAAAATGATTGTGTCATATTATTGTTGTAATCAAAGATTTTCCGCATTAACACATTGGCTACTGGGCGAATATTCCCAACATTTCTGATAAAAATTCGGTCTTCTTTAAATCACCTTATCTTTTACCGAAGTGGGAAACTATTTTTCAAAATTTTTAAATATATTGAAATAATATTTATATTTTCATCAGTACTTTATGTACTTTTGCCGCATGTTTTACAATTTCGGAATTATTGTTTTAAAAAAAATACTGTAATTTGTAAAAACAGCGTGTTTACGTATCGGTAGACATTGCTGTTGAATTTTGTCCAGCAAACAGAGGTTGGTCTTATGTCTAATGTGGTCATACTTAATAAATAAATAGGATAACATCGACGAATCTACCGAAGCAATCCGTTTTCTTATCT
Source organism: Himalopsyche anomala (assembly GCA_031772345.1). Taxonomy (NCBI): domain Eukaryota; kingdom Metazoa; phylum Arthropoda; class Insecta; order Trichoptera; family Rhyacophilidae; genus Himalopsyche; species Himalopsyche anomala. The sequence goes on along the minus strand of CM062833.1, from coordinate 21,823,035 downwards.
TAAAAATACTCTCAAAACTACGTGTATGTACGTTTTCTAAAAGAAAATACAATAATAATTTAAAAAATAACCATCTGAACGTATATATTATTTAAGCATGAACAACTCAATTGAATCTGTATATTTAAAAGCTTTGTAACCTATTTTGTTACCAAAACATAATGCATTCAGAAAGCTCTTTGCACACTCAGTTAAGGTGCTCATCAAAAATCCTTTGCATAACACATGCTTGATAAGGCATATTCAATCTCACCGCAGAGCTTCCGCCCTCTTAGATCCTCCACTCGCTTATCAAAGCTCCTCTTATCAAGCTTTTGTCTCTTGGAGACGGCTTCTCAAATGTACTTTACTTAACGCCGAATGTGCTAAATTATCTTATGTACATACAAGGCAGTTGGCAAGATCACAGAATAAGAGCTTACATTGTGAATAAATTATTTTGACTTGTATAAAGCTTCGTCAAATAGTTGAGACTATTGTATTCTGCATAAACAGGCAGCAGAGTACTCGATATCGTATAACATGGAAATTGTGCGTCAGATGAAACATGTGCAAACTCAGTCATCCATTATTGGCAATCGCAATACTAGGCTAGTTGTATTTCAAATTACATGAATGAATCGCAAAATGGAATTTTTAACCGTTTTGTCTATCATCTATGTGCTTAAAAAAGCAGGTCTTCACTTACACCACGTAAACATAAAGTTTATTTCTTTTAAAAAGTCCTCATACACATGTATATCGAAATAAAAAGTGAGTTTGACTGAAGTTTATGGATTGAACGATTCAATGTACTAGTATCATCAAATTAGTAAAATTACAATAATCCTTTGAACTTCATTCCACTTTATTTAATATGTCAGGATCGGTTTCGCTCATTACGAGCATCGTCAACTGATGCATAATGAACGAAACCGGTCCTGACATATTAAATAAAGTGGAATGAAGTACAAAGGAATATTGTGTTTTTACTAATATAATGCCTTTACACCAAGTATTGACAGTGAACACCCTTAAAGGTATCATTAAATAACTGTTAAATACTATTCAATAATTTTAATAATAATTTAATTTATACGTGACGCAACGTTCCCTCTAATCCGAAGAGTTAGCTGCGCAGAAAATTCAAAGGCTGCGCGGACCGATCAAATATTAATTGAACAACTATCAGTGCGCGCCAAACCGGAATAAATACGCAAGGGATTCCCAACTGCTGCGCGGCCGCGCACGCGCGCAGTTTAGAGGAAACTTTTTACGTGAGTATTCGTCAATTTTTTAAATATGATGTCAACAAGAAGATTGAAGCTAAAATGTTTTATCTCAATACAGTAGCGTGATAAATAATACTTTAATCTATTCTCTATAACTTTAATCCAATACAACTAAAAACTTTAAAATTAATTAAGAATTATTATTCATTGAAAAGTAGTTTTGGTTTATTTCAGATTTTCATTACCGTATTAAAACTTTAAGCTTGCTTGCTGTGAATGAATCTCTCTAAATACTTTTTGAAAGTTTTTGGCTGTCAAGCGTCTATAACTTTTTATCACAACATATACAAGGATACGCTTGTAGAGAAGTTTTTACCGAAGATCTGAATGATTCAGATATTTTTATTTGCGGAAGATTGAAAAATAAATAATGAAAAAATTATAAAATGAGAAATTAAAACATATATAACTTTTTATAAATCACTTTGTGAGATTTAAAGATGTAAAATAAATATTATTTATTTGTTTCAGCTCTCAAACAAATAATATTATTAAATCAATTCTATAACATATTATACGACACAGCGATAACAATTCGAGACATTTTAATACGGAAAATTCTCATACATTGTGATTTATATTCAATAAACAAATTTCGAACATTATGAAAGCATAGATATTATTGTTTTGGAACTATTTAAAAAAAAAACCTATCTACATTAAGCTTTTATATATTTCCGAATAGTTAAATACTGTTAAGTTTATTGTTATCAAGCTTACACTAAAGCATTATGTTCTTATATTTAGCTAATGACAACTCTTGCAATTAAAAACGTCAATCCTGACCATTTAAAAAAATGTGAAAAACGTACTTAAACTTTTTTTAAAGTTTATTAATGATAAATTGTATCTACTTACGAAAAAATAATATAAGAATATTTGAAAAAAAATTCTGTCTCTTAACGAAAGAGCTTTCATTATTGTGTGATTTTTGAAAGGTATTTGATATCACTAACGCGATGAAAGCCACAATTCCTTTCTCATTCTGATTTCAACCCTCTACGAGCAAAGCTTTCTGACAAATAGGAAACCCCTTCAACTTATTGTTGTCACGCGTTCAGTGAAGGATAGTGACTCGACTTTTGTAGGTTGAAACGTTGCTATGGCTACCTCATAGAAAGCAGATCTCTTTTATATGGTTTTTCGTGTCAAGAATATTATTGATAGTAGTAAAATAAAAATCCAACATTCTGGTAATTTTTCAAACAAATTAAAAAGTATACAAAAATAATTCAGGTAGCATATTGTTAAACTCTCTTCAATCTCGAACAGCATTTTCGATTTAAAAGCAACTCCTTTTCTTCGGTGCCCAGTTTATAATTTGGACATTTTCAATACTATTAACACACACACACACACATTCTATTTTTTGTGTGTTTGAAACCACAAGTATACAAAATGACTGATCAATGCATTGTCTACACTTACAGTTTCTTTTACTTCAATATAACACTGCAAATCCGAAAATTTTAATAATAATTTGATTATAACCCTAACCTCTATGAATAGTGGCTGAATTGCAGCCAGTTCTCTTTACCCATTTGATTGAAATGTTAAATATCATATCTTGCTGCAATTTTTATAACAGTAAAAAATATTCTGTGTGTCGAGGATCACAAGCAAAATAGATTCAAAAAAATCTTGTCATTAAAATGAAGGATTATTTTGACATTAAATAAATTTATTTTTATGAATAATAACATAACCTTTATATATAAAAACACGAGTGCTCAAAAAAAAAATATAACATCATATCCGTATATAAAAGGATGGTTATCTAGTGTTTAATGTTTGGTTTTTTAGCTACCATATGAACAAGCTGCCACAAAGCTATATCCAAAACACGTTTATTTAAATATAGTTTTTTTTAAATTGTCGTTCCTTAAAAAACATTTTTTAAAGTTTATTAAACTCTTTAATAACTTTATCAAATTGTACACAATTTATTTTAAAAACAAACTTGCACCTGACATTTTAAAAATTATGGTAGGTAATCCTTTATAAAGATACTTTTGTTTTGTGAAACAGCTTAATATTTCACCATTCTGAGCAGTTAAAATGATTTATTTAAAGCTAACATGAATGTTTCGTGCATTTGATTCAACTTTATCAGCCACTGAATTTCACATTTTTCACAAGTTCTGTTTACGAGCACAGTAAAGTTTTAAATTAAACAAAACTATGTGATAACACCTTATTCAGTAAAAATTTGGGCTGTTAATGTATTTTTGTTAAATAACTCAAATTAAATTGATTGTAAAACTTTTAAGCTATATACTTATATCACTAATGTATCAGTTAATCTTAGTTCATTCACAAGAGCTATATTTTTTTTATCGAAAATAAACTCATGTCACAGTTTTAATGGTTTTTTTGTTTGAAAACCAAAAATCCAAAAAGGTATGGTTTTGGAAGATTAAATTAAAAAATTGAAAGATTATTGTAGATAGCTAATTTTATGACGACTAATTTTTACCTTTAAAAATTATTCAATCTTTGTACATTGGAAATTTAGAAAAAAAATCAAATTAATATCGAGCATATAATATGCTTCAATAAAAAAAAAATTAAACCTTTTCTCAAATAAGAAAAATACACATTAGAATTACTCATTGAATAAAATGTATTAACTTCCTTAGGTAATGCATTCAATAAAGGTTTTTCAAGTTATTCACAAACATTTGCATAAAAATTTTAACTCAATATTTCAAAAAATATCGATGGCATCACGAATTTAAAATGTTGTAAATAAATTATTTTGGGTCACGTGAAAATTCCAAAATTATTAGATTTAAAGAATTTACTCCTTACATTGTCTAAGTCAAAGCCAGTTAGATTAGACTTTTTCCAGTTCAATTTTTGTCTCCTCACGTGAGATTGTTACATCGGATAAAATCGGGAAGTAAAACTTTATACAATGAAGTGTATACAAATATGATAAGAGGAATACCTATTTCATTTAAAAAATACAAATATTGTTGTCACGTTGTGGAATACGCAATACACATAGAATGTGAAAGCGTGTAGAGTGGTGTTTTGTACGACGTTAAGTACCTTAAGAAATGTTATAGTGTTTTTATATTTCGCAAACAAATGTTACTCACAACGATTAGATTATTTACTTTTTATCAAAAATCCCTAAATAAATATTAATTTTATCAAACTTAAAATAAAAGGTGGACGTTTCAGACTAAATAGTAAAATGTCAAAAACATTCCAGCTTCATGGATTCTAGTTCAACAAAAATAAAACCAATGTACTTTTCGCTTGCGTGCCCTGTCGTAAAATAAAATTTCAAACATGCTTATCTTGACCATTTACTAAATCTAACGAAATAAAAATATCAATGGGAAGCACTATCATTTCTTGAAAAAAATAACACGTTTATTATTAACGTAGCTGCCCGATAAGACTCGTTTAAATTTTTGAAACGATTAAATAAACAAAAATATTGAAAACACAATGTTATTTTTCTGATATAAAAAAAAACCAAAGATGAAGTTGGCGTATTTGTATTAATTATTTACTGAATTAATATACGACATATCCGTTTTCGGAGGCTTAAATAATGTTTATGGTTAATAAAAATAAAAATAATAAAAAAAATTTAGTAACTTTTCCACTTAAAATGTTATTTGATCAGGACCGGTTTCGCTTCTCACGAGCATTATCAACTGATAAGGAAATTAAATTGAACAGTGCTATTTATACAAGTTAAATTGAAATAACAGTTGTAAGCAATTACCCACAATTAAAAGGATTTACAAATTACATTATAATTACACAAAATTAAAATGCTTAACACCTATAACATACAATAAAAAATCATCAATAATAAGTGGCAAATGTTTTATCGTTGTCTTAGAAAAAAATAAGTTCCAAAATAACTACATGAAATAAGAGGTTATTATATCATTCCATATTACGATAATGACTTGAAACAATAGATTCAGCATAGAAATCCTTCTCAGGAAAACCAAAACGCTTGTCAAATTTATAAGCAGAATTAGAAGAGTATAGAGTTTAGATATTTTTTAAGTAGCAATAAAGATAAAACAAATAAATAGCCATATATAAGAGATGGACTGGTTTATTGTTTAATAATTCTTTATTTTTATCACAGAAGAATAAATATAAAACATATCTTTCCCATTGCACCGCTTAATAAGCTTTTTTTAATCAGATATGATCGCAATATGTAAGTATTAGTTTTAATACAATGAAAAATGTTAGAACAATAATATCAACAGTAAGCCCGTTGACCTCAACGGGGGGATTTTTGTTGCATTTTTAAGTAGTCAGAAGATTTACTGGCGTGAAAAATAAATTACAAACCTATTTATGAATAAGCCATAAATTCTAAAAGTAAAAGAAATATATCTCGGGGCATATATCGACAGCCCTGCAGTATTTGAATTGTAAATTTTTCAATTTTTGTAATAATGTTTAAGTTTGCTTACAATTTTTTTTCGTAGTAGCAGAAATATACCTGATTTGTGATTATTTTATCGACTAATAATAATATAAATATTTCACAACTTTACAGGTTTGAAGCGCTTTGAATATTTTAACAATTTTATAATCCAATGTTAGTTGACAAGATTATTTTATTGTCATTAAGAAGAATTTGAAACCATATAAGGTGAGTCTTAAGTAGGAAAGGAAATGAAGTAATTAGATATCACGAGACAATCAATATATAAATAACATATATTTTATTATTTGAAGCATTTAAATTAAATAATATTATCAATACACATAAGAACAAGCGAAAAACTATTTATTTTCAGATTTCCATTAATTTTATAAATCCATCCAGATTTTGAAATTATAAATATTTATGTAACATAAAATTAAACATCGATGCTAGCGGCTTTTATTCTAAAAGCTCAATATTTCATTTTCTGTTTACTTCAGTTTCATCAGTTTGTTACTTATAAACTTCTTTCAAGTCTTTTAAAATAATATAGAAGTGGTACAAAAAACATTTTTTTGGTTAATAATATAAAATTGATAAACTGCATATATTTGATTATACTTTACGCAATAAAAAACTTCAACAAAACAACAAAAGTTAACACCGTATCCAAAAAAATGAAATATGATACCTTTTAAATAGTGACCTCATGCTTGTGACAAAGCTCATATTAATAATATGGCTTATGGTCTTCATATTTCTGAACTTCATGGTCAATAATTCAGAATAATCCTCTTTAAGCTCTCACCCAATCTCGAATGAGGATTACGATTAATAAATTCGCATAAGGCGTGTCCCATTTTTCCATACGTGCTTTCACCCCAGTGCAAATGAGTCATTCCCGCTTTGTAATGTTTTAAAATAACATCCATTTGCTTTATGTCTCAGATTGGCCCTTCTCGTAATTCTGACTGTAAAATTTTAAAGCAAGGGCGCTTAACACTTAAAAGTCCAGTAGCCAATTGTTGTTTTAAATATATGTATTTTTACATCGTTTACTTTAATGACCAAAAATATTCAAATACATAATACAGTCATCGATCTGTTTATATACCTATTTGATAAATTATACAATTCAAAATGTGCATATTTACTGTCAAAAAATAACAATACATGACATAACAGCTTATGTGTTTGCGCCATACGTGAAAACTATTATATTATTTCTGACACGACTAAAATTAAATGAAACAAAATAGGAATAAAAATATCTATTACTAACGCTGATGATGTCTATCTCTTCAGGTGGTTACTGATAAGCAACTTCTGCAACTTATATGGCCAACGCAAGGAAAAATATTATTTTAATTTGCAAAACACTCATAAACGTTTTAAAAAAATGAGGTTATATTAATTTAGTTGACTCAATGCAGCATAAACAATTTTATTAACTTTTTAATTTAATTTACCAAACGTAGATCCATTATGACACAAGAAAATATTATTCAAAATAAAGACACAGAAGTCTATTTTTTATGGGATTCATGCAATTAAACCTAAATTGTGGCTACTATTTGCAAACTAGACTCGTTCCAAAATGGTTGAAAAATTTCATTATATAAAACAGTATAGATTTTAGAGTGTTTATAATTTTACATTACTTTGGAATGATATTTGTTATCAATGTGATATATGTTATCAAGCCAGATTTGAGACTGCTTTCCGAAAATGCCTTATAAATTTTATTTTATTTACTAAATTACATTCATGGTAAATCTTTCACCAATTTTTTTACTAGCCGGGTTTTAAATAAAAGCCTCAATTTTGAGTTTATTAACTATATTCAATATCAAAAGCAGCGCCTGAACGAGTTAATGTATTTTAGAGATGACAGAGGGCTTACATAATTCGCTTAGTGAAGTTAAAGCGTGACGAATAAATTATGATTACTTGTGTCGAATCTACTACTTTAGATAATGCATTCTACTCTGATTGCATTACATGCATTCTAATTCATAATAACTACGCATTACATGAACATGCCGTAGCTATTAATTATTATTTATTGTAATATAACATATATACTAAGAGACACTAATGTTTATATTCTCAATAAATTTGCATTTAATAGAAACACGTAAATTATATGTTATCGTTTAATGCAGTACAGCGTTTTAGATTATAATGTTGAAAACTAAAAGGCTTTGTTATAAGAAATAAAAATTGATGGATCTTTTATTCCACTGTTCTATTTGGCGGCTACTTGGTTTTCTCAAAACAATAATAAAAAAATAAATAACAAAATAATGCAAATAATACTAAGATTTTTAATAATACTTTTTTCTAAATCTTTTCCCATACAAAAAAAATGTTTTTTTTTTTTATTTGACAATATTTAAGGATTAAAACAGCCGTCTTAGTTTCCCAAGTCCTCACATATACTGTCAAAAAGTGTAGATGTTTCGTTACTTATCAAGATTTATTTCTTAGTATTTTTCATTTTCATTGAAATAATACTAACACGATAAAAATATTTATCAAATGAGACAGCATTTTCTTTAGATTACTCAAACATACAAAATACTCTTTGGCAACGGTTTCTTACTCTATAAATTAAGATGTATTCATTCAAGATCAACCTTCCCACCAACGTCTGAATTGAAAAGCCAGCAAAGCAAAAGTTTGGAGGACAATGCTTGGAATAGCATTAAGATGTATACATGCCAATGATTGAATCTGCTCCTCGGCTTAAGATTTTCTGACAAATGTAGAAACTGTTTGTACATATCACCTTACTGAAAATGCAATGGTGAACTGAGCGAGAGGTATTCTTAGCGGAGGAAGATAATCTTAAATTGGATGCGGGAAAGTGGATAATGACCATACCCTTGTATAAGTTGAAAAGACGATCGCCTGTCTCTGGCCTGCAATGATGATAATGGTATTATTCTTTTGAAAATTTCGACTGCAATAAAATATATACATACCAATGTATTCAAATTATTATTTGCGGGTCCATGGTAGAGCAGTCAGCGTTCTTGGTGTCGGTTACATTGTTCACGAACTTAACTTAAGTGCGAGTAGATTTATTTTTTAATCAATCAATGGACATCTTAAATTCCTTACCACTCTTTCGGTCACAAAAATGGGGCGCAGTGAGAGTAATTAGCTAACTATTGGTCTTGTTTTAGCTCCATCTTTTTATCACTATTCAATTAATCCTGGGATAGCGAAAGCCAGAAATAATTCTGTATTTCGAAATCTCAGAATTGAAAAAAGAGTCTGGGATTGGATGTCTTAGTGAGTAACTAAGGAGCATGTAATTCTCGCAAGATAACTAACGTTGAATTAATTAGGATGTTTTATACTCCATACTAAGAACGAGAACCGTAAAAAAGTACATATTATGTATCATATCTGTAGAAAGTTTTTCTATTCATATATATATGTACTGCAAAAAATGTAGGTTTCTTAAAACAAAATACAATTATCTTTCATTGCCTTTTTTATGTAAATTGACCAAACGAGCTCATTTTATATTATCTAATACGATATAATATAAGCGATAGTAGATAGTCTTACACCTTTTCATAAAACTATCTTAAGTTTATGTATCACTCAAAAGAAGGTAATGTGAACTAACGACGCAAGATACCTTTATGGAAATTGATCTATCTTCCTTCTACTTTCTAAGCAGCTGTTGAATTCCCGTCACGCCTTCAGCTCATTATTATCACATAACTAAACGTGTAGAGCAGTGTTAATCCGGCAAACAGAAGAGAGTGACAAACTTTTAATAAAACCACTTTACTTTATTCTAGGTACATCTGTGAATCAAAATTATGCAAGTAAAATTTTCATTATTGTTTTTCACTTCATTTTAAATCTGTATGCTTCGTTTACGTCTTTTTGTTTTTTTTTGTAACCATTTCATAGCCTTGAATACTTTAATTGCTTACTACAAAAATAAAATGAATTACAGGTGATACCATTGTGTAATACATTATATTAACTTTTCCGGTTCTAAGCTCAAGAAATGCGACCCCAATACCCACATTTTCTTAAATATCTATTTTAATATGGGTGATACAATGTTTATAATTAAGGTATTCTTATATCATAGTTTTTTGGACCTTTTGTAGAAGAAAAAAAAATATTCGATCGCTAGTTCCGTCTCTATTAAATAAAACAGAAAAGAAAAAAATCAACTAAATAAAAAAGATCCTCAAAGTAGAACAAAAAACGGTTTAATGTGTACGAAGTTAAAGATAATAATTTATGTATCCTCGAATACTATTCTCAAAAAAAACACAATATCTTACTTACATCGATGCCTCATTTTATATAAGTTCTGGCAACATGAGAAGGCGCGATAAGCATTACAGATAACAGAGCGATAAGCGGTCGCTCGTAAAATAGCATTTGCTAAATCTCGTCAGTTGCGATTTCATATGTGTGCTGGGATGACGTCTTTTTTACGCGCAACTTAAAATATGATTATTTATTAAAAAATCACGGATTTTTATCAAAAATGTATGAGGAATGATGCCGAGAGATATTTTAAAGACCTTAGACTATTTTTGTTTTGAAATTCATAAGAATAAGGCCAATAATGAGGAAACCACTGGGGTCCCTAAACGACCCCCATCGGAAGAGAGGTATTTTTCTTGTCTCCGAGCCGCGAGTGTTAAAAAAAAAGAGTTCATTTAATATGTTAAATATTGATTCCGGTTGAGAATAGTATCTTAAAAACATTGGTATGTTAAAGCGTATTAATAGTACAAATTATATATTTTCCCTGCATATTTTAGAAACAAAGTTTTTTTCAACTTGCAAGATAGACTTGCCTTTCTGGATGGAGAAATGAAACTTAAGCCACTTCACTGCTTGGCGTTCATTATGATGATGAATAATATGAATATATATAAATATTTTTTTTTGCAATGCAGTCATCTTTCAACAATTTATCTATTCCCACAAACAGCACTGAAATATAAAACAACTTTAGTGATGGTATTATTACCTTTGTTTTATGAATCGTAGTAGGACCGATATGAAAGTTATAAATAAAGATATTATACAATTCTTTTGACTTTTTTTAGAAATGAATATTAATTTCATCAATGTTATTTTAAAAGAAACAAAAGAAAAGGTTTCTTGGTTTATTTAAAGATATTTTGAGCCACCCAAATTTATTACGGCTTTACTTTAATTCGTCAAACGCAATGTTAAGCCAGCAAATGTAAATGTATGATTATATCAGTTGATATTTATACCTTAAAGTATTATACATTAAAAACTGAATTCCCTCGTTGAGTTTTAAAGATGAACAGTTAAGCTATGGTTTATAATAATCCTAAATCTAACTAAAAAATCTATGTTGGCTTCGTAAAATTTATTAAAATTTAATACGTTTCATAGTTATCTTGATATTTTGAATCAACCATTTGACTGGAATCAAAAAAGAGTTCTTTATTTCAGACGAACAAAATAATTAATTTATAATTATAGCATAAGTAATATGTATTCATTGCTATAATATTTATTATGAATCGAGTTCATTCATAATGATATTTTGTAACACCACTTGTGTAACAAATTGTGACTTGTTTTTTTCTGTCTTTTAGAAGCATCATCAGACAGCGCAAGACTTACGAATAATATACAAATAAATTCATATTCTAAAGTTTATAATTACAAAATAAAAGAAGGGGATTTTTCTTTTCTAATGAAGGAGTAATATACAATAAAATGCGGGATTCATTACAAATTAATTACTTAAATGAAGTACGTTAAATCCTAGTGGTAAAAAAATCAAAAATGGTGAACCGCCTGTCAAATTAAAAAAATAAAATACGAATGTAGTTTCATTTTTATAATGATTTTAATAATTTTCAAGAGCTTTGAGCTACTCACTCCTAACTCCTTGTTATTTACTAGATTGAGTATTCAATTATGTATTTTTTTATCAAAATTGTTATTATTATCTCACATGAAATTTTCTATCTGCTCTATATAAGAAGTCTGACAGTCTTGACAGTTTTGACAGGTCAGGTGATATATAAAACACTTTCACAAAGAGAACCCACTTAGAGAAGTTTCTTACAACGTATGCGGCAGTCCCCCGTTTAGCGTAGTGTTTTCAGAAAACGCAAATTTTTCAAGGTCAAATTAGAATTTTAATAACTACTAGCTGTAAGCCCGTTGACCTCAACGGGGGGATTTTTGTTGCATTTTTAAGAAGTCAGAAAATTACAAACCTATTTATTGAATAAGCCAGAAATTCTAAAAATAAAATAAATATATCTCGGGGCATATATCGACAGCATGCCCTGTAGTATTTAAATTGTAAATTATATAATTTTTGGAATAATGTTGAGTTTGCTAACAATTATTTTTCCTATTAGCAGAAATATACCTCGTAAATTACCTAATTTTTGGAATAATGTTTAAGTTTGCTAACAACTATTTTTCGTAGTGACAGAAATTTCGTAAAATATTAAATCTTTGGAATAATGTTCATGTTTGCTAACAATCATTTTTCATAGTAGCATAAATCGACCTCGGCACATATATCGACAGCCCTGCAGTTTTAAATTGTAAATTACTTAATTTTTGAAATAATGTTTAAGTTTGCTAATAATCATTTTTTCACATGCAAAATGGTATAAATTAATTGCACATTTTATCAAAACAAAACTATCAAAATGTTGACTGATTCTCCAAACAGAAATTGTTTTTTTTAAATATATATAATGATTTTTACTGAAGTTATTTTACTACACATTATGCTTTTGCCAACAACTAACTATACCACATATGTACCTAGATTAAAAACAAATCTTGAAATATTGCGTCTTATATTTATTTTTTGAAAAACATATTTCGCTAGTCAATCGGATTTTGTTATTTTGGTAGCATTTATTTTCATACGATCAAGATGTACTGTGATTTAAAAAGAAAGTTTTCAAAAAAAAAAATTGTTATAAACCCAAAAAAAGCGCTCTAGGCTAGATTCGAACCGGCTTCCTACAGGTTACCAGCCGGGCGCTCTATCAAACTATTTCGCTTACTTTATTTATATTTGTATTTGAGCATAAATTTACCTTGTCCAAAGCATAGACTCGTTTACTCGTTATTTAAAACAAAAGATACAAAACTTTTAAAGTATCGAGATAAATTCTAAATACCCTCTGTTAAAAAGTAAAATATTTAATAGCCGTCAGCATATGACACACATGGAATATTTGCATTTAACTGTCGAAACTATATTATGTAAAATATACCACATTCATTATTTGACAGACGTCACGATATTCCATTTTTGAATCTTGAATACAAACAATCGAAGTCAGTTTGTGAATCACAAATATCGTTTCATTTTCAAATGCTTGATTTATATAATGTATTTTTATCGGATCTGATATTTATGACGTTAGCTCAGTTGATAGAGAGCTCGACTGGTAATCCAGAGTTCTGTGTTCGATCCACGATCGCGGCGTTTTTTTGTATGAGAATTTTCAGCGATATGATTTGTTTCGTCAAATAATAAACAGTGTATTGGGAAAATATGTCTTTAGTATGAATAAAAATATTGCGTCAGCGGAGCTGGTGAGGAGGGTGGGGGAAGGGGCAGGGGGAGGGGAAATCGCGGACAATCATGCAATCATTCGGACATTATCGAGTATTAATATATAGATGCTATATTAAAAACACATTTCTTTTATATAGCAGAACAAATGTTTGTCAGTAAATGTGTATTCTTTGGACTTTGCTAGATTTATTTAATGAAATATATATTCAAATGGGAAAAATGTTTGATTTTGTTAAATTTACAAAATACAATTGAAAGAACTTAACTTTAAATTTTGTATGGATTCCTAGTCTCTTATAATGTGGTATTTCTATAGCGTTTTCCCAATATCAACGCTACAGGGGCTTGGTTGTACAATATTTAAGCTATCAAAATATGAATAAAAAATATTTCGTATCCAAATTTGGCCTCAGCATAAGCTACATCATGAAAATACTAAAAATTATTTATTGATGCTATATTCCTTTGCTCGGCTTGTTTTTTCCTTAAAAGGGATGTCTGTATAAAAGAACATTGTACGAAAGATCAAAGCAAAAAATAAACGCCTGTTAGCTGAGTGCTCAAAATTTTAGTACTGTTTGAAACTTGAATAGATAAGTAACCCCTGGATTAAACCAATGTCCTTTGTACATTCGCATACAATTTGAGCCGTTCTTTAATATTTTTTCATTATACATTGCGGATATTACAGAAGCTTTTGAAAGAGCGAGCATGGATTTAAATACAATACGTTAAAATATAGATTGAATAGTATTAATTGAATCAAAAAATGTTTATAATTAAATAGGTTTTTAGCTAGATGTGTTATAAACATGATTTAATGTTTTATAAAAGCGTTTAATTTACAAAATATTACTGACTGTGATGAATCATTAATAAGTTGTCAGTTTTATGTTGAAATTCAAAACCGTATTTTGTATATATGTACCATCAGTTAATAATTTTTGCGATGGTCAAAACTGAAAAAAAATCATAGTAAAAAAAGTTTAATAAAATTTGACGTATTTTATAAACTTATAATAACTAATTCTTTATTCAGTACATAAAAAAATATATTGTACATTAGAAAAATCTTAATATTTGATAGAGTCTATAGCAAATAGGTATAAAAAGCCAAGTACAATCCTTCTACTCTTCTATTGTTACAGAGTCGTTCTAATGTTCATCATTTGCTTTGGAGGCTTATTCCCACATGAATAGATGGACATAATTTTGCTATAATAAGCACGAAATAAGCACGAAAAAGAAAATTTTCAGAATGAATTTTACTGTTGATTAATAAACTTCGTTATAGATTTTGAAATAATGTTTAAAAATATCGAAAGAAATGATGAGACTACGTGTTTTAATTTAAATGTTACTAAAAGAAGTTTGATATAAATCAGTTTTATGAAGAAAAAAATAAACAGACTACACTCACAAAGTGATTTTTGGTAAAGTGAAAACTGTCTTGATTAAACAATAAAATCGTAGAATAACAAAAAGAAAATACTTTTTTGTACAAATATAATGTCTTTCCATCTAAAATTCGAAGTTAATACAAAAGGTAGCGGTTTTTTCCATCAGACAAATGGCCAGCACTTTAACCTAAATATTTAATAGAAAATATTTGGTCCTGGGACGAATTGTTATGATTTGGAATACCTATTGTCAATTAAGCGCGTTGCGAAGACCCTAATGACACGGCATAGCACGTAGTACAGCGCGGCGTAGCAATACGTCTCGTAGCGCGATGCTACGTCATGTCACGTGTGCAGCAGAAAAAGGGAATTGAAGACAGCGCCTGTGGCGTGGGAGGTCACGTCAATTCATTATGCGCTACAAGGCAAGCAGAATACTATAATTAATATCAGGTAGGAGGCAAGAGGAAGGAATGAGGAGCAAGGAGGAATTTCTAAGGTAGATATTTAGCTACTTTACTGAAATGTGTTTAATGTACTATCACTATCTGAATACTGTTATAAGACGGCTAGTGACAAAACAATACGTCGTAAGTATTTCAATAAATTATGATTTTATACGACAAACAAATAATTGTTCATAAATAATATTTATACTCAAAACTTCACTTGTTTTTTAGCGAAATATAAAGTCGAGTATGTATTTACTCGTACTGTGAATTGTATTACTATCAATCGATGATTTCTAATTCTGAGCTATATTTGTGGTTGCATTGATATGGTTTTTTTAAAATAGTTCTTTGTTTAAAAAGTATAAAAAAAAAAATATGAATATTTCTTACGATCGGTTTCAGGTAAAAGAATTATGAATATTAAGCCACTTGAATAAACATCAAAGTAACAATTAAGAAAAGATTTTTTCGCACATTTTAATTTACCGAAACCCTTTAACAGCAAAGCAGCTTTACAGCAAAGAAGGGAAAAATTCAGTAAAATGCGTTAAACATTTCCGCTTGGAGAATGCGGCTGCCTTGTAATATTTCATTCAGGATTATTTGCATATTTCAAAAAATATTTACACATAATAATGTTTTTTATGACTCCTCAGTTTTTGCATTAGACGTCTTAGCTTTTTCCTTTCAAGATCGTAAAGCATAATTTATATGCATACTCTTACCATTTATATGATGGCTTTATCATACATAAGTAACACAAGACTTCACATATGACCAGAGATAACAAGCATTCTTCATAATATGCATAAATAAGGCATTTTACTGATGTCGTAAATTTCTTAATATTTATATACGAGAGTAAAAAACGTTGACTTAACGGCAGCAATACTATAACGCAACATGGTAGACAATATCAGTCAAAATATCGTCAACAAGGTTTCATCTGAAAAAACTAAAACTGTGCAGGAGAAACAATTTAAGATTTAAGAAGATGTAAATTTTGTAGAAACGATATTTTAGATTAAAATTAAATTGTTTAGAAGTATAAATATAATCAAATTAAGTGTTTATCTTACATATTAATTTTATTTCAGTTTATTGATTATATTATCATATTTAAAATAGAATAAACTGCAGATATAACTTTGATGCTCTCAAATGGTCTGGGTGCAATAATTCCTGTTGACATCGGCCATTTTTTAAATTTTATAAAAAATCTGTATGACTTTACTGACTCAACACTCAACAATATTACGTCCCCTTCTCTCTTAAGTACGTCATGATATTTGTTTCATTCGCACCTGAAAACACCTTAGAAACCGTAGGAAACACATTTATGTATCTACGTATGCGAATAAACGCTGATGTTGAGCTTCGTTGCTCCATAAAAAGTCGTATGTTTGTCAGATTGGGTATTTTTCTTTTTTGAATATTGATAGATTTAATAAGAATTTAACGATTTTTTTAAATACAGATATGAAGAACCGTATTTTAAATGTAAATAAAACTGCATTAAAAAGTAATTTTGTAAAAAAAATGCAGATCGAACCATGTTTACCCACAACAATGATACGTTAATTAAGACTATTTTTCATACTCTCAATAATTGTCTGAGGTCCGTATTTTAATCATTTTTCGATTTTAAGCAAGCAAGTTTCAAACATGTTAGTTTTGCTAAATTCGTACAATATGTGAATAGACCGACTTTTAACTCGAAGACGATCTTTTTCTTTAGTTGTTTTCTTCATCGTGACAGCTTCATTATAATGCTGGCAATACAGTTAAACGCACATAACGTGTAGCCCGATTCAAAATATTTTCATATTATATTTTTAAAGTTTATTAAGAAAATATGTATTATACCTTTGCAATAACATATATTTAATATATATTGTTTATTTTGTTAACATCGTTTGAAAATATATGTAGGAAGAATATTAGTATAAACTGATTAAGGGTAATAACTTATAAGGTAAGTTTATAAAAATGACAATCACAAGCACATATACAAATCATTCCCTTCATCACCATGATACATTAGTGTAAAAGTATTTAACTATTATAACAATAAAATGTGTCATCATTTTGAGTTTCGATTGCAGCTCTGACACAAACTTGGTACGAGGGAATTGCTTAATAGCGGGATTTCTTTGAATTGAGAAGTAAGTAGCTCAACGGAGCAGGCGTTTTCGCAAAGGAGTTCCTATTCTCGAATCTAGTCTGCGGTTTGAATACCAAGTACCGTATCTTACCACTAGAGATGAACTTTCGCACTAACTAGCCATCGTCATATGTATGTTATAAGGTGTTCACAAAGAAGTACAATTAAACGCTTTAATTTATATGATTTGACCGTGTTTATTATAATTGTTCTTGTAGAATTGAATTATTAAGACGGAATTTTTAGAAATCAAAAACACCCACGCTTTTAACATAAATGGATTGATCCGTTGGAAAAAATGATGTTCGTATCGGGAATTTAACTCTTATGATCCGCCACGGAAGCCAATGACGTGTACCACTGCACCAAAAACCCAAATCAATATTAAATATTGAACTTATAGAGTTTTAAATTATAGAAAAGAATAAAGATTGCAAGCAGCACCATCAATAGTGGTGTTAGGCAAAATAATTCAATTATATAATAAAAGAAAACTATTTGTCACTTAACAATGCTTAACTTAATTAATAAATGCATCATTGAGTTTAAAGACATTGCTGGCGAAAAGGATAAGCTCATGGGAATGCCCACAGATTTGAGTAGTGAGTAGTTTTAAGAATTATATTTATTTGTTTGTCGGAAAAGGTTTTATGATTATTTGTATATAGGGTAACGGACATTATCATAAAACCTTTTCCGACAAACAAATAAATATTATTCTTAAAACTACTCACTACTCAAATCTGTGGGCGTTCCCATGAGCTTATCCTTTTCGCCAGCAATGGCTTTAAACTCAACGTTACATTTATTTCTTATTTAACTTTTCCGGTTCTAAGCTCAAGAAATGCGACCCCAATACCCACATTTTCTTAAATATCTATTTTAATATGGGTGATACAATGTTTATAATTAAAGTATTCTTATATCATAGTTTTTTGGACCTTTTGTAGTTTATATAAATACGTGATAATGCGATAACGAGATAAGCGCCCGCTTATCAGCGATCGTTCGTAAGATAACTGGGCTGAACGCGTCAGTTGCAAATTTATATTTGTACTGGAATGACGTATTTTTTACGCGCAACTTAAAATATGGTTATTTATTAAAAAACCACGATTTTTTATAAAAAAAATGTACGAGGAATGATGCAGAGAGATATTTAAAGCCCTTAGGCTATTTTTTTTTAATTCATAATAATAACGCCAATAATGACAATACCACTGGGGTCCCTAAACGACCCCCATCGGCAGAGAAGTATTTTTCTAGTCTCCGAGCCGCGAGAGATAAACACGAAACATTCATTTAGTAAGCGTCAGTTCAAGTTCATCCGTGCACTTGAACGCCTGAAAATGCTGAAAGGAGAAACCCGGGTCATTAGTGACAAAACCTGTGAGAATGTACATAATTTGAACGATTCAAATTTAATATTGAAATTTAACCAAGCACCTTCAGTCGAAATCTTAAATTATGGTAGAAGTGATTAAAAACAAAAATATAGGAAACATTTGGGACGGCAAATTCAAGGACCGCCCGTGCCGGCAGGACCCCTTCTTATGACACTGATACCAACAATATGTAACCCTAAATAACAAAACAAAATTATCTAAAGAAAAATACGCATTTTTAGTAATATACAAACAAATAAAATTCAAAATAATTGAAGTTTAATATATAATCGCAAATGCGAGCTGTGTCGTGCTCTCCCTGTGAATATTCTCAATTCCTTCTTAGCACGCCCTGTGCAATTACCCTGTTACTTCTTATAATATGTGAGTGCAATGTTATAAAGAAATTTGGATGCACTTTACAACAGCGGTTCCACGACTTTTACGTGAATTGTTTTTCTAATAAAATAGTCACCGAATCTGTTTTTGGAAGATAAATTGGCGAATTGTTAAAGGAGATTTCTACTCGGCCATAAATGTCACTTAGAAGAGGTAAGCAAAACAAAGCTTAGCCATGATTAGTTATTGTACATCTGAAATGTGATTTGCAATAATTATTTATCTACACAAATGAAGTTTTGTGTAAAACACATTTAAAGTGCATATTTTTATTCAAATTATGAGAAAATATTAATAAAGTTCAATCATCTTAAACTAAAAAAATAAAAACTAATAAACGCTAATCCATTTTTAAAAATAATGGGCACTTTTTGTACTTAAGATACTGATTCAGGAGTGGGGAACCTTTTCTTTTTTAAAAACCACATTCATTTATCTGATTCAACATATGGCCGCAGTAAACATAAACCGGGAATTTACAAGGGAATATTTGGCCGGAAACAATTTCATGTAAATTTCTAAGGCCCAGAAATTTGTGGATTTCCCAAAACTACCAGCGTAGAACACATTATTTTTTTTTAATCTTCCGAAAATTTTCAAATCAAAAATCTCAGGAATTTACAATTTAACGATAATTAACAGAATTGGCCGATAAACATTTTTTTTTCTATGCCAATCTAATAAATAGAAACCTTACAATACTTGTCTTCTGTGTACTGCAGGAACTTTCTTACCTTTTTCTTTATCAATTAAATATTACACTCATAATGACCGCTATTTACCCAGTAGAGTAGCTAGAAATTTAAGTCCCCCAGCGCAATTTGTTATATTGATTATGTGAAAATTTGGGCCTTTGAATCTTCTATGAGGACCAATGGCTAAATAGTTTATGAAAGCTGGAGTATATTATTTCTAGTTATACCTATAATAAGTATAAAAAGATACATTAAGTATAGTCGTTTTTCGGAGTTTGCTCTCCATTCTTTAGTGAAAAGAGAGTGGTTAAAAAAATATGAAATCAATGTATTTTAATTCTTTTACATTTATTGATTACACACATAAAACTAAGACCAGTTTTGCAACAAGATCGTTTTTAGCTGATAAAATTATATATCCGCATTAGTCTGGTTATTCAAACTTAATAAAATAATACTCATAAAGGTGTGATAAATAATTGTTGGTTTTAGAAATAAGAAAATAATTTACAAGTGACACAGTGAGTAGTTTATTTGTAATTATTGGTATCAATTGTAGCTTAAGAATCATATAAAAATACAAAGCCCCGATTTTTATTTTGTAATTTATAACTTAGGAATTAGAATCAATTTCGAGTTAATTCTTGATTTTAGCTACATAAACGATTTTAAACAGTTCTCAGGTAATTTGGGAATGACTTCTTTTCGCCAGTCCAACGGCAATGAGGTATGTGTCTGTTTTAATAAAGAAATGTTAATTAAATTCAAGAACGTGTTTTTTAAATACTCAATTAAAGTCATTGCCTCTTTATAGTTAATTCTGAAAAATTTATGATATAACTAAAATCGAGTATGTCGGCAAAATATGTCTTGTTACTAAATTATTGGACAGTTAAAATATATCTTAACCTTTTTAATTATTTAATTCTACTGACTTTGTAATATTCAGAACAAAATAATAATATTTGTGAAAATACTCGAAAGGCAACAAATTTATTCGAAGTTTGTTTTGAAATACTGTTTTTACATCGTTTCATATACAAACGCACCATGGTGATGTATAAATGACCAATTATTTAGATACCGAAGAAAAAAATAAATTTAAAATTGACAACAAATACTGAATTTCATTAGTAAATATTTCACGATGAATTATTTTTTCTGTTCGGTTACTGATTCATAAGAAAAATCTTAATGGATTACCAATTTCATATCCCTACATATTTCGAAATGTAGGTTTTGTTGAATTACAGTAAAGGTCTAGTAAAAAATACTTAAACTGAGAAGTACCATAACGAGTCTTTCTGTTCCATATCGACAGCAGACTGGGAAAATTCCGCTAAAATATATAACATTAAAGTTTGGTCAAGAAATATTAGACAATAGTTAATATCTCATTTAAATTGATAAAAATTAAATAAAATTTGACTACTTCATCGTTCCACTGGTTCCGTTACAAATCGTGTCGTGTGTTTTGATTATTTAAAACTTGTAGAGATGTGTGTCAAAGAATCGTAACACGTGTCACGAATGCGTTACAAAATAAGTGGAATTGGAAACAATTCCATCAAAAAACCATTTGAATTTCGATCAAAAAAATGTTGGGTAACCTCATTATGAATAAAAATGTTTAAGTGTGTCATTTGTACTTGAAACTTCCGCTATGAAAAAATACTTAGTGCTGGAAAATAAAAATCATTTTTAATACAACGACGGGTAGTAAAATAAACTTAATTATTTTTATTCAAAAATCTACGCGTTACGCCAAAAATATGACTTACCTATAAAAAGACTTACGACTTTTAAATCAATTTAAATTTGACGTTTACTTAAAGTTTACGCGTAAAACGATATAAAACGAATATAAACCATCCGTAAAACATAAAAGTTTTTTCATATTCCACCTACAAAATGTAAGCATAGTACCCCTATAATAATATTCGCCTAGCAAAGGGATACAAAACCTATGGAAACTTTCGCGAAAATTTTCGGTTGTATGGTTTAATTCAATCATTCATTCGTACAAATAAAAAAGAGTTGTTATAGCAAAATCATACCTAAAAATGTATAGGAAAAAAATAGTCGAAAGAAAACTTTTCAGTATTTTGACGAGAGCTTCTAACCCGGCTTAAACTGAAACCGGTTCACAGGCTTACTGTTTTTTTTAAGAAAAAACTAATAGCCGGTTTATTTTCCACAGTTAACCAGGGGTTACTAAAAACCTCTTATGGCCTTTAATACAATAGATTTGTATACGACTTTATATGCCGATTCCGTGGAGCAGTGGTCAACTTCGTTGACTTTAGTGACTGATCTCACAGATTCAAGCACCAGTACAAACAGCATTTTTCATTGGAAGGCATGCGTGTTTATGAAGTCAATTTCCTTTCATTCCAATCCTGAAATAACGGGGCTTAGAGAAAGCTATTTGTCCACTTTAAGTTATTTCCTAGTCCAATTTTTATATTTTTACTCTTTTTGAAAAAGAGAGGTTGAGTAGCAAGAAGTTCTTGAAAAAAATCTGTGTTTGGATAAACTTCATTTGAAGTCCATATGCTTCACATCAGAAGCGGACTTGCTTGAAAAAAAAGTTATTTTATGCACTTTATTTGTTCATATTTAAGTAATCAAAGAATACTATAGTTTTGGAATATTGGTTTGTATGGTGCTAAAATTTGTTTTTTTAAATAATTCCGGTTTAAGCTGGTTAGCCGGTTTATTTATTAAAAATTATTTTCTTCTTAAATTAAAATTAAAAAATTAAAATTAATTCTTTGGATGGTTAATTTGAAGCCCTGATTTTTACATAAACATCAGTCTGACACTGTTTATTTTTACATACCTTTAATTTGTTTTAGTATCTGTAACATAAGTGACAAAAGCATTTATCTATCTGTCTATTTAAAATCTTTCTGTTACTACCAAAATTTTTTTGGAGTACCTGGAGTGGAGGTGGACATTTTTGAACTGATTTAAAATTAGTTGTTATAAATGTGCTATTTTTTTTATGTATAATAAATACCTTCTTACATCTTTCTTTAATATATTACAAGTCTACACTTCGCTCACCGACCATTCATTTTGAAAACCAAAATTTTTGTTCATTTGAGAGAAACACTCGATTGAAAAGAGTACAAAATATCGTTTATAATTCAGTGAAACTAAGATTAAAGGATTTAGAAGGCAATAACTAAAAAAAGAAGTGGAATAAAAACGGTAATAAAGATTGTTTGCATTTGAAAAATTACGCAAGTTTTTTTGGTTTAAATTTTTGTGTTGTCTTCAAAAAAGATTTGGTCATATACCTCATCAGTTTAAATTAAAAGTTCGGAAACTTTTTCCAAACATGGAGACTTTTATTTAATTTTATTTATTTCAGATGCAAATTTCGGGAAATAAATACACAAAAGCAGGATTTGAATAACTCCCAACAAAACGGTTAAATAGAGAGAAATATTAAATTAGTCTTTTACTGTATCTTTTAGGGTTGTGCAGGTAAAATAGAGGCTGTAAAATATTTATTTTATGTGTTTTATTACGTATAATGTGATTCGTACACTGTTGGGTTGATAATTATTATAAAAAGTGGCTATATTCGTTCAGCATTTTTTTAATATTAAATACGCGAGGTTTTCTCAGACCTTAGATAAAAAGAAGATCAAAGCTTTTGTACTTTCAACAAACGAAGTTGGTTGACCATTTAATATTATATTATATATAAGTTTGGGGTGGTAAATTGTTATCCACTACACTTCCTAGTATGATTAATTACAATAATGATTTACAATATTCATCTATCTCATAATTTCGCTACTTTTCGTCCGTAAAATTAATAAATATAATTAAAACAAATTTCGAAAATGCACCTTGCATATGATTGATAATTTTGTAACCAAACCAGTGAATTAAAAAAGGTATTAATCTGAACTGTAAATTTTCACAACAGACTCGTGAAAAAATGATTAATTTCTTTAAAAAATGTTTTCATGGTTTTCCATCTGAGGAGAAGCGTATTTACAGAAGCAAAGTCGAACATAGCGATCTAGCATGACATCCAGTGCCCTACTTTCTCTCTCTAGAGAATAAGTCTACATCGCAAACCAAATTTTGAATATATAGTAAAAGATCTAGTGGATATGTAAACTCTTACAGTTTTCACAAAGCGCTTCAAGTGCTGCCTGTGTGCAAACTCTAGTTTTTTCTGTATGAAAAAAATCTCATTGGGTACATATTTTACAAAAATAATAATTTTAATATAGTATTTACGCTACCAGTCAGTTTAACATTTCTTGTACACCAAAAACATTTTTTATTCTTTAATATCAAAGAGAATACCAAACAAAATCTTTTTGATAAATATTTAATGAATTTTGACTGATAATGGTTTATATTTTTGAAAAAAGTGTTCGTATACTTTACATAAGTGAATTTAAATAAATACTTATTAATATTAAAAACAATTAATGTGTGTGTAAATTTATCAATCATCTTTATTCTTCAGTAAACTTATTTTAGAATTTTTAATTATAATGTTTTATAGCTGTCAGCTGTTAACTTTTGTAAAATTACAAACCTAAGCTGCGATATTTTTACCATATGTTTTTAGTTTTTTTTTTTAAATTGGTGAAGTCAACAATACGACTTTAATAAATAAAATTCTCAATTTTGAAAGCGCTGTTTATGTTTTGGTTAGTACACTATGCGAGTGTTTTGTTCCTTCTTCAATTCCCTACCGGATTATATTTTGCAACTTGATTTCTTGAAGTTAACATACGCATTTGTGCACGCGTTGAATTTTTATTTTATACTCGATTTGATCGTATCACTTCATTTTTTTTATATTTTTACTTACTTAAAAATAATAATGTATTAGTTTTGATTGTTTAATTTATGGGCGAATTGCGGATTGTCGTGGTCGAGTAATATTTCTTTTGGTTACAATTTTAAGGTCCAAAAAATTGGAAAAGTAAATGTTGATTTAGAATGAATTTGTTGACCTCTATAACCATAGTTTCTAAAATAAAATAAAAAATGGTTTTCCAAGAAACGGCCGAATCCAAAGTTTTTATAATTTCGATTATGGAAAGAACAAAGGAAGTAACCCACACATAACACATTTTACAGGTGGCACACAAAACGTTTTTTGGTGATTTTAAGCCGAAAGCAAATTATGAAATATACACAGCCTTGAAGTACACGGAGACTGATAAACTTTATCTAATATTAATGAATAAATTTAAAAAAAAATCATGATTGCAATAATTTAAACAAGACCTTCTTTTTTCAAACATAAAACTTAAAAGCTTACATTAGACACTAGTTTGGCATTTTGAGCTAACATTCTTTTTATAGAAAGAACATGTATCAAATTATATACATTCTGATATTTAAAAAAGAACTGTTTTGAAAAACTGTGAGTTACGTCCTTTTGCCTTTCAAAAGTCGATTTGTCTGCTGTTATTTATTAAGTCTTGAAAATTTATTAGTTTTCAACATTTCCACTCAATGAATACATTTAGAAAATTAGATGTTTTCCTAATATGTGTATCAAAAATTGTTACATATTTTATTTCTAGAACTTGTTGTTTTTTAAGCATATTTTTACTGAGTACTCAAAATTAAATGAATTGAAGAAAAATGCTACGTAAAATTTATTTGCTTCAAAGAAATAACACTCTTTCAGTGTCAAACAAAAGTATATAAATTGTTTTCAGACCTGCCGTGTCGAGTATTCTATTTCCTTTAAAGTATCTTTTGCAACATCTTTTGAACGCTGTATATGAGGACATAGCTTTAATAATTACGTGATATTGTATAAATGGAGGGGCGTTACGTGATCCAGTTTCTTGGGTGCGGGATTTCCCGTAAATCAGCGAGCTTTCAAAATTCACGTGTTCTTAATGTGAATTTCACATTAATGTCTCAAGCTTTCATGATAGCAATTGTTAACCTTTTTTCACCATCTATTATTCAACATTTATTTTTGGCAACCGGTAGCACATTCGTTGATGAATTACGATCCCCACCAAGCTAAAAGAAAAAAGATATTTAAAATTTCAATTAGATACTGTCGGCACCTAAAGTCTAGCGATAAATAATAAAAATCTGACACCATCGAATAAAAAAACCCGTATTAATAGTTTCAATTTTTTAAAAACTATTTTTATAGAAAAAAAAGTAATTTAACTCGTTATTAAAATATTTTGCAAGTTTTATTTTTATTTATATCAATAGTATCTTTCCCGGGATTTAATTATAACATGTAAAAAAATCACTTTTAAGGTGTTCACTGTAAATACTTTGTGGAATGGCATTATAATAAAAATAATAAAAGATTTTTAGTACTTTTTCCACTTAAAATTTATTTGATCAGGACCGGTTTCGCTCCTCGCGAGCATTATCAACTGATAAGAAAAATAAACTAAACTGTGCTATTTATTTCAATTTAACTTGTATAAATAGCACTGTTTATTTTTATTTTTTTTCGTATCACTTTTACTTATTCTAATGATTACTCGGATAACTACCATATTTTATGTACAGTTTGATAAAATATATGTTTTTGTATATTTTGTTTATAGATATATAATATAAAAAGTGAAATTAACTAAAAATAGTTTTCTTTCAACATTTTCGTGATTATTGTTATAAAAAAATGTTTTGTATTACTTCCGTAGACAATCTGGCAGAATCCTTTATCATTTAAAATTATGCTACAGCGCAATTTTGCGTCAAGAAATCATTCTTGTTTATCAAGATCGTATAACTGGAGACGTTGCATGAATATTCATAGAAATTAAATTTTATAAATAACAATAATCAACCGAATATGCAATTTATTATTATTTATAGAATTATATGTCAAGATATTCTACCAATGTAATTTTATGTGAGTATAGCGATTAATTCAGCTATCAATTGACATTGTAAATTGGCCATTGAATTAAAAAATATTCTATCAATTCATCGATCTTTTTCCAAAAGTAATTAATGTTTTTAATGCCTAAAAAATCTCTCCATTCTTCTGATTCTTATATATTGGGGTGTAGTGAGAGCGATAAGCTAACCAGTATTTCTGTCCAAATCAAATTCTTTTTATTCCTACCAAAACTATTCTTAATAAAACAATTAATAAATCGGATGAAAATGGTTTTTAATAAAATTTACTTTAAATAAGTGTAGTGACAACTATTTTACCACCAATATAACGAGATTGATATTATTTAATTTGAAATTTCGACTGAAAGTGCTTGTTGGAATTTCAATATTAAATTTGAATTGTTCAAATTATGTAAATTCACACAATTTTTGTCACTAACGACACGGGTTTTGCCTATTGGCACTTTCAGGCGTTCAAGTGCACGAATGAACTTGAACTCAGACTTGAAAGAGTTAGTAAATAATTATTAAAAAAAATTGGTTGTCTGTAAAGTCGGTTTACGGACGATAGTTTAACGTGACAACGTCATAAGAAAACATTGATGAAATGATTGCATACTTTTATAAATAAAATGGAATCATTTTTATTGAATTATCATTATTTTGTGTGGATACGAAGAAGGAGTGAAATGAAATCTACAATTTTTGACGTATATTTTTATATATTTTTTATTGTATATATTTTATTTTAATTTATTATAAAAAAATATATACAATAAATTTAAATATTAATATAAAAATTATTATAAATATAAAAAATAAAAAATATATTATTGTATATTATACAATTACATATATACAATTATTATGTATAATATATTTTATATATTATAAAAATTTATTGCATAATATATAGTATAATAAATTTATTGTATAATATATATTTTTTATTTTATATATTTATACTGAATATTTGATTTATAATTTATTGTATATATTTATTTTATATATTTTTTATTTATTTATAATATGTATAATAATATATATAAATATGTATATACAATTAATATATATTATAACAATTTATATATAATATATATATATACATATTTATATATATATTATTCATTTGTATAATATATTTGACATATATTTATATATATATTTGACAAATGTATTATATATTTGGTATAATGCATATTATACCAAAAACATTCGTCAACTGATAAATAAATAAAATTATTTAAATGGATTATAACCATATTTGAATTTACCATATGAATTACTCAAATTGACAATATTATATCGCTATAATGCTAAATATTACATGATACATATCCGAACGGTAAGCCGATCGTGCCTCTCTTTCGCTTATCCGCGCTGTCGCTCGCACGCTTGCCGTCGGCGTAACGAGAAGACAAACGGGAAAATGAGTCATGTTTTTTCGTGCATGCAGCGAGCGTTCATCGATTTATAAGACGTTGTCACGTCAAAAAAAACAATGAAGCCTTCCCAATTATAAAACGTTTGAAAAAATTGTCTTAAAATATGGTATTATTATCATGACAGTGCGTTTTATTTTTGAACAACCACGGCGTGGACTTGTATTCAAGGTACATCATGTTTGTTTGTTATAAGACACTATTGCTGATCATTATAACGAGGATATGTATACAGTGCGGTAGTAATAAATTTAAACTTATTTTACGTATTTTACAGTGCGGTAGTAAAAATTTAAACTTATATTTTTATTACTCGGAAAAAATACATTTAACTTGGAAGAGTTATCTCACTGGTAAATTTATTTTTCAATGATAACAAATTATTATCTTGAGTATCCAGCTGTCTCAAGGACGTGAAAAAATACACAATTACACTAAACATATATTTTTCAATTCAATTAATTGTGGCAAATGGCAATAACTAATAATACATCTATTCTTTTTATATAACCTAGTGAATAATTTGTCCATGCTATTTTATTTGAACCTTTTTATGTTTGAAAAAACATGTTTAATATAACTAGTTCTAGAATTGAATCAAATGATTCAGATCGTTTTAAGCCAATTGGCTAGTAGAAAATGCACGCAATTAATTCCGCCGGTTCTCTTCGTTCGAAAAAGAATTGTACGTTTTTTTCACAAAAAAATGACATTTAATATCATTGTGATTAAAAATTTTGCCATTATTTTATTACTAATTAAGTCTTTATCTATTCTACTAGTTTTTTATGTGACCAATCGAAAATTTTCGTCAATACCTAAATTTATTATTTCACACAACCTCTTTTATCTGTGTTGTTAAGTTAACATGAAGTGAAGTAAGCTTCGAGAAGAGGTGCAAAGTTTTAGTGTAATCGCTCGAACTTCTGCTCTGTATGGCCGATCCAAGATTAGCCTAGTATGTAAATTAACGCGAAAATTGCCAAAGAACTAGTGGACTGTTAACTCCTTGATTAAGGCAGATAGAATTGGCCGATCCCTATTCTCTAATGACTCTGAAATTGTAGATGGGTTATAAAATTTCTCTTTTGGTAATTCACACAGAAAATTTTATCGCACAGTTCTCACCGTTATTAAGTTACATGGATAAAGTTGTACCACTTAACTCAAATATTATCAGCAGTTTGCAGAAGACTTTATATTTAAAATTAAAAAAAAAACCGGAGATAAGCGAGTGATTAGTGGTTGTGGTGTACACTGACTTAAATTCATAAATGAACAACTTCAGCAAGTGAATTTTTCAATACCTATACAATCAATTAAAGTACAATAGATATTGTATCAATTTTTCTAATCACGTCCACCCCCAGTGTAAAAGATATAAATTCTTAACAGAGTTTATCTCAAAAGATTTTTTCAACGTGAACTGCTTGTTAATCAGTTGCTTGACTTTTCTTTTTTGAAAAGCGTGGGGATAGAATGATAGAACTACGACATGATTATTGGTTGGCTAATTGCTCATTTATTTTTTTATACAATTTATTAAAATACAATAGAAATTTCACTTACTTTTTACCATGTCCGCTACCAAAGTGGAACTTATGTACTTTTAATGGAGTTTAAGTCAATTTGTATTTAAAAGATTAAAGATAAAATGATAGAGCTAGGGCAGAACTAGTAGTTAGCTAAGCGTTCTCGCATTTCCACATTTTCAGAATCAGGTTGGTGGTGGGAGAGAATTTTATGCATTACAGACATTGTTGCCTTTGATCGGAAATACATAAATCGATTAAAAATTACTATCTGTACTGGAAGTCCAACCCAGATAGACCCATGCAAGTGGCTTTTCATGAATATATTTTTCATCTAATCGAATCGGGAATACATTTTAGTTTTTTAATGCTACCCATTGTTGAGTCGTAAACGCTGTTGAAATTTTATTCGATTTGGTATCGCAATCAAATTTTTAAAACTCCTGAGGGACACATTTTTTAAAATCTATTCCCGAAATAAATACTTGTGATATTTTGTTTTATGCCAAATGCTTTCAATCCAATTCGTTTAAAAAGGTAAAAGAAGAATACTTTACAAATAAAAATATATTTCCAAATCCTATCTTTCTACATTTACGATCTCTGAAGAGCGAGTGATTTACAATCAGCTTAGAAATTGCTTTAGAAATAATTTAAGGGAATCCATTTGGTTTTGAAGGTCTTGTCATATTAAAGAGTATAGATTTTATTTTAAAGTCTAATAATTACATCGTTTTGATAATGTACACTTCTATAATTATGGTCACTAGTAACGGGGGTTATCTATTTTGGAATTTCAGGTATTCAAGAGCATGTTTAGTAAATCGTTTACATCGTTTAAATAAAGTTAAAAATAAGCTTTGGGGCTATTTATATGCCACAACGAATATGTATTTTTACTTGCACAGTGGAAAACAATCACACAATGGCTTTAAAATTTCACTAATCAGTATCAGTAAAACTATATTTAACAAGTATACGTAAACGATGCTTAATCTAACATAGCTCAACAGTAGAAACCATTACTTGAACAGACATATTGAATATTTCACTAGATTATATGATTTCATTGATCATTTCACAACTAAATTTGAATCGTTCAAATTTATTATTGAAATTCCACCAAGCACCTTCAGTCAAAATCTTAAATCATTTCACAACTGCCAAATTTTGTTTCAATGCTAGATTAAGTATAATATCGCCAATGACTGTCATTATAGACATTTTTTCAACAGCGGGTTTATTATCTGATTTCATAAAAACGTTGATGAAATTTTAGTTTCACCTAAATTACGTTTTCACTGTGACATAATATTATGTTTTTAAAAATGATTCATTACGTGTAATAATATATTATATTATTAAATACAATTAAAATAAAAAAATTTAGACGCCTGTCTCCTAAAATATAAAAAAAGGTATGTTTAATAAAAAAAATAATCACTCATCTGTTAATGAGCCAAGCAAAATAAAATATTTAACATAATTTGAAATAGTTCAAATACTTAAGTTTGCATTTTACAGGAATCTTTGATGCTATTTGTAAAATCTACAAAGTTACTTAAATACATAAATAAATATTTAGCGTAACCTACTTCTTCAATGTAACTTAATACCGCCATAATAAATAAAGTACACAAAACACTATACTTCATTTCAATTACGGCAAAATTGTTTAATTAAATACTAAAATATTTACGTTAAAATAAACGCGTTACAAAGTTAATTAATTCCATAGCGCAAGTATCATGTTCCAATGCGACACGACTAAGGTATTCGCGAATACAGACATTGTTAATTTTGTCACATTAATATGATTCAAAATAATTATTATTTTGCTCGATCTATTTTCTGTGAGATTTTCGGGAATTTTGGCATAGAAGGCAATAAATTGCGGGTATCGCATACCGCCGATAATTTATTATCACTCCTCCAACAATTTATTCTCTGAAGTAATGAAGATGATAAGAAAATGCTTTTATTACCACATATTATGAGTCAAAATGTATTTTATTCCATGAATTAAAATTGTGATAATTAAACACAATTTTAAATGTAATTATTCGACAATTTTCATTATGATAAAAAGTGCTTTTTTTCAAATTATTGTATAATTTAATAGTTGATATTGCATGTTGATTGAAATACCTACCTTATCTGCGCTTCTCGTGTAAAACTTATTGGCTCTTTAATATAATAAATCATCAAACTGATTGCAACACACTTGCACGATAATTTATGCTAAATAATAAATAATAGCAGAAGACAATAACTTGGAGTAACTTATTAATCTGTAGGGATTTTAAAGATTTATTTTAGAAGTTTAAACATTCCATACCTTTGTATTTATCCATGTTTACTCCTAATGTATAGCATATGGTATCTTAATGGAGGTTTCTCAACAGAAGGTTTTCTACAAGAACTGTCTATTACTCAGTTGCTCAACCTCTCTTTTTCAAATAGAGTAGTAGGGATAAAAGGATAAGACCAAAACAGGCCAAGTGGTTAACTAATCGCTCTCGATACGACCAGTTATAAACTTTTCCGGTTCTAAGCTCAAGAAATGCGACCCCAATACCCACATTTTCTTAAATATCTATTTTAATATGGGTTACACAATGTTTATAATTAAAGTATTTTTATATCATAGTTTTTTGGACCTTTTGTAGTTTATATAAATACGCGATAACGCGATAACGAGATAAGCGATCATTCGTAAGGTAGCTGGGCTAAACGCGTAAGTTGCAATTTAATATGTGTGCTGGGATGACGACTTTTCTACGCGCAACTTAAAATATGATTATTTATTAAAAAAACACGGATTTTTATAAAAAAAAATGCATGAGAAATGATGCAGAGAGATATTTTAAAGCCCTTAGACTATTTTTTTGAAATTTATACGAATAAGGCCAATATTGAGGAAACCATTGGGGTTTACAAATCTAACGAATAATTAATTAGTTTAAGTTTTTAAAAGTTTTTTCAACCTTAATACTGATAACATAAAAGTACTACCAACATAGATCGCTCAGTTTTATAATCAAGAAGAAATTTAAGCCGCTTCTTGATAGTTTTTACTAAAGAAATCAAAATATCTTAAATAACACACTGTTTTTATGTCATTCTTAAAGATCGAATAAAAGTTAGATGAGAAGGTGTAATAACTCACATACTATTTTATTAAATACGAATCGTTGTATGAAATTTTTATTTTTGTAGTTCAATTCTGAGATCAAGAACACGAGTAGGGTACATTTAGCATCCAATTTCTTGCTTATTTTTTTTGTAATCATTTGACTGGAACTATTATCCAAAAAAAGTATATTAAGCGAAATCGACTGAAAGTACATCGATTCAAACATGTATTTTTTATATAATATTAATCATATTAAAACGTTATGATATATTTACAAATAAATATACCACGAAGAATAATTACGTCAAACTTATATTGTTACCGTGCTCACTTATTAATATTTCTCATATTTTATTAATGAGTTCTTCGTAGAAAGAAAGCAAACATCGGATGCGTATTCAATTTCGTGGAAAAGAACCTTTTTTATATCATTAATCCATTGTACCTCACTAAAAACATGTACTTATATATTTATAATCTGTCATATAGCAATCTCCAAAAAAGAAAATAAAGATCTGGCATCTCGCTGTACACATTTACAACGCTGTTAAACGATTATTGTTTCTTTCGCTATCAACGTAGATTTTAAATGTGTTTTTTTTTTATTGAAATGAAAAATACCATTATTAAGCAAGATTTTTACAGAAAAAAAATATAAAGGTTTTTCGTTGATATCTACTGACAGTGTCATATTCCGTCATGAAAGTTTATGGCCGGCGCTCTGACTAAAAAGTTTTAGTTGAGCCGAGAAACATTATATTACATTAAAAAATATAAAATAAACTATTTTTTAATCATTCAAACTCATAGTTTTTTTCAGATATAATATCCAAGAAAGACTTAAAGGGGTGTAACAAAAACTTATTAAAAAAATATGAAAAGAATTTAAAGATATGATACAAATATTGAATAGGCGACTAAACGTCAATATTGCCGCTTAAAATATTACATACGTTATTGTAAAGATTAGATAATAATAAAAAGAATAAGTAACAGTAAATTTACTTAACAAAAATATTAAGACCTACACATATAAAAACTACTAATTTACAATGACATAAACAATAATTCCCCGATTTTCAATTTTAGATAAACAGTGTTATTTTATTGTAAGTGAGTTTTAACTATGATACCTTGATTCACCAAGTGTTGGCGGTTAACTTTTTAAAAGTGTAGCTTCAACATTAATTTGTATTATATTATAATATGTACCCTGAAAAATTGTAAATGGCTTTAGGTTAAGCGAATTAGAGTCAAGGCGTCAGATATTTAAAAAGTTCAAACCAACTTGAGTTCAAAAATCACGATCTCATTTAAATATGTATGGAACTTTCTGATTACAGAGATTTATATTTTACCGCTTTATCACGGAGACAGACACATATGAGAAAAATGTAATTTACTATTTGATGACAATAAATAAATAAAAAAATAATGTTTGAAAAACAAATATCCTTTCAGTTATGTACTGGATATAATCTTTCAGTATATTTTTGATGTTTCAAGAACAAAGAACCGAATAAATAAGTGAAGGAGCTCGGCCAAAGTAAAATCGACACGGTATAAAAAAATGATCGATGAAAAGCTCCCAATGACTGATTACCCCATCACTCGATGAGCTTTTAACGATGTGATTCCCCGTAAAAACACCCTTCATTCCATACAAAAGTGCATTCAGTAAAATCCCATTACATAAAATATTCTTTGTGAATAATTGAGCCATCAAACAGGCATTTTAATAGGCATGAAAAATCTTTGAAATTTGTGATGAATTATGCCGCTTTATTTATAATAGGCGTATTATGGAAATTGCCTATCGTAATTTTTGAAACATGAATCTAAAATGAGTCAGTGATATTTCTTTTAATCATTTTTTTTACAAATGTATGACAATTTAATTGAATTATACAAACAGTTTAACGATATATAATGTTATGTAGGTCTTATAAAAATGCAAGGTAGAAGATTTTTTAATGAATTCACCTTGACAATAACAACTGTAGATTTAAATTTTAATAGTAATATTTATTTATTTATGAAAAATTTGTATTGGCTTTTACCATGCTACAAATTCAGCGGTATCTTTGTGGAAAACTCTTTTGTTCAATACATGCTCAATACTTATATTATAACTAAGTGATAATTACAAAAAAAATGACATTTTTGACGATGCTTTTAAAATAAAAAAAACACGTTTAACAACACGCCCAGTAAGATAAAAAGTATGAATGTTTTATGACATTATAATATTTACAATGATGTTTGGGTTTCATTTATATTAGTTTTACTGGTACAAATCAGTTCAAACAAACTTTCGTTAAAAATATTTACGTATTAACAAGTTTATTGTTGTGCAATATGTTAAGGATTCAACGTTTGTGTTGATTGAGGTTTATTTTGTTTTATATTAAGCACAAGGCTTAGGATTGAATTTTAAATAATACCTGTTTACGAAATTAAACAAACTCATACTTAGTTAGTTAAGTTAAAAAACGTCATATACAACTAGTCAAGCGTATAACAAGACTAAAAGTAAAAATATTTTGGGATATTTTAAAGGCAGAGAGGTAAGCAAAAAATTCAATTAGTTAATTCACACAGCTCCCAACTAAAATATTTTATTATTTATTTCCAAAAAATTTAAGCTGAATGCATCAACATTGAAAAACAATATTTGGTACAAAAACTGTTCAATAGTATTTGATCGAACTGTATTGATAAGTGATTTCTTTACGTTTTGTTCCTTTAACAGGTTAAAGAAGATCTTTTTATTGAAAGGCAACGTTTAACGGTTTTTTTAATATGAATCAATAATTAAAAAAAAATAGCTTTCACATTCGTTTTGTCATGCAGTTACCTTTATATTAAAAAATATGTATGTATTATTACAAATTTTCATTACGTTAACGTTTGTGTGGAATTCGTTGAAACATAATTACATTCTTTCATTTTAAAAAGCATCGTTACCAAGTACCCGGATAGAAAAAAATGAAATTTTCTTACAATGAATTTCATTATAGAAGCAAATCTGTCAGGAATAAAATTATATTCAAATAATAATATAAAACACAAAAATAATGAAGATAGATTTGACAAATTACTGTGACGGAGTTATCATCCGAACAAGATAACTCCATCTCCGGTCGTTTCTCTTTCCCTGTAATATAATACAAAGGGATGATGAATTTACTCATAAAGTTCTTGATATATTATACATAATAATATATGATGTTTGAATAAACGTAATTATTGTGAAGATAACAAGTTAAAGGGTAGGTGGTAAAAACTTGTTTTCATAATTACGGATTGTTTTCAAATAGGGTGGGAGTATAAATAATTTACATTGCGTGGTTTAAGTATGTTATCTAGAATCGAAATATTATTAATACAACCTACATTTTATCTTTTTTTATTCTTAAAGGTGTTAAAGTCAATCTTCAGCCATTCGTATAGAATAAAAAGTCAATATCATGTTAGAATATTTTCTAAGATACAATACAAAATAAAAATTATATGTTGTTTTTTAAAAAATTGTGCCTCTTCGAACTGTCAAAAAGTTATTAACAAACAATCTTACGGTATCGGCGGAAATGTTTTTTTATTAATACAATTAATCGGGTAAGTTGTATCATATTTTAAATGAATAAGTCCTGAAATCCCGACATTGGTATTTAGACAATCCAGTGATTGATTAATTACTCGATATTCTGGGATTGGAAACTTTAAATACCTACAAAGTTAAAAGCCTAAAACAAATTTTACATTGTTGATTATTAATTCGTGCCTTACTTATGAGGTAAAAAAATATCATAATTTAAACCAATAGGAAAATAATTAGTTGTTTTAGTTCGAACACAGAGCTAAATATTATTTAACATAGTTTTATTTTTAAGATCTTTGATCATTGATTGAAAAACGCCATTTCAATCAATGATCAAAATGATCGAGATTATGTATTGCGTTTTAAATAAATGGTTGGTTTGAAGAAACTAAAATTATTTTATATCAAATGTATTGATGTCAATAATGAGTATTTTTATCATTATATTTATTAGGTTTAAAAACTGGTTCAAGTAAAACATTACCGCCTTAATTTTTATTGTGTAAAACTGAAACTGATTCCATCAATTATTGTTTTAATCGACAAAAATGTGTGTATTATCGTTAAATTGATTGTGTAAGTTATTATGTACGAACTTATTTATCGTTGCTGAATGAACGTTTTTGCCAAAATCGTTGCTCCAAATTTCCATAGATAAACAACATAAATATGTTATTCGAAGCAGAATTTTTCTGAATTAAACGTACGAGGCGTATAGCAAAAACAATTTCAAAGGGCGAGCACAGGTGTTCGAGAAGATTTTTTTTAACGCGAGAAAATTTAGAAGAATAGGTAAGATACTCCACAAGGGAAAAATTCAATCTCTATTATATCACAATCAAGGGAAGCTCATTTTTGATTGATGAGACGTAGCGCCAAAGCATTTATAAGAAAATGCTGAGAAGCACAAAGGAGTATGGTTATTTTTTTATGTTTGCCCTTTATTCAATAAAAACAAATATTATTATGCTGAGCCTGTAACTAAGTGAGTAATCAGCTTCGTTGGATTTGGTTGCGCTGTTTATAGCTCGAGTCTCAGTGCGGATAGATTTTTAATTTGGTTTTTTGTTAAAATGCATGGATGATTGAATTCTAGACGGTGATTATTCCATACAAGATTCTTTCGTTAACGAATTCTCAGCAGAAGATATTTCCG
The DNA here is from genome assembly GCA_031772345.1 of Himalopsyche anomala. Lineage (NCBI taxonomy): Eukaryota > Metazoa > Arthropoda > Insecta > Trichoptera > Rhyacophilidae > Himalopsyche > Himalopsyche anomala. The sequence goes on along the minus strand of CM062833.1, from coordinate 21,785,512 downwards.
CAAAATAGATATTGTAGTTTTTGTTTACGTTTCATTATAAATATATATCATTTCATTCATAGTGAGAAGTACTTGTTACTTAGTTGCTCATCCTCCCTTTTTTCAAAAAAGTAGAGATAGAAAAGATAAGACACAGGACTTGTGGTTGGCTAGTAAATTTCGCTTCACCATCTTAGCTTAGAGTTAAAAATGGTGCGAGGCATTTGCTATACTTCACAAACATTAATGTTTTTTAACAGAAATCGATAAATCGATTGTAAGTAATGCGTACTAGATTTCGAACCCAAGAAATTTAATACAGAAACCAATGTCGTTGACTACTGTGCCGAGAACTTGACACATATCTTTTATAATACCTTCTTACCTTCGCAGTAAATAATAATTTTGATCAAAAAATTTTAAAATAGACAGGAATAAGTTTTGTAGAGTATTTTTGTTTTAAAAGTAAACGCACGGAAAGTTTTTGAATAGAATAATCCGTAAATTTTTATTATTCTTCCACCTATTTGATTCTTTACATGGAGACAAACGAGAAAACAACTAGCAGAGTCATAATATGATTAAAAATATTAAAGAGGGTGTTGAGAGAGCGATTAGCTAACTAATCATCTTATTTTAAACTAATCATTATATCTCTACTCTCTTTGAAAAAAAAGAAGTTGAGAAATTGACAAGCAGTTCTTGTAGAAACACTTCTAAACTCCACAAGGAGTCTATACATTTCACTTTAACAGCAGACATGATTTAAAAGTATTATATTATTTATTGGAAATAAGATCAGCTTCATTAAATTACTGAAAAAAAATACAACAAATCTATTAAGACATTTTTTATAACTAAAGTTTTGACTTGAAATCATATCTATTTATTTTATTACTTAATTTCTTATTTAAAATAAAATATTATTTCAATGCTGTATAATAAATTGTATTAAGATTCAGTAAATTTTCTTTGCTTTATTGTGTACTTCCTGTATTCACGTTACTTCTACGCCCAGATGAGAAACCTATACATTTCTTTTACGTCTTTAACGATGGTAGTGGTTTATTTGTAAGATTAAATTAATTTATGTTGCACTATTTTACACTTTATGTTTCAAAGTCTTTTATAATTTATGAACGTTTACTAAAAAAATTGATACGCTTATATGATTAAGCTAAAAAGAAAAAAACTATGATACAAATAATAAAAAGCGTTCGCTACGACCATTGTTAAATTGGGACCAATATTCTCTGCTGAAATGTTTTTAATAACGACAGTATTGAAAAAACTTTATTTGTTGAGAAATTGAATCAAAAATTAAGAAATACAAAATCTCTTCCAAATCACTGCCGTACTTTTATCGATGCCCCAGTTCCGACCGGCAGAACCTAGGAAGTGTCGCAAAACTTTTGCGGGAATAAGTCTGCATCTCCAGTCCAGCCCTGAGGGGCTCATTAATTCTCGCTAAGTTGGACTCGACGAAAACTTTGGCGCCCGGCCCTCCCTGAGGCGTGTGGAAGCCATGGATATTGCGTACACTGCCATGTTAAGCTATATGTGTTTAGTGGACACAATACTGTTCGTTTACTTCTATAATAACGATGAAAATTATTTTTCAATTCATATTTACAACACTATTAATATTCAATGTAGTAAAAAAAAGAATTCTGATTCGAACTTATTTTTTTTTTTTTATTAGTAAATTACTATCTAGCTTCTGTTTAAAAACGTTACCATCCGTAAAATAAAACATTTTATACATTAATACAAGACAATTTTTTTTTGCATAGATTCTAATTTAATATCTAGTTAAGTATATGCTTATCAGGCACCTCAGCGATTTTTATTCCGGATACTTATATAGATATATCTAAATATACAATGTCACGTTATTTTATTTTAAAAAATCATTTTTGCTTCAAATATTTTTTTAGATCACACAACAGGTTGGTCAACGTTTCTGAACGTTGTTTTTGATTTGAAACAATAATAAGACAGATGTTTATCTAATTATAAATATCTTTGCAAAAACATAATAAGTATACATATATCTTTTTTTTCTATACTCTATCTGTAGCTGAAATAGGTTTTTTAGAGAGCTTACTGATTGATGAGCTTCTCAAAAAGATTGACTTAGCGGATGATTTACAGCCTGTTTTTTTAAAAAGCTTTAGTTGAGATGTTTCAAAAAAATGAAAGCTGTTTGTTTTTTTTACATTAGTAGGCTGTTATTTTTAAAAATATTGATATGAATTTAACATGTTCATTCAGCTATCCATTCTTGCATAAAATGACACGTTGATATTAATCTATGCTAAAAGTGTGGAAAGATTATTATAAGGCATTTTGTATTACGGATTATAGTTTGAAAGTTTTCTTTTTATCTGTCTATTTATTGATACGCCTGAGAATCCATAACTTATCGAATAACTTGATTAAATAGTGAAGAAGTTTCTATTCAATTTTAGTGATAATAGGCATCGATAAATAACGAAACTTTGTAACGATTGGTAAACTTGGCAAACAAAATAATACATCTGACCATTCATAATCATTAACTATTCTTGTAGCTGTAGGAAATGAACCTTGAAATCTTGACCAATTAAATTTTCTCACAAAGTCTGCTGGAGCAACAACACAAACTTTGGCTCAGAGCATGAAAGTTTCAAAACCAATTATAACATTGCAATTATTAATGTTTTCAACAATACTTCAGCAGAATAATAAACAATTAAGTAAAGCAGACATTTCAATTTTGAAACGTTGCTTATTTTACATAACTTGTTTTTTACCCTACTACTACTGTTTGTGGTCGTCAGTATAATTATGATTTTTTTCAATCAAAAACAAATAACACTTTTAGGGTGTGCACTGTCAATACTTGGTGGAAGGGTATTATATTAATAAAAACATATAAATTGGTTTTTTTGTTGTATAAATAAATGAATAATACAATTATTCTGTTACCGAAAGAGAAACTTTCTAATTTGTGTTTTGTATCCATTTGCACCGCCACACGCTTAGATAACAATCGTTTTTCACATTTATTTTTCAATCGATTTATGTTTTTATGTACAACGACATAGAAATGTTAATGTAACTTCCAAAAATATTTTAGCCTAATCTGAAACAGAGCAAAGAAATAATTATTAGTTAAATATCAATTCCTATAATCATAACCCTATCCCAAAAATCCAGGTTAAAAATATATTTTTTAAAGATTTATTCAAATTCAGCAGCTTCACGCAAAGGTTGAACGCTGACTGCAGTTTGAATAAAAAATATTATTACAGTTAAAAACAACTCAATTATGTTATATATCAATGAACTATTTTTATCGACAACCATTACTTTAAAATTTAAATTTATAGGTTATTTGGTGATTGTGAAAAAACACCATACACGGCGTTCAATTTTTATAAACACCAAAGTTAAAAAAGGTTAAAAGAAAAGAATTAATTTGCTTATTTCTCTCGGAAAAAACAAGCTCTTAAAATGAATGCATTGATAATGATTACTATTTATTATAATAATTTTCGTAATTTTTATTCAACTTTATTAATGAATTCTAAAGAAATTGCTTCCAAGCTTACTTAATGAGTTCTTTCAAGTGTTTATTATCTTAAGACGCGTCTAGACGCGTTGTCGAATTATACAATAAATAATTTGTTTTCTTGAAAATTTCTTGTAATAACGTAGTAATAAGAGATAATTAAAACTAGAGAATTAAACTTCTTACATACAGTAAGGTACATTAATTAATTGTTTAATTTTGTTTCTCACTATTGCATGTTACGTAGTAGATAATTTCATCAGAAATTTAAATTAATCACGAATAAATTGGTTTGAAAATTTGAATACATATTTTTCTTTTGTTAGTTTTACGCACAGTATTGAGCTTATGGTAACACTATCGATATTATGCAGCATTGCATCAGGCACATTTGCCTGTATTCTTTATCTCTATTATGCTTGTTTATGATTATGATATATGTTTTTATGACTGGCAGGACAAAATTGTCATGCATTTTTTGCTTTATTTAAACATTTGTTTAAGATCGGTATTATGTTATATATTATATTCTTTCGGTACATTAAGACTCTAGCCATAATATGTTATTTGCAGATTAAATCTTTTAAGAGGCAAATGGTTGAACAGCCTAATTTTTTTTAAAACAATCAATACAATCACTTTGTGGAAAAATGAAATTCTAATTTTGGTTTGGAAATACACTGTTATTAATAATGAATTAAAATAAGTTTTTACCAAGCCATAATAAATTTATAAATACGATTTTTTTAAATAACTTTGATAACAACAGAAAATTTGAATATTTTATAATATCAAATCCTCAAAAGATCCAGTGTCATAAAATTGAATGAGTTAATTGATTAAAAATTTTAATGAAAACATTGACACAGAAGGTTGTATTGTATACATAAAATATTACACAATTTTGCACTATCATTGTTGTTTCCATTTTTGAAAGTCAAGCACATAAACAAAACAGCAATAAACTTCGTCTCCCTTTCTCTTTGCGATGCTAAGTTTCAAAGCTACTCATCATCAAAGTTTCGCGCTAAACTTTGGCTCAACTATCTACGCAGTACTGAGTACTATTTATGTTGTATGCTACATACCAACTTGACCAAGAGAAAAAGTGGATATACCAAGTCAAAAACCTCTACATTTTTTCAAAAATAAAAGTTTCAAGGATTTTTTTTCATGGCTCTAGAGATTTCAAAGATAAGGTCAAGATTGGAGAAACAAGTTACAGTTTTAACGATATTTTTGGTAAAGAAAAATAATTACTCAATTATGAAGAAAAATAACTCAATTTGTATCTATTTCTCTTGTAAAGATATCAACTCAACTGGCCATTTTGAGAAAAACAAAAAGCTTTAAATAAATATTGTTAGTCATCCATGTCCGCTTTCAATGTGAAACATGAAAGAGTTTATCCCGACAAAAGTTTTATACAAGAGCTGTTTGTTGCATAGTTGCTTATTTTTTTCTTTTTTAGAAAGCGTAGGTCTAAGACAAGATTATTGGTTAGCTAACCGCTCTTGCAACGCTCCGTATGAGTGAAACGGAATATCAAACATACAAAAAACCATAGATATAAACAAAAATTCATAAACTATTAAAAAAACAATTTATAAAACTGTCTGCATTGCGATAAAAGGCAGTGAGTACGTATTTATTATATCCCTAACAATTTTTCAATCCCGTTATCCGAGATCGTCTTACTATTAATACTGAGATATCTGGATTTGTATTAAAATATTAAAAAAATAAAATTGATAAAACAAACATAACCGATGATTTGTACAAATAAAAACTATTATTAATTAAAATGTGAATTCTTATCCAACGGACTATACAAACAAAATACGCTTCTGCTGTTGTTATTCTTGTGGTTTAGTTGTACACCCTTTTTCATTGTACATAATTCATATTTGTTCGGTTATCTCCTTCTTAATCATATAACGTAATAATCGAGATAAGAATTGACAGATTTGACAATGTAATGTTATTGTTTACAGCATTAAAATCAAAATCGAATTGGAGATAAATATTTTTAAAAAAATCCATCATTAATTCTTATTGAATAAAAACATCTCTGCCAAAACTTTTCAAAAACAAATCAAAAATATGAACTTTTTCAGAGGTATATAACAATTTTTCCAAAAATATTAATTTTTATATATTAACATCAAAACAAAAAAATCATTAAGTATTTGAAAATGTAGATAAAACGACATTATATATATATATATATATATATTAATTAATGCGTGCTTCTTTACTATTTAATATTTAAAAACTTATCTTAGTTCGTTAAATCATTATTATTATTTCAATACATAGACAAATCAATGATAAATATACTTTGAATGTAATTTTGTTTCTAACTAGATTATTTTTAATACAGGTCAATTATTCTTAAAAATAATCAAACGATTTCAAAGTTAAATAACTTTCTTCAGTTTACGAAACGTCCAAATTAATGTTTCGTTAATTCAAATTTTCAGTCTCAAATACGTCAAAAACACTGTTTAAAACAATCTGAAGGGCTAACATTAATCACTGCATCACACTTAGAAGCCTTGTAAATTCGAATTATGTATTTAACATCCGGGTAAACAACTGCTTAATGAGGTCATGACTGTAGACATTGATAAATATAAAATATTCATTACAATTTCAGTACAATAAAACATTATATTTGAATAAAATTAATGCAGATCAATTCTTCAAGAAAAACTTGTAAAGAAAATTAAGAATAAATTGTGCCTACGAATTGATATGCACTTAATCAACAACATTCAAATTATTCAGTCAGAGCTGAACAATTAAAAATAATCTCCATAAGTTCACGAAAATATGTTAGCACCTTTTTTACCAAATACACCAGTAGTTGTCATTGTTTTTTTAACCGTTTTCCCCATTTAAAATATCATCTGACAAAATATATATTTTTCCGTGTGGATCATATGAACTCTTAGTGGAGATTATTTCAACATTTTTTTATACGAGAACTGCTTGTAAATCAGTTGTTTACCTCTTTTTGTTTCCAAAAAGGGTAAAAATATAAAGGTATGGCTAAAGCAGTACTATTGGTTGGTTAATCATATAGTAGGCATATCAAGTAGTAGACAATATAGTCAATAAATTTTTTGACAAGATTTTTTTATTTTTGACCACTTTAGTTGTCGTAGCAAGGCTAAATTGAAAATACAATTGCATCATTGTTTATAATAAATCGCATCGTGTTTTGAATACACAAACACCTTGTTTTTTTAAAAAAAGAAACACTCAATGGCACGAAGGCAGACGGTGGTAGTATCTAGAGAGTAATCTAAAATCCATTGAAATCCTCCAGCGATGTCCGAGAAGCGTTTCCTAAAAATCGAACAGCTCAAACGTGACGTAGGATTTCCTCTCTTCTGACAAAACTTTGAAACGGAGCTTCTCAAAGGTCACACGTTCAATACAAATTAGTATATAAACTTTCATGCTCGTGATTTTTGTCTGCGTGACCAAAAAAGCTTTATTTTCTTTGAGATGTGAGTTTATTTGGCGATGAGCTATTTATTTTTTTGAATTTGTGGTACCTGCTAAATCAAATATTATTCTTTTCGAGCACGAATAGTATTGATTATTTTAATTATTTATTATAATAAATTTAATATTAAAATTCCACCAAGCACCTTTAGTCGAAATCTTAAATTATATTGATTGTTTTGTTTGATGTACTTTTAATATTTCAGATATCAAACACGTAGTGTATTAACGATCGCATTGATGCAATGCAATTTAAAACAACATAAAATATCAACATCAACTTCAGTAGTAAAGGAAATATTTTGTAGCGTTGTAATTTTAGTTGATTTTTAGTAAGTGGCTTGATTATAGGATAAATTATTGGCTTAGATATTACATGAAATAAATTGATCCATTGTCAGGCTTGAATATTTTGTTTTTTTTTCGGATCTTATTGAATGCATACTGTCTAGTAATATTTTTTTCTTACAACAGATTTGACACAACAACATTACAAGTTTCTTAATCCAAAAGAATATGAACTCCACATGAATGAATAGTGCTTATTTTTCTATAGTGTTACGGTAATATAATTAACTAAAGACATCGTATATAAAAAAATAATTTATTGTTAATTGTGTTAAAACTAAAGAAATACATAAAAAAACAATAATAATTCTAAAAATAATTTTATTTCTGATTTCTTAAAACTACAAATTACCACCAAACAACATTTAAATTCTCGATTGATTCGGTGGTAACGTTTCAGAGGTTAGTTTTAAATACAACTTTGCTACTCATTTTGTTGTGATACAAAGTGTGAGACATGTTTTGCTTTTTTAAGAATCATCATCAGACAAAAAAGGCTTAAAAATTAGAAGAGGCAGAACACGTTTCACAAATGAGTTACAAAAATATTAAATTTTATTTTATGTATATATTATAATGCATTAGTTTTATTTATTAAATAAAAAAATTGTTTTCGAAAAACCCGTTTTAAATATTTTTTACTTGTTCTACTTCTGTTTAAATTATATGATAGGAAAAATTTATATCAGTAAAAACTGAATGACTATAAATGAGATATTCCTTTTAAAAAGTTACAGAAGTATAGCCTTCTGTTTCCGATAGGTACGTGACCGGCCATTGGAGGTTGTAGTCGTGCGACGGAACAAACTCAGCCTCATCGGACTGTCGGACGGATCGTCGCGTTGCATCTTGCATTGTAATAGAGGATGCCTTTGCCAGCCTGTACCAGCGTCAAACGAGCTTTTAATATGTTACCAAACTTAGCAGTGTGTAGTGAAAAATTTTGTAAAAAATTGAAACGCGTCTTTTATTACTATTTTTCAGTATTTATTTTGAATAGAAATTTTTAATTTTAAACGCATAAAATATCGCTATAACGACACAATTTTCAGTAAGTGGCTGAATATTTACTATTTTTCACATAATAGTTTTGTAAGAAAAAAATGTTTTTGATTACATGCAAATAGCACACTCATGATATATTTTCGCTGATGCTTAAAACACAATGTAAAAATGAAGCAGACTTTTTCGCCGTCACAAAAACGTGTTGCAAATATTTCGCGGTGGCCAACAATAAACCTATCGGGTTCATTAAAATACTTAAGCCGTAAACCCTTTTGTGCCCCGGCCCCGCGGATGAATAGTATTTGGAAGGCTCATTCCAAGTTGTTTCATTAATCACTCCTTACGTCATTTGCAATAGTGAAGTGTTAACAATATTTTTTGGGGCCTTGGGTGAATCATCAAAAATTGATTTATGTAACCGCCGATGCCTTTTGTATGTTTCGTGTAAGTTGTAAAATTCATTAGTTCATAATTTTGTTTGATATTGTTTCGGGAAATTCTGCGGTGCTTAGGCGTCAGCCAATAGTACATATCTCGTAACTTCAATGGCGTAAAAATTCAATGCTGTTTAGTAAAATTTTATTCCACTTTTAAATGACTGATTTTAACACAATATGTTGTTTGTAACTGGAAATAAAGTACGACGTAGGGAATTACAAAGTGGACACATCGGTTTTTGCTTTTAAATGCCTCATGCAACCGTTAGTAACTTTACTGTAAAAGAGATAATTAATGATTCAAGTTTAACACTTTTTATATCAACTCAATGTCTTATCTCACATAACGACATAAATATTTTTCTCATAAACTCTTTAAAATGTTATTATCAAGTAATAGTCTATGTTTAAATATTTTATTTACCATTTATTTCCAGAACGAAAAAAAAACTTTTTTTAAAATCCAATTCGTATATATACCGACACCAATGTTGATTTGTATTTAATTTTACCAAATTTGGCAATAAGAATTCTTTTCAAAGGTCAAACAACTACCCATATTGGACCTCCAAAAGTTGAACAAAAAAAAACTTTTTTTATACTTTGCTTTAACGTATATTTTGTTTGCTATTATATGACCATCCAAGCTTTACGCCCATGTTTTATACACCCACGCCTAAAAAGACAGTCAATGTTTTTATTTGTTGTTAAGAAATAGTTTACCGTTTTAAAATACTTAACGGTATAAAACTGTTGACAAATAAAAGTAAGTAGTGAAAAATAGTTGTAGGAGTTTGACTTGACAATTGAAACGATGAATTCTCTGGATGCTTCGTTCTTTGATAAGTCAACTACTTTCTTGTGCGTAAAGTAACGCCATCTGGAGTGGGGTTTACTCTCGCGAAGTATTTCTTTGAACCGAACAATTATTACTGTTATACTTTGAAAGCTCAAGTTTTCCAAGAATGAAACTAATCAATAAAAGAGCGAATTTCATGTGGTGTAGTCAATGTTAATTTTTTTCTTATAATGTCAAAAAAAAGTCAGATATTAAATAATTTCATTAATTAAATTTTCGGATACTAAGATAACTTATAACAAAACATTGCAATAAAACGCACTCCTCCGTTTTTTACGCCATATAGACATACATTATATTCGCATATCAACGTTACCGGCGCCGCACCGTTAGATAGTGTAGTTTTAATGAAAGTTTAATATTTTTGTGTAAATGCAACATATAATATATTACATATCTACTATTGCCGTCTGTTGTTCACTTCTACCTATCGTTCAATATAAAGGAAAAATCTTCAGCCTTTATTTATCAATTTATAAATAATAAATTATAACCAAGCTATGTATAGTTTGTTTGTTTATTAACATTAAAAAGTTTATCTAAACATGCGAATTTTCACACAACCTGTAGAATAACAAAGCTATCAATTTGTATTTATACTTTCTTATGTGTTTGTAACAATACAGTGTTTTATCTGAAAACATTAAACACAATAGTTTAATTAAAATGACTTATTTCTACTATGCAAACTTGTCTTAATTGTAATATTGTTACTTTTAGGAAGCCGACATGTGTATCACTTGAAAGAAAAATGTTTAAACAATAGCTTTTATATCATATGGACTTGTCAAAGCTTTCTTTTTTCAAAGGCGAAAAATTTCAAAAATGTATGACCTTTCAATGTTTTTTTTGCCAAAACAAATCACTTGAGGCCTATGTTTGGATAGGATTGTCCATAAAATACAAGCAATACTTTCAAATTGCAATAACATTTGGTCCAGTTTTTTCGATTCGGCAAAGTAACTAAAAGCATATTGGAAAGTGAAAAAAAACTTTACAGATCAATGAAAAAAGTGCTCTGCCAATGATGAACTTTGGTATATAAAACAGACATAATCACAAATGTTTCAATTATTCTGATTGTATCCACGATTAACTTTATTTTTAAATATACCAAACGAGAAATATGTATTTTGTTAGTTTCACTAAGACATAAATTTAAGACGTTGGTTATCTATTAAAAAAATAAAATTTGTGCAGTAGTGGAGTTATCAATTAAAGAAACCTCCGGAGGCAATTTTTTTTTATTTATTTATACTTTATTATTAACCGTATGGATTCGTATTTTCTTTTAAATTGAAATATTTTCCTATACATGACATTTGGCCATTTTCATAAAATCTTTGTTTACTAATTATGATAATTTGTTTCATGCTCATTCTCTATTTCATTTATATTACCCAGAATGTCAATTGATATCTAAAAAAATTGTTTTCAGCAACCTTTTAATATTTATCCAGTAAACGTAAGTATCGATCTAGTTAACATAACCATAGTTAACATAATATTTACAAAAAACGGCTATTTTCACGACTTTAATCATCATTTATTTATAAGTAAATAAAGAAGTAAATGTTCTACTAAAACTATTTTAATCGATACATAATATAATCCTGTATAATATTAGCAAGTACACTTTAATTATGTATTTTATTTTATTTTATCAAAGTGAGAAATATCTAAAATATTGAGCCTATTAATATAACAGTAGTAAGATTATATTTTTTCTCCATTATTTTTTTTAGTGAACTTTGATTGTATTATAATACATTAAAGAATCACGATTAAAGGAACGAAAGAAATGACTTTTTTAAATCAATATAGTTTTACAATGACGTTCGTTTCAAAATCTAATAGGCTCAAAAAAAACGTAAAAATACTTTTAATATTTTTTTTTCATAAATTGTACTTTCTCAAATCTAATACAAAATTAATATTTAAAATCATTCTTTAAACTTTGACGTTTTTGCCCTTTTAATTTTTTTATCGTTGAATAAAATATTAAAAAAAAACCTTTTTTTCTTTTCAAAGTAATTAAAAAAAAAGTTTTACTTAGATTTTTAGTAAGTAACATATTGTCGTCCTCACTATAATGTCAAATTAAATTGCAAAAATCTACTGCAAAGCTATCAAATATTGAACCCACTTATATTATAATAGTACAATGTAATGATATTAACACATGATATTAATAATATTATTACAATTAAAGTAATCATAATTATCTGATGTGATATTTGAATATATCGTTATCTCTTTAGCGTGATACAATAAAATAAAATATTTCGGAATCCATGTTTAGACTGTTAGCCGAGAATTTTGATTAATAATAAGCTGGTCTGCCCCGATCATTAGCGCTGTCATTTTTTCTCTTCTTTTTTTGGCTCACTGCTATACATTAACGACCCCTATGAACTGTAGCAGGCTTCTCTTAGGTACAGCTTTGAGCTTCTTGCACTGGGAATAACTGAAATATTTTTCCCATTTTATTATATTTTGATATGGGTTATTTAATGCCGTTAAACGGAATTGTTGTGATCATGCTGAATTTAAATAATTATTTTTTCTAAATCATTGACACTGGTGTCATTTTTAGAAAAATAAATTTAAATTTTCTTAATTAATGCGCACCCGTTGCAATATTTTTTTTATACACATTAATGAAGAAAATTGAAACTGATATGTCATTTAACTTAAACCAATTAAGCAGTTCAAAATAATCATTTCACCTAACATAATATACGATCCTAAAAATACACTATAAAATTTTGGGAAAAATTCAAAACATGGTCTTTTAACAAAAAATAACCAGATGTTGAGACTGCATTTTGGTAAGGTTTTGTTATTTTAATTTTAAATCAGCAATCAAAAGAATGAGGCAAACGTGATTGACTGACAACCTAACATATTTAAATGCCCATAAAACCAATATTCTTCTGGTCTTCTTCTAATGCAAACACAATGTTTATACAACAACATATTTTCGGATTGATAAGGCGATAATTTGGAAAAGCCCCACTGTGATGAGGAAAAGTTATCATTGTTTTTACTTAAAGAGGAATAACAAGACTTATTACATACTTTGTTTTACCTTCCCGCTATCATCAGTATTATGTGTAAACGTATTTAGATGTATATATGTGTAGGTATAATATATGTAAAATATAAAAACATTTACTTTCTTAATTAAAAAAATCTACTCGATAATTTCTGAGTTAAAAAAAAATATGTCAAAGTAATTTACTAACTTAATGTATGTCATCAAGCGGATATTAAATAAAAAAAATTATACATTAACATTTGCGCAGACAAAAAGTGTGTCATTTTTTAGTCTGGCAAAAGAAAACCAACTCAGAATGCAGCAAGTTTTTATTCGTAAAAGCCTTAGTGAAAATTACGAATTTCACAGCCTGTGAACGCAAAACGTGTTTAAGATTTTCATTAAAATTTCCATTCGTGAAAATTAAATGTAATCCGGAAACAGAAAAAAACGGGTGAATTTTTGCTTAAAAGGGTGTGGATTCTACCCGGGTGATTCAGAATACTAAATGCTTTAGGGGTCCGTTTATTATGAGTCTCTCATACAATGGCATATTAAAAATAGTTGGGTAAAAATTGAAGAAATAATGGTTTATTTCGGGGATGAATATACGTATTTTAAACCATTCTTCATATTAATTACAACAGAATAAGTAATTAATAATAGTAAATCGTTGCAATTGGTATATTTTTTATATCATAAATCACTGAAAATATTAAAAAATTATGATGAGTTTGGAGGTAACTTTGTAAAAAATCATTTTTTATGTCAAATTAAATGTGATCTTTTCTCACCGCAGAGCTAAGTGTTAAGGCTCATAAATAAACGAATACAAATGACAGATAATTATCACTATGGAAATAATTGGTCATTAAATAAAAAAGTATGGCTCTTATTGTCGATGGTGTTACGTCTAAAATGTATATATTTAAATGAAACCTAATGTTGGTAAATTCAAATTTAGTTATCTCTCATTGGACATATTTGATCATGTTTCAATAATGATCCTTTCTTGAAACACGTAAGCTTTCCAATTAAATACGCTTCACGAATGGCGTGACATCGATCCGAGTGATTTCAAACAGAAGTAGTGTCGTAGATAGCGCAAATCAACTATTGTCGTAGAACTCGTAGACCAACATTGTAGCCGTAAAGCAAAGGTCTACGAGTGAGCTTTTAGAATTGAAAACTGCAAACTAGCAACAATACGCGATGACTGTCTTTGGCAAACATCTTCCTCACGGAAAGCTTCGCTCTTGTAGATTTTGGTCTACTGTCACCATATATCAAAAGTGTTTATAATGTTATTTTATTGTTGTATTGAACGCAACATAGTATTATATTCCAACTACATATGTTAAAAAAATGTTTTGACAAAATACATTGGATTTTAAAAGTTCAGTATAATTTATCGGGTTCCCACATTCACCCACTACGTTATTCTACTATTGTTATAGAATGTTATCCACGGTGTCACTAAATTATTTTTTTTGCTTATAAATTATGCTAAGCCTGGTTTTATGGACTGTGATGTGCAGACAGCTACACAAAGGCTATGCAAAAGCTTGAATATATTGAAGTATTTTTACTATTTAAAAGTCACAGTCATCTCAAATTTAATGATACCCTGGATTCAACTATTATATGATGGCCTGATTAAACATATTATTTTTTCATAAATAATTTAAAAAAATCATTATACTTACATTTTATTTAAACAGTTAGTTGACCATTAAAAAAAATCTTCAAAATAAAATTTTATGCCTGAAAACACAAAAATATCTCAGAAAAAATATAGTCCTAACATTTGGATACGTACTCTTTTTTTACCTAAAAACATTATCTAAGATTTTAAATTTTCATTTGGTAAAAATATTGCTAAAAAGGACAGTGATCATTTATTATTGTTATTTAAAAGAATCTTTGCTCAAAGTATATCTTATCGCATTTTTAATTATTTTATTTTTTTTAAGAATATATATATGATTTACAGCATTTCGGTTTGAACTTTTTTTATCTCATTAAAAATTTAGCTTTTTCAAATATATTATGGAAAAACTTTAGAGTTACTGTGTATTTAAATTTTTTAATTATTAATAAAAAATAAATCACGTTTCTTTATCACAAACGTATCTTGTGGTCACACTAACATTATACAAACTTGAAAATAACAATGTTATAGATCCTGTCTTATTGACAAAGAAATAAAATGTTTGCAAACCAAAGATGTGTCTTGTTTCAAATGTTAATTTGAAGTTTGACATTGTTTTATCTCCATTGCTAAGTTAAATAAAATTAGTGATAAATAATGAGTGAAAGTTAAGTTACCTTTCTTGTAACATATTGAATGTCAAAATATCTCTATGCCTTCCGAATAGCACGGTTGATGGGTCGTTGTGATTTAAACACGCACTGATTGGAACCCCATGACCAATAGGTTTAAACTTTTGGAGTCCAAATGTGCTTGTTCTGAAGCTTCAATATCCGGAATCACATCTTATCGAATAAAACCGTGGTAAAGACAACGCGTTTGAAAGATATTAGCAGTTTATAAATAGTTTACTTTTAAGCATAACATATTTCCGTGAGCTCGTCAGAAAAGCTCGAGAAAAACAAATGAGACACGTTTTATGTGAGATTTAATATTTTTACATTATGTCCGCTCCCAATGTGGAACATATAGCCTCCTGGTGGAGGTATCTTAGCGTTTTTTTGTCTACGAGAACATTTTGTGACTCGGTTGCTCAACCTCTTTTTTAAAGATTGAAGGTATAGGACGCTACGCCCCGTTATTTTACGATTGGGTGGGTCGTGAAGTCAGTTCCTTAACGCAGCGGTCGACGTTGTTGGTTTCCATGACGGGTCTTATTGGTTCAAGTCCCAATACAAAAGTATTTTTGCAATCAATTTAACGATTTATGTTTTAATGCATTGTTGTTTTTGATATGTATTATGATATAAACAGTGGTTAATAACCCGCTTTTGATTTGTTCTAGCCTAAGAATTAGATTCATTGTAAGGGAATTTTATTAAGATATCATAGAGCTCCCTCCGTGCTTTTGAAAAAAAAATCGAAATATTAATAAAATTATAAAAAACTCTTTTGTACTTATTTCATAACTATTTATTCGAATCAGGACTGGTTTCGCTCATCACGAAAATTTTAAACTGATCAACTTATTGACTTTCAAAGAATCTTCTACGTATTTGTAATCACACAAAAATAAATTATTTACTTAAGGTAAATAACAATTATATTCGATGACTTAATAAAAAGTATGTCATTGGGGACTTTAAACAATATAATTCAATTAATATCGCAAATATTTTGTATATAGGAACATAAATGAATATAATCTGAAGAAGATAAATACTTTTTCCAAATAATCGACCATGGGATTCTGAAAAAAAAATTACCGACATTTTGAGCAAAACTGGTCCCGATATTACACTCACAAATAATTGTGGAATAAGTACAAAATAATGTTTTATTATTTTTTTAATAAAATATTTCCCCACCAACTGTCGCCTGCTGTGGCCCAGTTGGTGAGAGCTTACTCTACCGATCACAGGTCTGGGTTTGATTCCCGGTAAGTGAATCACAGTGAATTTGAGAGTTATTCAATTCAAAGTTGTGATCAAAGACTGGGTGTTTGTGATGTCCATTCAAATTATTTCCTCTCCTCACATCCTACTGATCCTTCAATAACTGGGTGTAACAATAGCGACTAGCTAACCACTAGTCCTGTTCTAGTTTATCCTTCACTTTGAAAAAATTGAGGTTGGGCGACTGAGTAACAAAAAGTTCTCCTAGAAAAAAAAAATGTTGAGATATTTCCATTATGAGGCCAGATGCTCCACATTGGGAGCGGATATGGAGAAAAAAGTGTTAAAACATTAAAAGTAACAAATTCATATTCTGAAAATTTATTTCAACGACATTTACCCCTAGCAGCAGGTTAAAAAATAATCATGATTTAAAAATTGGAATTAATATCCAATAGTTTATACCAGTGTTTCTCAACCTTTCTGGGAGCGTGGCCCTTTTTGAGTATCTTTATTTTTCTGTGGTCCCCATACGATTGTTTTGTCTTCCCATGAAAATTATAATTTCAAAAACCCATCTTTTTAATAGCTCTTCTGAGATATTCGAATCTAGAATGCCAGTAATTTATTTTTTTTACGAATTTACAAAAAATAGCTGCGAGACGTCCGCCATTATGCTCTTCCCTGTAATGTTTTATCAAAACCCGTGGCCTCCTAAGCTGTGTTGTGGCTCTCTAAAACAAAAATAAATCTGTGGCCCCCTTAGAACACGCTATGGCCCCCTGGGGGGGGCCACATGGCCCACCGTTGAGAAACCCTCGTTTACACAATTAAATTACTATAAATTTGGAGCAAATTAAATTTAATGTTAAAGATGTCATTTCATAATTTCATTAAATTCTCTCGAAAACATATTATTTCAATTAACAAAATCGTTGATTAACTCTCGCGGCTCGGAGACTAGAAAAATACTTCTCGGCCGATGGGGGTCTTTTAGGGACCCCAGTGGTTTCCTCATTATTGGCCTTATTATTATGAATTTCAAAAAAATAAATAGTCTAAGGGCTTTAAAATATCTCTCTGCATCATTCCTCATGCATTTTTTTATAAAAATCCGTGGTTTTTTAATAAATAATCATTTGAGTTGCGCGTAAAATATACGTCGTTTCAATGCAAATGTCAATGTGCGACTGGCGCGCTTTGCTGAGCGGTGTTCAGTCTAGTTATCTTACCAACGATCGCTGATAAGCAGGCGCTTATCTCGTTATCGCGTATTTATATAAACTAAAAAAGGTCCAAAAAACTATGATTTAAGAATACCATAATTATAAACAATAGATATTTAAGAAAATGTGGGTATTGGGATCGCATTTCTTGAGCTTAGAACCGGAAAAGTTAACGTGAAAACTCAATAAAGGAACAAAATAATACAACGAGATGATGAAAACTAACATCCAACGCCTACGAAGGCTAAATGTTTGCTGATAATAATGAAATAGTTCATGAGTACTGGAAACGTTATGGGCATAAATCGATCAAAACCTATTTACCAATATAAGTGCTTGAATAAATCCTAACATTGAATGGAATGTATACCTACCCTGAAAGCAAGGGTGCTGTTCAATAAAAAACCCCAATAGCTTACACAGTCATAGTCTAGTTTCGACCCCCGGCTCTAACTAAACAAACAAAGTTTGCCATTCAGGCAGGTAACGAGGGTCTCTTTAGTACAGTAGCGTTACTATACGATTGTTTATAATAGATGATTTTGACGTGGGAAACTTCAGGTATTGCCGTCTTCTTCATTTTCATTTGTCCTATATTTCTACGTAATTGAGAATCACTGTCGTTGTTTGAAATAAATTCATTATAGTTAATCGCAGACGAAGATTAAATAAAATTACAACGAAGCAAGTAGTTACTTAGTAAAGGTTTGAAATTTTGTATGAAACAGTGGTAATAAAAAAGAAAAATGGTGTGGTCATTATAGACAAAATTTTCAACCGTCAAAATAACGTTTTATTTAAGTTTCTTTCAATCAAATTATGCGTGACGTTTTATTTTATACTTGTATATCGACTGTGGAAAGGAAAAAGGACATAACCCACACATATCAAATTTTACAGGAGGCGCTAAAAATGTGTTTTGATGATTTTGTGACAAATGCAATTTATGAATTATACACAACCTTGAAGTGTACGGAGACTTCTAAGCTGGTGTTAAATTGACATAATCTAATATTAATTAAAGAAGTTGTCTAGGGAAAATCTTTATTTCAGTCTTTTTTATTGGTTTTAATTTTTTACAAGGTCATCTTTTTCAAACCTAAAAGCTAAATTTAGATACTTATTCGGCATTTGCAGCTTGTATCCTTTTAATAGAATGTGTATCAAGTTTGATACATGATGATTATTGAAAAAAACCTGTTTTGAAAAAACTGTGGGTCACGTCCTTTTTCCTTTCCACAGTCGATATCGTAAACGATTTTCATTATTTTTTCATAAAGCTGATCACTTTATGTAATACTTAAAGTAAACATGTCAAATATGAATTGAACAGTTCTATGAGATAATTCATTTGAGATCACCTAAAATCTAGGTTCTAGATGAAATGAATAAGCCATAAACACATATGCTCAAGATCTCAAATAATTGTTTATTTCATTTTTATGTGATCATTGTGATTTTTTTTTAAATCCATGGCCTCCCAACGGAGGTGTCTTGACAGAAGTTTTTTCTACGAGAACTGTTTGTAACTCAGTCTAAAGTCAGAAAGATAAGACTAGGACAATACTCGTGGTTAACTAATCGCTCTCGCTACGCCCAGTTATTAAAAGATCGGAAATGATGGGAGGGAATATTTAGACATCACTAAAGTTCGTGCCTTCGAACAGAAATCGACCAACCACTAGTCCTGTTCTATCTTTTCCTTTCCTTACTATTTTGAACTGCTAACCGATTTTAATGGCAATTTTCTTGTATTCCTCAAATGTGAGTTTGAGCAATTGACCAATTGACATCACCAGTTTCAGCAAAGTATTTATCTATAAATTCTTAGAGAATTTTATTTTTAACTCGATGGGTGCCACAGATGAGATATCTCGTAAACTTTTCATGCTCGAGTTAACTCAACAATAACTAATTAAATAAATAATTGCTAATTATAGCCAGCGTGCTAGGTGAGTACGTACTTTTTTCTACGGCAGCTAAACGCTTAAATCGATTTAATTAAAGTCATAGGGTAGTTATGATATTGGATAATACCTATTCAGAATGGACGTCATTGTATATTTTGTAGTACGCGTGTGTTTGCAAGGTGGGTACAAACGTTCAGCCGAGTGGTTCTCGTATCGAATCTAATGCTCGAGTGATCACAAAACTACTTCAAATGGTGCATCCGTTCAAATAAAACACTCGTACTAAATGCAATTGCAAGGCATTATTTAGGAGGCGAAGAGAACAAATGAAATTTCATATTGTTCTGGGAAATTTGTCTAGGTTGAACCAAACGTATTTACACACAAACGAGTTGTAAAATTATAGTAAAGTTGTGTTGATTTTGATTTTTAAATATTATATATTTTCTTCATAGTAATTAATCGCAACAATTTAAAAGTCTTGTATTACTATAGTTCGTATGCTGCAAACAATTTGTATAAACGAGACATGCTTAGCTTAGCTTTTAAACATTTTAAAAACATTATAAAAACTTTATGTACCTTTATAAAAATAAATTATATATCTTTTTAAAACCAATTAAAGCGTAAATAAGATACTAAGTTAAAGATACCTGTAAAATTTACTGCTTTAACAAAATTTTTGAGAAGAAGGCGATTTTTAAAAAAATACTTAAATTTAATTAATATTATATGGGGGTTGATAAATGATTGTTTCTTTGCCGTTGTATGAGTATTCAATAAAAAATGTATACGCTTTATAAATCAACTAAAAACACAACGGAGAAAAGATTTACTATCAAGATTCAAGTTCGTGACCCCGCAGCCGAGAAGATAAAAACATAAAACTGCTAAGCATTAAGGCTACAGATTCTTAATTATTTATGTTGATTTATAATTATGAAAAATTATAGAAAATAGACAAATAATAAGATATTTTCATTTATTTTATTATAACAAAGGATAAAAAGATGGTTTATCTAGTAAGTTTACAAATGAGGCTAGAAAAATTAGTGAATTATGAACCATGAATGTAATTTAGTAAATACACATGCATTTTAAAACTATTTTTAGAAAACAGTCTCCAAACTGACTTCGTAAAATACAAAATATCATTTTCAAGTCAATTAAAACTAAAAATACTTTTAACATTTATATTACTATACAATAAATTGTAAAAATTATAAAACTCTCAATAAAATTTATACACAGATCTTACTTAAAAAAAACACAATAATCCTTTGTACTTCATTCCACTTTATTTAATATGTCAGGACCGGTTTCGCTCATTACGAGCATCGTCAACTGATAAGAAATATAATTTAACAGTGCTATTTATACAAAAATGAACAGTTATAAATAACAATTGGCATTGAAAAGAAAATACCAATTACATTAAAAGTGATTTATTTTAGAATCACTTTTAATGTAATTGGTATTTTCTTTTCAATGCCAATTGTTGTTTATAACTGTTCATTTTTGTATAAATAGCACTGTTAAATTATATTTCTTATCAGTTGACGATGCTCGTAATGAGCGAAACCGGTCCTGACATATTAAATAAAGTGGAATGAAGTACAAAGGATTATTGTGTTTTTATTAATATAATGCCTTTCCACCAAGTATTGACAGTGAACACCCTAAAAGTGAACAATTCTTAATTGCTATATTTGGTTTACAAGATATTTTTATAAAACGATATTGGGAGTGGCACTTAACTCGATGGCTGCCACAGACGAGATAACTTGTAAAAAAATCGTTCTATTCGTTCATTATTCTAAAATACCTCACTTTTAATGTAATTGGTATTTTCTTTTCAATGCCAATTGTTGTTTATAACTGTTCATTTTTGTATAAATAGCACTGTTAAATTATATTTCTTATCAGTTGACGATGCTCGTAATGAGCGAAACCGGTCCTGACATATTAAATAAAGTGGAATGAAGTACAAAGGATTATTGTGTTTTTATTAATATAATGCCTTTCCACCAAGTATTGACAGTGAACACCCTAAAAGTGAACAATTCTTAATTGCTATATTTGGTTTACAAGATATTTTTATAAAACGATATTGGGAGTGGCACTTAACTCGATGGCTGCCACAGACGAGATAACTTGTAAAAAAATCGTGCTCAAAACGTTGTTATGTCGTCAATAACTAATTAAATTATTAATTATAAACTATAGCCGGCGTGCTAGGTAAAGACTTACTTTTTCTACGGTAGCTAAAAGGTTAACTCAATGAAGAAACGCATTTGCCAGGTCAAGAATTGAACACAAACGTTCAAAAAAAAAAAACCTTGAGAATCTTTGAAGAGTAATTTAATTTAAAAGCATGATAACGTTTAAAATAAATATAACAGTTTTATTTTTACGTTTTTTGTGTATCCCAACTTAGGGAATAAAAAATGTAGTGCCTTAAATAGCAAATTTATTTTTACTTGTACCTAGTGTTACCGCAACGGATTTGTTCGTTTATCCAACACCGTTATAGTCCGCCAGTGGCGTTATATCTTACAACGACAAGAAAGCTTTACACGACTTTCAAAGATCACTTTTTGCCCTAACGAACTACTGCGAGCTGTACTACAAGAAGAAAGCTTAGAAAAAAGTTTTTACTGCAAAAAGTTCTCTTCTACGTCTGTTCATTCTTGAAAAGTTTTTCAAGCACTATTTATATCATTTTACGAAGAAGTCTTTTTCAAATTTTATTAAAAAGATACATTCAGTACCACTTACAATTCAAATGAAAAACTCTAGCGTTACTTGAGCTAAAATGTAACATCGGCAATATACTTAACTTTTTAACATGGTTAAAAATATTAAATAACAAATAAAAAACTAAAATAATTACTGAAGACCATGTATTCAGTATTGGGAGCAAACAACATTTAGGAAAATTCTAGTATTATCAATCTTAAATAATATACTATTATCAAAAAAATAACATTTTTTTACTTATCTCTCGCGGCTCGGAGACTAGAAAAATACTTCTCAGCCGATGGGGGTCTTTTAGGGACCCCAGTGGTTTCCTCATTATTGGCCTTATTCTTATGAATTTCAAAAAAAAAATAGTCTAAGGGCTTTAAAATATCTCTTTGCATCATTCCTCATACATTTTTTTATAAAAATCCGTGGTTTTTTAATAAATAATCATATTTTAAGTTGCGCGTAAAATATACGTGGTTTCAGTGCAAATGTCAATGCGCGACTGGCCTGCTTGCTTAGCGGCGTTCAGCCTATAATCTTACGAACGATCGCTGATAAGCGGGCGCTTATCTCTTATCTTATCGTATTTATATAAACTACAAAAGGTCCAAAAAACTATGATATAAGAATACCTTAATTATAAACATTGTATCACCCATATTAAAATAGATATTTAAGAAAATGTGGGTATTGGGGTCGCATTTCTTGAGCTTAGAACCGGAAAAGTTATTCAACATTATTCACTAAATGTTACGACGGTTTGGTTTTCGCAAGAAAAATCAAAATGTTGACAATATAAATTGATACGAGGTTATCATTACAAAATAAAGTATGTTAACAATGCGAAACAAATAATTTATGAAAAAATATGAAAAAAATGATGTGGTGCATCAGCTTGTGTACAAAGCTACCGCCGTCATCTATCAAAGAATGATATATATTTTACAATCAGAAATAAAACCAGATTTCAGACCGATTCAGTTAAAAAGAGATACCTTCCACTGATGACTAATAAATGACGAATACAAAATTAACTCTTTAATAATCATTGTCAAAGCTTAAAAATGAAGTTTTTCAATATGATTTATTATACACATACATACATGATAATAAAAAAATGTGTAAAAGTAAAATAAATATATCTAAAAGGATTTATATCTCCATTCCAACATAATCTAAGAGCTACTTTGAATCAACGATAATTATTGTTTCTAGGAGGACTATTAAAAAATTATCTTTTTTTATAGATAATTAAACTGAATAACTAAAAATCTTGCTCCAATTTTTGCTATTTTTAAATCTAATTAATCTATTAAAAAATAAAAAAAAATAACACTAGTTTCCGGCAAGTTTGTGTTTTCTTTTTTATATTTCTAGTTTACTTTTTTTAATCGTTTAAAAGTATTTTTAAAATGCTGTATTAAAAAGAAAAATACGAACTATGCCGTGAATTTGGTCGTCAATGGTTCTTTCGAGATTATGATTCACTCTTTTGATACTAAATCAAAATACATATATTATGTTAAATGATAAATCGATTCGTGTTTCACCATTTCAGCTACAGCTGTGAAGTTAATAGGCATACTGATTATATTACGGAAAATTTTAGTAATTCATTTACTCATCAATGTTAGTGATATAAGGAATGTGTCTATAAGAAACTCTTATTTATTGTATTATCATTTTAACACCACGTTTCCAGTATCAATAGCATGAAACCACTTCACATAAACACCTTTAATTCGAGTTCAAACTCCTTATTAGTTTTCATTTGGTGGTTCCAATTATTGTCAATTAAATGTCATAAAATAGGTCAAAACTCATATAAATCTTTAAATTTTGAAGTAAACTTAGCTTCAAAGCCAAGTTCTCTCATCATAGCAGCGTCTGTGAACATTTAATAAGCGTATAAAGTATTTTTACGTGACCTGACTGTTTAAAAACGTCTTTTGAGAAATTTAAACATGCAGGGCAAGAGGCTAGTTATATCGTAGACTCTACGACGTAGAGGACGTAGACCACGCCAATGTTTACTTGTCATATAAAGCCGTGTTACTTAATAATACACGTAAACTCTAGGCCAAATTCAAAGGATTAAAAATGTTACAGAGTGTCATGCCTTTCCATAAAAAGTATTAGTTGTTTTGAAAAGACGACAGTAAAAAAAAATAAGCTGGATAATTCAGCACTTCGAAATTTCAAAGTATTACCAAAGTACCACTGTGTTAGGCATTTTTAATTTGGTAATCTTTATCATATTAGTCTTGAAGTTTACTTTTGTGGTGTTCGCTTTCGATTCTTGGCAAGATTTTTAAAAATTATTCCACATTATTTATTAAAAATCAGTTTTTTTTGTTGTTAGGCATAAACAACAAATTATAAAGCTTGCCATAAGATGTGGACTTAAGAGAATAAGTCTTTAAATTATTCACAATGTTTTTGAAACAGAACAAATACTGTTAATTATATTTAATTTTTTTAACAGAATTTCAAATTGAAATTGCCGATTGTTGTCATTTTATAAATTTATTTTTAGATCGATTTTGGATCAAAGACATTGATGTCTGTAATATCGGAGTACTTTCCTTTCCATTCGATTGAAAAAATGGGTGTATTTTGACCGTTAATTTTATATACCACAAGGACTGCCTTAGCCCATTCTAGGTATCAATACTTTTTTTTCCTTTTAATAAAGGTTGACCGGCTGAGGAAAAAGAACAATAAATTCTCTTAAAAGTTCCATGTAGAGTTAATTATGCTTTACATTAAAAGCAGAAATACTCAACAAAGGATTCAAGTATTTAATTTTGCAACAATTACACAATAAAGTTTATAGTTAGATCCAACCGTCATTAGAACACTTTTTTTAGGCGCTTACCTGTTTACCTTTACAATGTTTTTATATTGCTTGTATATTCTAACCAATAAGAGATAGATTATATTTAAATCATTTAATCAGATATATTCAATTCATTTTCAAACAGTTTTCGTCGCTAAAGAAAAATCACACAATGTTGTATGTGAAAATAAAAAAAAATCTTTTGGTTGTAATAAATAAGTATAGAAGAAGTAAAAAAGTAGGTTTTTTTTTTAATTTAATTCCTTTTCACTTTAAATTTGTCTCGTATAGTATTGATGCCAAAAAATAAGTAATCTAACGTATAAAAGAACAGTTAATAAACATCTTTCTCAATCAGAAATAGTTCAAATCATTCAACATAATAATTTTGTATTATATAATTAGGTTCAGATGAAAATTTTAATTTTTGTTTTAGTAAAAAAACATATCATTTTATTTATATTCATAAATAATGATTTGACAATTTTGCGACGTAATATTCAGAGTTAAATATTTATTCAAATAATAGTTGCTCTTCGTAGCCCGTTCCTTGTATGTGAAGCTTGGTAAACTCAGGTGTTTGTACAGTAACTCATTAGTACAGCAAGACTGATCAATTCAGACTACAATCTCACGTTGTAAACATATTCTGAAGTTGACGTGTGCTTGCGCTGGATCAAACCAGCTTTTATATAAAACGCTTTTTTTAACATTATTTAAAAATTAGCAATTAAGTGTTTTAAACACGAAATTATTTATTTAAAGACCCTTAACGACAGCTACCGGTCATAAAAAATCAGATTGCAACCCAACAATTATATGATAAAATTATGTGTCATTCACACAATTGCAAAATATATGACTTAGGTATTTTTTCAACATGATTATTATTAAAAACCCTGACACTTTGCTGCCTTCGAATATTTGTTGCACCTGCTTTTTACCATCTTAATAAATCAAGTATATTACCATGAATAAATTTGATTCGTCTTTGGCTAGATTTCAGTTGCATATATATGAATACAGGAAATAAAAAAAGCGCTTTGAGACGCACAATTTTTTTTTGCATACTCACTTTTTGTCATTTAATGCCTTTTTTATTTTCTGTATTCATATATAAACAACCTAATCCAGCAGCAGACGAATCGTGGTGTCTTGTTTGCTTATTACTTATTTTTAGATGGTTTTTTATGATATCAATAATTCACGTAAGTTATGAAAGTATACGGAAGATTCCATTTGCATGGTCTGCAATATTTTCAATACTCACCTACATACTTGCATGCCTTGCATGAGATTTGCATTTTAAGTGTTTTTTGGCAATAATGAATATTGTTTTCGTATTTTTACTTGAGCGTTTGAATCTAATGAGAAACTAAGGTGCATTAACTGCGTAAATAACGGGTACAAGAAATATTGTATTATTGAAAACAAATAACGGATCACAGTGCTTAGATTGACCTATAAATCAAGAGAGGAATAATATTTATTATGCTATTTTATGATTAATTTCTTTATTGAAATATAGGTCACGACTGATTTGCATCTCGATATTAGTTATGCTTAACATATTATACACAACTTAACCTATAGAACAATTTCTACAGCAAGGATAACATTTTATAAATTTACTAGCTGAAATGACGCTTAAGTAAATACTAATAAAATAATTATTCGATTTGTAGCTTTTGTTATATTTATTTATATTGCTTAGCTGAAGTGATAATGTTTTTTGTAACAAAAGACATCTTTTTTGAAAAAGTAAACATTACAAAAGCAATTACATTCAAGATTATTTATTTCGACGAACTAAGCGAATACATTTTAGCAAAATAAAGTTACTTTGATCTGTATAACATTTTTTATGTTTTTTTTTCGTTTGATTCTCAATTGGTTCATTAAGCGAGCATTAAATTAATGACAAGATAACAAATGTGTTTCAAAAAAATTTCAATCTTTTTTCTACCCACTTTTTGTTTCACTTTATTATCTTTACATATGATAATATTTTTTTTTCTTATTCTTCAAGAAATTAAATATAACCATTTTTTTTAAAATATCCCAATAAATATGTTTAATAGTTAGTCAAGGAAGGAATTAAAACATATTTTTTTAGACACTATTTTATCAATAAATGCAATAATCTCTTTATTTAGACAGTATTAAAAGAGCTTTATAAAAGGTCGCTTGTCGAAATGGATGTTTTTATTCGAATGGAGGTCCTCAATTAAATGCAACGTCGTTTATCGAAAGCTCCCTTACAACCAAACGTGAAACGACTACGGTTTTAAAAGCTCAGCAAAAAGCTTTACTTTATACTTGCGGTTAGATGAAAGAATAAAAGATCTGCAGTTCAGACCGATTGATTCAATATCGGGCAAACGGTTATCTTAAATGGACGTACATTAGAAAGATTCACAGCTGACTCGCTATATCGGTGATTTAAAGATTTAAATCGTCGTCGCTTAGACTTCAGAGAAATAAAAACTATTTTCTTTTTGATTAAATAAACTACTTTTTATATTTTATCAAAGCTAATTTAATTCTATCAATTCCATTATAAAACAACAAAAAAATAAGTTGTGAAATTATTTGATAATTAACCACTGATATTTTTTTGACAGGGCTTCTAATAGACTATTTATATCGAAGTTTTTTTTTTAATTGAAAAGTTTTTCGCTCAAGCTCTATTCTATTCTTTATTAAAAAATATCAGACATTTTTTTTTTTCGAATTTTACGGATTTGTATCTTAAAAATCTATAGATCCATGATATTTTGCTAGCATCTAGTATTAATTCAGCAAATATATTTCATTAAAAAGCACAATTAGGATTTGATAATTATTTGTGTTGGGTACGAACATTGTGAAAAAACAACAATAAAATTACACCTAATTTAATAAATATTAATATTTGGTTATATAAGAATTTAAAAAAAGGGATCAACTTTTAAAACAAATATGTTTTTTCAAAAATGTTGTTTTGTTTGTTATAGTAAGGTTGTTCATTGAATCAAAAATATTACCTGCAACTATACATACTCATTTTACATCACAAAAGCTAACCAAATTGTATTTTAAGCAGAGATGTGTAAATATATTGACGACAGGATATAGCGTAATTTGATTAATGCTGGATTAAGTTACCTTTGACACGCTGAACCTGTGTGAACTTCCGACACTTTATCTTCTCAGCCTTCATAGCGTCATGTGTACACACGAACAAATATTAAATTGTGCACGTAATAATCTCAAATGTAAAACAAAGACAGTAATAAAGCGACACTTTACCATTTTAATACATTAACTTATTTTAAATATCAGAATTAATCAAACAAAACATTAAATTCATCAATAAATTTCTCTATATGATTTTGTATTTATGATAATTATATTCTATCATGTCCGCTCTCAGTAAGGATAATGTTGATACACATATATATACTAATAAAAATAATAAAAGATTTTTAGTACTTTTTCCACTTAAATTTTTTATTTGATCAGGACCGGTTTTGCTCCTCACGAGCATTATCAACTGATCTAAATCTACCCGCTACCCTAAGACCCGCTAAATCTAAATCTAAACACTAAATCATCATTAATTTATTCACTTTAGTAATGTAGTTTCATTTTGTCTAAAATTTCCCAAATTTTAATTGTGTTTATAATTGATATCATTTGCCACTTATAATTGATGATTTTTTAATTGTATGTTATAGGTGTTAAGCATTTTAATTTTAATTTTGTGTAATTATAATGTAATTTGTAAATCCTTCTAATTGTTAGTAATTGCTTACACCTTTATTTCAATTTAACTTGTATAAATAGCACTGTTTAATTTATTTTCCTTATCAGTTGATAATGCTCGTGAGGAGCGAAACTGGTCCTGATCGAATACAAATTTTAAGTGGAAAAAGTACTAAAAATATTTTATTATTTTTATTATAATGCCAATCCACCAAGTATTGACAATGAACACCTTAAAAGTGATATATACACTAATTTATACTAATTTTATTATAATGCCATTCCACCAAGTATTGATAGTGAACACCTTAAAAGTGACATATATATATACCACTTGCTCATGTACTATTAAATAAACTTCTTCTATAAAAAACAGTCTTTTTTTTAAAGATTTCGACTGGAGGTGCTTGGTGGAATTTTAATATTAAATTTGAATCGTTCAAACTGTGTACATTCACACGGATTTTCTCACTAATTTTGTCACACTAAGTGACAAAATCTCTGTGAATGTACATAATTTGAACGATTCAAATTCAGTCTTTTTTTAAGAAAAAAATAGTCAGAAAAAAGTATAACACGTTTTTTAGTACGTTCTTCTTTAAATGTTAATGTTTGACATGTTGCTATTTGTATTGTTTTCTGACAAACTTAACTGTAAAATATATTTTCTGATGTAACATAACCTTTATAATCAATACCCCATTAAAAATGAAATTTAATTGATTAATAATTACTGTTTTTAATAAATAATAGAAATTCCAATAACATTACTTATGATTAATATTTCAAAGTAATATTCATTACTCATTACCACTTAATCTGTTGAAAAATACATCCATTTTATTTTGCAAGTATGTATGTGGATATTTCTTATGATAGTATGTGAATATAGTAAACTACGATGATTGATACAAAAGGTTTATATAAAAATCGACTTTTGAAAAAACCGGCTTTCAGATCACAATATTTCTTAAAATTAGGTTATAACCGATTCACAAAAGTTTTACAAAAAAGATTCATTCAAATAAAACACCTTTTTAAACTTCTTTAAGTTAGTAAACTTAAACACTATTGCAAGAAAATACTTCAATTTACTATCATTTTATTCGTTATTCCTTACTTCTTGATTTTACCGGATTATACGTATTTTGAAAAACCTACATGTTTCATCTTATTATATTTAATTCATTTTACTATCACTGTAATGTGTTCCATCTGTATTATAGTGGTTTAAAGTCAAAACGGTCAAGTATTACGGTTTTTAATTTAATAATCAAAACAATCTATATTAATTCTTATATTTAAATCGGGCTACCAAATAAAAAACGGCTTTCAAACGTCACAAATAAAACTAAAAACCGATTTTTGAAAAGCGACAATTTCTTACTGACTCCGCTGTGAAAAATAATCAGGTTAGAACAGGAAGCTTTATTTGTAATATCAAGAATAATCATTTTGAGTACTTGTTATATCTGGTTCTTAATTAACTTAATGTGTTTCTTAAAAGACATGAACGGTTTACTTTGTACCACTT
Source organism: Himalopsyche anomala (assembly GCA_031772345.1). Classification (NCBI taxonomy): domain Eukaryota; kingdom Metazoa; phylum Arthropoda; class Insecta; order Trichoptera; family Rhyacophilidae; genus Himalopsyche; species Himalopsyche anomala. Next base: position 21,755,222 of record CM062833.1, on the reverse strand, counting down.
GAAACTTTGTCATATCTATTTTTACTATCCTAAGATTAAAAAAAACACTCTGTCTATATGGCTGCCAACGAGAGATGACCCTAAGCTTTCTTTGTTTTAATACGATTCTCGTACATGTGATTATAAAAGCAGGATAATTGAAACAAAACACTTAATTTTGTTATGTAACGTTTTGTCACTGCTCTGGCAAAAGTTGTTATGTGTAAACACTAAACAGTGAATTAAAAAAAAAACAACTTTTAGGATAAAGCCTTTCTAGCATCGATATATTATGTTGAAAAGAAATGTTCAATATCAAAATATAGAGCAATACGGCTGTTTTGACACAATAATCAATACAATTTATAAAAAAGGCGAATGGCCTGCCATTAATCAGCATTACTAAAAATGTTTTTTTTTGCAAACTGGTATAACAATGCACCAACTGAGTAATTTCAGAGAATGATTTTTTATCGATAATCTCATTGTATACTTTAGCAGTAAACTATTATACGAAAAGTAACGATATGTGATATCTTCTATATCGTCTTTAATAACTTTAAATAATCAGTTATTTCATAGAGAATTGACATTTATTTATGCAGATATTTTTTTTGGATATCAAATTTATGGAGCTTTAAGTACCAGGACGTGTCAGCGTCAAGGTTCTTCTAGTCTTCTTCATCGCCAATGTTTTTGAAAAATTGTATTCCCTTACCATTGTTACAGACGGAAGGGTGTGATCACCACGAAGATAGAAGTTCACGTTTGATAGAAGTTAACAATTTTGTAAATCATATTCTATATGCTTCCCCCCATACTATATCCGTACATGTACACAAACATACGCATATAGTAGACAAAGAAGTCAACCAAGTGCTTAGTTTTTTCTTAAATTAAAATAAGCAACTTAAGGAAAAAATTATGCAGGTAAATAAACATAATGTGGTCATGAAATCCATACAAAATTGAACCATTTTTTTTAGATTTATTTGTGTACAATAAAATTTTTATGAAAAGACTTAAGGCTTTTCTGGTCAAGACTTGACAATTAGTCAAGATAATGTATAGCGGTCACCAAACTGCAAACTTCAGACTCATTTTGAAGAATTGAAGTGCGATTAAATTAAGATTGTAAGTACAATAGAGGAAAATAAATTCAATGGTAGAAAGAATATTTTTTTATGTAGGAGCTTCTGTAAAATGCAGTGCATTCAAGTTTTTGCAGACCGTTATCAACGGGTCAATCATAGAAAACCGTTTCACAATAATTTTACATCAAACTTTCAACCAAAATCACCTGCATGTGTTATATTTGCAAAACTATCATCAAAATAGGAAATTAATTTAATAACACCACGTTAAATATATATACATATACCTTTTTAATACTCAAACAATAACAACTTGTAATACACTAATTGTCATTTTTTATGAAATTTCATTGTATTAAAAAATATATCATTCATTGTGTATCAATATAAATCATTCCTGCTATATTATCAGAAGCACTATATAGTATTTAAACATACAAGTTTGTTCATAAATGCAACGGTTTTAATTTATATAAGCGTTTGAATGCATTGCGAACGAGTTATATTGATGAAATGGAAAATGTTGTCAATCGGTGCTTCTGAGTCAAGGTATGAGTTTTTTTTATTCCAATAATTGATATACATTTAAATATCACTATAGTAGTTTCTAATTTTTAAAAAATCTTTTATTATTAGAGAAAAAAATCAAAATTTTCAATTAAAAATATATCAACACCTCGATTAAAATAGCTCACCGCTTAATTTAACAACTTTGATTTATTGTATTGCCCGAAAAGCTCTTACAATCTCAATGACAGCTTTATTTTAAAAGCTCGTACTGAATACACCAGACAAATAGACATCAGCGCTATCTATGGTCGTTCATAAAACACTCTGTGTAAAATACACAGTCGTAGTATGTACATAGTATTTTCTTCTGACAGACAGTAAATCTGAGCCACTTTTATGACTGGTGGTAGAATAGACCAACCTTCTTCATTGCCATGTCATCGTACTGTCGATGACCTAAAGATTTAGTTTTCGATAGCTTTTATGGCACATGGTTATAAAACCATAATACACATATTTTTATAAAGGTTATTGTTACACTCTCTTTTATGTTGTCACATATTTTATTATTATTTTTAAAGTAAAATATTATTTCATTAAATGTTTCAAAGCACTTTTATAGCAACCGATTGGCAGGACAAAAAAATATACGCAATGACTAAGGATTGCAAAAGTGAACGAATACATCAATCTCATTTTACCAAAAAATATGTATATAAGGCAACAAATACGACCAATTAAAATCAATAAAAATATACATAATGATTAACGTGTGATTTTTATTTTCAATAAATAAAACTACGCAATTAATATGGAACCAGTATATATTGATACAACTCTTAGCAGATTCATATTATTTTAGTTGATCGCGAACAATTTTATTAAATATGTGATGTTTTCTATGCACTTAAAATTAGGTTGTGATTATTTTTTAATACAGACGTTCCTACTAGTATTTTTGCATTTTGAAGACTGATATTTTGGTACTGAAAAAAACCATGAATATCGATATTCCGGTTTCGGTAACACCGGTATTGCAATCCTGTAACGTGCAAAGCCGTAAAATTTTCTCTCGCAGTTTTCTATTATGATTAAAAGTAAAAAAAAATATATAAGAAAATTGCTAAAAAACAAAAATAAAATTGTTTTGATCTTCTACTATACTAATAAAGTATTACTAATCCTCTTTTTACTAAAAAAATCTAACTTATCATAACTTTGACAGACAGTACAACCCCTTTGTTATCTTAGAACAGTTGATAGTTAATAACTTTTAAGTAAAACATATAGCTACCAGTCAGTTTATACGATTAAAGATAAGCAGTATGAGTTGTTGGAAGAAAGTTGATGGACATATCACGTATATGTAGGTGGTCAAAATTCAATGCTAAAGTGAGTTTATCTTTCCAAAGAGTTTCAAGGGATTTCTTGGATTAGCATACTTAATAAACTTTTAGCGGTACACGTATAATAGGAATATAGTTGATAAACGTAATGACTATTGTTGGTGGCTTTATTTCTGTCATATAATCTGATTTATTATATTATAGGTATAAAGTTTCAGTTATTTTTTGAAGAAAATTATTTTTACTTGGCATACGAGCCAAGTCAAAAATTTATTTAATGGAAAAAGTCTAAATTTTATATCGATATAAATAAAGCCGATATTTGAACTCTGACTCACTTATATTAAGAGTTAGACTCAGACTACTGCAAGGCCTCAGTGATCAAGATTTTTTATGATTTTTTGATAAAAAATCACAAAGAAAATAGCGAATGGATTGAAAAAAAGTTAGCCAAAAAAAATGTGTGGCAAAGCCAACGGGCAAAAGCTCTCTAGTTTATTTTTTTAAGCTTTCATTTTATATCAAAACGATGTTTGTGGTGCTTTATATTTACTCTTTGAGTTGATCTTTATTAAATCTATTAACCTGCTAAGGTAGTATAGATTATTTAATTTTACATGAAATATTGTTTTTTGCCCACTTTTTTTTGGCTTTCTCAACATATTATTTTGGACGTTTTCTTCTTGCGAATTTAATTTTAACATACAGTCAAACATTTTAACGGTTGTCACATCTACTCCAATAACCAGTATACTGACAAGGTTTTCGGTTTCTACGTTTTATAATATAATTATAAGTCGTACAACATTTTCCTAATCCTTTTTTTTAATGGTAATAAATAACCGAGGATTATTCATAACCGAAATAATTTATCAAGTATTTTTTATTTGAATAGAACAACAGAGATTTACGTCTGTAGTATATGTCTGAATGACGAGTTTTCTTTGCTTAAAAGTATTTTTATTAAATCTTTGTGCAGTTTCGCTAATGAAATTCTTTGCACTAGTTGTTTGACAATGCACGTTTACCTCGTGAAAAGCTTTATACTATTTTTCACCTGTCTCAGTCACTACTCACTTCACCTAATAAATAGAAAGAATGTAATGTAGTCTTTAAAATAAAACATTGTTTTTTTATCAATACTACTTACAAGTTATTCGTAAAATAACTTTCTCAGAAAATTTATAGGAACAGTATTTCATTTAGATTTTGGAATTTTTTTATCTCAATACGTGAAAGCGTATTATACAAAATAAATTCGCCAAAAATTTTAAATTTATCAAATTAACTGTAAAAGTTAATAACAAACCTCGAACAATTAATAAACGCCTTTGTTAATTATCTTTATATAATAAATTTAAGCAATTTGAATAATTAGTTTAATTGATGGAATTTAATTCTTCCTAGGCAAAGGTTTATTAGCCACTCCATTAGATTCCGCCTTTGGTTTATTTTAGTGGAAGTTTTAAATGTCTATGAAGTTATCACTTTTCCTTTGCAGACATTTTGTTTAACTCTTTTGACCTTGTGTTTTTCGTTTACATGTTCATTAGCAGAAGTGACTAATGACATATTAATTATAATGTTACCAATAATTAAAACAAAATTTTGAACATATTTTCTTTTTCAATGGTTTATTTTCATTTTTTTTGGATTTTTTTATCGAGGAATTCTTAAAAAAATACGTTAATTTTAACTTTGCAAAAACAAAACATGCTTATTGTTTAGGTAAGTAAATTGTCTCTCATTTTAAAGTCTTAGGTTACTTTTTATTTATTTAACTATCACAACAGTGATTGAAAAAAAAAGATATTTTTAAATTGTAATTACTTATATATAAAGCATCGCGTTCTTTAGAGAACCATACAACAATAATGTCTTTTTTTAAAGTAATACTAATTCAAAATATTTACAGAAGATAAGATTTTTATTATTGCACACCGATTTTAATTTTATGAATAAACACCTGTTTAAAAAAATACAATTTTAATAAATTGAAAAGTGAATTATATTTATAGCTTTCTTTTTTTTGAAATCTCAACATTTTTTCGACGAAAACTGCTTTTTACTCACTTTTTCAACTTCTCAATTTTTCAGAGAATATGGCCAGGACAAAACTAGTTGCTAGCTTATCGCTCCCGTTGCCTTTTGGTATTAAAGATTGGAAGGTTCGAAGGGAATTTTTAGACATTACAAACATCCATGCTTTCGAAAAAAAATCTATAAATTGGTTGAAATAAATTTTGTTCATACTGGAATTTCAACCGGTGAGATGCTTAAACCAGTGCACTACGAAACCAATTACTAAATTTCATTTTAGTGGCATTTGAACAATGAATTGCTTAATTCTATATCATCCGTTACTATCCTTATGATTTTGTAATGTTGAAAAATACGCATCGTACGTCCAAGGATCGTGTAAATGTGGGTACAGACACTTACAGAAAAGACCATCCATTCAAACGTTCACCCAACGAGGTAGCAATTGGCAAGCAGGTATTTCATCTGCTCTTTCTTTTGAACGACTAATTTCCCGCGAGAGACGAATCTCTTGGGACCCAAAGATAGATTCGTAACATTATTTATTATGTCCTTACTAAAAAAGGTTTGAAAAGGATATGTTTTATGAACGCTTCGATTTGATTTCCTCTATCTTGGCCTTCTTGGACAGGATATCAGATATGAAAAGAGAAGATCAAGACTTATTATTTATGTTATTTAATTAATAACAATCACATTTCATAACGAGATCAATGAATCTCCAGACTCCTGCAAATGCGTTGCTCTGGAAAGGCCGTTGCTAATTTTAAAAATCTTTACTCATAAAATCATTTAGTGTTTTTCGTTTCCGCCGCTAAGTAGTCAATGTTGTTTTCCAATCACACAGTGATGAATAGAATTGTATATATGCCCACTCGTAATATCTATAGCTTAGAAACAGAATGACGATAGAATTCAATTTTATTTTATTTATTACACGATGATTTCAAAGTTTTACAAGATCTGTATATTTATAACACACAAACGACTTAATTTTTATACTTGACCAATATCAGATGGGGAAGATTATAATATTATTGTTAACTCTCGCGGCTCGGAGACTAGAAAAATACTTCTCGGCCGATGGGGGTCTTTTAGAGACCCCAGTGGTTTCCTCATTATTGGCCTTATTCTTATGAATTTCAAAAAAAAAAATAGTCTAAGGGCTTTAAAATATCTCTCTGCATCATTCCTCATACATTTTTTATAAAAATCCGTGTTTTTTTTTAATAAATAATCATATTTTAAGTTGCGCGTAAAATATACGTGGTTTCGGTGCAAATGTCAATGCGCGACTGGCACACTTGCTTAGCGGCGTTCAGCTTATAATCTTACGAACGATCGCTGATAAGCGGGCGCTTATCTCTTATCTTATCGTATTTATATAAACTACAAAAGGTCCAAAAAACTATGATATAAGAATACCTTAATTATAAACATTGTATCACCCATATTAAAATAGATATTTAAGAAAATGTGGGTATTGGGGTCGCATTTCTTGAGCTTAGAACCGGAAAAGTTAATAATTTTGTAAAAATTTCATGTTACATCATTCTAGTACTAAGCCTTCGGTGTGAACACTAAAATAAGGTAAACAAATAGACATTTTGGAATACAGCTATTGGCAATACGCCAATTATGTTGAAGTTGAAAGACCATATGGGATAAGCTTGGAAATTTTAATAAGTTACCCAAGATTTATTTAAAGAAAATTTAAATTACAAACACTTATATAATTTGAATTGAAAAGTAGTGAATTAAAACCAGAACCGTCTGATTGGTAAAACCAACCATTTCTCAACTATATTACAGCAGGCGACCTCCAAACAATTCTTCTATGCTCACTGTCTCTATAAAAAGAGGTCGTGCGATTTACTTACAACCAATTTATGTTAATCAATTGATTACATCTACATGTATCATAAAGGAAGAAAGTACTCATTATTTTACTTGACATTACATTTTTTAAGAAATTATTTATGACTGATCATCATGTAAAAAATTGTTCTGGACTAATAAAATAATACATTCATTCATAATTCTATAAAAAACCTAAGATCTCAAAATCCTTTGTTTTACAAAGCACAACAATTGTTAAGTCGCAAATCTTTAAGCTGTAATAAAATTGTATAAACATTGTTTGTGGTCGCTATCCTTATTTAAAAGGACACGTTCTGGACACAAGGCCACCTTTAATGCTCTGTTGATTTCATTACTCAAGTCTTTTTTTCTTCCCCAATTAAAAGCTTCAGACCTCTTTGGCTGTATCAAAAGTGTACTTTGTACATTGTAAATTCAATTATCTCTTTTGACGGAGAATTTTTGTTTAAGGTGAATTTGGATTTGTACGGTTCACTCAAATACGTTAATATTGTTACAAACGGAATAAATAAAAAGCTTTTTGTATTTTTCATATAGTTTTATTATGTAAATAGACATATTATCTCATTTAACTTCCAACAAAGACGCATTTCTTAAATATTACAGTATACAGAAGGGCATACATAAATAAGAGATTTTTCCTCGGATTAAATGAAATCTTGTTTTTGCCATATTAATAATAATAAAACATGTTGTCAGTACATAGCTTGAAGCTTTATTATTAAAATAAAGATTAAACAAAACTTATTAACAGCTTGATTTCAAATAGTACACAATAAATTTTGTAAGAATTAGCTAAAAATAATTGATTTAGAAAATAATAATAAATAATTGTTATGTTATTTAAACTACTTTGCTTTGAATAATCCCGTATTTGGATCTTCTGGAGCATATATGGGCATCCACCGGCCCTAGCTATTTTGCCTAGCTATTTTGTCCGGCCCTGATTCATCTCGGCGAAGTATTAAAGAAAGATATTAATAGTTCCAGGGAGGAATTAAATAATGGAGATGGCACGGGCGCTTGCAGTGACTTCACACTAGTTCATGATCACCACCATATAAGAAATAGCAAGTGTTTTATTTAATTTAATATTACTTTATTATGTTTAATAATTTGGTACGACCCTTGACGTGGAGACAGAATGATAATTTGGGCCCAGACCTAGGAAAGGTTGCCCATGCTTGCTCTAGAGGTAAAGTGAGCTAACTATTAAAATGCTAAAACTTTTTTCTTGTACTTAAAAGTACAATCACGTCTTTATTTGGTGTTTTGGTAGATTGAATATTTTTATTTTACGGAGATAGCACTATTGCAATGTCTTTCAACTGAGATAACTTCACTTTTACTACACTAAGATGTGTGGAATATTACAACGCATCTAACTGATTTTTTTTATAAAGTACCACTGGGCTCACTTCACCTTTAATGGGCCCATTTGTTATCGTTTTGAGAAAAACTCAATTTATTTAATACAAAACAATTAATAAAATAAAATACTAAATTTGAACGATTCAAATTTAATATTGAAATTCCACCAAGCACCTTCAGTCGAAATCTTAAATTAAAAATAAAATACTATATTTTTTCATATAAATAAGAATGTGAGAGTGGATGAGAAGATGAATTGTGTATCTCTTCTAAACCAGTATATAGTTCTGATAATGCTTATACCTAAGCCGAAATAACTATCACCTACACATATGTATATATAAAAAATAATATTTTTAGAACTAAAGTACTTTGATATTTGTTTACCTTTTTATATAAAGTTTAACTAATTAAATGCCAATTCAATCAATAATATCAAAAATTTTAAAAGCTAACAATTCATTAAAAATAATAATCGTTCAAGGCGGTTTATCTCACCTTTATTAATACGTTTTTGTCGTACAGAATTAGCCTATTTTTTTTTTTTAATTTTATTAAACCTTGCTTGAATTATGTGTAAACATTCTTTTTCAGACATAATGTAATAAAATAATATAAATCGATGTGTACGTCATAGTAAAAAATCTTTCAATAAAGTTTTTCTAAGAGTTTTTCAAAGAGGCAAATCAAATGTTATACAAAGCATCATTACCATAGATATGATCTAATGACCATTTTATGCAGAAAGTAGTTTTTAACAACCAAACTGCTGAATCTATGAGAAATTAATATTGTTTGTATAATCTGGTCTTATACTCAACAAAATCAGAACAGTCGAGTGTAAGTTTCATGGTATTTATTTAACAGGTCACAACACACATAGAAATTACAATTTCACATGAAATTCAATTCGTACTAGGTTATATCAAATTATCAAAATAACACAAGTACGCTATAACTTCACTTTCGCAAACGTTAGAGTAAAGTGCATATTATATCAAATTGAATTTAATTATTTTAAGTATAACCGCAAAGCAACAGTCAAAAGTGACATTGTTCCAGTAGTCGAAAAGTTACACGGATAAATTGCACATTCCGGAAAGGTTTATTTAGTGCGCAGTTAAATGCCAAACTATTTGGTGCACCTAACTTACCGCTGCAGCGGAGTGCATACAAGTGCATCTAATTCAGTACCCCTATTTCACGGTGGATCGTTTTGTTTTACTTGAACTTTCACATAAATATAAACTGCAATGTAAACCGTGTTTTTTTTTTTAAATATTTTTGCAACTATTTAATAAAACTTTGTGATATTTTTTATCTCACCTTATCGCACAAGTTGAATTTTGTATGGTCAAGATGATCAACGCTGTGAAATAATTTAAGATTCTCAGAAAGATATATATCGGCTTTCTCTTAACCAAATCAATCAATCCTAAGCTAATTTCTAATTTTGCTTTTAAGTAATAATTTTTTTAAGATATCGACTAATCGATGATATTGTTATAATTCCTGCAACAACTGTAAAATTTCCACTAAATACATAGTTCGTTAATCAGAAAATTTTACTTCCCGAAAATTATATATTATTGTCCATCTAAAAATTAATGGTTCATTAGAAATACTTAAGCGATCGATCAATCTCTCCCGTAAAATAAAAAAATACGATTCACTACATGATGATTGCTTTTATTTTATAATTTTAATTAATTTAACTTCAATGCGCTATACGATATAAATTTTCTAGAACGAAAATAATATTTTTGTCATAGAACTTATATATGTCTGTCATATTGCAAATAAATTGAAACAACATAATTATTATATATTATACAAAAAATACTTTGACTTGAAGCAAATATGTTGAAATAAACAAAAAATACGTTTGCTTTAAATAATTGTAAAGGCAGTTGAAACGCATCTAGCGGCAAATTCACGAAGCAAGACAATAAGAAAAAGCGAATACCCAAACCTTCGTTAGCATTTCCCATGTTATATTGTATTCTCTTGTTATAGATAAGTGCTGCAGGTAGTGACTTTTGCGCCGATTCTTTTGTTAAAACGACGTTTTGTCTTTTAATATATGTGATGATAAGTGGTAGTTTTTCTGATAAAATAAATATTTTTTATTTTAGACAATAAATTTTTCTCTTTGCGTTTTTGAAATAGTCTAACAAAATAAAATATTGATTTTTGTTTGTACTTACTGAGAATATAAAAAGGATTTAATTTTTTGTAAACAATATTTTAATGCTATATAAAATATAAATTTAAGCTTTTCTGTAGCACTTGTTGCGTTTTGATGAGTGTTATTTTTTTTCAATAGCCACTTTTTGTCACAAAATAAGTGAAACAGCAGAGCCATACATTTTAGTAACGTACTAAAAATTTATTTTTACATACTCACTAACAAATTTATTTAAAATTTGTTTTTGAATGTTACATTCTGCAATAGATAATTTTTTTCACTGATTTTTTAACAAAAGTAAGCTTTCATTGCTTTAAATGAATGATAACGTATATCTAAGAATAAATTGAATGTTACATATTTTTTAAATGCCTTTTGTAGTAAAAAATAAGTTGAATTATCTTAGTTTTTTATAAGAGTTTAAAATAAATGATAGAATTTTCCTGAAATATCTATTACCAGAGAAATACTTTGTACAAAATAAATGTTTGTATCGACTTAATTTATGCATTATTATGAATTATTTATACATGGGAAAATGATTAATTCTATAATTAAAATGATTTTTTTATATAGCAATTTTCTTGACTATACACTGATAATGAAGATTTATGGCAAGCTTTAGTTAAAGGATTAAAGTGTTGATAATTTATGAGAAAAATGCAAACATAAGTAGAGCATGTGACATATTTAGATGCTGGGGTTGAAGTGGATGCCTGGAAGATATCCAATTTACGCTACGAAGATGACATAATATTAATTGCTGACGCTGAGGTTAAAATTTGAAATGCCTTAGCTGGTACATACTGTGAAGAAAGTTTTCTAAGAAATATATTTAAAATTGAACAAATAAAAAACGAATTGATAACGAAATAAATAACTCTATATGCGAGTTGGCTAGTGATTCAAATCAATCATGGTGCAACTTTACGAGTCATAACTAATGATAACTAACTGAATACGACACTCATACTTCAAAAAAACACCTTTTTGAATCATATCAGTTAGTTAAGTTTTAATTAAAAATCTCAACAAACTTTCAATCAACTAATTAACAAACAAGTCATACAAGTAGTATCAATAATATTTCGCCCAACCCAAAGCTTGCTCGTGAAAACGAAAATGCATTCTCAATTTAACCCTTTATAGGGCAAAGGTTAATATATTAACCAGTCGCTTTAAAGCAGTGTTTCTCAACCTTTTTGAGAGCGTGGCACCTTTCGAGTGTCTTCATTTTTCTTTGGCCCCCATACCAATGTTTTGTCTTCCCATGAAAATTATAATTTCAAAAACCCACCTTTTTTTATAACTCCGAGATTTTCGAAATTAGAATGCCAAAAAATAGCTGCGCGACGTCCGCCATTATGCTCTTCCCTGTATCGTTTTATTAATACCCGTGGCCCCCCTAAGCTGTGCTGTGGCTCCCCAAAACAAAAATAAATCTCTGTGGCCCCCTGGGGGGCCACATGGCCCACCGTTGAGAAACCCTGCTTTAAAGTATATATTTCCAATGGCGCCCATAGAATCGTCAACTTTAGTACCTCAATACATCAATACATTGTCGAGCACGTTCTTTGGTTAATTTATTGTTTCAAATGTTTTTTTTATCAAATTTATTTTATGTAGACAATAAGTATTTAAAAATATAACAGCTGAAATTCAAACTCCAAAATAATCTATTTGCCCTATAAAGGGTTAAAAAATATGGAAGTAAGAATTATTATTTTTATTATATTATACGTATCACCCAGGTTTGTCATACCTACTGCTATACACATAAGGTTTTTAACACTGACACCGCTGATTGAATTCTTGAAATTTTGCGTGTGCAAAACTCTGCTAGGTAGCTTAGCAAGAAAATGTATACTATAGTAAAGTATGTAACCTTTTATAAAAGAAAAATAGAGTGCTCAAACAATGAATAAAAGTTTTTTTAACTTGCATTCAGTGACAATAGAGTTTGACATATGATAAAATCTATTATAAATTTTATTTCATTTATTTTTTCAATTTACAAACGCAACAACTGAAAATTACCCTTTTCGAATAAACAATGATGCTTGTAAAAATTATTTTTATTACAAATTGTACGCTTTAAATGATTCTTTTTCTATACAAAATGACATAAATCTTATTTTAAAAAAAGACATCATTAAAATATACCAAGAACTAAATTATCAAGAAAATATAGTATGTATGTTAAAAAAATATTTATTTACGACTCATTGAAATGAAGTTTTATTATAATAAAACAGTTACCAATAACATTTTGTTTTAAGATTAGGTACAAATGTTAAAGTGTTGATCTTTTTCTTGTTTTGTGTCTAGACACGTTAATGTTCACATATTATTTAGAAAAGTATACACAAAAACTTGAAATAAACGCGGTCAATGTGCCGTTTAATTTAAGTACAAATAGATTGCCATCTTTCAATCAACTTATCTTACTTGCTTTGTAAATTGCATCACTTAACATTCTTGACAGATTGAGTGTTGCTAGTGCAGTGGGCCTTTTTTTTCTCCAAATAAAGGAAGAAATAGCACTTAAGAAAATATGTTTTCTCACAGTTTTTTTTAATTATACTGAAAATAATCTTTAAGTCTTTCTAGTTTTTTTTTTATTAAAGAGTTATTATATATTTTATTGGGAAAAAAATCTCATATCTAAGCACATTATAATAACGATAAATCATATTTAGATACGTTGTATCAGTTATGATAAGTGTATTTTTTATCGCTCAGGCTTTGTACATCATAGTAAATAAGAATAGTAAACGACTGATCGTAAGCTTATAACGTTTTTAACACTTCATTTTTCAGATCAGCGTGCTGGAAAGAAATATAAAAATGACAGACTTCCACGTTTGTTAAGCAAATTTAAATAAACTTTTTTTTTAAAATAGGTTGACTAGGAAGTCAATGTTTTTGCTTTGAAAGATTTTAAATAAAAAATATTTAAGACACTATTAAAAAGTTACGAAAATAAAATAACATCTAATAAAAGCTTCCGATTATTTATTATTCATCCAGTCTTACTTGTATATGTATAAAGTTCCAATACTTAAGCCTTTGTAATGAACACATGTTATCACAATAACATCATTTAAAATTATTATTTTAGAAGCGGAAACTGGTTCAAAATTGGTTAAAATATTTCTTTGAACTGAAATTAAAATTTTAGAAAAGCAAATTTGTATTTAATAAGCGATGTCATTTAATTCAAATTAAACAATACAACTTTACGTTCTAATTAATTTGTACGTAAAAAATCATTCAAGAGTTCTCACATAAGGTTCATTTGCGCAGAAGCTTTGAATAAATTGCTTTTACGTTTTAAATTTAAAAGAGCTTGCACTTCAATTTTTTTTAGACCTGTTGATGAAATTATCCGTTCAACCAGAAAAGATTTTTTTTTGCATTTGAGTGAATGCGTTTGTAGAATGAAAGTTGCATCTGTAAAAAAACGGGTTTTGCTATGAAGAGAGCGGCGCAAATTTTCGGATACTTGGATAAAATGATTTGTTATATGAAAAAAAATACTATTATATAAAAGATAACGCCTTTCACCCAGTTATACTGAAATAAAATCCATTAAGAATTATCTCTGTCTAAGGATTTAATTAAATATCCCATTATTTTTTAATTTTTCTCAAAGAATTTAAAACTGCTCTCGACAATTTTTTGTATCGCGTCCGATTTCAATATGCAGCAAATGGACACCTTATATTTATTTTTTTTCAAATGTGTTTTTTAGGGGCTAGGATAAAATAGCCAGTTATCTTATCATACTTGCTACGCCTAATTATTAGAATCGGTTTAGTGGTAATAAATTGAAAACACCACATACTTCCATCAATTGATTAAAAATATATTTACAAATTGTACTTTCAACACCTGAACTCTACAATGAAAGCCAACGATGATGACCACGTTTACACGGATTTCGACGTTGATAATTTCAAAGTATGACAGCTTTCATTTAAAAAATCGAAAAATTTGATAAGCCACGCAATCACATACAAAAAGCCCAAAAGCTATGACAGTTGCATAGCAAAGGTTTTATAGTTTTCTGTGATGAATTTATAAAAATAAAATCCCCATTTTTTAGAATTATACCACAATTTGTATATTACATATTTCTCCAATTTTGCTCGCTATGAGTATTTTGAACCGGGAATTGTATTTAATTATAGAATAAATATAAAAAGTCTTATAACAATATAACTAAAATCATTCTCATAATTAATTGAGAATGAATTACCACTGAATTAGAGCGATGAAAGTAATACGCTTATTCACATTTTTTTTTATTTGATGCTCTATCTTGTGTTTTATTTTTTTATTCTCCACTCGAAACCAAACGTTGAACATTATAAGCACGTAGAAAAAATCATTTCCAATGTTGTCATTTTTTTCTCTTCTGATTTTAAAAAAATGTCGAAATATTAAAGAACAGAGAATTCGAGCTCACGAAAACGCTCCAAAAATAATGGCTCTCTGTTTCAATGCAAGCAGCAACTCTTTTAAATTAAGGAGGATTCCCGTCGAAGCCTCAAGGCTTAAAGGGTAGTTTTATACTTTTTCGAAAATCTGTGGGACAGTGGTTGTTATACTGACATCATTCTAAAACTCCCGCTGTGTTCAAAAATATCTCAGATCAATTTGTGGCATTTAAAAACCTTATCGTTTTATTCATGATTTCCATCGTTTCACGTTTAATATTTTGAAAAAAATTAACCGCAAGCCAACTGAATGAAAAAGCTATGCTGAAGTTTAAATTAGACTTCAATGTAATATGGTATCAGCTGAAGATGCATATGAGCAATGAATTAATAAAAACCTGTTACTAGTACTGGTTGCAATAAATTTTGAAATCTAGCATGTTTAGGATACCTACTTTTCACGGCAATAACCGGCCATCGTAAATCCAATAGTTAACTTTTTGAGACCAGCAAGTTAGTTGAGGGGTTGCAATAGTAGGCACAACCATCAGGACAATTATCACGCACTGTAGGTCTTACTTGCAATGAATGCTGAACGATCTGTTTGGTGTGGTTTGCCTTGCACATAACGGGTGGTGTTGGATCAATCTACAAGTTACATTGAAAATTAAGCGTGTACTAACTAAATTAACACCTCCATGCCCATGATGCAATAGTAAATAGTTGAGCCATTAAGTCATTCAATATTTCTCTTAATATTGTAAATAAATATTTATCATTTTAGGTATTCTAACATATATACATTAAAAAAATATTCTTAGCTGCTAACTTAGGTTTAAATACTGTCAATAAACAGTTAAACTGAGATGCTATCATGATAGGGAACGTGATTTTTTAGGATGGCATGTTTTGGGTTGAGTACAAGACCACTAACTTTGCTGGATGACCCGAAGTCTAGCGCAAAAATTTATTGGAAGAATCCGTATATTGGACTAAACGAAAACTATTTATTGGCTGATATTTTACTCACCACTCAAGTTCTAGGAGTGTCTAAGAATTTATTTTCCAAATTTTAG
Source organism: Himalopsyche anomala (assembly GCA_031772345.1). Taxonomy (NCBI): domain Eukaryota; kingdom Metazoa; phylum Arthropoda; class Insecta; order Trichoptera; family Rhyacophilidae; genus Himalopsyche; species Himalopsyche anomala. Next base: position 21,739,295 of record CM062833.1, on the reverse strand, counting down.
TTAAAGAATTATTATTTAGAACATGGGTGTTTGTAGTGTCTTTTCTTCTCGTGCTGATCCTTTACAATCACTCTTTGAGTTTATGTCATATAATTTAAAAGATAAAAAAATTCTGACTCCAATATTCAAAAAAATGTATATTTAAAAACAGCTATAAGGAAAGTAATTGATTAAAAAAAATTAACTTATCGAATATAACATACATACGTTGAATGTGTTCAATTTAATTTCGATGTCATAAGAAAAAGTATTTTGCCAAATTTAAAATAAACTGTAATTTAAATATGACCAATAAATCTTATAACAGTTTTTTATCATTAAGCTATCATTCACTTTCTAAATAAAAGCTACAAAAAAAAAAAGAAACTTTTATCATCAACGGAAATATGGTAAAATTAATTTAATATAAGTAGTTTATCCGATAACCGATACAAAAGTAACATCTGTTTAATTAAACCAGTACTAGCAAGTAATAAAGAAAAGATATCTAATAATCCCTGTTAACTAGGCTTTACGGGAAAACTTCATTGTATTTTTGTTTTATAAAAAGGTTGTAATGGAATACACACCTTATGTTCCAAACAACGTATGAAGTGGGTTTAATAATACAATATGGCGAGGCAAAAAACACACGTCTTTATTTCGCAAGCTTTTTTTCTTTCACTGCTTTCCTCTCGCCAACTTTCAGCGATATTTTTTCATTGGGATTTCAACTTTGATATAAATGTGTGTAACAAAATATTATGTGACAAAGCAGCCGGCACCGCATGAAGTGAATAAATATTTTCTAAACCACGCCCGCTGCCAAAATGGAGACTTAAATCCAAACTGGAGTATTTCAAAGACTGATATTTAACAGAGACTGGTGCAGTATTTGAATATTTGCCGCTATTTTAAATAAACAACAAAGCAAAAAATAAAATATTTTCTTGTACTTATTCTTAATTGGTTATTGAAGATCACTACATCAAGAACATTGTCAATTGATAACCAGCTCTGAATAAAAATTAATTGGGAATTAGTACAAAAAAGTGTCTTTTCTACCAAAAAATGACAAAATGTTAAAAACAGATAAATATCAACAGAATACATTTTGAGAAACAATCATTTTATTTTGTTATGGGATTTTCCTTCGACTAAGTATTGTCATCCGAAAATAGATTTCTAATTGTATTCAAAGAAAAAATAGTTTTCAATCAAATTTCATGTTTATACTTTTTTTTACCATGTCCGTTCCCAATGTGGAGCATATGGACTCTTAATGAAGTTTATCTCAACAGATGTGTTTCTACAAGAACTGATTATTACTCAGTTTCTCAACCTCTATTATTCCAAAGAGAGTAGGAATAGAAAAATAGAGGTAGGACAGTACTAGTGGTTAGCTTATCGCTCTCAATACGCTCCGGCTCATAAGCTAGGTGGGAGAGAGGTATTAAAAGACATCACATACATCCATGTCTTAGAACAGAAATTCATAAATCGATTGAAAAATCAATTTATAAAACTGTCCGTACTGGGATTCGAGCCCGTGACCTCCGTAAACAAAGCCAACGACGTTGACCACTCCTCTACGCAGGCGGCTAAACTACAACTTAATAATTCTACAAATAATACTTTTAAATAATTTAATTTATCGACTTTCATTAAATTTTTATAAATCAGCGATTTGAGTCGACAGTCTGTACTTATTGCGTTTCGGAAACAGGTAACGATCACAATCAGAATCTTCAACAGCAGCTGTCCTTTTGTATATTTTTGATAACGTTTTTTTCGATAGATTTTATGCGTTGTAGTTATAAGATAGTTTGAACGCTGTTTAATTAGTTTTGTATTCGTTATAATTGCAATTTGAATATAAAATATTAGACGGCACTTTTTTTTACCGTTATTATAAGACAACCGAATAAAGATAATGACCATATTGCCCGCTAGACCAAACGCCGTTCTTAAAAACTTGTTAAAAGTTTTATTGCTTTAAAAGTGTAGCAGTAAGAGAAAGCTTTAGTTTAAATTTCATTTTTCCAAAGTAGTTTGCAACATAATTATTACTATAGTTGCAAAGCAGGATCACACTTTTAAATCATCGAAACAATAGTTGTTTGCAGCAGACTGGAATTTAAAATGCGAAACGGAGTAATAAAAAATTAAATTTTCTTTCTAAGAAGTCTTTGCTTTAAACTGAGTTTTTACTGTTACGGTTTTGTAAATTTTATAATTTTCTTTTTCAAATCTAAAGTACAAGTTTTCTTTGAAATCCTTTTTAAGTTAATAGTTAAAATTTGTTTAATGACAACTTGTTATTGCTTTAAATAAACAAGATACAAACTTATTATTCTGACTTATCTTTATTATTTATACAAATTTCATAGTTGATTATTAACTATTATAATGTAATAAACAAGTTTTAATAAACATACGATATTACTATTCAATAGCACAGTAGTGATTTTTTTTATTTGGTTAAATACTACTTTTTATGTCAATAGAAAACTGTGAAAATAAAATAATTTTTGGAAGCGGTTTAATAAAACAACAAAAGTAGGCAGATACGTTGTTTATTAACACTTTTACAGTTTATCACAATTATTGGACATAGACAATAACCTCGTATCTTCGTCTTATCAATGTTATCTTCAAATTCTGAGTCGAATCCTACCATCTTCAAAGATTATTTTCTATATAATACCATGAATTACTTATTATTTATCATAAAATTACTAAATAAAATATTAAAAACATCGATTATAAAGAATGCATTTTGAGTAATTGCAACCAATGCGCGTTTATAGCTTGCATCGAATGCAATAAATTTTTGAGTTGAAATCTACGCGAGATGTGGTGCCAGGTTTTACCACTAATTGGGAAAACGTGTTTTCCAGTATTGGGTGACGAGAAGCAAAAAAATCAACAAAATACAGCGAGTGCTTATTTATTTGCCTGGGTGCAAAGCTTCAGAAAAAAAACCTCTGATAAATGATAAATAGAAGAACTTTGGAAATGCTTAAAGACTAGATTTATAAATTAAAAATAATTTTCATTATTGGAAAAGTTATTTTCATTTTTTTTTTTACTTCATTCTACATTTTTGTTCATTCAGCTTAAGAAAAAGTATTCAATCAATTACATATTCTTTTTATATTATTGACATTTTTATAAAATTAATTGAAGATTTCGACTGAAGGTGCTTGGTGGAATTTCAATATTAAAATTGAACCGTTCAAATTTAACATTAGTAATTATTGTATTTTTTTTAGTTCTGCCTTTTTAAAATGATTTTAATGTCTTAAAAATGACGATGGTGCATTGAGTGTGTGTTAGCGTGTTTGATTCTTGGAATTGTCACTTCATAGTAAATTGTTTACTATGTCAATAACACGACATTTCCAAATAAAGTTGAAGCCACGTTTATAATTTTGTTCATATAAATAACTTTAAGCATTTCTGCGTTTACCTATTACGACAAAATATAGTTATGTTCTTACCTTTGCACACATATAACAAACTGCTAGAAATCATAAACAAGAAGAGACAAGAAATATCCGACAGTCTTTTTAACTGCCGGGCAATATTAAATATCCCGGCAATGTCCGGTCGTTGCGACCTCCCCTAAGTCCCACAGGCTTTTCTTTGACAAACGTAGGCCATTAAGGGCGTTAAAACCGGCGAATAAATAGATCCGGCTCTGTCTCTGAGGAGAAATCCTGCGTGTAAGATCTCGCCGCTACCTCAATGCACCTCCGGGGAAGTTTTATTTGTTTGAAATCCAGTATATCGATAAATTCAGTTTTACTTCTTTTGGAAACGATTAAATATTAAAAATGGGGTGTATTATACAGGATAATGGATACACTAAGTAAAAAAGGTATATTTTAATTAATAATCACCTATGTGACATTATCATATTATGTATCATTGTAATGTAAATCACTTAAATTGGTCACTTAAATATCATATTGGATTTAACAATAACATTTTTTTCATAAAATTAAAGTGTTGACTTTTTAAATGACAATCGATTTAATTTATTCACTTTTAAAGCGGATGTAAAAAGTATATGGAAATAGTAATTGTTTATCTGAATATTTTCTCAATTGATAAGCAAATCATAAGCAAAATTAATCCAGATCGTCATCTATAACTAGTGATAATATTTTTTATTCTTACACATAGACGGTACATAAATCAACCAAAAGTTAGTTCAAGCTCATCCGTGCACTTGAATGCTTTTAAATACTGAAAGGCAAAACTTGTGTCGTTAGTGGCAGAACGTTTGATAATGTACAAAATGCTAACTATTTTAGTTTTAAATTTCACATTTTGAATTAATATTTATTAATAATTGCTTTGAAATCAGATAACGTGTCTTAACTAAGCACCTTGTAATTTAAGATACTAAATAATAGATTGTTTTCGCAACCTTTTAGTAGAAGGTCTACGATTTACACGGCCGCTTTTGAGAAATACGTCAAAGGTAATCATTCAAGCTTAAAACCTCATAATAAACGATTCCTGATAAAAATTGAGAAATTTTGTTATTTGACTCTTTGCAATCAGTATTTGAAAAGTGTTATTTTAAATTCATTGTCTTCCGGACAAAAAATATGCAGAATACTTGAGCAAAATGTTTATTTAGAGATTAATGCTAACCATACCATCATTAAAACCATACGGTAGTTAAACGCAAAATTTTCAGACGCAAAAAAACTGTGCCTTAAAACAATCAAAATATTATTGTCACGTACGATAACTTCGACACTAATTTTTACCGAGAACGTAATTTTGTATTAGGTAAATCAACTCGAAATCAATACAACAACTACTACTTTATACTTATATCTGGATTATAAGTTCAACTTTAACTTTTTTAATATTTCCATAATTAAATTGAATCAAGGTAAGGCAGTTCAAACATTTGGCTAATAATTTAATGATGATATAGTTGAAACTATAGTCAACCTAGTATCGGCTGTTTAATCGAGATTCTAGGTAGGCATATTATATTATTGTATCACGAGGTATTAGTATATACTTGGAAAAAAAGAGTGTTTTAAATATTTTAATAATAATATAATATTTAATCTAGATTTTAGATTGTGGTGTCCGGATAAAGCTGTTGATTTCAATTAACATAATGATTGCTATAACCATGTATACGTTAGTTAGCGCATTGCAATGATTTGTATTTACGTGTTATCAGACACTTGAGTCATCAATTAAATCATATCTAATGTCACTTTGTCGTCGCTGCCAAGTTGCGTATCACGAAATTGTATTATTGTCACGACCGCTGTGTCGATTTGCATTACTGACATCTGTGTTATGTTTCACTTAGTAGAAATAATCGTACAATATGGCCGTTACATGCAGCAGTAATCACTTATTCATTTATATTAAAGTAGGCAAACTTCTTTTTATGATAAATTACATACGTAATACATTGATTCCAGAAATTGAAACGTATAAAAAAATCGCGTAAAAAAACATTCATATAACTTTGATGTTCTGCATTTTCAGTGCCTGAAATTCTTTATAAAGTTCCGTGTAACTCATCATGCAGAGTACATGTTAATTTTGAAATTTTCTAACACGCCTAGCATGAGCATCGGTTGTCAAAAAAAACACCATATGTGTTGACAATATTAATTATATATAAATCGTTTCAGCTTTGAATGTTGGTACTTCTGCCTCCTTGTCACTACTGTTGTCTGACTCGTTATAGCCATATCAACTTCTATTAAGTCTTCGTCTTTAAGTTTTTGGTTGAGTAGGATCTTGTCAATATTTTCACGCGTAGTATTGTTGAATCTTTTGATTTTTATGGACAGACCTCTGGAGTGCGTTTACTTAGTAGATTTAATGCAAGCTCTCTCTGTTTTTGGATAAAAAAAATATGCATTTTGAAGCATTCATTAATAATAACTGAACAAAAAGTAAATTTTGTAAGCAATATGTTTTTAAAAAAATGAGTTAAAAGAGGGCTGGGTGTATAGGTTTGTCTCCGAGAACTGATTGTATTGAAGTACTCAATGAGAAGTAACTTTGAGGAGGCAAATAATAGGGGAACAAGGGAAGAAGTAATAGTTATAGTCGCTCTCACAATGTTTTTAGAATATAATTGGTAAGAGGTGAGGTATTGTAAGCTTCACAAACACCGATCTTAGAATGTGTCGGTAGAACATATTAAACTATTTTTGTCTCAAGATAAAGAAATAGAAATTGAGAACCTATTTACAAAGTAACTTAAATGTCTAAGACAAACAACCTCTTCGATATAATATCTAATAATATTATTGTTTTGTACTAGGGGTTTGTTTAATTACTTAATGTGAACAAGTATTGTGAAACTGCTACAACGTTTACAGAATAACAGAATTGTTTACTAATATGTTGATGTTACTCCCTATACAATATTTTGAGCGCTCTTATTTGAGGCACGTATCTGCTAAAATGTAAACTCAAAAATATTTTTTGTTCTTACATGCTTCAATACACAAGTACTCATATTGTTTGATTCAAAAACTCCAATTCAGAATTCGTAAAAAGTTTTTATAGTCTATCAGTTGATAGATTAGATTTATAAATAATAATAAAGTATGTATGCAATATATGTACATATATACACACAAAACTTAATTAGTGGAATGTTTTTATTATATCATCAAAACTAGCTTGGTAAGTGAGCAATTTAAAATATGCTAGTGTCGATTGCCAATCTTTCAATCCCCACAAACAACTTTATTGACAATATTAAAAACCGCTGTGCATTTTCATTTAGTATTTGTTTGATATTTAGACACACATAATTTAAAAAAATAAATATTATCACTTAATGACTATTTTTGAAATTGTCGCGAATTAATTATTGGAATATTAATTGCAACTTTTAAAGTAAAGCCACTCATTGAACCACAAGTAATCAGATAACAGAAAAACCTTGTTCACTTAATGTTTAAGGATAAAGTATTTAAATATAATAAAGCAAAAGATGCAACAATAAATTTTATGGATACTAAATAATACATGTGTCAAAAAAATAGTGCTAAGCATAAAAAAATCGTCTTTATCAAAATATCTAGTTTACTGCAGAACCGAACCTAAAATGACGATGTTCTTAAAAAAACAAACTTATACGTTAGATTCCCTTTTTTTCTCAAAAATGTTCTTTAGTTCGGTTATATTTAATGCCACTTGCATGGGCTACCCGGCAAAATAATATCTAAAGAAATAAACACATTCGTGGGATGCTTTTTTAAATTTATATTTTCTTGTATAAAATTATATTTTTTGCGAATACTTTTTCTGTGATAAGTTTTATTTGATTTGATCCCAGAATATGTATAACATGTGAATATTAAATTGAAACGTCTTGTTTTGAAACCTGCTAAAATGGTTCTCACAGAATTTTTAACAATATATTATTTTATAAAAGAGTTGTTTTTCTCATTTTCGGTATATAATGACCATATATATATATGACCACCATATACAATTTTTTTTTTCAAAATTAAAAAAAAGGTTTATTCTGTAATTACTTTAAACAATTTGACTTGTGATTAACAATTGAAAAACCAGTGCACTTGTTTGTGGTATGTATTCTGATGCATATTTTACAAACATACTTATTTAAATATAAAAAATACATAATGTTTTATTTGAAATAAACTGACTTTTTTCATTTGTCTCAAACTAAAAAATTACTGGCCTAAGCCAAGAAACTAATGATTTAAAACTATTATGTACGTATTTACTTAATCAAATAGCGTGTTATTTAAATACTCGTGATGGTACGCGCTTTGGTCATAGTTAAAAGTGTTATGTTAATACTGCTATAAAAATATTTGCTCTTTGTTAATGTTAAGACATTTTGATTTTCTAAAAAAAGTGGAAAGTAAAAATCAAGAGGCTTAATATTTTAATTACAATTCTGAAGAACGTATTTTATAGTGACTAAGAATAACATTATCAAACTGAAAGACAAAACAACTAAGAAAAACTATCTGATTAGAAATCTTTAGATGTGTATCAAAAGTTCGTACTGTAATTTCTCAAAGCAATAGCTTATTTCAATTCACTATGATATGTACTGTGAAAATTTTCTACACGACGTGTATTATAATGGATACGAGCGCGAGGTATGATATTCGAAAGCTTTTGCCTCCTGGACTTAGAAGATAACGTGAAAGCTTCCTTGAACAAATAAACTTTTATGTAGGAATTGCAAATCATTCTAACAGCGCAAAAGGAAGCTGTAAATAGATAGTTATGCTGGTCGACTTTACCTTTTGTAAGGCTTTTGGCATAGATTCAAATACTCTTGCATTTAACATGTAATTTTATTATTTGCTTAGTGCAACAATTTTTTATAGACATTTGATGGTATCATGATAGGAGCCAAGCTCACAGTGTACAAATCATGAACTATTTATCGATCGTATCTGACCGATTGATTTTTTTCAACGAGAACTGCTTGGTACATGATTGTTAAGTAAATTTCTAGAAAATTTAAACAATAGAAGGATGCGTTTAAGGCAAGACTTGTGTCTAATTGCTTCTTCAATGCTCTTACAGCCCTAAGTTTTTATAGAATTGGTTAGATATGAAGTATCTTAAATGGTGTGTCGATGTTAGCGTGCAATACTTATAATTTCAAAATTTTCAAAAAATACTTTTTTTCAATTATGCCAAGATTCTAAATGTATTTCAAGAGAGCCTCGATGGTAACAGTATGAGCTTTAGAAGGGTCAGAGAGTTGGGTTTAAAGTATTGATAACAATAAATTCTTTTTAAATCCTTTAAATTGATTTTCTTGTAATGTATAACTATTGTGCTTTACGATTTTTATTAATAAACTTAATTTGTTGCACGTGAATTTGCCCATACCTTGTTTAAATGTCAATAACCTGCCATCACTATATGCTAGTTACTTGCTCGTAGGAACAAAGAAACATCTCAATAATTTTGAACAGCCACATTACACACATCACTTAACGCTAATTTACATTTACCGATCTAACCGAACGCCAATAATTGGGATCCATTTAAATTAGATTGTCTATGGATACGTCTTGAAATTTTGGAAACCTTGACTAAGACGAGGGTCTGAAGAAAACCACAGACAAATTTCTGTCAAGGCTCGTAATGGGATCCGATTTGAATTCTAATTGTACAACCTTTGACTGTTTATACATTAACATATCGACTGCCTCGAAAAACAACACACTGAGTCAACAAAGTATAAATTCATTTATAAATTATATGAAACTGTGAATCTTAGTAAAATTTGAAACTTGAAAATAATTAAGCACGTTCACTTAATATTTTTTAACAGCTTCTAGAATGCAGACTGATTCTTTTTATAGCGTATTCAAAGTGTTTTGTTTTTTAAATGTTTAAAAGTATATCGTTGACGTTTTCAAATACTATGAAGACCCATTAAAACTTCAAACATTAGTACAATATTTAATTCTGCTAAAATGCCAACAGTTAGGTGGATATATTATTCAACGATGAGCTGTGATTTTTATGTTTTTTTCTCATATTTTATACATTAACGGTTTTGCTTCATTACTTGAATATAGTTAATTGTTTTCTAGTTGTCCAATATACAAAAGCATCAGTTGTTTTATCCTACGGCAATTAAAAAATGATTATGATACCATACTATTTACACTGTAAAATGTCGAATTAAAATGATTTTTTGTTTCGTCAGAGATATTTTTATACATTAGTTATGGCAGGTTGTTATTAGGTTTTTAATTTCATCAATAAAATTGAATATATTTTCTAGAACAGTGGTATTTAAGCGGTGCCAATCCACGACAACTTTTACCAGACTTACTTATCCACACCGCAAAGACGTGCGCAATTGATTTTCATGAAAAAAAAAACTGGTCTAATTTTCTTCTAGTGTTTAGACATAAAATGCAACCATTATCTCAATATTGGATATATCTTGATAAATAACATCAATATTTTAAATATAAAGCTATGTCAGCAATAAAAACCAAACAGAGAGATCGATTGCATATAAATTATTTCAACGCTTTGTTTATCAACAACGATTCAACCAAGTACATATATCTAATTTGATTAAAAAAAGTAGCGTTGAACGTTTCAAAAATAAAACTCTTATTTTTTTAACATTTTACTTGATAATTAATATCCTATCTAACATTGGTTTTTATTTCCGACTGACGCCTGTCCACGTCATATTTTTACCGCTTTTGCCGCGCTGCTAATAAAGCTTAGAACACATAGAACTCTACTTAAAAAACATCTATTATCTTATATATAAAAATGAATGTTTTTTTGTTCGTACTTTATGCGTTGCCACACCGCTTATCTGATTGCAATAAAACTTTGACAAACTTTTTGCTTACACTCCCGGGAAGGTTATAAGCATAGCCAAATTAGCTTACAGTAGGTCTTATATGTAAAAGTCAATGTCATATAGTTCATTTGTAAAACGTATGCTTGCACTTATGCGAAGGTTACATTATAATTAATTTACAGTAATTGACGCGTGTGTTGCACCATAGACAATCGGCAGAAAACGTCAAACGTCAAACAGACGGAAAAAGGAAATATTCACTTCAATAAACACAATTGAACAAAAACACTTTCTTTCTTTGAGTGACATTGCAACGCTTGTCAAAAACCGGCTAGTATACAATAAAACATAAGTGTGTCAACTTAACACCCTAAAAATGATCAATTGAAAATCAATTCATAAAATCTGTCCGGATTGGAATCCAAACGTCAACGACGTTGACCACTCGACCACGCACCCAGCAATTTTAATATGGGTATTTTAATAAACTAACTCTTAGATCAGTGAAATTTCAAATTTCTGCTGAACGAATATGGTCCTTAAACTATGAAACAGAGAGAGAAATTATTCTGCCACGTCCAGTCATGTTCTGGCTCTATTTTTTAATCATAACACTGTTCGAAAAATATAGGTTCAGAAAATTAGTACTATTTAAGATCAACGTATGCTGGTTTAAATACATTTCAATTTCATTTCGTCAAAATGGTAATAAAAAAGGTTAATTGAAGGAAACTGGAAAAATAATAAAAATCGAGAAATAAAACAGTAAAAACTGATAATACTGGAGATTGGTTTTTTACCTATTGTTACATAATCAATAAAAGACTTTCCGTATATTTCATGAGAGTGTAAATCAATATTGACAAGTCGAGTAAAATTTAGGACCAGCTTGTTCGACGGGTGACGTGCCTAGCCTTCAAAATCATATTTTGCTTGAAATCAAGCTATCTTTTGAAAAAATAAACTGTACGATTTCAACATAATAGTAAAAAATACCGTGACATATCTTTTGATAGAATATCGTCAATCCAAATAAACTATACACGTATAAATTGTGTTACATGTTTGCTTTCCTTCCCATATTTTTAATAATATAATAAAATTAATGAACTGATTTTCATCCACCACAATTTAAATTCAAGAAGCAAATATTTATAGTTCACGTATCATGAATGGTTTCATAAGCAAAAAATGTATTTAAAACTTATTTTAATGATACGGTTGTCTTATAATATCAACCACATTTATCAGTAAAATTAATGACTCGAAAAAACACAGTGAATTATTAAGTATTACATTTAAAACTTTACTTCTTAATACAAGCTAAATATCATATGCCAAGAAGTATTGTATATCTCATAAGTCAGTATTTTTAGGTTAACTAAATTAAGTTTGAACATAGTTTTTAAGCTTATATTGCAATCAGCTAAATACGAATTTTACGAAACCAAAATATATTGTTACGTTGACTTTATTTTAATGTTTGAGTTCAACCTATTTTATGCCAGTTAAATTGGGAATCATATCGTTTTTTACTGTGTTATAAAGAAATCGTAGTTGCATTGAAAATGAAGTGTTTCCTAATATTAGATTTAAGTAAGTTCAGAATGACTGAAAAGACTTATGGAAGCATTAATCATCATCAAACCAGTCAAAGTAGTCTCTAATTTTACCTTAGATTTTTACTGTTCAACCTGAATACATACTTTACAAATTATTTGACACGTTTGCTCTTATGAAAGATTGAAAACACACATTTAATTTTTCTTAAAAATTAATGTAATGTATAAAAAGTCTTATGCACTGATTTTTTTTTAAAAAAGTCTGAAAGCTCTTAAGGTTTTTACTAGTGTCGTAATACCGTGTTTTAGCTCCAGAGTACTATTCCTGCGTCTCATTAGGACCTCTCTTGTGCCGTGCGAGCCTGAAGTGGGCCATTTGTGAAGAGAAACAGAGCCTTTGATCTCGCGGCTTTGGCATTTCAATTAAAGATGTCGCAACCTGAGGAACTAACTTACCTGGGGGTCCAAGACGAGGGTTGTTTTACCAGGTGCGTGTCGTTGAAGCATGCAAAGGAGGGTCAAAGGAAGATGTTACTATTATCAATAAATAATTAACTATTTAATTTAGAACTATATACATGTATATGAATTCAATAAAATTATTGGAAAATGAGTATATATTCCTTATAAATTGTTTGTCATCACTTTTAAGAGATAAATATAAATATGAATTCTGTATTATTTTCTTGAATGCACAAGTTTTTTACAACGTATTTGTAAAACAAAAATCCTTTTTTTAGTGGTTTTACGGATACTTGAGTATTTAACAAATAAGAAATTATACTGCATCAAGCACATAATTAATTTATCATATTTCCCCTCCATCCAGTTTATGAATTTATGTGAAATCCGAGAAATATTTCGTTTCAAATTTATATTAAGAAAAATTAAGTGTAGATTTATACCTGAAGTAACTTTTATTATAAACGGATCGAAATTACTTTGAGTGCATGGGTTGCATAATTCAATACTTTTTTACAAGACAACATTATCTGTCAATCAACCCTAAGACTTCTACGCCACTACTCGCAGGTCCAAAGACGTCGGTATAGCCTCTTAAATCCTCGACCCGACGGCTTGAAGAGAAATGGCTACAAATAAATTCACTTTATATTATAATTTGTGGTTTTGTCAGTAATCTGATTCTACAGAAGGTACAGGCAAATGGATGGAATGTTTAATGATTTAATTATATGATGAATACATCAATGATCCTTCCAAAACCAAGTGAGAACAATAAAGAAAATTCTCACATATATCCGAAAAGTAAATAAAACATTTTAAAACTTTATGAGCACGCGTTATATGCTTGTTAGTTTTTAAAATGCTGTATATATATTTAATTTAAATAGTACAACATCAATTCTCTTGATACAATTTGATAAGAAAGGCATTTTTATTTTATATTTTAATTCATAACGTTAGTTAATTTAGTCGATTTTTTATATTTATTCATTTATATTAACGATTCCCCTATTAACGATTTATGTAAAAGTCAATTCACGACCACTTTCAGTAACGCAAAAACCATATTATAGAAAACCAATTAATTTACTTTTCAACTTCTTAGTCTGTTTCTAGATTGTTCGGGACCGATTACGATACCGGACACTATACCCATAAATTGGACAAAATGTCAAAAAAAATCGATAATCATCCGACTTACCCATTTGATTTACGAAATGAAAAATGTAGTTGATGTTGCACTTTAATAACTTACTGTCAAAATCGCAGTTGTTTTGATTCTTTTTTTTTAATCTTAACAAAAAAATTAACTGATATTTTGTGAATTTGAATCGTTCACGAAACATTCATTTACTAATCGTCAGTTCAAGTTCATCCGTGCACTTGAACGCCTGAAGATGCCGAAAGGTGAAACCCGGGTCGTTAGCGACAAAATCTGTGGGAGTGTACATAATTTGAACGATTCAAATTTAATATTGAAATTCCACCAAGCACCTTCAATCGAAATCTTAAATGATATGTTGTGATTGTAATTATACATTTCTTTCGAATTCCAATTATATAATACAAACGATTAGTTATTTAAGAATAAAATCAATTAACAATTTTACATTTCAAAGTCTTTTTTGAAGCACTATGCATGAAACCCTTCACTCCATAATATCAATTACATGCTCCTGTAAGTATTTTCTGCCTTAAATAGATTTTCTTTGAATTCTTTGATAATACAACTAGCGCACGCTGAGTGATTTCGTTAACGTCTTCACTTATTTCTTACACAATACGATGTCTAGGATAGATAAGCATTATAAAGAGATCGTCTCCCTTACACCATAATAATTGAACCCAATAAATCTCGTTTTCCCCTAAATTTATACTATAAAATAACTATAAAAGATTTTAATTTCTTTAAGTTTTTTGTATGTCTGGTTAATCAGGTCTACCTGATAGATTTTTAAAAGTTATTGTTACGAGATAAATATATTTACAACGTGATAACTAACAAGTTTGCATTAATTCTCAGTTAGTTTTAAAAAAACTTCTTTTTACCCATTTTTTTATTTATCAAATAAATCATAACATTTCGACTGTACTAACAGTGAATATAGTTGCAACTGAAATATTTCAGTTATACCAACCATAAAAATAAAATACAAAAAAAATATGCTTAGTATCATAGACCAAATTTGAATCGTTCAAATTATGTACACTCCCACAGATTTTGTCACTCACGACCCGGGTTTCGCCTTTCGGCATCTTCAGGTGTTCAAGTGCACGGATGAACTTGAACTGACGCTTAGTAAATGGATGTTTCGTGTTTATATTATATAATAAATAAATGTATCACTGAGTCTGAAGCCATTGCTGGCGAAAAGGATAAGCTCATGGGAATTCCCAAAGATTTGAACGATTCAAATTTAATATTGAAATTCCACCAAGCACCTTCAGTCGAAATCTTAAATTATATCATAGACCACTTTTAAATAATGTCTGTCTAATATGTATTCTAATAAATTTAAGAATAGCCCAGCTGAAAGTTTGAGTAAAATATTATGTTGAAGTTCCTTTTCGTTATTATTGATAAGCTTAACATTTTTGGTTGAGCTTTGAATCGTCGTAGGTTCCTTTTATTGGCGTTGAATTTGATTGTGTTTGCGACAAATATCTTTTTGCGATAAAGTCTCTAAACAGTGAGTATTTATTGAAGGCTTTTATAATTGCCATCATTTTACCTTGTTAGCATTTTTGTGACTGCAAGTGATTAAGATATTGAGTTTGGATTGTTGCTTAAGTATAATGGATTCAAATAAATCATTTTTTTCTTCACTCCTACATGATATTTCTACTATCACAAATCTTTAAGAAAATGCATTTCATTAGCAAAATTTGATAACCAAATTACTTTACCTTTATCGTCAAAGCTGTATTTGCGTTTTCCTTTTTTGTTTCTGATAATACAGTACCACATGCGATTGTAATTGTAGGGTAATGTCTCAGTGAAAATTGAAATATTATTCTCAAATAAAACAAAAAAATATTGCCATCTAATTTCAGTGTGCATTGCGTTATAAAAATATTAAAATAACAGCACGTTAAGCAACATGATAATTATTAATATTCACAAAAAATAGAATTGACTATTCTAATTACCCAACACAAAATTTATGGCTAGCCTAAAATCTTTTGCAACTGGCAACTCACATGACCAACACAAAGAAAAATTGAATTTTAGCTCGGTCTCTTACAAAAAGAGACAAATGGTTTGAAATCAAAATAATCAATTTAATTGATGCGGTAGACTTTTGCAATATTTTTTTATTAAAAACGATTGAAAAATAAAAAACGGTAAACTTTCATTTATCGCTCATTTTTCGTAAGCTAAATTTTAAAACATCGGAGAAAAAGCGTACAATTTTCTCCAATAACCGCCAATCACTTCTTCACATTCCAAGCGTAATTATGGAGTTATAAATAACCAACTCGGAAATTAGAATTGACTTTCAAACAAAGTTTTTTCCATTAACGACTTGAGTTTAATAGCGATTGCATTTTAGTATCAAATTTAATGCGTTAAAGTAATTTATTTACCTCTGTTATTTAAGACAATTTATCACTACATTAGGTTTTTGTTTTTTAATGTTCGCTAACTATATGCTATAGCACAGAGATGGCAGTAATTGTTGGGCTTTCGGGCGACTTGCTGCCGAAATTAATGACTGCACGCCAATATGCGAGATAATAGCTACTAATATATTAATAATTATTAACGACGCAATAAGCGGGTTGTTTATTTTAAATTTCAGTTTGTGAAACCGAATTTTTGTTCTATTTTTAACACTTATTGTATGAAACAAAAACTTAATTGATCTTTTTTTCACCGCCTCAAGTAAATATTAACTTGTTATTACTAGTTTGCGGTAACAGTAAAATAGTATCGAAATCCTGATACTCTAACGTTATTTAGATACAAATATTTAATGAGAAAGATATTAGGTTATGTTTCGTTAAATTAATTAATTTAATTGGAATAATCAATCAAAAAATACAACCCAAAAATTTAAACATAATTTATCTTAAATGCAATTATATCATATTCTTTAACTTAACAAAAAATATATATTTCAATCTCAATTCACCTTCATTTTATATTTCGTGTGGGTGTTTATAAAAAAGGAAGTTTCAACACTTTGTAGCTTTAGTTGAAGAAGTTGCTAAGAAAACAATCTAAATTAAATAAGGATCAAAATTTGTAATATTTTTTTTTTGCAATATCCACTTTTTAATCAGCGCGCATGGTCACCACGTGGTTCCTTGCCAGCCTTCTTGCTTTCTCCTAAGTCATTTCAGCGTGTCGTAATTCCACTGATTACATACTATGGATGGTCATCAGCGGACATTTACGGCGACCATCTTAACTGTAATCACACATATCAATTAAAAAATAAATATACGTTGACAAGCACATACACGTTTGAGTAATATAATTGTCTTATTCTGATGTTTGTATATATATTATTCTCGTTTGAAATTTGGTTCATTCTTCATATTTGTGTATAATGTATGAACTGAAACGCGAAAAATCTGAATTTTTAATTTAAATCAGTTATTATTAAGAGTTTTTTTTTCGCAAATATCAGTTTTTTGAGTATCGTGATTATTTGTTTTATTATTTAAACGTTGAGACACATGAAAAAAGGTGAATATCTTGCTGCTTCTAAATATTTTCGTATTTAAAATGTATCTTTACTGAATGAAACAATGTCTGTCGCTGTTTGTATGAAATATGTTTCACTTTAAAAGAATTATCATATAAGAACCTCTACTACTTTGTAGTTATAATTTATGATATCAATATTTCTAAAAATCATTTAACTCTTCAAAGGAACATAAAATGTATGTGAAAGCTTTGCTGTTTAAAAAACTCTGCTGATGCCATCTTACGGCGAATTCTGAAAGATTATACTCATTTTCCAACCTCGTTTTGATGTACAATAAAAACAACGCACCAAATCTACATGGTGTGCTTTCTCGTTTACAAACAGTCTCATTAATTGGCACATTTATTTTTATTAAATAATAATATTATAGAATTTTATACTACAAATGTGTATAATTTATTTACACTGTTTTCGAAAATGGTGTATTTTTGTATAATAATTCAATATAATATAATATTTTTTTTTATATTTTTTAAGAAACATAACTTCTAAAACATTTATATTTTATCAAAATTTTACCTGATGAAAAAAACTGATATGTGATGTAAAGTAAAAAATAATTAATCTTACAAAACTTTAGCTTCTAGTTTCAGTAATAAAATATTAGTGTATCAAAAATAATAAAAGATTTTTAGTACTTTTTCCACTTAAAATTTTATTTGATCAGGACCGGTTTCGCTCCTCACGAGCATTATCAACTGATAAGGAAAATAAATTAAACAGTGCTATTTATACAAGTTGAATTGAAATAAAAGGTGTAATTAAACAATTAAAAGGATTTATAAATTACATTATAATTACACAAAATTAAAATTAAAATGCTTAACACCTATAACATACAATTAAAAATCATCAATAATAAGTGGCAAATGATATCAATTATAAACACAATTAAAATTTGGGAAATTTTAGACAAAATGAAACTACATTACTAAAGTGAATACATTAATGATGATTTAGTGTTTTTCCCGCTTCCATGTAATTGATGTACTTCAACAAAATCAGCAACAATGAAGATTCTGAAAAAGACATTTTTGAAAACCATATCAATTCTTACAAAAGTTTTTTTTTTTTTTTAAATAATATAAAAACGGAGTTAGCATAGACTAGAATTAGGTTAATGAAACGGATATAACAAAGGAGATGATACAAATACAACCTGTTCGTTTAATAAATTACAGTTAGGTAAGAATTTATGTATATTTATTTCTAAGATCTCTTGTTTATCAAGTTTTAAAGATTTATTGTTAACATGCAGGATTTTAAAGTTTTTTGAGATATCAAATGTATGCTTATTTAGGAACAAATGGTTCCCAAAAGAAGCTAATTCATTCCCTTTACGTGAGCAGGCTAGATGTTCTTTGAATCTGATATTAAAAGCTCGTCCCGTTTGACCAATATAGCTGGCACCACAAGAATCGCAATCAATTAAATAGATACCACTTTGGTTAAGATTATTGAGTTTATCTTTAGAATGAATGGTTGAAGTAATGTATCTGATACATGGGTTTAAAACGATAATTTTTCGCTATCGTTTCACCAGTATCCACTCAATTACTCTCAATCTTTTTTGGTAAGAAGGTTTCATAAATATGAATATTATGATGCAAAAATAGACAGAAATTATGCTAATCATTCGTGGCGTAGTCATTTATGGTGTGTTGAATAATATTGATTGTATTGGTGCACTATAAGGTTCTTCATTTCTTCATTCCATCATAGATCATTCGATTTTGACCAGTCTATATAATATATATATTGTTTGTATTTATTTATTTAAAATTATTAAATAGTTATTTTTATAGTAAAAAATATACATTTTTTCCGTTTTTTAGTGTAAAATTACATAAACACTACAAACCTATCAGTGAGTGATTTATTTTAGTACAGGTATTGAGGTTTTGCAAATTATTGCGTGCATTAAGTAACATGATGTTTTTGGGGACCATCATAAAGAAACTCCATAGCTCAGCATTATAGGTGCATGGAATACTTATTTAAGTATAATATTTTTAATATCTCATTTTTACGTGATGGTGAAAATTTGACTTTATAAAAAGTGTTATTTAAAAATAAATATAAGAAGATTAAGAAGTCCCTGTTTTGCTGCGAACGCTTTGTTTTAATCTCGAAAGCTCGAAAGATAAATTCTAAATACCCTCTGTTAAAACGTAAAATATTTAATAGCCGTCAGCATACATATGACACACATGGAATATTTACATTTAACTGTCGAAACTATATTATGTAAAATATACCACATTCATTATTTGACAGGTGTTCCATTTTTGAATCTTGAATACAAACAATCGAAGTCAGTAGGAATCGCAAATATCGTTCCATTTTCAATTTTTTATTTTATATACACTATTTTTATCGCCTTGATATTTATGACGTTAGCTCAGTTGATAGAGAGCTCGACTGGTAATCCAGAGTTCTGTGTTCGATCCACGGTCGCGGCGTTTTTTTGTATGAAATTTTTTCAGCGATTTGATTTGTTTCGTCAAATAATAAACAGTGTATTGGGAAAATATGTCTTTAGTATGAATTTAAAAAAAAAAAAATTAATGGCGACAGCGGGGCAGGATGGGGGGGGGGGAGGAGGACCGTCTTTCTTGACGTCATCGAAAAGGCGAAATCGCGACCATATACAAACGAAAAAAGTATGTATTTAGTATGAATAAAAAAATGGCGACAGCGGGGCTGGGGCGGAGGAGGGGGAGGAGAAATCGCGGACAATCATACAGACGGACGGACATTATCGACTATTAATATATAGATATTGTTAAATTTCCATTACCTACCTTATTAAATTCATTTAATCTTTACATGAAATTTCTTTGTTAACTTTATTGATCGAAATGGGAATTCGATTTAAGGCATGTCAAAACTCAACTAATTTTTGTAAGTTACACATTGAAAGTAAATATTAAAAAAAATAAAAATATATAAAGGTTCATTATTTTTATAAAATAATATATACAATTTAATTAAAGTAATGTATTTTTTCGATTATCAGACATATCAACATGGTTTAATAATAGTGTGTTGTTTGAAGTCAATGCTAGTCTTCTTATTTTTTCAATAATATCAATGAAATTAAAACCGTTGATAGTTTAAAAATATTTAAAGTAATTACCACCTAAGTGAAAAATAGTATTATATTTTAAGATACTTAAGAGAAAAATAAAATTTCAAGAATTTTTATGAATTTATCAAATACAAAACGGTTAATATTACTATTTACACAAATTAATACTGAGTAATAAATTTAGGTTAATGTTTCCAAAATACTGTTTGATTTAACTACACACTACAAAATTATGAACTTTTTAAGCCGTAAACTGCTGTAATGAATTGCTCTACTTTAGTGTTATTGAATATTAATAACACAGTTATTTGTTTGCGGAGCACTGTATTTGTAAAACAAATTACAGGCCCATTAACACGGCACAGTGTTGCAAATATTTGACTGTAATATCCATACCAGTTCGCTTTAAAAAAATATTTTAATTAGACTGAGATTAAAATATTATGTACTTATTCAAAAAAGTATTCTGAAAGATTTTTTTTTGTTGTAAATATAATATTACAGATGTTAGAAATTGGGTTTATGGGACCACTATGTAACAAAATATTGTTCTAATTTTATTCGAATTTTGTATTTTTAAAAAATGATTAATTGATAAAAGTAAAGTAACATTTGATAGAATGTTCGACGTAGTATCAAACCTTATATACCCTTTTAGAGCCTAGATTGTTTTTCAAGAGACAAAGTCTAAAACTTCAGTAGCACATTTTTGTTATTGCATATCGAATAAACCATAAGTTACATCAAATAATAAATAATATGTCGTTTTGAAAGCTGTATTATTTTATTGTATTTATGACAAAATTTTTGTTCTTTCAAAGCGTTCAAAAGATCGTAGTTCAATCATTTTAAATTCAAAAGAAAGTTTTGTAGTAAAATTTCAATTGCATTTCCCTTTTATGCGTTTTGTGCACAAGTCGTTTGATAGCCAATAAAAGCTTTAAACTAGGTGAGCGTTGTTATTAAAAGCTCGCAATACCTTTCAATCGGCTGAACTTTCAAAGCATCAAGTGGGTCAAACTTTGCAAGTTTCTTTTCCATCGGATGAAGTGCTGTGCCGTTATGATTTTCTAAAGATAGAAGAGGTGCTTGGTATTGATTAAAAATTAACCTTCGATATTAGCTGCTTATTTGCTTTTTATTTCTTTTAAAACAACCTTTCAATATCCTTTTGAGAATACTTAATTTTGTTTTTTACTTATTTAAGACGCAGCTTTATGGATAAATTTTATTTTGTAATATTGCTTTATAATCATACTTATAAACAAGATGTGTTATTTTATTCACTATTAGTTTATACAGACATTTATTGTTCTCTTATCCAGTTGCTTGCAACCTTTAGCAACCTACAGCACACTACAAGTTTAAATATTTATAAAAATGCACATAAAGAAATAACAATGATTTACGACTTCGACTAAAAGTGATTAATGGAATTTCATTATTAAATTTGAATCGTTAAAATTTCATACTCTTTCACATGATTTGTCACTAATGTCATGGGTTTCACCTTTCGGCAAGATGACTTTGATGCACGGATGAATTTGAATCGATGCCAGGTAAATACTTGTATCGTGTATATGTAAGTAAAATATTAATGTGGATGAAATTTACTAATGGTTTTATCTTTATGATGTTCAATTAGCTGGGGAAAAAAATCACATAAACAAATACAATCTCCGTAGGTTATAACAGTGCTCCGCAACCTTTTCTCTACCACGGCACACCCAAATTTTCTCCAGATTTCCGCAGCCCATTTCAAATATGCACATATGTATATAAACATATATACATAAGGGTATATGTAAAAATAACATTAGACATCGTTATCAATTGTGTAATATATATATTGCCACCTCAGTACTACAAATAGGCAAGCCTGATTTGATCATTGTTTCAACAAATTATTTGATATTTTCTTTACTGAAGTAATGCGCTACGGCACACTTAGCTTCGCCCCACGGCACACTAGTGTGTCGCGGCACAGCGGTTGCGGAGCTCTGGGTTATAACATGGGAATGCCTATTAATTTAAATATGTTATCCGTTTATTAAGATAGCTATCGTTAAAAGGTTATTTTTTTTCTATTTTAAATAAGCGCCACTGCACACTGGTTGTGGAGTACTGTTCGAATCCAATGAATTCAAATATGGAAACAGATATTTTTTACTTGTTTTTTTTCTCTATAATAACTATAAAAAAATTACTACTTGGTATTGAAATAAATTACATAATTTATTTTTTGTAAGTTGCTGAAAAATGTTTAAATCTAAACATGTCTTAAGAAAATTTATATGATATTTATTTTTTTAGCGTTCTATTTTCACTATACCAAAAATCAATCATCTAATAGTTCAAACACAAACTAACGATTTTTTTAACTGCTAAGTCTTTATTATCATATTTAGTTTAAAATATAACTTTTGATGATAAAGTTCTGTTTTAATTAAATGAAAAATAGCAATACATCGTTTGTATTCAACTTCTTAAATTATCAAGAAGAACGTGACTAATTAAGTATTTAAAAATAGTTATGATCCGTTATACTGTGTTTATTAAAGAAAATTGTAAAATTTTAAATCTTAATAATATTATGCGTGAAAAAACAACAATATTTTTAATCTGCTGAATAAAAGAGTTTTCAGAACATTTTAAATAAATTTCTGGGCTTATTTAATTTCTAAGAACAAAAAGTCTCCCTTTTCGAATACGTTTCGTTTCATAAAAAAAATATTCACGTGTTATTCAAACAAAAATCAAAATTGTGTTGTATAATATTAAACAATCATGTACAATATAACATTAAATTATAAGGTCATAGCGGAAAAAAGGTTTTCCTTTTTCTTCGAAGTAAAAGCAGGCCAATAATATTTTTAATGGTTGACTATGCAATACTTAAAAAACACTCTTTTGTACTAATTAAGTAACAGATCAAAACTGCTTCGTTTGTTCATCACGACAATTTTCAACTGATAAAAATAAAGATAAGTAAATGGCTATTTATACTACCTATCGCCTGCTGTGGCCCAGTTGGTTAGAGCTTGCTCTACCGATCACACAGGTTTGAGTTCGATTCCCGGTCAGATCACATTGAAGTGAATTTGAGAATTATTCAATTCAAAGTTGTGATCAAAGACCGAGTGTTTGTGATTTCAATTCACATTATTCCCTCTCCTTCCATTCTTCGGATCTTTTTATAACTGTGTGTAGCAATAGCGACTAGTCAACCACTAGTCCTGTTTTAGCCTTATCATTTTTTTCCTACTACTCACTTTGTAAAAAGTAAGGTTGAGCGACTGAGCCACAAACAGTTATCGTTGAAAAACTTCTGTTAAGATACCTCCGTTAGGAGGACATATGCTCCACGTTGGGAGTGAATGTAGAAAAAAATATACTAAACACAGTTAAACTATTAAAATACATTTTAATTATATTCATGTTTGTTCCAACTATTTATTATTTGTATCTTAACCGGTATTTTTTATATTTTTATTCCGAGACTATACAAATTCGCCACGATAGTAAAAAAGAAAATTTATTAAAGTTCTAACCATTATATTTCAAATATGTAACAAATATAAAAGAAAATATCGCTTAATCTTTCAAAATAACACAAACATAATCATAAACAAGACTGATGTATACAAACTAGCCAACAATACAAGCGTTTATGTTACTATTCGTCCTAGCAGAATTCCTAGTACATATCTCTATAATGGGCCAGTATGAAAATGCTGGGTATTAACGCAAGTATTCCGACCGTAATATCCAGTTACATCAGTATATTTATGAATCCCAACGTTAAAATTAATCATCGCGAACTGACGTCAGCCATGTTCGCAACCGGAAGTGTTGTGTAAAGTACAGCCTTAAAAGCTCTACGCGTTGCTGGAATAATAAGCTGGCTTTTTACTGTGAACCACTACCGAGAAACTTCTATTATCTTGAATATAGAGATATACTTTGGATTACGTGAACTGATAAGTCTTTATTTGTTAAATAGCAGGTATGTTTTTGTGCTATTGATTACTATTATACAAAATAAACAAAGGATTTTTTCATCGGTTGTAACCGACAAGTTTATACATAATTTTATCGGTTAACGTATTATCAGCTTATCCGTTATAGGAAACTTTGTATATCAATTATTTCGTACAATAACTACTCAAACTGGACAAAAAATATTTTTAACATTAATATATACTTAAATATATTTAAAAAATAATTATTCAAATGTCTAATGTCAAGAGTGAAAAATATTTATCAGGTTGGTAAAAAGCATAAAATTAAATAATTTGTTTAAATTTATAGCACGTATGTACAATCTCGATGTCAAAATATTATATATTAAAATTATAGTATGTATGAAATATTCTTTGCCCGGAGTATTCTATGCACGTATTTTTTCTGTAGTCTGGAGTCATGCTCGGAAGAATCAGTGTATGAAGCTTTGTGTTCAAAGAACTCGTGTTTGAAGGAATCTAGTACGTAAGAATCACAAATCCAAAATCAATGTGAAAATTTTTCCATTGCGTAATTATATCCGTGGAATCACGGCTAAATGGTCGGTAAACCAAAAGCATTACCCACTTGGCTACCGTTGTAAACGTATTCCATCAACAATTAGACATATATCTTAATATAATCTTTTGAAAGAAGAAAATATATATAAATATATTGAAACCTCCAAAATCATCCAAAAAAATTGTTTGTGAAAATTAAAAAAAAAAGAATTAACTTAAATGACGACTTCCAGTTCAATTCATAAAGCACTGATATTCTAAAAACCACAATTTCTCAGCTTATGCGTATTGACTCGACATTCTTAGATAATGTTTTGTTCTAAATTAGATTTATTTTTCAATCTATGTCCGCTGCTAATGAGTAGCATGTGGCTTCCTAATGGACGTATCTAAACAAAACTCTTTTCTACGTCAGTCAACCTCTCTTTTTCAAAAGTAAAAGAATAAGACTAGCACAGGACTAGTGGTTAACTAATCGCTCTCGCTACCGCCCAGTTATTGAAGGATCCGAAGAGTGGGAGGGAACACCCATGACGTTGGACAGAAATCGAAAAAAAGCTGTTCAATGCTAACCGCTGCGCCATAGGACTCGATAAGATCCGATAATCAGATAATACCTGTGTCTAATTGACGTTTTGTTAAAAACTATTTTTTAAATTCTTTAAAAAAAATATTCAAAATTAATTCAATAACGAAACAATAACAGCTTATTTAACATTTGATAAATCACCTTTCACTAAGTATTTAGTTGGAATTGCGTGACAAAGGACGGATAAATGCAAAGTTTTAACTGGATTATCAAAAACAAAACTTTGGTTTTGTAATCTTAGTATTATTTTATATACTAAACTAATTCGCTTTAATGCCGCTGTATTAAAATCGTAAATGTTGATAGGGATTATCATTGCGATAAGGAATACTATAATAAAGTTTCAACATATTTTTACGATTGTTGTTGAAAAGTTTTAATTTTGACAATTGGTGTAATTTATGATGCTTCCATTAATAACTTAATATCTCATATACCACCATCATTATCAGCCACAAGCAACGATAAATTATAAAATAAAGAATTGATACAGGTTGGCCTTATTTATTTTCGATTTAAAATTAATATCAAACGAATTGTTTGATAAATCATATCGTCAGTTATGCTTGAAAAGGTTCAGTTTAAGATTGTGTATTTTGAGCTATAAATGCAGATCGATAGATTTAAACATGACCTATAGTCTAAAAAAACCAAGCTTAAACATTTATTTGTTTTGGTATTTAAAGAAGTAATACGAACTAAGTAAATTTAGTTGGTTGTTATTAGTAGCAAAAAACTTTAAATAACTAAACGCTTGTGAGCTGTAAAGATTTCTTATATCTACAGCTACTCAAAGGTAACGGCTTAATATTTTTGAGCTGTAAGCATCTGTCGTTAATTAAGTTGTTAAGTCATTCAACGTGTTTTCTACGGCAAGGCATTTTAGTTCACTGAATGATATTAAAAAAGTCATCTCAAAACAAAGTTATCGACGATGTGAGGCATTTAAAAACAAACACAGACAATTTCAAGAGATTTAATAAAAAATACTAAGAATGATGATATTTTTTTTTCCATGTCCGCTCCCAATATGGAGCATATGGACTCTTAATGGAGTTTATCTCAACAGAAATGTTTCTACGAGAACTGCTTGTTACTCAGTTGCTCAACCTCTCTTTTTCCAAAGAGAGTAGGAATAGAAGGAAAGGGCAAGGACAGGACTAGTGGTTAGCTAATCGCTCTCTATACGCCCCGTTCATAGGATAGGATGGGTAGGAGGGGGGAATTCAAGACATCACATACATCCATGCCTTTGAACAGAAATTCATAAATCGATTGAAAAATCAATTTATAAAACTGCCCGTACCGGGATTCGAACCCGTGACCTCCGTAGCGGTAGCCAACGATGTTGACCACTCGACCACACAGGCGGCATAGTTTGATATAGTTTGTGATATTTGAATCGAATGATTTGGTATTTATTATAGTGGTAAATGTTAGAAAAATATTTTTTAAGCCACGGCAATAAGATAGTTATGCAGAAAACTCTTCACTTGTCAAACCGTTATAATTTATAAAAAATGTACTAGTATACAACATGCTGCATTTTTTTTATACGTCTCATATTATATTAAGATTTTGAAACGCAATATATTTTCATCTGCTTCTGTCCAAGACGAGGTAAACAAGGCTAGTAAAGTTTTTACTCGTAATTCACAAACAGCAACCCACGCTGTAATCAATAGCAATTTACCGCCACATCAATTTTATAAAATTCTAAAAATATGCATATCCTAGCTTAAGAGAAAAAAATATTATTTTTTGTTCATATTGCATTACTTCTCAAAAGTAAAATATGCAAGTGACTATTTATTGGCTATTAGTTGTTTTTTATGGATAAATTGATGCCGTAGTAAATTGGTAGTGTTATTTAGCTTACGGTGAAATGCTGGAGTTGAATTATGGGCGGTAAATTTTCTAGACGCCGTTTTAAGCAACATATATTTTCGTATTCCAAAGAATAGAACATCCCATTTTATAAGTAATAATTAACTATTTGTATTGTTTTTTGCATTAATAAGTATTAATATTAAGTATGAAGCTGGAATATTCGTAGAATATTTTTAAATCATGTAGTATTTTCAATCAATAACCTGGAAAAAACGTTTTATATTTCAACCATATTTACAATAATAATAACTTTTCGCCAAGAAAACTTTACTGAACTCGTGTCGTGTTTATGGCCTTTTACGTATGGATTGAAGAAAAACTTTCTTGGGAATTGCCTTTTCCCAAAAGTCGAGAAAAAGATAAGAAACTAATATCGCACGTTACAATTTTCCTCGACCTATTTATAAAAGCTCATCGCATGAAACTATTAACCGTAGAGATTAAATTAACACGTGGTGTGGTAGAATTTCTAAGCGTATATGGAAAAACAGAACTTACAATCAATTTTCATTTGAGACTCCAGCCTTTTTCATTAAAGATTAATTCAAGATACTGCCGATAATGAAAACGATAAGCATTTTTCGGAATTTTTGAAAAAGGCAAAAAATAACTGTTTCTTATTATCGAGGTCGACTTTAATTGAAATTATCGGCAAGCCTTCAGACAACAATCTATTTAAACTTTCATTTACTTTTATATCATCTTCTGAACTAAACTTTTCTATTATTCTTTATAAACGTTCAATTTTAAATATTATGATTTATTTGAAGCAAGTGTGTGACGAAATGTGATAAGTTTTTTTTATAATAAGCCCAAACATCATTTAATATTTTAGCTGAGTATTTATGCCAAATTAATTTTTCACGTGTTGATGAAAATCAAAAAAAAATCTAGCATATGCTTAAAGTTTAACATCAAAAGGATAAACATATGATAGGATTTCATTTTCTTGCCATGATTTTGATATTTTTGAAGCATTAATATTTCTAAACAAAACTTACACGTTTAAATATGCTGTGCAACTAAGGAAAAGAGCAATTAAATTAATTATTCATGGAAAAAAAATTAACCGTGACGTAAAAAAATACTGAATAAAATTTTACTTGGACTACTTTTTATTGTCTTACTTTATTATATGTTTAGGTTACTTTATAGAAAAAAGTTTAAAATGAATCAACCAAAAACATTTAACAAACACAGTAGAAAGCTGACTGCATGATATTCTAAATCTTATTTTAAGCGATGTTTACAAAATAAGCCGAAGCAATACTTTAAATTTTATTTAAAAAATATATGTTATCACTACATACGATAATAGTACCTATTAAAAATAATAAAAAAATTTTTAGTACTTTTTCCACATAAAATGTATTTGATCAGGACCGGTTTCGCTCATCGCGAGCATTATCAACTGAATTTTATAATGCCATTCCACCAAGT
This sequence comes from Himalopsyche anomala, assembly GCA_031772345.1. NCBI lineage: Eukaryota > Metazoa > Arthropoda > Insecta > Trichoptera > Rhyacophilidae > Himalopsyche > Himalopsyche anomala. Next base: position 21,710,687 of record CM062833.1, on the reverse strand, counting down.
ATTGACAGTGAACACCTTAAAAGTGAATAGTACCTATGTTAAGTCTGATAAGAAATCTTCTGTTATTTCATAAAGAATATATTTCCTGCGCACCTTTTTAGTAAATTTGTTTACAACCATTAACCGATTGTTTACCACCTGATTAATTAAAAAAAAATATGAATCGTTTTATAATATTTCATTTGAAAAAATAGTTTATTTTATTGAACTGACATTGCGAAGCTTAAAATGTATTTTTATTATATAATAAGAAATTAGGCTATTACTTGCAAACCCATCTCATTCCCAAAATGGCTAAAAAATAAAACTTTTTTTTATTTCTGTAAAAAGATATACATTTTAAAAGTATTTTTAGTTTTAAATAACTTTAGACTAATATTTTGTATTTTATCAGGCCAATTTGGAGACTGCTTTCTAAAAATACATTTGTATTCACTAAATTACATTCATCGTTCATGTTTCACCAATTTTGGAATGAGGCGGGCTTGCAAGTAATAGCCTCAAATATTTATTTAAAAAAGGTTACAAAATTTCTATCGATAAACTGTTTCATTGTAATATATTATACTACTCTCTGCATTTGGAGTAAACATTCTTATAGTTCTTTCATTTGTTTCTTTTACAAACAGTTAAGTATGAAATAGAAATAAGCTAGGCCATCATAATTTATTCTTTGCATAGAGTTTAATTATTACTTCAGCTTTTACTATCGCAGAAAGTGAGTATAATTTCACAACTGAGTAGAGTGCGAAATTTTCAAAGCGTGCAAATAATTGGCTCAAGGCGTTGCATGTCTAACAACTGGTTTAAAGTAAAACCTCAAAATTGATATGTTTACAATGGCACTTGCTTCGAAACGATTTTTTAATACACACAATTGAATACTTTTTCTCAATTGAAACATTTGATAAAATCTTATTTACCTAATTGCAAAGACATTATCAAAATACAAAATGTATGTACGTATTGTATTTATTTTAGATAATACACTTTAAAAAAAAGCACACGTTAAAATATTTATTCAGGATCACACATAAAATTCTTTGTAAGCAAGATGATAAAAATTGGTGTTAAAATTGAAGAAAAGCTGTGATATTCACATCTCTCCTACTAGTCTAAACCTCAATACAGAAGAAGATAGAGTGGTAAACTACATATATATTAGTTCTTTTCTACGCCTTTTTTATGAGCTTATCCAGATAAAAATTAGGTGACTGACTTGTGTTAAGATATTCCAATGAGATTTATCATGATATTTATTTTTTTAAACAAAAAAAAACTCAATCATTTCTTAGGGATACAACTCTATACATTTATTTACAAAATGAGAATAGAAGTAACCACTATGCAAAGATAAAAACAAAATCAAACTTTAAATTGGCGTGGGATAAGTATCGTTAAATCTAAGCAATATCAATTACCCTCAATTCACCTGTGCGACCCACATAGAGGCTTTACGATTAAAATTCAACCCTGAAACATTTTGAAGACAATTTAACCTCTATACTTAGACTTATACTGAACAGGATATGACTCTGTGGAAGATCTTAGAAAGCTGATGAGTTACTTGCGCCCGGAGCTAGACAGAACTAATTCCAAAGTAATCCATTTAACTAACTAGCCAAACCGCATTAACTTAATACGAAATTTACTCGGTCATAGCGGCACGTCATCGAATAGGTAGCTTTAAGTTTAATATTTTGGGAGAAGGGTAAAAACATGGCGTTGAGCGATATTTTAGACCGATTTAACTATTTTAATAAACATATTGTGTTTTCATATTAGTGGGTACAAATAAAAATATGATCTGCACACATCAAGTAAATGTTTAAGTGTGATAAAAAAAAATTGTCAACATGCGCCATACACTGAAAGATTAATTTAAATAGAATAAATCATATTGATTTTCGGATTTCTTAAAACGTAGCTGTTTCAGTAAAGTTGATTACGGGGACATAAATGACACCTTTACAACAAAAAATGTGAAAATAAAAGCAACTAGGAGAAAGGTAACCGGCAGGCTTTGCTGTCTCTTCATTGAGTTTTGAGCTGTTTTTCTGTATGTCAATGTAATCACTTGGTGGAAAGGCAACTTATTAAAAAATAAAAAATGATTCTATTCTAATTTCACATTTACTTATTTGTCATATATCCAGACCGATTTCAATCGTTTTAAAATCGTGATGGAAGAAGTAAAAATGTGAAGTTATTAAAAAAAAGATTTTATTTTTATGGATATTTATTTGGATTAAATTTAAGCTGCATGAAGTACTTCTAATCACATTTGAGAGTCGATTAGTTGAAACAACAGTTAATTAAGTTACAATGCAAATTATTAAGTACCATGACATTATCAGTGCTATTATTGCGTGATACCAGTGGTAAGTTTTCAACTATATTCAGGGAATAATTATTTTGGTTTTAAATTCTGCATTGTTATCTTTTGCCATCTAATAACTGGAAACCAATTCAATCGACGTATGAGTTAATCAAATACTCACAAACATATTTTATCAGGAGTTGTGTGAAATATATTTTTTACAAAATTCACAAATTAAATGGGGTTTTGTTTGACAATTAACATTTTTCTCTGTTTGATATTTATTTACAAGAGGACTTTTACAATAGAATTGGTGAATTCAATCAGCTACAAGTTGTGGAGCTGAAAATTTGTTTAGGTCTTACCACTGAAAATAATGATTTGACGAGAAAAAAATACAATTTATCTTTACAACACAAGTAGAGCGCTAATTTATACTTGCGATTTTCTTTTGAATTGGCGTTATGAATTGTTCATAATAATTAACAATATAAAGCATATACAATGCACTTTAAAAAGCTAAATAACCGATGAGAATTCGTAGTCTTACCTTAAAAACCATACATACCAAACATCAGTTCATTCAAATAAATTATGTGTTATTCATAGCATTTCGTAAAATTTATATAAATTTTATTTTAATGTCACCAATAAAACAAATTAAATTACTTTTATTCAGAAAACTTTCTTCATCCAATACATTAAAAAATCTGTTGATTTCATTCCCATTAAGTGGCTATATGCTCCACACTGTGAACTGACATGGTCAATAAATAAAAGTATTAGTTAATAAATTAATAATAAGGTGATAAAATTTGAAATAAATAATTGTGCCCTTGTCACCCTTAGCCCCCAAATTGTACATCGAAAATGATTTTCCACAACATTACTGCAGTATCTATTAAAAACATTTTTTTTGTACCTATCTATCTGTGTGTAGTGTAGTCCAATTATTCTAATTATTGTGCCATTAACTATCATTCCACGTCCAACAAACATATCATGCAAAAATGTAAATTTCAGTGCAGAGCGGTGCTTAAGTGCAAAGTAAAAAATTTCATACTCTGGCTGTTTTTGAATTATTTATAGAGTTGAAAACTAAAATCAAACACACTTGGAAGTATCTTGAGAGAAGGATTTGTATGCACACTGCTAAAATACTTTCATACAAAAGTCCCAACCAAGCATTTCAAATACCTATAAGAAGAAAAGAACATCTTAAACTTTTCTAATGGCAGATGATAATTTTTGAACGATTTCACACAATTATTTTAAAGCATTAATAAATATTTGAATAAATTAGCCACTGTATCAATTAAATGTATTTAGGAAAGCTTTTTTTATTATTAAAAAATGTTTTTGACACATTGATTGCGTTTTCGTTGAAAATAATTTAATTATTAACGTTCACTTTGTTTTTTTTACAATCTGATACGTTTTCAAATGAAAATAAAGTTGAGTGATACAAATTCATTAATTTTTTTTTTCAACAAATATTTATGGTAGCGTGGTCGAGTGGTCAACGTCGTTGGTTTCGGTCACGGGTACAAATTCTAGTATGGACAATTTTAATAAATTGGTTTTCAATCGATTTATAAATTTCTGTTTGAAGGAATGAATGCATGTGATGTCTTAAAATTTTCACTCACCTAGCTTGCCCTTAAAAACGAACGAAGCAAGAAAGATTAGCCAACCACTTGTATTTTCTTAGATTTATTTTAATATCGCTACTCGTTTTGAAAAAAAGGCTGAGCAACTGAGTAACAAGCAGTTCTCGTAGTTCTGTAAATATAAACTCTACTGGGAGTCCATATGCTCATCATTGAAAAAAACTATGACATTTTAGGCATGTAGTGGCTAGCGTGGCTGGATAATTAATGCTTTGAACTTTTGTACTGCAAATTACAATATAAATTTTGTATTGTCAACTGGATTTAGGCATATCGTTATTTCATCAAAAAAAATTTAACTGAAAAATTTTGGCGGAATAGCATTATAAAAATAACGAACATTTTTTTCTTCTAATTTCATGCATTTCATACCGGATTTACTATAACCATTATCATTTGATTTTCCTTCCGCTTAACCTGCTAGTTAAAAAAATGTGTTTCACTTTTATACTTTTTATTTGATCACTTTGATGGTCACTGACTTTAATAGGGAAATAAGCAATAAAACAAAATAAGCACTCTTTGATACTGACTCTTAATTTATTTATTTATAAGAATCATTACTTATTTCAGTTATCACAACTGATTATTATTAATTCATTTTGACTGATGGAAAATCAGAGTATTTTTATTTATAATTTAATTATTTGAATAGCAAGACCTACTGGTATGAATTAAGCTACATTGATTTAACGCTGTAGGATTATTAAAGTTTGTGACTATTGTTCTAAACTACTGAAAACATATTTTTCCTTCATAAAAAAAGGTGACTACATAACATAGAACTTAAAAATTCACATACTTCAATTTATACTTTTTATGTACATACATATATATTTTTATTTGAATGTTGAAATTCACTGCTGTGAACAAACTCGAATGATTCAAGTGATCTTTCCACTTAGCGTTCATTTGCTTTCATCTTCTTACCTCGTCTGTTTACTTTGTATAACTTATTCAGCAAGAGCACTCCTAGAACCTCTCGCAGGAATCAATACGTTTGCTTTATTGCCATTCTACAAAATATACAACTCTAACTAAATATTTCAGATATTTTTCAACAATATTTTGAAGATTTATATTTATAAATCTTTATCGGTATCAAGCCACTTAAAACTTCCATAAAGAATCCTTCTGTCACCATTGGATTTTTCTGTGTATAACATACAAGAACAATGAGAAAGCCTTAATTAATACTGTGACAAATAATAGGCAATCAGTCATTCAATGAGTAAATTTATATTTTTTTTGCGGAAGAAATCTACTTGCATACTACAAACAGCTGATTTTGTACAATTTAAATGACGTCGCTCAGTGTGTCTTAGTTGCTGAACTTGCTCTGCCAATCAGGTGGGTGTAGGATTGATTTTCGGTAAAGTCAAGGTAAAATTTAGACGTTTTTTAATTAAAACTGAGACCTCAGATGTGGGTTTAACTTTTCCGGTTCTAAGCACAAGAAATGCGACCCCAATACCCACATTTTCTTAAATATCTATTTTAATATGGGTGATACAATGTTTATAATTAAGGTATTCTTATATCATAGTTTTTTGGACCTTTTGTAGTTTATATAAATACGATAAGATAAGAGATAAGCGCCCGCTTATCAGCGATCGTTTGTAAGATAATAGGCTGAACGCCGCTCAGCAAAGCAGGCCACATGCGGGCCAGTAGCACATTGATACTTGCAGTGAAACGACGTATATTTTACGCGCAACTTAAAATATGATTATTTATTAAAAAACCAAGGATTTTTATAAAAAAATGTATGCGGAATGATGCAGAGAGATATTTTAAAGCCCGTAGACTATTTATTTTTTTGAAATTCATAAGAATAAGGCCAATAATGAGGAAACCACTGGGGTCAAAAATGACCCCCATCGCCAGAGACGTATTTTTCTAGTCTCCGAGCCGCGAGAGTTAACACTATCTTCCTCGTGATGATCTCGAGTGACTTACAACAAAATATTCTTATCTAGTTTATCTTATATGATCTTTCAACTTTAAAATATTTGACGTATTGGCATTAGCTGTATTGTTAATATTTTTTAATTAAAATTTAAGTTTTGTTTACTGAAGTAAATAATATAACCAATAATGCAGTAGTATTTTCTTTCAATGCTCCGTATGTGTTTATTTTCATAGTTGTATTAAAATCCATGTCCACTCCCAATGTACAGCATAAAAATTCCAAATGGTAAGTATCTCGAGTTTTTTTTCTTAATCAACTGTTTGTTTATTGTATGTTCAACCTATCTTTTTCGACGAGAGTAGGGATAGAAAGATAGAGCTAGGACAAGAGTAGCGGAAAACTCATCACTTTCGCTATGCTTTTTTATTTAAGGATTGAAAGAGTGGGAAGGAATTTTAAGACTTTACATATACCATGTCTTTAAACATACGTCGATAAACGAATGAAAACAATGATTTTTGGACTAAGATGACATTGACCACTGCACCTTGAACATTTCAATGTATTTATCAAGTTTTTAAGTATATAAAAAAAAATATTACATCTAAGAAAAGAGCATTAAATATTTTTAATTAAAAAATTAATGCTTGATAAACACGATAAGAATTTTAGTAACTCACACAAGAACAATTAAAAGCAAAAATACATTAGACAAGCCCATATCTAAGATCTTAACTCTTTGAGTGGTGAGTTAATTTTTAATAAATTAGGTTTTTTCTTATATTTTGATTATTTGTAGTATTGCCGCACACAAAAATATAAAAATCTTTTTTTTTGGATACGAACCAATCTGGAAAAAATATTAGTTATTATTTCAAAAAGTAAATCTTTTTTTTAAATTATAAAACTCATAGTTGTAATGTTGTTGTAATGTAAAGTAAACTAGTTCATTATTACTTTTAAATATTTTTCTAGAAGCTATTACTTCGCTTTTGCGTCAAGATCTTTTTTGTTCTCATCTGTTTACATGTGCCGCTCTACAGATGTCGATTTCAGAAAGGAATCGTTCCCAAATATAATTTTACGCTGAACATTATATAGCTACCGATTTTTTTCCAAATGTTACTCTTTTTAAAAAAACATTTTCTACATTTGCTATACAAAATAAAAATTATATGATGGCTAAAAGTCACTGATAAATGTGTTTTGTATCCATATCTTAAGAAATAACAAAAAATCAATAAAAAATATGAGAATGGCAAAAGATAATAGATGACAAGCTACTCCAACGTACAGGTACGTTGATACTCATCAAAGGGTTAAGTGTTAATAAAAAAACCTAAATTTAGTATTAACCTAACTAGAGCTTTAATTGATCTAATGGCTAGAGAACAGCTTCTACCAACTAAACCACAAAGAACATCTTATAGTGCAGTGAATCCCAAACTTTTTCATGCAATAGCCTCCTTAATCTGAAAAACACACTCCGCGCCCCCCGAAGAAAACCTGCGTAGCCTAGTTTTGGAAGCACTGTTATAGTAGACCCTGATGATATCGATTAAGAATACATATGTAAAGCAATTTTAACTTTAATTTGTTTAAAAAAACATTTCAGAACTCTTCATATTGAAAATATTACATTTACAGTGCTTATCCAAGGAATTGATCCATAATTCATATAGGTGCTTTGTATCTCAGTATTTGGACCAGCATGTAGTGAATAATAAAATACTAAAAATGTATTACGCGGAAAGTTGGTCATCAATCGTTTTGAATCTCGATAACACGCAAGTTATCTTGTGTTTAACATTTTCGGAGATGTGTATGTTATTGCTTAAAAACAAAATTAATGTTTTGCCGTATTATTTACATCACTAAAGTCCACAGGGTCACCATTTAGCCACGTGCCTTTTCTTATCTTTAGAGATTAACCTGGTAATTTTTTGTTTAAATAACGGATGAATTGAAACGACCCTCTGTTGATTTTATTATGTCAATCTTTGCAAGAGCGCTTAAGCAAAAAGAGCTTCAAAAAATCATTTTTCAAAACCTTTTTTTATATAGAAATATTTATTCTTTATAAAATCTAGATAAATGGATTCATGGTTTTATTATCAAAAATACTTTATGATATTGATTTTACATATACAATATAAAAAAATTGGATTATAAAAAGTAAACTTTAATAAAAAATATAATAAGACGACGCTTTGGTTTTATTAATCATATCGATTGTGGAAAATAAAAAGGACGTAACCCACACATAGAAAATTTTACAGGAGGCACAAAAAACGTGTTTTGATGATTTTAGGCCATATGCAAATTATGAAATATACACAACCTGGAAGTGCACTGAGACTTCTAAACTGATGTTTAATTGACATAATCTAATATTAATTAAAGGAGTTGTCTAGGGAAAACCTTTTTTTCAGTCTTAGTTCTTGGTTTTAATTTTTTAACAAGCTCATCTTTTTCAAACTGAAAAGCTAAATTTAGATATTAATTTGCCATTTGCAGCTTGCTTCATTTTGATAGAACGTGTATCAAGTCGTGTATCAACATTGTAATTATCAAAAAAAAGCTGTTTTGAAAAAACTGTGGGTTACGTCCTTTTTCCTTTCCACAGTCGATATACATTTGTTTACTCGAAAATAAAAGTAGTGAACTCTTTATATATCTCTGTTTATACTCCAATTAGCTAAAATGTACATAAAAATTTCGATTTTAAATGTTGACAGCTTCCAAAACCACAAGCTATCTTTTTTTTGATGCACTTGATAATATAATAATATTTTATTTTAAAATTTGTAAATATAGACTGCGAGTCGTTTTCTAAACTTCTAACAGGTACAACTTTTTTTTGGTTTTTTATGTCGATTTTGACTTTGGTGATAATTTGTTGATGCACCTTCTAAATTCTTTTATAAGCTCTCATTTTCCTTAATACGAAATATAGCCTAAGACTTCCGCAAATTATCCAACAACTGCAAAGATTTTTTTAGAACTATTCTTGCCCTCAATTTTAAAGAAGTCTTTTCGAGCAGGCAGATATCGCAACAAATAAATGTTACGTTCTTTATAACTAATATGTTCTTATTTTGAGGAATATATTTGGAATAGTGATAGAATATGATTTTACTTTGGATCACGGTAAAATATCACGCGAATTTAATTCTATTGCAAAAACACGTGAATTGTATTATACAATACTTCGTGGCTTTTTTAACCATAGCAATATCAATCCATTCTAGAGTTCATTCCTTAGCAGAGGAGAAAAATCTATTTTATATTGACAAAACATTGAAAGGCAGGCAATCTTTTTGGTACAGTTGTGGCAAAAAATCAATTTCAGTACACATGACAATACGCGTCCCAGAGTAGCCCTTGAGAGCTTTTCTTTATTATGACAAATTGTATAGAAACATAGCGAGAACAGCTTTGAGATTGACAATCTGTTTTATTTTCTCTTCTTACTAACGTATGTTGTATGTTATATTTAACACAATATGTATTATATAGGATACACATTCACACGTGGAAATCTTTTATTTTGATAAAGAAATATATATTGATTAAAGTCGTATAGCACTTTTTATTTGCTGAAATTTATAATATTCACCTGCTACCCTATGAAAACTACTTTGAAGCACTTAATTATTATTGACAGTTTTAAAGTAATAAATAATATCAATTAACTACGTAGTACTCTTAAAAGCTTGGTACATGCGTCATTTTAGAAATATTTACAGCTTACAATTTTAAAACATTATTTTTTACTCGTTTAAAAATATTGTGCTAAATATTTTTATTTAAAACCACGATCACTTTCAAAGCAACACAAAATATAATATGTGAGTACATATTATGTACTAGCAAAACATGTAAATGATGCTTTCTTTGGGGTAGGGTCAATAGTTAAAACACCTCCATGCCCATGATGCAATCGTTAATAGTTGAGCAATTAAGTCATTCAATATTTCTCTTAATATTGTCAATAAGTATTTATCATTTTAGGTATTCTAGCATACATACATTTTTTAAATTATCTTTTAGCTGGTAATTTAAGTTTAAATACCGTCAATAAACAGTGAAACTGAGATGGCATCATGGTAAGGAACGTGATTTTTTAGGATGGCATGTTACGGGCTGATGCATAATTGGCTGACGTATCCTTTTGTATAAACACTCTGCTTACAGGATCAAATAGGTGAAGGTTCAAAAGAAAAAAAATATCACGCAATCCACTTTTGTATGTTAATTAATTAGGACAACGTTTAATTTTTGAAAAAAATCGTTGAATAACTTCAATTATAGGATAACACAACCTGCAAAACAAAACCCCTCAAAAATATTAATCTCTATTCTCAACTGTTATATAGAAAGTTTTATTAAAAAATTCAAATAATTAAAAAAATATACAAGAAAAAACCAGAGCTGTGGATCCATGTAAAAAAAGACGACTCCGACTACGACTCCAGCTTTAAAATAATTAACGACTCTGACTCCGACTTCGAGGAGATTTTTCAATAATTTCATTTTATCTTATGTAGATGTATTCCATCAGATCATCTTTAGTCAGCCAAGCATGATATATCAACACTTTGTCTTATTTTGTTTGAATACACATTATTAAATATATTTTTCAAAAAAAAATCGAGCCGTTCATTTTTCACGACTCCGACTCCGGCCAAAATACCGCAACTTCGTGACTCCGATTCCGATTCCACAGCCCTGTAAAAAACACATCTTCATTAAAATCAAGATCAGTTTTACTCATCGCAAACATTTACAACAGATAGAAATGAAAAATCAAGTGTCTAGTTTATTATGTTGAGTTAAATTGTGCACCTTTTCAAAACAATTGAAAATATAATTGAAAAATGATTTAATGATAATAATACGAATTGTAAAAAAATAATATTTACAACTAAAATGTTGTAATACTTGTAAAATGGCATTTCAAAGAATCCTAACGATTATTTGTTATTAAAGAATGAAGTCAATTTATCTTAAACGGATCATCATAAAAAAATATAGAACAAGTAAAAAAATTGGAATGAATATAATGCTTTTCTTTTGACAATTAATAGTTGACACCTGAAAAGTTTTTTAATATGTTTTCAAATCAAAAAAAATAGATTTGACTGAAAAAAAATATATTCACTTGTTGACGTGTCTGAAAACTGCAATATTTTGAAAGCATCATATAAAGATGAGCCCAGACATTTGTCCTCAGCGAATAGTTCAGACTAATGACCTACACAAAAATAGACTCGCTTAAGTACCAAGTACGAAACGTTTTTCGCTAAGCGCAAGAAAATAACGAGAGGCAATAAAACATTTTCATTTGATAACTTGAGAACATCAAATTTAGCAGATTTCAAAATCGTTTTCGTTATTAATTTTAAAGCACTTTGTACAATTTGACATTTTAAATATGTTCGAAAAGCATTGAATTTTCCATAATAACATCTATATAAAATTAAATTGGATCGTCATTAAGCAATACTTATTATAAACCCCAGCTCACTACAATGTCTCATTTACACTGAACTACGATGCTGCCTAGCCTCTTCGGCCAAGTGAGCGTTGAAGCACATGAGTTTTGTTAGTGCAGTTCATTTTTACGTGCGTTTTGTTCAATTGTACTATCTTTCAACCTAAATAGATGTCGTAAAATGATATTATTTTTGTGAATCAAATTATTTTACTGATGATTCAGGTACTGAGAGATGAGCTAGAGACCCCAGAAAAGCGGATCTGGATATACAATTGATAGAAAAATAGCATTTTTATATTTTACAAAAACAAAAAAGATAAATGCTGCATTGACAGTGTTATCAATAAACTTTCCACTCGACACTCATTAAACGACTGTTCAATCACGCCGAAAAAGTGAGTGGGTGCATTGCTACAGGTAGTAGATACATTCCTTCGGGGCAAGATGAAAAAAAAACGGTTTATATTCACTTGCTTGCTCATTTTACTCGTCAGTTCACTTGGTCGAGTACCGTACATAAAACTCAAATAAATTGTTTGTTAACGTGTAATCGGTAGGTCAATTAATAGCCGTGGTAATAAAAATACGTTAGGTTAAGTTAGGTTAGGTTTAATTATTGACAAATAACTAACTTAGAGATTAAAATACAGATGAATTTTATAAAAACCGACAATTTTTTATTGATACCGGCCATTAAAAATATTTCTAAAAAAATATTACAAAAAAAATACCTCCAACACCTTATTACACTTAAACACCCAAAAACCTTGTCTAAAATCAAAATTTTAGTTAGCGTTGCAACACATTTTTCTTTTATCAATTTTATAGTAAGTGAAATAATATTACTTTATGAGAAGAGTGTATGACATTTTTGGTTTGAAAATAACACTTTTATTTGAATTAATCATTTCCGCCGAATGGGAAAAAAATACGCCAAGGCACCAAACATATCTGAAATAATTAAGACAGTTTTATTCGACTAGACGCTTGCTTAAGATAAAATACATAGACTTTTAATCTATATACCATAATAATTAAAATATTTATAAAGTTTGTTTTTAATGAAAATTTATAATTGTTCTGCGCTAGTTCATGTAATAGGTAATTTATCGTGTTTTTAATATGACAATAAATGCAAAAACAATGCATAGAATTCCATTGATAATTTATATTCGCATCCACCCAACCGAAAAATGTACGCTTTACAAAGCACGATTACCATTATATGAAGTTATTCGATAAATTTTAGCTCCGGTGCAATTTCCAGTGAGAGAATTCCCGCCGGGTCATTTACGAAATTTATGTGAACTTGTACACGGTAGAAATGGGAAACCAAACAAAAAAATCTGAATAATTTATCACTATTTAAAGATAAGGAAGAAATAAAAATGTATTTGCTTTGCGATACGCGTTATCTGATTGTCCGATCCTATTCACTAGACACACAGCAGAGTTGTTCCGTAGATGTCGTAGAGCCACTACGGCGTAGAATGTAGCGAAAGCTCTGCCAAAGTAACGGCGCAATGCTGTGCATTTTCACGGTAACCAATTTAAATGGAAATCATTGGTCGTTCGTCTTTCACCGCGTAGTAAACACAGTACAAAAACATCTTCAAAGCAGGCTCGATGTGTTTGTTTAAGAGATTTAAAGACCGTATACTTAAATTAATGGAATATAATTGATTTTATATTGTTCTTTACATTTCAAGAATATAATGGATTTTTCTGTGTGGAATTTTGAGAAAACTCACATATAAAAATATAAAAAAACTTGTTTCTTTCTATACAATACAGAAGAAAATTTTTCCTTGTTTTCAAATAAATGTAAACTATAATTTATAATTGGCAGGATTATTATTACTTGCTCTGTGGTAACTATCTTTTTTCTTGGTCGCAGTGTCCATGGGCTTGAACATAACCGGTGTCGTTTTTTTGTATTGCTATTCTTATTGATCGTCATTTTTTATAACAGTAAAAACTCATTAAAAAAAGAACTTAAATCATGAATAGATATTATTTTTTGCCTTTGTTGAAAACTTCTTTTAACTATAGAAAGATTTTTTTATTTTAGGTACCTACCACATATTCTTGAAAAAAATTACCGTTGTATACAATATACCCTCGGTGATATTCTAGTCACGACGCTATTTCATATGGCGACATAACTAAAGTAATTATTTTATAAGAAAACCATTTTTTATGAATAAAATAATCTTTCCTTTTTAATATTTTTCCATTGTAATTATTAAAATATTATTTTCTGAAGAGAAATAAAGTTCAAGAGTGAAATCTATAATCTAAATTATTAGCAAAAAAATAAATTTAATCATTTTATTTTAGTTATATTATAATTTTCTTTTAAAAAATCAATCCTTAACGTGTTTACAGTGTTTTTGAATGTTTTATTGAAAGAACCAGACGCATACATCTTTGTTAAAGCGGACACGCTCAAATTGAATTAAGATATAAATGTTTTCTATTCTCAAACTCATTTAAGAAATGCCTTTTCACCCACATCCTTTTAAGTAATTTATGTTGTTTTACTAGATTGGAGAAACACAGATTTCTTTACAAACATTTTACTACCCAAATGTTTTTATTTCCGAAAATTATACATAATATAGAAAAAATCTTTGAGATTAAGACTCCTTACAATTTAACAATCGATTAAAACTCACAATATTGTTTTTAGAGGAGTGGTGTCATTTAATGTGACAGATAATATATATTTTAAATAAAATAATTTAAACATGATTCGTGAAATTATACGAACCTTACAAGATAGAATTTTAACGATTCAGTTAACAATATATATTATATCCTTTTATCAGTTGATAATGCTCGTGATCAGCGAAATCGAATCAGATGTTATTTAAAATGTAGAATAAGTGCAGAAAAATGTCAAATATAATACATTCGTATCTAGAATTGAAAGCGAACCCTTAAAAGTAGCTACTATATACTGTTTATTATAAAGCATATAACAATAAATAAGAAGTAAAAAGGTCATTTCAACTAAAAGACTATATTTTTTAGTAAAACTATTATTCATAGCACTATATCAAATACTTAAAAAGTATCAAAATGCGTCTAAAAAAAACTTTTATTAAATATAAAAGATAAGTTGGAATCTTTTTTGAGAGCGGTATCTATTGCATGACCTGTCAAAATTGTCATACTGCTTATGTAGGACAGACAGGTTAAAACTGTAAGAATCACTTAACACGTAAAAAGTCTAAAAAGCAATTTTTCAGATTTAACTAATCATTTGATAAAAAAATGAGTATTTCAAAATACTCAATTTTGTAAATATGTAACAAAGGGTTGAGAATGAAAATCTTTTAATAATATTGATTTGTTCTTAGTACTAGCAATGTTTGCACCTTCTTCCTGTGTCCAGTAGTAAAAAAAATCCAACCCCTTTTTTGTAATTTATAACTTAAGAATATTAATATAATACATTTCAAGTTTATTCGCAAACAATGATATGTTTGATGATGCTTCACGAAAAGTTGGAGCGCGTGTACCAATTTGTAAGACAACAAGTAGAATAAAATAAATATCAAATTTAATTAAACATTAAAAAAGTACGTCTACAAAGTTACCACCGAATCCATATAATAAAGTGAATATGTCTTTGCTGAATTTCTTTCATGTGTTTATTGATATGTTATTAAAGATGACTACTTTTTCATATTTTAAAGACAGTTTTCCGTTGTTTAAAAATACGAAAATCAAATGATTGACGAAATTTTTTGTGGACATGGTGTGTATTATTAAAAAGATATCATGCATTGGTATAATTTAAAAAGCTTCAAAGCTTAATATTTGCCAACATTAATCTTTCTCTATTTGAAGAGTTCGAAAGGCTTTACGTATTGTGAGAACGTAGCGAAACAATAATTCCTCCGCTACAACCTGACTGTCACGTGTATACCTTGTTTTAATCCTGACAGGAAATTTTGAGCTTAGTTGAATTTACCACGCGGAAAAAATTAAAGCTTATTTTATCTCAACAAAAAGCAGAAATGATTCTCCACTGTTTATTTCATAGATCGTTCAAAAAATTTACGAGGAATTAAACACAGCAAAATTTATAAACCTTAGTAATAAATACAATAATTCATCCGAGATCGTAAATTAATACATTGCATCGCATTTCAATTATTGATTCTTTCTTCTAAAACATATAATGCTTAATAATTAAGCACTATATAGTGAAAACGTACAAATTTTTGATGAAGTTTATCAATTGCATTATGAATTATGACTGATTGTATCTTTTTAAAAAAATATATACAAATAAATATTGCAGTTTTGTGATATTTACGATTTAGACTTTCTGCTTTATTTTTTGAAATATTGTTTGCTATTTGGATGAACTTTTTTAACTATGTTCGCTCCCAATATTGCGCATATAGACTTCTTATGGAACTTATCTCAACAGAAGTGTTTCCACGAGAACTGCTTGTTACTCAGTTACTCAAACTTTCTTTTTTCAAAGAGAGTAGGTGTAGAAGAATAGAGCTAGGACAAGAGATGTGTTAATTAAATTGATTTTTTTCACCGGTTTTACGTATAAGATGAGTGGAAGAGAATAAAAGACATAACATACATTCATACCTTCAAACCGAAATCAATTCAAAGAAACAGTCCGTACTGAGATTTGCATGTAGCTGAGCAAATATTTTACCCTGAGATAAAAAAAATTTCACAAGAAATTGTATTTAAAAAACTTATATTCATTTCAGTTAACTTCACTAACCTTAATCTTTTACATTAAATGTATGATTAAGAAGATTACAGATATTTTAAATAAGTATAAATTATTTTATATAAATGTGAATAAAGAGTATGCGATATTCCAAAAACATTTTGTTAGCAGATACTCTCTACAAAGTTTACAACTACGTCGTTGCTTATAAAATATTATTTGTCTGATCTCATTCACCCCTACATGGAATACGTCGTGTCAGAATATTTTAAAACCAGACGTGAAAGTAGCAGTGTTAAACAATAGTACAAACATCTTCATCTACGAGTAAAATGGCTTATTTATGATTCAAAGATTCACGTCAAGTAATATTTCAAATGTATTATTGCAGTAGTTTGTAGCTGGTGGACAAAAGGACACAAGTTTTACGGGGTAATAAAAGTTCATGGGATGCAATTTTGTTGCATTAAAGCAAGCTACACCTTCGCAATAATGCTTTTAAATTACTTCAATATCACTAACCATTTCAGAGAACTTGTAGCAATATTACTTGTAACTTTTATGCTTGCAGACATGAAGCTTATGTAGTTACAGAGCGACTTTTGTAGCAATTACTAAGCTTTCTTCGTTATTTCATGCAAAGTAGTGAGTGTTCTTTATTATATTTTTTTCTGAAACAAATCCGCATCTGTACGAAGATTTTCATCACTGATAAGAATAAATTTATATACAAAAACAAAGTGATATTATTTCGTTTTCTCGATATTAAAATTATTTATGATAATATAAAAAAATATATCGTAAAATACAATATTAATTACTAGTAAATAAAACAACAACAACGCTGATTATACGTACCATTTAGAATATATTTTGTACAATTATTAACGTAGGATTATTTTCAACAATAACGTATTTTTGTATCAGTGATTTAGGAGACAATAACATCTCTGACGCTTCTATGCCTAACGACATACAGTCTATACCAGTTCATACAAAATCGATTTATAAAAGAAAAGCATAGTAAGTAGGTTTGTTTTTTGATTATCACATATAAATTGAATATAATTATAAAAAGTAAAATGTTTGCTTAAAGTTAAAAATAGATGAAATGTATTTTTGCTGTACCAAAAAAAAGTCTCTGGTTAACCAACTTAACCTCAAATAGTATACATATATAAATAAATCTATTATATCTTGCTAAGATGACAAATTCACCTTCATAATATATTTTGAAACAATATAATTTCAAACAAATTACAATTATATGAATGATGCATGATATTTTAAATTTCTAAAATATGCTGCTTCAAATATCAATTTATACAGGATGGCTTTAAAATATGAGCGCACGTGAGTTTTAAATATAACTTCAGAGCGTTCCACGTCAAACCTGCTTCCCATATAAAAGTTTGCGAGGAAGAAATTTATGTGGACAAAAAGCTTCTGTTATCTCTCTTAAATTTGAAAGGTTGAATTAAATTATGCTAATGCCATAAAAAGTGAAGTACGATTTTTACTTTTGTAGTAAAGCTGTCATTAGAATAAATCCTCTAAATTAAAATAAATATGCATACAATCTTAGCTATATGTATGTCATATTTTTTTCTTCTTTTCCTAACAAACCAATTATTACACCAGCTTTTCTATCACAGAAGTTGGTCGCTAATTGTCCCACCAATAACTGGTATGTGTAAACAGCCACTGTTTTACAACCGCATTCTTTAAAAGAATAACGATCAAGAAATGGAATAAATTCGTTTCATTTCTCGATCGTAACGATCATCATATTTTTTTACATACAGAACTGCACGAAACCTATCTTTAAGCGATGTTCTATTGCGCTTAAAAATGCTTAAAATGTAAGATAGAAAGAAAAAAAGAAAGTATGACTAGTTAAGCCGTTGAGTTTAAGTGATATGTATCCGTGTAATGAGAATTCACCGTGGCGAAAGAGTATAATCTACTTCGCGTTGAACCTTAATTAAGATAAATCAATAATATGCCACCGTCAATAGAATGATGCAAATTTTTTGAATGCCTCAAAATAAGCCTTGGGTGTGTCAAGCCAGTGTGACCTTTTGGACACGTATGAAGGCGGACTATTTATAAAAAATCAATGCAAATGAAAATTACTCAATATCTCTTTCTTCCAAAGCATGTAGCATTGTCATGTTTAAATTTGTATCTGTCAGTTGGTTCCGATCTTTATTTTCTACAAATAACAACACATAGAATTTTCTTTCACAGTGTAAAATTATCGGAAAAGTCAACAAAAATAATACAATAGTTTTTGATAATTATTTAATAAAAAAAAAAGATTTTTCTGTATTATAACGTTCTTGCTCCTTTTTATAAGTAAGCATATTCAATTTTATTTATTATTGGAAAAATCAAAAATCATAATGAGGTGTAATATAAATGAAAAATATCATATTTTTTATATCAATATAACTTACTTTTAAGCCATTAGTGGAAGCAGAAAAACCTTTTAATGGTCGCACATGAGAACCATTACACTAAGATCACTGGTTTGAAGAAGACGTGAGCAAGGTTGAAATTCTTCGAAGACATCCACAGGACATCCAACGTCTCTCTAAGATTTTCAACGTTACAGAGCGCTGCTTGGTTTGTTTTTTTGTTTACGTGTTAAAAAAAAATCAAACGTTTTCACAAATCAACAGTTTCAATAAATAATTGTGTTTCCTAATATTTATTTAATGATTTCAGTATCATATGAGAAAAACTGAATTCATAGCACATTTAAATTGTCAAAAGTTTCCGTCTAAAAGTAAGTTTATACATAATACAATATGCCTAAAATAAACAGTTGTAGTCTGATGTCAAATTCAACTGTGAACGTCAATTAATTAGCTAAAATAGTTCACTAACGTTTCACAGCTTAAAGCTTGTTATGGCGACCTCAATAGAGAGATTTTCCTCAGTAGAAATGCCGAACCAAAAATCTATAGTAGAGAACTTTTCAAATCATACCTCTTGAATTACTAAGGTTTATTAGTTTCGTACTAATAAACACAAACTGATTTATATTTAAATGAGTGTTAATAATGAAAAATTATCTGAATAAAATTAGTTTTAATACTTTCGATGGAATCAGCGGTAACTTTGTGAACATTCATTTAAATATAAAATATAAAATAAATAAGATTATTCCACGTATTGTGCTACAAACTGTGACACGTGTTTCGCCTCTTTCAAAGGCATCATCAGATAATCTTACTTTGGCAAATTTATTTATTTAATTAACATTGCACAAGGTTGACAAATTATAAATTTAAAACTTTTACAATGAAGAAAAAAATAGTACAATTTAATATTAAAAGAAATAGAAAAAAAATAGCAAGGAAGTCAACTGAGTAAGCTCCGACGAACTCTACTCTAATACATGAAAAATATTATTCGTCGGAACTCACCCATGTCTACGTGGAATATGTCGACAAATGCTTATTTAAGTACGAATGATTTTAATTGTACTATTATGATTTATTATAAAAATAAAAATAAAACGGAAGGCAAGGAGGGGGTGATAGAAAAATAATCAAACAATAATGATACATCAAATGATATTTACGTAACAATGTTATTAACTAATGTGTTGCATCAATTAGGAAGGGTTAAACTATAGGAAATAATTTTAGCAGTGGTTTATATTCAAATTAGTATTATTTAAGCTAAGTAAAAATTACAATTTGACCTCTTTAGATCAACATAATTTCAACACAAATATATTTTTAAAAGTTTTTGAATAATTTATTGTTTTGATAAAATAATATTTACCTGTTTAAAAAGTTTATTCAAAATTAACGATAATTTAAAAAATCGTGCTTTTGGTAGTGGTTTCCGTCTCCGCGGCTGATGACTAACTGAAGTCTATATACTTTTTAACCAAAATTGTGTGAAATCAACGATATTCAGGTAAAAAAAGGGTGAATAGTGTGATCAATAGACAACGTTGTTTACTGTGACCATATGGTCACGCTCGTCTCTCTAGGGTTTGTCATAAAGCAAATCTCGTTTAATGCAAATAAGTCTTACTATATATAATATGTTAAGTGACATTTGTGTTAACGAGAGAAATTAAATGCAACCAAAACTTCAAAAGACTTTTTTTATTCATAGTAAAACTTGGTAATTTATTTAGCTTAGAAAGTTTTACTTTATGAGAAGATTATTACACAAGTATTAACGTAATCCCTTCATTTGTGGTATACCTGAGTCGAATGAATAATTATGGTGAGCTGTTGGTCGTCTCACCGGTCTGCTTCTTAAAATATTCATCGTAAACTTCTACGGAATCGTTCTTAGCTTATGTTAAAATAATAAACAATAAAGCTACGTTTGAGATTAATTTAACATTCAACATTTAAGATACATTAAATAGTTAAGACTTACAACAGTTGTATTTTAGTGTAATTTTTTGCTAAATTGTCATGAGTTTTTTATTACATCTGATTAATGTTTTGAATTGCTTCCAAAAACTGGGTTTATAGGAACAAATCAGGGCTAATTTTGATTTTCCCTATTCACTTATTCTGGCATTTTTTCAATTTTAAACGATTTTTTTTGACATAATCTCAAAAATAAAAAAATCTTGTCTATTGTATTTTCCACGTATGAGGAGTAAGACATCTAACTCCGGAGCGTTTTTGTGATCCCTAAGTTACGAAATTTACAATATTTAATCCCAAAATCTCGAGATTTTTTTATTATTAAGCATTGTTTGATCTTTTTATATTTTGTATTGCATTACGGCCAACAGCAACGGTGACATTTTTAAAAATTTTCAGCCACAGTTGCATGACGTCAATTAAAAAAGAAGAAATATCACATACAACAATTTCCAATATCTCATTTTTTTAAAAATCTAATATGATTTTGAACTTTTCAAGACTTATACCCAACCTTGCTTCATCGTCAACATAAATCTTTTCCCACTAGTCCATAACATAACAAAAGAACAAAAGAAGCCAGCAAAACAATGTTTATTTAAAATTCAATATTTGTTTATTATTAGCTGCAATTTGTTATATTTATTTGAAAGCGTTTTTAATAATAATTTAAATTATCTTTTAACGATGAAAACTGTCACCAATTTAATAAAAGAAGTTTCACTGGGATAGTGCGCTGAAATATGTTATACATCCTAAAAATAATGTTATTTCAATAAAATTTTGTAAAAAAATCTTAATAGGACAGGCTGCTCGCCAGTGCAAAATTTATTTCTAATGGGCTTAACCAGTGATGTAGTGGTAAATTAATAGGTACCAGGTCGGTCATTGATTTCTTCCCTATTTTTTTTTTAAATATCAGTCCGAGGTTATAAAACACACGTTTTCACAATTAAATCAATAAAATAATATGTATTATATTTTAATATATGTATGTACCTGAAAATTAAGTAACAAGTCAAAAAGGTGGCAGGTCGGTGCCCTGGCTTATTTTCAGGTGCCAGGTCGCTGACCTGGTCCGACCTGTCCCCACTACACCACTGGGTTTAACCCTTCCTTATTGATATAACTCATTAGTTAATCATTTTGTAATGTATATGTCGTTTGTAGTCTCATTATTGTTTGTTTGTTTTCTATCTTCCCCTCCTTGCTTACCGTTTTTATTTTTATAATATATCATGTTAGAATATAATAATTAAAATCATTCGTCCTTCAACAAGCATTGGAAAATAATGATAGCCTGAGGATGCCTCTGGAAGAGGCGAAACACGTGTCACAGTTAGTAGCACAAAACGTGTAATAATCTTAGTTATTTTATATGATTTTATTTTATAAGAAGATTTACATAAATTGTCATAAATTAAATGATTTAAGACTGTGAGCGGACAACCATTGTACAATAGTATATAAATAGTGTTTTTTTCTACTTATTTTTTAATGTCATATGTAGGTACGATAAAATAATTATTTCAATAGAAATTAAAAGTTAAAGTATTCACAGGCTAAGCTGAAATTAACTTATCGCAAAAAGTTTTCTGAACGTTACTGGTATAATTATCAAAGAAACTTTTACCCAAAATATGTTCTCGTCGCATATTCATGTTATCTTTTGTGACTTTCAAACGTGACATATCAAAAGACGTGCGCTGAGAAATCTCTAGCTAGTCTTAAGTTTGTAGGAAGTTTAATTTTAACTAGTAACTTTTTAAGCTGAATTAATTATTGTTTTCCGTACAATCATTGTAAAAATAAAAGAATGTGTTTTATAATTTTAATATTACCACATTAAAAAAATATATTCCATATACATATATACACAACTTAACTTGTGCTTCATTTGATTTTTTTTTATCATTTTGTCATTTTTTCAATTAATGAAAGTATAGTAAAAATTAATTCTTAATATAATACAAACAATATATTCTTAACATTTAGTAACCGAGTTTTTCATAAGTCGATTCTAAAGAATAGACTCAGATTTACAAAAGACAAAAATCACGTTAACTTTTGAATTATACATAATTTTCGTGTGGTCCACAATATTTTTTTATGCGGCTGATTAGAGAAAAACAGCTATGCATACCTGATAATATATGCCATAGATGACCTGACATCTCGAATCTCCACCATATACTCGGACTGTGATCACCAGCCTTCCAACGAAATTCATCTGGCGCTCAACACGTGTTTACTGACAGTGCTGCTTTGTAGTAGCGAATCATGGCATTTAACGAAAATACAAGAAAGCGTTTTCGCTTTAAAAAAAGATTCTTCTAATAATAGTTGGGTTACGGTGACTTGACCTTATGAACTCGGAAGAAACATGGTGGTCTTAACCCATATTACGTATTACGTGAAAAATAAATATATGGCTTGCTTGATTATATGTTTCAGAGGCTTTTGGGAAGCCTGATTCCTGCCAGTTTCTTATACCAATAGTGATACTACTACCATACTATGTAATATTTTTTCTAAAACAAACAAAAAATCATTTGAAATAATACTTAACTGCTTCTGTTTTATTTAAATTTTGTCCCTCATATATTCTGAACTCGTACTAATTTAATAACCCAAAAGAAATATTTAATCAAAAAAATCTACTTTTTTAAAGGAATAGTCAGAACTGGATTTGCTCGGGAGAGCTTAGCGATTTTTGACCTTTTCCATTTTCACGTTTATCTCCTTACATTTTTGTAATTATTAATTAATTAATTAATTGTAATTTATTATAAATGTATGTGTAAATATCGAATGCGACAAACATTAAAAACACACAAATTATTTGTCTTATTAATATATATCAACCACAGTGAATTGGTGTATTTTAAAATTGTTTCTTGCAGATGCAGTGTGGGTGCGTGCATCCTTTGATGGGATTAATTTCCCACAGGAAATATACACCTCACCTTACAAGCCTGTCGTGGAGCTGAATTGAAATCGTATTTACTGCCAGCCTTTAGACAAGTATGCGGCACACAGGGACGCCCCTGGATTGCTACTGACGGTGAACTTACCACTGCATTATAAATATGAAACGACATCTATTTTGAATCAAATTGCAACGATGCAGAATAAACTAAATCCATTTTAAATACTAGATATTCAATTAATGTTAAAAAGTATGTATATGTCTCATATCCAATAATTCAACCGTTTTTTGTTTTAGTTCTACTCAATTACGAAGCTAAAATTTCCATAGCAAATGACCTCTTTACTAGTTTTTTTTTTTTTGGATATCAAATTTATGGAGCTTCAAGTACCAGGACGCACCAAGGTTCTTCCAGTCTCCTTCATCGATAAAGATTTTGAAAAATTGTAAATTGCATCCCCTTACCGTCGTTTGCAGACGGAAGGGCGCGATCACTACAGAGATAAGAAGTTCACGGGAACTCCATATGCACTATTTTGCAAATCACATTCCATATGCTTCCTCCATACTATATCCGTACATGTACACACACATGCGCATACATACATACACACATACAGTACACAAATTGTTTTTAAACAAAGAGAGTCATTTTCGTGATGCTAAGTTCGTTCTAAAATTGACAATTTTAGACGACATAAGATCTATGGAGGGTCGTCGAGCAGGACTGCTCTGGGTCTAAAACGATTCTCAGGAATATCAAAGTGGTAATACATTTACAATACACAAAAATATGGTTATTTGATGATAAATTTTAAAAACGAGAGGTTTTTATACGTTTTTTTAAATACTTTTGGTGCTTAAAAATATGTTTTACATTCACCGAGAGTAACACATTTTGGATGAATATTATAGACACCTGTAGTGTTTTTTATAACTTCCTTCTTACTTAATAGTTTTAAGCGAAGAACAGTTTTTCTCGACGAATTTTCATACAATGAACCACTAAACACACTATCCTTAGCATCACCTCAGTACTTATTTTTATATTGCATGTATCTCAGTTAGAGATGGGTGTAGTGGATGCATGGGTGTAGTATATCGGGAAATGTAAATAATAAAATAAACATAAAATGCATTATTTATTGAAGTGAACTACAGCTTCACTGTGGATATCTCATCTCTGAAGTGATCACGTATTTCTGTCGCCAACGATGGGAAAGGAATGCAAATAACCAATAACATCACCGATGAAGTAGACTTGAAGTACTTTGACCTAAAAACTCAAAGCAATATTACATAAAAAAAACAAACCTGAAAAAAATATGCTATAAAAAAATGAAATACTATAAGCTTAACATATGATTGGTTGTATGTAGAGTTTTGGTAATTAGCTATGAAAAATCTTCTTCTCAGCATTTACAACACTTCACAAACAGTTTGTAAGCATATCACTCTATAATTCGGTTATCATAGCATAGTAGATGGGCAAAAAGCAATAGTAATATTTCAAATATCCGTTACCTTGAATGTAACTTCATCAGTTGAAAATTCAATGCAAAACTTTACTATGCAAACAAGTAGAATGAAAGTACTTGACCACGCACTTGCAAAAGTTGTGATTTTTTTTTACAAAATATTATTAAATTGATTACGTATTTTGCAACATAATTAAAAAAATTACATTTTAATTGATAATTCAAAACACATTGTCTTTCATTTTTATAGTTTCTTACTAGTAAATTTATTTTTAAATATATAATATAAGGCACCAATTCAGTATTTTATTTTTTTACATTCTTAGAAAGGATAATATTTTATACAAAAATAGTATACATTTTTTGTTCTGATTATGAAATGATCTAAACTGGTTTTACTCATTGCTTATACATTGAGTTCATGGTCGAGTGGTTGACGCCGTTGGTAAAAGGTTCTGATTCCACGTGCCCAAATACAGGTACGGACAGTATTATAAACGGATTTCTCAACCGATTAATGTATTTTTATTCGAGGATCGCCAGTAAATTCCGTAGCACCCGTTTGATGCTAAAAACGTGGTATAGTGAGAGCGATAAGCTAATAACTAGTTCTGTCTAATCCCTGTCTTGCTATTCTTACTCTCTTTCATAAAGGGGTGTTGAGAAACTTAGTTACAAGCGGTTCTCGTAGAAAATTTATGATTCAACAAGCTCGACGAATGTCCATATGCTCCATACGTAGACAAGTGAAAAAAAATAAAAGCTAAAAATTCTCTTTTCATTATGTAATGAAAATATTTAAAAAACAATTTTTGTATGATTTTGAAAAAACATCGATTTTTTTGACTCACAAGAATTGATAATTCGTACCGTAAAATGTTTTTTTTCTGTAATCTGTAATGGGATCCGTGGTCGAGTTTTCAACACCGCTGTATACGATTGCGGTGATCACGGACTCGAATCCCAGTAAGGGCAGTTTTTATAAATTGATTTTTTAATTGATGTATGGATTCTGTCTGAAGGCATAGATCTATTTGGCTCTGGAATTCCTTTTCATTCTCTTGATCCTAAAAACGAGACATAGCATCTTAATCCTGTCCGTCTATACTATACTCTTCGTTTTTTATTTCTTTTTCTTTTCAACATAAGTTCTGGTAGATAACTTTTAATGAGATAGACTCCATAAGGAATCCATATGTAGAGCATTAGAAGCGGACATGATTTAAATACATATAATACATCCAACGGCCAAAAAACAGTCAAACGGTCTATTAGAGATAATCTAATACAGCAAATAAACCGTAGGAAAGTAAGCTAGAATACTACAAAAAAACATATGTAAATATACGCGTAAGCCTAAGCCTAAGCCAAACACCTGTGATTGGCGATTTCCATTTAAATTGGTATACCATAAATCGAATCAAAGCTTCCTTACTCACTGGTTGTATTTGCTTTTAAGTGTGTCGTTTGGACAATGCTGGTAGATATCTCAATCTCATTTTATTTCCAACACATTAAACATTTCAGAGGGTAGTGATTTTATTGTTAAATCTAAAATACGATTTCCTGGAATGTTTCATATCTTATATTTTCAAATAAATGATGAGAATCACTTTTTAGGTAATCACTGTCAGTTCTCGGTAGAAAAAAAAACTAATACAAAAACTAACCTTGGAAAAAATTGGTTTCTTAAATTCAGAAGAAAAAGGATACTTTAGAATAAAAATAACTTAAGCTTTTACCGGTGTTCCTCTTTGAATATTTTTTTTATTGGCTTTTCGTTATAATCTTTTAACACCTTTTCCTTTATAACAATACATATTGTTAATTATTCAAATAAGAAGTGCTTTGTTTAATTTAGTGGACCAATCTTTACTTTTTTCCTCGAATTTTGGTGGAACATATTTACCATGTAAAAATACCTTCATGTAAAGTTTGTAGCATGTTATTTATATTGAACGATGTTATGTTATGAATTACTAAAAATAAGGCTTTATTATTGTTATGAATGAAATTTCACGATAACATTTGTGGCAAGACATCATAAACACTTACAGATATTTTTATATTAATTTTAATTCTTAAAAAAAAATGATTGAAAACAATTTCCGCATACTAGTTGAAGTATGTTATCGAGAACTGCTAAATTTACACAAACTCATAGTTAACGACACTCTGTCAGGCTTAGTATTACCATAATAGTGCTAGTTTTAGTTCATCCGTACACTTGAACCCCTAAAGATTCAAAAAGGCGAAATCCGGGTCGTTAGTGACAAAATTTGTGTGAATATACATAATTTGAACGATTCAAATTTAGTTTCATTTGTATTTAAAAACTGGCATATTTATCGTTCACATTGATTTCAAAGTGTAAACATTAAAAACTTTTTCATATTTTTGTTAAAAAGATTTTAAATGAACTTGTGGTATTTGTTATAAAGCATCAAACACGATGTTTTTTTTAGCTCTAAAAATTCAAATGTGGTGTAAAACTATTTTTTATTTGTGCTTGTACGTTTTTTATATATTAGAATAGATTTTTGTGATATCCTTCTTTTTCTAAGGTGACTTTACAGGTCAAGTGAGACGTGACATTCTCTGACGCTTTTTCTTATCCTTTCTAGACGAAAGATATTTTTTTTCATGATATTTATACCTGAATAACAATAAACAAGAGTTTTGAAAACCATCCTCAAAAAAGAAATGTCTTAAAAAGAAGTAAGAAAGTATAAAAATACTTACTTACTGCGAAATTGTACTAAATCAGTATAAAAGGAATATAAATTTATTTTAATCATGATTAATTTGAATATTCTATAGAAAGATAATTTGATGTTTATACAAGAAAGAAGCATTACGTTATAGCACCACGAATGGATTTATAAATGTTTCTAAATCTAACGTTTTAAAATAAGGTATGTAATGTTATTAAGTAAAGATTTTTTTTTGTTGAATCACATTATATCACTGAGGCAACAACTAAAATATCTGGTTAAATAAAATAATTTTGGAACCAATTGAACCAAATATATTAATTTATAAAAGATATACATTTGATTGAATTACTGTGATAGGGGAAAGGTAAAAGGTAAAAAATAAAAAAAATCCTCTAATAGATTTTTTTTTTTTTATCATTTTCAACGAAATTTTATTTCATAAGTACAAATAAAAACAGCTACGTTATTTTTTTCTATTGTGATACGGTTATTTTTGACACATAGAACACCAAAAATACTGATTTAAACTATCAGTAGAATGTTGAACATATTTTGTAAAACTAACACTTAAAAATGTGTAAACATTAAACACACGTAATAAATACACAAAAAGAATATTTTATTAAAGCTGCTTATATTCTCGGAATGTAGAAACATTTTATCATCAAAATAATCTCCACATGGCTTCTGTACTGCCGTAGAAAACAAACATTTTTTACATATCAATTCATATTTCAAAACTAACTGAGTATTTTTTTATTATTTTATAGAAACAAGCTTTAATATAAGGATCTAGAAAGCCCATTTTTGGATATTTTTTCTCTTACTGATGTTACGTCTTGGCATTTCTTTCGCGTAAAAATATTGTCGCCTTCAGCATAGCCAAAGGGAATTTTAAAATTCGCACCTTTTCAACGCGCCAAGAAAAATATTTCAATGTACCTATTCACATATTTTAGATATTAGCCTAAAAAGGTGTGTTAAAACAGCACGAGTTGTAGAAAAAATAACGTTTATATTTCATCATTCAATAATCTTTTTACGAAATAAAATTATTTTTTTCCAATATTATTTACATTCATATTCAATCGCTGTGCAAAAATAAATGAATATACACATGTATGGTTGGCTTCACCTCATGACTTTATTACTGACAAGTATTTTGGTTCAAAAATAAATAAAACTATACATAACGTATTTACAAAAAAGCAGAATCTTTCAATTATTTGTCACAAATAACATTTTCGAATTTTCTGTATATTATAAATTTTCACAGACTGAATTCTACATAATAATAAAGTTTTTTAGCCATTTTTACTCCCAATGTAAAGGATATGAACTTCTAATGAAGATTACATCAACGAAAACTGGTTGTAAATTATTCAATCTCTTTTTTTTGAAGACAGTAGAGATACATAGAAAAATAATCTATTGAATTCCATACTCATAGTACGTAATTTAAAGAACCCATCAAATGCTAGACCAACAAAAAATGAGTAGTCAAGACAGGCCAATCATTTTGTTTGCACTAAGATTGCTTAATAAAGGTTAGATAATAATAGCATCGGTCACAGAAAGGTGTTTTATTTTGCTTTAAGATCCACGAGAAAGATTACTTGCTACCCGACGACATAATTAACAACACAAACGACAAGTAATTAGATATTCAAGAATTATTACTCAATTTGGTAGAACACGAACTAAATCACCAGACAAAGGGTTGAAACAACACAAGCTTGATCGATCGGCGACTCGTTTAGTTGTCAGTGACTGTTTACTGTATTTTATCAGAAAAGATTTATTTTAGCTTGAATTATTTGATGAATCAAAGTTATTTTATAAAAATAAAACAATTGTTTGTTTACACTAATTTCATAACATTAAATAATGATTTTGACCAATTTTACACATTACCCAATGATTATATTTCAGAATTTTTATCAGATGATTGGGTAAAATTTAGATATCCGTTCAAACAATTTTAAAAAAAAAATCTTTTTGTCATGAATTGACACAAAGCAATAGCACATACGGCAGTACAGGTCGTATTGTTTTGACAATTGGTATCTTAGATGCAAATTTAAATATAACTGTTTTTCGCCATTGATCCAACTGTTCAAGAAAGTTATGAAACGATGGGCTTCATTTCGAAAACATTTCTTTGCTGTAAAAATGAATATGACTTTTAAACACGACTGTAAGCACCACGAAAATGTATTTTATTCACTTCATTCTTTATATGAAGAGGAATTTATAATATAATTTGGACATGAATACATATGATTTCCACATAAACTGACTTCATTGTGAATTGCTTACCTCTGTAACAATCACGCTCTTTCATTGGCAACGGTGGAAAAATAATTCAAATAACCAAAACAACATTGAAACATGAAGGAAGCTTAAAGATCTTTGACGCTAACGTACCCTAGTACTTAAAAATTCATGAACTAGTTATTTTGAAAAAATCACCTCATACCAAGAATCGATTCTTCAAATTTTAAACCTCTTAAATGACATTTGACTTATTTTTGACGACGTCTCGATAAAGCAAGAAGACAAACACAAAAAAGATATATTTTTAAAAAATAATAAAGTATTTCAATTTGAATAGGGTAGTATGAATTCCAAAGAGAGATTTTTCATACTTTCGTAGTACAAAATTATATCTTAGTATATCAGACGACAGCAAAAAATATAAAAAATGACAATGTTGTCATCTTAATAACTTCGATATTATGTTATAATATAAGTACATTGCTTAACCTTAAATAGAATTTCTATTTTTATGCCCAAGAAGTTAAAGAATATAAGGTTTTTGTTCTTATCATTGTTTAAAAACAGAATTTCCCATACCCCATCAATACATAACTTTACATATTTTCAATTTACATTGTGCAAACATATCTTTTTTTTGACGACGTAATTCATATTGCAGATGCAAACAATACAATACACGATAAAGAAACTATATCAGGTAAAACGTAAAGATCAAAATCTTTTGCAACACTTTAAAAATTAAAGTTGTTTTCAGCTATTTCTTTAATAATACTATTTTGATCTTTCAAAAGATAACATTGAAATTCCCTGGCAAGTTTTTGCAACACTTTTTATGCGTATTTTTGTAATTAACTTCTCTCAGCCAATGCAAATGTGTTATGTTTATTTAAAGAAATGTTGACTTTACTAACGTTCTTTCGTTAAAAACAATCGCACATGATATATGTTTTACATTTGCTATTTTCATATATGATACCAATTGATTAAAAAAAAAAATAGGTATTCAATTCAGTTTGAAACTTACTTCAAAATCAGTTACAAAAATAGATCACGTTTTCTGAAAATATTTGTGACATTATTACCAATCATAAATCTTGTTTTCTTTCCACTGTATAACTTGAATAAAAATGAAAAAAATAAAAAACCACTCAAATTAAATAAATATATAACAAAAAAGAAAGCAAAGAGATAAAGATTTAAATTCTGAATCTAAGGGTTTTTTAATCCATGTCCGCTCCCAATGTGGACAATACAAGTGCTTAACTAATAACTCTATCCACTGCGTTATTTTTGGATTGGAGTGGTGAAAGAGACTGAACAGAAATTGATAAATCGATTGACAACAACTCTGTTCGGCCTGGGACTTGAACAAGTGAGATCCGTCACGGAAGCCAATGACACTGATCACGAACCCGGCAATCTAAGTATATATATGAAACATAACAAAATATAATTTCGTTATTTAATTCACCACATTTCTTTTAGGAATGTTATCAATTCACTCTCTTGAAGCTCGAAGATCGTTTTGAAGTTTAAAGCATTTTTATCTTCTTCTTGGGAGCCGAGTTATTAATCCTGAAATTCTCATGACTATTAACTTAAATGCTCCCAATTTATTTTTACATAGGCGAAACTAAAACCGAAAACTTGTTCCTCGCGTACGACGTATGAGTCTTTATTTCCAAGGGCCGTTTGACTGATCAACTCACTCACAATCGACATTTATAGTGACAGTATTTGTGAGTTGTTTTTAGGTTTTATTTCTTGATTTTGCGTGTTGATTTTGATATAGTATTGACTGTTCTTTTTTTCACTATGCATATTTGTCAAGTGCATGGCGAATTGGCGTCAGCTGTAATGTCATGCACTGTACTTTTAATTTTTAAACAATAAATGAAATAAAACAAAAATAAATAAAAGAATAACATAATGCCAATTAAACTTTCAACAATATAATATATCAAACACGTTATTTTGCTTAATTATTCGTATACAGTTTAAAACAACACAACGGGAATAAAAATGAATCTTTATACTATTTTTCTGACATCGTTATCCGTAGTGAACCTTAGTCACATTAATCAATGCACTCCACTTTGCTCAGTCATCTACATAAAATTCCTTCGCCAATTGCTGATTTCTGGTGATTGTAGGTCTTGTGACACCCTATCTGTTCAGTGAATTCATGGTATTCAAACGATCTTGTTTACGTTAGTAGTAAAACATGTTTTGCGTCACTTTGAAAGTGTTGACTATTAATAATTCTCTGTGGACAGAACTAAATAAAAATAAATTATACTAACATGCCAATTTATAACCCATACCGGAACCGATTTCACTCTTTGATGGCATATTTAAAGGATTTACTGATTTAGTCGATAATACTAGTTAAGAACAAAATCGGTCTAGATTACATTATAAATATTATGTAGAATTAGTACAAAAATATGTGTTGTTTATACATTTGTTGTGCATATAGCAGGCGTGCATTTTTTTATTCGTGATTGATTTTGATGGTTATTTTTTACGCATTATGAAACATACATATACCTACAAAATCATCAAATGAGTATTCTCATGAAAGTTAAAAAATACTTTTATGTCGTTGTCAACTCTTT
Source organism: Himalopsyche anomala (assembly GCA_031772345.1). Taxonomy (NCBI): domain Eukaryota; kingdom Metazoa; phylum Arthropoda; class Insecta; order Trichoptera; family Rhyacophilidae; genus Himalopsyche; species Himalopsyche anomala. Next base: position 21,678,140 of record CM062833.1, on the reverse strand, counting down.
GTAGAAATGTATCATATTTGAGACAAAGAACATTTCTTCGTACTTTGTCCACATGTTTTTGAAAACCACCCTAAAAAAACACTTATATTATCACTATATGTACGATATTCAATAGAAATAACCACATTCAAATATCGTATTGTGTTTGCTAGACACATTCATATCAATCCGTTTCCAATAGTCTGATTGTAAAATAATGTTTATTTGTCTAGCCTCTTTCCTTTTCTAAACAAACATACTTCTTTCAAAACTGCAGAACTATAACTGTTATTTTAACAGAAATAATTGCAATAGCACAAAAAAGATAGACGGTTGCATGTTAAGTGTAATTTTATGCAAAAAAGCTGTAAAACAAAATGAGTACAATATTTTATTTATAAAAGGTTATTTTGACTTTGGTTATTTTTTTAGTACTCTTTTTTTCGTATAAATAATAGTTCAAACAGGTTTTCTTTTCTTATCTGGTGTTCTAAGTTCTGAGTGAACATTGGTTGACCCAACTAGTCTATCTCACCTGACTTAATCTTCTGCCTTCTACGCCAATCACTGACCTGCTTTCAATTTTACATTACTACAATACTACTAATAAATACATAAATCATCAAATAATGTGAAACACGTGTCTCTTATAAATTATTATATTAACAACAAATTAATTAAAATACCATTAATATAATTGTGTACAAAAAATAATTTTGATTTAATTACAGTACAAATTTTTTAGTTTAAATATTCGCAGTGCCGTAAGGCTCTTTTTGACATTTGTATGGTATTAGAGTTTAAATACAAATTCATCAATTTGTAAAAATACTTTATCAAGAATGTCGTTTTAAACTGAAAATATGATCACGCTTAAATTGACAGTGTTTCAAAATCACAATCATGCGCTGTGATATTTTATTATTGATTAAAATAAAAGATTTTTTAAAATCTTTTTATATATTGAAGGAAATGAAGATAAAAATCACAAATGTTATTTTATATTTATTTAAACAAACAATTATCTCCCACCTATCACTCCCACTAGTATGAAATATCTTTTAGGAAAATAAATTATGTTTTGATTTATGTATACCCAAATATTATTTTAAAGGTTTTTTTAATACAAGAGAAATATTCATTCTCAGTTCGTGTAAGCCAAGACAATAAAAATCCTTTAAAAAGTTTACATACTCCTAGAATGATGTATTTGCTTGGAACTTATTCAAAAATATTAGAAATTGCTTTCCTTAAAACAAGTTTTTGAAAGCAAAATTGTTCATCGAAATTTTTAAAATATCTTAAATAAATTATAATACTTGAATAGAGCAATTTTTTTTTATTTATTGATTTGGCATTTACTTGGTAGAACTCCATAATAATTGGGTAAAAAAATATATAAACATCTGTAAACTTACTATCGTAGCAAGTATATATAGAAACACGAAAAATATTTATTTTTTTATATTAAGAATTAAAATTTAAGCTGTTTAAATGTTTTTTTGCTTTCATGGATGCTATTAAAATAAAACATTATTTGCATTGCACCCTTTTATCACTTGCTGAACGCTGCAATTTTATTCTCAACAATTGTTTTGGTATAATAAATTTGAATTTTTGGTAAATTTTTCAAACGAAATAAAAGTGCATCAGAATATCTCTCGTACCGAAGATGCATAGTTTATTTAGCGTCTAGCTCAGTCATTCCCCTCAGGGAGCTGAACTCAGTAGTGACAATGCGGCAATGCAAACATTCCTCACTGTACCACTTGTTAACCACTGAAATATGGTTGCCATTAGCTGCAGAATCTGTAATTATATATTGTATTTGTCGAACAAATAGTGGGTCATGTATATCTTAGGGAAGCAATTTTACTGTTTATTTTAACACTGCGATGAAGTTAAGCATATGACATATAAAATATTTCATTATAAACATATATTTTGGTTATATCTTAGACCTTTTTTGCTCAAATTTTAAGCATTTTCAACAATTTAATAAATATATCAACTAATATTACTTTAAAATTTTTTGGAACTATTTTTCTTCAGTCAAGTATTTTTGTATTAATAAAATTGTATATAACACTCAACTATTGTATTATATGCTGTCTCCTAACGTTTCATATGTATGTATTTGTCTAATGTTAAATTACAACCTTTTTAATGCACAATTCAATATTCGATAATTGAACCCCTGCTTCATATTATATTTATATAATATTAAAGGAAGTGGTTAGAAGTACCCTGTTCTATAACATAGTATTTAAATATAATATGAAAAGTACATTAAGATAGTGACCTCATCTATAGCACGCTGAAAGCACTAGCTCTTATCCGAAAATCAAGGTTTAACAACATTTGGCGAAGATCAAACATAAATGAGTGACCGCTTAGAAACACTGCATTTCACTGTATGAAATTTAAAATGTCAAAATAAAACTAAACATAAAACAATATCTCAGATCTTAACCCATTGCAAAATAAATATTTTAGGTTTATCATTCCACGCAAAGATGTCATCAGTAATTAATGAAATAAGTCGCATGCAAAAAAAAAACAATTGCCGGCAGCGTGATTTTAATTTAGCCGATACCGTTTCGTGAAATATCTAACAATCAAACATTACTCTCTTTTAATTTAATGATGCAACTGTAAAACTTTTCAAGTTGTAGCATATCCGTCTAAATGTTTTAAGTGCGTTTTTTTAAGCATGAGAATCATATTGTGTTATCTGAAAGTGGTCAAAGAATTCATTGAAAACTGATTTTTATCTTTCTAATCGTTCAAATTATTTCTTACGTATACAATGTCAACTCACAAATGTACCGCCACGATAAGTATAATGGCACTTTCAAATATCTGACTACATTAAGCAAATATTTTATATGAAGAACCGAGGGATCATTCGGCGTCTTTTGATTTTACGAGGAAAGAGTTTTATTAGTATTATAAGACGTTGGTCGAATATTAAATTTCTCATAAAATTTTCATATTATCAGCATCACGCCACATTGTTTCATGGAAACTTATAAAATATACCAGACCATACTTTCGTAGCATCGAAGTAAAGGAAGATATTTTCCATACATAAAATATCGATCTCATGCATACAATGTTACATTTGAGTCTCAAAATGATCATACAGTATTTTTTATTTGTTATTTCTGTTACCAAACTATGATTGACGCCTTTTTTAGTGTTAATGTTAACACCTTTAATTAAAACTACGTTAGGAAAAAAACTAAAACGTATGTTTAAATCAATTTATAGATTTGTGTCTAAAGACATTGATGTCTGTGTTGATGGCTATATTCTCTTCAATCCATCTAAATATTTTAATACCAATATTACCAAAACAAGGACCCTGGCATTTGGGCTCTTATTTTAATACTGAAAGTATGTTCATAACATTTATTTTTTACTATAATGTGATAGACAGCAAACAGATATAGAATTGATGCAATATTAATTGTCTAACAACTAAGTATCTACACATCGTATCAGCTTGAAGGAATATGAATATGACTTGGCTGTAAAACTTACGTTTAAAATAAATGTTGAAAAATGTCTTTATTGCTAGAAAGTTATTATTTTAACTTTTGATAAATATATATGTCAAACATTTCATGAAATATATATTTAATATTGGGCTTTTGTTAACAATAAATCGTCATAAATAGACCTTTGGTTATTATCGGTAGATTATAAAATGAACCGGTAATTACCGAAAGTTATTTTAACACGAATAAAGTACAGATACAGAAATATAATAACAAAGAATTATTGCAAATATCCATTCAGAGTGTAGTATTTTGTTTTTCGACTCTAGAAACATTGAAATATCCATTTAAATCGTTACTTGTCATAACAGTGTCATTTGATATCCGTCACCAAAACGACCATATTTAACTATTTCCCAATTAAACTACCGTTAGAATTATGTCTGTCAAGCATTGTTTTGACAATAGTGTGGCGCCAAAAAATTAAACATCAATTATAGTCAAAATATATAATTTTAATATTCTTAATCAACTTCAGTTTTTATTTGCTCCACTTTTTTATTACGACAGTGATGTTTGAACAAAACATTGTTGAGTTAAAATGTTTCAGAAACACCGTTTTTCTAAGCATACATGTATGTTTTTCGCAAACAGAATTGTTCTCACCATTTTCCTAGGTATAGGGAAAATTATGACAATAGTTTTATCATTGAGTTCACGTCGTATAGTGTTGCCTAAATAGGCTTACGTAAATATAGTACTTCTCTTTGAAAATTTCGCACGATTTTGTACTGGGTACATACTAATATGTTGATAGCTAACTATTCTATTATAGTTTTGTCTCTAATAACAAAATACCAAGTTTCAGTCGGAGATTGAACCTTAATCATAAGATGGGTGACTTGCTTCTTAATTAGTCTCATGGGGAACTTCACTCGAGCGACAATATTGTTTAAGCCAGAGTGTTTCAACTATTTCCAATAGCTATCTAAGGTATGTTTCTGAAGCTCTTATTTATTAGGTGCATATTATTACAGAAATTTCTTGATGGTGAGAGAAATAGCTGAATAAATTTTATTTTTTATTTAAAAAATACTCTAATAATCTGTCATGTTATTATTGAAAAAAGTTTTTGTTGGCTTATATAACGATAAAAATTAGAGTTTTTATGTAGTTCAAAGAAAGTAGTTGCGATTTTCACAAATAAAAATGAAGCCTTCGGTTTAACGCTTGCATTCTACTCAAGCTGTTTTACGATAGCGAATCATGGTGTACTAAACAAACTCAAAAAGTATACTGAGATTCAAAAATACACGGTTGTATCGGATGTTGGGGATGAAGAGGTTCAATTTTGTGAGGAACTCAGACAAGACGAAACAAACAAAACATTGTCTTGTTACCACAATGTTCATGTATAGAAATCGTAACTGGCTGGGTCTAGTACTGCGGATGCCTCTGAAAAGCCCCAATCAGGTTTGCCTATTCTTCAGACCAGTGAAGCTCCCAAGTTCTGGACGACCGTCAGGTACTATCCATAGGATGTACTCGGCGGAACTGAGCATACCAGAGCAAATTTAATTGGCAATAATTATTATTTACTATAATAATTTGTTTTTTTTTTACACTTAGATAAGTTTTCATTTCAACAAAGTTTGACGCCGTTTTTTCATTACGTTATCGACAAAGAAGTAGCACGAAAATTTAAAAAAAATCAACTTATAACAGCCAAATATAAGTTGTCATGTAAAGTGTTTGCTCTTTAATAAATATTAAATTATATTTTGAGAAAAATCTACACAGAATAATCAAATGATTTGAACTGTTATTCTGAACGGTATTATTTCTTTCTAAGAGACAAAGAAAAAAAGATGGTTATTCGCTCTCCCATAGCTAACTCTTAATGTATTGCAATTTTACAAAGCGTGGTAAAATAGCTGATAAAAAATATTGAGAATATTCAATGAGACAAAACTCCGAATTCTTCAAATAACCGTTAAATCAATGCTGTAAATTGACTTGCCCTGTTAATGGAATTTGTTCCTACTTGATGGTTGTATGCTATACTCAAACTGGGAAATGTACAGGAAATAATACGCAAACTAATTGTAATCACAAAGCATATCTCACTATAATAGATCCTGTCGTAAAGGCGCCTTACGTCTTGTGAACGAATTATATTCCATATTGACAAATCATGTTTTATCTTTGAATACTTGGATGACTATGAATAATAAACATATATACAATGTCCAACTTTGTTTTTGAAAACTTACCACTGTGATACTCTTGTTGAATTTTAGTGTAACCGTAGCAATTCGAATGTATCATATATTTATTCCAGGGCTGTGGAGTCAGAGTCGTAAGTAGTGTTGAAAAAATTGGAGATAAATAATTTTAAAATATTAAAAATAATATTCTCGTTGTCGGTGAAATTTTCTAGAATTATTTTAGTGGCTAGAATGATTTGATAATATACAGATATGTTAGTTGAACGGATATGATTGAAAAATTCAATTCAAAATTGGGATTGGAGTCGTCTTCTTTTTACCCGAATCTGCATCCCTGATTTATGGCAGAGCAAATAAAAAACTATATCGCGACCCGAGTACTACAAGGTTCTATGTGAAATTTTTTGACAAAACAGAAGTAACAATGCACCAGTTTTCCAAGTACCATTATTGGTTAAGATTGTTTTTTTTTTGTTTCGTCAATTTTTTCCACGTTTTATTTCTGTGTGGTCGAGTGGTCAACATTGTTGGCTACCGCTACGGAGGGCACGGGTTCGAATCCCGGTACGGGCAGTTTTATAAATTGATTTTTCAATCGATTTATGAATTTCGGTTCAAATGCATGGATGTATGTGATGTCTTGAATTCCCCCCTCCCACCCATTCTACCCTATGAACGGGACGTATGGAAAGCGATTAGCTAACCACTAGTCCTGTCCTTGCCCTTTCCTTCTATTCCTACTCTCTTTGGAAAAAGAGAGGTTGAGCAACTGAGTAACAAGCAGTTATCGTAGAAACATTTCTGTTGAGATAAACTTCATTAGGAGTCCATATGCTCCATATTGGGTGCGGACATGGAAAAAAAATTCACATAGAACCGTGTAGTAGTCGCAACATGTCAAATGACAAAAACAACGAAAAATATATCAAATTTAAATCTTTCAAATTGCGTTAATTTCCAAACGTTTTGTCACTGACGACTGTGCTTCATCTTTTGAAATCTACAGTAATTCAAGTGCACGGATAAACTAAATATAACAAAGTATTTTTTTGGCTAAGAATAATTTAGAAAAAATTGATTTTCTCTCGTTTTAAAAGTTATTGATTGTTGTATGAATTATTTTACTGTTATTGATGACTGAAATTCTTAATTTGAAAAATAGTCATTAAATAAAGAAAATCTCTGTATGTATGAAAAATAAAATGAGATCATTTGAATCGACCATCATTATGAATCAATTCAAAAGATCATAACATTGCAATGCATAAAAAATCAAAAGGATAGGTAGTATCATTATAATAATAAAATTGTTACACTAGTTCAGAGTTTACCAACCCCATGCCAACTGATTCCAATGCGCCCGCCAATTAATTTATCAAATCGTTAAATTCCTAGGATTTTTTTTTTTTTTTCAAATTCCTCTTCACAAAGTGTTTTGGAGATATTTTGGGGAAAAAGTATAGAGAATTGAGGATTTCAAATTCCACCTTACCAATATTTTAGATTGCGCTCTAGGGTGCAAAAAAAATAGTAACTCCTGCACTAGTTTGACAAAGTGATGGTTAGTATTTATACAAATTATCCCTGGCATAAATGAAATTTCACTCTGAGGTCTATAAGAATATTATTGATTTAAGTAGCATTTTCTTGGTTGTTACAATTTTAATTAGACAAATCAAAAAAATATGTAGATCCACAAGTACAATGCCGGTAAGTTGATAGCTATTTCGGCTATCTGACTATCGTCAAAACTATGTTGAAACTTAATTTGAATAAGCTTTATAAACTAGCTTGAAATAGATACTCAATAAATTCTCATCTACTCTGACATCCTAACTTATAGTCTATAGCTTTGTGTTATTCTGGGAACCCGAACATTGATAGTATTATTTAATAACTGTCGAAGAAATTTCAACGATTAAGTGTAATTACTTGAGCTTCTTGTAACGGTTTAAGTAATCACTTTTGAGTGGTAAACAGTGATTGATTCTCAGAAAGGACTTTTTCGATCGGCTTATTGATTTCATCGTAAAACATGTATGTCTGCAAATATTTCATACATTCCCACACAACTTTTTGGATCCCAAAAGTTGAGCGTATTGAGAATATGTATATGGATAACCATTATCACTTTTTTATACCATATCTTCTAGATTGTAATGATACAATATAAAAAAAATTTATATTAAAATACTATTTGTTGATTTTATTTATTAAAATATACAAAATTTTCTTCACTGCAAATGTAATATTTCGGAAAAATAAATATAGAAATGTCAAAAATACTATTTATCCGTTTCATCAGAATGTCGTTTTAATTGGTAAATAAATAAAAAAGCAGCATTTTTTTTCAATACATAACATGCTGTTAAAACTAGTCCAACTAATTTAAAAACTTATTTTTTTCTCTCCTGTAAAATTGTGTCAAGAACAGATTGTACGCTTTGTCGTCACAGTACAGAGTTTTTCCACCGTATTTGATAACACTTTAAACGGTTAAAATTATTAACGTTTGTATAGCCAAAGAAAATAATGTAAAACTTTAGGTATATAAAATCAAATATGAAAACTTGTTGACACTTTTGTGGAATTCCAAAGCATAGAATAGTCGAATTTGATTAAAAATGAAGTTGCACAAAAGTATCACTGTACTTTATCCTTTTTTTGATTTTAAATCATTGTGAAGAATAGCTGTAAGTTCAATTATTTTTAAATACTTGTTTGTTTTAAGCAAGGCGATCTGCGACCTGTTTTAAATTCTACAGTGTTTATAGTACACCATTTTTAGGAAGAAAGCAAATAGTTAATTTGTTATAGTGACAATACATACACGAATAAATCAATAATTCAAATTCAAATAAACGTGTATTTGCGACGTCTCTCTTGATTTTAGTTCAAATTATGTTTAATACGTACAAATTTTATTAATTATAATATTAGACACAAAATAATTATTTATTTTTACTTATACTTATATTGATATTTTTAATATGGTAGTTTTACACCAAGAATTGACAGTGACATTTTAATGGTCAAAACTGTCTTAATTCTATTATATTTTTTTAAATTCTTAAGAGTGTTTTCTCTAAACCTCTTTCTACATGTCATAACTTCTCAGTGGACACATTTACGTTAGTAATTTTTTCTTATTGTAATGCTTCATTCATTTTGTTTTTAATGGAAATTATTTATGCATAGACTGATATCAAAGTGAGTGATGCTTTCAATCAGACTTTGAAATCATCAGTAAGAATACTGAAATTTCTAGTCTAGTCGATCAATACTATCTTATCAGTTACGAATATCTCTAGGATGACTCGTATATATTGATAAATTCTTCCCAAAATCTATTGAATTTTTTTGAATTTACAATCTGGATTGAACATTTTAAGAAAAAAATACTTATTTCGCGTTATAGTCTGTTATTAAATGTTTGTAATACTGCTTGGAATATTCTACGAAAGATATTATCGATGTGATTAATTACTGTCTTACTTAAGAAGCCAAATTTAAGTCTAACCATATTCAGCTCGTCGTTTTACAAGTATAAACACTTTATCAGTCCCCACATCTCAAACATTTACAAAACCGTAAAACACAAAGCTCCAAACAACGTTAATAAAACTACGTCTAGGAACGAAACATCTCATCCGCTTTCACAAGAGGCTGTACACTAGGTTGGCGTAGAAGTTTGTTAAATTAATGTTTTTAGCGTGGATATCGCAGTCACCTAGTAAGCTTGAATTACGAGAAAACTGTATCGCTACAACCCGCGCGACATATTACAGTTTCACTTATTTAAATATTCCATTATACCAACAGGCTGTGAGTGTAACGAGAAATGCATACAAGATGCATCCAACACGTACCAATGCACCCGTACCTATACATTAATCCACAGTAGAAGAACGTCAACGATTTTCGGCGTTTTCTTTTTTATGTCTTATGATTACCAATTTAATTGATAAATCATAATTAGTTTGATTTGTTTTATATAAATTTTTATTTTCCTAAATAGGTATGTTAAAAAATAAATAACTGTAGCATTTTTTTAATAATTAATCATTTACAGTGTGATTTACAAGTCAATTGTTGTAGTCTAGTGCAGATAATTTATATACCTACCGTTAAAATAAAAATATATACTTTTAATAATTGGTAATCAAGTTCCATTAATTCAAATAACTTTGATTCTTACTATTTCTTTGTTATCTTAATTTTTCTGGTATAGTAATCTTTTTAATAAAAAATATTGTGTTCACGTGATAAGTATATTTATTTTAAAATACGCTTAACTTTTCCTATTAAGTTATTAATATATTTAAAATATTAGTTTTAAATAAAAAAAAACATTTAAATAGTATTTTTCTTTGTTAAGCTTGCAAATATTCTATTATACCGTTTTTTCGAATACAAAAATCATTTTTAAGCATTTTGCTTAATTAAATTCAGAAGACCTCTATTCACTTTTAAAAATCGTTCACTTACGATAAAAAACAGCATTTTTGTAGTTATATACATACTTTTCTATACATATGAGTAATATTTCTAATGAATCATTATTTATTTTATTTTACGAACTGGGTAAATATGTTTCAACCTGTGTTGAATTTTATAATAACCATTTTAAGTATAAATTCTTACTATTTTAGGCCATTTGATTATTTTTTTATGAAAAAAAACGTAGCTTACAAATATTGAATAAATCGTCTACATATACCTAACACTTCACCGCTGAATTTGTCATGGCCTCTAGATCATTGTTATTACATTGATAAAATAGTACAACCAAAGATTGTTTTTTTTTGTAATAAACTTTTTAAAAGGTGTAACTTCATATTCTGACGACTGATCGATCATCAAAAAAATCGATGAACTCAATATTTTATGTTCTTCTATAAAAAATAGTCTTATTTTATATTTTGTTATTGTTTACCATTATCTTTGTATAACTTGTTAAATATTAACAATTTTCCGCTGAGTAAAACAAAAACTGTACTTGCTCACACTCTTAAAAAACAATATGTTTATTTTTTAACTGTTTTGAACGATTAATTATATCAATGTAAACAATTTGAAATTATACTTCTTAAATTCCCTTAAATATTCAGATTAAAGTTGCTGAAATCATTTTGATCTCATAACTGAAATTAAAAATAAAACAATGCAAATCAATTCAAAAACTTCAGGTTTACTTCGAAGCAATCTATTCTTCGCAGAAGAAAAGACTTTGCGACGTATTTCCGTTGTGGTCTTACTCCGAGAAGTCCAACACGCTCTGAAGAATTTCCTGCTTAGGAAGAATTCGAAGCTTTCACAAAAACGAACGCTGTGTTTAAGCACTTGGAATAATTAAAGAATTTCCCTTTGTTTTGTACCTTTGGCAGTAGGTACAGCGACGAAGCGAGAACTTCACGCGTTAAATTTTATTGTGTTAAGGTAGACTAAAGTAATTCTTTTAATTGGGTGATTGCTAAGACTTTGGAAATCAAAAGTTACGGGGATTCACGGCGTGGAAATGATTACACAGATCATTAATTCATAACATTTAATTTTATGATTCTTTTGATCTGCCAAAAGAATTTATTCACTGGAAGTTTTGTTTGGTAATAGTATTCATTCCTAAAGCGATACTTTTATTCAGCGTAGCAGTTTAATATTGTTTGAATTGATGAATGATTGAAAGCCAAAAATTTTGAAAACTAACAGATCCACAAATTTTAGAAGATGGCAGTTGCTGAAGACCTGCATGTTTAAGCCAATTCTATGATTGTATCCGTCTGAAACTTTGATTAAGTAGTTGTGCTTAAGCTCAGTGCAAGCTTAAAGCGATAAAATAAATTAAAAATATGTATTTACTGTTCCGATACAACAATCAGTGACTTTATAACAATTAGCATTTTAATCAGCTGATATTTTTTAATTTGTATTTTATCATTTAAGATTTTGACTGAAGGTGCTTGGTGGAATTTCAATATTAAATTTAAATCGTTCAAATTATGTACACTCTCACAGATTTTGTCACTAACGACCCGGGTTTCGCCTTTCGGCATCTTCAGGTGTTCAAGTGCACGGATGAACTTGAACTGACGCTTAGTAAATGGATGTTTCGTGTTTATCTAACAAATTTATTAGGTTAAATACATCATTCAAATAACATGTCTAAAACTGCTAAAAGTATGTAGGAATAAATTGTAGAAAGATTTTGCAGCCATTCACTTTGATTATGTATATAAGTAAAAAAAAATAGTTTGTTTTTGTAGTAGAATTAATACAGAAACATTAAATTTACTTCAAAAAAAGAAAGTAGTAGAAATACAAACCTGAAACCCAACTCAATTTAAAGTTAAGGTAACGTATGGGTAAGGTTTATACGATAAAAAAATACATACATATCACTTTGAAATTTACCTTAAGGAAAGTAAACTTTACTTACTGCCTTAACTTAACTATAGCCATAAAATAAAATAAAAACCTGTTTTTTTTGTTATTATGAAATGGCTTTGAGAAAATACTAACTTTAAATATGAACGTAGTACGTTTGATTTGATTATACTTTTGCGGTTAAAAAACTCCCCTACTGGGATACTTAAAAAAGAAAATATTCGCCTTGGAAAAGAAAAGTTTACGCATATTTTTTTTCTTTTAAGTATTTATGTCGAAGGTTATCTTTGCGGCAATCTTTTAAGGATTTTTTATTGTTTAAGAGCTTTTTGTCTTTGTCGTAAACACACGTAGTTTTTTTTATTTGCTCATTTTGTAGACTCTCTACAGCTATCAATCGATTTAAAAATGTGGGTTATTTTTAATTTTGTTTATGTACCTCTGTTTTCCGTCTGAAACTATATGTGTAGTCTGGAACGGTTTAGTATATCGTGGCTTATATATTACTTTAAACTTAGTCGTGTTTCTTACCCTCATAATTATGACGAGAAAATACCCATAAATAGTTTAAGGACGATAATAGTTTTGAAAAAGTGAAAACAACCAAAAAAATTACCTTTCATGAAAATAATCTTTTCATACAAAATAAATAAACCCTATTAATTAACATTTTTCGCATCTACCTAAGTATTGAATAAATAACAGATTCTGTCCTAAGGCACATAATTTTTTTAGATTTTTATTTTTTTATTTTAAAAAAAACACTATTTAGTACTAATTCCACATTTTAAGAATATGATTAAAACTGGTTTAACTCATTATGAGCAATTGATACGGATTCCTTTAAAATGCTCGTGAATAGCGAAATCAGCCCTGTTTGTGTGTGGAATAAATACAAAATAACGTTTTATTTTTTGATTTAATTCGTTGTCTACATTTTATACTAGTGACAGTTAACCTTAAAAGTTATTAAGTTTTTAAAATATTTTATTATTAAATAGAGACTAAATATGTATTTTTGCATGTCTTTTTTGTTACGACCGACTTTCATTAAAGTTTTCTTCGAAGCAGACTAACTTGAGAAGTGGTCTTTTGTTTGAACCCCGGCAATAAAATTAGTTATAAATTTAGTAATTTAAGCAACTACAAAGAAACGTACCTGGCAATATATTTATTTTTCCTTTTACGAGACAAAAATTAGAATTTCGTCATTCTTGAAAGTGACCAATTTAATACAGCTGATAATTTTTGAAGAATTGTGAGAATAAATTTCTTTGTTCTCTCAGTGTGGAGAACCAATCTGTAAAAAGGGATTCTACTGGAAGGATATTTGACAATTTAAACCACTATTGCTTCGGATGTTGACATATTCCGTATGGAAGTGAGTAAGTTCAGACGAGTACTTTTTTAAGAAAGATTTTTTCTTCACTTACCCGGTTGACTCCCTTGCCTATTACCGAAGCTTTATATTTTTATCACGTTTTAATCTTTTATATTTACAAAAATATTTTTTTTAATGTACAAACATATATTCTGTCTGTAAAAAATGATAATCTTTTATTTAAAGTATCAATGTACATACACAATTTAATAGATATGTACCGCATACAATAAAATATTTTGTATTTTTCCGTTTTATGTGTTTGAAAAACTATTGTTCAATAGTTATTATTTTAAATAAGATTTTTTAGTTGAAAAAAAGATAACTTATTTCAAGATATTTAATCATATATTTAACTTAAAATTTTGAAGAAAAGATATAACTTTTTCTGTAATAATAAAAAACAACTATCCTGAATACTACATTAGATTTATAATGTAAGTTTTTTCACTTCGGGGAAGTTTTCAGTTGGGTTGAAAACTTTCACTATAATCTAGCGGAAACCACAACACGAGCTTTGCAAATAGGTAGGTTTTGAAAGTTTGTTCGGGATTTCAACATTGTGATGCATTTCCGCCTGTTAATAAGTAAGCTCAAAGGCGTTCAGTTCTTAACATAAAATTGGGTTAAATTTGAATAATTGTTAAATACGATAATATTTTCAAAAAATACTTACTTAAGATAATCAGTTTATAATAAATGATCTATTTAGCCTAATTGACTCCAAATGAGAAACAAAATTACTAATATTCCGTCATCAAATAGTATGGCCAGAAATCAGTCCGTTAACCACTTTTATTACAGAAAGAAGAAAACATGAATGAAGTAAGGAGAGTACTTAACTTATTTTTCTTTTAATATCAAAGATTTTAGATTGAATAGTTTGTTGATGGTGTGATCCCAAGTTCAAGTCCCAAAATATAAACTTTCACAATTGAAAGACAAAACGAAAAAACATGAATGATGTATTCAGATTCAAGAAAGTTGACGATAGTTTTTATAAGACCTATACAAATTATATAGAAAAATCACACAAATTTAGACCGAGTGCACCAGCACCGGCGACATGACAATCCTCGCAAAAGGATTCATTTTTTTTTAAATAACTATGACGTTCCGCTAAGCCCGTTCGACTTGCTGTCTTCTTCTAGACGATCCTCGACACCTTACTGACGCTTTACTAGCGTTGACATGCTCCAAATCTCGTATCTTCGTGTGCATATGCATGAAAGTGTTTTTGGTTTTTGGTTCAATTCTATTTTTTTATTAATAAATTAACTGTCTTGTCTTCAGTTGTAATTTCATGTATTTTCTTTTCATATAAACAATAACTAATTATATAAAAAATACAAATAACTCTTAGAAGTATATTCTAACAAAAAAATAAACATAAATAAAGTAACAACTTTAAAGTTTGTATTTTTTATGTGCCGCCTGAGTGGTCGAGTGGTCAACGTCGTTGGCTACCGCTACGTAGGTAACGGGTTCGAATCCCAGTACGGGCAGTTTTATAAATTGATTTTTCAATCGATTTATGAATTTCTGTTCAAAGGCATGGATGTACGTGATGTCTTGAATTCCCCCCTCCCACCTATCCTATCCTATGAACAGGGCGTATTGAGAGCGATTAGCTAACCACTAGTCCTGTTCTAGCCCTTTTCTTCTATTCCTACTCTCTTTGGAAAAAGGAGAGGTTGAGCAACTGAGTAACAAGCAGTTCTCGTAGAAACACTTATGTTGAAATAAACTCCATTAGGAGTTCATATGTTTTATATTGGCAGCGGACATGATAAAAAATGTTTTACTTCCCAAAATATGCTTTAAAAAGTAAAAAGTCTTAAGATTAAGCAAAAGAATAAAATTTGAAACTTTATTATATACGTTCATTGTATTGCTTCAACACATGTGTTAACTAGTTTCTTCCAATATAGAATAAACTCGAAGAAAAACTAAGTGTCGAATTAAAAAAATATTGTTAACGTGAAGTTTGTAAAATATCTATTACTACGTCACTTGCCAAGAAAATACGAGAATAATAGCGCAAGCGGTTTCAAGCTAAAAGTTTTATTTATCAAATTACAATGATGGTTTTCAACTTGAGACAGTATTAGAATACTAAAGTTCTTTGTATTCTCGTTACTTCATCCTGTCAATATTGCATTTAATAGTTAAACTTTATTATTTTGAAATAAAGCTTCACATTATCTCGTATCTTTGTGCATCCTAGCACTTTACTTTAGGTACGTATGATTTAATACGTTTTACAGGGAATTAATTTTGGGTAAATCTACAGGATTTTAAATGATATTAAACAAACAAATAAGTCATTTAGAACTACTATCACACAAGGTATGACAATAAGTTCGCTTTTTGAAAGCATAAATTTCATATCACTTTACTATTTTCATAAAAATATAAAACACTTAAAAATTATCTTGGACGAAATTTTTCATAAAATAGTCTTTGATATCAAATTGTAGGAGACGTAAGTCTTAGGGCTCGTTAGCGTCAAAGATATCTGGTTTTTTTTCCTGTTTTTTTATCAGCATTTTTCAGCAGACTGAACGGTATGATGACTGCAAAAGTGAACAATCCACACTGAAGCCAGTTTTATGGACAGTATAAGACAAGCCGTTTATAATAAACTATAATAGATATAACAAGATTACATACTCAAACCGTTTTTTCTTTATACGCTTTTTAAATACAATGCTGACTGGTTCTCTTTTCATCAACGAGAATTCTATAAGATGTAGTTGCTCAAAATAACTTCATTGAGTAGAACTTCAGGACCACAACAATGGTATTACCAAGACGGGACCTTTTTACTGTTCTACATCGTAACCAAAAAAAACACTTACATGACAGTGGTTACTAGTAGAGCATTCAATCCCTGATCCTTTTTGGGATTTCAGAATTTACAATCATTTTATCCCAGGATACCGAGATTGATCGTTGACCATAATATTATGTTATCTCTCGTGGCTCGGAGACTAGAAAAATACTTCTCTGCCGATGGGGGTCGTTAAGGGACCCCAGTGGTTTCCTCATTATTGGCCTTATTCTTATGAATTTCAAAAAAAAATAGTCTAAGGGCTTTAAAATATCTCTCTGCATCATTCCTCATACATTTTTTTAAATAAAAATCCGTGTTTTTTTTAATAAATAATCATATTTTAAGTTGCGCGTAAAAAAGACGTCATTTAAGTACAAATATGTATTTGAAACTGACGCATTCAGCCTAGTTATCTTACGAACGATCGCTGATAAGCGGGCGCTTATCTCGTTATCGCGTATTTATATAAACTACAAAAGGTCCAAAAAACTTTGATATAAGAATACCTTAATTTTAAGCTTTGTATCACCGATATTAAAATAGATATTTAAGAAAATGTGGGTATTGGGGTCGCATTTCTTGAGCTTAGAATCGGAAAAGTTATAATTGCCAAAAAAGTGGGTAATCAAGAGATTTCAAAATTTTGTCAACTCAATGTTGACAGATTCTACAATTATTCAAAAGTCAGAGATCTTTTTTTTTAGCTTGTTCCTCTAGAAATGTTTTAAAATGACAGATTATACAACTATGTAGAAGTATGGAACCGTTTTTAGCTCCATCCTTTAAAAAAATATGTCTATTAGTGGGTCCAGCGCTGTTGAACTCTAGTTAGGATTTGTTATGTGTTATAGTGAATCCCAAAATCTCTGGATCGAACGTCTTAGCTACTAATGATCACTGCTGCGTCTGTTTGATCTTTTTCATCAAAACGGTGGATTTCAAGAATTCAATTTGGTACCTTCATTCATGAATAACAGTATATATGATCAATGCATAAATAAAACAATCTGTGAAAAAAATCTGAAGGTAATGTGTACGCATTGCCAACAACATAAGTTTCAATTTTTCATATAGCAATTTTCCTATTCTATCCGCACGCACCCTGCATACAATGAGTTTAATTATTCACATTCATTGTCTAGCTATGCATTTCAATAGCAATGCAATGAACTTTTGTATTCTCTAAAGAATCATATGTTATTATATTCCTGTCAACTCCGTTAGACAAATAACGAGCAATGAAACAATTTTCAAACAACCCAAAACGAAAAATTTAAGCACACCCTCGTGTTCAACAATAATTTGTCAACACATTGTCAAATAAAATGTATTTGTATTTTTTACTTTATTGACAGATGTGAACGGTTTGATTCTAAAATAATTATGTACATATCATTATAGCAATCCATCGAAAATGATTGATGCTTTGGTAGTTAATACAAAATATGGATAGTTTTTTGTTTTCAATTTTTGTGACGTATTCGAGTAAAACAAGGTAGACGCTTTTTTGGTATTGCTCAGAAATAACAAAATTTAAAAACAGAGCTAACTTTTTTTTTAAAATATAGAAAAAAACTAAATTGGTTCTAAATTTTGAATAATAAAATTGAATTCATTGCAATAGTACACAAAAATGAGAATTTTTTTATCTTTCTTAAGGCATGAATTAATAAGTTTGATGCATTTTTTAAAGAAAACATTAAAGTTCACGGCTTAATGGTTATTGACACGAACCACTGTCCCCGCTGTGTTTGCCAGCCTTCAAATTCTTTGCCATCAATCTTTAATTTAAATGTGCACTAGACATCTTACAAGTATAATATATAAATATTCTTTAACTACTTTCATAGATTTAATAATTTTACTAAGAAAAATAAATAAATGAGGAAATAGCAATATTATTAATATAATCAGTAGAATTTCACATGGTGCTTTGAATAATATAAAAAAATATCTTATGACATCTATTTATTTGGTCAGGTACTTTCAATACGTTTTTACTTATGCTATAGTATCGTGATTACTTTACAAATTAAAAAATACAATACAAAAAAAAACATTATTAATATTAAAATTTCATGTACATATGACCGCAACTTTCTAAAATCTTTGTTTACTCAACCAGATGCTTGTCAAGTTTTAGCTCATATAATAAAAAAAAAAAGAATAAATATAAAATATTATTTATTAAATGATTTTTGAATATGAAATTGTTACAGTTTCGGGAAAAAAATCAATTATTCCTAAATGTCTTCATTCTCTCCAAGTTTAATATTATTTTTTCCAAAAAAGCATGCAGTCTTTGCAACTCAAAGTTCACTATTTAAATGCTTTTTAGCAATTTTCTCTTGCACCCATGTCATGTAGCACCCTGTACACGGGGCATAAATCTGTGGAAGACAAGTAAACTTTCTGTAAAGCGATGGCTAAGTTTGGCAAAGGCACATAGCGCTAACTTGACGCCTCTTTGGGGAAAGTTTAAACAAATAACTGTGTTTTTGCCACGTCAATCGGTTCACTGATTTCCCACCACTGGACAGAGTAAGCAAAAGATATTTTTTTAAATATTAAATCGATGAAATTAATAGCGGTTACGAAATAGTCAATATTTTAAAAAGTTATTTTTTATATCGATTTTATTAGTATGTATAATATATATTTTTGCCTCACTTTCATACAAAACAATACTCAAAGTCCCGAATGAATACTTTCTTATCGATATACTATATTATGTTAGCATATCTCCTGATTATGAAAATAAAACATTCTGTGACTAATAAGCCTAATAATCGTTGTATCATTTTCCTTTTATATCTTTGAAGAGACACATTGAAAGTTATAATTCTGGGCCTTAATGCTAGAAATTCCTATGTCAGATTTTGACAATTTATAGTTAAGAATCGGAAATACTTTAAAATATCCAAGATTTTTTATGCAAGAAATTCTTATATCATTCGATTTAAAATGAATGAAAAATTAGGAAAGCTTATTTGCTTATCTAAATAATGTTGCAGCATCACTTTGGACCAATAAATTTCTATGTTCACAAAGATGATCAGAAGATGATGTTTATAAGTGTAAGAAGTGTATTTATTCACTTGTGCAGTTATAGCACGAAAAACTACTACTGTACTAGACATATGTACATAGATACCGCAAACAAACTAACTATTGCCTCTAACGAAAATTTGATAAATTTGCCATAAGCACTTCTAGCATTAGGCCCCCCGGATTATAACCAGTTATCTTTAAGACGACTTTTGTTGAGATTCTCTATTATGTGTCCATAGTATGATTTACATTGAAAGTAAAAACTGGTTTAAACTTGAAAATATTATAATATTTTGTCTAGCCATCAGTGACTCGACTTCTGAACCCAATAACTAATAGAAGACAGCTAGTGTTTTGTAGTGTTCTGCTTTTTACAATATCACTTGATAAATTTTATTTGTGAACTGTTTTTAAAGCACACACAGAAACTAATTCAGCACTTGAAGTGTGCTTACTTTTATATATGCCTTAAATATACATTTTGAAAATGTTCCATGGAAAATATTTAATAAGTTTTAACTGAGCTGAAGTATCCTGAACTGTTATTATAACATTGAGTATAATTTTGAGACTCGATAATGAAGGCCTTAGTATAATATTTTATCTTTCAAGAATATATTAGAACAGTGGCGTAAAGCAGTAAGCTAATTTTGCGTTTTTAGATATTTTGAATGAACATAGTATGCTTTTAGTTAAATTTCAAATTCTTTTTTTTAGTTTTTTACAGTGTTTATTAAATATCAGTATAAATTTTCATCATCGACTGAAGAATTGATTTATTTTTAAATACTTATAAAGTAATACTAATCCCGCGGCATAATATGGATGTACTTGTTTTTAAATGAACGACTTAAGTACCTGTTATGTTAATGTTTAAATAACAAATACTTATAAGAATAAATGCTCAATTTATACAATTAAAAAATAAGCATTGATTTAATCAACTTAGAAAGAATGATATATATTATGTATTCAAAATTAATTATTAAAATTATCTATTTGTCTTTTAAAAAATATTTGGAATTGGATTTAACAACCAAAGCACCAGATGTTTAAATTATTTTTAATATAACATGAGATGTTTCTAAATCAACTAGAGGACAAAATAAATTACAAATACCCACGATCAAGATCTCAAAATTAAATTGAAAAAAAAACTATATTTGATTTTGTCCTTGCCCAAATTTGTACCCAGAGTTGATTGCTAAGGATCAGTTTTATTTTAAGACAACAGTTGTTGACGAATTCTCAGGTCTCGTAATATCATTTAAAGTTAAATCAATTTGAAAATGAACGAAATTAAAAATCAGTTAAGCATACTGAGTTGAGCGAATTTTTCATAGATTTAAGACATTTTTATTTCAAATTGACAATAATTAGCATTTTATAGTAAAAAAATATGTTGAGATGTCTCGTTGGTAGCCGAAATGAATTTTTTTTAATGTCGAAAATATGTACATTTATATTGCTAATATCAAAGTTGGGTTCAATTTTATTTTGTTTTTAATGTATATCAAAATAAAAAATACATCAATATAAAAACCAGCTTGCCACAAACTTGCGGTAATTTCAATTATGAAATTTAATAGTATGGAAACCTTCGGAAAATGTTCTTTTAACTCTTTCAATAGGTTATTTATTCATAAAATTGCTCCACTTTCGCCCGCTATTGAATCTTTTCACAACATTTTCAGCGCGTCAATGGCTACAAAATGTTAATTTAAATTAATTAAAGGGCAACACAGCACGGCAAAGACGACGTGACGAAACTTTGCCGCGTAATACGCTGGAAAAACTTCAAAATTTAATTGGAAATTCCCCGAATGTCAGCCAGTATTCGCGCCACCCCAGAAATTTAATTCGTCTATCGAGAAGGAATACTCGTTTTGTTCAATTCTCAATTGGACTTGCTAACAAGACATAGGTAGTTAGAACAATAGGAATCGGCGATGTTCAATCTTTATGAAATAGTTCAATTCTAAACATAATATCGATTAAAGTTAAGGTATTTTTAACATAATTGGTGTCTAAAATTTAACTTAAAGTGATATTCACATGTTTTCTGGTTGAATGACACGTGTTTTACTTCTGACAAACACCTGCAGACTGCATAAAAACATTTTTGAATTATAAATAATACACATTGATTTCAATGATTTACTTATATGTCAATTTTAAGATGTTTACTGTCAATTCTTGATTAAATGGAATAATATTTTAAAAAATATATATATTTACACTATTTTGTACATATTTCGCAATTACTTATTAGGATCAGATCCGGTTCTCGTAATCAAAATAATTTTCATCAGATAAAGAACATATGTATATCTATACAAATCATATAAACTTTATTAATCTTTATTGATTATATTTATTATTTATTAAATAATGATTAATGCATGAATCTTTTAAAAAATTGTAATTAAAAACTAAAAATTTACTACTTGGTTTAGTGATTGGTGATACTTAATTACAATTAATAAATGAATGAAAATTTAACGAATATCTCAGTATGTATCTACTTACTACAACCAATATCATACGATTCTTGGAGCGATAAAAAATCCGCAAGAGACGGCGCCGCAAATAAAACCGTAAGATTTTTACGTCCATAAATTCGGTGCGATAAATTCACGCTAACTGTAAATAACTGATGTCTTAAAAAAGACAAAAAAATATCTAGACCTTAGAAATTTGCGGGCTTGTGCAATTGTAATGTATAGCAATGTGTGATTCCAGTTTAAAAGAAAATCTGACTCGAATATTAAGTACGAATCCAAAGTTGTAAAAATAATTTTATTTAACCTTGGCGTCCACAAGTATGCAGTTGCTGTAAATATTTATTCAGGATGACGTCAGTTATTTCAAATATGTTTTCTATATTGCACGTAAAAATATCAAATTTAATTATAATTTTCTTGATGGCGCTCGTTTTTTCGAGTTGGATCGGTTAACCACAGTTGAATATGTAATTGCAATTAGGGTAAATTTTATTTATTTAAATTATCTCTCTCAATACAAGTTTCTTTTTTTAATAATTTGTCATCATTATTTGGCTGTCTTAAGACCATACATAACATTTGATGCTTGTGTATTTGCTGCTAAAATACTAGCAATTAGAACAATTTCACTAATACTTAGTTACGGGGTAAGATCCATAAAAGCTGTGAATCCGTAGTGTATGATGATAGTAAGGGTTGCAATACCGTTATTGCTAAAATTTATAGTCCCGATAATAAAGGTATTTTTTCAATACTTAAATATCGATTGTAAAAATGGAAAAATAGCCGAGATTTTTTAATGTAATAACTAAGCATTGACAGATTCCAGAATTATTAAAATTTTTGATAATGTATTAGTAGTGGCGGAGTATCACATAAACGCACGAGGCGCGCCCTCAACAAATTTGTTTGCGTCTGAGGTCTCCCAAGTACTTAATCCGTTAGGTTTTAGTAAAAAAAAACCGTTATTTATTTATGAAAAAAATAAACATACAAATTACAAGCTTTTGATTATGATAAGTAATTAATATTTTGTTATAAAGGTATGTATTTTATATGAAATATCAAAATACCAATTTTCATTTACTATCTACAAGTTTTTCCATTCTAATTATTGGTAATATTCATTTTTTGCATTTTTTTTTTGTAACCCTGGTGTTGATAAATGCAATATCGGTATTAAATGTAAAAAAATACAAATATTTTTATATTGATTTGGTTACACAATCCCGAGATGATAATTACACTCCGCTCTGATAATCCCGAGAAGTTACAAGAGATACCCAAATACCTGGATACCGTAAAGTACACCTCTGGAATTATGTAGAACAATTTCAACAATACTTCACAACAGTGATATTTGCCCTACACAAGAATTAGTCATATTTCGTCCAATTTATCAGTAAAAATATACAATATAATGATTCTTTTATTTTAGTTTGACACCGTATACACCTCATTTAGGTACAAATTACGTTAGGGTTTCCCAAACTTTTAATGCGTTAGAGCATTTTGCGAATTCTATAATTGTATCGGAATATGTTTTCGATGGTTTCTGCGTTAACGTTGTGGAAGCAAAGTTTCAAATTTAATTTTACTAATATTTTTTTTCAAGAAATATTGTCAAAAAAGTTTATGTATTCTATAAAGCGATATCTTTATCTTCCATAAAATTTTCGATACGCTTTTATTGGTGATGTTAAATTTCTTTTTAAACAAAAGTAGATTTTCAAAAAATCAAGAAGTCACAAAATTTATTAGGCAAAATATTCTTAACATAATCAAAGCAATTTTGAGAACTGAAGTTATAAAGTTAGATGATTGGACTTTATTTGATTGAATTATCATTTTTTAAATTTAATGTCAGTCTCTTTGAATGTGATAAACTGTGAGCAAGATTTCTTATACTATTGTTAAAAGTATCCTTGTCATTAAGGTGTTAATTTTTAAAATATGTAAAATGTATTTTTTTTAATTTAATTTTGACAACATCGTACACAACCAACGATTCTGTTTAAATAGGCAAAATACGTTTTATAAGTACCACAACAAGTGGAGTAACAAAGATATCATGTTTAATTGTGTTGTATTAAAACACGTTATCAATTTTGCTATCCAGGTAATATCAATTTGAATTCAAAAATATATTTTTTTAATTATGTAAAACCATTAATTTTTTTCGCTGAAGACCGTTCACGTTTGACATGGCACAAATATTTCTAGTAAAAAGTTTAAGAAGCCCTGCAATACGCATTATTGCGTTGTGAGTGATATATGTATATCACCAAGCAATTGTAAATTGTATTAATAACTGAACGTAGAAAAGAAACAATAACTTACAATTTTACATATCCTTGGAATTCATCACGAGAGACTTTCCATGTTTGTTAATATTTGATCGTATCATAGCGATAAACATTATTCATAAATCACAAAAAAATACAAAGCGGAATAGGTATTTTTTAAATAAAATATTGCCTCCATTTTTGACACACACCCTGCAATTTAACGGCTCACGTAGAACACAAACTTACATGAAAAAAAATCTCTTATAAATATTCAACGTTTTTTTTACTGTAGAAATAAAATATCCTTCAAACACAGTTATATTATTTCGATCATTTTTCATTGAAATTTAACACAAGAAAACATGCTTTATCACTTTGCTTACTTGTAAAGATAAAAAAATAATCTAAATTCGCAACCAAAATATAAAATTAAATTAAATTCAGTTACACTTTCAATGTTGATTAAAAAGCTTAAAATTTGATGATTTTTATGATTTTGAATCTATATAAATAGTGTAAAGGTATTACCTATAATAAAAATAATAATAAACTTTTTTTATTAAATATTTTAGAAAGCAGAACGGCTTTCGCTCTTCGAAAGCGTTATCAATTGTTAACAAATAAATGAATACAAGGATACTATATATAATAAAATTGAGTGTGATTAATAACAAGGGATTTATAAAAAGATCGTTATAAGAAATATGACAGGAACTGATTAAAATAAAATATAAATATGAAAGATCAAATTAAATATGAACCAAAAATTATTTGAAATCGAAAATAAATAATCCAAGAAAACTAGAATGAGTTAAAAAATATTTTTTCAGTAGGTATTCATTCACTATCAAAATCACTTAATGAATTTAAAAAAGAAACATTTTTAATAATAATCAGGCCTTATTTCTATTATAGCCAGTATTCGGTTTTCATAAAAGCATTTGAATTCAAAATAATTTTAAATAAGTACATATTTTAAAAAAAATTAAAATTATTCTATGAAAAACAATATATTTTGTAGATAATATAATACTTCTTCAATAAGAATTGATAGTTTTCATCTTACAAGTGATTATTTCCATCTATAAAGCAATTTTATTAAATATAGGTTTACATAAGCATAAAAAAGTTTTTCACACTACGGAAAACTGCATCGTATTTTGTAAACAAACTTTGGCGCGCATATCGATTTTAATACAATCAAAAGCTCTCCTATCAAATATGCTTTTACAGCAAAGGCGGAAGCGGAATCATTAATCAAAGCTTTATTTCATCCCGATAAATAATGGCAAGAGAAAAAAGCCTGAGCAAAATGCCGTAACGTGGCGAGTTTACATTAAGTTTTTCGTTGGTCTGCTAACGACATCTGTGCGTGCCTCGCAAACTAAGGCAAGGTGTGATGAAAATTTTAAAACGTAGCCATGGCCGAAGAAGACTGCTATCTGGAACCCAACAAAATAATGTATGACAAAGGGTTAGTAATGAACGAATGATATAATATTAATTGCTTTGTTTTTGCATTTTGACTATAAAACATTTACATTCTTTATACTTAACACTCGAGATTATAAAAAATATAGTATAATCTAGTTGAAATATTAGCAGGAAATGTATTTAAAAAGTTCTTTATACTTTTAAAATTTATAAATATGACAAAATAATACGATTTGCATCGAGCAGCAAAATTTCTTATGGTGGGCCTTGGGACAATGCAATCCGTAAAGTTATTTTAACCCTTTCTGAATAAAAAGGTCGATTTTCTAAATTACAGCTTTTTTCATAGAAACGAATCTTTTGTATAATATAATATGGTGACATACTTAAAAAGACAAATAAAAACAAAATAGGATATCATTTTTATCTATAAGATTGTTAAAAGTAGTTAAAATACTGAATGATTAATGACACAAATATTATAAGACATGTCAATAAAAACCTAAAGAAAGATTTTTTAATGTTTTAGCCATGATTTAAAAATGATTATTATTTAAAATTATTAACTACTATCAATTCCTAATTGAGACTTCAGAGCATTTTAAATTTAAATACTTAAGTTGATAACAAAGGTAATAAGAAATTAAATATAACACTTTTCACTTGACTTACAATCTATTGTAAAAATTCTTGAAATCAGCAAAAAGATTTGTTATTTTATGACCGTTAATAATTTATCTTTGAAAAACTTGTATTTTCATATTTTATTCTTGAAGCAAATAAAAATATATTGTTCCATATCTCGTAAAAATATAATTTTTAAGAATAAGAAAAAATATTTCAGTAAATTAGATAATTTATCGATAAGTTAAGATCTTCATTTTTGTAAAGAATAGTTATCTTAACTTTGTAGATTACTTTAGTTCCGAGTTTTATATTTTTTGTACAACGTTAAAGCAGTTATTTATTTATTAAGTATGAAAAATGTTAATATACTCGCTAAACTATCTCTAAAATTTTAAATTAACTTTACTTAAGCAGCTCTTTGCAAACTTCTGTTCATAGAATAAAATGTTTTTGTTTTATGTCAAACGAAACATGTACTTTCATTTTGTCCAGAATTACCAGATCTAAAAATTTTCTAAGTCTTTAACGTTTTATATCTTCTAGCAATGTTTTGCAAAAAAATATTCTTGAGCTTAATGGATAATGTGGCTTGCCTACAGAATATAAATAGTAAAAATATGAAATATTTATATATCTTTTCACGATATGTTTCTGAAAAGAATTATAGTACAATAAAGTTTGTTTCAGTTTCTCGTCCCATTAAATATGTTTTTATGACACTTAGATGCTCGTTTTTCTTGTGTATCATTGAATTGTGTTGGACTTAACAGCGAATCAGCTTTTTTCTTCTCTCCTAAGTCTTTCAGACGTTAGTGATTCAATAAAAGCACTTAAAAAGCTCCCCGGAAACCTTTTTGAAACCTGCCATGATATACGACCATTTTCGTGAAATTCTTCTTCTTTATTTCGGCAAACTATTATCTCCGTGACAAAGTATTTTATATGACATACTCGAAATAATTTAGCGTCTTCTTTATAAAAACATTAAAGAGTCTTTTATATAAGGACCCGTAAAAAATGTTTTAAATTATTCACATAGCTTTTGTGTCTCTTGTATTTTTGCTGTTTTAAATAAAATAAAACTATGATGAGGAAAATGAACTTTAACGTACATTATTTTTTTACAAATGCTCTTAAGGAAAGAAATCGAATAAACTCTTATAAATACAATTATTTTTATCGATTACGCCACTTCCGTGGTCAAGTTTTTTCATAACACACTATAACAAAAATCCCTGATTGGAAATATCCACAAGTCACTATAAATGATTAAAAAACATATTTTTTCATTTTCGTTCGTAACTATAATAAATGTAGCTAAAGCAAAGAACCATTTTCATCATTAATAATAAGATCTCATTATATTCGTTCACTGAAATAATATTAAGTATGTTTATCTTTCATTATCTATACAGAATAAAACTGCGTATATGTAAAACTCATGAAACTAAACAAAACATAAGAATGTGTATTTACTTCTATTAATGTTTAAGTATAATATATTGCCTTAACTTTGGACGTAGGCAGACTAAAAATCTCAATATTCCACATTACAATAAATTGAACTTATTCGGAGAGATCAATGTTATACAGTTTATCGATGTGCTTTGTAAAGTTAATGAGTAAAGAGTTAAGCTGAAATTATTATTTTTTAAATAAGATTTCAATGTATCCCTAACCTAATATGTAATTTTCAACACACTTTAATATATTAGAGAATGTATCAAATTAAGAACTGAAAGATTCATGGGGTGTGTTTTATTATTTGAATGCTATAAAACTAGAATCGTTCTCGAAATAAAATTGTACAATCTAATTATTATTTTTTTGCTTCTTATACTCTGAAACAACACGTTAGGTGTATTTTTTGCTGATACATTTAGTTTTTTAACACAATAAATCGAATGCCAGTTTATGTTAATTTGCTGCTTAATACCTTTGGATTTATTTATGACAAGTAGTTTGACAAAAACAAAGATACCTTTTGCATAGAAAGGTTATGCACATATTTGTATTAAATTTTACCTTTTTTTTCGTACATGACGATAAACAGACAAAAAGAATCAACAAAACTAAAACAGATTGCCTGAGTAAATTGATTTATAGTTACAATATTTCGGAACAGTTTCCAACGAAATTTTAAAGAATTCTCTATTTGAGTGCAAATGAATTAACCATGGTTTTCTCTTATACGTGCTCACGCATAATAGCACCCGGAGGCAACATGTACCAGGTCATATTTATATCTGCCCGTACAAGACCAAAATGAGAATTTAGCCATTCTTGGGAATGTCATATTCGATCATTTTCAATTTTTTGAGAAATTGTGGACATGAATTGTCTGTCCTTTCATTTTGCTCCGTTCCTTCAATGAGGATGTTACGGAGGGATGCTCAGAGATTTAACAGTTTTGACATATTTTGCGTTGACGTAAGTGATTTCAAACGAGTACTACTTAAAATGTATTAAATTAATTAAATAAATTTAAGATTTCGACTGAAGGTGCTTGGTGGAAATTCAATATTAAATTAAAATCGAAATTAAATTTGAAATTGTCCAAGTTTATCCGTGCACTTGAACGCCTGAAGATACCAAAAGGCGAAACCCGGGTCGTTGGTGACAAAATCTGTGTGAATTTACATAATTTTAACGATTCAGATTTAATTAAATAAAGCAAAAAATACTACCAATTGGGATCTCAATACCGGGCGAGTAAATAAAAATTGGTACATATTTGAAAATAAAATACCGACTTTAAAGAATGTATATTATCGTAAACGGATGATAACTTATGGTATAAGTACATAATTCAAAAAGGTCATTAAAACTAGAACCTGTCAAAATCGATCTAACACTTTTAACATTTAAAATATTTCACAAACAATTTTGATGTGATTTTATATGCATTAAAAATTTGGTTTCAGTTCATTTTTAATACCGGTATTTCGGTATTGAAAAAACACAATTCATACCGAGATTACGGTTTTGGTAATACCGGTATTGCGATCTCTGTATAGAACAAAACAAAGGAAGTTAATATGTGAAAACTCAAGCAGAATCGAAGCAAGTATGTGAAGACGAAGAATTTTCGGTTCATTCCGTATCATTATTATTGACTGCCTAATTAAGCAGTCGCATTGAAATAAACCCTGATTTCTATCATAAAATTCACATTAAATTGCGTCGTATAATACAAAAATTACGTCAACCATTAAACAGCACAATCTGTTGAGGTTAAAAATTAAATAAACTATGATATAAATACAAACGAGTCTGGGCCAAAAAAGGCGCTTAATTTTAAACCACATCATTCAGGACCAGTTTAAATAATCGGACCCTCAAGACTTTCTGCGGACCTTTTTAGGGTAAATTTAGCCTGTGGTTTCCAACTATTTCAACATTAATTTGTTTGTTAAAAAACCCATGTCACCGTATATAAACAAAAGTATCCGTAATTTTATTCAAAAATAGGTTTATTAAGAAGAAATTAACAGTCGCCCTCTATGGTATATGTAGTAAAAGCTCTTCTCTAGTGATTAAGCTGGTGTGGGTATATGTACGATTAAGATTAAGATTTTTCTTAGATCATAAGTGATTGTAATATCTTATCTTCTCGGGTTGATTTAGCTAGACTAGATCTAGAGTGACCAATACAGAATTCTCACAGAGTTTATCTACTATGATTATCCATTTTCAAAATATTTCACGCATTAGCATTAGCTGTGATGCCTATTTTTTTTATTTTATTTTATTATAATAATTTGATTTCCAGTTATTTTTATTATTGAAACTACAACAATAACTTCAATTTTTCATAATAACTGCATGAAATTTGAATTTTATTTGCATCAACCATTGGGTGATAAAATTACAAACACACTTATCCAAGATCTGAAATTTCAGTTGAAAAAAGTCCCAATCTAGCATTTTTCCGTGCTAGTACTGGAAACCAAAATTACCTTCTTTGTATGGTTAACGTTTACGGGTCTAAGCGCAAGAAATGCGACCCCAATACCCACATTCTCTTAAATATCTATTTTAATATGGGTCATACAATGTTTATAATTAAGGTATTGTTATATCGTAGTTTTTTGGACCTTTTTTAGTTTTAATAAATACGCGATAACAAGATAAGCGCCCGCGATAAGCGATCGTTCGTAAGATAGCTGGGCTAAACGCGTCAGTTGCAAATTCATATTTGTGCTGTGATGACGTATTTTTTACGCAAAACTAAAAATATGATTATTTATTAAAAAAACACAGATTTTTATAAAAAAAAATGTCTGAGGAATGATGCAGAGAGATATTTTAAAGCCCTGAGACTATTTTTTTTAAAGTTCATAAGAATAAGGCCAATAATGAGGAAACCACTGGGGTCCCTAAACGACCCCCATCGACAGAGAAGTATTTTTCTAGTCTCCGAGCCGTGAAAGTTAAGTTAAATCCTAAAGCATGTCATTTGGCTTATTTATTACTCTTAAACAACTTGTTTAGTTTGCTTTCTCATATATGTGTATTTATAAAATGAGTTATTTTATAATTTCAACGGGCTTCTTATAGCAATGGTTACATATATACTTTTGCTTTTTTGTAAAATTCAAAGGTCATTTGAGTTTTAAAATCACTGTTTAAAAAAAACGTACCTCACATATATATGCTAGGGTCCCCTCGCAAGTTTTTAGTTAAACATTAGCGAAAAGCGTCACACAGGTGCCTTAGACTATAATTAACGCTCCCGCACTACAAGAGTTATGTTAACCCCCCACTACCTTCCGCCGCCACTGTGTCTGTCTAACTTTCCCAATTTGCCACGATAGTCTGTTTACGTGCACACATATACTATGAGAAAACATTTCGAGAAGTAATCTGTTTTATTCACATTTCAAGTTTTCATTCTGGACAAAGTTCAGTAAAATTGTGTGCACTCTGGTATATCATTTGTCGTTAATGATTTAAATATTGGTTTTTGAATACGAAACCACACGGAAATGTTCTTTTTGAATTTAATATGTTTTAATTATATTTTTGAGATGTAATTTTTCAGTATCTTGATTGCCTAGTACTTCTTCTTTAAACGTATAAGTTTTCTATGTGAATCATGTGACCACCACGCGGCGCCTCTGTGATTTTATGTTATCTGAAATAGCTTTTCCTTCTCCCAACGCATGTTTGCATTTTTTAGTTCCACTGAGTACAATTCATGAATTCAGTACCCGAAGGTCGTCCAGGACGTTGAAACCCCACCAGTAGGAAGAAGTGACAAACCAAATTAAGGCTCTCCGGAGGGCTTCTGCAGCACGTGGCTTAGCCAGTTGTAATGTCACTACATGATGACTGACGTGATAGGGATACTTTATTTCCGATATCTTCAAAATCTTACCAACCCACTCTCAACATCCGTCTCAACCACTTATTGTCAAAGCCCAGCACCCCGTTTTTCTGAGTAACACTCTCATAAGTTTTAGTTTTACTTGCATAATTGTTTTACCTTACACAATTTTCAGCTTTTAAGCAGTCAAAACGCTCGTCTTTATAATAAAGACAAATTATTCCTTCATTATATAGAACTTTTTTTACAGCTTATCTGTACCCTTTTCATTTCAAGTACATATATTTTAAATAAATTAATATTAACCGTAACGTATTTGTGAAACTTCTTGTTTCTCACCCAACTAATCTGATTTTAGAACATGGATAATGAAAGGGTATTTTTCTTTCTTTGTTCGTTCAGAAAAGAGTGCAATAATCTGAAAACATTTTTTTCATATTGGGAGCTGATTTGACAAAACAATCTTCTAATTGTTGTTGCATGGCGTAGAAATATTCTTAATTTATAATTTGATTTTCGGACATTGAAATATCACGCCACACTGCGTATTATTGACCTTTACAGAAATTATTGGTAATGCCAAATACATGTTTTTTAATTAAACCATATTTTTTTTATTAAGATGTTTTTACTATTTTTTGTTTCTGTAATAAAAGACATCTAATCGGTTTCTATAATGAATTGCTATTTGAATTTCACATAATTTCATCACTTGTAGTTTTATTCTCAAAGACATTGTCAATAAAACTGGACAAAATATTTTCAAAGAATTCGGCAGTCAATTTTTGGAAGTTCATTTTCAATACAAAATCAAATTTAATATTTTTTTTATTAATAAATAAGTGTTTTTTACAGTTGGTTAAAAGGCGTTACTATTTACAAATTGAAATGAAAAGTGTAAACACTGTAAACAACAATTAACATTGAAATTCTTTTCAAGTACAAAATAATATTGTGACTTTATCAATAAAGTTATTAACATAATTTTGTATTGACAATGGATACATTTGATTTATTTTCCCTAGAATTTTGTTTATACATTTTTAAAATAAATTATCAGTGCATTGTATTAAAAAGAATGTGTAAACTCTTGTTGACGTCGTGTTTTATCCAATTGATAAAAAATGTTGCTATTTAATGAGCGTAATATCCGAAACACAACTCCTGAAAACACTATTACAATCAAATAAATTTTCCAAACAATAAAGAAATCAATAAACGTATAAAATAACTTCAACACAATACAATATGTATCATACGTTCATACGAGCTCTCTCCTTAATAATTGTTTTCGTCGCACGGTGTATTGAAACATAAAGGGCTTCCTGCCAAACTTTGATTGATGTATTCTGTCCCTGGATAATTCCGTTTACTTTGATTCAATTTGTACAGAGTTCTGTGAGCTCGATTCAATTCAGTTGCCTTCGTCAATCTTATCTTATAGCTCCATAGAACATATTATTATATTATTATACCAATAAGAAATGTTTCCTTTTAGAACGGAAGAAGAATTTCGATAATGAATCATATAAAAATCATATAAATTCTCACTAAAAGTGGGTTATGGGAAATACAATGAAGCAAATATTTTTGTATTGTATTGACGATTCGAGATCAAATATTTTAGCACTACATTTTAAATGTATATTTGTGAACTAGTTGATTCAAACTTATTCCATTAAATGCAACTGAATGCTTTTTTTTTAATATATCTTTTTAATAATCGACTGATATAAATAATTAAAATTTTGTTATAATTTGCAAGTAAAAAAAAAGTGTTTTTAATGACGGGTAGAGATCAGCTCATTTTTATCACATTCCCTTTTTCTTTATGAACACCGTAAAATTGTTTACAGCTGAGTATACAAAAAAATATTCACGTACTTAATAAAGAAAAAAATATTTTAAGTAGTTTTGTTACAAAAAATCCTTCATTCAAAAACTGTTGTCGGTTGGTTCAATACTTACAAATACGTTTTCAAAGGCTTAATAAAAATAATAGTTTGCAAATATAAACTTCAGTTTAAAAAAATGCTTTTTCATATAGAAGGTTTATTAAAAAATGTTTGCAATTAAAAGGTAGAGATTTAAATTTTTTTTAACTGAAAAGAGATGAATGAATAGGTTTTTGTACTATAATATAGTTATAACTCAAACGGCATTCCGATTTTGTAATGAAAATCAACCCTCTTAAATATGGTTTGTAGATGCATTACAAAAACAACACATTTTCGCAATAAATATCATCTTTTTATATATGTTGCCGCCTGTGTGGTTGAGTGGTCAACGTTGTTGGCTTTGGCTACGGAGGGCCCGGGTTCAAATCCCGGTGCGGACAGTTTTATAAATTGATTTTTCAATCGATTTATGAATTTCTGTTCAAAAGCATGGATGTATGTGATGTCTTGAATTCCCTCTTCTCACCCATCCTATCCTATGAACAGGGCGTATCGAGAGCGATTAGCTTACTACTAATCCTGTCCTAGCCCTATCCGTCTATCCATACTCTCTTTGGAAAAAGAGAGGTTGAGCAACTGAGTAACAAGCAGTTCTCGTAGAAACACTTCTGTTGAGATAAACTCCATTAGGAGTCTATATGCTCCACATCGGGAGCGGACATGGTTTAAAAAATATATGTTACTCTGATTCTGTAAAGTTGTTTCTTTTTCTCAAGTTTTGACTCACTCTTTACTTTGAATCACTTTTTATTCGTTGTCATAATAAAAAACGACGTTTAAATCACTTTGGGTTTTTTTGACGCACTGTACATAATAATTAAATCCACAACGTAAAATATTCACTTCTTAATATAATTAATAGACACACTATTTTCGCATAACCACATTTAAACACTGTTGCTTGTTATATCAGAAAATACAAAATAGAACACTATTTATGAGATAAAACAATTTTCCAAAAGTATCTCTCGATGTGTAAGGATATATTTGTTATGGTTGCTTCCGCCATAGTAAGTTTAGTCGCTTTTAGTTTATCTGTAAGGTGCACGTCCACGGGATTGCCTCTCTTTGACACATTACCACTGATTGAATGGCCTACAGCCAATTATCGTTCAATAATACCATGAAAATATGTCACCTCAGTTAAAATAAAAGTAATACTTTGTTTTTTATATACATGGATAGTAAATGACTACATTCATATTTATAATGATATAATGAATAAAATATATAGTGATACTTTACAGATTTTTCTTTTCAAATTTCAGATCAAAAACTATAATTTATCGTTTTTTTGGATATCAAATTTATGGAGCTTTAAGTACCAGGAAACGTTAGCGTCAAAGTTTTTCGAGTCTCCTTCATTGCAAATTTTTTGAAAAGTCGTACTTCTTTACCATCGTTTCAGATGGAAGGGCGAGATCGCTACAGAGGTAAGAAACCTCAATTGAAGCCAGTTCACGGGGTCTCCATATGCATTAATTTGCTATCACATTCTATATACTTCCTCTCATATTATGTCCGTACATCGCTACGAATTAATAGAAATTATCTTATCAGCTAATTACAAGCTCGAACATAAGTTAAAAAATTCGAGTTCTTACTGGTAATTTTTTTCAGATTGATTAATGATTTTACTATCCAAATATTTATTTTCCGACCAGCCTGGTTTTGTATTGAAAGACGCGGATGAAGCCATTAGCTAAATACTAGTGCATTTGTTCATATCACATTTTGTTGCATTCCTGTTTAATGCTTCACATTGACAGCGCGAATGATTAAAATAATACCTTATCCTTAATAGCGAACAAAAATACTTTCAAACAGTTTATATGTGGAATTTCAGAAATGAATTATCATAATATCCATTACCAACGACAATATAAAATTGTCTATTTGAAAAACAAAACAAAATTAAACCTGTTACATGTAGATATAATAATAAAGGTAGTACTAACGTTCCTTTATCAACCCATCAACCCTTATTTTACGGATGCCTGTAAAACAAACTTGCTTTTAACTAATCCATGCTTCAGTTTGTTGTTCTTTGTTATAGTAATGATAAACCTAACTACCAAACTTTATATATTTAGGTATGTATACTTACATAAACCACTGAAAGGACATTGAATTTTCTTAAACCATATCCTGTTTCCAGTGCCGTTCAATTATTTATACAAAAAATACTAGCATATGTTTATTTTTTTTCTAATTTTAGTAAAATAGAATTTATAATAAATAGTATTTGAAATGCAACGAATCAAAGAACAGGGTATTTTTCTTATCAAAGTCAATTAACTCTTCTACAAGTTAGATGGTTTGAAATAAGCTCTTAACTTAGCTGTACAACAAACACAATTGAATTTGTACATATTAGACAAAATTAGTCATAACAATCTTTTATTTTCTTTCAATTCAGAGTACCTTATCTTAAAGATTTCATTTGATTGTTGCTCTTCTGATAAAAAAAAGTGACACTAAGACGTTTTTAGGTACTTTAAAACCAGCTTTGTTTCTGTTTGAATGAAAAAACTACCAATTGTCCAACATATATATTTTTTTTAATTCTAAAATGTTTTCCCTGTACATTTATTAAACTGCCAGCTTGTCTCTGATTTAATTTTGCTAGCAGATACGTACTTGGGAAAACTATTAAATTTAAAATATTTTTAAAAATTTCAAATGACACAATGATGAATCATTGAAAAACTGTCGCTACGTTTAAATGAAACCTTTGCGTGTTATCATCTTAAAATTCAAACTTAAACAATATCAAAATCATTAAAGACTAGGAGAAATTCTTCTTACAACCCAAACTTTATATTAATACATTGAAGAAATACAATTATCATCGTGGTGACTTTATAAACTGGGCTTACTTTGAAGTTACAATCTCATAGACAATTTTTTCTAGTAGCAGTAGAATGAGAGTTTACTTATATTTAAAAAATAAATTGTTTGAAAATCTTGCACCAGAACTATAAAATAGTTTAAGTCAATATTAACAGATAATTTTTGTTTTATTGTAATATTCACGAATACTTTTTTATGTAACTCAAAAACAGTGTGACACATTCGCTAGCAATTATTGAAACGCTGAATTCATGGAAACAAAAATTTGTGAAACTTACCTGAATAGTTAACTTTAAAATCATTTATACAACGCGTAAAAGAATCATACCTAAGTCCACCCTTTCACACACAATACAAGTTAAGTGTGCGTCGTTGAAACCGCACGTTTTTATATGTTCTACTTCAATAGAAATAATTCAGGGGCTACGACAATCAACCAGCTTCTATGCAAAAGTGATTATGTTGTTCCATGCACAGAAATCTGTTTGTAGTACAGTTATATTCTGTAATATTGCTACTGAATACAAGTGAAAGAGAACTATTATCAAGAAAATGCGTAAAGCAATGATTAATAGAATAATCAGACCTGTGAATTTTATTTAATAGAAAGCATATAATTTGTATTGGTTTGTTCCTCTGTAGCAGAATAAATACGTATTTTATTTTATTGGATGAACTGACAGTAAAAGAAAATATACAAATTTAAAAAATATATTATCAAAGAAGTTAAATATCAATGTTCTATGGACCGTGTAAAGAGCTCACTTGCTACCGTAAAACAGTTCTCGAGATTTTATTATTATTGTCAAAAGTTTATTGCTTTTTGTAAACTATCAAACGGCCATTATTTACGTTGATTGGTTTTTGATGTTTTTTTTGATTTGGCACTTACATGTTCAATTAACGAGTTATTAATTGACGGGCTTGTTCTTATGATGTGAAATGATAGTTTTCAAAAAAATATTAAACTAACACTGACAACGTCTTATTACAAAAATAATACAATTTATTTACTTTCAACATTTTTGTATTGAATTTCCGTGTAAATTAGATTTTGTATCCATTAATAAAACGATTGCTTTTTTGTACGGGGCATTTATTTTACATCAAACATTAACTCATTGGTGACCAATCATGATAAAATATCGTTCTCTTCGCAGCGCATATTTCCATCCAATCACGAGTAAATTATTTGCATGAATTTATAATTATCGGTGATAAAAATAGGACGTCCATGTTTTAAAAAAACAAAATAGTCCATTTTACTTTATTAAAGGAAATTAAATATACACACCTCCAAACAAAATAAATAAAATATATTGATTAAAAAATTCAATCTTTTTTGAATAAGAACTTTTTTATTATGTACCTTTTCTGTAATGGAGAAACAATTAATTCATTTTTTTCGATACAATAAACTTCATATTTATCGGACAACTTATAATAATCTAGAAGGACCTAATCACACAATTATGGCAGTTTAAGTGCGTGTCAACCCATGATTTGACGTGCGCTTATGTTTATAATGCTTTTAAGATATCTTTTCAGTCTCTAAGTATACGATTATTATTATTTTCCTTATAAACAATAAAACATAAAGAAAAAATATTATTATATTTTAATTGACGTTATATGTTAATCTACTCGCCCAGATTTGTGCGTTATTCTGTTGATCTTAATATATTTTATTTCTGGTCAATTGAAACTTATTTTCGATACAATTACAATTATTAAAGGATAAGTTATACGTTATTTTAATAGCCAATACGTCACAACAATTATAATACAAGTAATTGTAAGCTTATTTTATGTGGTACGAGAAAAGTATATTTATAATAAGTGCCGATAGAAAAAATGAAAAAGGGTGAATATTCTTTCAAATGCGCAAAAACAACACACTACGCAATCTAATATTTGGGGTTTGTATCGTTCTTAAATTCAAAATATTAATTATGAAAAGCTAATTTTCGTTTTGTGAATGTTAAAGTATGAAAATTCTTTTTATTTTACGAATCCTTTATCAATACTTATATTATTCTTGTTGAAATTATTTACCATTTTCTTTTTCAAATAACTTATGAAAAAAAAGTTGCAAATTTTCCATTGAAGACTAAAGATAGATCGTCCTTTTTTGTTCTAGCATATTGAACGTCGTGGTGACTCGTATGTGACATGAAGATCAATATTATATAGAATGTGAATAAAAAAATCTAGCAATTGAAATACGGCTGCGTGGCCTACTCGAACCGTTAGGTGCGATAAATACGTAATAACACGTAAGTTAAGAAAAATCTTTTGTATTTATGACAATATTGTTTATAGAGATACGAAATTGAATACCAAAAATGATGTTACAGTTCAAATGAAAACAGAAAATTTTGTATGTACTCTTTTTAGAGAATTTGATTTTATCGAGTTGAAACATATTTCTGTGTTGATTTTATATTAATTAAATATGCCATACAGTATTTACTAACAATTCTTTTGAAATAAGAATTACTGGATGTTACCGGATAATAGACCTGGAATAAATAAAACTCACCCTTTTCGAAAATCACTCATTTCGAAGGAAGTTAAATTAAAAATAAGAATACAACATAAAAGAGGAAGACACCATCTCAATATGTGAGCAGCTAAAAAGTGATGTGAGCCAATTGATTTTTAAGAAAACATTGAGTTCGGTGCGTTATAATATTCTACATGTCTTAAAAAATCATAAAAGTGAATTGAGCTTAGTAAATACACATTGAAATAGCCTTCACTTCCCAAAATAAAAAAAAATATTCAAATGACAAAAACACTCGGTAAAACCGTGATTGTATTGGCTCAATTTACTTATCATTATTGTATTGCAGCGAGAATTGAGGTCAAATAATATGATGATAGAACACGTCACAGTTCAGATCAAAAGTGTTTTAAAACAGCTCATATTTACCCAATGTAGTATTGTTTGAAAGAACACCACTGCAATGTGAACAATGTACGCACGGTGTTGGAAGATATTTTCCTTATGCAAATATAAGCCACACCTGTACCCGCGTCGGTACTACAGAAAACGACTTTACCGACATTACAGCTTAATTAAATCCCTCGTACGTGCCACAAGTTATATAACTTAACTGAGAATAAATTATTAACTCTTTATGCATACATTGTGAAGGACATTACTCACGCCAAAACACTGACTCAAATTTAAAATCAATAAAATTTACATTTACAATTTTATTAAAAAACAACTTTTAGTTGCACAAATATAAATCGATAAGTTAATAAATATTTTTTAATTGATTTTTCTAATAAATTGTATCCAGGTTCCTATTAAAAAGAAATTTTTTATTTACTTGGGATCATTTTAATTGAGGGTTAGCAAATGATTTTTTTTAAATTCTGTCAATTTGTTCGTCATTTTAGTAATTTTTTATTACGTTTAAATTGATGAACGAAGAAGAACTCACTATGTACGCTTGCTTTACTATGAGATACTTGGGTAGTATCAAGTTGAGTATTACGTCTGATGTTCATAAATAATATTATTAGTAGCTTAACCGGAATATTTTAAAGTTTTCATATAAAACACACAATTTTTTAATGTGACATAATTATGTATTTAGAAAACATTGCTTGGTACTCTTTATACATTATAAATTCCTAAAGCTGACAAGTTCTTCTTATATGTCAAGATATATTTCGTTTTTTGTCACCTCTCAATGCGATCTGATTGAGAACAGACTGCGCGATCTATCGGTAAGCTCTAAAAAGCTTTTCGCGTTAATGTTTATCATCGCAAGTTTTCTCCGGGAATATTTTTTTACACTTCGAAGACCTGATTAGTTTCTGTATAAAATCTTTCGAATTAATACAATTTTTAAGCTTAATAAACTAAGCCATTTTTATGATTAACGTTAATTTGAGTCGTATCTAATTTGAAAAAGATCTAACTTTAATACAACACATATTCAGAAAAATAAAAGAAAAGTGTACATAATCTTGTAAATGAAACAAAACGCTTTGAATTTCGTTAAATAGCAGCAATTGAGATTCTTGGGTGTTCTCAGTACTAATCTGTAGTATAGATATCCATAACCAAACACTAAATGGTCCTATTGTGACAAATCAAACAACACGTATTATATCATAGAGTCAATCAGAGATACAAATTAATTTTCAATTAATAAGTGTCAAAATAATTGTTTATTAGCGATCGCATATGGCCTGGTTATGGAGGTATCTTAGCAGAAGTTTTCTACGAACACTGTTTGTTACTCAGTCGCCCAACTTCTTGTTTTCAAAGAATTGTAAGTAGAGATAGAAAAGATAGGGCAGTGCAGGACTAATTAATGGTTGGCTAATCACTCTCACTACACCCCATAATTTTAAGATTGGAATATTGTGGTGAGGGAGGAATTTTTAGGCATTGCAAAGATCCACGCATTCGAACAAGAACTGATTAATCAATTTCAAAAATACTGTTCGTACTGGGATTCGAACCTATGAGGTGCGGCACGAAAGTAAACGTTGACCACTGTACCCGGTCATATTTAGTTACGAGACTTTACTTTGTGCAGTGTTAATATTTCAAATTTGATTTTCTCTTTTCATTTTTAATATAACAACAAACTTTATAAAATTTAATGAAGATTTATATTACTAATATAATGTTTCTTTAAAAATCATATTTCGACAAATAAGAATATATATTGTCGATTCCTATTTGTCTCCCACTTTTATTAAATTAATGTTACTATGAATATTACCTTTCATTTTGAAGTAATAAAAATATCATGTTAAATTATGTCTTCCTTTTTACATTGCTCCCAGATGGAAAAAATAACGATATTAAGACATATTTAGGTCAATGTCTTTTTTTCCAGAGTAATGCTTCTAGAAAAATAAATACATTTGTAAGAATTCACCTTACGTAAATTGTTACACAACGAAAAAGCAGGTAGCTTCCTTTACGTTGGCTTTATGGAATTATCATCAAAAGCTCTTTCAATATTTTGACGAAATCATTGCGTGGAATTTTTTCGTTTTCTTTATTGAAAATTAATCAAAATATTTCATCAAAATACCGGTTTGTATTGAAACCTAATGAAAAAAATATTTTCTGTTATAATGCTTGTGATCTTTAACCAAATAAAGATTACAAATTAATATGCAACATTAAAATGATTTTCAAACAGAGTTTTTAGTCCGTTGGCTGTGTTCGTATATGAGTATATTTCTTTTTATGTCAATCAATTATTAATTAAGGAAGTAATCAAATACATTTGCTACTAATAGAAAATATAAAAAAGATTATTATCAAATTTTAATATATATTAAATATGAGCATCCACAAAGTTACCGGAATCCTTCAAACATGGGTAATTACTTATTCTGAATCTGCGTAATTAGAATTTAAAAAGGAATTGATAGTTGCATGTTTTAACAACTTACTGAGGAATTTAATTCTTGCCAAGTAAAGTTTGTTTTACATATCATCGTTGCGCTTTTAAAATCCACGGTATATTTTCTCAAAACATGTCAAAATACAGTACAAATTAAAATGCCTCTCCTCAACAAAATCAACATAATTCTAAAGCAATTCTAGAACGCCTTATATCATAATCGTTTATTTTTCTTTGCAGGTGCGGTAATTTTTCTTTAATGCAACAATCCGGTTGCGTGAAAAGATCCCAAAATTTCGAAAGCGCAACTACAGTATAATGTAAGCAATTGTGATTGAATACGAGTTTTCAAAAGTTCACAGGCCAGATGAAAATGAAGTGCTTTTTAATTGCAAATAGAAGAAACATTAATAAAAGTAAATGATTCATGTTCCGAAACACAGATAAATTATAAAAACAATATTAGCTAAAAATCTAAATGATTTTGCGTATGTAAAAAAATCGAGGGGGTTGAAACAACCGAAGCACGTGCATGCTTAAAACAGCTTTAATGCGTGAATGATCACTTAAAAGTCTCCCGAAGGGATGATTTGGTCATATAAATCATAAAACTTACCATATTTGTTATAAAGATACGAAAATTACATTTCACTATAATACGTCAAACTTTAATAAAATCAGGTATAGTAACTTATTACGGAGAAAGATATTTGCATTAGAATAATAAATGTATTTGAAAGTTTCTGAAAATAATAATAATTATTTCAGAGCGCACAAAAGCTTTCAAGCTTCCTTTGCTCTGTGTAAAGTTTACTTATTTCAATGGCAAGAGAACAAGATTGATTGTACTTTGAATAATAATTCTTCGTCCACTCTACGGTTACCCAACAAAGTAAATACATATTTTCATTATTTATTACTGTTCAAATATCCACAAAGTTAACGGGATTCTATAAATGAAACTAAGGTATTTTTAAATGATTGAATATTCAAAAGTATTAATATCAGGTCCTTGTAATTTTTATTTTAGCAAGAGGCACCTTTTTAGTTTTCTTTTGCCCTTTTCTACCTCATCGATATAAGTGTGTTTTAAGCATTTATGTTTTTAGTAATCGTGGTCAAATTTAGATGATATTATTTTCAAATCGGTTTTGGTAATATAATTTGTATATTTTTTTTGAAATAGATGATTAAAAACGGTAAAAGAATACTAGTAACCAATGAAACATTTTATTCATTCTGCAAATATCACTTTGATGATTTTTTAATTTTTAGTTTAAGATATATTTTATTATATAATAAACTACAATAATAAATAACGTCATTTACGAGTTATTTGTGAAATTTATCCAAAGCGGAACCTAAACTCTTTCATACGTGTTTTGTATTTTCTCCAGTTTGTTGCACAGTTTGTTTGGAAATGCTTACTCCTACGTATAGTACAAGTGTCAATCCTTCTACCAATGTATGCCTTGACAAATTTGTATTGTGTATTTGGGCTGCAAGATTTGCCCTTAAAAGTCTATTTAGAAACAACTAATGCTGATTTTATACTATAATATTAGTCGATCCTTTTATTTATGATTATCATACTTTTAAAAGCTCACTTATGATATTCACAGTTAATCTGCGCACTTGTCAATATTGGGTAGAAAAGCATTAAAGTTTAAAAAACATAGAAACTCCTTTTTACTAATTTTACATTTTTATTAAAGTCATAGCCAGTTTCGCTCATCGCGAGCATTTTCAAGTGAAATTTCTTGAAATTTGAAAATCACTGGGATAATAAAAAAATGTTGTATTTTTTTAACCAACCCACAAAATAAAATTGTGTGTCCATTACAAAGTAATATTTTATTTATACAATATAAAAAAGCCCTAAGCGTTTTTATATATGGGCATTTATAATTAATGTAATAGTGAAGTTAGATACAAGTTAATTTATCGTGACCTTTTTACAAAATAA
The DNA here is from genome assembly GCA_031772345.1 of Himalopsyche anomala. Taxonomy (NCBI): domain Eukaryota; kingdom Metazoa; phylum Arthropoda; class Insecta; order Trichoptera; family Rhyacophilidae; genus Himalopsyche; species Himalopsyche anomala. The sequence goes on along the minus strand of CM062833.1, from coordinate 21,634,429 downwards.
CTTTTTACATATATTGTAAATTGGAATATTACGCTGTTAATTTTCACTAGGAACGTTAGATAGTAAACAAGTTACGAGACTTTGTTATTAAAATTAATAAGCATTACAATGTAAGGTGTAATGGGCGGAAATAACCATATGCATTTCATTAGCATACACCACGTTCAAACGTTTAGCAAAACACCTAGAGCTTAAAGCTCTTCCGACATAATTTATTGAACTCGTTATGCAAGTATGTACAACATTTTTAATTATCTGCTTTAAAATTTAAAGCTTTTTGGTATTTTGTAGTGCAAATTTATTAATATTTTTTTTTATTTCAATAAACATTAAAAAATAGTATTTTTAACATATAATACATACCCTTTTTTCATTGTGTATTTCGTACGTACATTTTTTAATGTCATATATACGAATTTCTAAAGAAGGATATCAGTTAAACTTGCTTAAAACAGATAATAAAATAAGAATATTCAAAAAATAAAGTACTTATTCGTACTAACTTCCACTTTAATTTAATAATGTCAGTATCGGTTTCGCCCACGACAAGCATTATCAACTGATAAAAGAATACAAAGATAAAGTAAATTTGGACGATTGTTTGAAGGGCTATTTACTATATGTATATACTATTATACTAATAATAATCAATTCAGTTTTATAAGCTAAGAAAAATACTTGCTTAAAGACAAAAGTAAATTATTTGGATATTTGGAATATATTTAAAATAATCAACACTCAATTATTTCTAATCTAAATGATTAGAATCTCTAAAAAGTAAATACCTCTAATTAGCAATCAAAAGTAAAAATATGTCGGTGAAAGTGAATTTATTGAGAAAAGATAATGAGTTCAAAATTAATTTCTTTTTTTCTTAATTAGTAAAATAAATGATTCTAAACATCATTTGGGTTAAGTAGGGATGAAGACCAAATCTGGTCGCTGAAGGATATCTGTAATGTTTTATCGATGACCCATGTCAATTATGCTAACAAGCAAAAGAAAAAAATGTAGATAAATAAACGATGGGTAACATATAATATAATCGGATATAAAAATAATTCACACACATTTTCTAATTAAATAAATTTGATTGAGACAAAAATTCATATTAATTATTTTCCAGTTTGTCTACGTTAAAAAAAGTATTATTTAAATGCAGGATTTTAAAATTATAGGTATATATTTTCTAAATCTAATACTCAACAATCTTCCAATTAGATTATAAAGGTTATAAATATTTCAAATAAAGTAAGACTAAATTTAAAATTATTCGCGAGCGGTGATAAAACCGGTCCTGTTCTAAATTTATAACGATTCTTTATAAATTTCTTTTATATTTAATAAACTTAGATTTAATAGCAAATAATGAATTATTATGCAGGAATGTCAGTAAACTGATTTCAATAGTATTTAATTTGAATCAAACTCCATTTACGTGCAACAACTTTAATTAGCAAATTCTAATTCAACATAAGCCGACAAATTAGTGGCAAGTAATTATAAACAAACAGAACAATCCTGTCGACTGCTTCCGCACTGTGAACTATAAAATAAACAATGAGTATGGACCGAGAACGGAGCTTGCAAACACCTGCCGCTGCATGTGTGCTTTAACCAACGGTGCATATGATTGTGAGCTTAATAAATTTTATATCGATATTATTATTGGAACCTATATAACATAAATATATTTCTGGCACTGTTGCCAAGTATTCAACTCTCTTTTGTGCTCGTCCTATTCAGTTCGTGTGTTTAATTCACTACTCGGACAAATAATTATTCATACCTTGTTTCATACATTCATTTTCAATCGAACTTAGAATTGTTCGATTGAAATACTTATAAAACTACCTTCCAATCATTCAAACAAAACGTAGGTCGAGATATACATTGACTGATTAGTTTATATCTTAGACACATCAAACTTTTATACAAATTCCACATAATCTATTTTAGATCAGAAAGTTTTCGCTCATGGTGAGCATTATCAACTGGTATTTTTTTTTACCATCTCCTCTCCCAATGTGGAACTCTTAATGGAATTTACATCAACATAAGTGTTTCTACAATATCTGCGTGTTACTCATTTTAGCGACCTCTCTTTTTTGTCAAAGAGAGTAGTAATATAAGGACAGGACTAGTGGTTTGCCAATCACTTTCGCAACACTCTATTATTAGAATAAAATGGGTGAGAAGGGAAATTCAATTCATCACATAACATTCATACATATATTTCTTTAAACAGAAATTCATAAATCAATTTATATAAATGTCCGTACTGTGATTCGATCCCATAATCGAAGCCAACGGCGTTGACCACTCGGTTACGCGGGTGACAGATACAGATATTTTTTTTTATATTTCATGAGTTAATATGACTGGCCATGAGCGAAACCGGTTTAAATAAGTAATGTGGAATCACTAAAAGTTGTTTTAATTTTAATATGCCTTTCCGTGAAGGAACATCTTGAAAGTGATAAAATAACAACCAATTCTCGCAAAGAAACCTTTTTAATTGTTGCATTTGAAGAACGTGGCTTTTGATGATTGAAAAAATGTTTGCATTATTAGTTTACTTTACAATTTATTATAAAAATGAAAAAATACCTTATATTTTTAGCAAATTTATTAAATATTGAAACCTATTTCAAGAGAGCTTATTGGATTACTAATATAAATATATTTCTATGTTTGTATAAAACTAAAAAATAAATATTTGTGTAATGGTTATCCAAACACGGCAAATCTTTATGCCGTTTGACGTGTAAAGTTAAGACTTTGGCTAGCGCTAGTGGATTATTGTTAGAAAAACATAATTGTATTTATACAATAATAAAAGTATTATTATATCACACATTATATGAGATATTCCAAAAACTAACGTATTCAGCTTTTTTATTATTTGACAAAGAGGACGTAAATATTGCATGTATAAAATATCATTTCTTATTAATTTCTCGGTATATTTTTTGAAAATAAAAATTTCTCTCTTAATAAAAATAAAGTTTTTTTTTTATTCAACTACACTTTAACCTTCACTCGTCTCGTCTCTTAGTCACTGTAAGCTTATTATGGATATATTTTTGATCAATTTCTATTCCGTAATTCATATCACACTTATATTTGTATTATCTTAAAAATACAGGCGGACCTCCACTTTCGCACACAATCGGTTCCTGAAAATGTGTGTGAATGTTGAATGGTCGAAAGTAGAGGGATGTAAAAAAAACACCAAAAATTGTCCTTTAAATTTTTAATTCACTAAAATTTACTTATGTATTTGATAAAAAAAATATTTTAATACTCTTGTCAAGAGATAGTTGCATTTTACTATTTTTTCTTTTCTTAATAGAGAGTTGTGTAAGATGCAATACTTTTATGGATCGCCAACGCACTTGAGATATACGTTCTCCATTGAGATAAAATTCTTCCATAATATTCAACAATGTATTGAGATGAATAACAGATTTGCTCATATTTTTTATTGTTTAAGTCTTGATGATTGTTTCTGATTCTTCTTCCTCACTTTCATTTGTGCGAAATAGCGAATTGTGCGAAAGTAGAGGTCCGCCTGTATGTTACTTTCTAAATTTGTATACATATTCTTTATCTATAATATATCATCTCCATCATCTAATAATTATCACACCTCTCTTTCTATCATCTTATCTATATTTATTTCAAAACGCTATCAAAATATATCCGTAGATTTTATTATAGCTTGCTTGTTAAAAACCGAGAACAATATTACAATCAAAAACTTTTATAGAAGTTTCAGGTTTTTATAAACATCTACAGTCATAAAATCATATTATGCTTGAAGTATCAATACATGAAGACAATATTTGTATAATAAAGTTTACATATTTAGCTGAGTTTGAAAAAAAACTTTTTTCTTTTCCTTTTCTTAGCACTCTGTATCTGTTCCTATCGGAAAAATACATTGAGCGTCATTGCTTATTTTACAACTAGTTTTTCTTTTAAGACCTACTGCAGAAATTGTTTATTAGATGCCAACAATATTGGTAGCTGATGTGAATTATATAAAATTAATTATTTGTTGATGAATATTATCCACCATTCCAATCATATAAATTTGCATCATTTTGTATGTCCAGGAATATTTGCCTATCATATTATTATTAAACCATCGAAATTCCATAATACCAGCAATTAATATTGAACACTTCAAACAATCGAAACTATTTTCCATTCAGAACTGTTTGAGAGCGGTTCTCGGTTGCATTTGAAATATTTGTTAAATACTTCCACTCAAAAAGGTTGAACGATCTAAGAGTTTGTTTGCTTTTTAATTGTTGCTTACGCTATAATTTTGTTGTATTTTGATCAGTACCTCTTAATGAAATGTAAACTGGAAACCGGATAAAACTGAAACTGCGCTTTTAAAATATATATGATTTCACGTATTTTCTTTGATGTTTCGTTTGTACCCTATTAAATAGTTTTTACAGAAGCTATTATAATGAATTACATTATTTTCATCGTTTCGTGCTTTGCTCATAGGCTTTCCATATTTATCGGGAGTTTGCTAATATTTTGTTAGCTAAAATCAATATATTTAAGAAATATTACTAAAATATACGTATACTATTATGAGAAACAGGATTCGTTCGGTGAGTGGTTTTTACTTTTTACGAAAAAATTATAAACCGTATAACAAGTCCAAATTACATATATATAAAAAACAATCGTTGATTTTTTTGATAACCCAAAATGAAAAATAAATGACAACCCTGAAATCCTAAGACATTGTAAAGCTTGGCATAAAACTGTTAAATATATATTCTTTAATACACAATTTTAAGACAGTATAAATGAAATTAACGACTTTTTATATTTTAAATCGACTTTTACGTTACCTCATTTCATCTTGTAAAATTATTTAAGTATGACGTGGTTTTGTTTTAATCACAACTCAGCTTTCTTAAATCGTTCAATATATTCCAATTGCACATTGATCTTCGTTTCTCTATCAGCTTTTCAAAAGCTCCTGCATCGAGCTTACTTTGACTCCAATGATACTACCAGTTATTTATGTTACTCTGCAGGATTTGTTGAACTATTTTTTATGGTTTCTTATCATTTTGAATTTATTTCACCGTAAAGTACACTTTCGCAACCGAAGCATACGTATAATATGAATTGAATGCATTTTACTTTAGGCTTAAATTTATTATCTTACCATAGTCTTTTATGAATGAAATATTATAATGCAAACTTTAATAATGCTTGTCGTACAAGAATCATTTGCTGGCTTTATATTAAACACTTAAGATCATTTTTGAGGCAGTTGATCAGACGTTAAGTATTATTGCATTTCAGAGAAAAGTTATTTATACTATGCACTTTGGCCCATTAAAATCAAAGCGAACTTCATTGAATAAAATAAAAATGCTATCTTTTAGAGACTGGAAACTGAAATAAAAATAGAAAAAATATTTCAAATAGTTGTTATGTGGCCAAAAAATAAGGTATAGAATGCAGAAAAAAATAAAATAAACAGACGATAAGTTGAAATAAATAAGCGTGAAAAATTATGACTATACGAGAGAAAATTAAAAAATATATTAAAAATGTATATTTTTAAATAAAAAATGTCTTGCCGTTAAATTTTCTTTATTCGTGTCCACTTTCTCTATTGAACAAAGTATTATCTTCTTATGAAGCATTTGAGATGGTTGTAAAATAATCGTTTTACTCGAGCACTTGAAGGCGAGTAAATAAAAACGGAGAAAGAAAACGAATGTTAATTGGCTAATCGCTTAAAATTTTTCGAGTGTTGAAAGAGCTGAAAATAGTATAGAAATTCAAAATTCTTGATAAAATATTGTAAAATTGATAGTTTTGTGATTCTTCTGGGTGGATTTGCAGGTTTTGGACGTTTTTAACCTTATAATAAAATCAATTTAAATTTGTTTTTAAAAATGATTTACTTGTCCACGACGAATCTATCGAAGCACCATAAACTGGTAAAAAAAAACCAAAGCACAGATGTTTTTTTCAGACGGTGATCCGAATTCACAACCGTACACCAATGCTATACAAACGCTCAAGAGCGTTAACAGTTTGACAACATGACCTTATATAACAACATAATTGAGGGATATGAAATTAATACAGAAAGATACACATTCTGTCGGTCATTAACAAATATACATAACTATAACTAACTCACTCTTCTATACATAACTAATCAACAATAAACAAAGCAATTTGAAAAGACTTATCATATAAATTTTATTAAGCGTGCTCTTTGGATAATTACGATTCAATTATGAAAGCTCTCCGACAAAGCTTTACAACCTAAAAGCGCTTTATCGAAATACCATCGCTATATCTCACTATCATTATAGCCTACTAAAATATACGATAATAAAGGTTCGATATTGTATACAGTCCTGCATCATACAAACTACCGTTGACCTATTTTCAATATTATGAGCTCAGTTTCGATAAGCACGGGAACTATATATAAACACATTTTAAATTTAATAATAATTTCTGTACAGGTATATTGCTTACGATAACGTTATAAAAATACAAAAGTGTACTTATTTAAAAGTATTACCAAAAGAATTCAAATTGAATTTAACGATTAATTAGTTGGTTTATACAGAAATTAGAAAGTTAAATATTTATTTTTTTTATTTGTCAGATTACGTTTGAAAAAAAAATGGCAATTATTTTAATTGAATATTTTGCTAAGAACCACACACCGTCAAATAACGTTCTTGTTAATACACAATTCCAAATTTATACCCGTCCAATAAAATAAGACAAGCAAACTTTTCACTCAGCAATAAACAAAAATCTTTTTGACTTCCATTCCATAAACTTCTTACATATTTCATTTACATATTATATAGTACAACTAGCACACCTAAAACTTTTACATTGAGTTTAATATAAAACAACTGCAATAAGTATCACGATCTTTTTGTACGAAGATGTTGAAACTTTATTTATAAAAGGGTCGAAGAGGACATGAGGGCAATATATGACACCGTGCGTTATTATTGTTTGAAAATTAAATTCGATTTTCGACACAATCAAAAAAACATTGTATCGTTTGATCATGCGGTTCACAAAACAACTTTTTATATTTTTTTAATAAATGTGGAACAATAAAAAAATAGTATTTGTTAAATATTTTTCAACTATCTAATAATTTGAATATATGTTGATTTTAAATATATATGTATTTACATATATCCGTGTCAACTTTGATAAACAATTCTCATATTAAATGATTATTTTGATATTCGAGTGAGAAAAAAAACGTGATTATGTTTTCGAAATTAAAAGATCGCATGTAGGTATTTGTATAATGTAGTTTTATAGACTGAATAAAATTTGCAACGTTCCATTTTCAGGGTTTTATATTAACTATTAATACAACAAACGGTTATAGATACTTGAATTGAATACAATAATGAGTATTTCTTTCTTTTCTTGGTTATCTGTTTTTTTAAATCGCCAAGTGTTTTATATTTTTTTTATGTTCACCGAATTATTAACACCTAATAAAATACAATAGTGAACGTTGCTTGTACTTTTCAAAGCGTAAATGGAATATAAACTAATGATTGTTTTTGAAGTAGCTAATTAAATTGTCAATTAATTTCCCATACAACCAATTAGCCCAGTGTCCCCGACCGCTAATACTTTTAGAGAAATTCCTCCGCCGTAATCTCAGGGGAAACGGATGGAAGGCAACCCGAGAAGGACAAAGACACAAACATCCTTTCGCCAGATCCCCCTTACTCCTAGTGTCCCAAGCCTCCCCTGTTTACTTCTTCTGCCAGTCTTTCCGTTTGCCACTGTAACAAAGACATGCTGAGAATTACCACTGAATTAAACCTTTTGCGCTTAACGCGAAAGCCAAACGGCTCGAGATTCTATGTTTCTTAATTGTTTTAGTGTCGCTGCCTTTAAAAGTGTATTCTTTTCAATTTATTAATGTATTTTGATGTTGACGTCTTTTTGGTCGAGTATAAAAGAATACTGTTCAACAAATATCTAACTAACATTTGTTGTACAATATTCCTTAAACTTATGATAACAATTTATATTTTATCACGATTTATCTTTATAAATTAATTTCAATTTCCTAATTATTTATAGATATGTGTATATTTCACAATATGTAAAGCTTTGGCCGAAACCCCTGATATCGTAGCCGTCATAACCAAATTATTTTTTTTTTAATTTACTACGAAACGTTCGTATAAGTTTGAAAGTAGCATTTTTACTACATCGCACGGTTATCTCATTTTTACTTTAAAAAAAAATATATAATAAATGTTGAAGATTTAATAAGTTTTATGATTTTTTTGTGAATGTCCGGTCACAATATGGAGCATATGGCCGTATGATTTTTTATAAATGCATAAGGCGCCTCTTAAGAATACAACTAAATGAGTTGATAGTGCTAAAATCTAAGTGCGTCGCCTGTGTGCGCCACACACTTCGCGCACGCTACGAGCCGGCCATGCACACAAGTCTTTTCCGTCTTGCCTGGTAATACCAATGTTCCGCATACCATAGCTTGGGAAGTCATGTGTATACTTATTCTCACCGCCAGATATTCAATATACAGCGAATCAATCCATTTTAAGTGATATCAAACCACGGCAAAAATAAAAAAAAAATATATTTGCAAAAAAAATATCAAACAAGCGTGATTCCGATAGGTCGCCATAAGAGTTCATATAGTAAGTTTTTGCTTTGAAAGGAGTCCATGAGCATAATAAGTTTGGGAACCACTAATATAAAGGTAATATAAAGGCTCTCTTGGGGCATTTGCAGCACATGTCCAAGCCAGGTTCATCGACGGTTTTATTTAAAGACACTTTAATGAACGTTCTTGTACGCTGCTTTATTGATTGCCATTTGATATTTGTTCAATTTTTTTAAACAATTATATTTTTTACTTATCAAAAACTGTGACGTATGCATGTCACCGCTGTCACTGATTGAAATTCGACCAAAAAACCCATTGAAAAAAACCATGAATAAAATATTCAATAATAAAGTGTGTCAATTCATTTGGTTTTATTTTAACCTATTGATGTAAAAATGCGAGTCATAATGACAACCCACCTATTTAACATTCATTTTATTTTCTTTGAATAAAAATGAAAAGGCTTTGCAAAGAAGGATTTGAAACTTTTCTCGAACGCCAATTTGCATATTTCTTTCTTTTATTCTTTTTTCACGAGCCGCTCCTTTGTAAGATTGAATTTCAAAAGAAAAATGAAGTTACTTTTTGAATATTTTAAGACACTTTCGATTTTTAATTGGTGTCGCGCCCTTGCGGCCAAGTTCAGCTCGCATTGAATCGCAAAAGGGATTCCACTGATTATGATGTTAAATTAAAACTCAAGAGCAGAATAATATTTTAAATAATTAGCAGGCATTCTTTCAATTAGTCAAAATACCGTGGTCAATTTTTGTTTAAAAAATTACCATATCATTAACCTATATTTTAAAAAAATGTATAAGCTGTCTACGGCTGGGTCAATTTGATGTCTTAGTTGACAAATGATATTCTATAAAAGCTCGGTGACGTCTTACATAGAACACATTACCCAAATGCACTTTTGTACAAAGCTTTTGTACAAACCATTCAAATTTTATATTGATATTCCATCAAGCAGGTTTAGTGGAAATCTTAAATATTTTTATTATTCTAACATCGTCTTTGAAAATTGAGAATTTGAGGGGCTGAATAACAAACAAAACTCGTACAACACTTTATGTTCTCAATTAGAAAACCATATTCTTTACATGAAGAGCAAACATTAAAAAAGTGTTTTGTCACACAAATCGAGAACTTGGGAAATTATGAAAAATATGCCATTTGATAATGTAGTACAAGTTTTCAAAATAATGTTACTAAAATAAAATTGTTTACGGAATGAATTTCAATCCAAGTATTTTGTATAATCTAAAAATCTTGGATTAGCTCATTTTTTTATTTGAAATTAGAACAAAATACTATTTGAATGAAAATGAAAGGTTTTTAGTCATATCATATTATATTAAAAGCGTTCATCTTATGCCGATACACTGTTGCTTTTATAAAAAAATCCATCACCATCATCAGTAGATGGTTAGTCAATCTTTTTACATTTTAGCTTTCAAAAAAATAAATCTTAAAACGTTCAATCGTTCGATTGAAGTAAACCTAATTCCGCATGTAAAGGCTGTCGTCACAAGCGCAATGATTTAAGGGAGTGAAAATTCTCGCGTAACTTTTCCCCCAGAGAAATTTCATATGAAACAAGATGAAAACATTAGGGCGGCGTGTTCGCACGTCGTATTCGAAACATTTCAGCCCACATAACACCACACCGCCCACTTATATTGGAAAGTGTTTTATGGCGTCGATATTATTATTTTTTTCTTTCAACGAATATTATTTTCCCTCAGCGCAGATTTTTAAAACCACAACCGCTAACGACATCTACCCTTATACAGACTTTTGGCAAAGTTTGTAAATAGTCATATTTCATATTATCTGTTTCCCATAACTAAAAAAAAAGAATAGTTCTGATACATATGTATATTTAAAAAGTCTTATGTTGTTGTTTTACTCACTACTTGCTCTAAAAATATGATCTAAAATAATTATTGTAGATAGTCCAGTTTAAGTTTTTACCATTATTACGTAAACACATATTATACTTAAGCTATTTTAAGCAATAAAACAAATCGCTTTTGCACATGTATTAAATAATTTATCAAAAATAAAACCATTAGTAGAAGTTCAATTTAAGAGTACCGTTAGTCTCAAATTTAGCGTAATTACTCTTTGATAAGTTTTGTTATTATATGTTAAGGGTTATAAAAAAAAAATGACAATTTAGTATCACTTATTCATATTTTGTACCTTTATTTGTGAATTCATTTCAATACCAATTGTTTATTAGATCTTATTTATATATTTCGTTTAGTATAAATAACACTAAAAGTGAAATTAGTACAAATGAGTATTTTACTTATTGAATATGATTTGAAGGACTTATTTTGAATTTGCTTCAAGACTCACCGAATCGATATATAAATATGCAACTTAAAAATATAATATTTTGATTAAAAACTTAAAATACTCGCTTATATTATTATTACCATTTGTATTATTGTTTCAGATACAGTGATATTAAAACTAAACTTTTTAATATCATACCCATAAGATAGACCAGTAACGACAAAATATGCCCAATGTAACGTTTATTGACTTCAATCATAATGCATATAATTCCTTTACATATAATCGGCAGATATCATGTCGCCCACTGTGGTCTAGTTGATTAGAGCTTGCTCTACCGATCAGGTGGGTCTGGGTTTTCGATACCCGGTAAGGTCAATGTCAAATTAGATTTTTTTCAATTTTAATTTGAGATCTAAGACATGGGTGTTTGTGAAGTCAATTCTCCTTGAGTTAATTTAATGTGATTTTAAAATATTCTCATCGAGTATATCTCGTATGATCTTTCAACTTCAAAATATTTGACGCATTGGCGTAAGCTGTAATGTCAAATATTATTTTAAAAAATTGTATAAAAAAAAATATCTTAAATGAAAAGTTTAGTATTGTACTAAACAAATCAAAAAATTCAATGTTACAATAAAATATCGTTTTTTGAATAAAGTTAAACTTGTAAATAACAATATTAATTGGAAAAGCGAGTTTGCATTTCTTTAACACTAATTGAATACTAGGGTTCAATACATTGGAAAAAACCCTGGTTCAAATTTTAATACCAGATATTGCATTACCTGAATTATTATCGTTTTCTGTCTTTATGATGTTTATATTCCACTGGAATTCAGATACAATCATCAACAATTCATACTGTTGTAATAAAAAAATAGGTCAAATACCTTTTCATCTTTAATCAGTATGTTGATATTACATACAGGCTTCATTCATCACAAGTATCTAAAACGCTAAATACATTAAATATAACCTCGACAAATTATAGACGGCACACATTATCAGATGTATAAGGGTTAATGCAAAGCGGTCAGGGGTTGTTTTCATTAGCAGCGGTTAGCTTTATAAAATTAACATATTATTTAGTCGTAAGCAACTTTACTTGCTGTTTATTAGTTCAATTTAAAGAGTTATATATCACCATTATTTATAAAATTTAAATATTTCAACAGTATTAAGTATAATAACAAAAACGATTATTAATTTTCTTAAACCTGTAGATGTAGACAAGTTCTTTTTATTGAAAAAAAATAATTGTGTCGTTCATATCCCTAGAAGAGTTCGTCAAAACTAACATTATCAATTGGGACATCGGTCATCTTTTCTAAATACAATTTACTCCTAATATTTTTGACGAGTCAAGTATCCATTGTTCTGTTCACTATAATTGCTATATGAACCCAGGTTTGCGTTTTCATTGATTTATCTTCTCTAAAATCGTCGTATAACTACGTACATTTATAATGCTGACGATGAATAAATAAATGTGTACATATTTTATCTAACAAGTAACTTTCTCTGCGTAATAACATCTCAAAAAACCAGTCTTGGGTTAGTGGAGCAGTGCTCAATGTCGTTGGCTTTCTCAATCTTACGCTTTTAAGTGACCATGCGAACGGGATGTTTTCAATCGATTTGTTGATTACTATTCCAAGGCATGTGTGTTTGTGATATCTGAAAAGTCCCTTCAAACATTAGAACTCTAATAACGGTGTGTAACCACTAGTCAATTAGGTAACCACTAGTCCTGTTTTAGTCCAATCCTGTCTATGGACATGAATTGTTTGTTCTCCCAATGTGTAGAACGAGACTGTCAATTGGGATGCCACTGGGGAGAACAGTATTTTACAATATTGTTTCGGATGTTGACATATTCTTTGTTAAGTGAGTTCTATTGAATACTATTTTTTTTAATAAAGTAAATTTTGTCGGATATTTCTCAGTTGATATCCTTACAAATTTCAAGTAATTATTGTTTTTCTACTACTTTTAAGTATTCTTTTATATCCTGTTTTTTTCTACATTGCAAAAATTATAAATTCATTATTTTTAATTCATTTGTAATGTCCATGTAAATAAATAAATAAATACATAATCCCTACTCCCATAAAAATAATTGTGGTTGAGCAATCAACTAACAAATAGTTCATCTTTCAAAAAACAAAGTAATTATTCGCATTAATTTCTCTATTATTTTAAATGATTAAGAACGAAACCGGCCATGATCATTTTAAATAAATGTGGAATTAGTACGAATAAGTATTTTTATTTATTAAAATAATACCATTCAACCAAATATTGACAGTGAACAACCTAAAAGTGAAGCAGTCCATCATTGAAAAACTTATGTTGAAATACTTCTATTAGAAGTTTATATGCTCTACATTGGGAATGTACATGGATGAACAGTACTAAGTCAACCGTTATTACGAAAAAAAAAATAGCTTGAGTATTGAGAGTAGAAGTATTTCCGACTATCGCTTTCAAACATTATAAGTTTCGTAAATATTGGCTTAAATAATTAGTTTAGTAATAAAAGTAAAAACTTTTAGTAAATATTTTACCGAAAATATTACGGATTTAATTTGTCACTTTTTTCACATGTCAGTTTCGAGTCAAAACTTTGGAGCCATTTCCTCTAAAACTAGTTATTCTCTGTTTAACCCTGTGGAATAAGGTCATCAATACGTTTGGCTTTTATGAACAAAGAGTAGGATTACCCTGGCGTATTATGCTTATAACATTCGTTGAGTAACTAAATGCTACTTATTATATAATTAAATTATTACTTCGCCATATTTCGTAATAGCTATAATAATTATATTATTCGTATTATCATAATGTGGTTTTAATTATCTTTGTTCGATATCTGCATAAAGCTGTTGATTTAACATACACATTAGTTTTCAATTATAGCACTATCAGTGTACATTAAATTTGAATTTGAAGTGCTGTTTAATGTGACTCCTGAGTGAAATGAAATTATAAGAGAAATAAACTAGGTAAAATATTCATTTTGACACAATTCATTTTTTACCATGCATTTTTAAAATTTCATTGAACCAATCAATTTTCACTCATTTTATAAATGACGCTATCATATTAAAAAGTTTAAAAGTTTTGCTATGGATTTATTCCTAATTATGTGGTAATTTTATTCCAAGTTGTTTTCACGAAAACTGTAGATTATTCAACGTCTATTTACCACTTTTACTGTGAACCATTTTTTTTATACATGCATATTTTGTATCAGTTAAAAATGCATGTAGCAAGAATAACTTCATTTTCGCGTTTCAAAATTTCAAAAAGTCGTTTTCTTAATAAATAAGCGTAGAATAATTACAAAATAATGTTTATTTCTTTATTAAAAACATGCATTTGCATTAACTTTTTTTAAATTAAATGATCTTTGATGCTTTTACTAACTCTTTTAATGTGTTAACCATTTTCCAGCTATTAGATAGTTTTCTGTGTTTTAATTAAATACTTTAGTAGAAATAAAATCGTATGCTACTTTCTTGGGGATATCCGTTAGATATACAAAAAGGTTCTCAGCTAAAACAATGAATTCGTTCTCAAGGGAGACAACAAGGTGTACAAATACTGCACTATGCTGCTAATACTCTAGCTACCCTTAAAACTGTAGTGGTGGGGATAATTATCAAAAACATCATACACCAAAAGACTCAGGTAGAAGGATGATTTGATCATTTGAATATACCTTTGAAACTACAATTTACACATATACATATATTATTGCACTGAAATTGTACCATTATTTCCAGACCAAAAAATGTATGTTAATAATTTAAGAAATACGGAATTGTTGAGTAAGTTTCGTAATATGTACTAGAGCTATATGATGACGTGCTGTTTGCACTCTAGCTTAAGAGTTAATATTTATGTTGACAGAAAACATGTCCGAACAGAAACATTTTCACAAATGCTATGGGGAGAAAAGATGTTTGTTTTTCTTTTGTTACCCACCAATAATAATACAATATAATGAATCGAAACTAGTTTCTATGTTTTACTGTACCTTTATTATACTTTTATTTAATGCACAGCGATACCATCTGACAAATACATGATGTCTAGAATCCAGGGTTTTAGAATTGTTAAAAGTAAAAAACGCCGACTCTGATTTTAAAAGCACGACTCCAATTACGACTACAATTTCGAATTCGGCTTAAAAGAGGAGTGAAACATTTTATTTAAAAAAAATCCCTTTCTTATAGTAGACATAGTAGCTATTTTTTTTCTTCTTTCTTCTTTGGCCATGTTCGCTCCCTATATGGAGCATATGGCCGCCACGCGGCACCTCCATGTTTTCCTGTCTCCCGCCAATTACTTTGCTTCCTCCCATGACATTCCAGCATCTCTCAGTTTTACTGAGTACATCCTATGGATAGTACCCGATGGACGTCCAGGGCACCAGAATTCTACCGGTCGAAAGAAGAAGCAAGCAGGATTAACGCTTTCCGGAGGCATCCACAGCACGTAATCTAGCCAGTTCCAACGCCTCTCCATAACCACTGACGTGACGGAACGCTGTCATGTGCGCTCCCTTATCTCTGAATTCCTCACAAAATCAAACCACCTCACCCCCATTATCCGACGCAAGCATTTGTTCTCAGCATGTGTTTCAACCTCTAATATTTTTTAAAACATATTAGCATGAAGTGGTCTCACTTTTGATTCAAGCGATTTGTATAAAAAAATTCGATATTTTTTTTCCAACTCAGGTTAAAGCAGTCAAACTTCAATTCAACAGCCCTGCTAGAATCAAAAACTGATAAATTCTCATGTTATCAAAATCAAATCAAATATTTGTGCGTATACTACACGAAATTTTATAGAAATAATAATACCTAACAAAAGAACGAGCAAAACTCGACAAAGACACACGAAAAAATCGAATTAAAACTCTCTATTTAAATAATATTACATATATTTATGATGGACATGGCTTGGAAATATTGTGATGTGGATGTCCCAAGAGAGTCTGGGCCCTGCCTGTTTCTTCCACCATATCAGATGACTCTCGACGTCGTGGAATGTCACTGATCCATAGAATCCATAGAATGTACTCGGCAGAGCTACGGGACACTGGGATAACCTGGAAGGAAACAAAGATACTGGCGGAGGACAAGGAATCTTGAAGTGACCATTTGGTGATCATACTCTTCGTATAGGGAGCGAATATTTGAGAAAAAAAAAACAATACATTTTATTTCTTTTATGTTCTTATAACTGCTGAAAGGCAAAATTTAAGCAATAATGATTTTTTATTAAAAAAAAAAATTGATGTTCGTATTCGTAATAAGGTAATTGATTCTCATCTTGAATGACGTTACTGTGGAACAAATAATATTTTCGTAGACCACCAGTTAACGACCGCTGATCTAGAATATATTTCCAGGTGGAAAAAAACAATAACATATGCTCAATGTTACTAAAAATAAATACATGATTACAATACGTTACCATTAAAAATGTTCAACAACCATACATTTCATCCTGTTTGTATAGGATCGTCCACCTGGAACCCTGGGTAAGCTGCATGTACGTCTAAATATAAATATCAACATGGACATTTAGGGATGTGCGCAGTTCTTTATAACGGCGGTCATTTTTTTTAAATGATGGGAAAATCGGCCATTACTGATGAATTTATATCGGAAAATATACCTCAGTAAAAAGCGTAGATGGGTACTTAAAAACACATGTTGTTTGCACAGAATGTATGGTATAAATTGAATGCCTTTTATATACTCAAAGCGTTATTGTGAATTTCTTAAGTTATTTTTTGTTATATAAACCAGCGTTTTTAAACGTGTAGTCCGTCTACCGGCTCCGGTCCGCAAGATTTTATTGCCGGTCCGCGAAAACTTTTATGTTTCGAAAGTTTTTCAACCTCAAATTTCTTCTCAATCTACAATTATTTTTTTTATACAAATCAATTTTTTTTAACAAAAAGACAGCAACTGATAATGCACTAACAAAAATTAGTAGTTTTTTTTAGCTTTCATACTAAAATTCTATGTAACATTGAAGTTTCAATTATTACTTTTTGCATATTTTATCTTAACCAAACATTTAAAGTTGTACAGTCAATTCTTGACTATCAACGGGTTCCGTTACGGCATCTTTGACATTAGTCGTAATGACCATACGTAGAATTTTAAGCAAATAAAAAAAATGTTTAAAAACTTTTAAATAAATCCAATAGATGGTATTTAAAATACATATTTTCAGCTATAAAGTCCAATTATGACATTAGTATTTAGCACATATTATTCTTTGCCACGCTTATTGACCACAAGTTATTTTTCACAATTATCCCAAATTTGAATGCAATGGAACTTTGATTGTCATTTTTGAACTGCTTTTTCTCATTTATCTACAAGCGTAATAAATTATTAAAAATGTTTTTTACGTAGCCACACATCACGAAAGATTAAACGCTCACTGACTTTTAAACAGCTTCCACAATTTGTGCGTTTTGTTTTTGTATTTTGCGTCGACCACCTGTACTAATTTTCCCTAATCTCCTCATCCGTTTCCCGCCGACCTATTAATGGACTGCCATTTTTTCCACGCTGTTCTTCCGTCCCTATTAACTTTAATCCCACCATTTTATAAAACTTTTATACAATTCAGTTGAAATATTGCGGCAATTTCGCTCACCATTTCTGATCCCAGCATATATCATATGCACACGTTAGTGATTTTTTGCGCACTTTTCTCTTTCAGAGAAGAAAGAAAAATGGATATGTTAGAGCCGTTGAAACCAGTTAGTCTATTTATCCTATTTTCTTTTGGAACATTGACAAACATTGGTTTTGGGTCATAATTCATTAACTAGATTTATCATTATAAGCAAACAATATTTTCATGGACTTAATTGATGATCACCAACTTTTACTTAATTTATCAGGTATATGACGCTTTAAAAAGCAAAAATCAGCAATGTTAGGAGTAAACAATGCTTTTGTGTTTCAATTTTTTTTTACTTTAATATGTATTCGATTAATCACGTCAAAATAAATAGCATCGTATAATACTATTTTTTTATTATCCTTTATTATTAAACACATATAGTCAATCTGTGGTTCACACATAAAAGAGTCAAGAGAAATATAATTAGGGAACATTTAAAAAAATATATATTTAAATATGGAGTGTTTGGTAAATGTGAATTATTTAGAGTCTGTATATTACAAAGTGTGATGAAATTTACAAAAAAAAATGAGTAAAATAATAAAAATAATTAAGATTTTTTAATAAAATATTGCAAGTGAAATCGGATAGGCCAGTTATTATAATGATGATGAAAGCAATTTCAAACCAGCTATGAATCAAACTTTTAAAAGCAGCAGCGAAAATGAGGATGAATTAAAATTAGTTATGTTCCAAATTTTAAATGTTAAAAAAAAAAACTCTTTGTTTGAAAATAATTATGACGTACATTATGTTAATAAAACATTTTTGAATACATTCATTCACGAGGTTTTTTATACATTGGAAGTATTGGAACCAACTTTTTTTACGCGGGTTTCATTTACATTGACGCAAGCTTGTGGAAACGTATCTACCGCGTAAATCGGGGAATGGTGTGCAATCATTTTGTACAATATTTCAAGCTGCTTAGACACTGCATGACATATACTTTTGTATCTGAGTTTGTTGGTTTTTTACCCTAGAATATCTATACAAACGCACACAAAATATTTACCCTTTTTTACACTGAGGTTATTAATACAGTAATATTTTATTTTTTATTATCAAAAAAACTCTGCCTTGCCATGACGGCGATAATAATATTATGTTATTTTTTATACAAGTGTAACAAAATGTGTTAATGTCTGAAAAGACCATTATAGATATCTTGCTACTTAGAAAAACAAACTTTTATCGCATTTTATAAATAAGAATGTTGAGCTTTTTTAATCACAGTTTTTTGCAAATCTTATTTATTGTGAATAAAAATCAAAGTTCAAAAAGAAATCCCTCACACCCTTTTCGATTCTTTAATAACTGGGTGTAGCGAGAGCGATTAGTTTGCCACTAGTCTTGTACTGGCCCTATCTCCCTATCTCTACTACTCTATTTATAAAAAGAGAGGTTGAGCGACTTAGTAACAAACAGTTCTCGTATAAAAACTTCTGTTGAGATACTGTTATTAGGAGGCCATATGCTCCACATTGGGAACGGACATAGATAAATAATAAAATCAAAGTTTGACTAAATTTTAACACACATCATGTACTGATTTTAATATAATAATTTATAAATGAATATGTATTGATACCGATTATTAATACGATCTATTATCTGACAACAATCAGCAGCAAAACTGTGACCTCTATGAACGACAGTATCAATAAACGCTAAATGATAAACTTATACTAAATATACATCTTATCAATCCGTAGTTGAATTTTTTTTTTTTAATTTATGTGATTTACAAACAAATCTTTCACTTTGATTTACTTAGTACTCAAGTACTGTAGAACCTCGATAACCTGGACTTATTGGGTATGAAGGAGTCTGGATTGTAAAAAATCCGTTTATCAAAAAATGTTAATTGACTAAGGAATTCTTTTTTACAATAAATTCAATGATTGATGTTATATTTGGCTGTTTTTTGAAACGTCTAAATCTGAAATATTTTGAAGCGTTATTTTTCATTATATTTTTAATGGCTCTAAAACAACTCAATGTTGATATATCAACAGTAAAAAGCTTGACAATATATATGTCAAATATTTTTCCGTCGCAAATTTTCTGTCTTTTTGATTTTGTTTCACTGGGACAACATTTTAAACTAATCGGTGATATTCTTCTTCGATGCGTTTAGCATACACTGAATATTGTGCAATTGCTACCATGATTTCTCATATATAACTTTTTCTGTGTTATTTTAAGTTGAACTAATTTCCTTTTTAATATTTTTTTCAGTGACTTTTCAAAGTTGATATATTTACAGAATTTCAACTCTCTGCTTGAATGTAGCATCAGTTTTTCAAATTAATTTTCTTGTTAAAGCTGATAATTTTTTCTTCATTATTTACGTAAATATTTTCAAGAAGAAGTATTTTTCCACGTGAATAGCATTGATTTTGTAAATTTTCTGCCTATTTATTCGAGCCTTTTACATGAAAACTTAGATATTGCAATGAATGATATCGATACCATTTCCAATTTGTTGTCGGTAAAAATCTTCTTCTTCTTTGTTTTGTCTAAAGTGAAAAGATAACCACCAGAGAGTCATTTTTACTTCTCTTGTGCATACAATAATCATACTTTCTTTCATTTTCAAAGTTTAAAAACCGCTCTTACGTCCGTGATCTCTACAATACCATCGGACATGGCAAAAAAAGGTTAATTAAGACAGCCATTTTGTACTTCTTACGACTGTTCCTGTGCGGTTACTTAGCATAATAAAAAAAAGTTTACTAAACCCAAAATCCGCATTACACGATTTGAATTATGTATCAAAGCGAATTCCAACCCTTATACCAATTAGTCCTCGCTAATAATTCAGCAGAAACTTTTCGTGGTTTTCTAATTCTTGTTTATCCTTAGTCCTTTTGATAAATGTTTGTTTGGAAATTCTCCGAAGAAAAAAAGCACCTAATTATCCCAATTATTTTTTTCTAACGATAAAGCACTAGGGGTGGTTCGGTCTTATTGCTGAAATTAATTTATTGCTTTATATATTTTTTTCAATATCAAAAAAAGGCTTAGAGAAATTATAAGAAAATAATCGGGACGATTTATTACTTAAAAAAATATTATACTTATACTTTGCGACACTCTGGAGTTCTCAACCTTTTCGTATATCATGTACAATTAAATTTAAAGAATCGACTAAAATTTCTTGGTGGAATTTCAATATTTAATTTGAATAATTTTATTTTTATTCCATGTGAAAAAATATTTTTTCAACCATTTCACGATAAAAATCAAAATCAAGTTTAAACTGCATTTTGAGTAAATACATCTTCCCGGTCGTAAAATATTTTCTATATTTAAAGCTGAAAATTCTTCTCAAATATGCCAACCACGTGTGCCAAAAAGTTACGAAACAAGTAATGAAACAGTTTTAAGCATTAAAACTTATAAATTTTAATGCGTGTTGGATCCCAATGTTCCATGCGGTCTCTTAATGTAGTATCTCTATCTCAAGATCAGTTTTTTCTACGAAAACTGTTTCGTAGTTGTAACTCAGTTGTTCAACCTCTTTTTTATTAGAAAAGAGTAAGGATTGAAAAAGTGGTGTGAGAAATTTTTTACGCATTAGAAACAACCATGTTTCTGAGTGGAGTCTATACATTTATTGAAAAAAATCTGTACTAAGATTAGAACCCATGTGATTAATCATACATTTTTTTTACCATGTCCGCTCCCAATGTGGAGCATATGGACTCCTAATAGATTTTATCTCAACATAAGTGTTTCTACGAGAACTGCTTGTTACTCAGTTGCTCAACCTCTCTTTTTCCAAAGAGTGTAGAAATATAAGGAAAGGGCTAGGACAGAACTAGTGGTTATCTAATCGCTCTCGGTATGCCCCGTTCATAGTGTAGGATGGGTGGGTGGGAGAATTTAAGACATCACATACATCCATGCCTTTGAACATAAATTCATAAATCGATTGAAAAATCAATTTATAAAACTGCCCGTACTGGTATTCGAATCCGTGCCCTCCGTAGCGGTAGCCAACGACGTTGACCACTCGACCACACAGGTGGCATCATACATACTGTACCATGAAGTAACCGATGGTTAACAGTATAAATATTTAAAAAAAAACGTACATTTAAATGAAAAAAAATGTATGAACAGTTTTAAGACATTTGGGTACGTTTTTAAGCAATGTAAATGTTCACAAATTGCCTACGTGTTCAATCGGCGCTTCCGCTACATTTGATAATCAGTATTTTGTAACACTCTTCTCGTAACAAGCGCTACTAACTTTGCTTTACTTTCGCTCGGTTTAATATGTAGAAGAATTGGTGTGACAATTGCCCGCACTTAAATGGGAAACATATATTCAAAAGCTCTCTTGAATGTTAGATATGTTCACCTGAACCAACTCATTTTTATTCTTCTTCATACGCTTGAGAATTCTCAGTGAACCTCATTCAGACTCATTCACTTTATTGATATTCCATTATCAAAAATAAATGACTATTCAAAATCATCGTGTAATATATATATATATATGTATTACATTTTAATATACATGATAAAAGCCTATTTTTATTAGGTCAAAATAACACTGTATTAAATCTCTCAAACCTTTTATTATGTGAATAGTTATTTTATCTCTACGCCTTCGTCAAAACTATGTTTTATCTGAATTTAGCTTAGTTATAAATATACTGGCTAAGACGAGACATATAATACAACTTTGTATCTATTCTAACACCTTCATTCATTATTGAATGCCATGATAGACATAATAATATTGCTTTGTGTTTTTGTAGGAAATTTGATACATAACATATATTATGGAATTATGGAATAGATTTCAATGTTAAAAGGTTTCTACATATTTAGACACAGCGAATAACGAAAACATACATGGGCGGGTGAATGCTATGCCGTATTGTTATTGTGACAGTAAACTTCGGAATTCTGATCATATCTCATGGAAATGTCGGGAGACGGAGAATGAATGGGACGAATAAAAATGTTGAGGCCATGCCAATTTATTCACGAAAAATTCTAATAATTATATTACAGTATTTCATTATTTTACGGCAACGGTTATGGGGAATCAATCATTTTAGTTTGCAAAAAAGTATTAACAATTATTGTTTTAACACACTTCATTGTGTAGCAACAAAAAAAAAACAAAAACAAGCAAAGCCTTGAGTACACATTTATTTAAAACTTTTACCGATCAACATGGCCAAGTGCTAAAAATGGTTAATGTTTACATTCAGGGTGGATGACAATTTTTCGGTTTATAATTATTAAGCGGAGTTTTAAAAGACTTGATATATATTAAGTGATATCGTTAAATGAATGTTTTCTAAAATAGAATTTTATTCCTCATTTCTTTTTACCAGTTCTTGACAGCACCTTTTACTGATATTCTTTATTTAGTTGAGATCATTTAATTGAAAATTGGCAGCGCAAAGTAATTTAATCAAAAAATTAATAAATGCTTCTTTTAGGTATGTACTGCTATCTTAAAATAGATGTTTCTATCTTTTCCCGAAAAAATCTTTAACAATATTAATATACCTAGTACTCAGTTGCTAAAATACACAATTTGGCAAATTTATTATGCTGATGATGGGCGTCCTTGCAGCGTTCTAATTGTCTTTATATTATTTATTATAGACATCCGTGTGAATTTGCGCAGCATATATTTCTTCAAGCCAACGTCATTTAAACCAAACAAACTACCTTGACGTAAAAATGTTAACTTTTAAAAACAAAGACAACGTATTAATAATACTTTGTTCTTGAAATTTATTTCTGCTTGAAATGCGGTCACCGACACGTGAAAACCTCACACCCGCAAATTGTGAAAAACTTTCCTGGCACTTAGCAATTTCCATTTTATTACTACACGACAAAGTTCAACAAAGTTTAACCCTCCTAGCTCCTCCTTTTTCGATTACTTTACTCGCTAAATAATAATAAAAAATACACATCTCATAATTTTACGATTGCAATGTCACGTTTGAATTAACGTCTGATAAAAAATATTCTTTAAAATAAATACTAAGATCTCCCATGGCGTATTGACATTATTCGGAATATTTTCTTCATTGAAAATGTGTCATTATCTTATATGGTAAGTAAAATGTGAAAGTGCTCAGAAGAACGACTTCGAATATTTAATAATGTAATATTTTCGATTCTTCTTTAAAACAATAATTATCAAGTATTAAAAAAAAAAGTATAAATTTTGTATTCACTTGTCAATCATTATATTGTGAATTGTCATAGCAAGAAATTAAGGTCAAGTTGTCTTGCATTATGATTTGGAATGGCCAATTTTAATTATTTAAAATAGAAAAATAGTCATGTTTTATGTTCAATACATCGCAATATATATTTTGAAAAAATCCATATGTTTATACTTATCAAATTTATTTTCTCACGAGTATCTATGTAATACAAATAAAGGTGATAAATAAAAGCAATCAAATGCGAAGGCCCTTAAATGAATACGTTTCTTTACAAGTATTTGAACAAATATTTCAATTCATAATTATTCGATATTCGAATTACTTATCAAAGAAATATTTAGAACCCTAACTCAGAAGATTTATTTGCTCGGAGTTATCAAAGTAAGGTTTATTTGAGACAAATGATATCAGCAGCGTAATTGAATTCTTTTGTTGATACTTCGAAAAATAAATTATTATTCTTTTGATTTTTTAACATCACATTTCATAACAAAAATGCAAAAGTAAACTCTTTTTGTCTTTTTTAAATTGAAAAGTGTAAAAGAAAACAAACTTTGAAAAAGTTACTTAGTCGGATTTCATAGATAAAAGGAAGTTTTTATTAACCCTATCCTGACAAACACTGTCTTGAAAAACGTATTCCCACTATTATAATATCTTGAAATTTACCGAGCAATTAACTTTTTTTAGTTGACCAAGTTTTACCGCTTTTTTGAAAAAAAGATGAGTAATTACGTTCTCTACCAAAATAAAGTCATTAGATAAAACCAATGAAACGAGAAAGGATTGCTCATCGCACTGTATTAATTTATTCTGCTCTGATTTGGTCCGCTTGCTCATTAGTAAGGCAACTGAAGCGATGGTAATGCGAAAAATAAACCAGATTACTAGAAGTAAAGCAAAAAGACTGTTTTTATTATTCGTTAAAAATTCAACACCTTTTTCCCTTCAGTTTGAAAAGTTTTTTTTTGGGATTAATTTCGTAACTGTAAATAGATGTTTTGTCATTTTATTTTTTGTGAGTTTTCTTTGAACTTTTACTGATTTAAAATGAATTCGCAATAAAGGTTATAAATGTTTTAGAGACCAACTTATTTTTATAGCTGTTAATATTAGATTAAAAATACATTTTTACTAGTTGAATGATTTTTTTGATAAAGAAATTATCTGTTCGTAGATTTTGGTGGTGTTCAATAAAAGTTATGATACAAAATTAACGCCAGCCAAAAAAAAACCAATATTACTTATGTATTTTCCCAGCATTCAGAAACATTGAGTTATTGAAGTTAATTATCAATAATTTCTTTAATAATACTGTTTTTTAAATGTCAAAAAATCGCTTTTTTATTTAGGTAAGTTCTTGCGGATTGTTTATTTTTGTATTTGTTCAAAAAAATCACCTGAATGAGACAAAATGTAATTGCACTTTTTCACTGGATTTGTATACTCATTTTATATCAAAGATTTTATTTTTGGCGCAGTCCGGAAGTCATCAATTTTTCAGACAAGTAAAAAAAACTTTGACAAATTACAAAAATGTAGGTATCAAAATTAAGTGTTGGCACTGTAACCATGTGGTCGACAAAGTTGGCCGTTCGTCCTTTTAAGGAAGGAGTCACGTATTCGATTTTCGGAAAAAAAATCAATTGTCAATTTTACCACTGATGTTTAGATTTTTATTAAGAGTCATGAATGAGCTTATTGTTCTAACTACACTGACTATCCAACCCTGACAACGAGATGTTAAAAGAAAGACTAGTTAACTACTAGTTATAATAATCTTATTTCATAATTTTTCTTTTCTTTTCTTAATGAAAGAAGAATCAACTGACCTTAGACCTTTTTCGTAAAACATGTTATTTGTAAGGGCTCGTTTGGACATCATTTTGATTCACATTAGAAGAGGACATGGTTAAAAAAATAGATGAGAGAAATGTTATACAAAAAATGTATTTACAGAATGTCGCTGACAAAAATTATAATTATTATATTATTAGCAACCCCAATAGGGTATTTTTATTTAAATGTTTTTTAAACTAGGCCAGAAGACATATTTTTTCTGGGCGAATTGTGTTTGATCAATCATGTTACAAGTTTTTAAATTCCATATTTTTTATTGAGGTTTGTTACATCAGCATTTTTAAGTGTTTCAAAAACACAAATTGCTACTTTGAATAACCTTTTATTAGGTTAACGCGTTTTTCTTTTAACAAAACACCTGATAATTTGTAGAAAATTATGCCATTATCTTGTATACAGCTAAAATAATCATTTCGCAGCGACTAACGGCTCTGTAAGGCAGATTTGATTAATAATCATTATAGATACGGGTTGAAAATAAAGCTCGGTTGATGTAGGAGTGACACAAATAAATCCCGCAAAACAGAAAAACTTCTTAGACCGATGAATCAGCGGGCGCTCAAAACGTTTGCGGGATTTTTTAGATTAATATTGTCTCGCTGGCCGGCGTGAGCTGGTGGAAAATAAAACTCCATCAAATTTGCGTCACGCTGTGAAAAAATTTCAACTGTAATTTTATGGTGACAGTTGTGCCACCCCTATCAGCGTGGTAATTTAATATTGACACTTAAAAACATAAGAACTAAAAATAGTATGTTTTTGTTGTCAAAAATCTGGCAATATTATAAATATTATTTTATCGATGGAAATAACAATAAAGGGATCCCGCCCTTCCCATTTTCAAATAGCGGAGCATAGCAAGTGCGGTTAGTTAATTATTTTCTTTTCCTATCCCTTATACTTTTATTCTTATAACTAATGAAATGAATAAGGAGCAGTTATCGTAGAAAATTTAATAAGAAAGTGTATTAATTTTAATTAATTTTAAAAAGTTTTCTTATTTAAAAATGTCAGCCAGTCGCATTGTCATTTTGAAAATAAAAACAACAATAATTATTTTTTCAGGCTTGGAATTAGATAATATGAATGTAAAGATTCGCAATTTTCAATTCTATTGCGTTATAAAATGCCGCTTAGTCTTTATCTTGCAATTTTTCTGCCCAGGTCGACAGAATATATGACGTCTTTCTATAAAAAGCATTATTATTGCTCAATTTCCATTTTTACTGCTTACATACACATATCGTGCAAAAGATATTTTAAAAATACATTTAACTGCGTAACATAAGGCTTATTCTTGAAACCATGTGAAAGTTTTAGTCAGCAAAATAGCATTACAAATCACGAGACATGCCGTTCCGCGTAAAAAGCTTATGATCAGATTAAGGATAAATGGAGCAACGTTGAACTCACTGCGGAAAGTCTGCGACTTACGGTTTTACTTGATCGGAATCCAGTACTTTTACGGTTTCAATTCATGGCACTTTACGAAAACACAAAGTAACAGTATACTATGCTTTTAAAACAGATGATTGCGGCGAATACTAGAAGCACGGTGATTTTGCTTTGTCAGGAATACGGAGATAAGAATGCGGACTTATCGGTCCTTTGTCCAAAATAAAAAAAACAACGACGGGCCTAGCTTGGACGTGGGCTACGGAAGCCCAAAGAGAACCTGTCTTTTTTACCAACCAGATGGATCCCGTCTTCGTGAAAGGCCACTAATGACCATTCTTTATATATACTCAGCGAAGCTACGGGACGCTGAGATGACCTGGGAGGAAGCAAAGAATTTCGCGGGGAATAAAGAGTTTTGGAGAGGCATCGTAAGGTAACCATAGGCTTCGAAAAAATACCCCGTTAGTTATTCTGACATGACTCGTAATTTATTTTTAAGCGAGTTTCATTTATTGTGAGATTTTTTAAATTTTGTTCACGATGTTATACCCCAAGAATAAATCCCCACTAATAAAAGTTATTAAGACCAACAGCAGTTTGAATGAAACTCGAAGTACAAAAGTAGGTATGAATAAATAAAACACCGCTCACTGTTACGGAAATGTTTTATTAGGAATTTTTAATTATACACAAAATATCTAACAAATAGAAATTAAATTATTAAAATACAATTATTACCCAGCTTGCACCAAAAATTGTATAGAAGTTACGAAAGTCTGTTAAGTCTACGTGCGAAAGAAAACAAAATTAACTTTAATTATCGTCGTGATGGAAAAATATCAGTTCTTTCATATCCGACGTCTAGCTTTTGATACATCATTCTGTGAATAACGTATGGGAAAAAACCACAAAAGAAAAAATACCACAAGCGACTCTAAATTAAAGGTCACTGGAGCAAGTTCCAACACCGGGAAGTGTACCACACACGCTGTGTTCGGTTCGTGTCCTAAAAAGCAAGGAAGAAAGAAACAAAAATCGCTTTAGGTATCGAAAAACAGTGTTACCATTTAAGGTCATAAACAATCAAACAATCGATATTACTGGTTACATAATGAAAAAAAACAAACACAATTAATTTGCCAAAATTTTTTTAATGTCTGCCAGTTGTCATCATAAAAGGGATAGTAGGAGCTTATGCTTATAAATCATACCGTATCAATTTCTTGATAAAAATTCATCTGAGATGTTAACATAAGCATTATTCAATATTTACTACGATTGACTGTTTTGCTACCGATTCTATTTTTTTTTGTTGCTTTTAGCTCTATTAATAATTGTTGAAATTCTTTGATTGTATTTTTCCCTTGCATGAAGTTGGTTTGAGTTAAAGTACCATCTATGATATTTTAAGCTAACGCTTTGCGTTTGAAGTATTCTAATCAGCTATTAGATACGATTTTTTTAAAAGTTATTGACGTTTATTAAGCCGGTGGGGAAAAAAACTTATTTGGTGTCACATATTTATGTATTTGAACTAGACTTGTCTTACTTATAGTTATTGAGATTATTTTTATATATTTTTAATGACTTGTATTCACTGTTTTATGTTAAAAAATCTTTATCTGTGTTTTCCAGAATCTTACAAAATGTCTAAAGTATCCGCAATGTTGAATAGACAAGTATGGCACTGAGAATGAATCATTTTCTGTGATTGCAAGAAACGAAAACTTTTGATGATAAACATATTTAGCAAAAAAAAAAATTTATAACGATACAAAATTTCTAACTCGGCCAAATTCTGATTCACTCACATACATTATTATCTTGATGTTGTTTGTCTTTATTAATCACTAAAAAAACATTAAAAATTGTGTTGACAGATAGTGTCTGCCATTAATTAAACCAGGGCTTTCCAAATTTTGAATGGTATACTCTGCAACATATTTAAGCATCTTCCACTTCGTTTCAAAAATCGAGAAATGATAAATCTCTACTGGTGTTTAAAACGTTAAATATTTAGACACAGGCAGAGATTTTGAATAACTAAGAGATATATTTACTCATATGTTTACATATCATGTTTTAAAAATAATTTATGAATAAATAATAAGTGATTTAATAACATATATTTTTTGCAATAGTTTTACTATTAGAAATAAACTGTGTTTAGGTAACATTTTCAGATTTGCAAAGTGTTCCATTGCATAATATGTTTTGGAAACCCTGAATTAAACTATGAATTTTACACAAATAATTCGAATTTTGAAAACCCTACTTTGTGTGTGCGTACTTCATATTTAGATGTCTGTGTATTTACTTTATAATTATGCTTGTCGTTATTCTGAGGGTTAAAACAGAAAAAATAATAATTTAATATTACAAGTTTTTTATGCGTGTTTTATATTTTTCCGCCATAAAAAGTGTGTTTTATAAACTCGAAATGGTTATTTTAAAATCATTTTAGTTATTTTATTACTTAAAATTTTTTCTTAATTTTATTGAAAATAGTAGTTTAAAAAAAACTGCTTTGAGTCTGAATATTTTATATTGCAATGTTAATTTATAAATAAAATCATAAATTTTTAATTCACCTACGTGGAACTAAAAAGTTTTTTTAACACGAAATGCGGTAAAAATGGTGCAAATTTTAGTAATTGGATTTTTTTTAAAACTTTATCTTAAATTTATGAATAACCAACCTGTTTTGCATAAGTAAGTGTACACGTTTTTTAGTCAGTGAAAACACGAATTAAAAAAAATATATTTTACAAAAAACCGCTTTTCCGACGGCATTTATCAAACCCATACGCCCACACATTTGATTACAAATTTACTACTGATTTTGATGAAAACGTTTCATAATTTGGTCTCACATTTTACCACGCAGAATGTTTACACCAATCAATTTTGTTGACATAGATTAACAAACAGAAACTGAATTTGAAAAAACTGTTTGATAATATATATAAATTATTCTTTTCAGTTCAAAACTTATAGTTGACATTTTACATTATCAAAATGTCTATCGACTGTGGAAAGGAAAAAAGGCTTAATGAAACCCACACATAATAAATTTTACAGGAGACAAAAAAAAGTTTTTTTAAGATTATGAACCAAAGTAAATTATGAAATATACACAACCTTGAAGTGCATGGAGATTGATTAACAGGGTTATAATTGTTTTTATCTGATATTAATTAAATATTTTTTAACAAAAAAAAAACCTTTTTAAGATCGTTTTTTCTGATCGCTGTATCTAAAGGCTCTTCTTTTTTCATACCTTAAAGAAAAATTTTGATATTAATTCGGCATTTTAAGCCTTTCGATAGAATATGTATCAAATTGTGTACATTGCGATTGTCAAAAAAAAACTGTTTTGAAAAAACTGTGGGCTACGTCCTTTTTCCTTTCCACACTAAATATCTTACAAGTTTGTTGTTCAAGTAACTGGACAAGTACATTCGATTATTTTAAATATGCTTTGACTTTTTCCAATAGACCTAACAAATTAATGTTCTAGCAAATAAATACTGTACCCAGTGTTATCAAAAAATATTTTCCGTTATGAATTATTTGATGTGTAAAGGTAATTAATGTACGGCTTTCAAAAAAGCTGTGTGATGTATATGAACGAATACTTTTTCTATGAATCAATTTATCTCACAATTAAATATATAATTATACTGGAGAGTTTAAAATTGATACCACTCTGCATTTACTTTATTTTCAAGCAAATAATCTATTTCAAAAAAATATCTTCAAATTTAGGGCTTACGTAAAACTTGTTTGTCTTTTTAAGTAATAGAGTTGAAAAAAGGTACCAAATTGGTTTAAATTTTTAATGCTTAACTATTTAGAGCATGCAATTAAGTCATCATTGAAACATACTTGTACTTACATGTAAAGCAGTGTTTCAAAAACCCTTCTATAAATTTCGTAATACCCAGTACCCCTCCTCAAAAAAATGCAAATACTAAATATGAGTTGTTTGTTACATCATGTATGGAACAGTTCTGCTTTTGGTACCAGACGACTCATATATAAGGTGCTTGTCTCACTAGGCACAGCCAAAGGCCGGTGCTGCGCGTACCCCCACAAAACTATTTACGTTCCCCAGGGAGTACGCGTACCACACTTTGGTAAACACTGACGTAGAAGGAACTCATTTTAACTATTTTATATGAATGGTACTTATATTATCTCGCAAATTCTACATGAAAACTTACACCTTATTTGCAAATTTAGATGTTGATTGAGAAAAACATATTTTTGAAACGCTGTTGCATCCATACTTTCAAATAAAGATTGTTTAATATTTTTTTGCGCAATTCTTTGAGACTGTCATAAATTCCATAAAAATAGAAATAATCGAAAATGTGATTATGATATTTTTGTTTTATCAAGTTACGTTCAAACAACACTGATTTGTTTGTCTTGTAATTTTTCAAAATCTTTATTTGGCATGAATTAGATTTAGTATAACTTTACTGGATTCATGGTCTAGTGTTCAACGTCGTTGGATTCGGGTGGGGAAATCACATGTTTTAATCTCATTACGGAAAGTTCTTTCAATTCGATTTATAGATTTTTGTTCGAAGACATTGATGTCACGTCTCGCAGAAACACAACTGTTAATATAAACTATAATATGAATCGATTTGTTTTATGTTAGGAGCGGACATAGTTTGATTAATAATAAATGACCTATATTTTTAATTATCGATTTAAAAATCTTTAAGCTTCGGGGATGGTTTTAAAAATGGTGAATATTTAATAACTTTAAGCTCGACAAAAACACTCGAATGAAAACAAAATAAATTTTTCATTTATACGACTCCCATGAGGATTTTTTTGTATATGAAATATATGACGAATGATTTTCACTCATATAAATTACCCAAAATGTCGATATGTGATTATTATCATGCCAATATTACTTTTAGGGCATAAAAAAATAATCACTACCAGCCATTATTTTAAACAAAACGCATTGATTTATGGACAAAGGAATAATATGCCATATTCAACATACAAAATTCAAACAACACAGGTAGAGATACTATTCAAAATTCCAATAATCGGCATAAATATAATACATTATTTATACCAGTTTATTGACGTGTGGTTTGATTTTAATATTTAAATCATTCTCTGAATAAATTGTTTTAATATATCGATGAAGGTGAGAAAAGGAACAGTGAAACTCGTAAGTAATAAGTAATAATTGATGCAGTGATTTTCGACATTAAAAAACGAGGAACAAAAGGTGTTTGATTCTTTAAAAAAAATCATTAACAAACCGTATGTTTTTCATTTATGTAATAACTTTTGTAAAGACATTATAATGAACATTGAAAATAATAATCGGTGACATATTATGCTTACGAGCTAAGCAAGATTGGGTTTGAGGTTTTACGTAAAACTATGCAATACGTGAAATATTTTCTGGTTACAATCTAGCATTTATAGTATTTTTAAATATATAATTAAATATATACCAGATATTAAACTCAGTGCATAAAGCATAATATTGTACTTTAAAAAAGACTGAGGTAAATATTGTATTTCGGTAAAAAGTAAAATAAAAAAGTTATTGTAAGTACAAAACTAAGCATTTCTTTTAACAAAGAAAGGCAACTAATCATACAATACAGCATACATATTGTATCATAAGAAATACGATTGATAAAAGGATATCAGGATAAGCTCCACTTCAGTTGTATTCTTGGTATATTTATACTTTTATTGTAATAGTTTTAATTTATGAATTAAAGTATGATATCGCTTCTTGAAAATTAAGATAATTTTAGCAGCAACAGAGTACATATAGTTAAATTTCATTTTATATTTAATCAACATAAGACAGATTATAGCTGTTATAACTTATTGGTCTGTGAGATTTGTAAATTTGATCTGGTCGATGTATTTGACTGCACAACTTTTTAAAAAACAGTTTATAATGGCCATGTTCACTTAATTATTTACTGTAATAATATTGAATACTAGTATTCAAGTTTCAGATAGAACTCATAAGTTTGTTCAAATATCTTAAAATTATAAGCTATAAATTTATTTCAGTTGCGCAGATTAGAAACAATCTTTGAATATATTTTTTAAATACTTCTGATATAATAACGGTCAAATTATTATGTTTATATATTTTCCGCTAGAGTTTAGCTGGGAATATCAATTCTAGACTCATTAATATTTATAAGCATTCGATTATATTAATAGTTATTGTTTTTCGTCAAGCGCTAAGAATTAATTTGTAAAAATACATTTTTTTTGTATTATAATGAAACTTACAAAATTAAGTGTGCTCGGATATTTCATGTATAATATGTTTTGAATTTATAATATTTTATATGTTTGTTCTCTTCATTTCTTGTGCACATATTTTCTGTCTTGTTGCTTGCTTCATATACTAACATTTATTAAAACGAATGAGGTTTTTTTATATTTAAAAAGGTCTTTTTATTAAAATGAACGACGAAGAAAATGCTTAACAGCAATATTTCTTGGACAAAAACTACAATTGTATATAATTCGTAATTTGTTTACACATTTCATTTCGTTCATCCTCATTTTGTTACCAGTTCACCTTAAATTAAAGTTAATATTTTTAAAAATAAAATGTGTAGGTTATTGATTAAATATATTTTTAACTTGATTGACATTAATGAAATCGAATTTTAAAATTATTTCTTATAGTTCTTACTTTCTTGTGAAATATTTCAATTAGAATCATCAGTTTGTAAACTACGCTTATTCTGATTATATTGAAACAAGTTTTATTGTATTTTTTTTCTAAGCTGTACCTATACTTGCTAAAATTTTGAATTGCTCACAGATTTTTTTACTCCAAAATATTATAATCTACGCTATGGCAAAAATCTTTGCCCTAAAGGTATGAATTAAAATAATAGCTGACTTGAATAATGTTAAATCTCACTGATTAGCAAAGTAGACTAGATTTGCCGCATCAATTTTATAACTCAATTTATTAGTTTTTAATGACATTTAAATCTCTGAGAGATCTTTTAATAGGCAATAACTTTTGGCTTAATTTATCTGAATTTATTTGCAATTTCTTATATCATGGTTCGAAATAAATGATTTTTTAAATAAGTCATATTCTTGCTTTAATTATTATTACTGATTAATAAAAAAGAGACAAAGAAAAAAAGCTTTTCAATTAATCTCATCAAATTACAGAAAAGG
Source organism: Himalopsyche anomala (assembly GCA_031772345.1). Classification (NCBI taxonomy): domain Eukaryota; kingdom Metazoa; phylum Arthropoda; class Insecta; order Trichoptera; family Rhyacophilidae; genus Himalopsyche; species Himalopsyche anomala. Next base: position 21,599,983 of record CM062833.1, on the reverse strand, counting down.
GTTTCCACAAAGTTTTTTTTCTAATTTATCAAATGTTACTTTTTTCATTCAATGTTATCATTTATAATTGTCGTTTTTTACTGTTTTTCAAGCAATTTCTAAATAAATACAAATCAAGCAGTTAATCGTTATTTAGCTCATTATTTGGATACTACATAAGCTCTGAATTGATTTCACTTAGCGTATTGTCGTAGTATAAAAAAACGCAGCTTTTCTTTACACCACAAAATGTGCAATTACTTTTTGGCTATGCTGACAATATAAAAATATGCTACACATAAAAACAGCAAACTTTAAACATAAGCTAGCCTGGGTTATGACATATTGATCTTACATATATGTTTTCCGATAGCAGATTTTGAATCATGCAAGCTTAAATTTAATCAAAAAAAGTAATACCAAAAAATATATTGATTTCATATTTGCTGTTAACTGTAACTTGTGAACAGCAACAATAATACACTCATTTCAAAGACTGTGTTTATAAAAACTGTAAGCACATAAAATGTAAATAATAATAAAAAATAGTGTCAAACTGGCAGATTATTGAAACACATTTTTTCATTCGGGATTTAACTGAATCATTCATTTCACGCATGCTTTTAGTATAAAAACACAAAAATCGGCCTCGAGGGTAGGAATCGTCCAGCTGCCGTAGTTTATCACTAAATAGAGATTTTTTAGGAAACCCTGTAGAAGAATAACGGTTTGAATCAGAAATACAAGATATTTACTTGACTGTGAAACTTGAATTAGATTTGTAAAAAATAGGTACTTCGCTGACGTCTGATTATGGATAAGGCACAAAAGAAGAATATAATTAAATGATCGATAACTGTTATTCAGAGTTATAGATATTGATTTTACACTGGGTTGTTGCTTGCAATAAAATTGTTATATTTCCGTCAAATTTTGACAAAACAATATATCTATCACCCCAAATGAATCGAATCAAACACCCTCACAAAAAACCACGCACCGCTTTGTACTGATTTATCACTGCAAGCGAGAGATGTCGTAAAATCAAATATTTACAACGACCTGTAGGGCGGTATGGGCCCGTTCTTTGCTCTTATTTATGAGAAATTCAACGAAAAAGTGTACAAATACTTGCCGTCGGGAAATATGAATGATGGCCGCCTTGTTTTCTGGAATTTATTATACTTTATATCATAATATATTATCATACACAATCAAATGTTTGGAAATGTACCATGCGTATTATGAATTTGTTTGGTATGGTACTTGATTTATGTTCTTGAGCTAAACAAAACTCTTTTTCAAAACATAACTTAGAGTGATTTTTTTATTCAGGTAAGAAGAAATAATTTTTAATATTTGTATATATTTTTTTTCGATCTCTACATACACGTAGAAAATTATTGTGATTACAGTGGATTCGGCAGTTTATTTATAATTATTTTATTTAACTTATCATTATGCTCGAACAAATTTTATTATCAATTTAAATATTACGTGTTTTAAAGTAAAAACTTGTTCAATATTCAAGTTTTGACTCTCGAGAATGTAACGCTCAGTTTATCCATAACCGTTAAATTAAATGTCCCCAATATCACAATATTGACTTGAATGATAAAATACTGCGAAATAAGGATTAGTTAATATCAAATTTATATTAGTAATAAGTTAACATTTTAATTTAAATTCATCAGTTAAAAACACTTGGTTATTTTAAGTAGAGAAAATAGGTTAGAATAAGGATTGACTGGCACATTTACTACAGTAATAGAGGATTTATTTTTAAAATAATTTCATTATTTTTACATATAATAATTATCAATATTATAAATTCCAGTAACATAGTTTCTAATTCAATAATTAAAATATTTTAGTGATTGAAGATACCAAAATATTTCCATGTTTTACTTTTCTCATCCTCTTTCCAAAATATTTTAGACATTATATCTAGGGATACTTACTTATTTAAGTAACAATTTTCTTCAATAGTTATGCAATATGTAACCCTTAAATCAATATAAATATTTTATAACTACTGAATAAACTTCTGGTATGGTTACAATGAATATAATATTGAATTTTTAATGGTGCAATGGTGAATTTATAATATTCAGTTGTATAACTAATATATACAAAAGTAACTAATATATAAAAATAAAAGTCATACAATAATAATTCAGAAAATTAGAATTTATTTCTCCAATGCTTGTGGAGACTTAGAATTTTGATTGTTAGTCGTTCCCATTACCACAAGCAGTAAACTGTTACCATACCCCATGATAAGTAAATTATGACATCACTAATTCTGTCGCCTCCTGTGGTCTATTAGGTGAGAAGTTTGTCCTAGCAATCAGCTGGTTAAAGATCAGGTCCTAGTAACGTCAAAACTAGATTATTTTTTAAATTTAAATTTCAGATTGTAGACGTTAAATTTATAATGCCGTTTCTCCTTGATCTGATATTAAACCATTTTGATTAGTTAATTTCGTATATTTTTTTAATTTCAAAACAATACATTGGAATTACCTGTTATGCCAAAAATATTTTTAAAAAAAATCAGTATATAGTACGTGGTAAAATAAAATAATTATTGAATAACGTAATTTAAAATCATCGTTCATGTTGGCAAAGTCACACTGTAAAGATTACTTCTATAGCGAGGGTTGTAGGGCGTACATGGGGTAACTTTTCGCGTAAAGGTATTCCAACTCGATTAAGAAAAGTGTGAAAGCATACCAACGTCGGTTTTATTGCATTTCAGGTGCTTGTTTTTGCTTTCCTGGGAAATTTTGATCAAACAAATAACCTATGCATGCAAATGTTTGCTACCATCTTCTACTAGCATGCAATATTATTCCAAGCTTCAACAGTATTTTAAAAAAAATAAGATTTAAGACTGCTGCTAAGTATGACTTTGGTGCATCAAAGTAGAATCTAGATTCTTCTACATGTATAATGTAAGCTTTTAGTCTCTGAAGTTTTTAGAAAAGCCTTGGTCATAAAATTTTGAACGACTCAAACATATATATACGTTGTTTTCAAATTATTTCAAATAAATACAAACATTTTATGTCTAGAACGTACGAAAAAATAAATCTCTTGTGATCCTTTGTCAGCGACAACAATATACATACATATGAATGTAAGACTTAGATACAAATACGTACTCACTCCATTTATATAATAAATAATAACTTACATTACTCAGCGTGAGCATGTTCAATTTACGAAACCCACCCCAATCAATAAAGTGCATACAATTATTACGCAAATAAGAAAATATGTATATTTTTTTAATGTTATAATTTTCTGAGAATTGACTGTTATAATTCAAGAAACGTCTGTTTGCGTTCAATAAAACATTATTGGTGGAAGACTTTATTAAAAAAACACACACTCTTTGTACTGATACCTCATTTATTTTTTTGTGACATTTTTGTTATTATTTTTTATATTATTTTGTACAATTATCTTGAATGTTTATTTTTATTAGTTATTTTTTTTGTAACTAGTAAAACCGGTACCGATCTTAATAAATAAATCTAATAATACTAAAGAGTAAATAAATGTTCACTTTTAAGGTGTTCGCTGTCAATACTTGGTGGAATGGCATTATAATAAAAATAATAAAAGATTTTTAGTACTTTTTCCACTAAAAAATTATTTGATCAGGACCGGTTTCGCTCCTCACGAGCATTATCAACTGATAAGGAAAATAAATCAAACAGTGCTATTTATACAAGTTGATTTTAACTTTAATTTTGTGTAATTATAATGTAATTTGTAAATCCTTTTAATTGTTAGTAATTGCTTCCACCTTTTATTTCAATTCAACTTGTATAAATAGCACTGTTTAATTTATTTTCCTTATCAGTTGATAATGCTCGTGAGGAGCGAAACCGGTCCTGATCAAATAAAATTTTAAGTGGAAAAAGTACTAAAAATCTTTTATTATTTTTATTGTAAATAAATGTATTCGGTTAAAAAAGCCATGTACAGTCTTTTTATTATTTATACTTTTTATATTTTATTATATCAGTCTTAATATTTGAAAACTGATTTATTTTTGGGTTTTTGTATTAGATATGCAGCCCTTAAAACATAGCCACTTAAAATAAGTCCTCGAAAGTTAAAATAGTACGAGGCTTTGATATTTTCTTATTCGTTTTTGAATAAAACATATTGTTTTAAATTATTCGTTATGTTGCAAGTAAAACGCTCCAAGTCGTAAGCGAGATAAATTACATTATCTCGGTTGTAGAGATGGGCTATTGCTTTTTTAACGAAAAATAATCCAATCACTCAAGTACTAACAGGTACAATCAATACCTTAATAAATAAAATAAAAACTTTGTCACAAACTCTTCAGTTATTTTTGTTTCAATCTTTTCCGACTGTTTTTTCATAGCTCTGGAAAGACCTTTAACAATATTTGACAGTATTGTTTCAGAAGTCGACATATTCCGAGGAAACATCAGTAAATTCAGACGAGTACTATTTTGTATCTAGTAAAGTAAATATATCAAACTACTCGGTTGACTTCCTTACCAATTTACAATGTCTCACATTTTTTAAAGATTATGTTAATGTATTTTTACATTAAAAAATATTTTTATTGTAATGTATCTATATCCTCTCCGAAAAAAAAATTGAACGACATAATAAAATCTCGGTTGTAAATGTCGCATATTGGCTTACAAAAATTCAGATTAAATATAACTTATAATGCTCAATGTTGCATTTTTTTCATCATTCGACGAGCTTTATGCCCATAGATGTATTCAAAATAGAAGAACGTATTTAGTTAATTCCACACATCGTATCCTATGAACGGGGCGTATCGAGAGCGATTAGCTTACCACTAGTCCTCTCCTAGCTCTATCCTTCTATCTCTACTCTCTTTGTAATTCCACCCATCCTATCCTATGAACAGGGTGTATCGAGTGCGATTAGCTTACCACTAGTCCTGTCTTAGCTCTGCCCGTATATCCTTGGTATATATATAGGTTGAGCAATTGAGTAACAAGCAGTTCTCGTAGAAACACTTCTGTTGAGATAAATTTTATAAGAGTCCATATGCTTCACATTGGGAGCGGATGTGGTTAAAAAAAAAAAAGTTAATTAGAAAATAATGGAAGAGTTTTATCATTTAGAAGGAATAATGTCTATTAGGTTACTAAAATTATATTTAAAAGTAATTTTATATTTAAAAAGTTTCTACAGTCAGTAATTCTATAACTGTGTGTCCAATATGTGTAAAGTTAATAATCTGAGAAACATCGTTGGACAATTTCACACGTGAAAAGAAACAGTCCGGTATTTTTTTCTATATCAATTTGAGTAGTTCTATACTTGATACCTGGTGCTTACAAGCGTAGTGAGTTACACCCTTACTCACTACTCTTGCGGTCTCAACAATTTCGCAGAGAATTTTCAGAAATTCTCTCGAATAAACTTTCGTCTCGCTTATGGTATTAACATTTCAAATCTTTTCGAGTTAATATTTTTATTTCGCTTGCAGATTTATTTGAGCTAAGCGTTGTTAGCGCGAATTGTATAAATAATTGTTTCACATTTCGCGGTCTCGCCAATTATAATATCTATTGATATAAATTTCCATTCCTTAACAAGCAAATAATTATACAGTATCTCGGCATACTATTACGCTATATGTGAATAATTGCGCGAGTTAATTTAGGTATAGTTATACTCCCAAATGATTTTTCTCAGCGCCACTATAACATGAACGTATTTCTTTAATATCATGTTTTGGTAGTAAACAAATCTTTTTTAATATGATTTTTTAGTTTTGACTGTGAAGTAGGGAAAGGTTGAATAATGGAGTTTATCTCAACAGAAGAGTTTCTACGACAACTGCTTGCAACTCAGTTGCTCAACCTATTTTAGAGAGTAGGGGTATAAAAATAGAACTAGGAAAAGACTAGCGGTTAGCTTATCGCTCTCGCTATGCTCCGTTTTTTAAGATATAATGGGTGCAATGGAAGAATTCAAGACATCACATACATCCATAATAAATTTATAAACACTACTGATCATGAAATTGTCTGTCTTTAGTTGATTTCTTTGTGTACTGTATATGTATGTATGCGCATGTGAGTGTACATTTACATATATAATATTAAGGGAAACATATAAAATGTGATTTTTAAATAAATTTATATAAATTTTCCGTGAACTGGCTTCACTAAGGATTTCTTACCTCTGTAGCGATCACACCCTTTCGTTTGCAACGATGGTAAGGTAATACAATTTTTCAAAACATTAGCGATGAAGGAGACTCGAAGAACTTTGACGCTAACGCGTCTTGGTACTTACAGCTCCATAAATTTGATATACAAAAAAAATCTAGTCAGTAAAGATGTCACGCGGCATCCTTAGACTTACATTCCTAAGGCATTTTTTTCTCTCTTTCGAAAATAATCGGATAAAATTTCCTTTTTTTGCCTCATGCTCTATCGAACGTTGGCTATCCGATTTTTGTGGAAACCTATCCGGAACCAATCTTATCAGCCAACGCCTCAAAGAAATTGCGGAACTAAGAAAACCTTTTCTTACCTACATATCTTCGCGATGCCCTTGTCCAGGTATCGCTAAGCCGTTGCTCGCAAAGACAATCGTTGATAATAATATTTTTTATTTTGAATATTTAAATATTTATACTTACATAATTAAAATACTCCTATTATGTCACGTTGTCGTGGCCAAAGATTCAAATACCCGAACTCTACTTTTTTACTTTGATTATTTCAGATCAGTTTATTGGTATGAATGCAAAGACATTTGTTGCTATGATATTTTAATTCCCCTTCGTTCTCTTTCTAGTCAATTTTAAAACAAGACATTGAAAATGATAATGTGTTTACTTGTAATTTTCTCGTCCTATCGTTGTATCCTAACGCTGTCTGAATATGGATGCTGAGTGACTTACTTGCATTCGGTTTTCGTTATAAGTGTTCTGAATAACTATGAGTGCATACACATAATGAACTAATATGGTTAAACTATATGATTTTATATAATGGGACGCATCGTTTGCAAGGATGACCACAAAGTTGAACGTTTATTGTTCAAAACAAAACAGTTATGAACAATAAACGTTCATATATCATAAAATGACTGCTTCTAAAATTTATTTTAAGGAAGTTGTAGATTCTTTTTTTTATCAAAAACATGGTTTATTTATTGATTTGGCATTTACTTGGTAGAATTCCATTTTAATAGGGTAAAATATCGAGGTATTTCAGTTCTACAGTTTTTTAAAAAGTTAAAGGTTGATAGCTATTTTGGCTTTCGCCATCGTCAGAACTATGCTTTAAAGGTAAATTTACTCAGCTATATATACTGGCTAAGAAGAGATACACAATGCATCATATTATTCAATCTAACATACTAATTCAAATTCTAATTACAATATTGCACTTATTTGTGCAATATTGTAATTAGAATGGCGATGGCGAAAGCCGAAATAGCTATCAACCTTTAACTTTTTAAAAAACTGTAGAACTGAAATACCTTGATATTTTACCCTATTAAAAACATGGTGGTTTAAAAAATGATTGGAGCTTTTCTTTTTAAAATATTGTTATTATACGCCCCAATTTAATTTATTTTACCCTATACTCACAGTGTATATTTAGGTCATAGAATTCCCTTGCAAAATTTATTATTTCCTACACGAAACAGAACACAGGCAGAGAGAAACGATGCAACAAAAGAATTAGGGTCCTCAGTAGAATTGATGTCAAATAAAATCACATCTCGAAACGACGTCTCGGCGTGCTCGCTCTCTGTTCATGTACGGATGTATGTTCCCATAACAAAGGACGATGATAATTTGATTTATAATTGAATTCTTCCTACTCAATCTTAGAGAATTCTCATATTTCAAAGAGTTATTTTGGCAGATAAATAAATTTAAAACAAACGTCTTCGTATTAAATAAAATATGTTTTTATTATTAACAGAGGAATAATGAAATTTTAAACAAAATTCCACCCGCAAATGTTCAAACGACAGATAAAAAGAAGTATTTCAATTGACGTCAACGAAAACATTTTAAAATTGAATACTCTAATACATAGGTTCCCAAAGTGGTCCCTGACAGGAATAAAAAAAAATGGGGGTCCACGAGATGTAAATGGGGGTCCACGGACCGGAATCAATGGAATCAAATTTAATCAAAATAATGCGGGTTTAAATAGGTCAAAGTAAACTATCTCTTAAATTTATAAAATAGAAAGGGTTACCAGCAGTTCTGGCTGCAGAAAGATATCCCTGTTGCTTATCCTGTATTGTGGGCTATCGCAAGAAAGTTTTTGATAGCATTTCCTTCTTCGTACCTTGTGGAGAGAGGTTTTAGTGCAGTTACTAATATTCTTACGAAAAAAAGAAATCGGTTGCAAATCACTGAACGTGGAGATTTACGACTGTACCTTACGAATTTGAGCCCAAATATTGACCAATTGATATCGGAGCATCACGTTCATCCCTCTCATTAACAGATTTTATTATTTTAAGTAAGAATTTGATTGTGTTTTGATTTGTTCATTTTCATTTTAAAAAATTCACTAATGATAAGAATAAAAAATTAACATATTTTTTTTTACAATCGTCCACTATACAAAAAAACCCTATCACAGTGTGCTTATATTTGTGTTTTAAAAAATTAGAAAACTTCACTTTTATGTATCCTGGGGGAGGGGGTCCACGAAGGATAAAATACTGGGCTTAGGGGTCCACGGGGGAAATAAGTTTGGGAACCATTGCTCTAATACCATACTTGAAGTTATACAATTTTCTTTATTAACCGGTTGTGTGCCACGACCGTATATATATATACACGGTACCATTCCGTGAGCGCCATAGACAATGCCCGTATTCATACGGTCCACTTTAGACCCACTTATACCGAAAAAGGTTGACGATTTTAATAATTTAAACATGTTATATACATAGTGACAACTCTTAGAATGTGATGTATTTTAATCAATATAATATTGAGTTTAAAAAACTGTATTGTATTACCGAAATGTGTCGCTAACAGTACATATACTGACATATTGTGAAACATTTGGTTTTGATTTTTTTGGATACATGGCGGCGCAAATGAAATAACGTGTATTTACTTGATAAGTCTTCACCAAGGATGAATAACCTTTTTGAAACGGCGTGTCAAAAATCCTCAAATATTATTTCTCGATTGTGTGGCGTGCCCAAGCAGTATTTTTTTTTAACAAAATAGAAAAAATAAAAAAATGATTATTTTGAACGATTGTCGTTTACCTTGGGAAACATTTGAAAATTAGTAAAACGGAATAAAGTAATAATTCACAAATTATTTTTATTTATTTTATCAAAATTGTATTTTTTAAACGTGGAAATCGTTCGCGTGCCATTAAAATTCTCAAACGTGCCACCTCAGGCACGCGTGCCGTAAGTTCACCATCTCTGGTATATATAATATACCATCAATATATTGCCAAAAAAATATATTTATTAGGTGTTATTATATCAAAGAAAATCGCGGCCCTAAGTGCACGACCGTCTTAGTAGCTACCGGCATATAATGTGTTAAACAGTAAAAGTAGCAAGAGTTTAGAGAGATAAAAAAAAATTACACACACTAGAGTATTTTTTTACCAAAGATTGGCAATTAACATTTAAAAAGTGACATATATTTTAATTCACTCCAATTCAATTCACTTTAATTCACTTCAAATGCCATTAAATGATTATTTACTATAAAAACATGAATAACCTTTTTTATGAATAAAAACTTCTAACACCAATATTTAACACTTTGTTTTAAAGCTATTTAAATACATGTTATTAAAATATTCATTGAATATCATTTGTTGATTATATTATCATTCCTAATTAATTAGTAATCAATTGTCAAAATTATTATTTGTACCTTATGTGACGTATTTGGCAATGTTTAAACTTTCAATGTATCTGAAGTACAATAATTAATAATCAATACTTACAAATTACGCGTCATAGTTTGACATTTAAAAAAGTAAAATAATTTCATTTATATAATACTATGCTTATATGCTCACCCTAAGAACAATAATTCAAACCACAATACAGTTAAAAAAAATATTTATTTTTAGAATATCAATTCAATTAGTATACCAAGATTATTCGTTATTTTATAATTATATGGTTTCATTACTTTAACGTCGAAAATCTATATTTATTTTCTTCTCATGGGCATCAAACTTTATTGCCTCGGCTTTAAAATTTACAAATTATTCAACTTATCCAAAAAAAAAATTAATAGTAGCCATTCTAAAAAATGTAATGGATGAAGTTTTATATTTAATTTAGATTCGTGAATATTTATTTGATTTGTTTTTTAAAGAATTTATTCAACTCTCTATGGTAGTTGTAAATACATATTTCATGACCAGAGTTAGCCGTTTTTTCATTTAAATTGGTGCGATTTTACAGTCTGCTGGAATTTCATATATTTTTCTAAAACAAAACATTAATAATAAACAAACAAATTTATTATTCAGCAGCCATTTCATTTCGTCAGTAGAAACTAACAGATATTTATTGACACATTTTTAACTTTTTTTTTGTTTTCAAATTGAACAAAATTTTATTTAGAACATTATTTTGACTGCTGTTCAACTCTGAAAATTTCCAAAACGATAATTAAATTGAAAAACACCCATCATTACAAACTCTTACTTGTAAAACTATAATTGATGAAAATGTGTACTCAATATTTACATAATGCTTAAATACATAAAATGTTATACCGCACTGGAAGCTTCGTAAATTCACTTTAAAAGTTAAATTTACATTAGAAAAATTAAACATAACGTTGGTAATGTTTAAACATACGGGAATTTAGATTAATATTGTACCTACTGGTCGAGCAGCCGTACTTCCAACTTTCCTGAATATACGTGTCTTAACCACATCCGTTGTGGACATCAGTCGTTTGGACACAATATGATGTATAGGCAAAGCAACGTGAAGTCTTTCTCTGTACATATAATATTATACTTTCAAAGCAAGTTTACTTACTGAGCATGGTATTGTATAGCAAATAATTTTATATAAACTCTGCTTTATTAAACAAGTTGTTTTGGCGATTGACTATTTTCTATAAATTTTAGTCAAAACCAACTGGACCTTTAAATAAATATTTTAATATAATTATCAAAAAACATAGAACCATCTTCGGACTTTTCTTTTAGTTATGTCTGCTCTCAATATATGGATTCTTAAAATAGTTCATCTTAATAGTTAGTCTCTGTGTTACGTAATTGCTAAACCTCTCTTTTTCCAAGAGAATAGTAATAAAAAGATAGGGTTCAAGACAGACTAGTGATAAACTAGTCGTTTTTGCAATGCCCTGTTTTTTTATATAGGTACGTATTATAGTTAAGTGGGAGTCTATGAACATCATTAAATCAAATTAAACTACCTGTATTGGAATTCGAATGCGTGAGCGACGAGACTGAAGTCAACGCCATTGACCACTCGACTATTTTTGTTTTATAATAGATCTATGTTCTGTTTTTTTTCCCTTAGTTTCCTGTTTTTATTCTTATCAAGAGATTGGCAGAAGAAGCATGGTGAATATGATATTAATTTGAAACATATTTATGTTACTATAGGATCTTAAAGCTCTTGGTATATGCAATGGATATTATGTAATTTGCAATAAAATACACACTGTTAACTTGGTTAAAATAAGACGATATTATAAATAAATGGTATTTCATAATAAATTCAAAATTGTGAGAAATAAAATATTGCAAATCTTGCACAAATGTGTCCTAAGCCGTAGCAGCATTGAAAAACGAACTATTTATTTGCTTTAAAGCAGAAATTTTACAAAGCATTCGTTATTCATATGTGGTGTTAACATCTGTTTCGCACATTGGGAATAAGCAGTAAATTTTCATTTATAAAATTAAGAACTTTAACAGCACTTTTTTATGTATATCAATCTGTATTGACTTTCATTGTCGTAAGAAGGTCGTCTTAAATAATTGTGTATTCTATTTACTTAAGTTTAAGTTGGTAGTGCAATTTAAAATATTTTTATTTTGTGTATTTTGAAAATTTGAAATATTTTAAAAGAGGAAACTGTAATTGAATAAAAATTGATGAAAGTAATCCCAGCATATGCAATGGCTGAAATTCTTGTAAATCTTTAAAAATAACGAAAACCAAATATATTGTAAAATTAAACTTTTTACGCTATATAGTTTTATATTGTAAAAGATGTACTACCAAAGCTCTCATCTCAGATAGTTGAAGAACAAGTAAAAGCCTTTAATTAAGCTATCGGCAAAAGTTTCACTCATGATAAACTTTCAAAATACCAATCTCATTCATCCCCTATTAACTCCCTGAATCGCTTCAAAGTTATGAATACACAAACGCGAGTGTTAAAATCAGGGATGATAATTTAATTTTTATTTGTTTTCCAATCAGATATCAATTATCAATTGTTCAATATGTATCATTAAAAATATTTTTTTACTATAGAGTGAAACAAAAATCTTCGGCTTGCTTGTTTGTAGATAAGGCTTAGCCAACAAGCACTATTTATATAATAGTACACACCAAAATAACAATATTTTTAAAATTTTAAATAGCACGAATAAGAGAAACTTAATTGCTTCAAATTATAAAAAAAACACTTATATGTCATAGAAGAGCCACAATCCTGTTTTTCTCTTAATAAACGTATATATTGTGTCATTTGTATAGACTTTTGACGACCACCTAAAAGATTTTCTTAGCTGTTATTTATACCGCTGACTTGAGAGAAAACAAAATGATTCATGAAAGATTTTAAAGATTGATAAAAATGTTCTCGTATTTCCCTATGGCTTTGTGTTTGTTGGATAATTTTTCGTTTGGCTGAGTTAAGTTTTCAAACTGCTGACCTACGCAACCACCATTACCAAGTGTAGGTAGCTATAAAAATATATGTTGTAGAAATATGCAGTTTTTCAAATATATACCATCTTAATAGTAAACAAAAAGTAGAAAAAAATTGATGAAGTCATTTGCGTTGCATTTTGAAACTCGATCTCCTTGTGATGAATACGTATAAAATAAAATTCGGATCTTTTTCAATTTACTTGTTGATAAACATGAGCTCTGCTTGTTTGAGAAGTGTAGTAATTAAAATTAATCTTAAAATAGTCAATATATTGTAGGTATTTTGTATTATTATCAAACAACAATTTATCGCACTTTAATTACATAAATTAGACTTTTATAGATTATTGAACATAAATATTCAGATTGGAATGTTTTGAGTGTATCAACATAAAATATTTTTTTTAAAAGACCATTAGTAATTTCTAGTAATGTAGTAAAAAGAGGTATAAGAAATCACAAAAAAAATAGTAAAAAAATAAATATGTAGAAAATTCTACAAAGAACATATCGCTTTTTGGTTGAATGGCAATATGAACAATTTTAAATTCTTAATTAAAAATGATGAAAATAAATTAAAGGAAATATTTGAACCAGATAAGAGAGGTAAAGCAAACAATGAAAAGATTCCCAATGAAAGAAAAATTGGTCTCACACATTCTGAAGTTTTTCAATGCTAAAATTTCTTAATAAAATGACAAGATTGTCAACGTGAATTAGGAAAGGAATACGAGATAATTTATGTGTCTTAATCTCTTGATTTTTTCTTCAATAGTTTTTAAATTAAACTACATGTGCGTTATTTTTATCCAGATTTTCCATTACCCCGATTTCTCTTTATCCCAAATCAGTCTAGATAATCGAGGTTCCACTGATTATACAATATTTACGAATCTAAGCAAATATTGTTTACAAAAAAAATCACGATGTTTCAAAATATCAGCGTAGCCCTAGTTGAAAATAGAGAGACAGTATAATTGCAATTGGCAGTTTCGCTCCCACCCTTTGAATGTTCGAGTGTACAGTGCGCGCAGAAATGACAAAAGCGAGGTCCATTATGATGCTAAGTAGGCAGTGGCACCGCCTATTGTCCTTCCTATTGCTACAGAGTGCCTCAGAGACAGGAAACCTGCGGGGATATTTCCGCTTGCATTCATGGTGACACTGATTTTTAGACCTGCGGTACTCACAAGTCCAATTTTTTAAAAATTATTATATATTTTTAAAAAATAATTCAGCATAGAATTTGTTATAAATATGATATCTAGTTGTAGAAACGCATATATTATTGAAATATAATTTATGTTAACAATACCCAGATCCCGAACCAGCTGTACCATCTCCCGGAGGAAGATAGTGTCAATCAGCCATCGTTTTCAACGACATCAACCTATTTTTTTTAAATATGGTTCGTAGGTCACGTTCCAGCCAGGCTACTTAATTTTACCATATAATTCTATCTGAATTTTTTTAAATATGGCAACATCATCTATCTGCCTTAAATCTTTGTTTCAACCATAAAAAGTATCCGTCAATTTAATTTTCTTCAATCATTTTATATAATATGATTTTATATAAATCAGATAACATTTTTTTTCATGTTTTAAATACACTGTTAATATATTTGTACATTTAATTCATGTCCGCTTCAATTGTAGATCTCTTTAAATGAAAGTATCTTTATAGTTTTTTTTTAACGAGAACTGTTTGTTACTCAGTTGCTACACTAATTATTTTCGAAGAGAGTAGGCATAAAAAGAAAAGACTAGGCCAAAATTACTGGTTGACTAACTGCTCTTGCTGCACCCCATTTTAAGGATTGAAATTGTGAGATTAAATTTTTAACAGGAATCGTTTTAACAAATGCTGTTTGTGATGCAACTTTAACCAGAGAAATTCATCACGTAAGCCAATGACTTTGATCAATGTGCCACGAACCTAACTTATGAATATTTTAATCGTTTGTGTGATTAAAAGTTCACATTTCTGAATAGACTGAATGTTCATATCATGGATTTAGACCCAAGTTGCCTGGTTGTTGGTTATATGTTTATTTTTTAACTGCTGACTAGTTCTTAAGATAATACAAAGATCAGCCGATTAGCCTAATGCGTTTGATTTTTTTATGATATGTTTCTTCTTTTTCATAAAAAGACCTTTAATTAATTTTAATGAACTTCTTTCAGGCCTCTCTGTTTCGCTTAATTATTGATTTCTGACACTGTATGCTTTCACATCAACAGATGAAATATTTTGAAACATATACTCACAAATTATATAGTCACTAACCCAAAACTTTTCGGGCACCCTATGATAAGCCGGCGCATCCGGTGAGATGAGCGGTATCCGTCTACAGTGACGTCACTAAACTAGTACTCGCTACTGCGGCAAGGTGAATAAATTTACGTTCGGTTTGATTGAAGAGATCCACTCTGATAAACAAACACCAAGCTCGCATAGAAATTATAATAATAATATATAGCTCGGAAAGGTATGTACATATATTCTATAATAGATATATTATATAAGAAGAATTTACATAGGAAACAGTAAAATAAGGTAACGTCAAGAGTTATATCCCTGTTAGTTGTTATCTACGTTTTGCTGTCGAGTTTATTAAATTTATGTACGTTATATATTTTTTAATTAAATGACGTTATAAAGTGAGATTATTTATATACCAATAGTCTTAATCGGTAAAAATAATATGGATGTTTTTTAAAAGTTGAATACAAAGCAACAATGAAATAATATATATGTATGTATGTATTGATTTATCTGCCTTGTTGGTTCGAAATTACCTAGTGATACTGCCACATTGAAATTTTTGTAACTAGTTTTTCTTTATGTCTAAACTTTTGTTAAGTTATATTTTTTAGTCTAAAGCCGGCTGTTAAATCTTTGTGCCGTCTTATATCAAAAATACATTTTTCATACATGGATGTTAAGCCATTAATAATACAAAGGTTGTAAATTGTAGGTTATTTCTTTTTTTATACGTCACGTTACTTTCTTCATGCATTGTTTTTTCTTAAAAACTTAAATAATACGTATTTCCACTGTAGAAAACATGATCAACAAATACAAATGTTCTACTGTAAACGGGCGTTTGATACGCTTTCAATTAATGGTCAGTTAAAAAATATCACGATCAGTAATGATTGGAAATTCTGAAGTTTTGGGTTTTTAAAGTCTCTAAACCGTCTTCCTGTTGTATTTTTTATGAAGAAACATTTCATAAGCACTGTCAGTAACTCAAAATTAAAACATTGCAAAAGATGACACTATTGCATTATAAATATGTATAATGATTTCAATCACCCTCCGTTCGAGGAATTCATTTGACTTGGTCAATGAAACCATTTCGTTCAAAGAATAATTAATTTTGTCAGTAATTTTACTGCTATTATTATCTGTCACACGTACATACAGTGTTCATATTTTATTTTGTTAAATAAATATAAGATTTTGAAATTTTCTTAAGTTTTTTATTGCCTTTCGAAATGTACAAAAGTTCTGAGTGTACAGTGGGATTTTCAAACCTTTTTCGTATTAAATGAAAAAGTCTATTTTGATTAAATGTTGTGTTATTTAAATCTTTTGGGAATCGAGACTGGTAAAAAGTGTCGATTACTCCGAAATTTATTTTTGGGTCATCTCAACACATAATCTTTTGTAATAATGATATAGTGTCACAAATAATACATTGCACATCAATGAAGTCTAATCTCGAACGTTTCCAAATTTTTTTTTGATTGTATTTTTATTGTCATAGCCTAAGCGACTTTGTATAGTATTGGTCTCAAAGTTGTCAAACTTTTCATTCATAGAAATAAGTACCATTTTAAAGATATTTTTTTTAATATGCAAAATAATTTTATTTTTCAATTTACTAAAAAACTATTGCTAAATTTATATTATGTTCGTTTAAAAATAACTCATTAAAATATCAATATTTTATCATTAGTTTATAAGTTAGTAGCAAAATATACTTGCGGTTATATAATAATTGACGTCTGAAATTAGCGTTTTAAAATAATTGGAACTTTTTCTGAAACTTCAATATATTATGTAAAAAATAATTACAAAAATAATTCATTTACCAAGCTTTTTATAGTTCACAAAAGCTTCCGACAAAAATAAAAAAGCTTTTAAAATGGTTCGTTAAAAGTTAAAAGTGTCGCAACTAGTTTTAGCTTTTAAATTAAAGTAGGTATCACATCCACGAAAAACTTTCGACCAGTCATTAATCACTAAGTGTTTGAATATTGGAAACTTTCAATGCCTTACCGTGGAGCTTTTTCGATTAATTCTAAATGAAAAACTGTCAAACTCCACTAAATTTAAATGATATCATTTTATTTTGTTGTGATATTCAGCACATATTTAAAATTTAACCTTTAAACTTCTTCAAACTATTACTAGATTAAGTAAACTATTTTTGAGTTAATGCATTTTGATTATTGGATAAAAAAGCTGTGCCTTACGTTATTTTACCGATCTAAAGTAGATACGTATTATTAAATTGCTTTTTTTTTTCTTGGTATATAAACACGAGGATGTCAATAATTATAGTATAATTAATAAACAGGCGACAATGTCGCCAGCTGTGTCTAATGTCGCCTGCTGTGGCTCAGTTGGTAAGAGCTTGCTCTACCGATCACGCAGGTCTGGGTTCGATTCCCGGTCAGATCACAGTGAATTTGAGAATTATTCAATTCAAAGTTGTGATCTAAGACTGGGTGTTTGTGATGTCAATTCACATCATTTCCTCTCCTCCGATCCTTCTGATCCTTTAATAACTGGTTGTAGAATAGCGATTAGCCAACCACTAGTCCTGTTCTAGCCTTATCCTTTCTTTCCCTACTCACTTTGAAAAAAGTGAGGTTGAGCGACTGAGTAACAAACAGTTCTCGTAGAAAAAAAAAAAAAAAACTTCTGTTAAGATACCTCCATTAGGAGGCCATATGCTCCACATTGGGAGCGGACATGGATTAAAAAAAAAAAAAAAAAAACTATTAAGAAAAAATCATCACGATATATTCACCAAATTCCATACATTTAACTCATTTCAAAGTGATTTGCGATTACGCCCGCTGTTTTGTTGGCAATGTTGGCATTAACTTGTATTTCTTAACTTGACTCAAATATTTTTTATTTTTTTATAAAAAAGATCCATTTAGTATCAAGTGCTAAACCGTTTATCGCAAACTGTTACTGAAGTATCAACAATGAAGTTAACGAGGCGAACTCATGTTTAAGGAACGGAAAATTTCATAGTCATTCTAAATTTTGCGAAGCGATATTATTTAAAAAAAAGAGAGAGAAATTCTCATTCAATGCACTTTTATAAAATTATGATTCAATTCAACATATCAAAAACACAACACTTTTTATTGGTTTTATAAACTTATATTAATATTATGAATGGTTCACTGAATGAGAAATATATATTAGATGGACTGTAAAAAATATATTACAACATGAATGATTAATCGGCGAATCTGTTAACACACTCTCTCCACAATGTTTGAGACGAATAAAACAGACCGTGATAATTTGAGGACTGTGACAATGACAGCAATCTATGTATATGTAATATTGAAAATGAGTTAGGTGTTTCATCGTAAGTGGTTAGTTGGGTATTTTTCTTTTAATAAGACTCTAACATGTACATATTTGAAAAATTATAAGTTTTAACAAAATCAATAGTTTACATTGTTTTCTATAGTAAAAAAGCAATGTATTTTTTTATAAAAAAAGCAAGATAAAACTAATAACAATATTTAAAATTTCCAATATCTTAAAAAAATAGAAACTACCGCCATTGTTTTCCGAGCTCTCATTTTAAAAATAGTGTTACAAAAAATGGTACATTTTTCAGAAATGTAGGATTTAACTGAATAGTTTAATTCTTAAATATTTCCTGTGGTATTTTTTTTTGCAAAGAGTACTTATGTAAGTATTAAATAACAAAATATACGCAGAAAAGTCACCCTTGACATGTTGGTGTATCACTTTAAGAAAAGGTGCAAAAAATGAATTATCACAATTTTTTAAATCACGTGAGGTTATCCCCTCCGTTTTTTGTAGTTTATAATAATTGTCTGTGAGATACCCTACTCATAAAACAAGTGAACATCCTAGTTTTAAATAATTTTTATTTTGAACTTTCATCAAAAATAAGATCATTTGAACACAGCCAATGGGTGACAGATTGATAGCACTGAAGAAAATATTTTTTTGAATATTATTATTTCATCCCATCGTATAGCATTGACTCGAAGGAAGAAGGAATGGATAAATGTATCTTTTATTATGGTAAGCGTTAAGCTGAAACAAAATTATTATGTAATTAAATAGGTTCATTGCAAAATATTAAATGGCCATAAATTGGGTAGTTAATATTATAACATGTAAAAATAAATTTAAGCTCTTTACTGTATACACACATTGAAGAATCCCAGAACAAATATATATACCAAATATAATAATGTTTTTTATTAGATTAAGACCTATTACCACTGACACATGCCTTAAGAGGTTTTTAAAATAATTATTTACTGTAAAATAAATCATTACACTGTATATACTAGATAAAACAATAAAAAAATAAACGTTTGTTTTTATATTTTTTTTATAGAGCTCTGAAACAAAATACAAAATTGTTACGATTTTTATTTTTTTAAATATAAATTATGTGTTTTCAATTGACCGAATTAATACGAGCTTAGATTTATCGCCGTTTTTATTGATACTTACAATAAATAAAAAAATCTTCAAAAATTCAATCCAATTCACAATGCTTAAACCAAAAAATATACGACAGATAAAAATAGCACATTGAAATCGCAAAATGTATTTTTCTATGTTGTATAAAACAGGCAATTGTACATTCAGAATAGCGAATTATACGATTACCTGAACGTTGTAGCTATGATTTATCGCTCCCACGGGACAAAAAAGCTCAAACTCTCTGGAATTTATGGACTTGAATGAAGTTTTGCGCAGATATACGACTCATTATCGATTTAACACTGGAGCTTTTTGTAGCTTTCTCTAGAGTTTTATCACCATAATAATATGGTTACAAAAATATCATTTCGTTAAAATTATTGTAAATTTCAGTTGTGAACCGTACTTAAGTATGAATTGAGAATTGATTATTAAATTTTCTAATAGATTCGGTGGTATATGTCAGGTCCATGGCACAGTCGTCAACGTTATTGGCTTGCATGCCGGACATCACGGGCTTGAATCTCAGTACGAACAGCATTTTTCAAGCGATTTCTTTAAAAAGGCATAGATGTTTGTGATACGTAAAAATTCTCCCCTTTAATTATAATGTCTAAATATCATGACGTAGCGAGAATGATTAGAGAGAACATTATTATTCTTGGTCTAGCTTAATATTTTCTATCTCTACTCCCTTATAAAAGGTTAAAAAACTGAGTAGCAAGCAGTTTTTTGTAACAAAAAGCTTCCACTGAATAACTTCCATTAACCCGTTACCTGCCATGATCCCCATTTGGGGTACGCGACTATTATTGCTCTGCAGTTGGTAGTACTTGCTGGAATATTTTTACTAGTAACACAGTTACGTTCAGAAGAGTCTGTAGCACCATATTTACAGAAAATAATTTGCATTAGCATTATAAGATAAGAGTTATAAGTGCTAAAAGTTAAAATTTAAAGGTAAATCGTAAAAAGGTAAAACGTGACTTTTGTATAACATATTTTTTGTATTGTTTCTTTAAATTTTAAGTTGTTATTTCGCGCATGGCTAAAATACAGGTTATAGTAAATGTTAATGCTTAGCTATAAATAAATAAAAAAATGCAGTCAATTTTATTACTGTTTTATCGCATGTTCCCATTTGGGGATCATGGCGGATGCCGTGTAAAATATTTGATACATGTGCTTTATTTTATTTTTTACTAATTTGTAGATATGCGTACGAGAAAATTTTATTCGCTTTCTGAATTGGAATAAATAGTCAATGATCCAAATTTTATGGATGACGAAGAATCAGATCCTGTGATAGATCTTGTTGAACATCCACCCTAAACCGTCAGTCAGATATAGGAGAAATCGGTGACAATATTTCAGAAGACACTTAGCCAAAAGATGTTCCAGGCAGAGTCGAAATTCATTCAAGTATTCTACCAATAGAAGCTTCCACTTAGGGAAAAAATAATGAAAGTACATCACCTTCATAAATTCAGAAGATTTCCCTATCTAAATCTAAAATTTAAAAAATCTTAATCGCTCTGGAAAAATATAAGACCAGAATTTTCAAAAAAAAATGAGACAAGATGATAAAATTTTAAGCAATATGAAAAATATAGTACAAATTCTGAAAGGAAAATCTCTTGTGGAAGTATTTGAGACATTATTTGATGAAAATAAATAGAACATATAGTAAAACAAAGTACATTGTATGCATCCCAAAATAACCGCCATGGTTTCAATTTTTTCACCAGACTGTCTAAGAATTTTTTTAGGGGTTTTATTGCTAACTAGATATCATTCTTTGCCCCAGGAACAAATGTACCAGTGTGAGGACGAGGGTTTATCTATTCAATGTGTAAGGAAATGTTTGTCACGAAGCCGATATTTGGAGATAAAAAGAAATTTTCACTTCAATGACAATGCCGAATTAATCTATAAGCAATGTACAGACAATTTTTTTAAATTGGTCCATTACTTGATATGATGAACAAACTTTTTCTGAAATTTGGAAGTTTTTTCTACAAATATTAGTATCGATGAACAAACGATTCGATATTATGGCCATCATCATTTCAAACAATTTATAAGACGAAAACTTATATGTTTTGGATTCAAGCAATGGGCAATGTGCTTTAGCGAAACTAGATATTGCTTCTATGCTGAATTATATCAAGGAATACAAGAGGGAGATTACCAAGAAATGGGACTAGGCACGTCAGTCATAATGAGAAATATTTCTAAAATCGATAATCCATCCAACCATTTTTTTTTATTTCGATAACTTTTTTATCAGTTTTGAGTTAATAACACTGTTAAGTGATAGAAATATTACTGCTACGGGCACAGTACGATATAGTTGAATGAATAACTGTCCAATAAAAGATAACAAAATTATGAAAAAAGAAATTTGACTATTCAATATGTATATGTTTTTTTACACGCCATATGCCATGATCCCCAATTGGGAACATTTACAAAAACTTACTTTTTATGGGGGTAAAGTGTTTTTTTTTTGTCAAAATATTTTACCAAACCTATTTTTCAGTAAAAAAGAACACATATATTGCAAAAAAAGCGGGAAAAAAAATCTGGCAGGTAATGGGTTAAGCGATCATATGTTACACATTGGAAGCGGACATACATAGATCCAAAAAAGATTTGGCGATTACTTTATAGACGACAATTGCTCGACGACCCCTCTCCAAATTATTTTTAAAATAAACTTTTTAACATCTTCACTTTAATTAATAATAATTCTGTTCAATATTGAAAATCAATTAAAATAAAAACATCATCCGTTTCGCCTCATTGCAAGTGACGTTTTGTAATAATCGCTGGACGTAGTATATAAACAAATATAGCGATTTTTACAGCATTAAAGTTGAAGAAGACTTAGATCTGTGACTCTAACAAATCATTAGTCATGGATTTTGGAAAAAAAATGAAATCAAAACATTAAACAATTATTACATATAAAATGATCTGTCTTTACTGTAGCTGCTATTTTTAAACGTAAATATTGTTAACTGAATAAGAAATAATTCACATATTACAGAGAAATAATTCTACAAAAATATTCGAATACGTTGATGATGGTATTGTAAAAAAATCTGGTGCAACGATGCACTAACTGCACTACTCCCACTATTGCCAAAAAAAATCCTTTACCATAAGATAATGCTGGGTATGTATTTCGTCATTATTATTATTTCACAGGGTTATCAAGAGGAAAGCGACGTCTTGAATGTTCACTGACGCACCACGAAGAAGAAGATCAAAAGACGTTATTAAATATAAGTGACAATAGAATTGGATTAGGAAAACACAATGACGGAAGGACAAGCGTAATTTTGGCTCAAACACCATAATATTAATAGAAAAAAGGTTACAGACATTTATTTTAATAGCGTTTTTTGTCTTAAACAAAAAGCTTTGCAAATAAACAGAATGAATAGTTATCGTATATATATATTTTTAAATATAACATAACACCTACGCTAAAATACATCAACCAATTATACAAATTAAAACACGTGCTTCATTTCCGAAGTGGTATTTTTCAAATTTAAAATTACCAATATCGATTTCACGCGGGGAATGAATTCGCTGTCCTTTTTTTGTTTTTAATCATTTATTCAAGCGCTTCTATTGCGCCGTGGGTCTGCGGGCCTGTAGTGTGTGGGCAAGAGGCCTAATCAAAAGCTCGCAATCATATACAGCCCGCAAAAACCGAAGAGTCAAAAGGGTTGCTCCCACAGGGGTGCCCTCGTACCAGGTATGTCACATCGACGGCACTGTCGCAAACCGGATTATTTTGCCTAAAACGAAAGCTTCTGCGGACAATATCATAGCGAGGTTGGTTTTACGCCACGCAAAGTTGTATTTTGAGAATTAATGGAAGTGTACATGGTAATTAAGTCTATTTCAATACACTCGTGGCCAGGAGAACATTTGCGATACGTATATTTTATTTATAGTTAAAACATAAATATTTTGTATTCACTAGGTAAAACAAAGCATAAACATTAATATATCAAATATATATATAACATATTCACCTTAAAAATATTTATTTCTAACGCCACTTTCAATGACGTTAAGAATTCTGAAGTAGACAAAATTACGTTAACAAAAAAAATGGGCAAATTTTCATCATTTTATAACATTGAAAGAAAAATCGTAAAAAGAATCATAAAAGTATGTTACTTAGACAATAAACCCACATTTAAGCTGGTACATGTTTGAAAAATTCATTTATTTATCATTATTTTACACTGAATACAAATATATTTGAATCATTCAAATTATGTACATTTTCACAGATTTTGTCACTAACGATCCGGGTTTCGCCTTTCGGCATCTTCAGGCGTTCAAGTGCACGGATGAACTTGAACTGAGTCAGTTCAAGTTCACTAAAACCCGGGTCGTTAGTGACAAAATCTGTGAAAATGTACATAATTTGAACGATTCAAATTTTTTTTTTTACCATGTCCGTTCCCTACGTGGAGCATGTGGACTCCTAATGGAGTTTATCTCAATAGAAGTGTTTCTACGTGAACTGCTTGTTAATCAGTTGCTCAACCTATCTTATTCCAAAGAGAGTAGGAATATAAGGAAAGGGCTAGGACAGGACTAGTGGTTAGCTAATCGCTTTCGATACGCCCCGTTCATATGATAGGAGTGGGAGGGGAGAATTCAAGACATCACATACATCCATGCCTTTGAACAGAAATTCATAAATCGATTGAAAAATCAATTTATTAAACTGTCCGTACTGGGATTCGAACCCGTGACCTCCGTAGCGGTAGCCAACGACGTTGACCACTCGACCACACCGAAATTTCACCAAGCACCTTCAGTCGATATCTTAAATTATATTAATACAAATAATTGATACTTGTGCTGTGCTTTTTGTATATATGTGTGTATATATTCTTCTTATCTATTAGCAGTGTCATATGTAGATCTTGAGCTATTGATGAACACCTGTTGTTTTACATGATAAGTATTTTTCATATTATTGTTTTAGTTTTATTGGCTGTCCAAAATTTAAAAGATGCTGAATTTTGTATTGTTATATTTAGCAAATGTTTTGTGATTAATTTCCGGCTACTCATTTTCAATACATATTTTTTAGTTGGTGTAGTTTTTATTGTGTAACATAATATACGTTTATTGTCTGATTACCGCTGAAATTGCGAAATTAAATTTCTAGTATTCATTCATCTTTTTGTGCCATCTTTAACCAAAGCTTCACTGACTAATTTTAATTCGTCTTCTTTAATATTATATCAGTCATATAACATCAAAAAGAGATTTGATATTGAAAAAAATACTAAGATTCCGTAGCAAATATAATCCTACTTATTTCTTTAACATATTTTCATGACCATTACAAAATTTGTCAATATTAAGATTTATCATTGTTAAAAACGTGACTTGCTTGGATTTTATGATCTTTGAGATTATTTGATCATACTCATCTCATTGTTAAAATTTTAAAGACAAATTTTCATTGCAAACGGTACAAGCAAATCTGCATAGGTTTGATGATTGTTCAAGTATTAAACACGTTTTTTAAAGATCAAGCCCTGGTTAGCTCAAAACGAGTATTATTAACTGATATCAACGGAATTAGCACAATGAAAAATGCTTTTTTTTTTTTTAATAAAATTCCTTTAACAAAAAAATGATACAAATATGTAAAAGAGTGCTCTTCAAATACTTGTTTGATCATAATACAACTTGTTCTATGGAAAGGATTCGTTTTAGAAAATAAATGCGGTACAAGAAAGTTTGCGCTTTTGTTACTCAGTACACAGTTATTAGGATATGAAAAAAAATCGATTTTAAGCTTACATTTTTAAAAACTGTTCCACTAGCGGATAATAAGTATTTCACTTTACTGTTTTTTCTGCATAATAAGATTTAACATAATTAGCTATTTGCACACTCACCTTAAAATCAAGACGTATTCCAAAGCGATGAAAAGTTTTCAAATAAAAAATAAATTACCGCCATCCAAATGGTAATGCATCACTGAAGTAGCCGTGACGCAATCGATTCCAGCTAACTTCGACCGGAAAAGGTTATTAGGTAAAATACCGGTGTTGAAGAAACTTTTTTATTTATTATTTAATACCGATTCTGCTTTGCCATTTTACGAAGAACATTATCGAAAAACTTGTTTTCTCACGCGCTTCTACGAACACAGTTTTCTTTTATGGCATTTTTTTATTAAATTGAAGAGCTTTCTTTTAAGAGTTTTATGCTACTATGTTTCAAGGCTTAAATAAATTGTATTGAAGGAAAAGCTTTAGTTTTATTCAATATATTCATAATATTTTTATAAAAAACTATGGATTGTTTAAATTATTTAAAACAACTGGTTTTTCTACCACTTTTGCTCTTAATCCTCGTAAGTCTTTGTAAAAAAGTTTCTAAAAAGAAGAAAAAATCAAATATTATACGGTATTTAAAAGCTACTAGCCAAGTTGGCTAGTAAGTATATATTAAAAATATTAATAAAACTTTATGATTAGAAACGACTGAACGAAGCGATATGTTTATAAATAAATAAATTTTATTTTATTGGTATTTTTTTCTTTATTATAGTATTTAGATTCTAATGAATATTTACAGGTGCACAAAAAGTATAATGTAATAAAGTTGTTAACTATTTTGATTGTTTTCTTTGTTGAACTGAGTTATTATATTCGATCCAATAATACGTAAAGCAAATGAAAAAACAGTTACCACATTCGTAAATTGTGGAACTATCGGTGTTTGAAACTACACAAGATACGTTATACGCAGTCTATATCGAAAGTTAACTCTTGGAAATTGCAAAGCATACCTATATTAATTTGAATTGACAACAATCTAGAACTAAATCAATATTTTACTAAATAGAGCAATTTTAGATAGGAGACATTTGTATTTACATATAAGCAACTCCAGACACATATTAATTACAGCTCGTCCTAATTTGCTAATGGGCTAAGAAAGTCATTTTCATTAGCTTTATTTGCAAAGTTACTAAATATAATGATAAGAACGTTATAAAATGATACTGTGTATTAAAATAGTTTTCCTTACACTAGAGAATAATTATATTTTTTTCAAATTTCGACTGAAGTTGCTTGGTGGAATTTCAATATTAAATTTGAATCGTTCAAATTATGTATATTCACACAGATTTTCTCACTAACGACCTGGGTTTTGCCTTTCGGCATCTACAGGCGTTCAAGTGCACGAATGAACTTGAGCTGACGCTTAGTAAATGAATTTTTCGTGTTTGTATAAGAAATTTCATTATATAAGATATTTTTCAGGTATTTTAACATAGATAGTTTGTATTTAAAAACATAAAATGACAGAAAAGTATTTTCATATTTTTACTCTTTGTCTTTATAAGACAACACAGAAGCGTTGAAAGTTTATAAAATAAAATAAAAATGATAGGTTTATATATTATCTAAAAAGTTCTGGTGAACTGGACGACGGACAGTCAGGTTTTATCCATAGGGTGTGCTCGGTGGAACTGAAGGATGGTGGCATGTTATGACAGATAGCATGGCAATTGGCTAGTGACAAGGAATTTTTGACAGACCACATATCGACTATATCATCAACATTGGGAGTTTTAATTGAAAATGTAAATAAAATAAAAACAATAGATCGCAGTTTATTGTTAAAAATATACATTTTAATGATTAGAATGATTATAATGATTATAAACGATTTTTCATTATTTTCAACTGATCATTTATATTTTTAGTTTAAAATACTCACTTGTTATAGATAAAGTGACACAAAAAAAAATATTAAAAAAAATAATGCTTTTCCATTAAAAATTAATTGACAGTAAACACAAGTGATTAAAAAAGTATTCAATTGCATTGTCTACAAACAGTAGAAGTAAAGTAGTCAATAGTCTTTTTGCAATCAAAGAAATTTTAAAATTACTTATTTTTATTGTATGTTCTCAAACAGGGCCTTTTTATCTTATCCAAATTTTTATCAAGTGGTTTTCATTTATTTACAAAATCATCTACACACATTTTTTATGATATATTAAGATTTTAAATGTAAAGATTTATATTTGTTTGGACTAAAGATTATCAAATTTGGATTTCTGATACGGAAATACTTCGAGGTCCTAGTAATGGGCTTTTACCACCCTCAGTTTCCCGGTGAAGGCTTCAAGTTACCGAATGAAATCTTTCATACATTGAAATTTTAATTAATTGAAAAATATTTAACCTAATGCATGAAATTTCACGATTTAAACATTCTCCTTCCTCGCCCTACTTAATTTCAAAGTGGAAAATAAATCAATTTACGCAAAAAAAGATTTTTGGCATTAATTTTTTTGTACAAAAATAAATAAAATAATGAAACGATAAACTTGAAAGTTCTCCGCGGGGCTTTATTTATATTTTTTATAAAAATCACTGCTTTTCTTTCCCCGATCAAGTTCGGCTCCATTTGAGTGGGCTAAGAGTTTTAGCGCCAATTCTTCTACTCATCCTCTTCGACCCTCCCTATGCGACGAGACAAGGGGTAGTTGGTTGTTTATGAACTTTTGTTTTTTCGTGCGGTCAAACACTTTTGCTTGGTGGAGTAGTGTTTTCAAAGTCACACACTGACAGCGAATGAATGATGCAAAGATCACCAACTTTCGGTTCTCTCATTAGATGTATCCATTTATACTCGAACTGCAAAAATATTTTTTATTTTGCACTTTTTTCAAATCAACTGAATCCATGTTATTTAAGTGGTATTACATCTGTATCTTTTCAAAATAGTTTACCAATAAGTACACCATTATGATGATTTTACATTTTTTTATTTAGTGCCACTAGTGTTAATTAAGTATGATAACTTTTTTATTCAACAGGTTATGTGACGTAACGGTATGACACGTGTTTCGCTTCAATAAAAAGCCTCTTCAGACAAATTATACTTAGGTTATTAACGTAAAAACTAAAACATGATTCTTGTATCCTAAGCTCTCTAAATTAAGAATTTGAGGCTGACTTTATTTCCTTTCTAATAGTCTCAGGAAAGAGGTAAAATATAAACACTGATGCTCTTCATTATAAATTAATTACTTATTTGAAGAAGGACATATACCAAAATAAATTTATTTAGCAACGGTGATCTACCTGCTATACTTAAAACCAAACCACCATTTTGTAATGTTTGTTCGTAAATAACGTAATGATTTTTTGCATAAAGATGCTTCTTAAGAATATGAAAAACATGTCACAATCTGTGGAAAAAATAAAATCAATCCATTTTTCAAATATTTTTCAAAAAATTACCACCTAACTCATTGAAAATACTAGCAAGCTACTTTTAAGTGTCATTTTTGTAGAATGCGCCACATTCGAGGAGCTTTTATTTTTTATAATACTACTGCATTTGACAATGATAAGTTCAGCGAAGCCTTTTTCAACGCGGTCTTAGAATAACCGAGAAGTATTGATTTTAAGAAAGATTGTATTTTTTTATAGTACGACACTTTTTTTTTATTAATCCCAGTTCTTTCAAAAGTTTTATAGCTTCACATTGATTTAACTATTGATGATAAATGTAATTAAAGCTTTATAAAGCACTTCTTGAACTCGTGTTACATCATTAATTAAAATCATAAGCCGTTTTTTTAATATAATGCCTCAAAAGTCAAACTTCAATATTAAATGAAAACTATTTCAACATAATAAGTAAAAGCACTATAATCTTTTTTGACTTTTTCTCATACGTGAAATTTATCTGAAAACAAATAGTTCTGCACGGCAGTGAGTGTCTTGTTTTTAATAATATATTTCTCAATTTCATATTTCTGGCAGATATTGCTCTATGATACCCTCATCTTAATAAATCTCCGTAAAAATTAACACTTTACTTGACAAGTAATCTTATGACTGAGTTTTCGTTCACTTTCTTGTCAATTTCAACGACTTAATATCTCTTTTAATGTATTGTAAAATTGTAAAAAAATAAGCACATATTATTGTTCTTATCTAACATATTTATTCAAATTTGCGTATCATTATTTTCTTCCTCTCATATTTTTTTATTACATTTTATAATTAAAGTAAACTTTTCTGCAATAAATTACTTACTTTTTAGTTCACGCTGCCACGCCAAGTAACATTACAGTGGAATCAAATAAAACGATTTTCAATCACGTTTCCATTCATACGCATTTAAAGTAATGTTTTTTTGCTATAATTGATAACGTAATATCTTTTTTTCAAGTCCTTCGTCTAGTATAAATGTACACTGATTTCAATTTTAAAATACTTGAGATGTACAAATACAATATATCTTCAAATTAAATAAACACGTTTCAAACACAATACAAAGATTCTTTGCTTTACGAAAATATTTGTTCAATAAATTATGTGTATAATATATTTTGTTATTGAGCACATACACGTAATTTAATTTAAAATCCATTAATTTAAACTAGAATTTTCGACATTCGCCGTAAATGTAATATGCCTCTTATACCAACGCTATAAATAAAACGTTTGTCGACATACTACATATAAAGCTACTTTGTTCGTTTCTATCAAATTGACAACGTCTATTTTATTTAAATAGAGAATTCATTGTTTGAAATTCTTGGCAAACGACTATACAATAGAAAAAGTACATTTCTGAAGCATTTTACTGTATAGCAGCGTAAGGATGCTTGTAGAGGAAATACCCGAAATAATTTATCTTATCTCTACATACATTTCCACGATCCCAAGGTCCATTAGCTTGGGTTAATTCGTTCAAACCACTGCACCAGAGAACTTCGCAAGTAGTGCGTATTATTAATCATAAATTTTTCAGTCAAAAAAATATATTCTCGCTAAAAACGTTGTCTTTTAGACGCACATACGTTTAATAGGGTAAAATATCAAGGTATTTCAGTTCTACAGTTTTTAAAAAGTTAAAGGTTGATAGCTATTTTGGCTTACGCCATCGTCAGAACTATGCTTTAAACGTACATTTACTTGGCTATATATACTGTCTAAGAAGAGATACACAATGCATCATATTATTCACTCTAACATACTAATTCAAATTCTAATTACAATATTGCACTTATTAACTGTGATTTTAGTGTTACAAAGAAAGATAAGCAGTCTGGGTTTTTAAAAACATTAATTAGAATACTTTAAACTGATATTTATTATTAATTATGCTACATTAAATTTATTAACTATGGCTTAAGTGATTTGAAAAACAATAAGCAATGTGGGATTTTCCACAAGTAAATTAGGAAAAAATATATTGATATTTATTATTGATTACATTAAGGGTTTTAACAACGGCGATGGATTAATAATGGTTTGCTCATTTAAGATGTTTTGTTTATGTCTGGTAATTTCAAGTTTCACATACGTTTTATAATATAAAAATGTTTTCACTATTTAAGCTTACTAAAAGTATTTTTAGTAAGCTTAAATAGCACAGCCGCCTGTGTGGTCGAGTGGTCAAGATTGTTGACTACTGCTACGGAGGTCACGGGTTCGAATCCCAGTACGGGCAGTTTTATAAATTGATTTTTCAATAGATTTATGAATTTCTGTTCAAAAGGCATGGATGTATGTGATGTCTTGAATTCCTCTTCCCACCCATCTTATCCTATGAACGGGGTGTATCGAGAGCGATTAGCTAACCACTTGTCCTGTCCTAGCCCTTTCCTTCTATTTATACTCACTTTGGAAAAAGAGAGGTTGAGCAACTGAGTAACCAGCAGTTCTCGTAGAAACACTTCTGTTGAGATAAACTCCATTCGGAGTCCATATGATCCATATTGGGAGCGGACATGGAAAAAAAAAGTTAATTCGTTTGGGATTATTAATCAGCCATTTAATTTTTTTCTTTCTCAATACAAAGGTTTTTATCAATATCAATCTGACGATTTATTAACTAAGTGAAATAATGTGGAAACTGCAAAGCGAATAATATCTTAGACAACTAAGCACTTGGTAATGTTTATTGTTTTTAGCTATGTCTACTATTGTTGTTTTTTAGTTTGTGACATTAACAAATTGTGGAATATTCAATTAACGAAATCAGAAATCGCAATTTTAAACTTGAAAAATAGCTTATAAAATATTAATATTGTGTACTTTGAATTCTCGCTATATAATTTAAAGCATCGGTGTATTTCTTTGAATGTTTTATTTTTATTTTAAAGCGTAGTTTTAAGCCCCCCCTTTTCAAAGCTTAGTTGCCAATACTAAACCAAGCATTTGAAAAAAAATGTTTTTTACTACGCAGTTCGTTTATTTACTATGTTGTAAAACTCTAACGATTGTAAGTTCTGCCCCATTTGAAAACGTCCATGTTCATAAAATGAAAAGAAAATATCCAGTAAAAATGCTAGATGCAAAATTGTCCAGTACCCAACAGGCGGAAAAGAGCAAACCAGATTCGTTTTACACGGCTGCGGAAAGCTACAACCGTAAATCACTTGCGGAAAGCTTTTTTTTCATTATGTATGGCGGTCCGCGAGGAAATTATGCAAGCGTATGAATATGGTAGAGTGTTTATGGTAGATACGCTAACAATGTGGTCAGTTGTAAGTTTATTATTTTAAACCACGGCTTTAAGTGAAAGTATTAGTAGGGGATTACTCGAACTTTTCCAGTAAAAAAAATATGTGAGTCATTTTGAAGTTGATTTGCACTTTTGTTTAGTTAGCAATGATATTATTTCTTATGAATTTATGTGAAGAAATAAAGGAAATTCATTTCACAGCTTGAAAAAATTGATACGTGTCAAAGGCAAACTTGATAGATAAACTTGATAGATAGATTTTTATGGAAATGAATATATTCAAACATTTGTTATCACCTCAAAGTAAACTATTAACATTGATATCTTTTTATATTTAACTACTTACTTGAAGTTCATCCGTGCACTTGAACGCCTGAAAATCCCGAAAGGCAAAACCCGGGTCGATTGTGACAAAGCTTGTGTGAATGTACATAATTTCAACGACTAAAATTAAGCATTGAAATTACACCGAGCACCTTCAGTCGAAATCTTAATAGTTTACTTTTAGGTAATAAAAAATGTTTGATGAACTGGAATATATTAATTTCCATAAAAAGGTAAACTTGATAGTTATCATTTTTATAATTGAATGCATGCAATATTTAGGAATGTTCTGCGGAATATTTACAATATAGGTGAAAAATGTATTTGTTTTGTTTTTACTGAGACGATATTTTATCAAATACCTTATTTGAAAGACCAATATATTTTCAAGATAAAGATATGATGCGGACGAACGTTTTGTGAATGATAACTCAATTTCAATAAAATATTATGGGCACGCAATATCTTTGCACATTTTGCCGATAAAAGAATATCGAACAAATGACACAACTACGTTTTTAACCAAACATGGCTATTATTTTCTAATAAATGATTTGGAAGAGTGAAAATAGTTTAATTTTGAAAAGGTAACAATTCTTTATTTTCGTAAAACTTAATGTAGAAAAGTATTATAAATATATATAATATTGAGATTTATCAGTTGAAACTTTGAAATTGTAAAAATATCATTGTTTCCAAACGCTTTCATTTTATGTTTAAATAATGTTTTAATGAACATTTATTTAAAACTGAAAAATGACATCCAATCGCTGAAAATATCCTTTCGGAGAGAATAACGATTTTAGAGTGAAAAAAATTGTCAATCGTTCACATTACACCGAAAGATTTTACAACAAAATTTATCATTAAAGAAAAAACTGTCTGTGAAATCCATACCCTCACTTAATACGAAAAAAAATGGCGTGGCTAACTACAGTGTAGAGGTCTGCACGGGCCGAAAAGTTACAAAATTACCCGGTCCGAGCCCAAAAGACTCAGGCCCGACCCGGCCCGGGCCCGAGTCTAATACCACAATTGTTACCCGAAGCCCGGATTTAAACTCAACATACCGATTTTACAACAATTTACGATTCTCTATAGAACTGGTAACAATTAAAATCATCATGGCTGACTTATGACACGAACATAGTCTGAAATATTTTTCTGAAGAATGAATTCCTTACCCGGGCTCGACCCGAGCCCGAATCTCAATTGCGCTTACCCGCCCGGACCCGGGTCGGGTAAGGGTCCGAGGGCCAGTCCCGGGCCCGTGCTGACCTCTACAGTACAGTGGTTTGCTTTAAGTTTTTTTCTTCATTATCTTTAAAAAAAACAATTAAGTTACAGAATATTCACCAATTATCAAATGAAAACTTCAGTTGGGACCGTCAATCAGAAATTTAAGCTACCCTCAACGATAAGAATGGATAAGGTTGAAAAAAATATTATTTTGTAAATTATGATTTTTTTTGGAAAAATCATAATTTGACTTACGCATTTTAATTTTAGCATATCAAGAAGACAGAACTTTTATCTTTACCAACACTTTTGCAATGGGGTATTTTGCGAAACGAAAGCACGGTTGCGCTAACTTTCTAATTACAATATTAAATTTGAACTCTGCCATGTTACAACATTCTGTAGATTATGCTCATTATTTTGAATGTTAAAACATACTTTTGCTTTACTTAATAAGGATTAAAACGTTTTCTTGTTAAGACATTACGTACAAGAAGTTTGTGCTATATTTTTAGCACAGTTATCAAAAACATCCGAGAAACGGATGTTTTTTATTATAAAATAATTAGTACTCATTTAATAAGGTAAATTGTTCTTAGAATTTCATTTACGTACACAATAAAGAATATCCCTTTTACATCACGATTTTTTTATAAAAATAACATTTTTCCACTCAACATTAAAATCGTGCAAACTTTTCACGGAACTCGTCAACCGAATTAACTTTACACAATTGATTTTTAATGTAAAATTTAATTTGATAAATTTGTTATTCCACTTGTTGTGTTATGAATTGTACAACGTGTTATTCTTAAAGAAATATCATCATCGCAAGGTTTATGAATTAACGAAAAATTGATTCTTACTCTTATGTTATTAATTAAATAACAAAAAAAATCGAGTTTTTTCCTCTTATACTGACCACAGAGACAAAGTGATATACAATCGTTGATTGTACTAATTACAAATTAAAAAACATATATGTGTACGGTTAATCTCAATGAAAATAAATTCAACAATGTTGAGCCGTCTATCTTATTTAAAATTGTATTTACTAATGATATATTTCTATTAATGACATTATTAATATCCAAAAACTGCAAACTATTCATTCGTTTATAGCATGTGAAGTAAAAAAGCTATTTAATTTAATTTCATATTAAAAATAAACTTCCACAGGGTAAACACGGAATCCAACAAAAATAATAAACTGATGTTTGCTTAATCTCTAAACCCTTTTTTTTAAATACAGATAGAGTAAAAAAATATAGTATTTTAGTCACTTTAAAATTAAGATTGCTTGAGTAGAAAAGAACACCGGAGAATTGGATTCTTTTTGTTACAAATTCTTAATTTGGTTGAAAAATCAATGTTTTGTAAGTATCCATTTTGGTACTCAAACAAGTAAAGTAAGGTAATCTGGGTTAAGGGATAACGAAGGGTTAAGAAATGAATATAAGTAAGACTGTTGGTTTCACAACGCCTCGTTAACAAGTCTGAAAAAAAAAATAAGACAGCACTGATACTTATGCCCCAAATAAACAAAACGATTAAAAAGTCAATGCATGTACAAAATATTCAATAAGAGAGAAATTCTTGCCCGTGCAATGAAGTCCAACAACCACTATATTTCAACTGCGACATTTTCATAAAATTATTTAAATATTGTTTTGCAACAATAAACACATTCAAATAGGTTTACGTTTCAACAATTTTTTTTTTTTTTTAAACCATGTCCGCTCCCAATGTGGAGCATATGGACTCCTAATGGAGTTTATCTCAACAGAAGTGTTTCTACGAGAACTGCTTGTTACTCAGTTGCTCAACCTCTCTTTTTCCAAAGAGAGTAGGGATAGAAGGATAGGGCTAGGACAGGATTAGTGGTAAGCTAATCGCTCTCGATATGCCCCGTTCATAGGATAGGATGGTTGAGAGGGGGGAATTAAAGACATCACATACACCCATGCCTTTGAACAGAAATTCATAAATCGATTGAAAAATCAATTTATAAAACTGTCCGTACCGGGATTTGAACCCGGGTCCTCCGTAGCCGAAGCCAACAGCGTTGACCACTCGACCACACAGGCGACAGCCGTTTCAACAATACAGTATTAAAATTTAACACGTGTTAGATACATATTTTAATGAATATATTATTAGTCAATCATTTTATAAAATAAAATCAATATTAAATGTTTTTTTAGTAACACTAAACTACTTTCCATGCATAAAGTTCACTTCTGAAAAACTTCATTATGACGTTCTAGTTTATACTTTTTGCAGAAAAAATATTTTCTCATTAGTTTCAAAGTTAAGCGTTTATATGAGTGCAATTTGTTTAAACGTATTAAACACTTCTAAAGTGTCATTATAAAAAACAATTGTCCGCAATTAATTACTCATTATAACTTGTCTGGAAAGTCGCAGTTTGTAATTATTACTTTAAGATAATAACTTTAAAAACTTTTGCAGTAAAATTACTAATGTGATATTCCCTATAGAAGTAATTATGACAATGTTGAATGGCCAAAAAAATCTTTTATATTACAGACACTATTTTCATCATCATTAATGTGCCTCTTTCTTGTATTTTTTTAATTTTTTTCATTTACACTAAAAATTACTACATAATGACAAGATTTATAGAACTGAAAACTTTTGAACGTTTTCTGTTTTTGATTGTATTATAAATAAAAAATCAGTGAATACAATGCTATCAATTCTAATTTTATATTTTTGCTTCAGAAATGCAATTTATAAATAAAATAACATGAAAACACCCGAAAATTTTGGCGAATAACAAACGTTCAATCACTTATTGATGAAGATAAAAACATTTTCTCTTATACATATTTTGATTGATTGGTAAGAATAATGTTTTCTTTAGACTTTATTTAAGGTGCAGTGTGGCGTATATTTTTTATATATTCACTATGTTTATATTCTTTTAGTTAAAAAAATGTACGTATATGGTGAGTCAGTGGTCAAGAGGTCTTCGTCGTTGGCTTCAGTTGCGGATCTCACGGTTTTGAATCCCAGAACAGACCGTTTTTTAAATGATTGTTCAATCATTCCGAGAACGACTAGCTAGCAACTAGAGTAACCAAATCCTTTTTGCACTTTATATCTCTTCGAAAAAATGGACGTTGAGTGACTGAGTAATAAGCAGTTCTTCCTGAACAATTTCTGTTTAGGTGAGCTACACCACAAGCTCATATGCTTTTAATAAGTACTAGCTGTAAGCCCGTTGACCTCAACGGAGAGATTTTTGTTGCATTTTTAAGTAGTCAGAAAAGTTACTGGCGTGAAAAATAAATTACTAACCTATTTATTGAATAATCCAGAAATTCTGATAGTAAAAGAAATATCTCGGGGCGTATATCGACAGCCCTGCCCTGCAGTATTTAAATTGTAAATTATTTATTTTTGGAATAATGTTCTAGTTTGCTAACAACTATTTTTCGTAATAGCAGAAATTTTGTAAATTATTTAATTTTTGGAATAATGTTTATGTTTGCTAACAACCATTTTTCTTAGAAGCAGAAATTTCGTTAATTATTTTATTTTTGGTATAATTTTTAAGTTTGCTAACAATTATTTTTCATAGTAGCAAAAATAGTCCTTGTAAATTACTTAACTCATTAGCGGCACAGGTGTCCAAATGGACACACACATTTTGTTCTCCGTGTGCCAAGGTTTTTGTTTTGTTTCAAAAATAATTTCTTTTCATTTATTATGTATCAGCATGTTAAATGAAAGTAATAACTAAATTTTAAATTAAAATATTACTTTTACTTTTGTAGAAAACGGCTGTGTCCACATGGACACGCTTGACACTTAAGGTTTATTTTTAAATTTTACATGAATTATTCAATATTGTTAAAATGTAATAAAACGTTGATATATTTAAGATTCTTTATTTCTATAAAATATTAACAGTATGATAATGTTCGAAACATATAATACACAAGCCAACATCGCATTTTCCACACTGTGTTCTAACTGCCGATGTCTTTTTTTTACAGTAAAATCCAGCACATCGCCTCTTTTTTTCAATTTTTTTGATGAAATGTTTCAATCCATCAAATCGTATATCATCTAGAACCTTTGATTTTGATGTTCGTGGTTTCAAATTACTTCCAATTGTGATATCTTTATATTTTTTTAGATATACATCCACAATTTCTCCCCGGAAGTCAAGTTGTGATACTTTACTTCCACTATTTCATTTTAGTTGCCATGTATTTTGTACACAAATATCTATCATCCAAGATAATAAAGCCCAATACCTTTTTTTATTTCTGATTTTTATTTTATAAGTCCCGATATTCTCGTCTATTCTGTCAACACCAAACATAGTTTTGTTGTATTCACTAACAATAAACGGTCTTTGAATTTGAATACTTTTCTTATCTTTTCGTGAATATCGCTTTACTGGTCCAATAGGAGAAACCCCATATACATTGGAAGCTGTACAACTCGATGAACCCCATATACGACTGAATTGTCAACCCATTTACAGACAAAAACTCCATCTTCCTTGCTAATCGCAGATTCATAATATCCTCTATTTTCTTTTTTCAGTATGTTATTTGGTTGCATGTGCAGTTGCTTGTGATTGCCTATGATTTAAATTGTCGATAGTTCCGCCAAAATCCTCATCTCCTGAATCTTCATCTGTTAAAACTGCAGGGTCTGGTGGTGTTATAAATAGATTATATTCGGTAACGTGTTCATCATCGCTTGCATCATATAGTGCATCTAATGCATTGTTAATTAGTGTTTCTCTTGCAGCATCATTGGACATATCCCTAATATTGAATAATTTTTACATATGTTTTTACAAAAATTAAAATAAAAGTATTTTGAAAAAATTATACAAAATATTTTTTAGTGGTTTGTGGCACACGTGTCCATTTGGACACATTGGATTTAAATGCTCAATAAATATACCATAAACAAAATTATCGCCATTCTTGGATATGTTAACGTAAACGATGTATATTTATAATTTATTTAATGAAAGAAACATTATTCTTCGAATCAATATTATCAGAAAAAAATACTTACGTAAAATTTGAGTTCATGTTTTCTCGTCCGTAAAATGATGACACACTTTGACAACCGATATTATTTTAATTTAATTAGCCAGAACTCCAAAGTGACGTCTAAGTGAAGCAATGAACCTTTGTCAACTGATATATGTGAAACAATATTTATGACTATATCCATTGACAATTTTCTGATCAATCGTAGACAACAATAAATGCGTGTCCAATTGGACACCTGTGTCATTAACGTGAGCAATTGGGTTCGGCACTAATGAGTTAATTTTTGGAATAATGTTTAAGTTTGCTAACAATTATTTTTTCTATTAGCAGAAATAGACCTCGTAAATTATTTAATTTTTGGAATAATGTTTAAATTTGCTAACAACCATTTTTCATAGTAGCAAAAATAGTCCTTGTAAATTACTTAATTTTTGGAATAATGTTTAAGTTTGCTAACAATTATTTTTCCTATTAGCAGAAATAGACCTCGTAAATTATTTAATATTTGGAATAATGTTTAAGTTTGCTAACAACCATTTTTCTTAGAAGCAGAAATTTCGTTAGTTATTTTGTTTTTGGTATAATTTTTAAGTTTGCTAACAATTATTTTTCATAGTAGCAAAAATAGTCCTTGTAAATTACTTAATTTTTGGAATAATGTTTAAGTTTGCTAACAATTATTTTTTCTATTAGCAGAAATAGACCTCGTAAATTATTTAATTTTTGGAATAATGTTTAAATTTGCTAACAACCATTTTTCATAGTAGCAAAAATAGTCCTTGTAAATTACTTAATTTTTGGAATAATGTTTAAGTTTGCTAACAATTATTTTTCCTATTAGCAGAAATAGACCTCGTAAATTATTTAATATTTGGAATAATGTTTAAGTTTGCTAACAACCATTTTTCTTAGAAGCAGAAATTTCGTTAGTTATTTTGTTTTTGGTATAATTTTTAAGTTTGCTAACAATTATTTTTCATAGTAGCAAAAATAGTCCTTGTAAATTACTTAATTTTTGGAATAATGTTTAAGTTTGCTAACAATTATTTTTCCTATTAGCAGAAATAGACCTCGTAAATTATTTAATATTTGGAATAATGTTTAAGTTTGCTAACAATTATTTTTCCTAGTAGCAGAAATAGACCTCGTAAATTATTTAATATTTGGAATAATGTTTAAGTTTGCTAACAATTATTTTTCCTATTAGCAGAAATAGACCTCGTAAATTATTTAATATTTGGAATAATGTTTAAGTTTGCTAACAACCATTTTTCTTAGAAGCAGAAATTTCGTTAGTTATTTTGTTTTTGGTATAATTTTTAAGTTTGCTAACAATTATTTTTCATAGTAGCAAAAATAGTCCTTGTAAATTACTTAATTTTTGGAATAATGTTTAAGTTTGCTAACAATTATTTTTCCTATTAGCAGAAATAGACCTCGTAAATTATTTAATATTTGGAATAATGTTTAAGTTTGCTAACAACCATTTTTCTTAGAAGCAGAAATTTCGTTAATTATTTTATTTTTGGTATAATTTTTAAGTTTGCTAACAATTATTTTTCATAGTAGCAAAAATAGTCCTTGTAAATTACTTAATTTTTGGAATAATGTTTAAGTTTGCTAACAATTATTTTTCCTATTAGCAGAAATAGACCTCGTAAATTATTTAATTTTTGGAATAATGTTTAAGTTTGCTAACAACCATTTTTCTTAGAAGCAGAAATTTCGTTAATTATTTTATTTTTGGTATAATTTTTAAGTTTGCTAACAATTATTTTTCATAGTAGCAAAAATAGTCCTTGTAAATTACTTAATTTTTGGAATAATGTTTAAGTTTGCTAACATTTTTTTTTCCTATTAGCAGAAATAGACCTCGTAAATTATTTAATTTTTGGAATAATGTTTAAATTTGCTAACAACCATTTTTCATAGTAGCAAAAATAGTCCTTGTAAATTACTT
The DNA here is from genome assembly GCA_031772345.1 of Himalopsyche anomala. Classification (NCBI taxonomy): domain Eukaryota; kingdom Metazoa; phylum Arthropoda; class Insecta; order Trichoptera; family Rhyacophilidae; genus Himalopsyche; species Himalopsyche anomala. The sequence continues at coordinate 21,559,183 of CM062833.1, read as the reverse complement.
AATTTTTGGAATAATGTTTAAGTTTGCTAACAATTATTTTTCCTATTAGCAGAAATAGACCTCGTAAATTATTTAATATTTGGAATAATGTTTAAGTTTGCTAACAACCATTTTTCTTAGAAGCAGAAATTTCGTTAATTATTTTGTTTTTGGTATAATTTTTAAGTTTGCTAACAATTATTTTTCATAGTAGCAAAAATAGTCCTTGTAAATTACTTAATTTTTGGAATAATGTTTAAGTTTGCTAACAATTATTTTTCCTATTAGCAGAAATAGACCTCGTAAATTATTTAATTTTTGGAATAATGTTTAAGTTTGCTAACAACCATTTTTCATAGTAGCAAAAATAGTCCTTGTAAATTACTTAATTTTTGGAACAATGTTTAAGTTTGCTAACAACCATTTTTCTTAGAAGCAGAAATTTCGTAAATTATTTTATTTTTGGTATAATTTTTAAGTTTGCTAACAATTATTTTTCATAGTAGCAAAAATAGTCCTTGTAAATTACTTAATTTTTGGAATAATGTTTAAGTTTGCTAACAATTATTTTTCCTATTAGCAGAAATAGACCTCGTAAATTATTTAATTTTTGGAATAATGTTTAAGTTTGCTAACAACCATTTTTCGTATATATATAAATAAATAGTTAATTAAATTATTATATATAATTGAGCAGCCCTATATAGCCGTTCACAACCCTGCAGGTGGAAATCTTGGAATTCAATATCGTTTAGTGCAAGATTTCACCCACAGATGTCATTATTAGTTCACTTAAAACGCGTTCTTTTTTTTTGCTTTGTATTATTTAAATTATATAAAGTTTTTATATCGCTTTTCTCAAGTGGATTCGTAGATCAGTGTGTAAGCCGTCCGAACGTCGCGCATGAAAATTGGGGCATGGTATCGAATCCCACAGCTTGAGAGAATATTTTTTGAAAATTAATTGTTTTTACACATAATAAAATAAAAATGTCATGATTTCAAAAATTCACTCATGACGTCAGAGAAAAATGAACAAATGAATTAATGACGACAGCGGGGCAGAATGGGGGGGGAGGGGGACCGTCTTTCTTGACGTCATCGAATAGGCGAAATCGCGACCATAATATACAAACGAAAAAAGTATCTCTTTAGTATGAATAAAAAAATGTTGACAGCGTGGCTGGGGCGGAGGAGGGGAAGGGGAAATCGGGGACAATTTACAGACAGACGGACGGACGGACATTAACGACTATTAATATATAGAGACTTATAGCAGTGATAATACCAACTTTGATTCTTATAATGTTATTGAGTAAGTGGTCTAGATCAAAACCAGTAGGTGCTACAGTTCCATATTACTTCAACAGCTAGAAACAAACAAAACCGATTCTACGGTTAATCAATTTCCACCACATGAAAATGGTATTTTTATTCATAAATATAAAAGTGTGTGTTCGCAATCTTACTTAAAATTGATGGAACAAATTAATAACATAACAAAGAATACATAATATCCTAATGGAGAATAATTAATAGCATCATAGCTTTGCAAATTAATATACACAGTTGAATCTCAGAGATCCTATCACTTTTCCCAAACAAGCACAGTCATTACCACCATTGTAATCAAGAGACACTTGACGTGATTTCTTCCTATAGAGTGCCGGGTGAGAGTATGAGACTCAAAAATTTTCCGCTATGTTCTTTCCGACTTATAATATCATATCTACTTACATATAACATTTCAATAAATATCAACACTGCAAAACGATTTTTTAAACGTCCCTCTTAGTATGTGCGGAAGCCATAAAATTTTCTTTTTTACTATCAGATCTTCTTGCAGTCATTACACACTTGAGACTTGTATCGAGTGGAACTTTCAAAGTGATTTTCAATGGCAATAATATGTTTGATAAAAGAAAGATAAGGAAAGTTATTTCAATAAAGAGCTCATAACCGTTTTTTAAATTTACCTAAAAATGTTTCCATTTCTATTTGCTTGTAAATGTATTCTTCAATTGTCATTTACTTATCCTAATTTATATTCGTATTACCAATGAATATTTATTAATAATTTTATCAAAATGATGTTTTTTCTTTAGAAATCTATTGGGAGAGTGCTCATTGGAAAGTCAAATAAATATTCTCTCGTTTCCAATCGCCACTTTTTTTGGTCTGTGCCCTTTTATTAAATATACTCAAGGTAAATTTAAATTTTTTACCAATTAAAATGTATTTTTAAATATTTATCTAAAACTCCGTTACATCTAAAAAATAAATGTTTGTATTAAAGTGGTTTCCTTCAAAACAATAATCTCATAGTTCCGTTTCATTCGCAGAATTATTTATGTATTTGTATTTTATTATTCTTTCTTTAGTTGTAATATGTTATATAAAATATTCAAAAAGTCAAATACACTTACTTAAAAATATCAGAATCAGTTTCGTTTAATCAAAAGCATATCCAACTGATATAAATGTTTGTGATAAGCAAAATTGCTCCTGATCATATTAAATAAATATAGAACAATTTCAAAAGAGATTTTTTGTTGTTTTGAATAAAATGCTTTTTTACCAAGTATTTTCAGTAAATACCTCGAAAGTGGTTATCTAATATATAAAAAAAAACTAAGGAAAATGGATTGGTAATATAAAATTAAAATTAACGCATGAATGGAGTAATTTTTCGTAAAGTTAGACATGTATTTTTTTCAGTTCAACTATACAAAATTGAAAAAATCTTTTCTCTTTTCAGTGAAAAAAATTTGGAGTGCTTTTTCTTGCATGCTATTCATCTACAGTTTTATGGCTGGAGCCATATTCCATCTTGTGTACGTTGATAATGAAGGAAACGAAATAATGCAAACAATTTGCATATTTTTTAGTGGGCTGACATGTACTATTAAATCTATATGGCTGATAACTTCCAGGTAAGTAAGTTTATCGTATATCGCCAAAATCTGTAAACTGGAAAAATGTAAATACTTTTTAATATTCAATAATGATATTTAAATTATCCAAAATAGTTTTTTAATTGTGTAGCAAATAATTATTACCTCGATCTGTTTGTTCTCAAACATTCTTTGAGTACCTTTGTTTTATTTTAATCGTAACGATGAAGCTTTTACTCATTTATCATTTTATACTGTTTTACTTTCTTTGACAATAAGTGCATTAAGTACGTATTTTTTTTGGCAGTCAAGTGTCTTTTGTGGTTAAAACTTCCATTTAAATTTAAGCTTAATAAGTTGAATCAATTTAAGAAATAACATATGTGAACTGACTGACCACAAATATCAAAATACGACACAAATTGCTTCAAACATAATATTAGCATTTCATTACATAATTTCAGTGATCAATTAATGATCCTACTAACAACCGCCCGGGAAGACATTTCGACAATTTTACCCAATTCTGTGGAGGGTAACTTGATGACATCAAATATGAGAAAGACAAAAAAAATTACATTGACTTTCGTTGCGTTGCTGAGCATCTCATGTATTTTCTTTTTCTTGGACAGCCTAATTCGATCAGGTCGCTTTATGCCTGATTTATCTATTACTTTACCAGGTTAGTGAAAGATCTAATACGCAACTGAAATAAACATACCAATAAATTATGGTTGTAAGTTTCAATGATTAATTCCAGCCAGTTCAAAAATTCACTCTTATCACTTTTTTAAATTCCAAACATAATACGTTACAAGTAAAGAGCAATCAATACGTAGCTTTTGAAACTTCCACGTTTCAAAAGTGACGTATGTCTAAAATAATTTGCAAATTTGAATCGATATTTTTTGACGCTCTGTTTTATAAGCAACTTACCGTGCTTAGCATGTTGGCGTATTGAATTCTTTAAGCTTGATTTATTATAATATTTACTTGTTTAAATGTAGAAGGCGTTGTATTGATTTAATACAACTTTTCAAAACAATTATATAATAATACATCATAAGTTTTGTATAATGACGTCATGTTTCAACAATGATGAAATTAAAACTCAATCATTTTTTAGTACTTTTGACTAATCGTGGCTTGGTAGAATACCAAAGAAGTTTTTTGAAACCTACGTTTTATCTTAAATTATGTTTAATTTGTACGAAAAAAGTAGCTGAAGTGTTCTGATATCTTATTTTTAATACATTGTTGTTCATTGTCGCTTCTTTTTACAGGTTTGCATCCAAAAAACCAGTCTCCAAACTACGAAGTTACCTACTTCATTCTCCTGTTAACGGGGTTATTCGGCTGCGTCACTACCTGCACGAACAATATCGTTTATCTCACACTGATAACACACGTCAGATCGGAAATGTTGTGGCTGCGAGAATGCGCCAATCTCACAAACTTCACGCATTTAAAAGCCATCACGTTCTACCTGAAAGCAAAGGGTGTCAAAATACAAAAAGATACCCTCAAAATGACTCCCACAACAGCGATGGAAATGATCGATTTAAAAATGTTCTACCTAATATTAAAGCACAACGATATAATCAAATACATGAATATAATGAGGACTTTGTACTCTAGAACGTTGGGCGGTCAGTTTTTAGCCGTTCTTTGTTGTATGGGGGCTATTTTGTGCCAGGCTGATACGTCTAGTTTAACACTTAACGCTGTTGTGGTTTTGAATGCTTTCGGGGATGTGGTTTTCTATTGTCATTTCGCTGAAGGCTTAGTTGGGACTGGGGAGAATTTTAACTGCAGGGGGTGGGAGGACTTGCCCATTAAGTCACGCAGATCGGTGATTATGTTCTTCATTGCTCTAAATCGGACTTTGGAATTGGACGCCGGCGGGTTTTATTCCCTCTCTCATGAGAGTTTGATGGATATTATTCAGAAAGCTTACACTATTTATAATGTTTTCGCAAAGTAGTTTCACAACAAACATAAAGTTTGTGCACATAATATTTTCCTCTGCCAATATTACAAAAGAGCATTTACATATTATGTGCTACAAAACAATTAAATCTCTAGAAGATGCATTTTGTATTTATACTAGGGCTGTGGAGTCGCGTGAAAAAAAGACGACTCCGACTCCGAGGAAATTTTTCAATAATTTCATTTTAACTTATATATATGTATACCATCAGATCATCTTTAGTCAGACAAGCATGAAATGTTAACACTTTTGACTATTTTGTTTAAATACACATTATTAAATATATATTTTTTTTAAAAATCAAGCGGCTCATTTTTCACGACTCCGAACCCGACTCTGACTCCGGCCAAAATACCACGACTTCGATTCCGGCCAAAATACCACAACTCTACGACTCCGACTCCACAGTCCTGATTTATACACTTAACACGATTATATAACAGTATTGAAAAAGTATCAAAATCACTCAATTTTGAATAAGAAAAAAATTGTCGCCTGTGTGGTCGAGTGGTCAACGTCGTTGGTTTCGGTTATGGAGGTCACGGACTCAAATTCTATTACGGACAGTTTTATAAATTGATTTTTCAATCGATTTATGAATTTCTGTTCGAAGGCATTGATATGATATCTTGAATTCCCCCTCCCAGCCATCCCATCTTATGAACGTGGCGTATCGAGACGATTAGCTAACAGCTTGTCCTGTCCTATTCCTATCCTTCTATTCCTACTCTTTTTGAAAAAAGAGAGATTAAGCAACTAAGAACAAGCAGTTCTCGTAGAAACACTTATGTTGAGATAAACTCTATAAGAAGTCCATATGCTCCACATTGGGAGCGGATATGGCATACAATTGTATGTTATTGGTGTTAAGCATTTTAATTTTGTGTAATTATAATGTAATTTCTAAATCCTTTTCATTGTTAGTAGTTGCTTACACCTTTTATTTCAATTTAACTTGTATAAATAGCACTGTTTATATATTTTTCTTATCAGTTGATAATGCTCGCGATGAGCGAAACCGGTCCTGATCAAATATTTTTTTTTTTGTGGAAAAAGTACTAAAAATCTTTTATTATTTTTATTATAATGCCATTCTACCAAGTATTGACAGTGAACACCTTAAAAGTGAACTAGAAATGAATCAGTTTTCGGCCATAATATTAATATTTTTTTCACACCGGGGACTTGAATGTTTCCGCTAGTCCATACATCATTCTAACTTTGAGAGCTTAATGTGTGCTTTTTCCTAAATCCCTCTTTCCGCTTAGCAAAATGATACATCACTCAATTTCTAATGTGTCAATAGAAAATGAGCTTTCACGAGGCTGTGTAAAAATTTCACGCTCAAGACGTTATAATATTAGTGTCGGAAAATAGCTAAGCTCGCAAAACAAGACAGTTTGTAAATTTCTAAAACGTATTACATTATTTATTTTATAATTATTCAAATATCGTCATGAAACTACTTCCAGAAACGTTTAATTATGTTTTTTCGAGCCATGCTATCAAGTAATCTAAGCTTAAGGCTTTTATTCTATTCGGGCTTAACGCGTCAAGGGCACGAATTTCTGAAAGTACATTTTTTAATAATGATTCTCAGCCAATTTATAAAACAGCGTCCAAATTTATGGTGTTTTAAAATGCATATTTATTTTTTATCCCTGTCATATTTTATTGATTTAAGAATCAATTTATGAAATAATCCGTAAAGGGACTTGACCCTACTGAAACGGCCACTTAACGTAATAAAACAAACGACCAAAATCGTTGACACTTTGGCTACACAACAGTCACAGTAAATACTGTTTTAATTTAACCAATATAAATAACAATCAGTGGCCTAAAACTTTTTGTTGTCCATTTTAAATCAGATATGGTACATTCGATACCGAGTCTATTAGGTATTGATTCATATCAAATTTCAATAAGTCTACTATATCACTTTTAGGGTGTTCACTGTCAATACTTGGTGGAAAGGCATTATATTAATAAAAACACAATAATCCTTTGTACTTCATTCCACTTTATTTAATATGTCAGGACCGGTTTCGCTCATTACGAGCATCGTCAACTGATAAGAAATATAATTTAACAATGCTATTTATACAAAAATGAACAGTTATAAACAACAATTGGCATTGAAAAGAAAATACCAATTACATTAAAAGTGATTCTAAAATAGCACAAAATTAAAATGTTTAACACATCTTACACATAATTAAAAAGTCATCTCAGATTAATAAATTTAGAATGGGGATTGAAAGTAATTACAAACATAATTAAAATTTGGGAATTCTTTGACAAAGTGATACAATTAAAATAATGACATTAATAATGTTAAATTATATTTCTTATCAGTTGACGATGCTCGTAATGAGCGAAACCGGTCCTGACATATTAAATAAAGTGGAATGAAGTACAAAGGATTATTGTGTTTTTATTAATAAGTCTACTATAAGCAACACTAAGTTAAAGTTGGTTTTATCACATCTATAAATATAAATTACAGCAATATGTGAGATTTTGTAAAACTTTAGATTCTATAAGATATGATTAATCCGCATTTTCATAGTTTTACATTGAGTGGACTTGGTATCACGTTTGATATGAATCAACACGGATATACTTGTACCTGACCAATTTGAATAATAATTTACATTGATGGTTCTAAATCAGGTCAGAAAGATCAAGTTTGTCCTTGCTGATTGAATTATTCACCAGTTTGAATCTCTGAATGAATAATTTTATTTTATAATCGATCTATGTTTTCAAATTTATGGATGTATTTTATGTCTAGATGTTAGGCTTTCTCACACCATCTTAAAAAACGTGGAGTATTATCCAATTATTTTAATCCAAACTCTCTCCAAAAGATTTAAAAATTGAAAAAGTGACTAAATCACTGGTAGTTCCCGTAGAACTTAAGATCGTCCATGTGCTCAATATTGGACGCGTATATGATAAAATGTGACACTGAAAAAAATATTCTTTTGCACTAGATGCCACATTTTTTTTAAATATCTCATCGTCTTTTTGCTCCCTTTTCTTCACTTTACTAAATAAACATAATCCACATCATCAAAACTCAAACAGTATAAGTAATTTCTGGATCCTATATCTCGTAATAGCGCATATAAACATTAGAAAGTCCACATTTAGCGTTGGGCCGTGGCGCTTTGCTATGTTAAAATTTAATTTATTGTCTCTCGCATGGGTGATAAAATAATTAACGATCAACTTTGGGCATCCACCCTAGCTATGTTTTCAATATGGATGGGTCATTAACATTAAACCACTGGCTGGGGTCAAACAAAACCATTTTCCTATTGATGTTACGAAATGCAAATTTATATTTTGGATCATTTTTATGTCGCTGTAGAAAATGGTTCTTACATTTTTTTTTTAGTCTAATGAAAGAATGCCTAAACCATGTGCCCTTTTTGAATGTTTTGTGTGGCCTTATCAAGGTTTTTAAATACTTTTTATTGATAAAATAACTTAATTGTGAGTTGTTTGTGTATGATTAATATTAAAATATATTATTATTAAGTTTTAAAATATGTATATGTGACCCATCAGAGACATCATATTTTATTTGGCCTACCAACTTACCAAGTGATCTCAGTTGGGCATCCCAGGTCTAATGTGTATGCATTGAATGGAATTGTGGTTATTTATCAAATTTAATTGAATTGAAGATGTAGCAATTCGAAGTATGTGTATTTATAATCAAAATTCGTTATCAAACTCATTATTTAAAATTCTTTAAAACCAACCACACATCAGAATTAATGTGCTATCAACAGTGTTATTTTATCATTTATTACTAAAAATCTCCATCGATAGTAACAATATAAATTGTATTACTCTTATATTATGATTGTGATTACTAATAATTACGGATGTATGCTAGTATTAGGAATTGCAATTATAGTTTTACTCGAACTTCGTACTTGTGCTGTTTTCTCACTAGTAAAAAACTGGTTTTAAAAATGAACGAAAATTAAATTTTGGATTAACAAAATCCGTCCTCGTTATAATAAAGTTGTTTGCGACTAAATATATTATCTTGACAAGTTTCAGAATTTCAGTGTTTTAGTGATGTTTCATTATTTAACTTTTTAGTTACCGTAGATAAATAATAGTAATTACCTAGCATGCCGGCTATGATTTTCAAATATCAATTCAATTAGTTATTGACGAGATAACTCGTCTTTGGCCTGTTGAGAACGAAAAAAAATACGAGATATCTCGTCTGTGGCAGCCATCGAGTCAAAAAACTGTTAGTTATTTATAGAAATCATTTACGAAAATCGCCCGACTATGATAATAACATTTTTTTTAATGTCGGTGTTTCTTACGAAATGCCGAAATACCAATAATAATTCACTCACTCAGGATACAAATATGTTAAATAACATACCGGTTTTGATATATTTGTCTGATATTACAATCGCTAGTCAGCATAACATAGATTCATGCATTTAAATATTTTTTCATAAATCTATGATCAAATTGTTTTTTAAGATATCTGTTGCGGTATTCAGGCCTGTTTATACTGCAACCGAAAAGAACAAACGCCCAAAAACGCTGATCATTCATCTACATTACCAACGATATAAATCATTTTTTCTTAACTAATAAATATTTCGTTTGTTATAAATAGCACATAGAAGTTTTAAGAATTAGTCATTAAAGTGTTACTCTGTCCCGATAAATTAAGTCAAGCTTTATGAATACTTCCTCCTTAGTAGTCAACACCCCCTCCTTTTCACTGTAGTTTTAATCCGGGCTTAAAACTAGCATTGTGAATCACGCGCTAACGATATTATCCGACATGCTGTGGCTTTAAAAAATGTAAAATGAACATTTACATAAAAACTGTTTGATAGGAGAATTTTAAATATGTTTAATGAATTTGGTTAATTTTTAAGGCTTAATTATGAAGTTAGATGATATCATTATCGTTCTAAAAATATTTTTATACCGGTTATACGTTGTATGAATATGTATTTATACAAGCTTCGTATAAAATACAGTTAATGACATTTAATTCAAATTCAACCTTACTTTCAATTAGGTATTGTTATAATAATAGTTTTATCTGATTTTGATGTTTAATATATATTCTTTTAGAATAATAATTTACTTTACGGTTTACAGTAATCAATTCATGGAACCATTATGTATTCACCATTGATCCGATACAAGCAGGAATGACATTCAGATACATTATGTATGCTTACTTTTTTTTTCAAAAGCCTTGATATGCTGCGTTGATAAGTTTCTCTTAACCGGATGGCTGCCACAAGCGTCTTAAGACGCAAACATTTCCGTGAACGGTACGCCAATCATACATAAAATGACGTCTTTGGACGCACGCTTTGAAAGGGATTTTACTAACGTAAATCAATTATGTTAAACATACAACTGTGTCGAACACACTACGACATCTATTGGGAATATCGTCCTATACTCACAATTGAAACAGTTTTCGTTTTTACTACTTGAAAAAACGATAAATTAAAAAATATATATAATTGGAATTAAACTCGTGGCGTGCGAGGTACCGCCATACATACACCTGCTGGCAGTTAAAAGGTTAATCTTATAAATAATTATTCATAGTTATGTATGAGTAAATTGTATTCGCTATACATATTTCTAAGCGTATCATAAGTTAAAAGTGGGAATTTAAGTTACCATTGTTTATCTTTATCGCAACAATGGTGACATCAATATTAAGAGCAAACTAACATTCAATTTTACTATTTGCACACCATTGCAAAATTTTAAGTTTTATCCTTCATACCAGTAGACTTGGTCTGAACTTACTCGGTCTCAGCTTGATTCCCAATTTTTAACGCTACATATTTTTATACTTCTACTTAAGTTCAATGTTTGTTAAATAGTTTATTTATTTATGACAATATTCACATATCATTAATTGTCTCTTATTGGTGTTCATATAATGCTTTCTTTCGTAAAATTGACGTTAAATATTTATATATACCATACGTAAGCACAAAAAAAATGTGAGCTCATTTCAATTTGTTGATAACACTTAAATGAAATAGCTACGCACTTTTAAGATATGTTTTACACAAAATGCAAGTTATTTCAATTGCCTTTTAATTTGATAACAATATTTTGAATATGACACGTTAACGTTTTAAATAACACAATATGTTAGAAAAAATTAATATTATTTTTATAATTTAAATGTTAAAGGTATTGAAAAAACGTATTTTATTCAACAAAATTATCGTAACATTATTTTTTTGTACATCCAAATATCTGTAGTATGTTTTACAAAAAGACGTATCATCTATTCAGCGAAGCAAGAAAACAAAACTCTATTAAAGACATTTTCAACTTTATAAGCTAATAGAGTCAGAAGAAATCTTGATTATAGATTTTTACGTTAAACTTTTTCTGTTAGTGCTTTTTGGTCTAGTGCGTAAACTTTTATTGAGTACGGTGGCCTATAAAGCTTTTTTATAGGTCATTCTGGGAAAAACTATGTAAAATGATCCTTGTTTTTGTGGCACAGTAAAACTACCTAAGCCTAAACGACTATGTAATTTAAAACAAACATATTATACATTGTGGAAGTATTTAAATATAAAATATATTTAATATTAATTTAATCTCTGACAAATTGTTAAGTTACATACAAAATAACGATATACTTGCGTGCGATGTGCGGCTAAATATATGCAAATTAAAATCTACGATAACGCAAACATTGTATTTTAATCAATTTAACATGGCCTGTTTTAAATTGGTCAGTAAAAAAAAATCATCAACGTATCAAAAAAAACACAATATAGGTCTGTCGCTAGTTACTTTTATAGATAAACGGCTTGTATTGAATTGACAGTATTTCAAAGAAAATATACGAAATCAAAGTACTGAGGAAGCTGACCACTTATGGTTTGTTTTCTTTTAAAAACTTAAATATAAATTTTCAAAAATTCAAATAAAAAAAATTCACTTTAAGTCATGACAGATTTTTTAAAAATCCATGTCCGCTCCCAATGTGGACCGTATGCCGTTCTAATGGTATCTCAACGGATTTTTTTTATACGAGAACTCTTTGTTACTCAATTGCTCATCTTATCTTTTTCAAGAGTAGGGATATAAGGATATAATTAGGGCAGGACTAATGTAAAGCTTATTACTTTCACAACGCCCTAGTTTATAATAAGATGAGTGGAAGGGAATTGATGACATCACAAACATCCATACCACGCAGCCGGCTCACATTACATATTCCTATTAAAATTGACAAAACTTATATTTTATTGATAATTATCACCGATTTTACTGATTAATTTACGATTTCATTTTATTAGATTATATAATATCCTTTAAAAAACTATGGCTTCATATTTATTCCGAATTTCTTTGAAAGTACGCGCGGGTTTTTTTATTATTCGCGCGCAGATTGTCTTAACCTTGTTTTGTTTATTTAAAAATACCATAAAATTAAATTGTACATATATAAATGTTACTTTTTTAGGGTTTTCACTATCAATAATTGGTGGAAAAGCATTATAATAAAAAGAAAGAAATACATACTTCGACTAATATTCACTTATCCACTGATCTTGATCTTAATAAATAAATGTGGGAATTAGTACAAATGTAAATGCTATATTTTGAAAATTGAAAATTGAAATTAGTCTTAGGAAGCGAAATTCTCCGGTAAAAAGTAATGGAACCATTATCTCATTTTTCATATCTTCTCTATATTCCCTTGTACACTGTAATAGCTGGAACATAGTTTTAACGTAAAATATAGAATTTGAATGTGGAATATATTATAGATTTAGAAAATTTAAAAAAAAGTTATAGTTATTCTTTGATTTTGATGAATTATTTTGATGAAAAAAATACCTTCCCTGCCCATCACAATTCAATCCCTAATCAAATCTGGTTCAAAATTAAAAGTGTTTGATTAGTGCCATTAACTATCATTATTGCTTATTACTACCTAATTATTTTATTACTTATAGTTATACCATTTCTATTTAATTAATAATATCTATATAGTTTTAATTATTTTTTATTGTTGCCTATCAAAATGTTATAAAAAATGTATCTAAACTGTATCATTGAGAAGATATAATCTTCGGTGTGATGCAAAAAGGAAAAATAGTCATTTTTTGATTAAATCTACTATTAAATTACTAAATTTAAATCGTTTAAATTATGAACATTCACACAGATTTTGTCACTTACGACCCTGGTTTCGCCTTTCGGCATCTTCAGGCGTTCAAGTGCATGGATGATCATAATTCGAACGATTCAAATTTAATATTAAAATTCCAACAAGCACCTTCAGTCGAAATTTTAAATTATAAATACGATATATTAATTACCCTTTGTATTTTTAACTGGTTTTTTGACAACAGCTATTTTTCACGTAGCATTATTTGTTTGTAAGTGTACAAACGTTACATTTATAACATATTCTGCTTGTAAAGAGTTTGTCCACGGATGTATTATTATATTTCTCGAGTTTCCGCTGTCGTTTTGGCATTTCGTCGCGGCATCCGAGCCCTACAGCTGTTGGCATCATTTCAAATCGCGAAAGATATGAAATGAAAGGAGATCCGTTGATGCGATGCACTCTTACCAAACCATTTCACGTTATTTATGACGGATCCCCGGTATACCGGTATTATATGGCTATCTACGACATCAGCAAAAGGCTGTTACACCGACAGCTTGGGCGAGTTATCTTTTGCTCCGAATAATGTTTGTAAAAAATATCGTTACGAGTTTTTACAGATATTCAGCGACCAAAAGAGAAAAATACCTGTTTTTTATATACCAAAAATAAACAGGAATATTTCATTTGTTTGTAGCTAACAACAAAAAAAAAATATCGAGCTCGTGGTGCAGTGATCAACGTCGTTGGCTTTTATGACGGATCTGACGAGCTCAAGTCCCAGTTCAAATAGCAGCTTTTTTATCGATTTCTGTTTGAACTGTGTTCTTTTAAGATCCCGGAAACTCGGGATTGATCATTCACCGTAATATCATGCCACAATTGCTTGAGATTATTGCCGAAAAAATGGGATTTATTTTTTTTTTAGCTCTGGGGATTTAACTTAAACTTGACTTAAATGATAATTTAATTAAAAATCAGCAAATAAATACATGCCAAGCGAAACTTTTATAATAATCGTAAACATGTTTCAGAAAACTTAGTCTATCCTTTAGTATTGTTTTGATTATTTCTATTCCATTGTAGCATAATTTTGTTTTAAAAAACCTATGTATAGTGTATGATGGTATTCAGGCCAAGGGGCGTTTAGGGTTGAGGGTGGACGATGATATCCGCACGAATTATTGCCAGTTTCAATCATCGTTTACGCTTATTAAAAACACATAATTAACAAAAAAAAAACGGATTCAATTTTATCCTACCAGTTTTAACACCGTACTGGATTTTGCTTTACGGGTAAAGAAATAAATTATATTTTCTTCCACGAAAATAATGAGGTAATTTTTTAAGAAACTTTACTTGTAATATCCACTTTTCAATATTTTTTTTTATTTTCACTCTAACAAACTCGATGACGGAAAATTTATCTTCCAACCAAACGAGCAGTCTGTCCGAACTTGAATAATTGAGATGCATAAATCAAATCTCGTTCATTAAATAATATCATAATGTTTTCAAAATACGGAATATTTCTGAAATTCAGATTCAGAATCGCCCAAAATGTCTGAGCTGTGTATCATTATAATAAATCAAATTAAGTATCATTTGCAATATTCACATTTCAACATATTAATAACATAGTTTTTGCTTAGCTCCTTAACTATTTTCTGTTACATATTAATAAGTTTAAAATAAAAAAATATATAAAAAGAAGACTACATTTTTTATTCATATTAGATAAAAGATGTTTCAAGTCCATGATTATGTTAATTTTCGAAGTGAACCATAATTATTTGTACCCAGCATTGTAAAATATTTATCTTTTAATTTCTATCTGTAGAGGCAAATACGGGCAGTTTTAATGGTCGAGTCAAATTTCACGTTCATTATTTCATGTTTTTGTTCCGAATTTATTTCACTGTATAAATAATAGGGGTGATATGTAATGGTCAATCGGTGGACACATTTTTGTTAGCATTGATACCCAAGTGTAACGAGACGATTTCAATAAAATTTTAAACCAAAAATGGTCGTTTTTCAATAAAAAATATGTATTGTTTCAAACCATAATTTTCTTCACAAAATACACATGTTTTCTACTTTTTTGATAATGTTTAAACGTTTTTCTCAAAAATGTTAAAAACGCAAAACATAAAAACGTTTCTGTGCGATCGACCTAGTATAAAATTTGCGATGTTGAGTGAGCTTACTGTAGTTTTAATCAAATAATGACTTTTTATCAATCGTTTTCAACTACATTTAATTTAAATAACCAAAAACAGATTCAAACATGTATTCGTACTGTATTTGAAACCTTAGTCATTATTTTAATCCACAATGGTTTCCATTCTGATAAAATTTATATAAGAATGGAATACACGATTAAATATAATATATGTAATAAAATTCGTTTCTCATGGGCGCTTTCATACGTGGTTGTATTCTTTAAAATGGGCTTAATCCGAAAAAAAATACGTCAAAAAGTATTTTTAGAGCACACACTATTTAATCACGCGCAAAATCACTTGTGTAGGAAAACCACAAATTTAATACATGGTTACGTGTTTGAGCTGGTGTTCATATTGTAAATCCTACAAAAATACTCAAACTGCTTATTATTTCTGGCATCATCAAATGAAGGTCTCAGTGGGTTTTATTATAATACTGTAATATAGAATCATATAGGCGACGCAGATACTTCAATTCGCGAAAGTGTATTATTTACAATATTTCTACCAAATATCTTTTGAAAACCTTTTGTGATTAATTTACAAAGTTAGGCTAATTTACAGTATCAAGTTAATGATCAGAAAAACAGATTATTTACGATAAATTAATTATGAAAATAATTTTCCCGATTTAAATACTTAAAATTTGTTTTTAATTGCCTTGAATACTTTCGTAAGCTTTATGAAATTCGTTTCCCTCTAATAAATTATTTATATATTATTATGTAGTATAAAATTAATAAGACACTCGTCTTAAGAAAGTCTGATACTAAGTGTTTTGATACAAGTAATAAATTAGAAACATTTTGTTTGTATAATACTATTTTTTTTATCCAAGGTCTATTCAAACTTTCATAAACGTATTCATTGAGTATTAAAGCTTTCAAGCTTTAGTATATGTTTAAAGCTAAAGATTAACTTTGGCATGTACTATTTTGGTACAGTTATAATTATTTCAAGGTTTTCATCTTCACAGGGAAAACATTATAATTATATATTTATTTATCAGATACCAACATAAAAATATTTTTTAGAATGCTTTGTCAACTTTAGAAGAAAATTATCAAAGGACTAACCGTATGTTGCTTAATTAGATATACAGTCAAATGTTACTAAAAGCTAATTATTATGTATGTAAAGTAGTGGGTTTAGTGAAGTTACCCGAAATCAACTAATTAAAATATGAGAAATGTGAAAAAATAATGAAATTCTTAATAAATATCAGACTGAATATCTTGAATACCTAATTTAATTAAAACGAACGCTTGACCACTAGGGTACAGAACCAGCAACATAAATATAGTGATACGGTATGGTTTATTGTCACCCACTCACACTACCACTTTTGTGATGAAAACTGGCAGAATTTTAAAATGTGTGGCTAAATTAATGGTGTTTAAATTTTGTTATCATGTAACCCGTAATATCAATTGTTTTAGTGTTTATGGCGTTAAATGGCAACATTGTTTTTCGATACGCGATGTGATTTTTGTTTATTTTTTCATTGCTCTTTGGGACACGAACCGAACACAACGTGAGTGGGGGACACTTACCGGTTCTGGGACTTGGTTACAGAGACCTTTAGCTGTAAATTCACTTGCAGTTTTTTTCTTTTGTGGTTTTGCGTCCGAGATGAAAGAACTGAGATGTTTCCATTTCGACGAAAATTAAAATCCATTTTGTTTTTTGCGCAGAGTTTAACATCAATTTTCTCAACATTTATAAAATCGTGTGAGAAAACTGGGTTGTATAATAGTTATTGTGTATTGTGTTAATTCAAAATTTTGTCTGTTAAATATGGTATGTAATTAAACTTCGGTGATTGAAAAATCTTAAATAAACGTTTTCGTAATACTAGAGCGATGGGTTTTATTTCATTGCTACCTACCTGTCTTACGTCGAGTTCATACCAACTGTATTGGTCTTAATGACTTTTATTTGTGGGTATTTATTCTAGGGGCTTACCATCGTGAACAATAGTAGAAATTTCTCACAATAAATGAAACTAGCTCTAAAATAAATTACGAGTAATGTCAATAAACCTGACAATCTGAGCTTTTCAATAGTTGACAATAAACGACGCTGGGCAAATTATCAATCATTTTTTAAAACAGTAAACATGAAAGATTCTCGATTGATTGGATTTAAAATTAATATTTAAAAACTTTTGGCTCAGCATAAGAGCTTCAAATCGTATTTGGGGAGTATAAGCCAAAATATTTAAAGCCAAGAAAGAGTGATTGAATTAATATACTTCTCAAAAATAACTTTTTTATATGTTTAGCAGATATGTGTTAATTCTATATTGAAAAAAAGCATACTGAACGTTAAGCGAGAAAGATATTAACGAATCGTGAAAAGTTGAACAAAGTGTCAACTCGTGTTAGGCAAATGCGTTAATGTATTTCACTTTTAAAACTTGAATGATGGTTATAACTTTCAAAACAAACACTTCGACATCAGAGGGCGCTATTTTTACAACAGTCATTAAATATTTTGTGGCGCACATACGCTAGCACTTCCAACACGGTAAGATTTATCTGCTGTCACATTTTAATACTGTTAAACACATATTTCATCGAAAAATAATGATGTCTGTTTTTAATTTGACGATTTATAAATGTTTGAACAGTTTCTGTCAATTGAAATTGCAAAATATGTATGTTACAAAACAATATTGTATTTTCCATGAATAAAACACAAAATTATTTCGCTTAGATTTCTTGAACTTGTAAACCAATGAATACTATATCAAAAATTGTCGGCAATTATAGTTTAAGGTTAGCAAAATCGACGATCCATTCCTGTACTGTACTGTACACGTTTTTATAAATATTCTGCACTAATATTTTACTATGTTATAATTACACGAATGCATTGTTGTTAGATAAAAGAGTGTTTTGTTTTTTTAGAATTATGATACATGATATAAGCAATCTTAGAACTACAGACCGACGGTAGCGTATTTACAACAAGCTTAGATGCATTATAATATTCTACAAGTCATAAGAGTGAAGTGGCCTTAGGAAATACACAATGCAATAGTATTATCTGTGTTATATAAAAACGTGCAATACATTTAATTAAAGTGAAGACATCGAATGTAGTCTGGTAAAAGGAATCAGTCCACATTAAACAAATTTTAGAAGACGGACGAAAACTGTTTTTCAAGATATCGGGCTAAAGTAAAAATAAATAAACACAACCTTAAAGTGTACAAAGCTTAAAGAAAAAACCCCGTTATTAAGTTCAGTTTTCCTAGTTGCAATTTTCATAAGTCCTTCATTTTTCAAACTTTAAATTTTCCGGTTCTAAGCTCAAGAAATGCGACCCCAATACCCACATTTTCTTAAATATCTATTTTAATATGGGTGATACAATTTTTATAATAAAGATATTCTTATATCATAGTTTTTTGAACCTTTTGTAGTTTATATAAATACGATAATGCGATAACGAGATAAGCGCTCGTTCGTAAGATAACTGGGCTGAACGCCGCTGAACGCGTCAGTTGCAAATTCATATTTGTACTGGAATGACGTTTATTTTTACGCGCAACTTAAAATATAATAATAAAATAGATTATTTATTAAAAAACCACAGAGTTTTATAAAAAAATGTATAAGGAATGATGCAGAGAGATATTTTAAAGCCCTTCGACTATTTTTTTGTTTGAAATTCATAAGAATGAGGCCAATAATGAGGAAACCACTGGGGTCCCTATACGACCCCCATCGGTAGAGAAGTATTTTTCTAGTCTCCGAGCCGCGATAGTTAAAGCTAAATATAGATACTAAATCATAATTTGCAGCATACATCCTTTTGATATAACGTGTATTAAGTTGTATACATTATTATTATAGAAAAGGTGTTTTTTTTAAATACTTACGTTAACTTTATTTAACTTGACTACAGTCGACAAAATTGTATAAAAAATAATAGAAATGATTTATCAATTCAACACTTCCTCATTTGGCTTCTCAAAGACTCAATTGATTACTTTTACAATAATTTTCATACAACTTTGTAAGCTTTCGATACCAATATTTATAACCACCCTTTTGTATTGTTTATCTATGTAAGATATCAAAAAGAAACAGCAATTCTTCGGGTCATATATGGGCAGTGCAGTTACATTGGAACTTTTGTATTTTTTTTATAATACATACAGAAATTGTCAATGTATTAAAAAAAACATATTCCGATAAAAAAAAACGATCAAGCGCACTCGCTGTAGCGTGTAAAGCAAGATAATTTTTCATTTAGTTTATTTATTTATTGTTAAAAAATAAAATTATAGTACATGACGTAACAGCTGGCGCCAATTCGCCATGTACTTGACAAATATAAAGACACAAAATATAAAATAAAACTACATAATACATCAAAATCAACACACAAAATCAAGAAATAATATAGTCAAATTTAAAAAAAAGTTCACAAATACTATCACTAAAAATATCCACTCATTGCTCTAGGCAATGAGTTGATCAATCGAGATTAATTTATTGCACTAATTAAATAAACTTTTTTAGTGTTTTTTTTAATGTATTTATCAAAAGAAAAAAGCTTTTCTTCTATAAATTGAGCTTAGTTTTCAATTTCAGTTAAGTAATGACACCTGCGACCTTGGAAGAGATTTTACACGCTTTTAATATAGTAAAATTACTGAAAATAACAAAAACTTTCACTTCCAAAGTGTTTGCTGTCGTTCAACTACTTAAATATTTTTAGTCATTATATTTATCGTTTATTCGAACTAGGTTATTAATGCAAAATTGACTGATATTAATGATAAGGTATAAACATGGGTGTCCAACTAGTAGATGGCGATCGCCTGGTCGATCCCAAAGCAAAATTTGATCGATCCCAAAATCTTCCGTGAATTTCGAAAAAAAATGTATAATTTAAATATAAAATATACAAAAATACTAAAATTGAATTATTTTGTAAGCACATGTGTACCTTTCTAATGATATTTTGTTCGCATTTAAAATAATCATTTCTATGTGTGAAAAAGGGAAAAAACCCTAAATAAAATTTCTTATAAGAATCATGTTAGAAGTCGATCGCTAGAAAACTTAAGATTGAAAAGTCGATCCCAGGGCAAAAAAGGTTGGAAACCTTGGTATATAACATCAATCTTACAACAAAACATATGAACTTAAACAATATGTGCATTTGATTTAATAATATATATTTTGTTCTTCACTTTTTAGCCATTGCGTTTTTTTATCAGTTACTTGTCACAAAATTATCAGATATGCAATACCATAACATAAAACCAAATACGTTGAAGTCACGCGAGAAATATTCATTTCAAAAATAGCCACAACACAACTGTCATCTTCTAAACAAAAAATGCATAAAAATCCACATCCGCTTCCAAGAAATATTTTTTGACACGAAAATAAAAAAGCTCTTCTGTGGTATTTGTGTAAGGAGCAGGGGATATGCGATATTATTGGTTGACATTATGCGAGTGGGAGTCACGTGAATGGCGACGCCACAAAACACTTTGAATTGAAAGCTTCCATAAGTAAGCTTTGAATATTTATTATGTGTGATGTCTCAAGTGATGCATGTCAAACGCAAGCTTAGTTTTTACTTTGTTTAGTGATGTAGCATTATTGCTACATTCATCGTATTTTAGTGCGATTATCACCTCATAAACACTTAGTACCAGCAAGACAAGAGGTTGTTAACAGATTCTATTAATTATCGTTCCTATCTACGCGTTTGTTTTCTACGAGTTTGGTGTTAAATCAATCTTTTTTTTTTTGCTTAGTAAATTAATAACTATTTTTTTTATATATTAAAGTTTTAATGATACATTTACTAACTTGCTTAGTTAGTTATGTCACGTCAAGTTGCAGTTGTATCAAAGAGTAGTATATTACCTTTTGAAATATTGGTGTATTTTTTGATTTTTTTCTTTAATCCGATCTTTTAGGAGCAATACGAAACTAAAGATTTCTTTGCACAAAAGAATTGATTTTGTCTCACGCCAAGTATTGTAAAACAAAATTCATTGAAAACATATTGTGTAATCAATTTTCGATCTAACAAAATATTAAGCGAGAGTAAAAAAATCAAAAATTGTTAACAAAGTTTATTTCACGACATTTTCAAGAAGATTCGACCGAAAATCGCTGATTCACATTTGGGTCGGTAAAAAATACCAATTTTTCTCACCTCATTTTATACCCTTGTTTACATTTGTTATTTTCTACTTTTCTGTCGGAAATAAAGATAAATATTATACAATAAAATAATACAACACCATTTTGCTTAACGAAATATTTTTTTTTAATAAAGCAACATTATCTTACAACTTTTATAAATCTGTTATATCGGCGTATGGAAAGCAAAATAACATTTTTACAGGCGCGGGCTGCGAGCCAAAGATCTCGAAGAAATCGTTAACTAACGGCGTTAAGTGTTAGCGGGCGTTAACACGGCCGTTACCTCTTCCCTGTAACGAGCGTTATGACACGCCGTTAAACGTAACACCGGTTGTTTTAAAAACTTGGCTGAATTATAAGGATAATACCCATTCGGCCTCTGGTGGTTTTTATGAACATACTTTTGGATTCGGATTCATTGTAACGGAAAAGTACAAACAAGCTTTAATATCCATTTTTCGAATTAAGTTTGGTCACATTAACGATGTCTTGATGTTATAACATAATAACTTTATGACGCTTTGTCTTTATAAGGTTCGAGCTTTTTTGGTTAACTCTTATTAACTCTAACACAATAATAATCTCCAACAAATTTTAGAGGTTATAAAAAAAAATATATTAACCCTTTTTTTGCTGAAGGAAAAATTTGATGAAATTATCACGACCGGTTTTACTCATCTTGAGCATTTTTTAATAGACTGGAGAACTGAAGTTATCCTCACGAACAAGAAAACAAATAGTACAACAGAAATACGCATTTTTTTATGATTTATACGATGCCTTGACACCAAGAATGATATCAGTTGACGCATTAAAAAGGGTAGATTAAAAATAGGTGGAATTTTCCGGTCCTGTCACTGATCCGTACCTATCCTGTAGTGTTATCATTCACTCGGGTGTGAGGCCACCGAAACGAATCTCTGAATGTTGACATTCATATGATATAGATTGTTCAATCAGTCTATCGGTGTATGGATTTGCTACTAGTGTATAGTATGATGTATTCTTTTCTTTCCATCAGGCTATAAGTCAGTTTATTGTAATAAAAGTAATCAAAAAATCTCACAAATTCTGCAATTATATAAAATAATCAAGGCAGGTTCGCCGATTGGAAATTGTGGAGTAAGTACAAAAATTGTTGTTCAATTTTACAAATATAATCATAATTAGAAAAGTAATTTGCAAACTAAAATATTACTTCGAATGTTAGGTTGAATTCTAGCCAATTCTCATTTGTGTATGAAAATGGTATAAGTATTTAACACTTGAAAATTTAACACAAAAAAAATGTTTGATAATTCTATTAAATAATAATACTGTATCAAAAAATCTTCTAAAACGATTATTTATACCATACTCTTTTTACTATGTCTGCATGAGTTGACCTGTATTTTTTCATATTTTTTTGATTAGCTTTATCCGAAAAATCTTGGTGGACACAAACAAATAATACATCACAAAAGAATTTTTATTAATTTATAACGATGCTTAAAAATCATTTGTATACTGTGTTTGGTGTGTGGAAAAACTTTTATTGAAATTCAAAATTCACATTTCACAAATAACTATTCAAAGTAACAATATCGCATCAATCGATTCGATGAAAATTACTTTAACTGAACAGTTGCATCCAATATTTTGCATTCTCGGTTATAAATTTTTATTATTGACGATAAAAATTTTCTCGTATAGCAATATAAAACTAATAATTGAAATGAATAATGGAATGGAATAAATTTATTTAAGCTATCACAATTGTGTACGTACCATATTATACGACGCACAATTGAATTTTTCTCGATTGATTCGACGGTTGCTTTGTGGAAATTCATTTTTCATAATATAATAACAAAAAATCGATAACTTTGTTATTCTAGTGGCTGTGATAACAAAACCAACAGAATAAAAAAGTAGTTTTAAAACTCGCTTGAAAATCTGCCCTTTTTTGTCTGCAAGTAGTATAAATATATCATAGATATTTTAGGTGGAAGGGGAACTAGTGTAAAATATGTTATACCATGGTTATATTGAAGATTTTTTTGCTTGCTTCTAGTCAATTATTCAACCATAGAACCTTTCGCTACATAAAACTAACTTCATCTTTATTTTTTGTTTTTAATCCATGTCTGCTCGTATTATGGAAAATATGGCCTTCTAATAGATTTTTTCTTCCAAAATTACTTTTTTATTAAATTTTTTAACCACTCTTATTTTCCAAGAGAGTATGGAAAGAAAGAGTTAGGCTAGAACATGACAGCGGTAGATGCTTTCGCTACGCCCTGTACTTTTAAAATTGTCTTAACACTCATGTATTTAAATATAAATTTACTGAAAAAATGCTGTTACGATTAGAGCACTCGAGATCCATCATAAAAGCCAACGACGTTTAGCACTGCACTATGAATTTATTTTTTTAAATTGATAATCATAAAACAGCACATTAATATAATAAAATATATTTAAAAGTTATAATGCAAGCTCATAAGATCTAAAATATCATTTGTATTTTTCACAAATATTTTTTAAAGGAAAGCCTTTAATATTGATGGTATTAATCAGAAATGAAATCCAACAAAAAGATACCAAGAGAAAACTGCAAATCAAAATGAATCAGGCGATCGGTCTCTACTTCGGAAAAAACTATTAACTTAATCAAATATTGAAGTGCAATACGTTTTCATCACCGGAGTTGTCCGTCTCTCGAAACTTTCGGTATCGTCGCGGAGTAATTTGGCATATAATCCGCTGCAATACGATGTATTTTATCAACAAATGTCCGCAAGTGATACGAAGCCTGTTTACTCTCCTTGGTGATGGAGTTAAGAAAATTTCCCAGAGTTTTCCAGGACTCGGAACGTTTTTCCCCGTCCAGGAAAATCCGTTCCACGATGAAGTTTCAAATTAAGTTTGCCGTGAGTTGTTTAACCCGTTTATGCCTAAGGAGACCCATTGAAACAGTTTTTTTGCTGAGATGTACTCGAGAAAACGTAGGGAACCGAATACTGAGTGACTTTTGATTTCGTATACCGTCAACCGGTATTAGTTTTTGTGTGGATATTTTTTTTTTAATTAAAAAAAGGCTTAAAAACAATTGTACTTGGGGATGGATGATTTTTTTGGTATTATATAAGTAAACTTGATTTTTGATTTTGTTGAAAATAAAACAAAATACATATTTAATATATGTTTTATAATTTAAATTTGTTATCACAACCATCCGTGCATATCATATTTTATTTTAACTCAAACATAAATTGTTTTTTGCCAAGTAGAGTTCTATGTGGAGCTACACTATAAGTGATAATGATCTATCCAAAATTTCTTTTAATTCTAAGCCATTAAAAAACCTAGCAGGAAAAAAATCATTAGTGTCATGCAATGATTTCTCCACAATTTAAAAAGTATATTATATACGAGTCGTGCTTGTGAAAGCCTTCTAGCTGAGTACGTTGGATAGTCTTTTAGAATTAATAATACAATTATGAGCCTCACTCGATGATGACCACGAAACGTCGCGCTCTAAGCAAATTCGTTAGACGCTGCAAACCTCTATACAATTTTTGTATGGAAGTTTGCAGCGCTTAGATCGTGGCATTTCGTGTCTTTCAGGTCACGCTTATAAGCCGTTTTAAAATTAATCGAACAAAATCATAAATAATCTATTAAAATCAACAAAATTAAATTTGTTGTAAAACACTGAGAATTTACCAAAAAGATTGATTAAAAGTTACTTACAATAAATTCTTAAAAAATGAACTATTTAATTTGTCAAAATTTTGTACTCTTTTATTGTACATTACTTTTTTCCCCCACACATTGTTCAATCATTTTTTTATAAGAGACTATAATATTATTATACTTATTAAATTACTCACATGACGTATTGGTCGTCAAGCGTAAGATATAAATTTCATTACTTAAAAATTCACGACACGTTCCTAAACATTTACGTAAAATAAAACACGTTCACCAGCTGGGGATATAAAACGGCTAAATGACCTACATATAAAAATATATTTACTGGGTATAGATTTCATGGAAAATTATAATAGTCTCTGGCATTCTTTTGTCATTCTTTTGAGTATACACTTCAGTCCATTATTAATAGGATATCAGACATGAGTGGGTTACATTAGGTAGTTGTGTAGAGGGCTTCCCTTGAATAACGGTCTAAGTTTCTTCTCTTTACAGTATTCGTACTTTGTCCTCCGCGGGGTATTGTTGTTTTACTCAACCGAAAGCAAAGGAAACGAATATATAAAGGCATTAATGTACTAACACTAATGACTTTTTATTGTGTTAAACAATAATTTTTCTTGTACCATCTTCAAGCTTAACGCAGTATTTTAGTATTGCAATAGAGGCCAATTTCACTTACACTAAATATGATACATTCCATAGATGCTAATTCTCTATCCAACAAAATATAAGCATTGTAGATTTTTTTATTAAATCAATGTTGCCATGAATGAATTATGTAAATATTTGTAAATAATATCTTAAATAAAACAGTTGATTTACTACTACAGAATTTATTTTATATGAGACTACCTTTCCAAACATACATAATAAGTAGTATTACTGTAATTGAAACTACTATTGTTTGCATATATTCCTATCCTTACTTCTAGTGGGAAGAAAATATCTTTACCTCTATTGTCTACTTTTAAATTAATAAGGAAAATCAATATTTATTTTATAAGTAAATGATCTTCCGATATTTTGTCTAAAGATGCTCTTCAAATAGGCAAAACACGTGTCAAAATTCATAACACAATCAGTGAAATAACAAAATATCAAGGGCTGGTAATTTAAACCAGGGCTTCGGACCGCTATTTTTTTCGTTCCGGTTTTCGTTCCAGTTCAAGTAAAAAAATATATATCCGTTCGGTTCTGGTTTTCGTTCCGACAAAAATAACAGCATATTCAGCTCGAATCCAAAAGCCCACGAATTTACCGATTTGTCCAAAATATCTCCGTGACTCGTTTACTAGCCCACCGAGGAATTTGAAAATCTCAAAACCCTATACTAGCGTGAACCAAAAAAAAAACCGATATTTTTTTCGGTTCGGTTCCAGTTTTCGTTCTGGCAAAAATAACGGTTTTAACGGTTTTCGGTTCCGTTCCGGTTCGAAGCCCTGATTTATACTTACCAGACGACTCATATATGAATTTACTGAAAAGTTAACTTTCGAATCAAATAAAAATGTAAATTTGTCTATTTTTAACGATTTTGTAAATGGAACGTTTTATTTATTCATTATTTTAAAAGATGTTAAATGCAAACACTTTGTTTATGAAAGGAACCAATACATAATCCAAAATACTATATATAATAAATTAGTTTTATACTCGTTAAAACAATGTGACTAAACAAAAAATCGTAATTATACATTGAATCACGCTGCAACAAGCATTCAAAAATAGCCTAGGGGAAAACACAAAACTTATAATTTTGCCAAAAAAAAAATCTGGAAAAAGGCGACGTGTTGGTGGTAAGACTGTAAAAATACATTTAAAAGAAAGTAGTTTTTTTTATTCGCGGAGTAATGTTTTATTGCGAGCATATTCTTGATCCAATAGTCACAATATGCAATAAAAAGAAAATAATATTTCAAAATACTACTTTAAAATTTACTACGAATTTACGAGTATGCCCGTGCTCAGTGCTTTTTAGATATATGTATATGGGAGACATTGTGCGCATATCATTAAATATTTGAAAGGAATACGTACCAGGGAATTCATGGCTTTAACAGTAAACACATTTACTTATTTGGCTTCAAAATAAAATTTATACCCCATTCGGAAAAGCGGAAAAGAGTGTGCCCGCTTCCTTGCGAAATCACGAAAATTTCTGCTCACACGTCTTTACGACATATTTATCCGAGAAAAAATACAAAATAGGGGAGTTCGAAATAATTCTAAGCGTGGAAATATTTTTTCGTTCGTCTGTTTATATTTTTAAAAGGAGACGTAAGATGTTTTTAAAGTTGGAACATTTAAACTAAATACTACTAGTCTTATATATTTCAATAAATCTCTCAAAAAGTTATTGAAACGCACATTTTTTAACGTTTTTTAAGATTTTTACTCTTAATATGTTTACTTTCAATTCTCGGTGTAAAGGCATTGTACTTATTTCACATTTTTTAATTAATGTCAATATTGTTTTAGCTTCAGTTAACAATGATCGCGACGAACAAAACTGGTCCTGGTCTTTATTTCAAATTTAAAGTTGGTACAAAAAACTTTTTAACTTTATATTCTTAGAGAAAGGGTTATAAAAAAATTATAATACTTTATACATAATAAAAAAGTTATACTTATTTAATTTTTACATCAAATTGAATTTGACAACTTTGTTATTTCACTCGTTGAGATACAAAATTCGTCACGTGCTTCGTCTCTTTAAAAAACATATCAGGATATAAAATTAAGTATGATAACTTTAAAAATGAACTTTTACACTTTTGCAAAATCAATGGAAAATATTAAAAGAATATATTAAAGAAACAAAATTAAACTGATCAAAAGATAATGGTAATTTAATTGAGAAATTATTATTACAAATAAAAGGAAAATAAGTACTTTATATTACTATCACGAGAACTTGGTTACTAACACAGAAAAAAGAGTTGTTGATTTAATTGAGAATGTTTTATTGTTTTAAAAATAAACTGTGACATTGAACCACCCTTGCATGTGAATTACATAGGAATGAAGCCGTTTCCGTTACAGTAAAAAAACAAAGTAACAATAAAGCATTTCTTACAGGCTCTAGTGCAACTGTAAACTATGAGAAAATACAAGAACATAGTGTGGAGACCCTTCGCACTCACTTCAACCCTTTGCTCAGTTTTAATGAACGCTACAGTGTGCCGAAGTTTAAAATATACGCTGCAACCTTTTCAATAAACTACAACAATGCATGTATTAGATTGATTATAAAACAGTTGTTTGAGCTTTTGATACATTATTCAATTTACTTTTTTCGCGAAAAAGTATGAATATATCGTCAAATAAAATTTAAAACTTTAAGTTAAATTAAATTTCAATGATATTGATTTGAAAATAAATAATAATCTACATTAAATATATTATTAAAATATTTTTTTTTAGTAAAAAATTCTTACGATAAGCGAAATCAATATGTAATAGAATATTGTACAAAAATCGGTATAACAAATTGTGTTTTATTTTTCAATATGTAATATCTCTACATGTTCACACTAAAAGTTTACAATATTATAAATAATTTTGTCTTACCTTAATAAAATGTATGTTCACCTTCGTCTGTGCATGTAGACTTCTCGTGTGAAATAACAACCTTCGTATTCAGAAAGAGAGATATTATAAACAAAAGGGGCAAGAAAATATAGTAGTCGTTCACTAATAATTATATTTTTGCAAACCGGTCGATGGAAAATTTACACGCACTTTTTTATAAATGTCTCAAATTTATATTATTGAATTTGGACTGAAAGTCGTCATCGAATGTTACTTTGTAGTTACACCTAGAGCTTCCAACCCCGGGATCTTCATCAATTTGACAATCAAGTAATCCAACGATCTTCTTAATTGACATATATTTCTAACCTGGTAAGGATATTTATGTTTATTTTTTCTTTTCTTTCAAAAATGGTTATCCAATTTTTGAACTTCAAAATACATTTTAGTCCCAAAAACAATATATTTAATTGCAGTCAATAATTAACGCAAATTGAATTTTAAATACACATTGTTTTGTGAATTTCTGTGGTGTTTGTATCTCAAGCAACTGCGGTTAAAAATAAATGTCGTATTGGTCGTCAGCTGTAATTTCAAATTTATTTTATACTGAAATTAGGGAAATATATAAAAAAAGAAATAATGAAAACATGATATCATGGTTAAATATTTCAGGATCCTGAAATTGAAAAATTATGAATCCCGAATTCTCGGAATTGCAAAAAGTCCGTGAGTGGAATCTCTAGCAACTAGACACCATAATTGTTATTAAATGTGTGAAAGATAATTACATTTTATTTTAAACATATTTACAAAATTATAAAATCCCATAAAACTTTTTACATTAGATGCATCAGTCAATTGGTTGCGTCTTCGTTTTATGCCGTTTCTAAGAAAGATATGACAAGACAAATATTTTAAGACCAACGATACATTGACAATTTATTAATCTATAAGATTTTTGTGTTTGAATTATTTGTTGTACAAGGAAATTTTATAATAATTTTGAAATGAATCCGTACGTTGTAATATCGACATTAAATAAAAATTAAAATAAAAATAATCCTTTATCAGCTTGTTACAATAAATTTTATGCACCATTTTTTAAGTAGACAAATAATAACTGTTTAAAAGTTATTATTTTCTTGTTGGCACATTATTTGATTTTATATAATAGACATAACAATATTTTATAATGCGACAAAAGAACAAGTACACAACTTGAACAATTTTCTCTTTGACAGATGGCAAAAACAAAAGGAGATATTTTACGAAGTCTACACTTTTAAATAATAAAATTGTTTTCAAAATCAGAACACAGTTATCCAATAAAGAAGTTAACACATCTGCGTTTATTTAAAACAACCGCATCGGCAAAAGCGGATTTACAAGTTTTATTTTTATTTTATCATAACCGCAGATCCATTGTTGGCTTTGACGACGCAAATTTGCTCTGTCCAAAAAAATGTACCATTTTTTCATGATTATAAATATTTTTTCGATTTTAGAGTGTGAACTTTGTCAGATACTTTAATGAATTTTTTCGACATAAATTAAATTGGTCTCGATACACTGTTGTGTTTGTGAATTAGAGAAAAGTAAGAAAATAACGGATATTATATTTTAAATAATGTAGTCAGTATTTTATTCCATCGATTGATTACGCTGAATGTGAGTGTTACCGGTCTTGATTTAAAATAAATAATGCTGAATTAGGACAAAAGTTTATTTTTAACATTATAAAAGTGAACTAAAAATGTATCTTATTCACAAATATATTCGCTCCATTGAATAAAAGTGGTATAAAAATTTCAAAAGTTGCAATACTCATTTTATAAATTGTCATTATATTTATAGATTTTTTTCGGTTGTATGAATGTCTGCAAAGTTTAGATTTGCTTTTAATCATCTAAATGTAAAAAGAACTAGTCATTGTAACTATAAGTCTACTAGAACGACTAAAAAAACTTCTGTTCAAACTATGCTCATATCACGTCACTAGGGCATCCAATCCCGGGATCCGGGATCCCGTAATCCCGGGATCCCGTTCAATTTTCTGATCCCGAAATCCCGGGATTGACATGGTCGCGATCCCGGGATTTCGGGATTGAGAAATTTGTAGTAAATCTCGAAAAGAGAGATGAAATTGGCAAATTGTCGATTGAAATTTCTCGGTGAGCTAAAAAAAAAAAAAAAAACGAGGTTTTGTGGGAATTCGGGGAAAAAGTATACCAAATTGAGGATTTCGAATTCCTCGGTGAGCTAAAAAAAAAAAAAAAAACGAGGTTTCGTGAGAATACGGGAAAAAAGTATACCAAATCGGAGATTTCAAATTCCTCGGTAGATTTATCTCAATCCCGGAATCCCGGGATCCCGGGATTGAAAATTTATCAATCCCGAAATCCCGGGATTGGAAAAAGGCTCCGGGATTGGATACCCTACACGTCACCATATTGGTAAAACGTGATAGAGACTTTTCTACCATGTCCGCTCCCAATGTAGAACATATATACTACTAATGGAGTTTATCTCTACAGAAAACTACTTGTGACTCAGTTGCTCAACCTTTCTTTCTTCTAAGGATAGTAAGGATACAAGAAGAGCAAGGAGAGAACTAGTGGTTAGATTGTTGCTCTCACCCCATCTTCTAGATATTATTTAATTCAAGAAAATACATACATCCATGCCTTCGAACAAAAATTCATCTATCGATTGAAAAAATCAATCTATAATATAAAAGCTGTCCGTACTAAGTTTCAAATCCATAACCTCTATTTTCTAAGCCAGCGTTGTTGACGATTTGACCACGCAACTGGCTGGTAGAGTTTGGAAAATAACTTTTTTAACAATAACATAGGTAAGTTAATTGAGATTCTTAAATGTCAATTTTTTTCTGGAATAACTTATTTGTTACATAAATAGCATATTTGATACGTTATTGTTATTGACGGAGATAAAAAGAAGAAACTTTTCTTTGCCTATTTGTTACACACTCTTTCTGTGTCAGAAAGGCGTAAATAATCGTGTATTTTGTTATTTTAATTAAATGTTACGTAAAATATCGGAGCAAAGAGCTTTACCATTTGCTTAAAGCTTATGTTTTAAATGTTCTGTTTTATTAGAACTATACATAGTTAACTTTTGCTAGTAAAGGGCTATCTATGTATATTAATGAAAAATAGTAATTGTATTTTTACATATAATAATATTTGACCACGAAACTGTAGATGTTTACTTTACCGTAAAAAAATTCAATATTAGGCGTTTCGACTTTCAAATGATACAATGTTTTAAAGTAGATGATGTATCATCTTTTTAGACGTCATTTTTATTGTATTTTTCCGACGCCACCTGTGGAAACTTACCCTACACGCGCCCCTTACGTATCTAAATAAATATGGCAAGGCGTAAAGAAATTTTATACATTCGGCAGTAAAAAAAAACGCCCAAGCTCGTAGCTGGCATTTCAACCTATTTATAAACGTGTTTTTATGCTGAGTCATTCCAGGTAATGTGCATAATCATATCTTATTTACAACTCTGTATGGTATTGCATTGTTATGATATTTTCTTTAGTAATATCACAGTAACCCGGAAACTGATTTTTTCACATGTGACTCTTTTTTTGCATTGCTTATTTCCCTACGCTTGAAAAAGTATTATTTCAATGCATTTTTAGCTAATTAAAGTTTTCTAGTATTTTTAACGTATTTTAAATAAATTAAGTAAATAATGATTATATTAATTATCATAAATATATTTTTTTCTTCTATCTGAGAACTGTCTTAATTAAGATTCGGCCATTCTTAGACTTTGAGCAAGAAAAATAAATAAAAGAAATCTTTTACAATATTAACTTTTAATTTTTTTTTTGTTTTACGATTTAGCACTTGTTCATTTTTTAAAAAGTGTATTCATGTGTATTGTCTAGCAGTGCTTTAACTCTAATATTGTTTACATTCAGCTTATTTTTTTTTACGTTATAAGTGAACAGTATTTTATTTGTAGATTTTTTATCAACTTTAGTGATACGGTTTGAGGCATTTTTAACACTCAAACATTATCGTTTAGTCACAAAAACTTTAACCAGCGTGCATAAATTTAATTTTTACTTTTGATTCAATCACAAAAAAATGTTTGTACATTTATTAAATTTCTGATGGGAATTATACCGATGAAAAATATGATACAATTTTTTTTATTTAAACTAAAAATCGCTTCTTATTGTTAAACGTCAACTTAAAAATATACAATTCGGTATCAATGAACGATAAAGCAGTTTTAACTGATAAAATAAACTGCGAATATTCTTGTGGTTCCATCCATTTCTTTTCGTTTTCGAAATAAAACATCTTATATGCCCCTTGACAGAAAAGAATTTTCCATTTCAAGAAAGAGTACCTGCTTAACATTGTACTAAATATTGTGCATTCAACAGCCAAATTCCTAACATTTTTCTGCTGCTATAAAATCAATTATGTTTTATGTGTGACTGGCATAGATTTGAACCTGCTAAATTCAAAGAAGCAGATTTGAAGTTAACGTATCGTGTTTCAATTGTAAAATTCCGTCAGATACAGAATACTTTATAATGCTTTTACGCTCAGGGGTATCAATTCGCTTTAAAAGCGCATTGACTTCGTTTCTCTTCTTGATGAAAACTTACAGTGGACCTTCCTCAAATGTAATTTAATAATTTATTTTGCATTGTTATATTATATAATAAAACAAAATAATTCAATAGAAGTATTAATCAAGAAATTAAAAGTGCATACCTTTAAGCAGCTTTGATAAAACGTTTAGTGTTTTATTATACAATAATGAAACATAAAAACCTATTTAGAAATATTTAATATGCATCAAAAATACTTTAAATATTATTTAAAAAATAATGGTATTTAAATAAATGTTCCATCGAAAATATAGCTAAATCTACGGAAGATGATGATTGCAGTCTAATTTTTAAATTTGTAACTGCTGCCAATACTTTTTTTCATTTTTTTTCTTCTTTTTTTTGATGTTACCTAAGAACATTTTGAAAAAATAATCTCACTTAACCTGACCTTATTTAATGTATCTATATATTAATAGTCGATAATGTCCGTCTGTCCGTCCGTCCGTCTGTAAATTGTCCCCGATTTTCCCTCCCCCTCCTCCGCCCCAACCCCGCTGTCAACCATTTTTTTATTCATACTAAATACATACTTTTTTCGTTTGTATATGGTCGCGATTTCGCCTTTTCGATGACGTCAAGAAAGACGGTCCTCCTCCCCCCCCACCCCATCCTGCCCCGCTGTCGCCATTCATTAATTAATACACTGTTATTTGACGAAACGAATCAATGGCTGAAAATTTGAATTCTCATACAAAAAAGCGCCGCGGCCGTGGTTCGAACCATCGCTTCTGGATTATGAGTTGAAATCGTTACCGCTCGGGCAAACGAACAACTGTCAGCATTGATCTGATTTAATTATATATATTAAGCACACATTTAAATTATTCTAAAAATTCCAAAATACGCATACTTCACATGCATACATAAACAGTTGAATTATCAAATGGCTGAAAATTTGGATTCTCATACAAAAAAGCGCCGCGATCGTCGATCGATCCCATAATTATGAATTATCAGCCGAGCTCTTTGTCAACTGAGCTAACGTCACAATTATCAGAAACGATGAAAATATATAATATATATTAAATTTCGTTTGAAAATGGAACCTTTCGTTTTTTATTTAAAAAACAGCATGCATATTATATGTTTTATTTTACGAGCTTTTCTCAATTCTACTGTACCCTAAAGGTAAGACGCTCGGCTGGTAATCTGTAGGAACTTGGTTCGAATCTAGCCTAGAGCGCTTTTTTTTGGGTTTATAACATTTTTTTTTTTTGAAAACTTTCTTTTTAAATCACAGTACATCTTGATCGTATGAAAATAAATGCTACCAAAATAACAAAATCCGATTGACTAGCGAAATATGTTTTTCAAATAATAAATATAAGACGCAATTATTTCAAGATTTGTTTTTAATCTAGATACATACGTGGTATAGTTAGTTGTTGGCGAAAGCATAATTTCAGTATGTGTAATAAAATAACTTCAGTAAAAATCATTATATATATTTTAAAAAACAAGTTCTGTTTGGAGAATCAGTCAACATTTTGATAATTTTGTTTTGATAAAATGTGCAATTAATTTATACCATTTTGCATGTGAAAAATGATTATTAGCAAACTTAAACATTATTTCAAAAATTAAGTAACTTACAATTTAAAACTGCAGGGCTGTCGATATATGCGCTGAGGTCGATTTATGCTACTATGAAAAATGATTGTTAGCAATCTTGAACATTATTCCAAAGATTTAATATTTTACGAAATTTCTGTCACTACGAAAAAAAATGTTAGCAAACTTAAACATTATTCCAAAAATTAGGTAATTTACGAGGTATATTTCTGCTAATAGGAAAAATAATTGTTAGCAAACTCAACATTATTCCAAAAATTAAATAATTTACAATTTAAATACAACAGGGCATGCTGTCGATATAGGTCCCGAGATATATTTATTTTATTTTTAGAATTTCTGGCTTATTCAATAAATAGGTTTGTAATTTTCTGACTTCTTAAATCTTGCAACAAAAATCCCCCCGTTGAGGTCAACGGGCTTACAGCTAGTCTATATATTAATAGTCGATAATGTCCGTCCGTCCGTCCGTCCGTCTGTAAATTGTCCCTGATTTTCCCTCCCCCTCCTCCGCCCCAACCCCGCTGTCAACCATTTTTTTATTCATACTAAATACATACTTTTTTCGTTTGTATATGGTCGCGATTTCGCCTTTTCGATGACGTCAAGAAAGACGGTCCTCCTCCCCCCCCACCCCATCCTGCCGCGCTGTCGCCATTAATTAATACACTGTTATTTGAAAAAACGAATCAATGGCTGAAAATTTGAATTCTCATACAAAAAAGCGCCGCGGCCGTGGTTCGAACCATCGCTTCTGGATTATGAGTTGAAATCGTTACCGCTCGGGCAAACGAACAACTGTCAGCATCGATTTGATTTAATTATATATATTAAGCACACATTTAAATTATTCTAAAAATTCCAAAATACGCATACTTCACATGCATACATAAACAGTTGAATTATCAAATGGCTGAAAAATTGGATTCTCATACAAAAAGCTCCGCGACCGTCGATCGATCCCATAATTATGAATTATCAGCCGAGCTCTTTGTCAACTGAGCTAACGTCACAATTATCAGAAACGATGAAAATATATAATATATATTAAATTTCGTTTGAAAATGGAACCTTTCGTTTTTTATTTAAAAAACAGCATGCATATTATATGTTTTATTTTTCGAGCTTTTCTCAATTCTACTGTACCCTAGAGGTAAGCCGCTCGGCTGGTAATCTGTAGGAACTTGGTTCGAATCTAGCCTAGAGCGCTTCTTTTTGGGTTTATAACATTTTTTTTTTTTGAAAATTTTCTTTTTAAATCACAGTACATCTTGATCGTATGAAAATAAATGCTACCAAAATAACAAAATCCGATTGACTAGCGAAATATGTTTTTCAAAAAATAAATATAAGACGCAATTATTTCAAGATTTGTTTTTAATCTAGGTACATACGTGGTATAGTTAGTTGTTGGCGAAAGCATAATTTCAGTATGTGTAATAAAATAACTTCAGTAAAAGTCATTATATATATTTTAAAAAAACAAGTTCTGTTTGGAGAATCAGTTAACATTTTGATAATTTTGTTTTGATAAAATGTGCAATTAATTTATACCATTTTGCATGTGAAAAATGATTATTAGCAAACATAAACATTATTTCAAAAATTAAGTAATTTACAATTTAAAACTGCAGGGCTGTCGATATATGCGCCGAGGTCGATTTATGCTACTATGAAAAATGATTGTTAGCAAACTTGAACATTATTCCAAAGATTTAGTATTTTAAGAAATTTCTGTCACTACGAAAAAAAATGTTAGCAAACTTAAACATTATTCCAAAAATTAGGTAATTTACGAGGTATATTTCTGCTAATAGGAAAAATAATTGTTAGCAAACTCAACATTATTCCAAAAATTAAATAATTTACAATTTAAATACAACAGGGCATGCTGTCGATATAGGCCCCGAGATATATTTATTTTATTTTTAGAATTTCTGGCTTATTCAATAAATAGGTTTTTAATTTTCTGGCTTCTTAAAAATGCAACAAAAATCCCCCCGTTGAGGTCAACGGGCTTACAGCTAGTTATTTTTAAATAAGATTAGGGTACCAAGAAAGTTTTCATTGCGTCCAAGAAAATACATTCTTAGTTTCGGCTTACTTAAATTATTTAAAGTTATAGCCTTTGTCATTTCAATAATATTTGTGTATAATATAATATGTAAACAGATGAAAAAAAAGTCATAAAAATATTTTGAGCTGCAATAACATGAAAGCATTGTAGTATAGTGTAAAGAAACCCTAATTAAACGATAGGAGGAGTATGATAACAAAAAGTTTTTTTTTTTAATATCTTTAACATAACATCTAAAGGCAATCCGTCAAATAATTTAAAGTTGAAAAAGCATATGAGACATACTAGATGAAAATTCGACCTTCATTTAGATTTCTTTTGAAACAAGCATGAGATTGTAGACAAACATCATTGAGATCATCAATTTATACAGTTGTCATTTATTTTTCAGCATGCCACGAACACAATTATAATTTTATTGACTTTTTGGTGATGAATACTAGGGCATCCAATCCCGGGATCCCGTTCAATTTTCTGATCCCGAAATCTCAGGATTGACATGGTTGCGATCCCGGGATTTCGGGATTGAGAAATTTTGAGCAAATCCCGAAAATTGAGACGAAATTGACAAATTGTGGATATCAAATTCCTCGGCGAGCTAAAATAAAAACGAGTTTCTGTGACAATCTGAAGAAAAAGTATACCAAATCGGGGATTGCAAATTCCTCGGTGAGCTAAAAAAAAAACGAGCTTCTGTGACAATCTGGGGAAAAAGTACACCAAATCGAGGATTTCAAATTCAGTTTGGAGATTATCTGAGGAAAAGGAATTGAGGATTTCTAATTCCTCGGTGAACTAATCCCAATCCCGAGATCCCGGGATTGAAAATATATTAATCACGAAATCCCGGGATTGGAAAAATGCTCCGGGATTGGATACCTTAATGAATACCTAAACTTTAATTAATGTGAAAATAAAAACAGTTTGACACAACACGTTACGTATAACTAAACATAATATATAGCTATTTGCATAAAAAATGAATATTTACTTGAATAGGCGCTACTCAAAGTTATACCTGTAAGCATAAACTTAAAGAATACTGAAAAATCGTTGAAAATAAAAAAAATATACAAAATTTTAAATGCAAAAGTTGTATGATTTTAATCAGCACAAATGTATTTATTAGTACTAATTGTATGCTAGCATACATAAATTACTACTCGGCTTAAGAAATATATTATATATAAAATAATAAAAGCTAATAAAATACGACTTAATAAAAGCTTAAATTCTTCATTTCAAAGTTCATATCGTGAACATGATTAAGATTGAAGTATATATTGGAAACAAAGATCGTTGAGTTTTTTTTATTTCGCAATATTGTTTTCGACAAAATGAAAGGTTAACGTTTAAAAATGAATCTTTCATCTTACCCGTTGTGCACAACAGATGGTTTGTGGAATAGTAGTATAAGTAAACCTTAATAATCTAACAAGTTTTAAAAATTTAAGCTCGATGGGTGTCATTAATAATACAATTTTATCTTATTTATAGAAAAACTATTATTAGTATTGTTTTTAATAAATCAAAGATCTGTCTAAGAAGCTCAGAACTTTTCTAACATTTAAATGAGACCAAACTTGGTCTTAAGCATAGGAAAATCTTCACTATTGTTGAAATTTTAAATAAAAATATATTTACAATCACTTAATGTGATGTTTACAAAATTCATTGAACCGCGAAGTAGAGATTGAGTATCCCATTCAAAGTTCGTAATACCTTTCCAGCTATTGTATTGCAGTAAAAGCAATAAATTTTACAATTTCCGTGCCGAAAAATTGTTTGCGAGTATTTCAAGCAATCTATATAACTTTTCAAAATACTTTGAATGTATTTTAGGAATTGCACACCGGTGCTACAAAGCAATAAAAAGGTAACTTTCATTTAAAATGACTCATCGTTCGTAGATTGGCAGAGAAAAACTGCATTTATGTATATTTATCATTGCAAAATTTTGGATTCTACTACACTACAGTATTAGAAAATTTAAAAGCTGGGTCCATGGTTGAGTGGTTTGAGAATTGGCTTTGCTTGCGGTGGTTCGAATCCCATTACGGAGAGTTTTATAAATAGATTTATGATTATTTTTTTCAAAAACATGGATGTTTGTGATGTCTTAAATTTCACCTTTCCACCTATTCTATCTTAAAATGGGGCAAAGCGAGAGCAAGTAAAAAATCACTTGTCTTATCCTAGTCCCATTTTTGTCTCCTATCCTTCTTTTGAGAAAAAATATAGGATTAGCAACTGATTAACACTCCTGTTGAAGTAAACTCCATTGTTTATATGCTTTCAAATAAAAAGTTTACTAATTTAATAAAAAATCTATAAAAAAAGAGTCCATATGGTTTACGTTGGTAGCAAATGTGGTTTAAAGAAATCAAAAAGAATGTAAAGATCTTTTGTTATTAATTAAAAGTAGATACGGCGTCACCGGGTGACTGGAATAGCGTGCATCAGTTTGTAGTAAGACACTCACATATCATTCCGGATACTGAGAATGAACTGTACTGCTGTTATCTCTCCCGTGAATACATCGTGTGTCTCAATCATATCCGTTGTGGACACATTTTGCACTCGTACAAAAGGATAATAAACGAACACCACTTTGTGAGTGAGTTTGATGAAATTCTAGCTACGGAGACCACCGTTACTCTTTTCAATATAAACTATGTATTTGGTTTACGTGCCTTTCGAGCAAGCCATTGACCTCATCATGTAACCTTAATATAGATTGGTACTTTGTTCAAATAATCCCACCAGTGTTATTGGATTGTGTTGTGACCTCTGAAAGTCAATAAACAAAGGTTCCATCTTTTGTCAAAAATGAGTTAGATATGTCATCGTGTAGAGCTGGCAATTCCGCATATATTAGAGAGTTAAATTTTAACAACATACGATCGTATATGTATATTTTTAAAACAATTAAAACCGAGATGGTTATTATGGCGGCATTTTAGATATTTGTGTATAACAAACATGGCAGTTGTTCAACGGATTTTACAATGTAATATAAATTATATGAAAATAGCAAAATAATACAAATTATAATATTTAACATAACTTTTTCAGACGTGTTATACAAAAGAAATAAAATTGTTTCTACCGTTTTGAGCATATTTTGGGATTATAAAAACTGCCACCTTTTTTTCTCGAGTCC
Organism: Himalopsyche anomala; assembly: GCA_031772345.1. NCBI lineage: Eukaryota > Metazoa > Arthropoda > Insecta > Trichoptera > Rhyacophilidae > Himalopsyche > Himalopsyche anomala. The sequence continues at coordinate 21,519,011 of CM062833.1, read as the reverse complement.
TTGAATATTCATATTGTTATAAGTATTTCAACAATTAATTATTAATCCATCGTTCTAAAAATTAAGAAACATTAATAATTGGTCTGTAATACACTGTAATATTAATGTGATAGTACAGCACAACATGGTAATCACATTATAAGGTAATGTACATTTACAAAGCCATCCAAACAAAGATGAAACAACAAAATATATATTCTATTTAATGACTTAGTTTTTTCATACAAAGAACGAAAAAATTTGAGCTTAAGAAGCTCCTTATGTGATAAATGTCTTTTCCAGCCCACTTTTGCGTAAAGGAAACGAAAATTGGAAACCTGCTAAGACACTCCTGGCAATCATTTAAAAGGACTAAACAATTACACCTAGCAAGGAATGAGTTCGTACCGGGTGGTGGCTGATAAAACGTTGAGTACAGTAGAGAGATGGAGTAGGTAGGTGGCGTCAAGTGTACTTAAATAAATCATATACATAAAAAGCGCCTTTAAAAAAAATTGAAACGTTTAACTGTCGACTTATTTATTTCACTGTGCGTAGATACTGTTGTCACTTTGGCGAGATATACGAGAGGACATTTCTGGAAATCTTATTATTTTCACCCCTTTTCTTTTCATATCTACATCCCTGTCGCGTTAGCTGGCGAACTATGCCTAAAAAGAAAGCTTAAAGAAGCTCATTTGGCATGATGACGTCATTACATATCAAATGGGGTGTAATAAATATTTCACAGAAAAACGCGCCTTTCCTCATATAAGATTATATTTACCCACACAATAACTGAGGAAAACATAGTTAAAATAATTTATTCACAAGTTTATCGTTACGTTATTGCAATGCGAAATTTATGCGAACCATTTTTTTTCTTTTTTTTCTTATTGACTGACATAAAATGTTACAAATAATACATAACAAAGTTGTTAGGCTTGTTAATGTTTTCAGATTTATTTTAAGCAGTCAATACTCTTGGGCTTCCCATTTTTTTTATTTAAGTTAACAACTCAAAACTCCGCAACCCCAAACAGAAAGATTCATAACCTGAGTGTACAATCTATACAATTTATACAAATAATATGAATTTAATAGTGTGTTTATTCTTGCGCCGTAAAAAAATAGATTACCATTTAGGAATGAGTCATCCATTTTTAAATACTTATTTTATAAGTCAGTGCTTCTCAACCTTTTTCATGTCACGGACTCCTAAATCTGAAAACAATAATCTGCGTACCCCCCATTTTTTTAATTTACATTGTTTTTACATTCACATATTTTTTTTCATATTTTATCTCAAAGAATGTTGAATAAATTAAAATTTTTGCGAGAAACCTGTGGCCTCAGGTTGGGAAGAACTGGTCTAAGGGAATTCTAAGCATCACCACGCTATTCTCTTGTTGGGCAAAAAGATTAAAGACGTCATCACACACACTCATTCTCTAGATCAAAAATATAACATTGAAAACTCTGACAAATTTAAATCGATTTGGACTAGCAACAGGCCGATTGGAAGATTTTTTCAATTTTATTATAAAACTTATTTAATTGCTTATGCTTAGTGAATCGTGATCTTAACAAACATTTCATGTGTTTAAATAAGTTGTTGTTAATAAAAAATGCATAATAAAATAAATCGAAAAGCTGTGTGTATCATTACGTTCTTTGTTTTGCAGCAGTTGTAGATTCCCACACAAAGCATATGTGGAAATTTGCAAATGAATATAAACAAATCATGTTTCGGAAAGTTAGGCTAGGGATCCCAGCAATTCTTGCTTATTGATAAAGTTTGAAAAGCCAGTAAACAATCGTCTTGCACCAGAAACACGCTCGTACAATGCTGCCTGTATTATTACATCAATTCACAGCGAATAGCGAGATGCGGTGCTTCGAAAACAATTTAATTAATATTTTTAATGACAAGAGTACCAATACCGTTCTACTATTTTTTGTATGCTGAAGTTTTAACGATACATTTATAAGCGATATATGAAGTATCGAAAATAAAAAACCGATACATCTACTTTGCAATTGTTAAGCAACTTTGTTTATTTATTACGATAGTTTATTTTAAATTAAATCCTTTAACTTTTCCGGTTCTAACCTTAAGAAATGCGACCCCAATACCCACATTTTCTTAAATATCTATTTTAATATGGGTGATACAATGTTTATAATTAAGGTATTCTTATATCATAGTTTGTTGGACCTTTTGTAGTTTATATAAATACACGATAACGCGATGCGATAACGAGATAAGCGCCAGCTTATCAGCGATCGTTCGTAAGATAACTACGCGTGAACGCATCAGTTGCAAATACATATTTGCACTGAAATGACGTATTTTTTACGCGCAACTTAAAATATGATTATTTACTAAAAAAACACAGATTTTTATAATAAAATGTATGAGGAATGATGCAGAGAGATATTTTAAAGCCCTTAGATATTTTTTTTTGAAATTCATAAGAATAAGGCCAATAATGAGGAAACCACTGGGGTCCCTAAACGGCCCCCATCGGCAGAGAAGTATTTTTCTAGTCTCCGAGCCGCGAGAGTTAAGTATTAAATATATCAATTTCTGCGTTTAATTTCCATAAGATGCCAAAAAAATCGAATGCTTTTTTCAGGGCTTGCAACTGAAATTTACGTAAAATGACGTATGGTGTGTATTGTAGCGTATGTATAATATACGTATTTTAACAAAATTTGGACATATCTTTTTTGATATGTATGTATTTAAATAACTCAAAAATAATGTACTTAAAAAATATTTAATTCGGAATAAAAAAACAATTCGTATCCAATAAAAATTAGTGTGTATGGCACATAACATTCCTTGGATATTTCGTTGTTTATTTAAAAAAAAAATATATCTGATCTTTTTTCAGTTACTTATATTTCTTCCTAGGCATGTCAACGTACTTCTGTTCCACCGAGTCCATCCAATGGATAGTATCCGATGGTCGTGCAGGACGCTGAAATTGCATCAGTTGAAAGAAGAGGTAAACAGAATTGAGGTTCTTCAGAGGAATATTCAACTCGTCATCCAGCCGGTTTCGGCGTATCTTCATGACAACTGATAATGGTTTTTCATGATCTCCAAATTTTACACTTCACCCCCAATATTAAAAGAATCTATTTTAGAAACTCAATACGCGATACTTCTATTTTTTTCAGATGCTATGATTCACTATGTTTAATTGGTGCTGGTATAATGCAAGCGTTGGATTATAAATAAAGTTGTATAATTTGGAAAGAGTGTTGTTATCTTTCTAGACGCACATAAGTGAAAACTCTCTGCAATACTTTTTTGTTATTTAAAATCTTCCTTCCAAGCATATTTTTAATAAAGAAAAAATTCTTAATATTTAAAAAATATTTGATCATATTTGTATAAAAAACCTTATTGGCTAAGCGAATCGATTTTATAACAATCAAAAAATATAACAATTACAATTATATGCACTGTATTGTAATAATATGTACAAGCCTAATTTGATTTTCAATGTGTTTTTTTTCAAGGTTAGTATTCCAAGTAAACCTTCAGGCTTTCAGACGTACAGGTGTTCTATGAAAACAAAAAGAATTCAAAATTTTCATTTAAATTGTTTATATTTGGAATTGGAAAACTTTTAAGTAGTACTGTTTTGGAATAGCTTATTTGAATATTCAATGAAGATGTTTTTTGTTATTGCTTTTATCACTCTGTTATTATTTTTGAACTTTTCAGATTTAAAATGTTGGAAAAGAAATAAAAAAGGTTAGCTTTCAAGTCACAAATCTGAAAGATCCACAGAAAAAAGAAATGAAATTCACAACAACATATTTTTTATTAAAAATTGTAGATATATTTTTTTTTTAAATACATTATTTGAAAAAAATGTAAACATTAGTAATAATATATATGTAGGTAAGTTAATATTTTTTAAAAAATAACTTAATCTTAATAATGACCACATAACCTTAATATTGAGCTATTTTTTAATTTTAATTGATAGTGTAACTTAATGCGCCAACTGTCATACCTCCTTCAAAGAGTTTTTTTATCGTTTGTTTTTGACATGTAAAGTAAAATATATTTGAATTAACATATCATCTAAAATAAAAGCATTTGTATTTATTAATTACTTATTTCATATTCAAGAAGTATTTTTTATAATATCTATTGAGCTTTTGAGAGGTTAAGTGAGCCAAGTGGTATTTTAGAAAAAATGTGTTGGCTGCGTTATAATATGACATTAAGAATCATTAAAGTGATGCAAGATCAGTAAATACACAGTGTAATAGTGTTATCTCCTTTAAATAAAAATATTCAACACAAAAAGTTTTACCATTTTACTACATGAATCACTTCACCTCTCAAGTACTCAATTGATCGTTGACTCGGCTATATCTTACATAAGTGTTTTTACCTTGATAAATTTGAGCTCCAGTAATTTAATACCAATTTATTCAATAGAAAAAATTGGACATTACCGTAATAGTTTTCAAAAATATAAAGCAGTAAAAATATAGTTAAATAACAAAATATTTGTAAATAAGCAATTGTTTCAAACATCGTTTATTAACTACGTACAATTGCATTATCTTTCTTTGTAATCTTATTTTAATAACATTTAAGCTTTCTATTCTTCCCTCACAATCTTCTGCAGTATATCTCCCTAGGGAATTTCCTTTCACGAAAAATCCATTTTCTTTCAGAGATAAACCGTTGCCAATCAGTTGCACCTCAATGTGGAACTGCATTCGTGTCTCCGCAATGCACTTTGCTCAATTCCTCACTCTAGTTTTATCACCCTTATCTCCATCCACTTTCTCGGAGACCAGTAAACCTCCCACTTTATCACTTTTATGAACGAAGGCTTCGTCTGGCACTATGGCGGAAAAGACGCTAGTTGCAGATCGTATCTGCGAAGAAATTTCACTCCCGTGCCGGAAAAACGACCCGGAAAATTTTCATATCTGATGCCGAATGCGCAGTGGTGTACTTGCCGTAAGCATAATACAAGTCAATTAAAGCTTTATCTTATTTGTTAATCTGGCGCAACGCTGTGCTTTTTTTACATCTGTATTTAACAACAATTCAGGGATATACATTGTATGTCATTATTGTTTATAAAATAATATAAAAAAATAAATGTTTTTTTATTAAATGATTGATGATTAATATATTATATTTAACAGTCAGCACATTTTTATTTTGAAAGAAACTATCCATTTCAACAGTATTATAGTTTATGTAATCATCACTTTATAATAATTAATATAAATTAAACTTTGTTAATTCTTTTAATCCACATGTTGTGTTACAAATCGTGACCCGTGTTTCATTTCTTTAAGAAGCATCGTCAGAAGAAATAACGCAAGATACTCTACATTCAACAGATGTGAATTAACACAATTATATTAAAAATAAACATCCACAGTGTTACCACTGAATCCATCAAAAACCTTATACCTTGAAATAGGTCAAAAGTCTCGACTACTGACTTCTCCACTAATCTCCAAGAACCAATACCTAGCTAGTTCATCATACTAACATACTGTAATTTTGAATTCCGGGCATGCTCGGCCTGTCACCGCTGGACCGATTGGCAGTGCTCTCGGGCCGGTGGTGTTCCGTGTGTCGTAGTGTTGACACCCCTGCTTTACATTATATTATAAAATTATTAAAAAATATTAAAATCCTTTTGTCACTATTCTATATGTAAATTAAAAAGATATTTAATTTTAAAAAAACCTTGTTTTGGCCAGTCGAATCAACTTTTCATGTTCGAGAATATCTAAGGTATAAATTTAATGTAGATTGTCTATTATTCAAGCTTCCTACGGAACGGTTTTCGAGAAATAAGAATATCAATAAGCTTGACAGCAAGCACATTGTCACAAATTTATTTATACACAATCATATTTTAAAATTTCATTATTGAATTAGAAGACATTTTTTTTTCAAAAATTTTTTTAGTAAATCGTTTATCCTTGCCGCAAGTATACCTATCCGCGCTACTGTTACTAAACGTGATTAAAGTATTATTTCGAGTATCAAATTATGCATAAAATGTAACGGCTACAATTTGGTTTGAATCCTAATTGAAATGATAATTTCTGAATGAGTTATCTGATCATTTATTACAAAATGATGCTCATAAAATTAGTAGCGTATGACTTGTAACAAACTGAAAAATAAGTTACTCATTTGTCTAGTTTAAGATTATGAGACAGCAAAAAGTAAAATTTTGAGTTAATAAAGCATAAAGAGTAAAAAAAATATTTCTTGACAAAGACGTTAGTGAATTAGTTCTTACAAAAAGAGGTTCTTATTAAATTGATAGTTTTCTATAACAAAACTTGACAATGGAATATCTCAATAAGAACTTTTATTTTTTTTTAGTCAACTGCGCTGGAAAAAATAAGAATAAATATTTAGTTATACCAACGGTACTAAGGTAACATGGCAAATAATCTCAATCGTGTATTTCAAAAAAGTCTCATGTCTAGTCAAGATTGTCTGAATCCATAAATGCAATTTCTCATAATGCCATGTTTTGACCTGTTATAAGTTCACACTAGGTTTGTAAAGTTGATGTATTTCTTTTTGTATATCATGGTTCAGTTTTGATCTGATTTTTACAGCTAACCAATTAAGATAATATGTTTTCCACTATTGAATAATTGATAAGTTTTAGCATAAAAAATATTTATTACGACGTAATGAGCATACCTTAAATATTTTTTCGATATCGGCATTTAAAATACCCGCATAAATAATACTTTCCGATTTGTGAGTTAAGTATGATTAAGTTAAGGCACAAACTTTCAATAAATGACTTAAAATAATTTTCTAGAGAAAGTAAAAAACTTTCAACATAGGTAGTAGCCATTAAGTACTGTCAACTGTTTGGGATCAAAAATATAACCTACATAAAGGAACAACGGAGACTTTATCGTTTTGACTTCAACCAAATCGACTTACAAACGACTAGAAAGAAAACAAAATGCCAAGTGCTAAAAGAACTAGATACAATAAAAACCGAAAAAAGTATTTTATTTTTTTCTTCTTCGAACGATTTGAAAACTAAAAATCATTTTAAGGAAGATAAATGTGCAGGAATCTTTTTAAACATTAATTATTTTTATTAAAAACAGATCTTATACTAACCACAGTTCATAGTATTGTTATTTTTTCAATAAAAAATAAAAAAAATATATTTCACTGTGGAGATTTTAATATTTTTGGTCGTTTTCATTTTAAATGGTTGAAATAATTATGTAGGTTGATTCTTTACAAGCTTTACATGATTGTTTTCTTTTAGACTCTAAATGTGGAGAAAACAGGCTTATTTTAACATAAGTATTTCTACGAAAATTGTTTGTTGTGCAGTAGTTTTTGGAAATATTACCTATAGATAAAAGGATAGTGCTAAAACAATAGCAGTGGTAAGATAAAAACTGCAATCTATAGTGTAAATATAATAAATTTAGTATAACGTTTGAATCTTCACGTTGACTTTTCGGCCTAAATATAACATAAATAATATGAAGTTATTTTCATATGTTACATAATAACTTAATGATTACAAATATTTTGGTCTTATATAGTGGTCAACGATTTCGGACGTTTGTTTCATTCTTCGATTTAAATCAAATCAATAAACGATTTTTATGTACGACCATGTGTAATTGAAAATAAGAGGTTTTATCATGTGTAAATGTGTATTTTTCTTTATTTTTTTTCGTAGAATATATATTTGAAATTACAGATCCATGTAATATTTTCAAGTTTTTGAAAATCACACTAGATCATTTTTTAGAGAACATTCGAGAAAAGTAGATGTAACAAATACCCGTGTCTAAGATTTCATATTTAAAAGGAAAAAACTTACATTAAACTTATTGCGACTTAAACCCAGAACAATTTTATCACCAGGGGAAAGCTTTTACTAACTAGACCACAAAGGGAAAATAAACAATCAAAAGAATACGCCATTTCCCATAACTGTATTTTAGATGTGACAGCGATATGACACGGCAGAAGTCTATAATTTTCAGTAAGTTGTCACTTAAATAATACCAGGCAGTATATATTTAAGGTATGCACAAAGTAAAAAAAACATTCTTTCAAAAGTTGCATTTCGTCGTAATTAAATAAGCAATCATTTATTCTTTTCTTTTCTTTAACCGAGTTACAGGAACAAATTATTACCACTCTTGAACAAAGTTTTACAACTTTTTTTGTGTCTTTTTTTTATGTGAAAAGTTTCCGACAAAAAACGCCGTTAAAGTATCATTGTATAAATTTTAATTTCTGTTAACAAAACCAGAGCAGTAAATTTATTGTCCGAGTTGTACTATGTCATTAAACAGGTTTGTTGAATATCCAACATCGGTATTACATACCGTCAGTTAAAATGTCAATAATATGTATCGAGTAAAAGTTTCTTCGTGAACTGTTCACACAGTATATACAATAATTGAATTAGTAAAAACACAATATTCCTTTGTACTTCATTCCACTTTATTTAATATGTCAGGACCGGTTTCGCTCATTACGAGCATGATGCAAAGGAATATTGTGTTTTTACTAATATAATGCCTTTCCACCAAGTATTGACAGTGAACACCCTAAAAGTGAATAATTGAATTCGTATGTAAATAAGGAATAATTTCTGACAGTCATTTAGCATTTCATTATTTACCCATATGTTATGTGGAAACATATGAATAATTTTATTCAAATATTCATGAGCTTACAATCATTTTTTTTAGATTATTTGTAAAGTGACCACTAGCACACGTAAGTATTGTGATACCCCATACATGTAGTGAAGTCGTGGTCTACAAACGCTTCGTCTTCTTTCTGAATCTACTTCAGATGTGAGGCGTTTTGGAGGCTGCTACTCATTCATGCGTAGGATAAATATCCGGCCCAGCGTAGATATGGAGTTTTGATAAATGAGCCAATGTCTCGTTCACTGTAGAGATTATTAAGTTCAAAGCTCACAGCTTTTCTGTCGCAGTCAAATGCCATGTACTCAAACAGGACCAAACATCTTTGACATGACTTTACGCTCAAATATTTGAGGTTTCTGAGAGTTCTTGGAGCCAAGCGTCTAGGTATCTAGCTCATATGCTCGAACCGCTTCTATAAGCGGTTTACAGAAGTATTTTTTTATGTTACTTGCCAAGAGGTAGAATACATATAAAAATAATAAAATGATGATTTATTTTTTCTGTTCATATCCACTCCCAATGTGTAGCATATGTCATCTTATGAAGGTATCTCAGCATGTTTTTTTCTTTAAGTACTGTTTTCTACCATCTTCTCTTTTTCGAAGAGAGTAGTAGAAATATAAAAGATAGAGCATTACAGGAATAGTGCTTGGCTAATCACTCTCACAACACCCCCTTATTTAATTATTGGAATGTGGGGGGGGGGGAATTTTTAGAAATCACAAACATCCATGCCTTCGAACATAAATCGGAAAATCGATTGAATAAACTTTGTTCATTTTAACATTCGAGCCCGTGACGTCGGGAATGGAGTCTCACGACGTTGACCACTGCGCCATGGACCTGATGTACGTTTAGTTATTATTAAATATATGTTGCAAATTTACATTTATTTTGAAGTTGTTAAAACATTTCAGTGAGTATTCAAAATTCATGTTAGTTTAACGTGTATTAATTTTCAGAAAAGCCAAAATAAGTTTAATTGTTTTGTGACTATAGAGTAAATTCAACATTATTTTAAGAAAAATCATTCATTAAAATATTATCGTATAAAACTGTTACTTGTAGCGGTTTTCAACTGACTCGGAGATTTGAGTCGAGATTCATCTGCATCTTCATTAGTGAACCATTCATTACATGCTCCACGACTCTCCTCTTCACTTTAGCTTATTCTTTTTTTTTTCTCGTATAAAGCAAAACAGTTTTCACAGAAGTTAAACAAATAACGTTCGGATAAACAACGCGAAGACATATAGCCGCGATGAATCTTGGCAGCGTTTTTTCGAACACGTTTTTGTAGGCATGGACCCAATGGCGTTCTACGAAGAATACGAAAAAAAAAATCATCGATAAACATTTTTGAAAGGACTTAAATTAAAAACTTGTATTTTAATAAATACATCAACTTTTTAAATTAACTGACTATTATTATTACTAATTATTTCTTTGAACGCAAAACGATAGACGCAAGAAAAATAATACAACAATTATAATTTAAAAAATAAAACATACATTTAATTTTGATTTGTATAAACAACACAGTAACATTTTACTCTCTTATCAGTTGATAATGCTCGTCATGAGCGAAACTAATCTTTTGAAATTTTGAAATAATTCGATCTCTTTTTGAAAAACAAGGTTTTATATGAACAGTATTGTTGTTTTATATTTTTGATAGCTGATGATTCAAGTTGTACTCTTGATGTTCAGAAATGAGAAATGTTTACTTATTACAATTTTAATAATATGAAACCTTCCCAAAATGATAACTTATTATTATATTTTTTAAGTGCATGTAGTGCTATTCATACTGGGAATTAAGCCCGTGAGATCTGTCACAGAAGCCAACTACGTTGTTTACTGACGGATCCGACAAATCGTTAGTATACAAACTGTAAAAGATATCCATGGCATTTCAATTAAATTCTAAAAAATATAAATTACAATTATTGTCGTAGCATTTTTTCCAGATTTTTAACGAAGATTAATATTAACTTTTGTGTACTGTTTAACATGAACTTTTTTTTGGTGAAAATTAGAGGGATAATTTAAATATTTTTATTTTTTTCCTTATACGAATAACGTAATACCCTCCACTGAGATGAAGGAAGGCAGTTAGTTTTAAGATTAATCGTGAGAAGGGGAGATTCGCTATCTAGACGAGTAAAACGTAATCTACAAAAGATTGGCTATGACTGATAAGTTGAGCTGAGTTTGAATAATGTAAAAATAATGCCAAACTTCTACTTTGAAATGTAGTAAAACAAGAAAATGACTTTTTCGTGTGTGTTCCTAAATTTCTCAGGTAAATATTAAGCATTCGGTATTTTGTGTAGTGTTCTTGTTTAAGAAATCGAAGACTTATAATTTTTACTATGCTTAAAGACTTTTCAATTTCCTTTTCAATTTCACAGCATAAAATAATGCAGGTGACGTCATTATTTTAAATTGTTCGATTACTCGATAATCAAATCTTACATATACCAATAATATAATTCAAATAATAATCACTTCAATCAGTTTTTATTCCGTTTCTTTGATATAGAAAAAAAAAATCTTCTTACACTATTACAATTACTACCTTTTTTTTAATTTACTTTGAATGAGCCACTTAATATTTTGATCAAAATATATCTCTTGAAATAATTCAAATATGTATAAGGTGACGTACTGTGTGGAATATTTTTGAATATAAAAAAAATTAAACGTTTTAAGAATTAGATATTTTTACACTTACCCTTAACCTTACCTTACACAACCCTTAAATGCATGGATGACTACGAAGTACAAAGTTTTGTTTTAGCATTTTCGGAAAACCAAAATCAATTTTACCTTCTATTCTTTTACCCAATGGTAAAATACATATTTACTCTTCATATTGTTTTGATAAGTGTCTTGTCTACACGTCTTAAGGCATTATAATCTTCGTTCGAACAGAGCAAGCTGGAGTTTTGGTGGTCATTGATTTTCTACCATTTTGAAACACAATTTTCACAATAAAAAAACATAGTTCATCAGAATAGAATTGAGTAGTTTGATTGTGTATTTTATAGTTGGTTGTGTAATTTAAGTGTTATCTTTTTATAAATTGTGTGAAAATTATGTTTTATGCCTAGGCTCTTTTTAAGAGTAAGTTTTTAAGTGTTTTTGAAAAAAAACTATCGAAAATATTTGTCCTACAATCACACTCACCTGTTGTATATGAAAACATGTTTTTGTTTTAAATTAGAAAATCATGCATTTAATGGTTAAACGTATTCAGGGATAGAATTCAACACCTGACAAGAATGAACGTTTTTTATTTAAATAGTTCCAAGTAGATTAAGGCAGGAATACCAATCACGTGCCCGCGGTCGCCATGGCACCCGCCGACCGATTACGATGCGCCCGCGAACTATTTTGAGATTTTAAAATTTATCGGTGAGCTAAAAAAAACGAGTTTCGGAGATATTTTGGAGAAAAAGTATAGGGAATTGAGGATTTAAAATTCCTCGGTGAGATAAACAAAAACGAGCTTCGGAGGTATTTTGTGGAAAAAGTATAGGGAATTGAGATTTTCAAACTCCTCGGAGAGCTAAGAAAAAACGAGTTTCGGAAAAATTTTGGGCAAATTCCTAGGTTTTAGATTTTGAAAAAATGTGGTGCTCGCCGCCATGCCAATATTTAAGATTGCATTCTAAGGTCCAAAAGGTCGGTAACCCATTTTAATTTAAATTTTTTCGTTTATTGTGCGTTATGGTAATTTATATTATTAGAATATTTTTGAACAAAACGCAAAAAAGAGTCTAGGGTTGTATCAATAAATAACCATTTTTTGAATAAACACTTTCTTAAAATTATTTCAAATAAAGAAACAAAAAAGGCAGCAAAACTAAAAACACAACAAAATCGATTAAAAATACCATTTTTATGAATTATCCTTTTTTTATTTCAAAAAATATACATAAACAGTATTTTATCTGTCGTGTTATTGCGTAAAAAAGAAACATTACTTTTTTGTTAAGAAAATTTATAAGTACAATAAAGCAAATAATATTGAAATATTCCTACGTTTTTTTATATTTCAAACAAAATAATTATTTCCCAATGACCTAGCAGTAATATTTTTTTTGTAGAAAGAGCATTGTTTAGTTTGAAAAATATATTTTTTTTTATAAGTTCTTCAAATACTTCAAAAGCATTATAACTTAAAGATATTTTAAAACATGGAAAACTAATCTTTTTATGCAAATAATCTTCATTTTATTTTTTGTATGTTTATGAATCAAGTACACAATTTTTAAGTTTTAATTTACATAATGAAAACAATGTTAGACTACCGCTACACAGTACCAAACAGACGCAACAAATCTTGAGTGCCGAAACTCGCATTCCGTTACGTCACCTCAACACTGTGGAGCGCTAGCTTTAATGATTATGAAAAATTTACTGTAACAAATCGTTATGAAATATAATGAAAAAAAACCAAAAAATTACAAAAATTATGCTTTCTTGACAGAAAATGTTTGTATTTATTTCTACATTTATTTTAAAGTTATCATAGATATACTAAATTTATTCTTACTGTTATGATTCAAACTCCCCTATTTTTTAAAGTTTGTATCATTTTTATTAAAAACGTTAGTATTCACTTTTGTTATATGTCATGTATCATTTGAACAAATTATAACAAATCAGTAAAGTATATAAATTTATATTACTCTACATAACTAATTACTTTCAATGCCAATTATTTGTACCAACAAAAACCTCAATAAAATACAGCCCGGGTATTTTTCTGGTATTAACAATATGTACAAATTGATGTTTATTATATTATCATATCATTGTTTTGAATTATTATATTTTATATTATTTACAACTAGTGCTATTTTCTTATAATTAACGTATAGTTTTCTTACCAAAATTTAACATTATCATAAAAATTTCACAAATATAATACACAAAGGAACAATATATTTTTTTATTGTACACTTATGAATATTTTTGTATATAATATTATAATTTAACATATAAAAGTAAAAAGAATTTGTTGACAATAAATAACATATATGAATACAATACTCAAATAAAGTAACATTTTATCGAAAAAATAATATTATTATGTCGGAATTAATAATGTTTTGAGTTTTAAAGTTTTTGTTTTGCAATTATTTAATTGATTCCGATTTTACGAAATACTCTACTACACTTATTTTTTTTCTGTAATAATAATATTCCACTAATAATATTAAAATATAAAATCATCTCCATGCGCCTATATTGTCATTCACTGAAATCACTATACACTTCAACTAGGGCAACTAATCTCGGATCAATTTGGCGATCTCAGAATTTTGGAATTTACAATTTTTCAATCCCAATCATTTTTTTAGGAACAGTTCTGGCAACACACTTCAAAAAATGAGGAATATTTAAAAATCGATAACAAAAATACTTAGTTGTAATAAACAAAGTTGACAGATAATTCTTGCGTTAAATTGAGTTCCAATTTGACAACTGATTCTTGTAAATGAGTGATGTTTGTGATAACTAAATCGTTCTATATAAATCAAAAATTTTCTAAAGTTAATTTGGTCTGAAAAAAAGTTTACGTAATTCATAACTTTACTTAAAAAATTGATATATCTATTTTCCACAACAAAAGTAAAATTAGTTATAACTATAAATATGATTGATTAACTACAACATACGGAAGCTTTGAACAATTAACATCTCAAATATATTAAATAATGTACTGAAACCTGAAACAAATATGTATAAATAGAGATAGATAACTATAACAATTTTGAAAAATAAATATTTTACAACTCTAAAAGATGCTCAAAATTAATTAACTCTCTTCGTTTCTAAACATAATACTTTCACTTCCCCTGATATCCAGTTTTAACGCATTCTCATCAAATCCTTATCACTAAATCACAATAAGTTCAACCATCGTTTGTATTTTTAATGAAATCTTAAAGTATTCAGCAGCACTGAGAAGCACAGTAAATTTATAGAAAACTTTTCTTTGTAATGGAGGCATGGTGCTTTGGAGCTGCTCTCTGGCGTGACTGGATTGACGTCTTGGCGATCTTTGGTGGCTAGCGGGCACTGGACTATTAGACCTGCATCTTGACCTGGCTTGACAACCTGGCCTAAAGGAGGGCAGGCGGCATCTGTGTATGAAAACAATATTATTTTAGCTGTGGTACAAATGAAACAATAATTATTCAACTCGTTAATCTAACCTGAAAAACTTGAGACAGTCGATTTATTTGTGATCGAATGCACAGTATTACCATAGCAGTGAAGTTTTAAAGCTAAAAGTTTTCCGCTACTTTTATCATTAAATTATCGTAGGATTTTTGTTTATCCAACTTCACTGACATCTATCTAGCTTGTAGCTAAGCTAATGTCATTGACAGATATAAATCGACTTTTTATTCTGCAAACTGGGTAATTTCTAGGGTTTCCATTACCGGTTGATTAAAATTTACCTTCGGTTAACACCGAAAATAGTTTTTTTGCGAAGTAAGGAAATATTAAAACAAAAAAAATACCATAAGTATGCATTTGGAAATTAAAGTTTTGTTTTTATCCATAGGAACATCAAAACCGTCATAATCATAACTGGTCATACCGGTGTCATTTCCCATCCATTACCAAAACGATCATACTCTGCAACTATAATATAATTATATTACAAATTTGGTTATATTTTCTTCGTTGTTTTTGAATTTATATTCTTGATAAATTGAATAATTATACATCTTTTTAAATATCCTGCTATAATAGTATTGAATCAGAATGATCGTTTTCATCCGGAAGACTAATATTAACAAAATTCAGGATGAGTTTAAAAGAATTGCTTTTATAAGAGCTTATTATTTTATGAAATTTTAATTAATAATTTATACCAATTGTATCTAAAGTATGGTATTAATGTTTTAAATTTAAATTTAAAGTCAATGGACAACTTCTCAGTTTCTCACTAAATTAACTAAGCTCGACGTGAGATATATCAATAATATATAAAAAATACTTGATTGCTTAATCCCTTAATTATATATCTCAGTAAATATATAAAATACTTATATGTATGTATGACACAATTTATCTCAGAAATATTTCGAATTTTCAGTAAAACGTTATCACTTACCCAGTCTACCTTTGTTCTTTATTAATAATGATAGTGAGAAAAATTATAAACTGTGTACCGGTAATTGAAATTTGGCGGTAAACTGCAATCTCTAGTAAGTTCGCTTAGCCCACTTTTCGAAACAAAGAACAAATTTAATAATTTAACCACAGAGCGTAATTCAACAATTACCAAAGATAGGCTTCGTTTCTTTTTTGACGTACAAATAAAGGTTATAAATGTTTTTAATTCCGTTTGATCGTTAAATATTAAGGTTTCTTATATGTCCTGAAAAGGTTGTACACGTAAAGTTAACCAGTTTGCAGATTAATCTTTTGACCTGAGAAAGTAAACCTTAATAAATAAAACAGCGGTAAGCGGTAGGTTTTTTACTGCACTTGACGTTTCTGACGTCTGTATTTATTCAGAATAAACAAAGAATGTTTTAATCATCCTAAAATACCGCATTCTTAATTAGTGAATTTTAAGAGAAGAGAAAAACACAGATTTTATCAGTCAGTAATTTTAAAAACCCATATTCATTTCAATACAGACAACATGAGTGAATTATTAAAGCAAACTAAATAGTTGAGCTAATTTATTTTAACCTAAATAATACATTTTATAAAACAGTTACATCAATGTCAATGTAAGACATACTAAAATCAAGCATTAAGAAAATTAGATTTAAGTGTTTTACAAAACCTAATATAGTTTTATAAAAGAATTGGTATTTTTGCATATAATATGTTGTGCTACACTATCACAAAAATACCATATTGTATCAATCGAATTAAAAAATATATATATTTGAGCATCAATTATAGTGTTTTGTATTACTCTTGCAGTAATAGTAAATAAATATTTTTTTCTGCATGTCACTCCTAGGTGACATCCGAGTTGGTCATATTTTAAAATACCATTGCATTTGATTCATTATTTTAAATGGCCTATAATGGCATTTATAGCACAAAACATATTTTCGGTCGATTTATCTACTGTTGCATTAATGTAGTAATTTATACATAAATTGAGCTTAAAATAGCGATAATAATAATTATAAGTAAGAACTATACGTATTTTTTTAACGATAAAAAAATAAATATTAATGAGAATTATACAAAAAAGGCAAAAACGACACAAAATGGTTAGTGGAATACTAAAAATAACTATTCTATATACTTCGGTAGTAAATTGAAAAATCGAGGTGATATCGCAATAGACGCCTCGTCATCTCAACGGGAAGAATAAGGGGAAAAGGAAAAAATAGCTCATCATCTCATTATACGAAGAGCTAAGAAATGACTAATAGACCTCACGCTTTTTCTTTCTACCTTTCTTTCACTCAATCACACTGTGTACCGTTCTTAGGATCGCGTACATCCCATATCTATGGAAACAAATGGGCTTATGAATATATTATATACATATACGAAAATTCATACTTTTGGCCCCACTACCTAAATGGATTAGTGCACTAGATCGTTTTCCTCTAAACTCTCTTTATCAGATGTACGATGTGAAGTAATATACTTCCTAAATTATTTATAATAATATTATAATGTTATGAAAAGTATCCAGTTGGTATGATTGTGTAACGAAAAGTAGATTTACCATGTCCGCTCCCAATGTGAAGCATACGGACTCCTAATGGAGTTTATCTCAACAGTAGTGTTTCTACGAGAACTGCTTGTTACTCAGTTGCTCAAACTCTCTTTTTCCAAAGAGAGTAGGAATAGAAGGATAGGGCTAGGACAAGCTAATCACTTTCGATATGCCCCGTTCATAGGATAGGATGGGTGGGAGGGGGAATTCAAGACATCACAATACATCCATGCCTTCGAACAGAAATTCATAGATCGATTGTAAAATCAATTTATAAAATTGTCCGTATTGGGATTCGAATGAATGATTACTTGCTCTAAATTAAAACCTAAACCAGCTCTATCTCTAGCGATTTTTATTTAGTTTTCACTATAACGAGAAATTTATTTAATTACTATAAACGATTTTATTTTGACTGTCAAGTATTTTAGCATACGCTTTGAAAATTATTTTTTTTCAAATATTATTAACTAACAATAGTGTGTTGTTATATAAATATTTGAGATTTAAGATTTAGTATTTAAACCGCCTGTGTGGTTGAGTGGTCAACGTTGTTGTCTTCGGTTACGGAGGTTCCGGGTTCGAATCCCGGTACGGACAGTTTTATAAATTGATTTTTCAATCAATTTATGAATTTCTGTTCGAAGGCATGGATGTATGTGATGTCTTGAATTCCCCCCTCCCACTCATCCTATCCTATGAACGGGGCGTATCGAGAGCGATTAGCTAACCACTAGCCCTGTCCTACCCCTATCCTTCTATTCCTACTATCTTTGGAAAAAGAGAGGTTGAGCAACTGAGTAACAAGCAGTTCTCGTAGAAACACATCTGTTGAGATAAACTCCATTAGGAGTCCATATGCTACACATTGGGAGTGGACATGGTTAAAAAAAAATGAATTAACTTTTTTCTTCTAATTTTGCACAAAGTTTTCGATAACGAGGAACAATTTACAAAAGTAATGATAAATTTCACAATTCTAGCTTTCATTTATTATATTTTGTCATTTTAAAAAAACTTACCGGCGTGTACGTGGACAGTGATAGTAGCAGGTCGTGCGTTAGATGGCACGCACGAGTAATTCCCCGCGTCGGCAGGCCCAGCGCCAGTTAACGAAAGCTCGCTTCCGGTTGCCGCGCTACTAGTTGCACTGCTGCCCGCGCCGCTACCCGCCCCGCTGCCTGCGACACCCGCGGCTGTACTGCCCGCTCCAGTGACACGCACTCCTCGGGCTGTGTCATAGTTTATCATGCGTGCGCCGTGATACCTGGGCAAAACAAAACGAAAAACATTTTACTAGTGACAATAAAGGGTTTAAAATGACGTACCGCCAATGAATTGCAATAACGGACAAAATCAACAATACCAGCATAACAAAAAATGATAAAAAAACGAAAATTGGAATAGATACCGGTCTAATAAATCAAAATTATTATTTTGATATTTCATACAAAATACTGTCATTAAAAAATATGCATCATAATAAACGGGGGATTTTTATAAACAAACTTTTGTTAAAATCTCTTTTCAGATTAAAAATATTTCAATTCATTTTACTTTTTTTTATTAAAATTCTATGTTTTGATTATTATTATTAGCTTCATGCTTTTTCAGTTTACTTCTAACAAGTGTCAATGGTAAAAAAAATCTTCTTTTGAATGGTTGATATGACTTGACGTTTCGAAGCCGTTACAGTAGCCAGTTGACATTCGATTTAGTTATTCGTTGTCAAATAACTCTCACTTAGAACTATACAATTTATTGTATTTAATATTAAACGTCGGGCCCGTGACGGACGGACGTCGGTAAGGATCTCACAGGTTCAAGTTCAAATAATAACAGCACTTTTTCAATCGTAATCTGTTCAAAGGCATGGATGTTTGTGATGTCTAAAAATTCCACCCCACCTGTCTGATCCTTAAATAATAGAGCGTAGCGAGAGCGGTTAACTAACCTTTCGTCTTTAATAGCCCTTTAATTTATATCTCTTAAGAAAAGAGAGAATAAACATTTGAGTAACAAGCAGTTGTTGTAAAAAAAACGTATGTCGAAATACCTGCATAATGTTTCAAAATTCTCCAGATTAATAGCAAATATGTTTTAAAAAAATAGTATTCTTTTTTTAAGTAACAAAATTAGTCAATCATTTCATTTTATAAAACGGTCCTACTGAGAATTGCGCAAAAAGATTATTACGTGTAATTTGAAAAAAAATATGAAACGATACAAAAATATAACGTTCGAAATAAACCATACAAGATTTTGTAGGGTGTTTAAATCTACAAGATAGCACAATGATGAATCGTCATATTTTGGTTATAGGTACACAAAAAAACAAGATTACTAAAAAAAGATGACCACTTACTCCCCGTCAAACACTAAAGCCTACGTTGGGAAAATTCTATGAAAATGCTTACTGACATAGATTTCTGAAAGTAAAAGCTATTCATATAAAAAGAAACGACTGTGAGAGAAGATACAAATATCTTTCAGGGGGTCTTTCCTTCGCAAATAAACGTCTCAGAACCTTTTCTTATCTTTTGAAATAATGTTTTTTTAAACTGATTCACTTAGTTCGTGCTTTTTTTCTTTTTGCTAAAGGTGAGACAAATATTTTTTTATACTGAACGACTGTCTCACATGATCTTACCCCACAACACATTAGCATTTTATAATAAATATACTAGAAAATATATATAATTCATAAATCAGTTTTAAGTGGCGAACTGTCATTTTTTAATGAAGAGGCGATCTAGTTTTGTACCAATTCGACATTTTTTAATAAAGATCAGAATTTACTTCTCAATAATGCGTTTTTTTATTAATGTGAGAATTATAACAAAATTTTGAATTAAAATTTTAGAAGTAATTAACACTTTTTGTTTAAATGGCTCTGTCGTAAAAAGTAATTGAAAATAAATCTGTTCGTTTTTCAGATAGATATCTATCTGACTGTTTGGCGAGTTCATGTGATATTTTAATTGAATTACAGCACGACTCGTTTATGGAAAACTCATAGAACTCATGTCTATGTAGAGTTAGTCATACAAAACCTTTTAGCGCTTCAAATAAATATAGCAAATTCTTATAAAATATAAGATCAATGTAAAACCTTTTAACAATATAGATCTGGCATATCAAACACGTGTCTCTTCTACAAAATATTAGTGGTGCGGTAAGACTCGTTTTTTTTTATTCAAGTCATTGTAATAAAAATAAATTCATTTTTGGTTTCACACAACACAGTAAAAATAAGTGTTGAAGATTTTCGATTTGAAGCATCGACTTTGTTTGGCGCATTTTTTAAACTTATTACATGCAATCCTCCAAATATAATATTATTTTTTTATATAGCTAGTGGGACAAATCGATTTGAAATGCTTGTTTTAAAATATTTTATTTGAAACGCAATCAAAAAACTTTATGTTCCAAATAATATAGATTTTAGACAGTATCAAACTCCACAGAAACGTTTTTTTCAGAATAAATTGTAATCTCAAGCTGCTAACTTCTCGGTCATTATTGTAGTTTATATATGAGTCGTCTAGTATCAAAAGCAGAACTGTTCCATCCATGATGTATGGAATAGTTCTGCTTTTGATTCAGTACTATTATTAATAGTCACTTTAAAGTGACGTTAGTATATATATGTACATGTATGGCATACTGATAAATGATTTAAATAAAGATTATTATTTTGTTTATAAGTACAACAATTTAGTAGCTTGGCAACATTCCTGCTATTTGAAGTTAATTAATTAAAAAATGTCAATGTATTTATGCGATAAAATCAGAAAATCATTTAATATTAAAACGGTATTCTTTGTAAAGAGTTTGCGTATTCGTGTTTTTTTCCGTTGTCAAAGAGGCAGGTAAAAAGGCGCAAATGTCTAGAGAAAGATAGTAGAAAACTATTTCAGGGCGTGTCCTGGCTCCACATTTTACTGATAACGCCACCTAACATAAATTTAGTTTTACACCTAAAAGCATTTTTCAAAATATCTCTTTACTGAGACAGTCACGATATGGTATAACCAAAAGGAACGGTATGCTTAAGTTCAACTACCCTAGACTTCAACAACATGTTTTATACTTCTTTTTAAATATAATTGGAATTATTAACTAAATATTCAGCAGTTTTCTGTTGCCATTAGAACGATTTTTAGGAAATTGCGAAATCATTTTTTTATGATTTCGCAATTGAGCAAAACTAATTCTACTTTTTATTTAAAATAATTGTAAATTTTTTTTAAAAAATATTATTTCATTTAACGTGCTTTCTATGTTTATTAATGCCAATCAAACGACGAATATTTTTTTTATGTATTCATATTTTTTGTAGCCTAAGACGAATATAATCAAACTTTTTAACATTTAATATATTTAATGATGGTTTTCACAAAATACGTTATTTAAATAAAAAAAACTCCCTAAAGAACTGTTTTTTAGTTTAAAAAATCATTTTCGAAAAGTAATCAACGAAACGTGAGCAATAAAAATATTTAATCGTAGTGTTGATAATCCTAAAAGGTCATATATTTATTTACTATTTAAAATCAATTACCAGCGAAGCGTAAAAAGTGATAAATATATAATTTTCTTTTACCAGAATATTTAAAGTCAAAATAATATCGTGAGCCTATGAAAAACGTTTAGTAATTAATTACTTTATTATAAAATACCTCTCAAGAAATAATTAATTAAAATACGTCTTCATTTTAAATTACGTCAGTAGAATTAATTAAATATTCATCAAAAAGTACCAGCGTAGATATATTTTGCCATGTTATTGTTGTATTGTGTTTTCAGTGTCGTTGTAGAAAATAATAAGCGAGGGTTAACGTACCTTCAAAAAAATTAATACTGAAACAAAACATGGAATAAACTGATACTGACTTAAAAGTGTGAACATTTTTTTACGAACCAAACAATATGAAAAAAATAATTTAAGCAAAACAGAATATGTGAGATATTTCATAAAATCATTTTCTTTTGTACAATTCCGTTTATACAATTTTATCTAGTCGTTTAACGAATTAATGCTAAGAAATGTGATGTATAAAAAAATGTTCAACTGTACTTTTAAGAGAATGTGGATAAAAAACAAAGCAAAAATATTTTTTAGAATATTTTTTTAAAATCAGTTTTAAAAAAAATAACAACAAAGAATTTATTTTGGAAATAGTTTGTAAATTGACCATTATATTAAATATGTTTAGTCAGAAAATGTATAAGCTATCGAATATTATTCAACTATTTTACCTTAAAACATTATTTTATACATATATAAAAAATTAATCGTTTTATAGAAGAAACACAAAGCGTTTAAAATATTATAGCTATAATGCATTTAAAGATGAAGATATGCAACATAGCGCCAAAATAACAGTGGCTTTATAACGGGTGGTATAGATAATAATAAATTGTCTCATTATTCATACAGTATTGTATAAGTTATTTAGAACTTGCTCTATCTTTGAAAGCACTGTGCATGCCACTGCTTCTTTGTGTGCGCATCTTTAACATGAACTCTGAACTAGTTTTTAAGTGCATTATAAAAGCGCTATCAAACATGGAGCATGTTTGCAGAAGGAAAAAGGAACCCGTTAGTTTTCTTCCATTACCATCTACAACAGTGCAGTGGTTATATTCAGAAATATCTTCATGTAATATGGGCGACTTATTTATATAAATATATATGTTGATTAAAAACATTCTTTTATATAATCGTGTATTTATTATATCACACTTTATGTGTCTAATATTGTCAATGTGTACTAGGGCTTATACAAAAACTGACTTTTGAAAAAACCTGTTTTCAAAGTTTTACAAAAAATGTATAATTCAATTAATAATAGCGAAAAAAGTTTTTTTTATTTATTTACATAATAATACACAACATTATTTGGTGCTACTTTTCAGAGAATATGATGTAAGAAAACACAAAGCGTCCACTGATTAATCATTTAATGATGATGAAAATTTTGTAAAAAAAATCCCTGATATTTTAAAAACCCTTTCACTGGGTAAATGATGTGGGGCATATGATCTTTAAGACATCAAATAAAAGATCCAGTCAAAAAGACAAAATATTAACGTTTTTATTTAAATAATAAAAAATATATTTAAAACCGGTTACGAAGTTGAAAAAATCCGGTTTTTGAGTGTCGGAAATTTTGCCAAAAAACCGGTTATTGAATACCGACAAACCCTTATATCTACATACCAATTTGCTTGTTAATATGTATGTATATAGGAATTAGGTTGACTTTGCATAAAGTTCAATAAAAATATCTCCTTTTTAAAGAAAAAAAAAATATTCCGTGGCGTTTCCCCTATCAAAATTTATCATGTACATTAATTATTTTCGTATAAAGACTTTATAGAACAGTTAGGAACTGTTATTCTATTGGGTTTTTACTTTTAGCATCTCATTGCACTGTTAAAAAGTATTCTTAGTTTTCTCATTTACTGTAATATAATTATATCAAGCAAAACATTCAAAATTTATCAATTTAAATTAGTAATTTTACCCTAAATTTCTAAATAAAACAAGCTCTATTAACATCTTACAGTTATAAAGATCAATTGTAAATCACTTTCAACAGTAGGCTCAAAAACGCATACTGATAGTCTGACGACATATGCCATTCAAATAAAAATAATTATGACACAGATTCGGCTAGTGGCAAAAAGCTTGTCCTAGATCAAGTCTCGGTAAATTTAATGTCAAACTTATATTTGAGATCATTCTTCAATTTCAAGTGACTTCATCGAGTTATATTGTACGATTTTTCAATGAAACCAATTTATTTTACTAAAATAAACAGTAACACTAATTATTAATTTTTTATGCAACAAATGGTTCAAATGCTCACACATTTTTTTATATATAATTTTATTTTTTGCCCAATTTTTAATGACATGTTGTTTCATTTCAAACACGTTCATAATTATTTAATGCAGTAATATTTTCATAGTATCTAAATAACAGAACATTAATTGACCGCTGTCAAAGCATTTCAATAAACCAAGAGGCAATATAACATTGACAAATGAAACATAAAGTGTGTAATAGTGTATACAACGTTAACTTTTATGTATAGATATAGGTTTTAGAGACTTTTTTGTTTTCATTGCAACTTAAATCCAACTATAATTTTTGTAAGCGTTCTCTTACATTTGACAGCAATAAAGTATTCATTTCAAAAGAGTTATATATGACAACAATAGTTTTAAATTATACTCATTTCTTTCAAAGCGAAAAATATTAACTCTGTGCTTTAAGTTGTAAGGCAACCAATTTTACAATATCATTTATTTTTTTGCGATACCAAAAACCTCTTCTGAACGACACTGATTTTTATAACATCAAACGAATGAACTTCTTAAGGAATAAAATTGCTTGAGTACGAGTAAGTTGAATATATGAATGAAATGCAAAGAAAATTTTAGAATGAATTCTCTATTAAAGTTAACAGACGGAAAACTGCAATGAGATTAAAAGATTAAAATTGTACTTTTTTATAATCTAACACTTACAAGATGATATTTCATATATTTTCACGTTTTTTCAAATTAACGCTATAATCAAAGACTGATCTTATTTGCACTTCCAAGCAGAGCCCCAATTTCTGCTGGATATTTTGACATGATTACTTCATTGAACATATTTTTCAGCAGTTAAGCAACTGGATCATCTGGACCATAATAAAATTTCAATTATCTTACAGATCAATTACTACAGATAAGACAATCTTCAAGTGAGTTTAGCGATGTAGAAAATCTTCAGTCTACGGAAGATAATTTTCCAAAGAAATATCACGCCAGCAAATAAATATTTGAACGGTTACCATACAACTTTGCAAAGAAATAAGTTTTACTAATTTCTACAGAAAGTAAAACAACGTTTATATGATTATTTTTAATCAAAAATTAGTATCTGCTCACATTTCGTTACATTTTACAGCAAGCGCACGTTTCACCATTGGTCATTAGGACATATTATCTTGTCGTGATAAAAACTTTGAGGGTACTAACAAATTATTTTTCCTGTGAACATTTTAGAAGCAACTGCAACTAGACAAAGCTAATGTGAGCTGGTTTATAATCTTGTTTCGACGATAACTACAAATAATGATCTTACCACTCTCTGTCAAACTTCGCAAACTTTATTATAGTTAGCTTTATGTTAAACGAATGCTGTTGTGATTTATTCCATAACAAAATTATTACTAACTAAAATGGTAAACAACTTTGTTTTTGAAACGACTCCTTTTTTATAAAACGTTAATTAAGATTATTTGTAATATTTATTTTAAAAAATGTTGTTTTGTATCTAAATCATAATCTGTGGGGTTCGTAGTCGGGTGGTCAACATCGTTGTTTTCAGTCGTGGTGTTCACGAAATCAAATCACAATTCGGGCAATATTATTTTTCAATTGATCAACGGACTTCTATTTGGAGGTCTTGATGTCTTGAATTCCCTCTCACCAATCATACTTTAAATCGGGGTAAAGCAAGGGCGATATACCACTAATCTTACTATCTAGCTCTATCCTTATAATTCTTCTTTCTTCGCAAAGGTGAGGTTGAACAACCGAATAATAAGTTCCCGTATACAAACATCTGTTGAAATATTTTTTTAATTGTCTCGTATTGCATTTTAGAATTAAAATAAAATAAAAGCATACAGTTGTGCGTGTTTTAGCGAACGTAAAATCATCGGTCACCACGTGTCCAAACTGTGGTAGCTGAGTTATAATTTTACTTCCTACTCTTTTCGATATCGAGTGGTTAAGCAACTGAGTAACGAGCATTTCTAGTACAAAAAATCGTTGAGATAAATTATATTAGAAGTCTATTTGATTTAAATTTGGCCACGTTGCCTTTTATGATATATAGCTTAAAAATATAAAATACCTTAGACATATTAAAAAGTAATTTGGCATCATCGCTGCACACATTGCCACATTTTTCGGTGTTACACTGTTTGTATCCATTAAAACAGTGATACAGTTTATGTTCTTATGTAACGAGTCTGGATATTTCCCATAGGAGCATATCTAAAGCCCATGTCAAAACCATACATTCATTATTCACCTTAAAATTTATTATAATCGTACTCGTAATACTTGTTACTTTAAGTGTTAATTTTTGTTCAACATCTCCGTGGAATCCCTTTGAGAAATGCTGCTGCTAATGCATTATGTCTGTCAAGAAAAAAGCTCTGCCCGGAAGATAATCATTATTCCTGTTTTAAATAAATATAAAGTAGTTTCCGACTTAGAAAAACATCTAGACAAGGTTATACGATCAAAAGTTAAGGTAAGAGATACTTTTACTATTACGTTTGCTATCTTCGTAATGGCCAAAACAAAAAAGTTCAAGAGTGGTTTTTTAAGCCATTAGTCTATTCCGAACACACGTAGCCGTTTCGTTTCTAAAACGTATGCAAATGACTTCTGCCATTCGGATGTGCTTTTAATGTCTCTTTTGAAAGAAATCACAACGAAAGCTTCAAAAGCTATCTTTTCAACGTGCTTTTTCTACTGAATCGATACGTATCAAAAACATGGTACGTTATATCTTTCGTATCAATCTCGTATCATTTGTGAAATCTATTCAAAAGCACTCATTAGCTTTTATTTGAAACAGTGGTTGACATTATAGTTGTACATAATAACTTACCCAAGTATTATTATACTATATAATAAAACAACATAGTAGCTCAAATAGTATTTGTCGTAAAAACATCGACAATATAATATTATGTTTTTGATTGAAAAATAAAAAAAATAATAAATTTCGATCGTTGGGCTTTTGTAGAAACATCTGAATTATTAAATTCGATGTGAAAGAGATCAAATTTATACAATATATCAGGAGTGAGCGGGCACGAATCAGGTCAAAAAGAGCCATGCCTCATTCAGGTTTTTCATTTATGTATTATAAAGAGCTACACTATAATGACATAGTAATTAATTAACAAATGTATGTTATTTGTTAAATTAACATGTTCTACAAAAGTCGTTTACACATCAGTAAGACCAATGTGATCTAGTAAGACCAATGTGATGTGTAACCAAACCTGTCATGACTCTGATAGGACCCTTACTAGCGCAGGACAGATCATGGAGAGGGTTGACAGCTTCAGATACCTCGGCGTACATAGCCCCAAAGACGGTAGTACAAAAAAGGAGCTCGCCATTCGTTTACAAATTGCTGGAGCCACATTCAACTCAATGCGGACTGTCTGGGACACACAGTTGAACTCGATTAAAACCAAATGCCACATATTCAACGCTTACATTTTGCCGGTACTGCTTTACGGTTGCGAATCATGTTGTCTGACGAAGACTCAGAAAAACCGTATACTGAGTTTTGAGAACAGATGATTGCGTCGGATAATGGGGGTGAGGTGGTTTGAGGAATTCAGAGATAAGGGAGCGTACAAGACAGCGTCCCGTCACGTCAGTGGTTATGGAGACACGTTGGAACTGGCTGGGTCACGTGCTGCGGATGCCTCCGGAAAGCCTTAATCCTGCCTGCCTCTTCTTTCAACCGGTGGGATTCCGGTGTTCCGGACGTCCGTCGGGTACATAGGATGTACTCGGCGGAACTGAGGGATGCTGGCATGTCATGGGAGGAAACAAAGCAATTGGCGGGACAGGGAAACATGAAGGTGCCGCGTGGTGGCCACATGCTTCACACAGGGAGCGAACATGGCCAAAGAAGAAGACACGAATCGTTTATGTAAAAAAACACTTCACTTTTATTTTACACAGGAAAAAACGGATTTTAATTTTTAATGATCTCGAAGAGCAACATTTGCCCACCGTTACAATATATCATTAAATGAGTTGACTTTCATATAATAGAACTATTATTTAAAAAATACAAATCGGAAATTACCGTGTCGTATCTCAATATGGTGCATATGAACTCCAAGAACGGACTAGTGGTAAGCTAACCGCTCTCCCATATTAACCATTTTTATGAGATTCGATGAGAGAAAGGAAACTTTAGACATTAAAACATCCTTGCTTTCGGTGAAAAATTAATTGTTCAATTGAAAAATGAAACTATACAACTAAAGCCAACAACTTTGACCACTCAATCAAGACCAGACAAAATCTATGCATTAAGTTTTGTCACTAACGATCCAAGTTTTATCTTTTTGTATTTTCACACATTTAATTGCTCATATGAACTCGCAAGTCAATCACTTAAATAATTTATATATCTTTTATACAAAAAGTTTAGTAATGCAAAATTTTCGTATTTAACAATTATTATTCTTTTCAAAATAGGAACTAAACGAATGTAGATATTTTTATTAAATACTAATTTTATTAATTGAATTGGAATTTGCTTGATAGAACTGCATTGTTATAAGTTAATGGTAATGGGAAATATAAATTATGTTCTAGTTCTAGTTCTGATGAAAGCATGCGCCAAAATAGATATTAACTAGTTTTTAAAGAAATGTAGAAATAAATACATTGTTATTTTTTATCCTTATTTATTAATGATGAATAATCATTATAAAGAAACTATTCACTTTAATATTAAGCAAGTTTGTGGGTATTTTTGCTATCAAATGTTCTCATAAAAATCAATTATCATTTGGCAATTTGGAAAGTTATCACTAGGCAGGAAAACCGCTGTTATATTTTGGGCTTTTTTTGTATGATAAAATATCAGTTCAAATATCAGAATTTAGTTCATACTTACCAAAATGATTATATTACATATAGTATGTTATAGTTGTTAGTATTTCTTCTAGTTAGTATTCATTCTCAACAACTTGTAGTGATCTATCTATTCATAATATAATAATGTAGCCAGCGCAGCCAATTAGTATGAAAGGTTGATTGAATATTTATAACCCTAAATATCATTCCACTGTTAAAAACAGACTCAATACAGAGCAACATTAATTTATTACAATTGATTGAAAATATGCTAATAGGTTAATTTGACATACAATCAAGGTAATACATTTGCATCACAATAATTGTCACAGTGAACACAATTGTAAATTAATAACAGAATTATTACAATGAACGAAAATTATTTTACATTTAATAATAGCTAGGCAAATAATTACGAAATTATGTTATTTATACATAATATTGTAATATAATATTTGCAGATTTGACATATTATTGTCTTAATTGTAAAACTTTATAGTAACGTTTTTAATGAAAGAAAAATATTTTAGGTGCGTCTTTTTTTAATAATGAAACAACTGAGCGAATTTCTTCAAATATAAACAACGTATCGTTCTGTATTCACTTTTTTATTTCTTGTTGTGGCTATTATTTACTGAATAAAAAGATATTTCTTCGTCCAACCGTTTTTTAAATGTATAAGATGATTTTTATTTTATTGATCTTAACGTTTTTGGCCTCGTTTCCGTACCTTGTTGTTCAATGCTGATATTACTAATAGGTTTTTAAGAAAACGGTTCGTATTTTCGTTTACAATATTCGTATACAAAATAATGGATGTGTGTGCAAACGTTTTACTTTACCACCCAGCTTTTATCAGGTCTTGAAAATCACTTGTAAGTAGAACTTAAAATAATACTTATCCAACCCCATCCGTCATTCTATACGACAATTTTAGCGACAGTTATAAAACCGATTTTTTTCACTCTATTTTTGGATCCAATGCACTTGTAACTTTATATTGACTAATGAGAAAAAAAATGTTTTTTAAAGTTCAAGGATGTTTTACAGCTTGTTACACAACTTAATAAAACTTCATTAAGTTTAAAATAAACATTTACAAAGATAGGACCGAATCCACCGTAATCGGAAAAAAACATATATTATGGTAGAAGAAACACAATTAACAGTTCTGCAAAACGATACAATAATAAGTACAGCTAACAAGTTGGTTTCCCACCACCACCCGTTGTGTATATGCAGCCAACGTTTAATGGCCGCCTTCCACAACGCTATCGACAGAAAAAAAGGAGTCTACCCCTCACATTCATGGCCCGAGCAGAACTGCACGGGACTGATTTTGAACCATGCACTAATGTGCTTAAAATAAAAAATAAATAAATAAAAAAAAGAAAATGTGACTAGCTCAGCCACTTAAATCAATTTGATATTAAGTATCTTGTGTATAGTCCGTATACTGAGAACTCGTCGATGTAGACGAGTTTGACTCTAGAGAGGAATCAAGGTTGTGACGATCCCCATATGAATTGGCAAACTTTTCAAATGCCGTGAAGTTAGCTTTGGTTGCAATCAAGTCAGCGTGGCCTATTGGGCCCGTGTGAGGACGGACCACAGCAAACAATTCTGCTCGTTCGGACTCCATCTCAGGGCAGTCCCACAGAACGTGATTAACGTCCTGTTCGGCATACCCACAAGAGCAGTCCGGCCTTAAAACCAACTTGCCTAGCGCGAATAGTTTAGCATTGAACTTGCCATGGCCGGTTAGAAACTGACAAGTCCAATGTGATGGTGTTAGTGATTTTATTGCAAGCCTCCAGGACACGTCCGGGAAGAACTGATACGTTTGACGTCCCTTAGAAGATGCAGCCCATCTGGCCTGCCATATTGCAACGACAGTTGTCTGCACAAGCTTTCTAACAAACGAGCAATATGTGTGACCCTCAGGCGTCTCCTGGCGAGAAGGGACCGCTATCTGAACGCTCCCTATAGATGTATCGATTCCCTTCATTAAAAGAATAATTGCTCCGCGTAACTGAATGTGCAAATCCAGTGGTAGCACCCCAGCCAGGACTGGAAGCGCATCCGTAGACGTTGTCCTGTACGCTTTTGTTAGTGATATTAGTGCAAGCCGTTGTCCGCTCAATAATGTCTTCTTAACGAAACTGATGTTAGTTCTATGATGCCATACGCTAGACGCGTAGCCAGCAATCCCAATGAAAATCGCCCCATAGGCTATTTTAAGAGCCCTTGGTTTTAGCCCCCAGTTTTTGCCAGCCAGTCTTGATATTCGAAGATAAGCTAAGTTGGCTTTGTTAACAACCGTTTTGGCATGTTGCTGGAATGAGAGCTTGTCGTCAAGGATGACGCCTAAGTATTTTACCTGCTTTGATACTCGTATAGGGGCTAAGCCCATACGTATATGTGGTGACCGTTTTAAAATGTCTAGTTTAGTCCCTCCTTTGAGAAGAAGAGATTCGGTTTTCGCAGGTGCAAATGAAAGTCTATTTTCCTTTCCCCAGTTCAAAATATTACTCAATGCACCTGTAGATGCACGCTCGAGTCCCGCGCGACTGTTCGCTCCTACAATAAGAAGCGCGTCATCAGCATAGGCAATGATCGTGCAATCCGGTGGCAATGATAGTGTCAATAGGTCATCGAAAAGAATATTCCAGAGCAGAGGCCCTAGAACTGAGCCCTGAGGACAGCCCATGGTAGTTCTTCTGCTGATAGATGTCTGACCGGAGTTATAGGTTATTTCCCTATTGCTGAAATAGCTTTGAATCATTGCGTATAGGTTTCCAGGTATCTGTCGAAGTCGAAGCTTTTTCAGAACCAACGGCCACCACGCAGTATCGAATGCACCGGCAATATCCAAAAATATACCTATGACATATTGTTTATATGAGGTTTCCACCGAGTTCAGCACAAAGCGAATCGCATCCTCAGTGGACTTTCCCGGTCTGAATCCAAACTGTCTTTCTGAGATTGGGCAATTTTCCGTCAAGTGGGATTCAATCCTGCTGCATATCAGTTTTTCAAGTACTTTTCCCAGAATGGGAAGAAGTGTGATTGGACGATAAGCCTTGGGATCGCTGGGAGGTCGACTACTTATTTTCGGAATAACAACAATAAGTCCCTTTTTCCAACAGTCAGGGAATATTCCCCTATTCATGCAGTTGCTATATAGTTTGGTTAGTTCATGCGAGGCGAGAAGCCAGGCCCTTTGTGCTAGCACATTGTCTATGCAGTCAGGGCCCGGAGCCTTTCCTTTCGGGAGGTTATTTATTATCATGCCGATTTCATGCAGGGAAGGCGCAGTGCTATGGGGAGTATCAAGTGGAAGTCGTGCCAATATGCGAACTTGTGCAAACTGATTATCATCTAGATCAGGGTTGTCCTGTGGAATTAAAGCATCTAAGAGAGCGTTGGCGGTGTCTTCTGCATTACTAGTAAGTCCACCTCCATTAGGACGTTCGATTGCTGTCACGATATTTCCGCGACGATTACTAAACTTAACAGCTCTAAACGGTGGTCCCCAAGGATCCCAGCCTCCCATTTCAGAGACGAATTCTCTAAAATGGTCGCGTTTAGCCTTATTTATTGCTTTCTTCAGCTTAAGCCTAGAAGCCCTAAACAAAATAGCTACTGGGTCATCAGCATTAAGCGGCGAACCCTGACGCTTACGGGCTTCTTGATAGGCCCGCCTAGCTCTTCTGAATCGCTTGCGCAATGATGAAAGCCTCGGTTTCCACCAAGAAGCCAAGTCAGCTTGCCTTGGCGTTGTTCTACCCAACTTATCCTCGGCTGTCTTTGTAATATCTGTCATGAGTCTAGCAACATCAAGATGAATGTCTTCGACGGGACATCTTGCCGACCGATCTAGTTTGCGAGTGAAAGTGATATCAAAATTCTCAAAATTTGCCCCTTTAGTTTTAAGCCGCGTGATTATCCCAGGAGCAGTCCCTGGAGTGCAGATTCTAGGCGCGCTTGTCAAAGTATAGGTAATTAGACGATGGTCGCTCATTGAAATGTTTGGATGGACTTTCCAGTCGATCACACGATTGGCAAGACCGTGTGAAGTCAAGGTTACATCGATATGCGATGACCCATTGCTATGCAAAAAGGTCGGTGGACTTTCAGCGTCATTAGCCACAACCAGCTCTCGTCTTGCTATAAGCTCTTCCAATCCTGGACAATTGTGCCTCTGTGGCACCTCTGGTGCCCAGAGTAGAGATTGAGCATTAACATCAGCGCCTATAATGAAGTGCTTATCGGAACAACTGGAAAGAATGCCGTCAATCTCTTCAACACATGTGTCTGTTGGAAGACCATATTGAAAATAGGAAGATATTATGACAGTGGAGTTTCCTGTCGTGTCTGTAATCTCCGCGACCGAAGTGAGATCACTGGACAAATGAGAAAGGTGAAGAACGCCCAGTTCAGCATTCGCCACAAAAATACAAGCTTTGGACTCAGGACCCTTTTGAACCAGTCGTCCTCCGCTGAATCCCCGTGTTGGTCCCCAGAGATACGGCTCCTGGACCAGTACTACATCGATTTTCATGCTCTGTATAGTTTCCAATAGTTCAGCTGTTGTGGCTTTCCCTCTCCCCACATTTAGTTGCGCGTATCGAGTCATTGAAATGTGTAGTCAGTTTGACTCCTCTCTTTCATCGCCGCGTATTGTCTCGCTGGACAATCCGCACTGCTAACCGAGTGGTTGCTCGGTTTTTTGTGCTTAAAGCATGCTGCACACTTCGGAGGGTCCTCCTTGCAAGGACAGTTCTCTCGATCATGCCCCTCGGCAGCACAGTGGCCACAAATTTTTGCTTTCGAAGAACAAGCTTTTGCCATATGGCCGTATATATGACAATTGGAGCATTTTACAACTCCGCTAAAATCTTTGACTGGGTAAGATTCCCAGCCCATGTAGAGCCGGTCATCTTTAATAAGAGCAGCGCGTACTGCTGCAGGAACAGTCATCACAAAATGGCACTTTCCAGTGCGTGGTCCCGCCTTGTGACTCATACGCACGGCTTTATATGCCTCGGAATTCATGCCAGTGGCCTCTATTGTCGACAATTGAATGCCATCTCTCATCGCCTCTTCAGTGGTGTGGGCAGGCACATTAAAAAATATTACTCGCGGGAGTTTTTTCCCCGCGATTTCCGCCTTGAGACCAGCCTGTTTAAGGCCTGGTGCGTTTTTTAAAACGTTAGCTTCGGCCTCAGTTCTTGGATGCACAATTACACCACCTCCTCTTATCATTCGCATCCCTGTAATTTGTACCCCCAGAGAAGCCGGGACGATTGCTTTTTTTACAGCCTCTTTTGTGGCTGGCGACTCTTTCCCCTCCTGTAATGGAAAAAATAGAACACCCGGTCTCGCAGCGCTTGGAGGAGGCATTGCAGGCCAAGCTACCTCAGAGCCACCTGTGTTCTTAGCAGGCCTCCTGTTTGTAACCACACTCCATGGGAGTGAAGTTGAGTTTACTAAAGCCGGTGGCGACTCTTTTAGTGCAGCCATAGCGTCTTTCATTCTCGCGCGCTCTTCCTGCGCTCCTTGACAATTTGCGGCTAATATTGCCAATCTCGTTGTCGCATCCGTCATTTCTTTGTTTAAGGCAGCAATTTTTTCGCTTAATGTTTTAGTAATTTTTGTGCCAGGAGTTAACTCCAACAGCACTGCCGCTGAGCATTTAAAGTAAATGCTCATGAGCTTTTCGGTTTCGTTACCGGGTGGTGGCATCTCAGATATGGGCATATCAGGGCATGGCGCCTCCTTAGAATTTTTTGCAGAGGCCGCACGATTTACTCGTGGGCTCGCCATTTACAATCTACACCTAAGATTTATTTCATATAAAAAAAGCTAATATCATAGGATAGAAATTTAAAATTTAACTAAAATTATAAGAACCAATAATTAATTACCTGAGATTAATTTAAATGAAAAAAAAAAAAAGGAAATGAAATTAAAAATAAGCTATCTAGTTCCTCGCAGTGAAACTTAAAATTCTATTTTATAAACAAAGTCCAAATTATTCATTGTGTAACGCAGAAGGCAAAAATAATACAAAAATAATACCAAAGGCGACCTTTTGCAGCTAATCCGGAAACGACGAGTCCCTTTTCAGGTAGTCGATGACCGGGCGCACAGTTACACTTCCAAATGGCCACTAGTGTCTTTGTTTGACGGATTATTCGAACGTAATATTTGCACTATTATTAAATATTGCACAGTTTACTGAAAACTGTGAGAGTTAACTAATTAATACAAAGGGCGCTTTATCCTTCAAGGAATCAGCAACAAAAAATATAAATGAAATTCAATCACTTTCCGATTTTTAACGAATTAATTAAGGGAGAGCAAGTAAAACACGTCTGCAAGCTACGGGAGCTGCTGAGCTAGTAATAAGTACAGCTATTGACGTGACAACGTCTTATAAATCGATGAACGCCCGCTGCACGCACGAAAAAACATGACTCATTGTCCCGTTTGTCGCGTTACGCCGAAGGCAAGCGTGCGCGCGAGAGCGCGGATAAGCGATAGAGAGGCACGATCGGCCTACCGTTCGGATTGTGCCGCATCTATCTCTCTTCCACTCGATTGGTCGATGCGTCTGAGTAGAAAAGAGACAGCGGCAGCACACAACTCACTCTGGCGATATTGAAACGGATACAGTGATACAAAGGTCTGATAATTTGGTATTGACCGAAACGTGGATGCGTGACACATGTGATCCAGTTTCAATCAATAATTATGAGTGTGTAACCCGGCAGAATAATCGATCGGATTCTGATACAAATGCAGCTGGTGGAGTGGCTATTTATCGAAAATTATCATCGAGA
The DNA here is from genome assembly GCA_031772345.1 of Himalopsyche anomala. NCBI lineage: Eukaryota > Metazoa > Arthropoda > Insecta > Trichoptera > Rhyacophilidae > Himalopsyche > Himalopsyche anomala. The sequence continues at coordinate 21,483,017 of CM062833.1, read as the reverse complement.
TCCACGGCTAAAGTTCTCCACGTTGAATTGTCGGACGCAACTCGTCTCACGAAAAACACGTGCGACGTGTGCTTGGCTGAAATTACATGCTTCACTGCTGATACAACGCTTAAAATTGTACTTGGCGCCGTGTACATTCATCCTGAAGCAAGTGTCTCAAACATTAGTGTATTGCTGCATCAAGCACTTTTTCCGTATGTGCACAACAGCCAGTATTTACATCCGATCATGCAAGTTGATACCGATGTACCAATTCTTCTTTGTGACGACTTCAACATAAACGTGAAAAATGATGAAACATTCCTCAAATTCATGAAAGATATGTACAATCTCGATTGCGCATCAGATGTAAATAATTTAACAACGCTGAGAGGAACAACCATTGATTTGACTTTTTCGAGACACATTACAGTTGAAACACTCCCGTTCATTTCCTACTTTTCCTATCACCGACCTATCTTTAACAGAATAACACAGATTGGAAGACGTTAAATATCACACATGTATAAAAGTTGTAAATAAATTGCTAAAAGCACATTGTTACTTGTAAATAAACTGTTCATCAAAGTTATAAACATATTTGAATTAATGAGTGCGAATAAAATATATCAATAAAAAATTGTAGATTTCATTTCACTCCTTCTTCGTATCCATACAAAATAATGATAATTCAATAAAAACGATTCCATTTTATTCATAAAAGTATGCAATCATTTCATCAATGTTTTCTTATGACGTTGTCACGTTAAACTATCGTCCGTAAACCGACTTTACAGACAACCAATTTTTTTTATTTAGTTTTATTTATCAAATAACTATTCAAATAATCCATTTTTGCTTTCATTGTGTTCTACCAAGCACCATCGTTATTTTTTTTCAAATTATACTTTTTTCAATTAAAATTGTTTTCTTTCTATACTGAGTTTACAATTGTTTTGCTAGGAAATGATAATTTATTTTCCAATTGTAGCAAGAACGTGTATATTTTAATTTTACATTCACTGTTAACCATTTCTCGGATCGTACAAACTACTGGTGCAATAATATATAAGACAGTGTCTTAGCAACGAAGAAAGTTTGATGAAGTCATGTGATTAATCCTTGATAATGAAAATTATATATGGTATACATATCAACCTCAAGCTGTGTTTTAATTTCAGTATTTTATCCACCCACAGCGAGTCTTATCTTCTGGTGGTACTCAAAATATACTACGTCAGTCAAAAACGCGTACAAGTGCTAGACAAGATTTGACAGAAGTACGTGACCGAGAAAAACTGCGGAAAGACTTGAGAGGCGTAAAAATAGAAGCAGACATACAGAAGTAGATTAAAGAAGACATAATAATTGTGAATATATAATGTGTACACGACATCATTATCACACATCAATAAATACGTCTGATAATAAAATAAAATATAATTAAAGGAATAAAATCCTTCAGATGGATTCCATACAAATAGTTGAATACGTAAAGTTTTCGAAAGGTTGAGTCGACCGACACGGAATTTATTTTATCATTTGAAAGATTTAATATTCATTTTCAAACGTTTTAAATTCATCAAAAAACCAATTTATCGAAAATTTTAATGATTAACCAATCTTATTATGGTTAACTTAGCTGAGTCTTTTAATTCCAAAATTCACACTGTCGATATTCTTTTGATTAGAAATACTCACAAAAAATGTACGAAGAAAATCTTTAGATAGAAAAATGTAATATCAAATGTAAATATCTCAAAACAAATTAAAATGAAAAAGATGAATTGTTATGGAAACGGTTGACTCAACCGTAGTCGTATGTATTGCTTTTTAAAGTAACTTTCGTCCTTTTGCACTACGTAATATGATATTGAATGGCTTAACAGAAAATTTTAATGTTATTAAAATGGACATACTCTTAAACCAAAATGTAAATCTAAATATTGTGTAAACTGAAACTTCTTGTCACAGTACAAATCCTGAATAGCATTTCAAATTGTTTCTATATTTTCTGAACAGTATTTGTGTTTTTGTCATGTCTTTTACCGCCATCTTAGAATACGTTTTTATTGTAACAATATTCATCAAAAATTCGAATATTTTATCACACATGAGAAATATCAGAATAATAAATTAATTATTTCTTACCAAAAAACGTACGCAGGTGTTTCAGTGGCGGCGTGCAACCGACAAACCAATCGAAGCTCCGAACCGCTTCTCACGTGAAGATCAGGTGCTCCTTCTACCTCAGCATACGCCTCTGGAAAAAAATATAACGAATTGAATGAAATATATTTTTAGGAAAGTTAAGCCAATATCCTTATTTTTCATAATTCATCTTGTTAATAGAATAGATACATTTTGTTATAGGATATATTTAATTCAGATATAAACATAAAAAGCCATCGAAATGTTGTAATAGAAAGCTTTAACAAAGGGGCATGTACATATATTTTAATATGTATCTCTTATAAACTAAAATCTCTACACATTTCAAAATCAATATTTTCTCCAAATACTATTAATTTAACTCTAAATAAAAATTATATTAAAAAAAAAACCTTACATATTTTTTAAATTGAAACACCAAAAAAGTAAGACATCATTAGCGTAAAATACTTAGTGATAGAGAAAAGCTATATACTATATGAATGTTGCCGTGGTAAAATTTTCACGGATAGAGATACTCAACGACATTGAGACTATAGCCAGTATTATTTTTTGTGTGTTTTATTTGTTTTATGATAAACGAAATTGGTTGTGGCTTTTTAGAACATCCAGTACCTACTTGCTATGCATTGTTATGTTGTAATGAAACTCCCTTAAAGTTTACAATATCTTATTTATTTGATATCGATTTTTATCATAATATTTCAATAGTTCAAATTGAAAAAAAATCAATGTGAAGCTCAGATGTTTTTAAAATAAAAATTTTAAAACTGCAATGTTCTGCGTACATATATACGGTACAACTTTCTGTGGCATATCGTGTAATCAATTTGTTTAAAAACAGTTTTCATTAATCTAATTTTCAATGATAGACTAAAATTTTCTTCTACAACAATAAGTACAATTTTATCAGATTTTACATAATAAAACAATCAAACCTCATAAATTATACTTTTAGTTTCAGAATCAAGCTGGATTTTTATTTGCCTGTTTGTATGTGTACAGTAAAACTCGGTAATTATATTTTTCAAGAGACTACGGAAACAAAATGTAATTGAAGGGAAAGTGTAAATTAGAGTGGGACAAAATACATTTTTAAATGTATCTTATAGGATTTGCTTATTTTCATGTAAATATTTACTAATAATCGAAGCTAAAGTATTGCCTTTTGGACAAAAATAATAGAAAATAATAAATAAAATTTATATTAAAAACATTTTAATTTATCCATGTCATGATAATAAATTGATTAACACGAACAGAAGTCTTAAGCAGAACCACATATTGGTGAAATATATCACTATTTAGTACTAGCATTAAAAGTAGAAAATGCTTCAATAATAAATTAAATACCATATAAAATTATAAATATAAAATATAAATAGTATAATTTATAAGAAATAACAATGATAATCATAAATTTATAAGTAGGGTCCATGGCGCAGTCAACGTCGTTGGCTTCCATGCTAGACTTCACGGGCTTGCATTCCCGTATGATTTCTGTTCGATTACATGAATACCTGTGATGTCTAAAAAATCCTTCCCTCATTTACAATCCTAAAATAACGGAACGTAGCAAGAGCATTTATCTTACCACTAGTCATGTCCTTACTCTATCCAATCTATCCCTACTCTCGTCGGAAAAAAATAGAGGTTGAGCAACTGGGTAAAAAGCAGTTCACGTAAAAAAATTATGATGAGATAACTCTACTAGGAAGCCATATGCTCCACATTAGGAGCCGACATGTATTAAAAAAATCACACTTAATCAAAAAAAAATCCTGGTATTTTTAAAGTATATTTAGAAGTAAGTAAGCTTAACTGAATAATTGACAATAAATACTTACTAAAGTATTTATTGTCAATTATGTGTGGAAAGGCATTTAATAAAAAGATAATTCACTTTTGCACTATATCCACAATATTTCTATAGTATAGACTAGTTTTTCTCATTGCGAAAATTGTCAACTGATACAAAAAGATACACATACAAAATTTTGTGAAACTTGTAAAAAGGTGTGACAAACACTTGGTAATAATTTTGAATGATTGAACATGAATATTATTCATTTATAAAAGGTACCAAAATTTTGATTATAGATAATTTATTGTAATTTGTAATTTCTATCATTACTTATAAACTCTTTCGTATTTATTGTATCATTTGTTTGTCACACCTTGCTATTAGTCTCTTCAATTTTTCATAAATAATCCTATCTATTTATATTTCACAAACTGATAATTCTTGCCATGAGCAAAACTGATCCTGATCTAAAATAAATTATGTGGAATTCGAACAGAACTGTTTAAGTTTTATATTGCAGATGTTTACTGTATTTAAACATTACAATGTCGCTCGTATTATGTCTACAGTAATTATTAATACAAATATAATAACTCAATTAACAGAAAATGTTTTAATCTGATACGTATTTTGTTTTACCCTACTCATATTTCGTAGATTAACTTTTCACGTGTCGAAAACAATAATAAGGAAATAACATTTTGGAAAATGTTTATTTTGTTTAATATAGAGTGAAAATTATTATTTATACGTAGTGATAAAATGCTAATGATCGTTCTGTTCCAAGTTTCAACCATTAGTTAGTTGTATTATCGACGTATAATGAAAGTCGACCAAATATTTTTATTTTAATAAATTATTCAAAATGTAGATATGAAAATTGAAATCATTATGAAGATGCGTGTTAAAATAGTGAAACTCATTTTGCACTTAATTACAGTATACGAGTAAATACAATAGAATTATAGAACTTCTAACGGTCATTCTATTATAATTAAATATTGGTTATGTGGCCGAGCGGTCCACGATTCCAGTATTCATATATGTGATTTACTGTACGGACTATTTCATTTTTTTCTATACATGAATCTGTGTTTGGATTAGACATGGGTGTATGTGCTGCTTTCAACAAAGGCCTCCAATCCTGGGATCCCGTTCAATTTTGTTATCCTGAAATCCCAGGATTGAGGAAATTCTATAAACTTCTCATTTTTTTCATTTTGGCAATTCCGTAAATTCACAGGACTTCAACATCGCCGTGCAAAAATTTCTCAATCCCGAATTTATACCCGATTTTATGGTTACAAGAATTACAAAAAGGGCCCGGGATTGGATGCCCTAATTTCAAGCCTTTTCTATTTAACAGCTATTTTTTTTATCTTGACTCCCCAAAAAAGCTTTTTTTGTAAAAGCAATTTATGATGTGGGAATTATTTGGGATTCCATATACCTCACATTAGGAAGACAGATAAATGAAAAAAATAAAAAAATTAAATGTAAAATTTACTTCATTTTTTTCTTTATTTTACGTTTTATTGTATCATAAGTGACACGTGCTTCACTTCGTTGGAAATAAAATATTTTTGTAGTGTTCCACAAAAGGGCGCATTTCATTTATCAAAACTTACTTTAAAATTCGTTCGTCTTTGAAATCTTTTTTTTGAATCTCTCTTGAGCAGTTCATTTGTTAAAAAATGAGAGGTTTTTTACAGTTGACAACCGACTATACTAGTAAGGTCAAAAGGTTTTTGGTCTAAGGGTATTAAAGAGACTTTTTTTATTATTTAAAGCCACTACATCTTTTAATACATATTTAAAAGCAGTAATTTAAATTTTCTATTACAAACAAAATCAGAATTTTCGTCTTTGAAGTCCGCTGGTTTTAATATGGTCAAACACTTGCTGTAGATATTTTTTTATCTTAAAAAAAAAAATTTTTTTACATAGGTATATCATATAAACTTTACAATTGGAAAAAAACATTTTAAAAACATATCTTATCATTGATTATGAAAATTGATTTAACGAACTCTTATACTATACGAAAAAATACGCGTTGATATTTTAACTAAACTGCTGCTTCTTTAAGAATAACTTCGATCTTGCGCTGTATACTGTTACTGATGAACCGATGATACAAAAGTGGACAGAAGATATTAAACGTTTGACAAACTCTGCTTTTAGTTTTCAATCAGTGAAAAAAATAAAATTACCAGAAAAGTAAAAATAATGATGAAGGCAAAATACGTTGTCCCACACAGCGTTTTAATTGACAATTATGATTCTATTCTCATACGATAATATTAGTTTAGTGTATAAATATAGTATGTCACAAATCCAACTAAAAAAATATCTTTGCTTTTAATTTAATATAACATTCGCTTTGATACGAGATGCTGACTGTCATTGTTGATCCAATCAAAGTTTTAATATTGTTTTATGAAATTCTTTCTCCGCAAATTCCTGTCAGTTTTTAATTGCATTTCGTGCCATGATGAAAAATGCTGATTCAAATATATATTGATTTTTTGAATGACAATGAAATCCGTTTTTATCCATCCACTAGTTTTTATTCGTTTAATTCATTGGCATTTATTTTCAAATTTAATCTAAGTGATAATTTCTTTAAATTGTAAAATATTGCCGTTGACTTTATCGGTATGCATTGGTATTTTTGCTATAATATTTAAAAACCGTCATGACAGAAAACATTTTGGAAAATTGTGAAACAAACATTTTTTTTATTAGATCACCTCTTCTAATTAAAATAAGTTTTTCGCGTAACCAACTTTCACATAAAAATCAATACACCACAGATGAAAGGGAAGCTAATCCCTGTGTAAGATGAAAAGATATAAGTGGGTAAGTAATCGGCACATTATTGTTCAACTACAGTGGTTATTTCACGTGCCGACCGATGATTTTATCTGCATTAAGCCACGCCCATGTGTGCTTATTATTTGATGAAAATTTTATATGTACAAAAAATAAAGAATTAATTCAAGCATAATTAAAAATAATAAGTATTAGCTTATTTAAATAAAATTTTCTGTATGGAAACTTTTTAAATTTGAATCATTCAAATTATGTACACTCCCACAGATTTTGTCACTAACGACCCGGGTTTCGCCTTTCGGCATCTTCAGGCGTTCAAGCGCACGGATGAACTTGAACTGACGCTTAGTAAATGGATGTTTCGTGTTTATATATTAAATAAATGTATCACTGAGTCTAAAGCCATCGCTGGCGAAAAAGGGTAAGCTCATGGGAATTCCCAAAGATTTGAGTAGTGAGTGGTTTTTAGAATTATATTTATTTGTTTGTCGGCAAAGGTTTTATGATATTATTTATGATATTATTTATATAGGGTATAGAAGTGGAGACCCAGGAAGGTTTAATATCTCGTTCAAAATCGGAAGACTATGTAACTGTGCCCTATTAATTTCTAAAATTTCCTGGAAAAAGAGCTTATGACTGTCCGTATTTGGGTGTAACATTTTTATCCCCTGTTCCTGATTGAACACGTGTCCTTCCGAAATTAAGTGATTAGCAAAAGTAGACGTGTCCTTTTTCAGTCTAAAGGCTGCCATATGCTCTAATACCCTGATTTTTAAAGTCCTCTCTGTTTTGCCGATATAAAATTTATTACAACAAGAGCATTGTAATCTATAAATTCCAGATTTATTTAGGTAATGTATTTTATCTTTATTGTTAACTAATAATTTGCCTAAAGAGCTTTTACAGTAAAAGGCTGGTCTAACACTATCAGCTAGTTGTTTTTTAATTTTATGCCGAAATTTTAATGTTATTTAATATGATGCCGAAAGGCGAAACCCGGGTCGTTAGTGACAAAATCTGTGGGAGTGTACATAATTTGAATGATTCAAATTTAATATTGAAATTCCACCAAGCACCTTCAGTCGAAATCTTAAATTATGGAAACTTTTTATTAGTCTTTTATTCAACTTTTCTTTTCCGAAGAGATAAGGGATATAAGGATTGCTGAGACAAGACTAATTGTTAGCAAATTACTCTCGTAACGTTCTGTTTTAAGTTTCAGATAAGTGGGAGAAAATATCAGATATTACAAACATCCATTGCCTTCGAACAGAAATCCATTAATTGATTAAAAAACAAAAATGTTCTTACTGAGATTCACCGCGACAGAAACCAACGGTATTATTTCTCGAACACGGATCCGACGAATACAAAGTAGAAAAACCTATATAATCTATAAATTACTTTTTTAAAACCAATGTCGATGTGTAGTGTCAAGTGTGTATGTATGCATAGCTTTATTGATTGCCAGCTGAGTCAAAATGTTAAAAGAAAATCTCTGACGGGTTTCTATGTTCCTTCCATTCACAGTTCATTAGCAACTATCCTTCAATGTCTTCCAGTTAACCGTCTTCAAAAATGACCAATTCTTTCGCTAGTTAACACGTGCTGTTATCTTTCATTTTGACGGCAATATGAAACGAAAATATTTCGTCAGTAGGTATGTTTGTGTTCGGTTCATTAGGTAAACACGCGGACGGGAGAGGGCGCTTGTTTTACTTTGGAGCATCTATTTGTCAGTGGCTAAGGATGTCAAAGAGAATAAATACTCTGTCAATAATTGTGTATTCGTTATTGATTGTTTTTAATTCTTACCAACTACTCGCTTTCTTTATCTTACCATCCCGAATAATTTATATTTTTGGCAACCAATTTTTATTTAACTCATTTTAGATACTAATCGTTTGTTTGTCTTTTGTATAGATATGTGTCTCAATTTGCTATATTTTTGTGTAATCTAGATACATCAAAAGAGAAATGCTATGATCTTTTTATTCTGGGCATTAAATAAACTAGTTTTACTCCATATGTATTCACATACGGTGCTTATAAAGAAATAGAGGAAACATAAAATTGATTCATTAAATTTCACGAAATGATTATGTAAATTACACGTACAGCACACACAAAACCGCTTGATTTCTCAATAACAATTTTTGTTTCAAAATCATTTCACTGTCACTATATAAGAGTTAATTGGTGAAAGTTTTGAATTGAAATTCACTGGAATTGACCAAATTGATTTGTGCCGATCAATATCAATCATTTTTAATTTAAAAAAATGTCTTAAAATTCAATTATATTGAATTTTATGCTAACCTTCTTTATCCAAAGTAATAAGTCGAGATTTCAAAAATCTGAAAAAAAACCCGAGTATTAATAATATTTATCTTTTTGACATCGTTATCCGCAACACCTCTTGTCGCCGGAAGCTGTCTGGGTGGACGAGCTTTCAACATGAATATTTAGTTTGATAAAGTGTGAAATAGGTTTAAAGAACCGTTTTGCTTCTTCGTAAATTACGAAAAACTTTTTATTTGGTCACATAAAATTAGATTACTTTTATTTACCTGACAATGAAAATATCAAATGATTATGAAAAAATTGAAATAAACAGCTATAATTTTACTAAAACGACCAAATTTTTTTTTTCAATTAAATGTTCTCTGATGGCCATTTAACCATTACACAGGAATAAATATTGTATGATTTATCAACATGATTTCTTGCGTCTTATTTATTTATTTAAAACCACAAAATTACATCAATAAAATGTATTGAGGTAAAAAAGTGATCCATATATTTTGTCGCCCGCTGTGGTCTAGTTGGTTAGAGCTTGCTCTACCGATCAGGGGGGTCCGCGTTCGATTCCCGGTAAGGTCACATTGTCAAATTGGATTTTTTAAATTTTTCAATTGAGATTTAAGACATGGGTGTTTGTGACGTCAATTCTCCTTGAGTTAATCTCATGTGACTTACAAAAATTCTCATCGAGTATATCTCGTATGATCTTTCAACTTAAAAAATAACTTAAAAAATATTTGACGCATTGGCGTTAGCTGTAATGTCAAATATTTTTTTTATATTTAAAAAAAATATATATTTTCAAGAATAATATTTTATGACGATTTATCAATCTTAAAAGTTTTTTGGCATTGATTAAATAATGCTATGTATGTTGAGTAAGCATATCCATTATACAATATCAATGTAGACTATATATAATACATTCTTAATGGAAGAAGAAGAAGAAGGAAAATTTCAACCAAATTGGGGTTTTCGAACTTGGTGATTCAGACCTTTGATAAGTTTATATAGATTTTGAACAGAACATTTGTCATAGTACGTTGACAACATGTATACACGCCTTACATGTTTTCTCTAATTATAAAAAAAAATCAATCAACCGTCAATTAGATTGACTAATATTTCTAAATATATAATGATACTGTCATATTTGAAACTTTTACTAATTGTTTAATAATTAAGCTCGCTATTATTTTTAATCAAAACGTTAGGTGAATCATTTTCAAATATAATAAACAAATATTCTACTCAGAAATTAAAAATGTATATAAATACAAGATTAATAAATATATTATTAAATTAAATAAGTATTTTGAAGGAAATTTAAGACAAACGGTAGAAAATACATTATGTGGTTACCAATGACAGCACAAAGCTTAGCTGATCGGTATCCTAGTCAAAATATATTTTATATATAAATATATTTACTAAGCACAACAGCCTAAAGCTGTTTACAACTGATATCGTCTATCAGAGAACGGATATTTCGCAAACGGTTTCATCGTTTCATTTTCAAATAACATAAATTTATAAATATATCAATGGCAAAACTTAATAATTTATTTTGAAGCTTAAATAAGCACTCAAAAATATGAATTCTTTTTCACTAACGAGAGATAGAATTGTATTCGTTCTAAATTTTTGTTTTGTTTCTTGCTTTAACAAATTCAACATTTGAATTGTGCGTTTGATTGTATGTTCAATGTTTATTTCAATTGTAATTAAAAACTAACTGTATAATATATTTTTAAAGCTTTTCACATTTTGGGTTAGTAAACGTAAGACACATTTAAAACATATTAATGCACTTAAGCAATTATAAATTAATAGACATAATCAAGCCAATGGCATCTTAAATGAACGAATAATTATCAATCCATCACCTTTTCTATAACCCCTAATGTAACTAATAATAAATACTAGTTTAATTTAAACTAATTTACCTTGAATACTCCCATACTTGTTACCGTTCTTAGAAACACTAAATTCATGTTTAGTAAATGTAATAACTATAATATTATAATATAAATTATGATATTAGAATAAATAATATGATGTATTGTGTATCTCTTCTAAGGCAGTATATATTACTGGATATGTAGGTTCTGACGATGGCGCACGCCAAAATAGCTAAAAAAAATTTTTTTTGTAAATTTTAAAACTAAATACTTTTATATTTTTAATTTATAATAATGGAGTTCTACCACGTAAATGCCAATTCAATCAACAAATATAAAATTTTATTCTACAAAATTAGTTTTCTTTCCATACGTTAATATATTTTAATTATGAATATACCATGAAAAGAAAATCGTTTTAGATACCTTTTTTTAATAGTTCTCAACATACAATACTTTTTCAACTCAAACGAATTCAAATAAAACTTTTATACATCATTCCGTTGGTATTACGTTATGCGTCAGTTCATTGCGTAGGTGGGTGAATTACGCCACGTGTACAAACAACTTCACTTGTAAAAGGCGTCTTTCGAAAGTCGTATGTATCATCTCAAAGCTCTCTCTTAAAGCTTTAACCAAAGACAAAGCGCTTGTCAGAAATTACCAGATTATTCCGGAATAGGTGCCGCGAAGCGTGGAATAAAATGAAAAACAGGGTAATTATAAAGACGGGCCGTCATATAATGTGGTTTGCGCTACCATAAATCATACAGCACACTTTATTTTTCGTTATGGAATGTTGCCAACATGGAAGTCAATCATTGTTTGTAGGAATCAAAATATTTAATAGTTAATTAATTTTATGGCTTAGAATATAAATATTATGATAATAGGTCACATTTTTTTTATTTATTCGGAATAATATTTCTTGATTTGATTGTGATTATTTAATCACAATAACTGTATAACATTTTTTTTTCTAAGTCTAACACTTTGATTGGGTAAAACGATAATTAAAAATTTCAAACGAATCTAGATTGTGGTTGTTATGAAAAATATTTCCAGCATAGTTGACTAAACAGTCTTTATCACTGAGGCGCTACAAGTTACAATCTGTTTCATTTCTAACACCATTCTTCCTCTATTTTTTCATATATTTTTCAGAAATTCAGTATTTCAACAGAAGTTTTTTCATGGGGAAATTTTGTTACTCAGTTGATCAACCTCTTTTCGTAAAAAAAGGTAAAGATAGAAGGGTATAGGTTAGGGCAGAATTAGGGATTAGCTAATCGCTATCACTTCTGGAAGGGTGAGAAGTAACTTTAAGAAATATAACAGAAATCGATTGAAAAAATGCCGTTCGTACTGGGATTTGAACCTATGAGATCTGTCACGGACTCAGCCATGAACCCTGTACCTTTAACATGTTATGTCAAACAGCTCTTAATAAACATCTTGCGTCTATAATACTTTAAATTAGAATTGAACATGAATAAGAAAAAGCATTGAAAAAATGTGTAATGTTTACTACATAATATTTTCGTTTGTAATATAAATGTTGGTATTGTTAATTTCGCTTCATTTAATTTTCTTCGTAAAATGTTTGGGGTTGTATATAACAATAACACAATTTTACTTGTATTCGTACCTTCCAATAAGAGATAATAATACCCACCTTTTGTTGATTTCCCGTTACGCGCCTACATGTGAAATTGGGCATTGAAAAGTTGACATTATCACAATATGATTCGATTTTATATTTCCAGGAAGTAACATTGATTTGTATGATGTGAAAAAGTATATGACAAAAAACACCTCCATCAAATAATATAAAAACGATCAACAAGGGAATTTATAAATTTTATTGAAATGGATATATAAAATTTTACATTTCAATGACTTTTTAAAAAAAATAATCAAATATATTTTCAAATATCAATAAGGTTTTCATGGGAAAAATTTACTGTGAATAAGTCTTGGTTTGTATGTATAATTTTATAGTACTCACGATGAGCGAAACAAGTAATTATTATTATTGAAAAATGTTAAATTAGTACAAAAAAAGTTTTTTTTTATTTTAAAATGTATTTTTTATTCACCTAGAGTTGATAATTAAACATTAAAATCGATGCAAATTAGTTCTAAAAACGTTACTTTTAAATATTTTTGAGCGATTAACGACTTTATTAAAACAGGGCTGGAGCAATTGTATAACACTCAATGTATTATAATTTTTCCTCTTTAAAAAAACCTACTTGCTACCGGTTTACAAAAGAAGTATTTCAACAGAAAATTATTACATAAGAAACAACTGTATGACACTCGTTTATTTGTTAAAATACATAAAAATGTATTTAGGAAAAAAATAATTAAACCTTATCGCTATCTTTACACTCCACTTTCATTAACTTTTCCGGTTCTAAGCTCAAGAAATGCGACCCCAATACCCACATTTTCTTAAATATCTATTTTAATATGGGTGATACAATGTTTATAATTAAAGTATTCTTATATCATAGTTTTTTGGACCTTTTGTCGTTTATATAAATACGCGATAACGTGATGCGATAACGAGATAAGCGCCCGCTTATCAGCGATCGTTCGTAAGATAACTAGGCTGAACGCGTCAGTTGCAAATACATATTTGTATTGGAATGACGTATTTTTTACGCGCAACTTAAAATATGATTATTTATTTAAAAAAACCATGGATTTTTATAAAACAAAATGTATGGGGAATGATGCAGAGAGATATTTCAAAGCCCTTAGACTATTTTTTTTTTAAATTCATAAGAATAAGGCCAATAATGAGGAAATCACTGGGGTCCCTAAGCGACCCCCATCGGTAGAGAAGTATTTTTCTAGTCTCCGAGCCGCGAGAGTTTAAATAAGTAAGGGAAAAGAAAGCGAAGAAAACACAATTATTGATGTTTTTGCATACATGTCTACAAAGAGCATTTCAAATTCAATTGATGAATGTATGTTTTTAATAATTGCAAACTTCCAACCCCTGACCACATAAACAAATGTTGCGAAAGTCTTAAAGTATTTTCATTCAACAAAGATACTGGCTAAATCTTATACAGCTATCATTGTCAAGTGTGTCCAGTTAAAAAAAAAATCTTCCTTGGTGTGCTGCTTCTATCTCTGTCCAATATAACAAAATTAGATTTAGTAAATTGTGTCTTCTCTTAATCCATAGTGTATTATAAAATATAATAATATCACGGAGTTGACATTTTATTTACTTAACAGAACTGATTTTATTCGCCTAAAAATTACAAAATTACAAAGTTGTTAATCATTAAATCGAGCTTAAAATTTGTACCAGATTAGAAAAATATGTTTTTACAAAATAGTAATGACTTAAATTCTCGATTTCTTATATTTTTTTATAAAAAACTTTTTGAATACTTAAATAAGGTTAACTTTACAAAAAATAAATTAAAAAAATATTTAAAAGCCTTTCCGAAAAATGAAAACTATGACCATAATGACAATGTGTTTTCCGCGCCGTGATTTTTTTCCTGTTTACAACCTTGTTGTCGTTATGTACTAGAAGTTTTCCTCAAAAATTCTTTACACCATTATTTTTCGGCTTTGTAATTAACATTTTTTTTTCTTGTTTTTTTGTTCCTTTGACAATGGCCTTTTATATTTTTACTTATCCCATTTCGTCATCGTACTCTTTCAATCCATTAAGGGCTAAATGTTTTGTTCGTTTTTTTATCTTTAATTTTCCCCGGCCTTCGTCTTCCAAAACCACTCATTCAACGCATTTTATTTTTGATAACCTATTTTTTTCACAATTTCTTTAAAATTCAATGACTGGATTTTATTCATGCATAATATTATGAACATCAATTTTCATTTTATTTCAGAACTTTATTACCGTTGAAAATCATAGTGATCGAGCGTTAGTTTTTTTTTGTATTTCGATTTGATTGTTTCTTTCGTAGCAATAATTAATTATCCATAGCAATAATTTCCATTATCAATTATGTTTTAAGTCCAGCCAGTGATTTGTGACCACCTTAAACAATACTGTGCATAATATAGAAATAAAGTATATTCTTCCCACGTAAACTTTAAGAAAATATTAACTAGAGCTTGTATTTCTATATTATGAGTGTCCAACATTATATATGTATGCTTAAATGTCAAATATATATCATTTAAACTATGGATTCGAAAACTTTGTGGAATTTTATTTTTAAAATAAATTAATTATGATAATTTTGTTATTCTACAGGTGGTGTTACTAATTGTGATTTGGTTTCAAGTCTTTGAAAGGTATTTTCAGGTAAACCATTGTAAGTTATAATGAAAATCTAAAGTTTTACTGTTTTTGTGAATAACTTCATTACATTTTGTTTAAAGATGATTAAAAAATAGTTGAAAACGTGTCACAATTCGTTACACTACCTGTAGAATAATAAAGATATCATTTCTTCAAATCATTGTATTATATATGTACGCTTTTCAATGCAGAGTATACGGCCTCTTAACGAAGGCACCTCAAGGGATGTTTTTTATACAATAACTGCTTGTTACTCAATTGCACAAACTCTCTTTCGACGTAAGTTGGAATAGAAAAAATTGGGCAAAGACAAGACTAGAGGTTAAATAGTAGTAAAAAATTCTGTTTGTATTGGGACTCAAACCCGTAAAATACGCCACGAAAACCAAAGACATTGACCGCTGCGCCACGGACTCATCTTTATCATTTTATTTTATTTTAATGAAACTTTATTTAAAATGATAACTGTTTGATAAGCTTTAACTAGATTTTAATAACAAAATGTTAGCAGCGAGACAAGAATATTGTATTTAATTATCCCACAGAATTTAACGAAGAAGATACAGTCGTTTGAGGAAAAGGGTGGATTTTTTCTTTTAAAATTAACTAGTTTATCTATTTTCCTTACCTACGACTTTTAGCAGTACAAGAATCGATGATGGTGGGTGTGTAGACAGTTGGCATTCGTAAGTTCCAGCGTCTTGGGTTTGAACCCGTCGCACGCTCAATGGCCAGGCGGCTGGAACGTGCCTGGCGTGGCCGACTGCAAAGCGGGCGTCGTGAGAGTAAGTGCTGCCGCCTACTGTCAGTAAATGATGGTCTCTTTTCCGGATCCAAGTGACCTGAAGATAAAAAAATAAGTTTTATTTTATTGGTGATGTCTAGAATATTTTCAATATGATTTATAATTCGACTGTAGAAAGGCAAAAGGAAATTGCATTCAGTTTTTTCAAAATTGTTTTTTTTTTGCTAATCGCAATTTACTTATACAACGTAATACAATATGATCTGTCAAAAGGATATAAGCTTTAAATGCCAAATCAATATATAAATTTAAATTTAAATTTAAAAAAAGAAGAGCCCGTGAAAAGTTCAACCAGGAGAAAAGACTTACACAAAGGTTTAACTTAACCATCTTATTCAATTAATATAAGATTTAGTATGTTGATAAAACATCAGTGTGCAGTTCAAGGTGAAGTACATTTTGTCTTTGGCCCAAAATCATTAAAAAAACTGTTTTTGTGCCTCCCATAATTTTTTCAGTGTGTGCTACGTCCTTCTACCGTTCTACATTCGAATAAGAATATATGAATATAATTTTATTATAAATGCAGCAAATTGAGTGAGAGTTAGACTACTTTGAGAAATGAGGAATTATGTATAAAATTTTGAAAGTAAAATGGAGCATAAAAGATTTAGCACTCTTGCTTTAATATATTTAAATGTGCTGAATTAGCAAAACCTAAAATTTATTTTAAAATATAAACGCAGGCATTTAATGTGCTTTTATTTTATAAATAAAGTTGCAGGACATCAGAAAATGTATTTATATCTCAAGGCATATTTACATGATTTATTATATTTAATATTACACACAGAACAATTTAAAGCTGCTCTGCACACTAATATCAATAATGATACTATAATTGAAATAAACATCATGTAAATTGAAAATAACCCAGCGCTTAACTGTGTGTTTTATTATATCAAAGGAAACAAGTTATTCTACGACGTTATGCTCCATAAAGACTCTCAAATACCTACCCGCCCATCTTTGATTACAACTACAAATTTTAAGGCAATTTACGGCGCTTTGATGTGGTAATAAAACGTGTAAAAAATGGAACTCATTATGCGACAAAGGAGAAAACACAGGTAACATTTTTACAAAGCACAATAATAGGCAAGTCCACGTTTACATGCTTGAATAAAATAGAAAGTTACTAGGACAAACAGGAATGACATGTTAGCGCCATTCAGTTACAGAAAAGCGTTTGTCTCTGTGGTGTCAGGCTGTTTTTACTGGAGTCGGAAAAAAAACTAACAAATCAGACTCTTTTTAAACTTATTTGTCTATACAAATTGGTAGACTTAAAAGTGGCGTCATTGGATGCTACTAAATCTAAAAATTCTTAGAGGTCCGAACCCATTCGATTTTCCAAAAATATTTAATAAATAAATAATAATTTATAAAATTACAAAAAATCAGGGAAAGATTTCTCAGTCCGTTATTGAGATATTAAGATAAAATACTGATATGAGAAATCTACATTCCCTGTTCACATAGGAAGTACAAACAATATTAGTAAGCCAACTATATTCAAAAATAAGCCGTTTCATTGCGCTGCGCTGATCGGTGAAATAATAACTGTATGTCCAGAAGAAAGATAAATGGTTGAAATAATTGAAGACCATTTCAAAAAGGATTTTTTCGCTTATATCGGTCTTAGTCAAAGTCATGTTTTAGTTCAATCTCGACCACCGATTCATTTTACTTTTTAACGAATCCACAGCCATGTTTCAGCGAGAATATGCAATTTTACAGGGTATTCAATTGCGATTTATTTACCATAGATACATACCGGTATTCCGGTAATGGTAAATTGATTTATTAATATATATATATATGTTGCAATGCTTTGAAAACCAAATCCAGAGACTTGCTCAATCCACTTAACTATTTACTTCACAAATGTAAATGAGAACACGGTTCATTTTCACCTCACAGTAACCAAATGAAAAATTAAATACATATCTGATTGCGAATGTAACATTTTTAATAAAATCTTTTTCACTAATAATTATAGGACTGGTCAAATTACACTGATTACAGGCCAACTATTTTTCAATTAAGATATTATTCAAATAATTTTGATGGAAATATTTATTAACGTTAATTAACTCAACATCATTAACTACTGATCAATATAATTAACGCCCCAATTCAATGTGGGCAAAACTTTTTTGAATATTTTATTTGTAAAATTTAACGATCTTTTTTAACCGGCTTTTACCGAATTGGTAGGGTCATTGGAATAAAAAACACTGGATTCGAAAGTAAACATTATTTATGATTAAAAAAAATAGGTTCTGTTTGATATCAATCAACATCGTTTTAAAACCAGTCTTGACTGATTGTTATAAGTTTATTATTATATTTTTACATAGGCTTACCAAACGCTTTTATTGTCGTCCGCTCTAACGGCCAGGTGGGACTGAGTTCGATCCTTGGTAAAGTCAATATCAAATTTAGTTTTTTCAATTGAAAATTGAGACCTAAGACGTGGGTGTTTGTGATGTCAATTTATCTCGAGTGACTAACAATAAAATTATCATCTATATATAAATAGTCGATAATGTCCGTCCGTCTGTATGATTGTCCCCGATTTCCTCTCCCCCTGGTAGCTGTTCACTGATATGTCCATGAAATCACTTATATTTTTATGATTTCACACAGTTATTGACGTTGCAAGCCGATTTGTTTTGAAGGATGTGAAGGAATAATTCTCCTTCGATTAAGTAGTGTGCTAAATTTCAACAGTTGTTAATACTTCATTAAAAAAACGCGAATCTTTTATTGTTTACTTTCATATAAACCTTTGCCACGATACAAAAAAAAACTTATCGCAAACAAAAAATGACGTAGAAAAAGCACAAGCTCCAGCTGATTTCGCATAAAGTATCACTACGCACAATTATTTACGACCGTTTTTCCAGAGTTTCTCGTGGTAATTAATCTAATCCGGCCCTTTGTTGTCGGGCAGCAAGAGCCGGCGTTGGCTGTGTGGTGGGTTTTTTGCCCGAGCATCCTCGTCTTCTGCAGACGGGTGTTTAGTGGGATTCTAACCATGTGTTTTCGAAGCTTTTTCGACCACGTAACTCCAAACGCGTTCAGACCCGCGTTGTACAATTACACATAATAATGTTATCTAAGCAAAAAACAACACCACCTAATAACACTTATTTCCAAAAACATTAATTTATTACTAAAGGAAAAAGCTTTATTGGAGTATCGAATAACAAATATTTTATGCTCGTATGTTGATTATATTTTATTTTACTATTTTAATGTGCATCGTTGGCATATCGTGTAAGGGTTAAAACAATAACATTGAAGTATATATCTTTAGCTAAATGATACGAGCTACGACGCTTTGTGGTCAGAAGGTTTCGTTGTTAATACCAGATAAGATCAATTCAATGTTAAACATTTGTCTTGACTTTTCAATTAAACAGTAACAGTACAGTTTACAGTAATATCTTTAATTTCTAATAAAATAAGTTCTAGCTAACTTTAATGTAAAATGTACCTTCATTATGTATGATTCTCAATTTACTGTAAACAATATATTAATATTATCGTAAGCGCTCACAAATAAGAAACATTGAAAGAAACGAAAGAAAGGCATTAAAACTATGCAATTCTTTATGTTTCTAATTTTTTTTTTTGAATCGTGGATTTGTGTGGAAGTGTTTGTTCTTCCAAAGTGAACAATCAGTCAATGGTGATGACACTGTGAATATCTTCAATAACAACATTGTCCCAAATCCTTTTATATTAAGCTTGGACTAAGTCAGTTGGGCCTAGTAATTTGTTGTATATATTGAAATAAATGTTTTTGAAAATTACTCGATAAAGATTTTATGTTTTTTATTACTATTTTACTTCGTTTTTATCGACCTTAACATTAATAAAGCAAATTATTTTTTTATATTTATATAATGTTCACAAACGAAGAACTATTTTCCATAAAGTGTTGAAAGTCATATTATATTATTTATTCCTTTAAACCTTTAACTTTGTAGTTATCATACTTAGCTGTTTGAATGACTTATTACCGATTGGATTGCCGATTTTTACTCCCAAGAGCATAGCAATCACTTCTCCTGCCGTGCGGATGTGTTTCAAATCAAATATGTATCTGCTTCAACCAAGTCTGCACAATCTAACCAGATGAACCAGAAGCCGGTTAGGACTCAAAATCTCATTCATTAAGATTCCATCTTCTGTCAATCCCAGAGGACACACAGCAATGCCGCAAATGGAACTCCGTCCACCACGTAAATCTTGCATCTCCTGATAAATCATCACCACAGTATGTATATTCGACAGTGATATTATTACAAACGTCAAGATCCACACAATACACATCAGTGAGATTTTCAAATATATTTATTTGAAGTTTTTAAGATATAACAGTGTAAATAAACACACACGATATAATATTTTCGATGGATTCGGTGCTAATTTAGTGAATGTTTATTTTTAATATAAAATTTAAAATGATAAAATTGTTATTTTACAGGCTGTGTCACAAGACTGTCGAGTTTTTACGTAGAAAGACAGGTGGAAACTTGTATGTAAAAAATAAAAAAACACGTAAGATTTGAGAGTTTACGAATCATTCAAATAATTTTAATAAAAATAAAAATGTTGATATAACATACTATTACATATAATTTAAATCATTAACAGAAATGAAGCATTGATCAGCATTGTTATTTTACATTATTTTCTTTGAGATTTACCCGTCCCGTACTATAGATTTGATTTACCTTAAATTATCATAGTGCTGACCTGGCAGAGTATTTGGCATTTACAGCTAAACACCGATATTTTTCGGTTTGTGTCGATGTTTTGCTAGGCGTTAGATATTGTCAATCATGAAAGTAGCGTAGTACACTGTTGATTACAAAAAAAAATAGTGAAAACATGATTTCAGATGATTTCAAATATAAAACTACTTTCACATAACTAAATACAAGTTTTACAACATAGATATTGACAATTATAAATAATGTTGGTATAAAATTAAATTTGATGGCTTTTTTTATTATATTTCTTGTGTTACAATTTATAACACGTGTTTTGCTTCTTTAAGAAGCATTATGAAACCATCGCAACGTTTACCAATATGTTTAATAAAAAATAACGATATTTAAGTGCCATTTTGCCATGCTGGCCACTTTTCTATATTTAATAGATTCGGCGGTAACTCCGTGGAAGTTCATTTTTTATTTAAAATTAATTTTGATAACTTCGTAATTCCACTTGTTATGATACAATTTGTGAAACACGTTTCACTTCTTTAAGAAGCATCATCAGACCTTCTCAAAGTTTACAAATATATTCAATAAACAATTTTCATATAATTTAAGATTTCGACTGAAGGTGCTTGGTGGAATTTCAATATTAAATTTGAATCGTTCAAATTATGTACAATCCCACAGATTTTGTCACTAACGACCCGGGTTTCGCCTTTCGGCATCTTCAGGCGTTCAAGTGCACGGATGAACTTGAACTGACGCTTAGTAAATGAGTGTTTCGTGTTTATATATTAAATAAATGTATGACTGATACATTTATTTAATATATAAACACGAAACACTCATTTACTAAGCGTCAGTTCAAGTTCATCCATGCACTTGAACGCCTGAAGATGCCGAAAGGCGAAACCCGGGTCGTTAGTTACAAAATCTGTGGGAGTGTACACAATTTGAACGATTCAAATTTAAACAGTATTTAGTATAAAAACGCCTAAATAAATAACTTTGATGTCAGGAAGATTCCAGGATTTAATGGGTTAGCCGGTTACTCTCATCATAGATCTCGTTACTGAATTGCTTGTTTTCTCGATTCTTCCACATTGATAAATAACTTCTCACCCTTTTTGAGCCGGGATAATAATAATTACTGCCTCCATTTAATAAATAATACCTTCATAATCACCTCCGGCCCTACAGCTCGGCGGAACACAAAAATATCTACCCCACTCCCACCCTACGGTAGAAATCACTCGAGGACTGTGGAAATGATGCAGCGGAAAACTTTCAGAGGTGAAGTTCATTTCGTCGAAACATTCCACTACTCAATTATGTTTTGATTCGGATGGCGTGTATTTGGCAACGGAAAGAAATTTGAATGAAATGTTAAACAAAGTGGTGTTCTTTCTTATTTTGTGAATCTACAAAACCAAATAAATAAATATTTATATAATAGAAAACACATTCAATATATCAATTATCTCATTCATAGGCTCCTTAACTTATATACACGGATATAAGTTAATCAATTGTTAAAGTATTAATTCAATTATTCTAATGAGAATGACAAACTATCATTAATAATATTATGCAGATTGTTATTTGCAATACAATTTCAGTATCATTATAAAACAACATCACACAATCGTAAATAGCATTTTTTAAAGTGTGATTTTATCGACATATCACAAATAAAATGTATAAAGCGTGTAGTAAAACGTTTATAAATATTTAAAAGGTTAAAAATTTTGCCCTTTTTTTCTGTAATTTCTCCAAGTATGGTTGATGGACTCACTTTAGGAACCTATAGTTTAATGCATTCGTCAGATAAGTACGAAAAAAATAATTGTAAATAAATATACAGTTATGGCCCAGATCTTCAAAATCATGCTTATGTCGATAAACTTCCGAAGAATTAAAAAAAAATCTTAATATTTTCTCAATGCCAATCGTGGTGTATGAAAAATTTATTATCGGGAATTTCCCGTCATTTTAATTAACTTGAATAGTTTTTTTTAATCTTCCATGGTTTTTTGGCCATTTCCCAAAATATTTACTAAATTATAATAAAACTAACAGAGAATATTTTCGATGGATACGTCGGTAAATTTAGGAAAATTTATTTAATTGGTATACTATAAATTGTGACACAGAGTTAAGATACAAACATTGATTGTACTGATAACAAATTAAAAACCTATAATAAGTTTGGTAAATGTCAATAGAAATAAATAAAACAATGGTAAGCCGCCTAACTTATTTAAAATGTTATTTACTAATGTTAATTTTTTTTATTGACTTTCTCAATTGCCAAAAACTCTTATTCATACCTTACGCTTTATTATTTACTAGATGAAGTATTTTAACATTTTTATATTAATTAAAATAATAATTTAAATAAGAGACGTCCTATTCGACGATCCATTTTAAAGAAATTAAACAAGTGTCACAGTTTGTAACACAAAAAGTTGAGTAACAATCTTATCAAATTTATTTTATTTTCAAACAGGGATTGCCTAAAAACGATTGATAAAATGTTACGATATTACTAGTGGGTTTGTTTTTAATATGCTTGCACTAAATCTTTAAATTTAAACAATCACACTATCATCAAAATATGTCGTATAGAGAATACTAGTAAACATAGACGAAGAAAGCATTGTCATCTAACGACTTTGCGACAAATAACTCATTTATCAAGTATAACACTTTGATTAGTAGAGCATTTTATCTTTACTGCTCGTCAATAATGCTTACGGTAGAATAGCGTGCAACCCTCTCTAATGACAAACTAATTACCAAGATCACTTAAGAAATAACCTAATCTTCATTTTGTAATTGACTGTCTATCTATCATCAAGGAAATGAAGTCGACCTGCACTTTGTAAATCGATTAGTCATACCATTTCTCCGGCTTGTAGAGCTATGATTAATATCGAAGTAAATATATTCTTTATGGCAGCGATTTCCAACTTGGGAGGCGCGCGTCCTGGGGAGGCGTGGACTATTTCAAAGGGAGGCGTGAACAATCCAAAATATATATTTTCCCTTTAAAACGTGTCTTTATTACTATATGAAATAAAGGATAAGGAGGCGTGAAGATATATTTTTCTTCAAAGGGAGGTATAGTCACATAAATATTGGAAACCACTGCTCTATGGTATATTCATCGTACTAACAACCCTTCACCGTGCGCTGCAGGTAAACGCTCTGACAATGTTACGATATATAAATGTTTTACTTTTATAATTATAATAATATGTCGGGTCTATGACACAGTGATCAACGTCGTTGGCTTTCATACCGGACCTCAAGGGCTCGAGTCCTGGTCCGAACAGCATTTTTTTAATTATAGATTTTTGTTGAAAAGCATGGATGTTTGAGAACTCTAAAACATTCCCTCCCACTCTATCAATTCTAAAATAATGTGGTGCAGCGAGAGCGGTTAGCTTACCACTAGTCCGGCCCTAACCCTATTTTTTCTATTCCTACTATCTTAAAAAAGCAGTTTTCATAAAAAAAAAACCTGTTGAAATACCTCCATTAGGAGCCCACATTGGAGCCGCAGATGGAAAAATATATACATAATTTAATCCATGTTCGTTTCCAATACAGAACACATGTTTTCGTAAGATAATTTCAACAGTTTTTTACGAGAAATGCTTGTTAAAAAGTTAGATTCTATTTTAGTAGTCTTTTTTATTTATGAAGATTTTTAATAGTAAAATTAAGGAAAAACTAATTCTTCTTAAGCTCCTTTTTAACAAAGACTGGTTGTTATTAAATCACCAATTGAAATATATGTTAGTTTTAAAGGTTTAAAATAAAATTATTCTGGGCTTGTAATTGAAAAATGTATCATAGCTCAATTTTCTTGAACCTCACTACGTCACCCTTTTCCTCGGATTTAACAGCTGGCGTGAGTTTTACTAGAATTCTACAGCAATTTTATTAATATTGTAAGCAGCAAAATTCCATCTCAGAGGAATTTTTATGAACATTTTTCTCGGTAGCGTCTAATTCTTGGCAATAATCGGATTACTCGAGTTTTCTTTTAGGAGATCTTAATACGTTTTTCTAACAAACCGACCGGTTCCACGAAAGGGAACATCCTTTTGAATAATTGTTTTAGATTATATTTTGTCATGCTTTTTCGCAGGAAAACGAAACAGTAACTCGTTTCATTTTTTTCAATTTTTTAGCACTTTAATACTCAACCATTTCAAAGACTAAATTTATTATAACATAAATCTTTGTCGTTATTCTGGTACACGGAATAATCCCTGGCTTTTTAACAATAGTTTCCTACTACCACTAGTTGTGTTTATGCAGCAAGTGTGCTCGTTCCCAGAAACGATTTCAAACCATTTGAATGAACCATGTGTTTTTTCCTGATCATTTTTAAAGTGTCCATTTTGGTGAAAATGCATTTTATTCAGCAAACAAAGCTCTGTTTTTTACCTATATTTCATTGATTTAATGTGATCAGAAGTGGTTTTTCTCATCACAAACATATGAACAACTGAAAATGCTCGTGATGAGCGAAATCGGTTTTGATTATATTTAATAGATGTGGAATAACTACGAAAGAGTGTTTTTGGTTCAGATACTAAAAAAACTTTGCAAGCCACTTTAAATACTTTAACACTAAATAAAGTAGAGAATGTGTTAAATGAAATTATTGAGGAATCAAGGAATCGATTTTCAAACAAGTGAGGTATAACATTGAATTTGACAACTTTGTTACTTCTCTTATTCTGTGACAAACTGTGACACTTCTTTAACAAGCATTACCATACAGAATAACGCAAAGTTTACAAATAAACTGAAATAAAACTTGTATCTATTGTATTTCAATTATTCATTTGATAATGTTTTCAATGAGTAAACCCGAATATGATCATTATAAAAATGTGATTTTTTGCGAAAATTAATAAGTTCATCTATTATTTGTAATGGAAATGCACTGTTTTAATTATAAAATAAAATAAATTTCTTTTATACTTATTCAACAATTCTATATAATATAATAAATACAGATTTTTCCTATTGCAAAAACTTTCGTTTTAGTTACATCAGATGCATATGAGTATATCAACCAAGTCTTCAATATTAAATTGATCCTGCATCATACTAAGGAACCATTTCAAAGTATTGAATGCTGGTGTGATGAAATATTTGCACGGTAAGTGGGTAAAGTAAATAACCCACTGAAGTGAAGTGCACGTCGAAGCGAGAGGTGGTGAGTACTTCATTGAATTGCCTTGAGATTACAGAGATAAATTAATTTCATCGTAAATCATAGGTCTTAATTAAATCCAAAAATTATAAGAATTATTAAGTATTACTTCCAAATACCGTTGTCGGAATTAAGCACACGATTAGTTACAGCTTACAATTATCAAGAGCAAACTTAGCATCACGAAAATGACACTCTTTGTTTGAATTTTTTGTGCACTGTATGTGTGTATGTATGTATGCGCGTGTGTGTGTACATGTACGGATATAGTATGGGGGAAGCATATGGAATGCGATTTGCAAAATAATGCATATGGAGTTCCCGTGAACTTCTTATCTCTGTAGCGATCACGCCCTTCCGTCTGGAAACGATAGTAAGGGGATGCAATTTACAATTTTTCAAAAACTTTACCGATGAAAGAGACTAAAAGAACCTTGACGCTAGTGCGTTCTGGTACTTAAAGCTCCATAAATTTGTATAAAAAAAATAATTCTGGGATAATGGGGGTGTATGGGACAGTTTTTACGAAAATAATTTTCAAACAGGGCTGTGGAGTCGGAGTTGATAGTCGTGGAGTCAGCGGTGTTGTCCGGAGTAGAAAAAATCTTACTACTCAGACCCATTTACATAAAATATATAATATTTAATGTGTCTTAAATTCACAATAGTCCATAGTGTTACCACTGCATACTCAGCTGACTAAAGGGATTTATTTATTATTTATTTTATTTTTAACTTATTTCAAAGAGATCTATAATGAGCCAAGTGATATTTAAGGAAAAAAAAGTAAGTAGCGATATTATATTATACACGACGTTTTAAAGTATCGTAAAAACGAATTGACCTCGGTAAAAACACACTGCAGTGAATTTATCTCCCTAAAATAAAAAAAAAATGGAAATAAAAACTGAAACACCAAGTAAAGACGTAGTTGTACTTAAAATTCCACCAGAAAAGTTTTACAATCAAACTACCTGGCTCACTTCATTTGTCGAGGGCTCATACAATCATTTTTGCTTCGGTTACAATGAATAAGCACAATGTACTTAAATATTTAAAAAATAGTATTTTTCCATTTAATCGATCTCAAATATTTTGTTTAGTATAAAATTTAATATATGAGGATCTGAAATTCAAAACCTACCAAAAGACCATTTTGATTTTTTTTCAAATTTTGATACTAATATGTTTCTCTGTTTTAATATCGTATCAATCAATAAATTTCCGATATACAAATTTCTCTAAATACAGAGAAAACGCATTTTAAAAAACGTGTTTAGTCTCGAAACCTACTAAAATCCAAAAAGCTCACAGCAATTTTTTCCCTTTTCCAACAATTTTGGTTTTTGGAGTTAGATAGGATTTGAAACTAAGTCGCCCATATACTCAACTTCCGCCTGCGTGGCCTAGCGGTCAACGTCGTTGGCTTAGATTACGGAGGTTTTGAGTTCGATTTCCAGTACGGACAGTTTTATAAAATGATTTTTCAATCGATTTATGAATTACTTAGGCGTAGTGAGAGTGATTACTTAACTTATAGTTATGTTCTAAGCCTATTCTTCTATTCCTACTCTCTTTGGAAAATAGAGAGGTTGAACAACTGGGTAAGAAACAGTTCTTGCAGAAACAGTCCGGTTGAGATAAATTCCATGTCCATATGCTTTAAACTGAGAGCGAATATGGTAAAAAAAAACATTGCTTTAAACTTCATGAAAAAAACATTTTATGGAAGACTTCGCTTGTTTTATGTTTAGTATAAAATCATTTTTACCAATAAAAATTGCTTGGTTTAAAAAAATATCAAATTTAAACTTGTCCACTTGTGTAAAACAAAACAATCGTGTTAAATAGTTGGCAGATTGTAAGATTAAATACTGAAACAAAAATAACATTCATGAAACAAAAAAAGTGTAATATGGCGGTATATATATAATATTGCAAAATTTATCCGGTGTCCTAATATCACCAACCCTCCTCTTTTATCGTATAGTCATAGCCAATGAACTCTATAAATAAAATGTAAGTATTTCTAGAGAAAGAATTAGTATCCTAGATACTTACAATAATGATATTTTCCGTGGAGACTTTAATCTCTTCATTAGCTCCCATTATACCAAAATATTTCCTTCGAGACATTTTATTTGCTAGGAACTTTTATTTACTAACTCAATAATTACGACAACAATGTAGCAATATTATTTTCTCATTCGTAAATGAGTACAAAAATGTTTTTATTTTTCTTTTCTTCTGTTACTTATTAGCGAGATACTTTGTTCATTGTAATCATAATATTTTTTATACAAATGTCTTTCATTCTAAAATGACGACATTTTTTAGGATTCTTTTCGTCGGCAAAAATAAATTGAGGAAAACTTTGACCTTTAAGGTAATGTAATCACAACGAAAAAGATTTTGCTACATTCCATTAATTACAAACTTCGTGCTTAAAACTACAGTACAGTATTCACCTATTCCGAGTGGAAAATCACTAGGGCTTCAATTGTAACCTGTTTTGAGATCTAGGATACGAAAATGGATATTTTTTCGGTGATATCTCCTTCAATCGATTTATATTATTGCTTATATTATATTATATTTATAACCAGAGTCGCGTGAAAAAAAGACGACTCCGACTCCAGCTTTAAAGTAATTAACGACTCCTACTACGAGGATTTTTTTTAAATAATTTCATTTTAACTTATATATATGTATACCATTAGATCATTTTTAGTCAGCCAACCATGAAATGTTAACACTTTTGACTATTTTGTTTAAATACACATCATTAAATATATTTTTCAAAAAAAAATCGAGCCGCTCATTTTTCAAGACTCCGACTCCGACTTCACAGCCCTGTTTATAACAAATAAAAATTGACTTTTATCTTCTTTAGTCTCATCGCATAGTCAAATGATATCTTTGGAAAAAAATATAAAAAAACACAATTTTCCTTCGTACTTCCCACTTTTATTTTGCAATATCAGAACCGGTTTCGCTCATGACGAGTTTATGTTCGAAGGAATGGGTAAGTTTTCATGTGCGAAAATTCTTTTCTAACTTTCTGATTAATCCACTAGTTTTGTACTGCCTTATTTTTCTATGCTTACTACTCACTTCGAAAAAGAGAGGAAGAGTGACCGAGTAATAAACAGTTCTCGTATAATAGAAACATCTCCATTAGGAGGTCATACGCTCAACAATAAAGCGCACAAGGAATAATAAAAATCTTGGTTGAAATAAATTATAAAATATTGTAACTGTCAGCTACGTAGTCAAGTGGTAAACACTGCTGATGTGGTGAGAGTGGGTTGAAATACCGGAATGAAAACTTTCACACATTTTTTTTTTAAATCTATGTATGAATTTTTATTTTCTTAAATATATCTGATGTGACGTTTTGTTAATTTTTTCAATCACCTCTTCACTGATTTTATAACGGGAGAAGTTAAAGCAACTGGCTATCGACTAGTCTTATTTTAACTCCAATATTCATTTTGAGAGGTTGAGTGACTCGTTGACAACCAGTTCTTCCAAAAACGCTTTCTTTAGAGAAGCTTCATATATTTTTTTACATGCTTTATATAAGGAGAAGACAAAATTGTTAAAATTTACAGATTCTAAATAAAGGTTAATTTTCCGGTTGTAGATCGTTTACGACGATATAATATACCCAGCTAATTGACGTTGCTAGTGTGCAATAGGAAAGCAAAAATCATTTTATTTAAGTTGGGTTTCAATTTTTGTTAAATCATCGATAATTGTGACTTTTATGAGCGTGGCTCTTTTAGTTACATTACGTGTTAAATGAATATGACTCGACAAAGCTTTAGGTGTAATCTAAATGGAAACACTGTTTTTTTCAAAGTAAGCCGTCAAAAATTGTTTTTCAAAAGTATCATATAATTTGTAAGCCGTTTATTTTCTATATAAATAAATAAATCATGGCCGCAGACATTTCAACACAAAATAAATGGGCAGAATCATTAGACATGACAGCTGGCGGGAACGCGCCAACCAGTGTTGCCAGCAGACTTTTTCTGCGCACCATTTCGCATGGTGACAACTTAATCATACAAACGTTCGCTATATTAGGTGAACGTGATGCCCCTGTTTATGGCTGTATATTTTCCACTTTTTTCTTCTTAAAGGGTAATAATTCATTTCAAAGAAAATATTACTTCACGCACTTTATATAAAAAAAAGATTTTTACCGCATGCCGCGAATATTAAATATAGACCTACATGAATAATATGAATCAAAAATGATGAATATTTTTTTAATGAATACTGTACTTTATGCCCACATACTTTTTGTGATTTTATCACATGCTTAATTTATAGCAGTTAAAATAATTATGTGATAGTTACATTAATCATTTTGTACGTTGGTAGCATTTAATGGTAAAATTATATGTCATAACACAAAGTAAATGAGTTTTGCTGTATTTCAATGTTGAAAAATATGTATTTTTTCATGAAATGTTTATTAACCCTTTCCTTACTATGCAAAAAAATCACAAGCTCCTGAGCTGTGTATTCGATACACATCAGGCAAATGGGAGTGAATCATGACAATTATATAACACTACTACAGCAGTACTACATATAATTGTCATGATTCACTCCCGTTTGCCTGATTTGTAACGGGTACACAGCTAAGGAGCTTGTGCTTTTTTTTGCATAGTAAGAGAAGGGTTAAGCAAATTAGTTCAGATCACAGAGGATACGACGGCAATAATTGCAAATAATTAAGTTACGACTGAAATAAGAAGAAGAATTTTTAATGTTCCCGATATTTAAAAAAAAATATACCCATTAACATTTTCTGTTGAATTATGTTTTTATTTTGATTGAAACAGTTCATGTTTAAGTTCAGAAGATCTAATTTAATGATTAAAATAAAATTACGATTTTAAATAATTTTGCTAGCGCTTCTTTTTCATTATACTGACATTGACTAGTGTGAAAGTAATCCGGATTAAACTTTTACTAACTAAAACGTTTTAAAATCTGAGTTCTACTTTATATTATTCAGCTTTTTTTCAAGCAGACACATCATATCGATGAAAAAATATTTGTCATTGAAATTGTTCTAAAGTTGGAAACACGTAACATTAAAAAATGGCGACCAAACTGCCAGAATATAGTAGAAGAGCTACATCGTTTTCCTACTATTTGAAAATAGGTGAGAAAAAATTCCAACATGTTTACTGCAACATTTTGTATTGGAGAGTAGACAATCCGTGACTGGATTTTAAAAAAATTATAACAATTATGTACTTTTTATTATATGGATGAAGTTAAAACAGGTGCATTAAATTGATCAAAATACTTGGAATTGTTTCCTCGTATCATCATAAAAGAAGAAACAAAATTAAAATTGTTAACTCTTATCAAACATTCTTGTTAATGAAAAGTTTATTTAATTAATATTGTGTCGACAGATTATTTTAAATATACATAATAATTATTTTACTCCAAAGTGTCTTTCATTTTCATTGATTTCCCAATACTTATTTATACAGTTTTTTTGCTCTCGTGTAAAATTGAACAAACGTCGGTTACGTGTTGTAAACTTATGACTATCGATATGCAGAATTCATCTGATAGATGGGAATAGATTTAGACACCGCAAATTTCCAAGCCTTTCATTACTGTCCATACTGGGATTCGAACCCGTAAACTTATCAGTTCAGTCAAATTCAATGACGTTGAATATTCGGCCACAAAAATCTAACAAGAGGTGGTGCGTTTTTATCACAATAATTAATCCTAGCTTCAATCTAGTATTCAATCTTAATTGCAATAAGCAAGAGTAAATTGAAAATACGAGTAAATCGTAAACTAAAATTCAAGATGTATCTTTGAATTTATTATTTTAACCGAAATGTTGCATTGAAATAGCTATGAGCTACAATTTCCTGACTCAATACCCTAGGTGTGGTTTACAGAAATAATTTATCGCACTGACCTGATGCTTGACTTTCCATGTCCATACGTTCTTATACACCGTCTTGGTGTTCAGTTTACACGCTTCTCTAAATAATATATGCTATGAACATTTTGCAGTATATTATATTAAATTATTACATTTCTATCTTGGGTATAGAGCTTGTTTGGAAAGAGCTTGAGAATTGTATCGCAATGTTTTCAGTTACTAGATTGCCAAAACAGTCAAAAGGTACCAAAAATAAACTATCAACTTTATTGAGTTGAATTTTTTAGCTAAAATGCCGATTACTTATTTTTTCAATTAAAAAACAAACACTGTCTTATAAAAGCTGAAGTTTGTTTTCATTTTAATCTTTTATTTACAAGTGGATAATCAGATCATGTTCAACACGTTATATAGATTAATAAAAACAGAATATTACTTTGTACTTGATTCCACTTTATTTAAAAAGTCAGGACTGGTTTCGCTCATTACGAGCATTGTCAACTGATGAGAAATATAATATAATAAAGAAATATAATCAGTTGACAATGCTCTCAATGAGCGAAACCGGTCCTGACCTCTTAAATAAAGTAGATTAAGTACAAAGGAATATTGTTTTTTTATAAATATAATGCTTTTCCACCAAGTATTGACAGTGAACACCATTAAAGTGACATTCTATAGAATTTAAAATAATTATATTAGAAGTTTTATTATTTTCATTGTAGGAATACACTGTTTTTGTACAAACTTTATATGAAATAAAATGAGTGAAAAATCATGTAATTACATTTTTAAGAACTTCATTAATAAGAAGTAGAAAGCTTTTACAAACACAGTTTTATTTATGATAAAACAATACTTTATAAATATTCTACATTACTATTGATTTCGTCATTATGCTCGAGTCCTTATTGCAATATGTTAAAAGTTATCTGATTATTCATTAGTTCATTTTTCTTTAGTCTAATAACGCTAAAGTTTTCTACTCGAATTAATAATTATTTATAATTCAGATGTTAAGCCCTACTTTGCACCGAGGCCACTAGTCTATTCAACCCCTGAAAATAAACGGAGTAAATAGAATTTAAGAGATCCAATTTATGATAACGTACCCTTATCCTGATTTTTGCCAGCCCCAGTCAGGCTTAAGTTGCATTTACAGAATTATATCTAAGGGGAGGTTTCCTATGGTTCTCATTCGGACTTAATTTAAACTAAAATGCGACAGCTTTTATTCATTATTTACATAAACCTTTGTTAAAACGGGTGCGTTAAAAGAACGCATTGCAAATGAACAATTACAAAGTATATTATATTTAAATAAAATAATGTTTATTATTATGAAATATTTGAGCATAAATTATTTTACTACTGGTATTTAAAAAAACTATAAATCCACCTATGAGGAATAATCAAATATGTTCAATTCCAGTGGCGGTTCGTGACCTTAAATCTTGGGTGGGCTAGAGAAAAGTTTAGTATTGTATACTATTTACGAAATTGTGCATGTTTCCACTTCACATTATACATTAATCTACAAGCAAATCAACAAATACTACGACACTCCTGCAAAGCAAACATTATTATATAATGAAATCAAAGCTTATGTAAGTATAAAATAATAGAAAAGTAAAAACTGGACCTCAAATTCGTCTCATTCAAAGTGAACTACCGTGTTTTGTTTCATGCAATACAACTTCTCTCTGAATACAACGAACTCTGACGTTTCACGTTGGTAAGAGTGTTTTGTATGTATGGGCTAAATTTAATTAGCCCCTGTGACTTAATGACTGCAGGCTGTATACCGAGGCGCAATCGTGTACGATTAGATGACGTTTCCGTTATAAAATACATACGTTTTCCAATCGTGCTTGATTACGCCCCAGTGTAAACAGTGTTGCAAAAAAGCATTGGTTTTAGCTCGGTCTAATTTCAAAGCAGTCCGAGCCTCTATTATTATTATTAATACATTGGTATTGAGAGACTGACGTCACGTTGCCTGTTCTGTATGAAGTGTGTATTGGGCCATTGCTTTTTTAATGCCGGCTCGGTTTAAAATCGTAATACAATACACAATCGAGAGTATTACTGTAAGTAGTTATAGCATTGTCTTGTATGTATTGACAGAGGAAAATTAAAACAAATATATTGTATAAATTTGGGAAAGGCTAATTACTTTTAGAAATGTATTTATTTTGTTCAGCGTACGAATTGCTGGTCATTTTTATTCAGTTATCTAAAGTTTTTTTTTCTACACATTTTGGGTGAAAAATGCAGGTCGGGCTAAGCCCACCTAGCCTGGTACCTAGAACCGCCACTGGAATTTACCATTGCCGAATGCCATCTCTCTATCATTTTATATAAATGCCTTTCATGAAATTATGCCATCAACACTGAAAAATAGACAAACTCTCCTAAGCTCATCAATATAAAATATATATACTTAAATAAGAGATTTTATCCGACTTTTAATGACTTCTTCTTCTAATAACGGTTTACTGTGAAAACCATTTATGGTCCAATGAAGAATGGATATGACTAAAAGATAAACAAAACTATTTTTATTAATCTGTTGTTTCCCAAACGCTCAAAAGTTTTTAAAACTTCCAATATATAGAACTACCTTACAATTTCGACACCACTGAAAACAGCTTATATGATTGCATTAAAAAATAATACACTCATCATTTGAAACTTTTACAATGCATTTTTATATTGATATAATTCTTTGATTTTTTAAAAAAGACAGTTAATTTCATTTACATGTCATGAATTTGCCGATACTGTTTTTTTATAATTTTAATTAGCAAAAACATAAAGTGCAACCATCATATAAAAACAATTTATTTCTTTAGTGTTTACAGCCTCGTTTTATTAATTTCGTATGCTTTTTTTCGTACTGCTTTATATTGTGTGTAGGATATAAAAATAATGATGATTATTATTATTTAAGCAAAAAACCTTCTGGAAAATGGTCGGAGAAGTAGGTAATTTGTATTCAAACGCTTTTCAGGCAAATAAAAATGCACTGCAACATTTTATACACAGGGTAACAACTACTAACAAAATTAAACGAATACAAACAATGCGTCACTTTTTTAAAATTGCTATACATATGAATCAAAATGATTTGCTACCCTTTTAGCGCTGAACTAAAAATTTAAATATCACAATACCTATTTTGTATAAAAAATTATAATTGATACGGTTCATAGTTAAAAATTAAAATCACATTAAGACAACCTACACTGTTCTTGGCTTTATAGGTAACTAATTATTTATTGTGAAAATATCGTAATGAATTCATCACAATTCGTATAAATATTATATTCATTTGATTCATAAGATCAACTTAATAAGCCACTAACTATAGCAATGAATAAGAGTGTTAACTTCATAATATTAAAGTAAAAATATGCAATCTACCAAAATACCAAGTAATGACGTGATTTTACTTAGAGAAATTTTGCTTTTTTACTACTTGGCTCACTTCACTTTTTGGGGGCTCAAATCATAGTATAGTTATATAAGTTAAAATCATTTTCTCAGAGCTGTATCTATCGCCTCATTTTTGAAGTCTGTCTTGCTTCGTATGTAGGGCAGAACACATTTAATGTTTTGATATTAATATTTTTTCAGAGTTTGTAAATCATTTCATATAAAATTATCTTAATTTAGTTTTTAAAAAATGAAATAATCTATCTTGTAAATAAAATGAAAATTTCTTGGAAATTGATTAAATCATCAACAATAATCAAACATTTGTAAATTACATTTTTAGTAGAATAGACACCACACTATTGCTAAATTTATTATAATTCCGATTTACCCATTCTCATATAAGAAATTAAAACTATTACTATTTGTATCATTCTCCTAACCTCGCGAGCAATAGAAAGGAAAATCTTTAACCTCCATTTTATATTTTTTTATGTTATGAGTTAGAATCAAATATAAGTTTAATAAACAGCCTTAGTGGTTCTTTATATGTCATATTCAATAATTAGATTAAAAACATTTATTAGATCAAATAATTTTACACTTAAAACTTATAACTAGTAAACGTCAAGTCAAACATTAGTCATTTAATAATTGTAATTTTGGTTGTAATACGAACAATCAGTATACTTAAAATGATAATCAAAAATACAATCTGATAGAACGATTGATTCTTCAGACACGTCTTAATAAAGTTCAATTTTCGGACAGTATGGCGGGTAAGAATTATCCGACAATCAATTTATTTGTCCATACCTTGTGCCGGCAGTCTTTCTCCCGTCAGAAGAATGTTAGCAGATAACCTTTTTTTACTGCCCCATCCTATCTATATGAGCTGCCCGCCCTTTGTATGTAAACTGGCCCGCCGTGAAGCGCTCATTATTGTAATGAACTTTCCGACCTCTGTGCGTGAAAATCTTCAAGCGCTTCTACTCGTTTGTGAGACTATACAATTTAGTAACACGTCAAGTTATATAAGGTGTACTATACCAAAGAACGTAACCATTTATCAGTGTGCACGAACACTACCAGAAACATTATCTCAAATTTCATTTTCTTGCCAACGTTTTGTTGAAATGATTAGAAATAAAATGTTAACTCGTGTCAAAAATGTATTATATTATATGTCAAGTGTTAACAAAACCCACAAAATAATATTTGTTCTAAAAGTATCCCTTCTCAAACTTTTTCCATTGTGACACAATAGAAAAATGAAAAGCGTTTAAGCGACACTCACGTTTGTATGCGCAACATAAAAAAACACACATTTAATTTTATTATTATAATATAAAAAAGTGGTTACATTCTCATAGTCAGCGTTTTTTAAAAAAATTATAAATGGTCTCATTGAGTTTTATATTCCTAATGAAAGCATAAAAAAAAAAAAGATTATGTGTACGTGCTTATTAAAAATCGTTTCATCGTGAAATATTTATGTTTCATTTATATGCAAATTATAAGTTAATGCGTTCTTGGTCTTTGTTAATTTTTAACTATTTTTTTTAATTTGACACAATATTTGTAAGCCTGTTTCTATGAACCGATTTATTCTCCTTCATGAAGGAAAAGCTTGCTTACATTTGCTTAATAAATGTTTTACGTGAAAAAAGTATGTTTGAGAAAGAGATTTAAGGGCCGCCACAAAATTCACAAAGGGCCGCATGTGGCCCGCGGGCCGCGTTTGTGCATCACTGGTGTAAAGTATATTAGTACATGGCTTCGTATATACACTGTCATCGCGGATGATTGAATGTCTGTATTTTTTAATGTAAATTGCTAATAAACAGTATAAAGTAACTTAAGTCACATTTTTTTGCATCCAACAATAATAATGTTATATCTTACGCAGCACTGACCGACACAACCTCAATGGGTGACATTTCAAGCAAAATATTTCGGAATAGTGTTCTCGAGACACAAATATTACGCGTCATGTGGCGGCTCACATTTGTGTTCTTATGTATTCGTAAACTTCTTTTGTTCTAAGTTCACTTCAACTTTTTACGTTTTTTTTTCACAGCTGTTTATAAACTAATCCGCCATGTATTTTTTAAAAAAAAGTATCGAGTGTCACAATATTTTTATTGAGCTTATCATGACCTAAACAATACACTTGCGTTTACTAAACTTTACATCCACTCTTAGTTAAGCTACATTAGTTGATGATTAAAATCACTGTCATTGTCAAAATCCACAACGATTGACACCTGACATTATTAAAATTCATTATTCAG
This sequence comes from Himalopsyche anomala, assembly GCA_031772345.1. Classification (NCBI taxonomy): domain Eukaryota; kingdom Metazoa; phylum Arthropoda; class Insecta; order Trichoptera; family Rhyacophilidae; genus Himalopsyche; species Himalopsyche anomala. The sequence goes on along the minus strand of CM062833.1, from coordinate 21,445,266 downwards.
AAATATCAAAAGTGTATAATTCTTACTCGTTGACCTGAGAAACCTTAATAATTAAGAAAATAAAATTATACCGAGCATCTTACAACCTTTATACCTTTTATAAATAAACACAGCCGTCTCTTTGAAGTATTTATTATTAAAATGAAAGAGATTTTCTTTTTGATAAAAACGTTTTCAGTAGATTAACATCAAAGCTTTTAAAGATATCACATTTTTATTACTTTCATTTATTCATGTTCAGTTTATTCAATTACTTACAAAAGACGCTTAGTGGCGAAATTTGAAATATCAACATTTTAATTTATTCATTATTAAAAACAATTTATTCAGCTGTTTTTTAATATGGTCATTGACATTGAAATGGATCCTACAATCACGTTTATTTATTTTTTATGAACCATTTTAATTTTAATAAAAAAAATCGTTTATAATTATGTTTGTTTTTTATGATGTAAAAACTTCTCTTACTTGGTAGATAATTGCAAATACAGAATTAAATTATACAAATGAGTAATTTTCAAGCATACCAATACAATATGTTTACCAATAACTAGTTTTCGGTCAATTATTTCTCATTTCAGAGACGACTGATATAGGCACTGCAATTAGTTATCAAATCGCATAATCTTTCCTTGATTTGGGGTTGGATTGAGAGAGTGCAATGATTGAAAACAATAAAGATATTTCTATAAAAAATATTGAATAATCTTTGAATCTTTAAAAAAGTCAAATTATTGAAATACGTCGTGAAATTTAGTCAACTTTAACCGGATAAATACATACAAATGGGCAGTGAACAGAAATAAATATACTAAACGACTGTTCCATGACTGCCGTTTTTTTGGGAAGCTAAGTATAAAATAAACACGAACTACAAAAAATAAATTTCAACCTTTACTCGCAGGCAGGTAGAGACACCTTAATAGAATAAATATTGAGTATCTTTTGACTTATTTCTTTCAATCAACATTTTGTACATATATATAAACCTATGTCCGCTATCAATGTGAAGGATATGCCATCCTGATGTATGTATCGTTTCTCAACAAAAGTTTTTTCGAAAATAACTGTTTGTCACTCACTTGCTCACACTCGAGAATAGGGAAAGAAAAGTTAGTCTTATAGCAAGACTGGTAGTTAATGAATTACCCTAGTTCCAATATTTTAGGATTCAAATGACAGGAAGATTTTTTTAGGACAATCAAACAGCTATGCCTTTAAACATAAATCGATAAATCGTTTGAAAAAATGCTATTCGTACTGTGAATTGAACCTGTAAGACCAGTCTTGGATGTTGGATACAATGACGTTGACCACTTCACTTCGGACCCGACAAAACAAACAGAACAAACATGTCACATATAATGATTAAAATTTTTAAATTGTTCTTGAATTCAAGTGGTTATCGTCGATGGCTTTGGTTACGGTGTACACGTGTTTGAAATACAGTACCTACGGTTAAGGGTGAGCGAGCCTCTTGTTAAACTAAGAAAATACAATATTCTCATATCTATGCTTTATAAAATGTTTAAATATTCATTGTTATTAGATTTATTTAAGAACGCAGCAGTTTAAATTGAAAGTTTCTGAAATGTATAATAATCGACAACGGTTGAACGAAATAGAAGTGAAATTAAAAGAACCTAGTTCTATATAAATCTTAGAACTATTTACTTTTTCAATCTTACTAAGAAATATACATATTTAAGCTATCACTAATTATTATATTACTTTAAATTGCATATTGTTATACAATGCAATTTTATATGGTGACATTCGATGGCTTTTATAATTATTGCGTATAGAGTAATAAGAAATTAACCCCTTCACGGATAACTACGAACAGCTTTAAGATTATTGAGCCCCTTGTTATTGTATTGGAAGCTTACCACTAACTACGAACAATTGCATTATTCAATTATTCTCTCTCTACCATCTGATTTTACCAGTAGAGCAAAGCCTAACCGATTTACTAACCTGTTATTTTTATCTATATGTGATAACATTTTTGCTGAATTATCGTTGGAGCTGACAAGCATTTGAAAGTGGGCAATAGTATTGAAACGATTCCCGCAAGTCAGTCGATGCTTTCAAAGTCCACCGCAGAAAAATTAACACGCACAAAAAAGTATACTCGTACAAAACATATTGCGAAAACATCACTGATCGATTCCAGATTAGGTATATCGAAAAACTTTAACCAAAGAAAGGATAATGGCTCCAGCTAACACATGGCAATGTCGTGTTTCAGCCTTTAATGGCGACCTTTTCCACGGACCTTGCGAAATGGTACTTTTCTTTGTAACCTAAGATCCTTTTTTTTTCGCCGGCCGCAAAATTTTATTTATTACGCACCGGAATTTGGAGGAGAAAAAATCGCGCCAGGAGTCAGTAGACTGGAAAGCGATGATACATAAGAAATTTAATATTAGAGACCTTTGTGCGGACTGGGCTGGAATAATTTTTAATCAATCGATCACACAAATTGCCACGTCGTTGATGACAGACAAAAAGTAAATCTTCTCCCCTTTTTTGTACTAAATAAATTCCATTTTATAAATTGATTGGTAGCTTCATTATACGGCATTAAGTTTTATTAACTGGAAAACAAAATTTAGAATCAGGGAATAATTAATTATTGATTGAATTGGTATTTACTTGGTTATAATAAACTTCATAAGAATAAGTTGAGAATATATCGGAGCATTTTAGTTCTACGAATATTATTTCTCGTATTTTTTAAATCCATGTCCGCTCAGTCACTCACTCACTCAGTCGCTCAACCTCTCTTTTTCAAATGAGAATTCCACCATTCTTGAGAATGTGAATCTAAATGTTCCTGATTATTTTTTGAGAAATCGTGAACATGAATTGTTTGTTCTCCCAAGGTGTAGAACCAGCCTGCCAGTGAGGATGCCACTGGGGAGAGCTTTAACGGTGTTCAACAATATTGCTTCGGATGTTGACATATTCCACGTAGACGTGGGTGAGTTCCGACGAATACTATTTTTTATGTATTAAAGTAGAGTTCGTCGGAGCTTACTCAGTTGACTTCTTTGCCATTTTTTTTTCTACTGATTTTAATATTAAATTGTACTATTTTTTTTTTCCATTGTAAAAGTTTTAAATTTATAATTTGTCAACCTTTTTCAATGTTAATTAAATAAATAAATAAATAAACAAATGGATAGAAGGATAAGGCTACGACAGGACTAGTGGTTAACTAAACGCAATCACGACGCTCAGTTATTGAAGGATTGGAAAGGGTGTGATCCGGGAAGTTATAGACATTACAAACATTCATGCCTTCGAATAGAAATCGGTAAATCGATAATAAAATGATTTTTTTAAATTTACCTGTGCTTATACTAAAATCGTATTTAATGCTGAAATACGGTGATTATTAAGCTGGGTAGAAACGTTAAAGGACCTCTGGATATTTTTCTATTGGTTGATTAATTCTTTTATATTCATAATACTTTTATATTTATAGAATTTGAATTAAGTCAAACCCACCTTCTATACGATCTTTAAAAAAAGGCGAAAAACGCATGATAAGAATCTTTACGCTTTTTTTTCTAATCGCACACTTTTTAAGATACCAAGTAAATAAATGACTACTTTTAGGGTGTTCACTGTCAATACTTGGTGGAAAGGCATTATATTAGTAAAAACACAATATTCCTTTGTACTTCATTCCACTTTATTTAATATGTCAGGACCGGTTTCGCTCATTACGAGCATCAGTTGACGATGCTCGTAATGAGCGAAACCGGTCCTGACATATTAAATAAAGTGGAATGAAGTACAAAGGAATATTGTGTTTTTACCAAAATAAATGACTATTTAAAACTAGACTGAAAATGAGTTGAAACCTTGTTTTCTCAGTGCAACAGTAAAAGATTTAAGCAATCAGACCTAATAAAACTATTGAATACTGACTATATCCTTTTGAAATTTCCAGATATGAAGAGTTACTCAGAAGAAATATTAACGTTAGTCCAATCACTAAAATGTGACTGAATTATAAATAAATAAAATCATTTTGATTAGTAACAACTTGTATGGACTGTTAAAAAATCTTAATTTTTTAACTATTATCAATCACATTCTGTTATTTGTTTAAGAAGTCTTATTGAGTAACTTTTTTCACCATCCCTGCCTGCGCAGGGAAATCATTTAATTATTAACATCGTTGTGCTCCAGGATACAATATGTATATAAAATGCAGCGATAAAGGGATTAATACAAAATAAAATCTTTATATGCATATTCCCCACTGCAATTTTAAAGACGTCACACACCATACCGTCATACAATGGAAGATAAAAAAAATGCGTTTCTTTTGTAAAAACAATACTACGTACCACAGCAGTGTTGTGTTTCTTGATGTTACATGGTAAGGTTGCCATGCCTCCGACCTGAGCAAGGACTTCTGTGCCATTAGGAGTGGAGAACGGGCTTCCCCGAACAGTCCCCGATGATGTGGCTACCTTGTTTCCACCGCCAGCGCCGTAAGACCGCTTGTGAATGACGCCTGTTGGATAAATTAAATGCGTTTAGTGCAGAAGTTACTTCACGACCATTTGAAATTACTATAACAACGATTTTTCGCTAGACGATATGACAATGAATATCTGTTTATGTGAAACTGATTTTTATATGCATTTTAATGAATTTTTCAGACTCTATTATTTAAGGTTATGTAAAACTGTGAAACTAAATTATCATTTTAATCTTGTATATGTGTTAAGTGAATTCAAATGATGTTCTCTACGCTAAATCAATTAAAAATATTTATCTGATGGCTGGTGAAAGTTCATATAAAAATATTTTGTATCTTTCGGGTTTTCAATATTTTTCGTTAATTCTTAATGTTCCTAGTTATAAAAGAAAGCCTATCCCAACAAGATATTCATTATTTTTGATAAATTCAGCAATTACTTTATTGATATTTATTTTTACTATAAAACTATATTTATATAAATTGTATTTAAATGATATATTTTTTTAACCTTACTTTGTTTTGTATTTGTATGATGGAAATAATCCGTAAAAATTCTTTCTACTCAATAGTGCCTAGTGTTATTTTTTCAAAACAAGGGGAAAAACATATTTAGAAAATGTACTCAACGTTTGTTTTTGTTATGCTCGTATAAAATAGTTTATCTACTACTTCTTTTCGCGAAAGAATAAGGTAGTAAAATGAGAATGAATGTCCTACAAAATAGTATCCAAATTGAATTTTTCTTTGCTTCCCCTAATTTTCAATAACGCTTATTTTCTTCTTTCCATTTTCAGCGGAGTCTCGGTGAATTTTTTTCACGCTATGCCATCAGGCAGTCTTCTTCAGGAAATATGTTACAATAAAGGTGCCCTCGCTAAGAGCAAAAGAAAATATTAGATCAATATCCGTTGGCCATCGAGGAAAAAAGGTATTATTGCCTCCCTTCCTGACACGAATGGCACTAAGGCCCTTCTTGCTACATATATTTTAGCACAGTTTTCCATGTAACATATTGTAAATAAATAAAATATATACTGGACGCCACATGTTTCGAAAAAAATTCAAATACTGCCAACTTCGTAGCGGCTGAGTTATGTCTTTTGAAATACATGTAAGCAGGTTTGTCTCATACAAAAATAAAAACAAAAAATAAATGCTTTTCGAAACAAATGCTGTGTTTTTATTTTAATCTTTAAACTAATTAAAAAAAAGGAAATCTGTTGAATAAAAAATCGAATGACATATTGTTTGTATTGCCATGTCTGCTTTTAGTTTAAATCATGTGGAATTCTAATAGAATCAAAAAATCATTTTAAGTAAGCTGGTTGATAATATGTCACTTGACCTTTCAAATTTGGAAAGGGTATTCATTTGCGGTATCTACGAGTTTGCGTTCCCGCTACTACTATTTTTTTTTTAATATTTATAAAAAAGTTATATGTCAGCTTTACCGCATGATGATATTTGTTAAAAATTTTCATACTGAGTCCAAATACTGCACATTAGAGGTGGACATGTTTAAGATAAATGCTTTTAAAACATTTCTGACGGTTATGAAACGCTTAAATTTAGTGCAGTTTTTGATCAATAAGTTTCAATAAAATATAATAATATCAAGCTCACGTTCTGAAAATAAGACTTTGTATAGGTGATGCGAATTTTTTTAAGGAAATTTCATTACAGTAACGGAGTTACGGATCAAGGTGGCCGGAAGCATATCTTTTCTACGAAATTGATCTAAATTTAATATCAAGAAGTGACTGACAGTTGGACGGAATTGTTAATAAAAAAATGGATATATTTCATATCGAATGAAAAGGTATTTTTTAATATTCTGTGAAAAAAATTAGAATTTATATTGAACTTATATTCCTGATTTTTAACATGCTTAAATATAAAATTTTCAAAATTCGTTTCATTGATATTTTATGTCATCTTTCCTTTTTAAACACTTTGCTTTTTTGCACAAAGTGCTCAATTTTATCCAGTTTTTTACTTTATATCAATACATTATTTCAAGACGGGAACAAGTCCAAAAAACGACTTTTTAGTTAATTTACATCATTGGATTCGCCATGCGAAGATTTGAATTTTTCTGTAAAGCAATTACTCTTATTTAAGAAACTTGAAACACGAATATCTCAATATCGATTATTTTAACCTGTTCCCGTCTTGAACTGGTATATCGACTAAAGAGGATTGGGATAGAAAGGTAGAGCTAGGACAGAACTAGTAGTTAGCTAACCGCTTTCGTATATCCCGGATTTTTATAACAGGATGAGTAGAAAGGAGGAGTTCAAGATATCACATTCACCCATACATTGAAACAGAAATCCATAAATCGACTGAAAATTAAATTCATGACCTCCGTGTTCTAAACCAACGACCCTGACCACTTGACCACGCAGCCGTCATATATAAATTTAAAAAAATATATTTTTCAATTTGAAGAATGGTACAATATAATGGAAAAGCAGACATTGTTTAAAGAGTCCGTGGTCCAGTGGTCAAAATCTTTGACTTCAGTGGTGGTATTCGAAGAGCTGAATCATAATACAAAAAGTTTCATAAATTTATTTTTCGATCAGTTTATGGATTTTTATGAAAGCATTGATGACTGTGATGTCTTAAATTTATTCCTTTATTTTCGATCTCAAAAACGGGTTGTAGCTCGGATCAGCTAACGTCTAATCAGACCTAATGAATATGACTTTACACTAAAATATTAAAAAAATCAGTTACAAATAGTTCTCGTATAAAAAAAATATTATGAAATATAAAGCATTAGAAATACATATGAACCACATTAAAAGTGGAAACTATTGAAATAAAATTGAAAAAAAAAATGTCTGAACGCATCCGTTCACGTCAGTTTAAAGTCACTCACTCACGTCCTCGTAAATGTATCGACATATGACCCAATATTATTGGTTGCACTTTTTTAAACATTTATTATCCATGTTTCTTAGAAAAACATCAGAAGCGTTAAGTGTGACAACCTCAAAAATTGCATAATTCTCATTTGGACCAAGTAAAAGCCAAAATAAATTTGTACCAAATACATTTTCCTTGGTTAATGAAGATTTTAAGCGAGGGCATGATTTTTTAAGAGAAAAAAAATTGGATAAAGCGTTGAGTAAACAACATTCAGGTCTAAATAAATAAGTACAAAAAACTGAGCTTTCTTCACTGTAAAGATATTTTTCGTTCTCTGAAAACAATGTAAAACATATTTTACTTTGATATTTTTTTGTAAAATCATGAGCTTATTTTTATAAAACTATTCAAAGACGTTTTGTGACAAAGATACTTATTTCAAATAAATCCAAAATGAGTAAATTGTATTCAACTTTACAATAGAGTGTAAATAGCAATTTTTATTATTGTTCATTAAAAAATCTATATTTATATGATAAAAGATATATGACTACCCAGCGGTGGGCGGCCAATACGTTAAAGGGGCTCGCTTAATATCAAAGTAATTTATCAGTCATATGCAATTATATGCAATACTTTTAAATAAACAAACGATTGTTATTTAATACACTTAAAATATGCAACAATATGCAGTTTAACATAAACTAATCAATGTAAATGGCTAAAAATGTACTACTGTGTATACTGGAAGCTGTCGTAGATAGTATATGTCAGAAACTGTAGTTATTTACTAGTTTGATCTGAGAATATTGTTTTCTATTAATTAAACAAGAAGTTCGCACGAGCCCTCTCCAGTCTACCCCTGTGACTACCATACCTATTTAAAAGAACAAGATATTAAAATGTTTATACAAGATTCGTCTCACTCATCAAGGTTCACGAGCATTTTCAAGTGATAAAAATAAACATTGATACTGGATTATTTATACAAAACTACGTAAAAACTTATTTTTTATCCATGCCTGCTCTCAGTGTGGAGTATATGGCCTCCTAATAAAAGTATCTCAACAGAAGTTTTTCTACGAGAACTGTTTTTACCCAGTTGTTCAACCTTTGTTTTACAAAGAGAGTATTAGGGATAGACAAGACTAGTGTCTCTCCACGCCTAGTTATTGAAGGATTGGAAGGGTGGGAGAGAAACTTTTGACCATAGGTTACCAACCTTTTTGGGTGGCAACGCCTTTTTATAAAAGCCGTGGGACCCGCGACCACAATGCGATTGAAAAGGGCATTTTTTTCAATAAGGTAATTTTAGTTGACTGTAGTTTTAGTTTTGTTGTTCAAACCCAAAATAAAAAAAAGTTGGCGACCCCCCAGAAAACTCTTGGGGGTCGTGACCCACAGGTTGGGAACCCGTGCTTTATACATTACAAACACCTATGCATTTGAACACAAATCGATAAATCAATTGAAAAATGCAGTTCGTACTGGTACTTGAACCCTTGAGATCCGGTACGAAAGCCAACAACGCTGACCACTGCGCCATAGGACCCGATAAAGAAATTGGCAACAGAAATATGTTAAAAAAAAATACAGATCCTTAGAAAGATATGAATAAATGTTACTTAAATATTTATAATTAAAATGTTTAAGACGTCTTACTTATAAATCACTTATTCGTTCATAGTTCTAACAAATGATTGTGGATAAAGTATTGTTTTATTATATTTTAATATAATGCCTTTACAATAAGTAGTTAAAAATTGAAACATACGCTGTTACGGTAAAAAAATTCACGTCGTCACAAATTACTTTTAGAAGAGTTGTAACATTTCCTCAAAAGCATGTATTGAAATATGTCAAATTAAGCAATTCTATTCACTATAAATTTATTTTTATGTAATATTATTAAATTGCAAAAATGTGTATCTCAACTGACTTGAAGATGGCTTACAATCGTGATAACTAAATATAACATTTGTGTATTAACGTGAAATGAAATAAATCTTTATTTTATTGCACTAATTTAAACTAGTTCCACCAAGTGTAGTTGAATGCAGTTAATCAACTATTTATTATTTCTGAACTGTGAATGTGTAGTTATGAAGCTCACATTCCACAATCAACGCTAATCAGCATCAACAACGTTTGAGTAACTAAATAATTAACTTAATTACTTTAGCTAATTAACTAAATAGTTCAAACTAAATAAATGCTTTGCTACTAGGGTTGAAACAAGTAAACTTAAAAAATATTTTTTTTTAAAAATGAATTTTATATAATGGCACAGTGGTTAACGTTGTTGGCTTCCGCGGTGCCGGATCTCACGGGCTTGAGTCTCAGTATTAACAGCATGTTTTCGGTTGATTTATTGACTTCTATTCACAGGCGTAGGTGTTTGTGATGTCCAAAAATTTCACCCTTCCCGCCCTTCCAATTTTTTAATAACAAGACGTAACAAGTGCAATTAATTAACTACTAGTTCTTTCTTAGCCTTAGTTTGACATCCCTACTACTCTTTTTGAAAAAGAAACGTTGAGAGACCGAGTAACAAACAGTTCTCGTCTATTGAGATACCTTCATTAGGAGGCTTGCTTCATATTGGGAGTGGACATTAATAAAAAAAAATGAAATATGCTTTTATTTACAGGGCTGTTTTGTGAAAAAATTTTAGCGACGAAGTTTTGTACGAAGAATCTATTTTTTTAATCACATACAAACAAAGATTAATTGAGTACGGAACAAGTTTTGTTGCTGACACACCATAAAACGTCAGTTTTAAGTAAATTTAAAAACAAAAATGTAACATATGTCCAAATATTTACACAAGACGGGTGAATACCTACCTGCTTGTGTTTAATTAAAAGGTGAAAACGAGAAGAGGTAAAAAGGCCTGAATTTCCGCGCGACTGTACAGCAAAGCAAACAACAGAAGAAAAAATAAGGCGAGTGAAAGAGGCTTTTTCCATCAGCGAGCCTTCGAGGGGTAAATAATATGTTTGTGCGATTATTTTTTATTTATTTTTATTTTCATCACGGAGCAGTAGAAAACGAAAAAAGCTCCAAAGCTTTTGTTCGGAATACAAACGAGGATAGTAATACCGAGGCGATATTTTATTACAATAATAATATTATCACTCTTGGATTAAAGCTTTGCTAAGTACCGTTTTTGCGAATACTAAGCTTTTTCTGTTGCGGATATTAATAATTTCTAGAGAAAAATAGCATTTAAACAAAGGTCAATGTGGTTCTTGTTAATAATAAATACACACTCATAAATATTAAATTATAGCCTTGTTTATGTTTCTACTGGATGCTCAATGAGTTTTTCTGTCGTATTTTATATTAAATGTCTGCATGAATAATAAATTATAGCAGTTATTATAATACTAAGTATTATTCTGCATCCCAATTATATTGTAAAAAATTTGACTTACCAAAAACCCACTCATTTCACTCCCCAATATAAGAAGTTGATACAAAATCAATAAGATTATGATCGCTCATCAAAAATTTTTTGTAAAGATGCTTTATATAGCGTCGTCATATTACTTATAAATATTTATATTGTATATTAAATAAACATTCATGCATTCATTGACTTTTTGATCGATATATTATGGCAACGTGGAAATTATTCATATTTATATGAGTGGCTTATGATTATGTTTATTCATATTTTTTTTCTCAGTTGCATGCATATATTCATCAACAGTCTATTTCCATCCTCATTCTTCTTCCATTACCATAACATTATATTATCCTTCTTTATTTGCTTAGAGAAGTGGATATTTTTAGTGATAGTATTTGTGAACTGTTTGTTAAATTTTATTATTTTATTTCTTGATTTTAATGTATTGTGTAGTTTCATTTAATATTGTGTGTCTTTATATTTGTCAAGTACATGGCGAATTGGCGTCAGCTGTTATGTCATGTACTATAATTCTTATTGTTAACAACAAGTAAATAAATAACCAAAAGAAGAGGCTGTGCGACTGGAGTCTAAAAATAATTACCGCCCCTAATTCACCGTCAACGGTTGACTGCCACGTCAATTGATCGCATAAGCAATTTGTAGTCTACAAACGTTCGCGGGTCGATTTATATTTTACCGTTTAGAAGCAATAAGAAATGTTCTTTCCGATCGTGATAAGATATTTTTAATAATGTTTCTGCCTAAAGCGAAGAATAGCTTTTTTATTTTATGAACAATGATGGAGTAGTACAGAAAAAATAGGAGTATGGAAATATTTAATTTAATTGGTAGATTATGTACAAAAATAGCTACGTATATCACCTCGGGTCGTTTATGATAGAACATGTAGAAATATACAAAAGTTGAACGATTTAAGCTTATCTATTCTATTATCATAATACATTGTATTGTATTTTATTACTTACAGTGTGTTAAAATAATTATTGTCCTACTATTTTTGTGAGACTTGTTGTTAATATTATTAATATAATCTACCTTTTAAATATAATATTTCGATACCCTCATTGTTCATTGAATATAAAAATATCTTTTGCTCCTTGAAGACAAAACGTATATAAATGTTAAAAAAATTAACGATTTAAATTTAAAATTTAAATTTTATGAAGCCAAAATCTTAAATTATATACATAGGCCTCTTTTTCTAATTTCATGATTCTATACCTTTTTTATTGAATTTATGTATAAGGATTTGATTGTGTTGTATGTACTTGGTAATTGATCATTTCCAACTGTTAACTGCAAATTAACAAACAATTTTTCATTGTTTCGTATTGATTATTTCAGTTACAGTTATATCCTATTTTCTTACCAGCGTAATTTAAGTAAACAATGTAAAATTTACACAAATGTGTACACTGTATATCCGTATTAGCGATACAATTCAAGATCGTTACATGCTTCGTCATCAATCTATGTCACAAAATAAATAAAAGACATCTTTTATCGGAGCGTAAAAAAGACTCTTTACGAGATGGCGGAGCATCAGGCGTCGTAAGAAACGAATCACTCGTTCAGCGAATGCATAGAAAACTTCGAATCGACATTCGACACACAAGAACTAACCTAGATTTTGTAGACGAGCACTACAACTTGTATTTTTTACTTTTGATTTGCAGAAACAATATTTTTTTATAATGAATCAATAATGCTCCAAATTCACCTGCCTGTTTACTTTATTATTACATTACTTATTTGAATACATTTTACATTCATTTTGATTTTTTATTTAAGTGATTTACGTCTGATACATTTTTTAAATAGGAAAGCGTTTCCTATGGATAAATCTCTGTCTAAGAAAAATTAACTTCATTCCATCTAACGCCAACAAAATAAAATTCTATAAAACAAATTGAGAGCAACAAAAAACTATTTTAGTAGCATCGATGACGTGGAAAATATTTATTTTACTTTTTATCTCGACAGTAAACCTTTATTAAATTTTTGTTTATTTTTTTGAGAATGGCTTAATCTCGGTTTCACTTATGTACAAGTAGTTCTCAAATAATTTATCTGTTTCTAACGGGTTTTCAATAGGTACGTGTTTTTTTAAGTATATAATTAAATTTCTTCAAGACTTCTAAGGTTTTTAAAAAATAAATAATATTTCATAATGTGTTAATAACAAGTTTATGTTACTATCAATAAAAAATACTGTCGTCCTAACTTTATTATTGCAACGTTCAAATTGTTCTCTGAATCCAATAACTTAAATGGCAACATTTTCAAATATATATTTTTAATCTTCTTTTCAAGCTATTACGTTCTTTCTTGAAAGAGCAGAGCACCTATGACATCATGAAACAATGCAAACTACGTTCAAAGATTTATTCAAACATATTGAAAAATGCTCTACTACATTCCTTTGCAGATTCTTCAATTTTTGAATGAAATTCCAAGCGTTCTATTGTTTCACCTTCTGTTCTATTCTTGGAAAGAAATTTCATTTTCTTTTGTTTATAATTCTTGCCTATTTCGACCATGCAAATAGCTAACGTTTTTGTACAATAAAGAAGATAAAGAAAATTTACATTTTAACCTTGTTGTGCTTCGGAGACTTTGCAAAACATTTCTGAGTTATAAGACATTGTTGATCTCGAGCGAATAGTTACAGCAGTTTTATTTAAATTTTACAATATTGCTAAAAAAAATTCACTTATTTAATGTTAATTTTTTTTTTTTTGGTAGAATGTTTATATATGTATATATTAAAAAAAACTTTATCTTTTACTTACTTAACAATTTAAATTATCGAGACCATTATCAGACAAATCGGCTTTATGATTAACTTGTCTTTTACTTTCGAACTATTAGTAATACATAAAAATTAATAGATGAAAACTAGTACTTATACTTTAGTCAAAAATCAGTCATGTTAAATATATGACACATCTAGAACGTAACCCAGTAGGGAAACAATGTTTTCAATTATATAATTAATACAGTAGTTTTTCTTGTTGATATAAGATATTTGGTTGTGCTGTATATTATATTTTATATATCGCTACATCAATGCAACAGTAAAACAATCTGAAAATTTCAGTTTCGATATAATGGTTGCTTAGTGTTTACATAACGATTTTTTTAAAGCAAAAGGATGCTACCCATAGTTTTTCAAAACAGATTTTTTCGATAAACACAATGTATACAACTTTATACATGTCATATCAAAAGAATGTAACCTGCAAATACCGAATTAGTATGTAACTTTAACATATAAGTATGAAAAAATAAGGGTATGTGAAAATTGCGGGAAGGAAAAAAACTTTTTCTTATAAAATTAAATTTATAATAATAGATTAAGTCAATACAAAAACAGTTTCTTAGTTTTCGTTTACTTCAATACTGAATATTTTATATTTTTCGTTGGCCCACAATCATCAAAAAATATTTGTTGCGCCTCCTGTATTTTTTTTAAATCTCATATAAAAGTTCTATACGAACAGTTGTGCTACACAAATAAACGGTATTGTATCGATCAAATTAAAAACAATACACTATTTGTATATCAATGTTAGTGTTTTTTCTTACTGACTAACACTATTTTTATATTACCATTTTCCATAATGGAACAGTGTATCCTACCATTATATTTTATATATTACTAGCAGGTACCTGGCAAGCGTTGCAATGTCATTCAAAAAAAGAAAGTGTTTGTACATTGATTGTGTTTATAAGTGTATGTTTTCTTTTTCTGTCTGTTTGCTGACGATTTTCTATGATACGACTATAAGTTAATTGTACTATGCCTATAACCTTCGCGCAAGTGCAAGCACTACGTTGACAAAATGAACGGTACAACAGACATACAAACATTGATTTTTATATATAAGACCTAGTGTAAGTTAATTTTACTACGTCTACAACCTTTGCGCAAGTGCAAGCAAAAAGTGTATAAAAGTTTTATTGCAATCGAATGAACGGTGTGGCAAAGCATAAAGTACGAACAGACAAACATTCATTTTTATATATAAGGTTATACATTTTTTATAATGGCATCATACCTCGAATAATATATTTTATACTGATTGTCATACTGTTGCTTTCATAAAGCAATACATAAAATATTAATTAAATTATTTTTACAAAAGTTAAAATTTTAATTCGATGGTAAATACCACAAAACGCTATTTGGTTTGTAATGTTTGAAATTGATATAAAGAAGGGCAGACAAGGTGCGCTTCCACGTGTCGAGTGTCGTTAAATATGAACATTCCACAATTTAATAAAGCATTACTTTACGCATCAAGAATTACTGAAACTCCTTAGAATTTACACTTTTATCTTCCGGAATAACTTAACGTGAGCGGAATAATTGGACTATTTTAATAGCCGATTACACTGATATTCATATCTCCGCGACAAATTATTTAATAAAACTTATTTAAGCACAGAGTCAGCTGCTCTTTGCGAGTGAATCTATCGTATTTTAAAAAAATGTTTCAAGACAAACAAAATAAGGTATGTTATTACACACAATACATTATATTTCTCTAAGACGAAAGTATTTTGTTGTTTTCTGAATCTTCATATCTAATAACAAACTAGAGTAATCGCAATATAATTAAGATTAATATCTTTATTATTCCACATGCTGTGCAAAAAATATGACACGCGCTTTGTTTCATTAAAAATGAACATGAACAAAATGAACACAAAATCACCGCCGAATCCGGCAAAAAAGGTACGTTTATTTAAGCTTTTTTAATTTCACCATTTGTGTAACGTACTGTTCATTTTTTTGCGAATTATTTTCAAAATAAATTTGCAGAATAAAAATACTTAAAAGGCAAGTGTTTTAATTAAAAATAAAACCCTCTCTTTATACTAATTCTATATTTATTTATTAAAATCAGGACCAACTTTGTTTATTGCACGACAAAAGTACTTTCAAACGTTGAGGATATCTTTCGTTCTATAAAAAATTAACAACAATACTGTCCGTACTAATTTGCTTTTTTAATGATCAGGACCGACTTAATTATATGAAACATTATTAATTGATGAAAACTGCAAATGAAATTGATTAAAAGCGTCAATGTTCTTCGAGTATCCTTCATCGATGATGTTTTGGTAATTTGCATCTCTTTACCATCGCTGCCGATAGCAAGGTGTGATCATTACAGAGGTGCGCAAACCTCAGTGAAAACAGTTCACGTGAACAATATATGCATTCATATCCAAATCATAGTATATATACTTAAACATTTACACACAAATGCGAATGTAAACATACACACAAATCTTAATTCAAACTTACTCATTTTCACTTCCGATGTGTCGATTATTATTTAATTCTTTGTAATAATATACGTTTTGCAAGTGAAGAACGATGTATAATGCCGTAGGTGTTTTATCACGAACATCTAAATTCGTAACGTGACAAAAATACAAAATTCGATACACCGACATTTATAGATTATCAGCCATATATGACACGTACGTGTTTTGGTAATGTAAAACCGTTTTAAAGATCATTTTCGTGTGCCGAAAACATACTATTTTTTCATTATTTCAATGCCTTTGAACATAGCCTTCTTCACGCTGTTTGCACCCTTTTATATGAGATAGCAGACTGCAATTTAAAATTGAAAAACAGAAAAGATTATTTTTTGCTCAGTTTTTGCAAAGCTTATGTCGTACACAGCTTGAAAAAAATATGAGTGAAGATGAATCACCAAGCATATCTGGACCGAAATAACCATTAATACCGATTAGCACTATTACTCTGGAGTGCTAGTAATACTAGTAAACTCTACGTTTTTGTACACTTTTGTCATTATGTAGATTTTTTAACATATATCCGTTTATTTTAAAATTCATTCCGTCTCATAACATTCATTCTGTTTCTTAAAAAAAATAATCAGCAAACACACTCTATCTGAAATGTATTACCACACTGGTAGAAGTAAGCCGGCTGCGTGGTTGAGTGTCAGCGACATTTTCTTAGATCACGGAGATCAAGGGCTCAAATCCCAGTACTAACAGTTTTTATAGATTGATTTTCCAATTGATTAGATTATTAATGAATTCCTGCCAAACAGCCAATAAAAAATTGAGTGCTTGGGATTTTTTATTTGAAATAAAAAAACTTTTAGTTCTCATTCTACATTATTTACAATCAGAATCGGACTCTCTCATCACGAGCATTATCAAATGGAGATCACTCAGGCATATGATTATTGTCGCCCGCTTTGGTCTAGTTGGTAAGAGCTTGCTCTACCGATCAGGTGGGTCCGGGTTCGATTCCCGGTGAGGTCAATGTCAAATTATGATATGGGTGTTTGTGAAGTCAATTCTCCTTGAGTTAATCTCATGTGACTTTCAAAAATTCTCATCGAGTATATCTCGTATGATCTTTCAACTTAAAAATATTTGACGCATTGGCGTAAGCTGTAATGTCAAATATTTTCTTTATTAAAAAAATTAAAATAAAAAAATAACGATTGAATTTAATTAATTGAACTTAATTTCGTGTCTGAAGCGCAGCAGTTAACATCGTTGGCTTCCGTGATGGATTTCACGGGTTCGAGTCCCAGTACGAACAGAATTTTTATGTTCCGATTTATGTTGGAAGATATGATTTTTTGTGATGTCAAAATGTTCCCACTCACCCTTAGAATCCTAAAGTAACTGGGTGTTACGAGAGCAATTAGTTAACCACGAGTCCTGTACTAGTCATTATTCTTCTACTCCTACTATCTTCTAAAAAGAAAGGTTTAGCAACTGGGTAACAATCAGTTCTTGTAGAAAAAGGCTTTAAGAAATTCCTCAAATTTTCAAAGATAAATAAAGTGTTGGTATCTGTATATAATGCCGATAACGACAACGAATAAAAAAATATAATGCGTTGTTAATATTGAAAATCCAATTAATAATGTGTTCTCTTCAAGTTTTACAAACTCTCGGCACAATCAAAAGCTGTCTGTCAGACTTGGCATTAAAGTAATTCGCACTAATTCCTTGTTTCACTCCAATTCGGTTGAATCCCTCATCAAACGACCGGGAGGCTTCGCGAGAGAGAAAGTTCCGGATTACGGATAACGGAGGACAGGGGAACATCCCTCAGTGTGAATTTTTATACCCTGTGTCGCGTGACGCTTCCGAAAACTCCAGCAGCCTTTTCCGGGGATTCCTAATCTCGCGAATTTACTATTCCAGTGATAGACAAGCTTTCTTTTTGTCACTCAAAGTCAGTTAAAATACAAATTAAATCGCTTTATAACCTCCTTTACTCGAAAGACAGGATTTTTAAAGCTTTTGATTATTCAAATACGATCAGAAATAAACGCTTTTTATTTAATTTTTGCATGAGTTGGACTTGATGTTTTATCATCATGGATTCAAATCCTTACATGGTATTTAAATTAAATTAAATTATTACGAATATTTTACTTTGCAGTTACTGTTAATTTCAATATAATTTTACGTACATTTTCTTGTCATTTAAATGATTCAAGCTTGATATCGGTTGTACTGGTTTTAAATCTCGTGTGACACGTATTTTGCACAGTTGAAAATCGTCTTCAGGCTAATATTATTGAAAGATTTAAAAATAACAACAGGCAATGTATTTTTTTTTCACTTTTTTATGATCAATGAATTCGTACATTTTATACAAAATGGACCGTTTTTTTCATCAAAGTAACGTTATTATGTTATTATTCTGTCAGCTGTATTAATGTTATTATTCTTTCAGCTGAAGGTTTTGGATAGAGAAAACATTTTTTTTAATACTCCCACAATGACTGATTGTAGTTAATCGTTAACTTATGTTCGGTTTCAACTTTTGAAAATTGTTGAAAGGTAGGTTGGCCAGATTTCGAAAATAAAAATATTGGACAATTTAAGCGGAAAGATATTTTATATGATAAAACGGTAACTTTTCAAAATCAAATATATTTTAATAAGACTTTTTCCATTTTTTATAGTATTTTTATATCAACAATTATTAAGAAAAAAATGCATTAAGTAAATATATCAAAGCATATCTTATGTAAGCATATCTTTAAAATATATACACATATAAGCTAATATAAGTTTAAGTAAATTTTGCAGTTTTTTTGTGTTCAGGCAATGCGAATAAATATATTCAAAACTCAAGTAATTCACTTTTTTGTTCCTCTAAAAAGTTACTCTTTTTATCATTGGATGATGTTTTTGTTCAAATATTTTAATAATTTTATATTTTTTTAGTATCTAACTGTTTTAGAATAGAATATTGGCTTAAGATTTAAAAAAAAACATCAATTTGGTTTAAAGGTTCATATTGGATATCTTTAAAAACATCTTAAATATTTTACAAAAATAGTTTTTTACAGACGCCTGGACACCTTACTTAAAGGCGACTGCATGAACCGTTACCACTCTACTATAAGGTTGCATTCACATTTTTTTTTTTTTGTGACATCTGAAACATCGATTTGCTTGTCGATATTGTACTCGACCACCTGCTCTATGGGAAAAATACCTAGAGGATAAATTGCATACATAAATTGAAATCGATCTTTTCGATAGCATTTTCGGGGGTGGAGAAATTTTACGCATGACAATTTAACATGGAGGTGACAAAAATTAATTTCATAGACTATATTATTATTTAATCTACTACTCATCTTCTTTCCTGTTTTTGAAAATTAAAATACTAAAAGAGAATGCGTAATAAATTTTGTGAAAGCTTAAAACTAAACAATTTACTTTTTTAAATCCTTTGGTAGAAAATAAATTATAAACATCGCTTATTTCTTTACAACATGGCATTGCTGCTGAATCTTTTATAATATGTTTTGGATAATAATTTACCTTGCAAATGATTTAAATCGTTTTTGTTTGCTTAAGCAAAGTCCCTATTTTTATCGAATTTCTTTTTGCCTCATCTGAAAAAAACTATTTTTTAAGAAAGATTGTTTTATGTATCTAATCTATTGCAAACCTGGTTAAAAATGGTATATCGTGTGACAAGAGAATGGAAAATTAAAGAAGTTTCGGTTTGATAAAGTCAAATGTAATGTTCTAAAAGTATTTAAGTAGATATACATACATGTATAAGTTTTTTTTAAATGGGATGCTTAATTTCAACATTAGAAGTTTTATAAAGTTTACGTTTACTATCCTTCTACCTTCGCGAAGCTGACAAATACATTTAAAAAACAGATTTTCAATGCTAGAAACACAAAATTCGATTAAATTTACATTATGTTCATTTTTCATGATAATAATATAGACACATTACGATGAACTAACTTATCGATCAACGCCTATGTGATTTCAGAAGGCTTTTTAAAAACCAACAGTAAGAAGGTATATGTGTATTTAATTATCTCTGAATACATGCAATAAATCCCTTTCTTGCCGTCTGAAACTTATAAAAAAGCACAACCTAATAACCAGTAGGGTTCTACTAATAAACTCAGTGTTTCACATTTATCAGTAAAAAACAAAAAGTTAATGAAATGACTTTTGAACAGTAAATTTTTCGCAGCAGTCAATTTTGTTTTATAATGATTTCATTCCGGATATTTGGTTTAAAAAAAGATATTTATTCTAACTTTCACCTTTTAGAAACAATCGATGAAATAATATATTATTTTTTAATTAACGTGATTTTAAATAAAGCCTGAATTGTATTTACTTTTAGCTGTAATTTGAACCCTAATTACAAGTTGATTTTTTAAAAACTTTAGTGGCTTTTAAATAATTCCGAAGCTTGATTTAAAATTCATTTAACAATCTGGTTCATGCTTTTTGGAACAGTATAATTAAACTCGGATTAAATTAATACTCGTCTGACGATCGAATATTAAACTAGACTTAACGAATCTGAAATATCACATTAGCAAATATCGTGTAAAGTTTTTAAAATATTTATTTAGTGTCATTCACAATTTGACAATACCTGATTTGTCGAGTATAGTGCTGAACAATTCGTTGACAGGTTTCTGTCATTCATAATATGTACAATAGCAAATATTTCTCTCACGTAATATATAATTCAAATATCACGATACGTTGTCAATTTGAATGCGTTATTACGAACTATGATATTTCATATGAATGTTATGAAACTTTAATGTCAGAATTTTTACCCGTAGTACATTTTTCAACACAAATAGAATTTTTAGCGAAATATCATTATATGGTTAAGGAAATATCGAAATATATAATTAATTTGTTGGGCTAAATAATAATAAATAAATCATTTTTTTGATGATTTCGATTGTGAAAATGAGACAGTTGAATTTTCCAACCTTACAGATTGCTCTACTTGAAACCAAATATATATTATTGACAGCTACAAATCTACAGCTTACAACCTATACTACAGATATAACCACTTGAAAAGTATATTCAAGACGTATCACAAAACTTCTTAAAATATTCTTCTTCAACTTTATTCTTATAAATAAAAGTTACGAAATGTATCCGGCAATAACTAATTCTGCTTAATATGTAAATGCTTGTCATGATTTTTTTCCCCAAACAACGTCAGCCGGTTTTCAGATTTACCATTTGAAATAGTATTGATGTATGTCATCAAAAATATTTATAGACTTTCCACCCAAGGTTCGATGTTTTTAACGTAAAAAAGAGTCACTTCGAATAGGATGTGGCAAGTGCCATGTTCAAAAGTCTGGAAACAATATTTTTATTAACTTTATATAATCTCTTTAAAGGTGTTTACTATCAATACATGGTAGAAAGATGTTATATTAAAAAAAAATACACAGTTTTACTAAATCTTTATTTATTTAAAAGGATCAAGACCGGCTCCGCTCATCACGAGCATTTTCAAGTAATAATATAATACACGGATATTCATATAAATTTAGTATATGTAGGTATTTAACTTAAAGTTTACGGGTTTACTATTTAATATAGAAGTGTAATATAAAATAGTATACAGTGGAACCCCGATCTACCGTTCTCGCATTGTTCGTTTTCCCGCATGGATCGTTTATTTTTCATAGTCCCGGCCAAACACCCATAAGAACAATGTAATAGAATCCCGCATTAATCGTTCCCCGATTTACCGTTTTCCTCGATCTATCGTTTAAATATTTTGGTCCCGTCACGAATATTATCCCGATTGACCGTTTTCGTTGAATATTTTTCATAAATAGTTTTGCCTCGCATTTCGTTTCGCGTTTTTTTTCAGTGGAACCTCGATCTACCGTTCTCGCTATCTTCGTTTTTTTTCATGGATCGTTTATTTTTTACTCGACCAAGACCCCGTCATAACAATATTTAATAATTCCACGTGTATTATTTCCCGATTTACTGATTTCCTCGAACTATCATCTAAATATTATCGTCCCGTCCCAATTATTATCCCGATTGACCGTTTTTGGAGAATATTTTTTTTTTCACTCAAATAGTTTTACATTGCAATTAGTTACATAAATAAATATTTTTTTTGAAAATGAAACATTTTTTTGGTATTATTTGAAGATTTCCCGTATTATAGGTTTCCCGCATTATTCGTTCATTTATAACGGTCCCTTGAAAAACATACAATCGAGGTTCCACTGTATCTGTTTTAATTATATCCGTATCAATTTTTAAAATGCTCGTGGTGAACGAAACCAGTCCTAATACCGTTTAATAAATGTATAGTGCAAAAGAGGAAAATTATTTATTTGAATTACTTATAATATTGACTGAAGTCACTTTCAGTTTTTCAAAATAGCTTGTTTTCGATTATCACAATATACACAACTTAATACACGTTCTATCGAAAGGATGTCAGCTGTAAATTCCGAATTAGTAATAATATTTAAATTTGAGTTTTAAATTTGAAAATGGCCTTTGAAAATTGTAAACAGTAAAAAGGACCATGATAAAGGGTTTTCTTAAACAATTTAATAAATTTAGTTAATAAAAGACAAAGTTTTATGTCTTTGTGCATTTAAATGTTTTTAATATTTTGACTTTGGCCCAAAAACGTTTTTCGTTTACCCTTCTGTAAAATTTCGTTTGTGTGGGTTGATTCTTTTTACAGTTGATTTAATTCCATGATCATTCGGCATGAGAAATTAACTGCTTTCTTTACAATAAATAACAACAATAATTTAAGTCTACATAATATACTCTAATACATAAAAAGTTCACAACATTGGGAATATTCCAATATTCACGGCATAAAAGGAAGGTACATTTTTTTGACGCAATAAATTGATTAAAAGTCTGATAAATATTAGTACTTGTCACCATGCAACTAAATTGAATATTCAATTACCTCGTTTCGCGTATCGTGTAACGTTTTCACTGTTTGGTTGCATACAAATTTATTTGTTTGTGGTCAGCCGCACACAAAGTCAATTCAACTCGATTGAAAATGCAGCTAATGAAAATTACAATTACTTGAAGAGATATTACTTGATATATCATTCTCATGATAATTTTTCGATTATAGACAACTATTTAAAAAAAATCAAATACACCAATTTTAACAGTGTCATGGTAGATACGAATTTTAATGGATAGTAAACTACATTTATTATATAATAATGTGAAAAAATAACAAAGTATTTTAATTAAGAACTATGGTTAAACTTAGCTATACATATATACTGGCTTAGAAGATATACACAATATATCCTGTTTATATGTTATAGTTATTGTAAGACTATTTATTTCTAATGAAGGTATACGCTGAAATAGTTTTTATTTATCACACTGAGGATGAAATCTCCTCAAAGATACAGTAAAGTTACATTTTTTATAACAATTTGATCGAAATAGTTATCAAATATATATAAAATAATATCTGTAGAACTAAAACATTGTGGTGTTTTTTCACCAGATAACAATGGAGTTCTACCAAGCGAATTCAAAATCAACCAATAAATGATAAAATATTTTTTTAATTATGTATTTACTTATTATAAAGACTAGAAAGAACAAGAAAAAAAGATGAAATAAGGTTTAAGAAGAATAAAAAAAATTCGTGCGAAAGATTGTTTTAAATAAAAATCCTAAGAAAATATCAACGATAATAGGAAAAGGTCGCCCGCTGTAGTCTAGTATGTAAAAGCTTCGAAATATTTGGCATGTTGGCATAGGCTGTATTTTCAAATATTTTTTATCTAAAGACTCCAACTCCTCTTATTTTTTCCATTATTTTTTAATCTTAAAATATTGAGTATGTAGAAGTCTTGTCGGGTCCTGTGACGCAGCGGTTAGCGTTGTGGGCTTCCGTGTTAGATCTCACGGGTTCGTGTCCTAGTACGAACAGATTTTTTCGATCGATTTCTGTTCGAAGGCATGGGTGTTTGTGATGTCTTAATTTCTCTCCCACACTTCCTATCCTTTGATAACTGGGCGTAGCGAGAGCGATTAGTTAACCACTAGTCATGTTCAAGATATCATTGTATCCCTACTAGTCTCATTGGAAAAACAAAGTTTGAGCGACTGAATAACAAAAAGCAGTTTTTGCAGAAAAATATCTGTTGAGATACCTCCATTAGGAGGCCAGATGCTTCACACTGGTAGCGGACATGGATAAAAAATGTAGAAGTCTCGTGTCGGGTGTAAGAATGAATATACGGAGAACCGAGACACAAAGTTTTTCCATTCTTGTCTCTGTTATTATTATTTTTCTTTTCAACATTTTTTTTTTCGATTTGTGAAAAAATAAATACGGAATTTAAAATGAGGAATCATAGATAATTTTACGAAAAAATCGGAGTTGGAGTCAGATTTTGAATCAACGTTGGAAACATTTTTTGGACGGATCTACAGACTATATTCTAATGGATTATGAGGCAATGTGGAAACAAATTCAATTTTTAAAACACTAAAAAAACAGAAATGACCAATCGCAAAGTCAATTATTCCTGGAATTTTTCACTCCGTTATAAAAAAAAAGGTATTTACTAAAAAAGTCCGCTCGCTGTTTCCGTTCAATATAATAATATTAATTTTGCCGATGAGTCGAGTAACCTTTTGTGGTATTTCGAAGCGCCAGGTTGTTTGGCATGTGGCGCTCGAAAATCTCATAAAATTAAAATGATGGTAAGCCCACAATAATAATTTTAAAGTGTTCGCATGATAATGAAGGATAAATTGAATTTTAGAAATCCCCTAACGATTATTTTAAAGCACTCGTATCATTTGCCGAATATTCAAAAGCTATGTTAACACTGTATAATGGGAAATTGATTTTACACCCACGCATAGTTAATATAATATTAATTAAATATTCAGTAACGAAATAGTCATATCTGACAAAGGATCTTCGTTTTGAAATAAGACGTCGATGACGCGTGTGTTTTTTTCACTATATATTTATAACGAGGCAATCTCTACAGATTATCTACGACAGACAGACACATCTTCTGTAAGATACAATTACTGATAGTACTTATTACTAAGTAATGACATATATTAGGTAAGGTAATTCCGGATGGAAATAAGTTCAAAAATATAGAGCTTATTTACTAATATTTCATTTCTATTAATGATTTAATTCATTTCCAGGAACTCTAAGCTCTTCATTCTTAACCTTGTATTATTTACTAATTCAACATTTTCATTTTTATTAAAATTGTGATCATTTTCAATGAAATGATTTTTAAACTCTGAAAAATGATTACTAATGAAATATTTTACGTTTTATTTGTTTTTTACATTTTTTTTAACCGTTTTAATATGTCCTCTGTCAATGTCGGTGGAAAGGCATTACATTTAAAAAATAAAACACTATTTTTTACTTATTTAACTTTTATTTTATATTATCAGGGTTGGTTTTTCTCATCACAGCACTATTAACTGATAATAAAATACAGTACTATTTATATGGAACCAAAAAAATGCCAGGGATTTTCAAACAAATGTTAATAGAAATTTAAAAGGGAATTTACAGATAAAAATGCTTGATTGGCTTTAATTTAAATGTTTATTATCACTAACAATAAAATCAAATGAAATCGTAGTCTAAAAAAGCAAGGAGCAAAACCAATCCTGATCTTTTATAGTAAAAGTGTAATTAGTGGAAAAAGTGTTTTATTTTTTGAAGTTTGACGTTATTGAAAGATAAGGCGATGGAAACCATTGCACTACAATTTTACCAAGTAATGAGTATGTATAAGTCAGTCAGAAAAAAAAATCCTGAGAGCGAAAGGATTTAACAATGAACCTTATCAAGGACTAATAGTTGACATTCATTTCAGAAAGTATTTAACTTTTTTGATAGAACATTGATAGAACACAGAAATCGTTCGTGAATTATTTGTTTTAATTAATTATACAAATCAAATTAGCACTATGATCTTTGATTACTGTCAGAATAAATGAAAAAAACAAATATATATTCAATCGTATCCAAACTATGATGTATAAGTAGTTAAACATAGCTTCCGATAATTACGATTTCGCGGCAAAATCGGTAATATTGGAAGACAATTATAATATAGAAGAATATAATTATCTTACTAATCAAAGATCATAACGCTTCTTAGATTTGTATAATTAAGTAAAACAAATAATTCACGAACGATTTCTGTGTTGGCGGAAATTTCGATTAAACGTCAAATGCTTCACCACGACGCTATTCTTAAAGGTAACCGAACATTGATCAAAATGTTAACGAATTTCATCTTGACGCAATAATATAATATATGGACGCACATATTGTGTACAATTATGTAGTTGATTGATAAAACCATATTTCTGAATTGTTATTTTTTTACTTACCGTTTAATGAATTTATTACTGACTATTTATTTAATATTAACTGACCGTGAATGAAAACAATTATGTACTGAAAATATAATTTGTTGCCGATTGAAATAATGGAAGTAGTTGTTTGTTGTGTTAATTAATTATCCTTGAATATATTTCGACATTTGAGTGACATGGAAAAAAATCACATCAAACATTTCTCTTTTAAACAAGAAAAAATATAGAATCGACCGATCAGTTATTATTTTCTGTAATGCCAAGTTATTGTTTGTTTGATTACTTTCTTAAAAAAAACAAAATAAAAACTCTAATTTGTTTAAATATATTGATATACTTTTTTCAATTCATGAGTTTAACTGGTGTTTTTTTCAGGAAGTGTATCTATAATTTACAGCTTGCATTACGCTTCATCCACGAAGCGGATGTGTTTATAAAATCGTAGAATGGCCCTTACGACACTTGTACGCTGTCTCTATTCAGCACCGTATAAAAATATAATCAAGTAAATGTACCAGAGAAAATGTCTTGTAAAAGAAGCAGGGCTTACTATTGTCGGGATGTGACGTCACGACCACCATGTAGGAGAGCAGCAGCATCCCCAGCGCCGACAGCGTCCTACAGCCAGGCCGGCCGGGCATTTCCGGGCTGCTCAGTATCCAGAAAAGCTCATAAGCTGCACGGCGTTTGTCCCGAGCCGCACTCGATATACTTGCACAGAGAGCTTTTCATTGTTCTCCTCGGAAATATGTGTTGGTTCTTTTTTTGTTGCTTAATAGAAGCACTTTTGTAGCTGAGAACACTGGATGAAGACTGACTGCTGTGGCAAGTTTCATTTATTTATATTTTTAAAACAACAATTTATGGTATAACATTCACGTTCACTACATATTAATAGCACTTTTAATGCGATTT
Source organism: Himalopsyche anomala (assembly GCA_031772345.1). Classification (NCBI taxonomy): domain Eukaryota; kingdom Metazoa; phylum Arthropoda; class Insecta; order Trichoptera; family Rhyacophilidae; genus Himalopsyche; species Himalopsyche anomala. The sequence goes on along the minus strand of CM062833.1, from coordinate 21,417,796 downwards.
GGTCTGTCATCACTGATTTTTAAGCCGGACTGACACATCTGTAAGTCAATTTTATATAAATAGCATACTGAATCATAAGTAAAACGAAATTTGCGCATTTTACATTGGCTACAAACCTCCAACATAGCGATTCTGATATTCTGGATATTAATGGAAAAAAACTTTCATTGAATTTGATTTTATAAAATAACTAAACGATTATACATATATATAGTATGCGTGTATTATTCGTAAAGAAAAACATATGTTACGTGTTTATGTTCAATAAATAAAATATTTAAAAACGTAATGAATTGTAATGTATTGCTATGAATAAAAGATATCCTTTGTCGTAAACCTAATTCTAAATTATCAATATTTTTTTTATAAAAAGACAAATATAAATGAAATCGACTGCTTTAAAAATATTGTTTATGCATTCATATTCGATATGTTAGTTTGATGCCTGAAAATTAATATTTATTTTTTAAAACAGTTATCTTTACAAGGCGACATCTATATCACACACGCAAAAGCATTAAAAAATTCATAGTATTTTTTATACCCTGTTAAAACAAAAACTTTTTTTCTGAAAATCGATGAAGGTTAACAAAGAGTTATCGTAAATTAAAATTGCGCATTTACGAGTGAATCAATTACTTATTATATATTTAGTTTTATCCTAAAGTTCTCTGTAATTATTAGATTATTCCTGATAAAAAAGAATAAATAAATACTTAGAGTTTTATTTTTCCCGAAAGATTCATAATCTCGTTGAGATATTTTTTGTTTCACAATCATTAGTTTTAAATAAATTATAAAAATAATTAATTATTATAAATTCATCACACTTGTGGTAGGAATATTTAATGAAAATATTTTTACGTTGGCACTAACCGTTATGAATATGCGTAAATTATATATTAAAGAAGCGTAAATAATATTAATGGCATACTAATTTTCAAATCGACTACACTTAATGGGTCATTAGCCTGACTGATATTTTTCGGCTAATTACCTTTTGCTCGGAATTATTTGCGTGTTTTCCGTCAATAATTGAAAATAGCACTTCGCTTCGACAGCATTTTGTTTCGGGTCGTGGGCATCATATCTGAAACAAAGGAAAATACAACATTAGTGTTTTGTCTCGAGAATCTTATAGAAAATGGATATTTTGCGTTGTTATAAACCATTTACCAATCACTAAGCGGCCCTGTGATACGTCTTAATTTAATCATGTTTCAAAATATCAAGGACTTACCTATATTATATACTCAAGGATATGCTGAATGAAGGATTGAGATGGTATCTAAAAAATATTCGAAATCATGCCCGCAGTATGCCGATAGCTACAAGTAGGGCTTCCAAACCGGCTTAAACCGAAACCGGTTAACCGGTTTTTCGGGTGTTTTGAAAAAAACCGAAACCCGGTTTATTTTGGGCGGTTAACCGGGTTAATTAAAAAAATCTTTTTCTGGTTTTAACACTACGAGCTTTTATTAAACTATTCATATGTAGAGTATAAATATTTAAAAATGTTGTATATAATAATAGTATTATAAATAGTACAATATCATAAAGTATTGTACTGTTCAATTGTCTAATTTCTGTGCCATATCAATAATAAGTATGTAGTCGAAATCATAGACAACTATACTGCTTTCAATCAAATATCTGTAATACGAAAGGATTCTCATAATATCAATGATAATAGGGTAAAAATATCAAGGTATTTTAGTTCTACAGTTATTTATATGTTATACGTTGATAGCTATTTCAGCTTTCGCCATCGTCAGAACTAGTAGTATAACTATCAGAAAACTACTACTACTACTAACAGAAATAGCTATCAACGTATAACATATAAATAACTGTAGAACTGAAATACCTTGATATTTTTACCCTAGTAAAATGGAGTTCTATCAAGTAAATGCCAAATCAATAGATCAATGATAATAAAACAAGTGAACCTTATTGAACCAAAAATACACATAAATACGTTCATCATTATATCTTTTAAATGAAATAAATATCCGAACCGAAAACTTGTACTGATACAAAGTAATTTAAATATCAGTAAACACAAATTTATAATCTACATTTTTTTCACGTATTCATTTGAGTTTTATAAGTCGGATTATTTATAATTCTAAACAATATAATATTGGATATAGAACTTAAATATTGTATAATATATAGGATTGCTATTATTCCGAGAACGTGAACGAACCGAGAACGAACAGTACCTGAACTTAAAGAGATGTCAATTTGTATTCACTTTTTTTGCAGCATACATACATAAAAAGGTTAAGTTGGGACCAAACCCATGTTTTATTACTTCCTTCAAGTTATAAAACAATTCAATTTTAATGTTTTTATTTTTATTTTCAAACAATCGATGCCATAAATCATCGGCTACTTTTAAGGGTCCATGTCTTTCCAATATCCACATGCGGCAAACAAAAGAAAAAATAAAGACGCGGAAGTAGGTATTCGAAGTGTTATACAATTGAACACTAGATGTCACATGTATTACATTTCTTTTAAACAATTATTTAAAAATGTGACAATGTTATTCATACAATCGTTAGGACACGAATGCATGTTTGCGCATAGTGAAAATTGGTAGTTACTGACAAAATTACTAATATTTATAGTGGGGTATATATATTATACTAAAAATAATTGCGCTTGTAGATTGGATGGTTTTCAATGGTACAAAGTGAACTTGATTTTTGATTTCGTTGAAAATATCACAAAATACATATTTAATATATTTTACATATGCTATCACAACCATCTGTGCGTATTATATTTTATTTTAGTTCAAAAATAAAATATTGTAGCCAAACTAAGTTCTATGAGGAGCTACACTACATATAAGTGAAAATGATCTAACTAAAAGTTCATTTAATTCTAAGCCTGTATAATAAGGTATATTAATATGGTTCATTAATATATTCAATAAAACATTCACAAACATCTATGCCTCCAAACAGAAATTCATAAATCGATTTATATTTTTTTTAAATATATATAAAACTGTCTGTACCGGGATTCGAACCCGAGACCTTCTTAAACAAAAACAGCGATTTTTTTTTATCTACTTTCTAATTGTATGCACTTAGTGACTGTTTTTAACTTATCAAAATACTTTTTTTTGAAACATGGGTTAGTGTAGTACTAAAATCGGTTTTTTGAAAATAAATCCGGTTTAAACCGGTTACCCGGTTTATTTATTTGAAAAAAACTGAAAACCGGTTAGTTTAAATGTCCGGTTAATTGGAAGCCCTAGCTACAAGTTTATCAATAAATTAAGATATATTTGAAAGGCAACACGCATATACACATTTTTTCAGCAAATGCGTAGATATTACGATTGCAATGATAGTGTATTTTTTGATTGAATTTTTAAATTATTAACTTACAGTACACACTACGTTACTACGTTCGCATCAAACGTATGGAGCGAATCTTGACAGGTGGTTTTTTATCTGAACTGAATTCATATTTATTAACATACACCAATAATTAAACTTTCGTTGTAGTTTGCATTCATTAAGTATTCCCTAACAGAGAAGTTTTTTAGGCAGTCACTGTAAAATCTAAATTTAATATTAAAATATTTATTTTATTCGTTATTGTTTACATTTTTTTCAAATATAGGATGACGTTTTGTTGATCGGAATGAATTTTTGTAATATAATACTGAATTCTTTAAATTTTTAAGTATTTATAAAAATGACAAAACAGCTTATACCAGTGTACCAAATATTTAATTATTTGAAAATCACTTTAATTTAGATTAACTCGAACAGAGACATCACAAATACCCATATACAAAATTTCAAATTTTAAGTGATGTAATTTTAATTTCACCGTAGGAGTTGAACCAAGACTAGCCTGATCGCTATGACAAAGCTCTTACTCATAATACCACAGAAAGTGATTTGTCTGAGGCGCCATTTATCTATATAAAAAATGGTATTTTAGTTAACATTAAAGAAGACCCATACGACCATTTGATACATACAAATATGGATAATTTCAACAAAAGGTATGGTAAGTCTGAAACTCAATCTCTCTTTGCAAGAGCGTAAATAGAGAACGACGGGATAATAGACAAGGACATATATGTTGATAGTCACTCTCTCCCGTATTCGATTCGTGTTTGATAAGAAGTGAGTGTGGGTAAGTGATATCATTATGATATACATTTATGTTGTTTATACATAAAGTTTCAATTTGGGAATTCAAACTCTTAACTACGGCACTAATTAAAACTTAAGCTCAAGAGCATTAACAGCTTAGCCGATAGATAAATGATTTAGTATTTTGAAGTATAAATTAATCCAATAAGACCGTGTCAATATTCTAGTCAGCAGTACTTTATCAAATACTACTAAAATCTGACATTATTTTTTTATTTCTCATCAACAGATGTTAGTTTATTCCTCAATACTTTTCTTTATTTAGGGATTTAGTTTATAATACGACAATTTTTTTCCGCTTTTATAAAATGTTTCTGATTTTTTTATGACATGTTAATTGAAATATAATATTTACTAATTAATTATTATTTAAAAAAAATATCATTAAAATCTTGAGAACGATTTAACAAAGCACTTATATATTTATTGTTAAGCCAAGACCTAATAAAAATGAAACGTTTCCGTTCTTGCGAGAACAAATCTTTCAAGGTTTATTAAGTATATTTATGAAGAAACTTTATTAATTTACCATTTTGTAGTCTCTCTGAAATAAGGATATGTAGCAAAAGTTCGCTTCAAGGTTTCTCGCTTACGAATATTACCTACTTTGTGGTTAACTTGACTGCATTGGTATTGTGTTTCTTAACAATCAGTTTTATAACATACAGTTCGTTCCCGAGCTTAATTATTACGTAATTACATTATCATTTTAATTACTATATTTAAGTGACAATATCTTTAATTACAAAATAGTTAATTATCTGTGTTTTAAGCCCAAGAAATCATAATAGAATCAAGATTCCTGACCATTTTCAACGATAATATATCACAGTTCAATATCCCCAAATCAACTAAATAAAGGAGTTGCAGGACGATTCACCCAAGCTTAGACAGGGAGAAAGTTATTACGAAGGCTTTATTTGAACAATCCTTGGAATAAAAAAAAATATCACTGCCTTAAGTCCCCATTGGACAGTGCCATACATTGATTTGTGTCTAGAGACAGGGTTTCTCACGATGCTTACTTTTAATCCACCCGCCGACTATCTAGTCAAATTAAATAACAAAAAATATGTCCCCAACCTTGCGAAAAGAGAGGTTGGCTGAATACAACCAGTTTTTGAATAGTAAGTTTTCTTTAGATTAAAGAAATCTATAATAATGTATTTTTTTTCTATGTCACAATTGATTACAAAAGCTGATCAGAGTGGGAATTCGTCTCAGTATTGACTATGAATTTAGATTCACACGTTTAGCAGGCTTTACACCGGAACGCGGTTATGCACAATTGTGCATCTAATCGCGTACTACTGCGCCCCGTTGTAAAGCTTACTATTGACAATAAAATCAACCGTTTGGTTTTACTCTTGTTACAGACAAAACTCCAGTCAACTACCTTCAAACACTATACTGTGAATTTATATGTAATACGTTTGCACAGAATGCTACCCTGATCTATTTGGAGATTAAGCTTTGCATTATGAGGTAACCGCTTGAAATTCTGTCGAAGTTTCGTGTACATGTGTGCTTGGAAAACAATCGTAAAAATTCTCAGACGCCAAAAATCCAATTTGATAAATTTAATACGCAAGCTTTTATCCTAAGCCGCTGTGAGGGACCAACTGTTTGATACCGTATTATATTTCTATCCATTCGTGTTACGTATTTGACGTAGACAAGTGTTTTGGGCCGTGACGTGACATGCCTCCACAAGAGGAAAATGGATTTTTCCTACAGCCATCGAGTGGTTTATATGAACTTTTAAGGGGCGCTTTATTTGCGGGATTATAAGGATCGCTGATAACATAATATTTTATAAGGCATTCGTTTTCATTGGTTCATTCTCGATACATGTTTGTGATTGATTTCTTACTTGTGAAACCATTCGAGCAAAAAACATATGTTTTTATTTTAAACATATTCATTTATGCTAACCATTTATTAATGGAAATGAGTGTTTGTTTTTTATATAAAAAAACACCAATTATCAATGCCAACACAGATCACATTATTTTTAGTGATGAAATATTTAGTGAGAATGTCTTTTTTGCCTTTCTCCGCCATTAATGCTTTCATATTCGTTTATTGTATAAAATCTAGTATCATAGCAAACGTTCAGCTTCTTTTTTAAGCTGAGTGTGACGTCGGAGCAACTGTTCAAGACTTAGCGGCACGCATTTAATTGTGCGAATTATGATTAAAATAATTGATATTTTAAAAAAATCGCTTTTCCGGTAGAACATAGGAATAAGTGCAAATTTTGAATTTTTGTATTAACAATAACAACACTGAAATAGTACTTTCGATGGATTCGGCGGTAACTTTGTGAAAGTTCATTTTAATATAAAATAAAAATAACTTAGATTATTTCACGTATTGTGTCACATTTTGTAACACAATAAGTGGAATAGTTTAAGTTATTTTTATTTTATATTACAATTTATAAGATTCAAAATTTTTCAATCCCAGGATCCTGGAACTGATCATTTAATATAATGTCATATTTTAATTTTCTTACACACACTTTTTTCAATGTCCGCTCCAAATGTGGAGCGTATGGAGTCCTAATGGAGTTTATATCAACATGAGTGTTTCTACGAGAACTGCTTGTTACTAAGTTGCTCAACCTTTCTTTTTCCAAAAAGAGTTGGAATAGAAGGATAGGGCTAAGATAGGACTAGCGGTTAGCTAATTTCTCTCGATACGTCCTGTTCATAGGATAGGATGGGTGAGAGGGGAATTAAGACATCACATACATCCATGCCTTCGAACAGAAATTCATAAATCGATTGAAAAATCAATTCATAAAACTGTCCGTACTGGGATTCGAACCCGTGACCTCCGTAACCAAAGCCAACGACGATAACCACTTGACCACACAGGCGACTAAATTTCATACAACAAAAAAAAATGGTATTACAGCTAAAGACCAAGAAGACAGATTTTTTTGTGTTTTAAGCCACATTTACTTGAGACACTCGTGTCAAAGATCTCAAAATAAAACTCAAGGCAATCTCATCTCACTCTGACAAAATGACTGCAACTGAATTTCGTCTAAAACTATGGAAAACCAGCAATAAAATTGTCTATGACTGCTACAACATATGAAAGAAAGTAATACCACAATTTATGAATTTCTTATGTAGATATTATACAAAAGTATGTTCATAAACAAACAGAGATAGGTACACTGTAGGGAATAGTTTTAGTTTTTATTAATATTGTTGTAAAATAGAAAATATTATAGGGAATCCTAAAATCCCGGGACCAGTGTCATTATGATCTCGTGCTTACAAAATTTTGATACTTGCTTTTATTTCGTGTAGCAAAACTGCTACATGAATAGTATTACGAAATGTGGCACGATTTTTTTACTTCTTCATAAAAATTCACCTATTAAGTCTATATTTAATTCGCCTTTTCCTTTTTTTAGAATCGACTATTTTTTTTATTATCATAATAATCTTCTTTTTAAATTTTCAATATAACTTACATTAGTTTTACAACCTCTTTCGTAAAACATATTATAATATATGAATTAGTATCGCTTATTACACATTCCCTTCGCCATACTTTGATCGAGTTGTGATATTACCACAGCTTTATCGATAATTTTTTCTTTGTACTAATTTTTTTGTATGTGTTTCCGGAGCTTTCATTAAGCTTAATTATTATTCCGTTCACTTTTATTCTCTATGCCTTACAATAAATCCATGTAATTTTATTAATATTCTGACACCAACTGGTATAAAGAACGTCTTTTTAGATTATCCGCGTAGATAAATTCACAACGCTTCAGGCTAAAGAGGATCCGTGATTCACATACTTGTGAACCCAGTTAGGGCAGAGTTGAACAAACTTTTGTTACCCGGTCTGTTTTATCAGCCTATTCATATGAGGGAAATATTTTATACCCGAAATATTTTCCCGCTGTGAGGGTTAGTTTATGATAAACTGATTTTAGTTGCAAAAAGATATACTTTTATGATAATGAAACTGTTCTTCCGTTATGGTAATGGAATAAGTTAACAAAAAATACACTTAAAAACCATTTTAAACATTTTAATTGTCTATTACGATGTTTTTTTCGTGCAATAAAATGGTTAATAATAATCACAATATGATTGGAATTTCCTTGGTTTACTAATAAAGTCTACAACTCATCCAAAAAGATTCCTACAATATCTAGAATCTAGATCAATGTATATTAGTAAAGTTTAGTAGTGAGTCTTAAACAACTACGGCGGTGTGTCACTCTAATGAGACATCTTAAAGTCGTCCCCGAGGCATTTTAAACGCTTTTTGATGTTATCCGCTAAAACATACCTTAATATTTATTTTGCACAGCAATAATTAAATGTAACAAAAAAAATACTTCTTAATTTTTAAGTGTATTTTTTTATTCGTTATAGCTCATGCATATAAAGCGGTGAGCTACCAATACGTTAACAAGGGGCTCGCGCAATATCAAATTAATTTATCAGTCATATGCAATTATATGATACTTTTAAATAAGCAAACGATTGTTACTTAATACACTTAAAATATAAAACAATATGCAGTTAAACATAAAATAATCAATGTAAATGGCTAAAAATGTACTACTGTGTATACTGGAAGGTGTCGTAGATAGTATATGTCAGAAATTGCAGTTGTGTACTAGTTTGATCTGAGAATATTGTTTTCTATTAATTTAACAAGGGGCTCGCGCGAGCCCCTCCGAGCCCCCTCCAGCCCACCTCTGTTAAGTATATTATGTATGTTGTAGTAACCACAAACACTTTACATATGTTTCGATTGTTTGCACTTTACGATGGCATTCTTATCTTGCTTTGGGATTATCGAATACTGCAATCCAATTGGTATAACTAAATTATTTGTTTACAAATCAAATTGTTTTAATCATGTAATAATTTATAACTTCGTCGAAAGACATTTCCTTGAACACGACAAAATTCGTTAAAAATAGACAAACAATTTAATTATATATTTTTTTTAAGAAATCAGCTTCTCAAAACTTGTTTTTAATTCACTCAACCATCGCAATATGGTTATTAATTAATAAGAATTATATAGAATTCTCAAACTTACCCCGTGTACCTCCAGCGTCTTATTTCACATTGTTTCATAATTTTCAAGAAAGTACAATTTATAAAATTAATATAGCCACGCCACAACTTTCATAAATATCCTGGAAACCATATTTCCAAATAATTTTCAACAACTATTTATTATTTTCAGTGTTGTTTTAAGTAAAGTAGAATTTTTGGTTCGTTCAATATTATTTTGAATTATAATTTTCCACTTCGCTCGATTTTAGCCGCGCAGAAACTCGCATATTTACTTTTGTTTTTTTGCGATATTTACTTTACTCCGAAAACTATTCATTAGAGTTTCGCCAATTCTGGATGAGCGTTATAAATAATTCAAACGGTCCTCGAATTTAATTATGTATTCGGAGAACGCGTTTACTGAAGTAAAATATTGTTCAACAAAATGTTTGTGTAAGCTTATCTTTTCTTTCATCTAACAAATAAATCTGTTTATATCAAAAAGTTCTACAATTTTCACTTTCTTATTGTGAAATTTACCAATTTTAATCATTCTCCTTCATATTTTTTAGGAAAAGTATATTATTTTGAGATACCTCCATTAGAAGGTCATATTCTCTAAATTCGAACATGGATTAATAAATAGTAAAAAAAAATGTATGGTGCTACCGTTTTATGAAATCATACATTATAATTTAAGATTTCGACTCAAGGTGCTTGGTGAAATTTCAATATTAAATTTGAATCGTTCAAATTATGTACATCCACTCAAGTTTTGTCACCAACGACCCGGGTTTTACCTTTGGGCATACATATTTAGGCGTAATAGTGCGCGGATGAACTTGATGAAGTGGCAGTTTAAATTTCATACATTATAGTTAATTTTATATAATTGTGTAATTATTGTGAATCAATCAAAGATGAATACAAAACTTTTCAAAGAATATTTTATCATTCAGAGTAATTCTTAATTTGGATATATGTATGCATGTATATGAAACACATATCGAACCCATAAAAAAATATATTTTGTTCTGTCTGCTTTTTTCGTCCCTTTTTTGTCCGCGCTTATGTCAGCACAGCTTTGACGTCTGACCATATAATATACATTATAATAAATACATATACATGACTGTTTACATCGTTTTACTTTTCCTCTGAAATATTCTGATATAGAAGGATTAAGAAGGGTGGAATCTGGAAGAAACCACTACTTAATCTACCATATACATTTAACCATATAAATTTACCAGTTACATTAAATAAATCATTAAATTATCGCCAAACAATAAATCGTCATAAAAGAAATATTTAATTTTTGTTACAAATCCCTGAGAGTTTATTTATACTTATAAAGTGCTCGCTGTTAATTCTTGGTAGAAATGCGTGATAACTATTCTATGTGAAACGTCTTTTTAGCAGTACTTTACTCATTTATTGTTATCAGTCGAAAATATATTACAAAACATGCGGCAAAAACGTCACAACAATATATGTTAAAATAAATAAAACGTTATTTTTACTAGGCGTATCTATTGTTAAAAGTCAACTTCCGCCATTTCCTGTCTTCCCACAGTATTTAAAGCATTTTAAAAGAGATTTTGGGCTTTAATTAGCACCATTTTAATTTCTTCAGTGTAGTAATTTACTTTTTAACACTGTTAGTTTACCACTGGTTTGAATAATCAACGAAATTGTTAGGCTTCGCTACAATTACATCCTGAATTAATGTAAATCGTGTACCGACCGCCAAATGTCACAGTGCTACAAATTATTTTACGCCCGAAATGCTAAAACTCTGTCTATAATAATAATTGCAATTGCAACCTTTTCAATGTAGTTTAGTATCTATATGAGCTTAATCATATTGCACAGTATGACCACTTTATAAGCTATGTAAATTAGTGAATTCAATCGGCTTACCGATTTGAGTATCTTGTCACACATTATATGATATGAAAATGATAATTTTTGATCCATACTTAATATTTCGTGACTAAATTAATCAATAGCCTTTATAAAATACATAAAAGTATTTTGGTAACAATTATTTATAACTGAGTGTGAATCACAGTTTTTATTATTTGTTTTTTAAAAAAGAATACATCTATCATCAAATTGCTATTAGAGCACATGATATTAAAACTTATTTGAACCTAAGTCATCTCGAGCTTAATTAGCTTAAGACGGAAATAAAGTACACAAGCCCAAGATCTCAAATAATAACAAAGAAACTTGGCATGGCTCGATTTAAGATCTTTCTATGTAAACGCAAAACAAAAACATTATCGATTTGTTTATTTTTTTTTAACTTACGATCTTTTATTTTCAGATTTAGACGAGATAATACATAAAAATTGTTTTAGATGAAGAGCGTTCTACTCGACGAACCCTCATAAATTTAAAACAATAATAATGTATATAACGGAGAATGCGACCCATAGCATGATAAAATGACGTACATTTGTATGTTTCTTTATACATTGTATTGTAAGTATGTAGCAACTGTTACTACTCAAAAATTAAACATTTCCTCCGGCAATATTTTCAGCATCTACATGTATTCTGGCTTCTTTATCAATCGCTTCTCCGAAAAACGTATAATTATTTATGACTGTTGCCGTTGATAACGAGCTGATGGGCCTTGAAGCATCTTTTGTTATTTTTTTCAATGATTCCATACAGAATTTTCGATATCAACCAAAAAACGACGAGTGCTTCATTTCATTAATAAAATAGCATATAAATATTACAAGGTGACATTGCTAGCTCTACTAGCTGTTTTATTTGTATTTTTACATATATTTATGTATGTATAATCAATAAAATATGCATAATAATGCGAATGGTGTGTACGTGAACTCGCTCCACCGAGGATTTCTATCTGCGACCTCTGCAGCGATCACGTTCTTCTATCGCCAACGGTGAAAAGAACTTACAATAAAAAAAACATCATTGACGAAGAAGACTCAAATAATTAAACGTTGTCTCAAGCACGTTCTAAAAATTTAAAACTCAATGAAGATGTCATCCAAAAAATCGATTTAATGAATAATATGAATTTTGCATTATTTAAAAATTGATCATAAAAACTTGTAGTTTTCAATCATTGAGTCATCACTGCCCTGGCGGTTTATTTGATAAAATATATAATGTACAATTATTCCATTATTAACAACCCTTAGTCGATACAGCTTAGCATATTTTTGGCAAAATTTAAAAATGTTTTCAAATGAAACACAGATTTCAATATTACAATGAGTTCTTTCTTTTTTCATTGTCGAATTTTTCCATTGTAGTTTTTATTAGCGGAAGCCCACAATCTACTGGTTTGGCATCATTGCTTTTTACAAGATTGTCGTTTTTTATACGATAGAGCCAATCATTTTATCGTTTGATAGATCTTTTATGCATATCGTGACATACAATATTAAAGTGATACTCAAACTCTCTTTAACGCACCTGATAGCAAATGAACTTTTTTAAGGCAAGTAAAGATAAAAGCTTCAATGTAGTAGTACTACTATTGTTCATGACACCTATCATGAAATCCGTGTATTTTGTTAGAAAACTCCAATTAAATAAAACTGTAATTATTGATCAAAAATTGTGATAATTAAGTCAAATAAACATAAAGATCTGGAAATTAAAAAAAACACTCTCACACTAAAAAATGAAATAAAATATAAATTTGACCTTAATCATATTGAGACCGATTGACTCTGATCGCTAAGGTACATTTTTACCCCTGTTAATTAATAAGCCGGTACATAAGTATGTATTACAATAATAGTATATTGAAAAAAACATCGTGTTGTGTGTAGTTGGTAGTAGATGAGGTCAAAGTCAATTCGACACTCTGAATTAACAAATGTTCTGAAATCTCCCACTTTTTTGGCAATGATCTCAAGAAATTTTGTTACATTATTATGGTGAATGGTCAATACCGAGATCGGAAAATTGTGAATCCCGAATTCCCAGGATCACACAAACGGTACAGGATTGGATGCCTTGTTGGTGGTAAGCACCTTTCAAAACCATTATAGGTTTCCTTTTCAGGAGTCATATAAGGCTAAAATAAGAAATAATTATCTCAGTATTATGAAGCTTTTGTAAATGAAGCCTCCAGAGGCTTAAAAATGCTACGTAGTCATTACATAACACAACACAGTGACTTCCCAATGTAGGTTGTTTGCATATTATATTGGCTGAAACAATTTGAAAGTAGATTCAGTGGTAAGTGTATGGAAACTATTCTTAAAATCTTTCTGTTGATATTTGAAGTATTGAAGTTTTTGATAGAACAACTAAAACTAGACTTACTTATAAAACAATATCTAAATCAAACGGAATGTGAATTATTTTTATTTTAAACGTTTTTTTTTTTATCTCTTATAAATCCTTTTTATATAAGCGAATTTTTTTTTACATTGTTTTGAAAATAGTGAAAACTAGGTACAATTATATTTTTAATACTAAAATTGTTGAGCTTCAACTAGTGAATGCCTATTTTTTATAATTATTATGGTAAGCATATTATTTCTTTTTACTTGTTGTCACTTTTTACTGTTTACTTTACTTTGTATAAATAAATACATTTAAATAAAAATCTATGATGTACATATTTATAAAACGTTATGCTATTTTTTTAAAATAGCTGTAAAACAACAAACCCACTCCATGGAATGCTCTAAGCACCAGTTATTTCTCTCTTATTAAAATTATTATTTAACGGCATATTGAATAAAATTATTATTTGTATAAACCAAAATTTTTATAGTTAATAACTGTTTGAAGCGAAAGCCATTTTCCCTTCAAAATTTAAACAGTGGCTAGAATGTCTAGTCCCCAAGGGAACCGTGGTATTTAAAGTTAAATCCGGTAAATATATAAATTGAATGACCAGTTTATTCAATTGTTGTGCGATATATATATTAATTTACATAACCACCGCACACCTAAACATATTTTCTCGCAATATCCATACATTAAAATAAAGATGAATCACCAATTTCATTCGATTTATGTATTTATTTAAAAGCGTCTATATCAAAAAACTAAGCATACAGTAAAATGAGCATTACAAAAAGATAATTTGTATTATTTTATAAAATAAATCAAGCGCATAAAGATGACTAAAAAATAAATAAATTATTATTTACTAAAACAAAATAAATTTACTTTACTTAAAGCATCAATATCTTATTTTATAGGGTCCAGAAAATTGACCACCCGCAATTCATCGCTGGCAATGAACCGCCCACAATCAATCGCTAACAGTTTATCGCCGCATCTATTCGCAACAAATTAGCAATGTATAGTCTACATATGGTCGCCAACATATTTTACCGTCTTGAAGCAATTTTCCGTGTTTTTCTTAAGCTATTGTCAGAATTTTTTTGGAATTTTAGGACGAATGAGAGGAAATACGTACAGTACGGAAATAATTTCTTAGCTATAAATTGCTTATTTTATCAATTATTGATAGAGCGATTAATTGCCTGCAGAAAATTGTTGACGGTGAATTACAGGCGGTATATTTTCCAAGACTGTTTTATATCAACAAAATTGAATATATTCGTTCAATCTATACTACAAATATTTTGTTGTCATTATGCATAACAATGGAGATAATACAATATAAAAACATAAAAATCTATCTCATTTAACAAAAACTTATTTTCAATCAGGAACAATATGTTTTTCTTTCTAAGATAAGTAAAAAGGGCTAAAAACGGATGTTTAAGTAAAAAATCTCGATATTTTTTTCATTCCCAGTTGTTATTCCAAGTGTACGATTCTACGAATGAACACATGCTTCCTCTACCCAATCATAGAAAGAAGAAATTATGTAACATGTATCTTCTAGTGCAAACATATTATCCTTACTGAATACAGAGGTTAAGCGACTATCCTTCCACAACCTAATATAACTAATCATTTAACTTTTTTCCTCTATAAAAATATATATATAAAGTCTTTGCAGTAGAGCAAACATATCCTAAATAACAACAAAAATATTTTGTTTATTTTTAAACATTCATTCTCAAAGCAATACGAAAAAATCTGATATTTTTTATGGGTTCGGCGGTAACTTTGTGGAAGTTTATTTTTAATATAAAATAAAATTTGATAACTTTGTTATTTCACTAGTTGTTTTGCAAAATGTGACACAAGTTTAGCTTCTTTGAGAAGCATCCTCAAACTTACCATCGCAAGATGTTAGAATAAACTTTAAATTGATTATAATTCTTAAGCTATAAATTAAAAATTTAGTTATAAAGTTTAACTTAGGCTTTGTTTGATATTTTTCTACTGGACGCAATGAGGAGGTAAGGAACAAACAATGATAGTACTAATAAGTAATTAATTACTTACATTAAGCATGTTAAATCTCAATAGCAATCAGCCTACTTTCTTTAAATTATTATTGACTAATGTTTCTTTTCGATTAAATAAATAATGAATTTATTTTGTTCATAAACTATAATACTTTTCATAGACTATTCTGAAAATAAGTTTTAATATCCGTTACAAACAAACATTTTAATATGTTATAGTTACGTAAACGATATCTCATGCGTTTGAACAGACACATAAATGTAATTAAGCACTCTTTGGCTCATATTAACTCTTTACATATAAATATTAAATTTACATTAGAAATTGAGCCAAACAAAATAACAAGTAAACATATTTTATTTTTATTTTGAAAGGCATTGTTTTGTAAAACTTTATTTTTCGTTTTTATTTTTAAGTATTTTTCTGGAAGCTTTTATTTCAGAATCATGCTAAGATATTTATTGAAGTCATGTGCTGTCATGTAGGTCTCTATTGACGGTAATTCCAGAACAGGAATCAAGCCTAAATGTTATTCTACACTCAATTTTATAAATCTACCGATTTTTTAAAATAACCTTATACATAACTTAATTCTTTAGTTCATTGGAATAATAGAACAAGCGTGAGTGTCGAAAATTAATGATAGATGTGTGAAGCATTTATGTCTGACGAAATAATTATGATTCGATAAAACATATGAGAACGAAAAATCAATATCTGGATAAGCATTTACAGTTTTCATTATCTTAATTTAAACGCCTTTGGTTAATCTTAATTATGTATATTCTCAGTTTTACACGACATAATTTACTGGTTTTGGAATACAAATAATACTTTAGTAGCAAACATTAAAGCACAATCAAATTATGTCATGTATGTGATGATGATAACAAATTACGTGTTCATCACCATTAGTTGGCGGCAGCCATTTGCAATCGACTGCTAAAATGTGCCCCTCCGCCCAACACGCCACATTCTTTTCAAATGAGATATATTGAACCAGACACAACACACTGACAGCTTGAACAAATGCTTGCGATGTGGTTTTAACGTAATTTTCCTTTTTCTTTCTAGATTTTTACTGAAACTAACGTAGATATTTAATGGCTACAAATTACAATAAACAGATGCACTTACCCAACGAAAAAATCTGCCAACAGTTCCATAGTTCAAATTAAATAGAAATAAATATGTTTAACCAAGTCCTAATGTACGCCGCCTGTGTGGTCGAGTGGTCAACATCGATTGGCTACCGCTACGGAGGGCACGGGTTCGAATCCCAGTACGGGCAGTTTATGAATTTCTGCTCAAAGACATGGATATATGTGATGTCGTGAATTCCCCCTCCCACCCATCCTATCTTATGAACGAGGCGTATTGAGAGCGATTAGCTAATCATTTGTCCTGTCTTAGCCCTTTCCTTGTATTCCTACTCTTTTTGGAAAAAAAAGATTGAGCAACTGAGTAAAAAGCAGCTTTCGTAGAAACACTTCTGTTGAGATAAACTCCATTAGGAGTCCTAATGCTCCATATTGGGAGCGAACATGGTAAAAAACAAAATGTGTTGCTGAGTGGCCTTTTATTGGAGCATTCAAACAGAATCTTTGTGAGGGTGAACTGGATGTCATATGTAACCCATATTTTTTGACGCGTAAAGTCTAAAATTATAAAAATCAATGCATTAAGAAAAAATGTATGAACCGTAAACGAAGATGAACGTTTATACGTAAAATTTTTATATATTTTAACACACTTTAACACACTTTAATATTCGTTTTTATTCAATACATGTTTGAAAGGAAAAAAATACAAGTATTCGTGGATGAAGCAACTTTAAATGAGAATATGTATCAAAATACAACATTCTCCTGGGTTTTTATATTACAGTTACCACCAACACCCTCTTCGAGTTTTACGCGGCTTTGGAAAGGTGTATTCCACAACGTAAAAAAGTTAATAGTTTTTTGCTAAGAAAATCTGAAGAAAATTTATAAAGTCTTGCACAATATTTTCAACACAGCGTCTGGCTCCCAACAATAAAAATTAACGACATTGGAATTTTGCGTCTTCCTTTTAACCTTGTCTGGATAACAGAAAAAACTTTAACAAAATGAATAATTTTTCGCTTAATAATTCGCTAAAAAGGATACACGTAGCAGACTCATTTATACTACGATAACAAAAATATAAATAAATCGATAGTAGTTTAAATTGAAAATTAGTTTTTACAAAGTAACTTTCAAGTTATAAGACAGCAGAGTCCGAGACGTTGACCGCGATCGACTGGTTGACCCCGTAGCTATTCCAAATCGTCCGTCTAATGCTTTGAAACAAGAATTGAGGGTGTTTTTCTTATTTTGTTTCCTTTTCATACTTATCATACTGTAGTTTGAATTATTTCACTTTTTATGACTGCTACAACTGATTTTAGTATAAAATTGCCCGAAGAGGTCAAAAGTTTGGTCAGTCATGCTATAAAACTCCATTTACGGTTTGTATGTCAAATGAAGTTGAATCAAAAATGTTATCTTAATCCTCTTCAACCTATCAATATATTTAGCCAACGTCCAAACAATCGCTTTACTCTGAAGTCTTCTTTTGCAGACTTCCTTCGAATTTTGATTTAGAATGGCTCGTCGTTTTGTGGTTGTCACTTTTCAAAGCTACGTTCTCATCCCAAGAAGATGATAACATCAAAAATTTACGACCGGTCTGCGATAGGATTGTAGTTTATTACTGAACCGCATCCGAGTGCTGAATAATTTACATCAATAAAACTGTTCAGCATGGTTTTCTAAACAATTACCACGTACACCCTATAGGTCAAGTCTACGATCGTAGCCCAGCGGCGTAGAGCTACGATCCCGAGACGCGTCTACGACGTCTCCGTAGGCGTCAGATTGTATGGTGGCGGAAGCTAACGATGAAAATGGGCCATAAATTGTAGAGGAAGTTAGTTTAGCGTTTTCCGGCCATAAAAGGTACCGCTCACTCTCACTTTAGCGACGTGGGGTGACAATGCCTTTCCGTTCGCCCGTTATGATTTATAACGCGGGCCGTTATTCGGTAACGGAGGGCAGGGATAACGCCGTTAGTTCGGTGACGGGGGCAGGGACAATGCCGTTAGCCCACAGGAGTGGTAGTCGGTGGACAGCTCGCAGTGTTTCAAAGGTTTCAAAATGTTTGACAAACATCACATACAGCGGTTGCTCTGTCTCATATATCAAGCAAAACATTTAACACTATACTTTGTTCATATTTCATTTAAATTAAAACAGGATTGTCCCGATTATTACGTCATGTGAATATTTTATAACATTACATTTAAGTGGTCTCATACAATATGTAATACGATTATTTTTACTTAAACCATGAAAACCATTTGAATATTTGAATAATATAATAATTTAAATACTAAATTTAAGATTCCAGCTAAAGGTGCTTGGTGGAATTGCAATATTAAGTTTGTATAGCTCAAATTGTTTGCAATCTTCTACATTGTATCACTAATGACCCACGTTTCAACTTAAGGCAACTTCAGGCAAGTGCATGCATAACCCAGATCGCCATCAATAACTTTTAACTAGTGATAATAAATTTTATTTATTGAATTTGCACTCACCTGGTAGAACTGTAACAAGGTGAAACAAAGTATTTTAGTTCTACAAATATTATTGTATATATAGTTGATAGCTATTTTGGAATATGTCTTCATCACAGATACATATGTGTATTTAAACATACATTAACTCAGCTTTATACGCTGTTTTAGAAGAGATACACAATATATCTTGTCATCCACTCTAACATCCTTGTTTATATTACAAATTATGATATTTAATTACATGAATTTAGCGTTTCTTGGAACGATAACAAATATGGTATTATTCAAAGTAAATTAAAGTATTATTAAATTAATTCATCGATTCATTTGAACGTCTGAAAATGCTGAAAGGTAAAAATTTTAGTCGTAAGTGATACAACGTGTAGGATTGCAGAAAAATTGTATAAAAACTTATTGATTTAAAAGACATTTAGCATCACATAAATAATAGCACAATTATATAATATTTATGATTACTGATAGCTATTATATTCCCATTAGTTCATCGGCGGTAGAACGTTGGCACGAAAATTAATTATTTCATGTTTTACTGAGTAATCGATAAATCTTTTAACACAAAATATGTAATTTCTCATTCGATAATCATACCAGCTTTTTCGTATGACGCATCTGTTAATGAAAACTATTTTATATGAATATTCGTGTGCCAGCTACCATTATATTATCTGAGAAGTTAAAATTATTGTGTGGGAGTATTACATTGGCTTTCATTCCAGTTAGTATTAAATATATTACAATAATTACAAACATCTTTGTATGATATCAACCAACTAATCTATGATTAAGTTTATAACTAATGATGGTGATCTGAACTATTTTTACTAGTGGTTAAATTCAAACATCAATTAGGAAAGCAGTCACATAAACAATTACAATTTCTGTATTTATTTAAAAATACATGTGAGTATTGAAAATAGGGTGAATATTTGACTCAAAATATTAACAAGTTTATATTGAAACTCTATCAAGCAAATCTTAAAAAAATAAATCTAACGTGACAACATATTTTAATATTGTCTGGTGACCCCATAAATGCTCGCGTGCTTCTGGTTTCGCCCCAAAAATATGTATCTACTTTCAACAATATCTGGAAACGACATGATGAATTAGTGTGTTGGCACAAAAAGAATTTTAATTGACATACTTACAAGGTTGGATGCCCTGGAATGGAAATTTAGATGGGCTCCGCTCTGGTTTGTTTGTTTTAGGCATTTGGGTATAGCCCGCCCTCTACGAAAACAATCCCCTTAAGTCAAGTGCCAATTTTTCAGGAGAAACTGAAAAAGGTTCTTAACTATACCATTTTGAAAATTTAAGCCTCCCAAAAGCTTTGCAAAAAAAGTCATGAAAATTAAAATAATAAGTCGTTTTAAAAATGCGGTACGTATTTGACAGTGTTTTTGTTAACAATTTTGCTTGTTAGATGACTATTCTTAAATTAAATTGTTTTAACTGGATGGCTGCCACAGACGAAATATCTCCTCAAATTTTTCGTGATCAACACGCCAGAAATGACTTACCTCGTCAAAAACTAATTAAATTAATAATTGAAAATTATAGCCGGTGTGCTAGGTACAAATGTACTTTTTTCTACGGCAGCTAAAAGCCTAAAAACGGCACTAGAATAAATAAAAACTCTGTGATAAGTATCAAACAATTACTTTTAAAAAGTTCAATTGAGCGTACATCTAAATAAATATATTACCTTATTTAAATGAAATCGGCATCAGATATCAATATTGTTAGCAATCACCAAAGCTCAGTTTTACGAATAGTCATTGATATGTTTTAAAGATACTTAAATTTCTTTTATTCTAATAAATTATTCAAAAAACTTAAATAGTTACTTTTTTATATTTCATCACGTCACAGAGCTAAAAACGAAATAACTAAATCAATATGAATTATTAATTCATTAAAACGGATTTGATACGGAATGAAAGAATCAAAGCCTCAATTATTGAAAGCCTAAAGTATTCTGGTATCGTTTTGAAGGCAATTAATTGAAGATTAAGAGCCATTCGTTGTATTTAAATATTGTAAATCGATACTTCTTTTGTATGATGTTAATGGTAGTATAAATTTCCAGAAAATTATTTCTATTGTATAAAATAAAAAACTTATTTTTTGAAAGTGTGTATTAGTTTAGTGGATAAAATGGGTTTTTTATGTTTGTCAAAATTATAGTTTCCTAATAGTTTGAAGCACATTTTTATAAAGTTTACGTGAAATTAATAAATAATTAATTCAAATAATTCAAGAGTTATAAAAAATACAGAATTATATCAACATTTTTACGTGTTTTACTCCAGGATAATTTCATTTCATGTCTTACAAGGACTTTTTACAATGTACCCATTTACAAGGACTTTTCGGTTTACCAGTGCACTTGTACATGTTTGGGTGTTTTTAACAATAACTAATTATTAAAATTTTCTTTTAAAGAAATCTTATATGTCTCCAAATTGTACATTCATCGAAATGAATTCGTAAATATATATTTTTGGCACCCAAAAGATTTTGAGAAATTGCCGACAATAGGCTTTACCCTGAAACATTTATGGTTTTATAAAAAAAAACATAAATCGTTTCAAATGATTAATTCTATTGTTTTTTGTTCTCTTTTTTTTATTATATTTTGTTTTGATTAATTGGCACAAACAAGTGATATTGACGATATGTGTACTACCGAAACGAACATGCAATTAATTTCGGGAAACAAACAATTAATCAATCGCTCATAATACGGGAGAGCCCATTAATTTAATGGATCAGGATTTTATTAATTTCCTGTTAATCACAGGTCTGTAGGAGGTGTTGTATCATCAGCAAAACTTTTAACCCCTGGAATCCCGATTTAAAGACCTGTGTGGACTAAGCGCTTACTCAAACCTTTCAGCGTATCATCAATAGTAATAAAATTTCATCCAGGTGTATGCATATATAAAATTATTTGTATTAACTAAAATTTACTTGGTAAAACAACATATATTATATTCTTAATTAATTACTACAAACCTAAATTTGAAATTCGAATAATGCGAATAATTCTGAGCGAGAAAGTTAATAAACTACTTGGTTGTAATCGATTTTTTTCCAAATTATTGTCTTTTTTAGTATGGTTAGGTTTTTTCTACACATAAAAAATAAAAAAAATATCACACTTATTGCTTTAACAATGTAGGGAATGGTGAGAATAAGAGAAGTACTATTAAAAATTGAAGGAAGTTATCTGACTAAGATACGAAAAAAACTTGTTTAAGCAAACAAAAAAGCACTAGCTAAACTCAGTACCACCCACTTGGAATATTTCAGCATGCAAAAGCAAAACATTTATGATTTTTTCCTTTAACATAACCAATGGCAGTCATTTACAAAACAAAAAAAAAGCATTGCTTTGATTACTCAAAAATTGACCAGAAACATGAAAATTGACTAGCTCAATAATGGCAGAATTCTCATTTTACCCTAGTATAAGCCCAAATAAATTTATGTCTTTTCTTCCCATTGTGCATTTTGAATAAAATACAAATGTCTCGATTACGTTACTGTATAACAGCGATGTTTCCGTTTATAAAAGACAATATATACAGAAATAAAACTTATTTTGCATATCAGCTCCATTTTATAACATTCCATCACGCACAACAAAATAATCCATACATCATTCAAAATAGAAATTCTCCGTAATTTATTCATGGTGCATTAAAAACGACTCTTACTCAACTTCATACCCTCTCAAGGACAACCCCAATTGGAAACTTTTCGAATATTTTGATTCTTTTCAAATTATGGATAAATGATTTTTTGACATTTTTCAGAATTCTCCCTCGCTTCGCATATTATTCGAATTTCAAATTTTCCGCTTCGACACGCTTTCTTTTTTAATTTAAAATGACATTATCAATTGTGGAAAAATCCCACATCACTCACTGACAACATAATTTTAGACAACGAAAACTATTGTTCATTTTTAAAATATACATTAATTAAATACATATATCACTTTTAAGGTGTTCACTGTCAATACTTGGTGGAATGGCATTATAATAATAATAATAAAAGATTTTTAGTACTTTTTCCACTTAAAATTTATTTGATCAGGACCGGTTTCGCTCCTCACGAGCATTTTTTTGTAATTTTGTGTAATATAATGTAATTTGTAAATCTTTTTCATTGTTAGTAGTTGCTTACACCTTTTTATTTCAATTTAAATTGTATAAATAGCACTGTTTAATTTATTTTTCTTATCAGTTGATAATGCTCGTGATGAGCGAAACCGGTCCTGATCAAATAAATTTTAAGTGGAAAAAGTACTTAAGATCTTTTATTATTTTTATTAAATACATATATATTAATTAAATATTAAATACTCAATTAGTAGTATTGGTTTCTCTGCCCATGAGCATTGTCAACTGTAACATACAGCGTTACAAGTTTAGTAATATAAAATAAACTTAAAAAACACAAGATTCCTTCGTACTACCTCCATTTTTATTTATCAAGATCAGGACCGGTTTCGCTCATGACGAGCATTATCAACTGTTGAGTTAAATAAAAGTGGAAGTAGTACAAAGAAATATTGTGTTTTTTTTTAAATAATGCCTTTCTAAAAGTAATATAAAATAAAATAAGACTTTTAACAAGGTGTGATAAAAGTTAATTTTTTGACGTTAAGAATTGACAGTAAACAACATTAAAGTGATTTCAGGGCAGGGTCAGAGTTGGAGTTGAGAGTTGTGGAGTCGGTTACCGGAGTAAAAATGGGTAAAAACCTTTACGATTCCGATCCATTTATTTATTTTTTTAATGATGTGTATTCCAATCATAAGAGTCCATAGTGTTGCCACTGCATACTAATCTTACTATACTGATGGTATACATATATGTGCGGTATATCAAATAAGTGTGCTTGATGTTACTCGAATATTTAAATAGTGTACTTATCGACATCTTCAAGCACTCAAATACACCTTAAACTGAATCGAGAGTTAGTTAATAGATTTTATTCAAATAGTAATAAAACAATCACCATTAAACTTATGTTAGGTTTATCAAAGTGGATAATCAAGGATCAAATTCTTCACCAATTCGTTAATCGTAAAATAATTAACATTTGCAAACAGTTCACAGCCGATAAAATTAGGTAGGTGTGGCGTGTATTGTGTGTCGCATATAAATTAATGTTTTCCTTTCTGTCCTCATCCGAGGTCGAATTGTCAGGAAGATCCTTTCCCAGGGGCTTTATACCTGCTATCGTTAGATTTAAGTTACGCAATAGTCACGTCCTAGATACGTGAGCTATAAAAATAAGAAAACGGAAAATTTTAAGTCGACACATTTATAGTCTTAATTGATATACACTTACTGTTTATGGAGATAAAAGTAGAAAATAGTAAACACACCCGTATTCTTTTGTTATTTATGACAATATTTTTTTGTATTAGAAAAACGACATTTAGTAAATCTTAAACCATTAATCGACTGTTAAGCAGGGAAAATTTGATAAATATAACTAATAAATCGTCGAAAGCCATTCTCGTATAAAACGTATATTAAGATTTTTCATAAAAAAAATTATATGCGTCGTTCCACACTGGGAAAAACATGGTTTGTTTTAATTCTACATGCATATATTCTTTTTATATTTCTATTACCAATTGTTTGTTACAACCTTATTAGTTTTACTTGGCTTAGTATAAATAGCCTTGTGTTAACATACATTTATTGTTGTCAGCTGAAAATGATCGTCTTGAGCGAAACTGTTCCTGATCCTAATAAATAAATGTGAAATTTCTACAAAAGAGTATTTTTTTTAATCAATTTTTAATTCTTAAATTTGGCAACAAAATAACAATTTTACTGCAAACCCTTCTTAAGAACATGGTAATACTAGATTATTTTATATATCAAAGTATTTTATTTTTGTTTGTGTTATACGCATAAATCAACACATGATGAGTTAAGAAATAGTTTGTGTATGCGAGCAGAGTGTTAACAGGTAGTACTTACACCTGGCGTATATTATTATTTTGAAGCTGTTTCTTAAATGAAAATTAAAAAATACTTTAAATTATTTGATGATTGCATATGGTGTGAATTAATAGTGGGTTTGATTTTTGTTTTTTCTGAAAACGAGTGAAAAATTTAAAAAATATATTCTTACTAAAGAAAAAAATGCGAATTGTAAATTATGACAATCAGTCATAAATATTTTTTTTATTGGCTTACACCAATAGAATTGCAATTGAATGCTAAATTTATTTTTTATCATATGATATTTTCAACATAGCAGCCATAGCTCTTATCTGATAAGCAGTGCTTGAAATGGATCTTCCAGGTAGAGTAAACAAGTATACGCAAGCTTGAAAGTAGACGGCTTAATTCAGAACAACTTGTGAGCAGTGTCCTTGTCAGACGGCTTCCCAAACTTTTGTTTGATTGTCACCAAGACGTATCACTGTTTTGCAAACTTCTTAGTTTGTCTTGTCTATCTATAATATTGCGTGTACGTAATATCTATTTGGCAGTAACTTATTACATATTTTAATATCAAGACTGTCTACATGATATGATAACATTTAAACATAGTCCAGGACAGATACAAGAGAGAATACTATATATTTTTATGAAAAAAAGTTTTTACATCTCAATCTTTCACACTCACTTAATTGACATTGAGATATATTAAATAAAATAATGAATAAGATACAAAATAAAAAAAAGAAGTAAGCATTCAACGACAAAATTATAAAAAAAAAACAATCTTATATGATTGAAAATTTTTAACTTGTTTTAATGAAATTTTACCCAGTACATGCCAATCGAATCAATTAAATTGAGCAATAAACTAAATTTGAATTCAATAACCGTGATAGTGGAGGTAAATTTTATGAAAAAAAAAATACCTAAATGGGTATGATGTAAATATGATGTTGATTACATTTGTAACTACCATCAGCCACCACTTGAAGTTTATTAATCTTTGATGACTTTTTAAATTATATGTTAGAGGTGCTTAACATTTTAATTTTGTTTAGTTATAGAATCACTTATACCAGTGGCTTCCAACATTTATGTTGCTAAGCCTCCCTTTGAAGAAAAAATATCTTCGTGCCTCCGCATCCTTTATTTCATATAATAAATAATAAAGACACGTTTTAAAGGGTAAATAAATATTTTAAACTGCTTCTGCCTCCCTTGGCAATAGTGCACGCCTCCCAGGTTGGAAATTGCTGATTTATACTGTCAATTGTTGTTTACATCTTTTCATTTCATTTTTTTTGTATAAATAGCATTGTCAAATTGTATTGAGCGAAAACGGTCCTGAACTTTTTTTTTTTTAAATAAAGTTAAATAAAGTACAAAGAAATATAGTGTGTTAATTGATATAATGACTTTCCACCAAGTATTGACAGTGAACACCCTAAAAGTGATCGATAGCAATTGTTTATTACACCTTATCAATTTTATTTTTATTCTACAAATAACACTTTCATCAGTTGATAATACTCGTCATGAGCGAACCGGTTCTGATGTTATTAAATGAAGATGGGAATTAGCACAAATGAGTATTTCATTTTTTGAATAATTAAAGATAGATGCTTGTAATGTGTTTTGTCTTAGTTAGGAAGCACCTTTTCTAAAACAACTTCTGTTAAGATAAGCTTACATCATTGTCAACAATTGAACAGATTGACAATGTCTGTGTCTGCTAATTACTTATGTTGATACATAAACACAAATCAAAAACTGGATAATTTATTCACCGACATTAATTGACACCTTTCGACGTTTTGTGGTCTGTTTTGATGACCAGCGCTTTTCATTTATATCATTTAGCTATTTATGTAAATAAACGTGTAGCATAGTGATTTCCAAATAAATTCATTGTGTTGGTCAAATAAAATATGAGTGATCTTTTGTGAGTGACATTTAAAAAACAACCAAATCAAAAAGAGATTTTTAAGGTGTTCACTGTCGATACTTGATGGAAAAGCATTATATTCAAAAAATAAAGTACACATTTGTCTTAATTCCACTTTTATTTAATAAGATCAAAACCGGCTTCACTCATGTCAAGCATTATCAACTGAAATTACACAATTTTACAGTTTTATTTATACAGAATCAAAATTTAATTAATAAAGTATAATAAACAATTCGTTTTGAAAGGAGTTTACAAATTAGTGACACTAAATATCGACTGTGGAAAGGAAAAAGGACGTAACCCATATTTTTTTCAAAACAGCTTTTTTTCGATAATCGCAATGTATCTAACTTGATAGACGTTCTATCAAAAGGATGTTAGCTGCAAATGCCGAATTAGTATCTAAATTTAGCTTTTAAGATTGAAAAAAGATGGGCTTTTAAAAATTTAAACCAATAAAAATACTGAAAAAAAGGTTTTTTCTAGACAATTTATTAAATTAATATTAAATTATGTCAATTAAGTACCAGTTTAAAAGTCTCCGTGCACTTCAAAGTTGTTATTTATTATATAATTTGTTATTTATTATATAATTTGCATATGGCCCAAAATCATCAAAACACGTTTTTTTTGCCTCCTGTAAAATTTGATATGTGTGGGTTACGTCCTTTTTCCTTTCCACAGTCGATATAGAAAAATTAAAACCTTTTAAATGTTATTACAAGACTCATTAAAGAGTTATTAAGAAGTGGAGGTAAATTTTAATACAATTATAAACTAATAATTAAAAAAATATATATATTAATCATCGTTTAGTTGTTTTTAATTACGACTCGCAGTCATATTATAATAGAAAGCTGTAATATATAATATATTGCAGTTCGTATTAATTTTATAAATTATCTCACAAGTATTTCCTACAAACATGCATGATTGCCTGTTTACTAGTATCACTTTGTCAATTTGAATGGGCTATTCGAATCAGTTGTCAATTGATTAATTTATTTTCATAACATTAATTGAATATTTTTAAAAATCTAATAGTCATCGGGTTATTTAATAATTGTAAATAAATTAATTGATAAGGCCTCATTGATTTTCATATAATTACGAAGTGTTATTCTGAATGATCTTGGGCCAAATTAAATGAGAAAAAAATGACTTAGTGTTGGAAACCGCTGGCTTATTATCACGTAAATCAGGTCGTGATGACCCTTTATATCTGAAATGTCACGATTTTGCCAGAAACGTCACAGAATCTTCCTCAAACATAAGCCCTTTGATCCGCGATGAACTATTTATCCATTTTGGCATGCTTTGAAAGGTTCAAACATTTCAAAAGGTGAAAATTGCCAACAAGTTACCCCTCGTTACAAAACTGTATTACCAATAAATATAACATAAATATTAAATTAGCTCAACATAAAAATATGAGTTGTAAAATACTACGAACAGAAACACCTTTTTTTCAATTGTGATTTCGTTGAATATATTTTTTTTTTTTGGATTCTTGAACCATCAACTGTTAGATTATACGCCTAGGGTGAAGCGTTTAGACTCTGGACCAGGGTTGGGGAACTGTTTCATTTTTTAATGTAACATTTATTTATCTGATTCAATATAAGGTCGCAGTAAAGAAAACGTTGACACCTCTTCCTCTTTTTTCGACTGTCGAACATATATATAGGTTAATTACGCTCTTTTTCCAAACGCTTGCGTATAATTTTTGTACAAAGTGAATATTTTGATCAAGTCAAAGGGCTGCATCAGAGAAGCCAAGAGGCCGCACGTTCCCCTCCAATGCTCTGGACGATGCATACCGTTTTAATTCAATCACTGATAAGAGACTTTTTACTCATTTTTAATCAGTAAATGATAAAGTTTTCCGATATTAATCTTACTAAAAAAATATTATAAAACATCATAAAATTAATGCAAAAACAAACACTGTTTGACAAAAAAAAACAAGATAAAATCTAAAAAAATATCGAATATTATTTTATGCATAATTAGTACACGCGAAGCTAATTTTTCAACCGAAATTTTACGAAAAGCTTACCTGATTTTTGTTTGCTAATAAATAGATTATTGAAATAAAAATAGATTATCGCAAAGATTAGTTATTTCCGGACATTGTTTACAATCAAGACAATAATATAACGGACGGACAATTTTATTAAAAAAAAAAGTTTATAGATATATATATTGTTAACTTACTCATAAACAATTTCCTTGTGGAAAGATATTTTGTTCATTATAATTTATATTTTAGTAAAATTATAAACAAACTATCTCATTATTAATCTGATTTAATATTCAAGGTAATGTAAAGTTAAATTAGAGATGATTATTTTTAAAGACGTAATGATAGAGCTATGTGCTTATTTCCACATGAAATGTTAGATAGTTTTCGAAATCCTAAAGTCGTCAGAAATACATTTGTATATAATATTTGAAGACATTACCTTGAATTACTATATATTATATTTACATATGTTACATAATTATTTTTTCATATATTTTTAAATGACGAAAAGCTGAAAGCCAATCGTTCAAGTCATTTATAAATTTTTAAAATGCATATAAGATGTGGAAGACTAATTTTTAAATAAAATTATAAAAAAACGTTTGGGATGCGGCCATAATATTCTTTTTTTGTAGACTTTTTTTTTAGTTGTTTTTAAAAAGATTAAATCTAGTAAATGTCCATAGGTACATCGTTTTTTTTATTCAAATAAAGAATGGAAACAGCGCATGACTAATTTATTGAACACAGCAATTCACAATTTGATGATACATTTATCGATTGAAAAACTTTTCCATTTTTTCAAAAATAAATATTTAATTAAAAATGTATTCATTTTACACTCAAAATACAAAATACTTTTTAAATCTCCAACAAAAAAGTATTTTTTACACTTTGACCCCGACGTGATTTGAACACGCAACCTTCTGATCTGGAGTCAGACGCGCTACCGTTGCGCCACGGAGTCAGGTGAATATCGCGCCAAAGCCGCACTACTTAAAAATAGATCACACTATATACCTATAAATAATAATTTACGTCGTATGAATAATTCATTGCTTTGACATAGCATGAATAAATAAGTGAAAGTATATCTTAAACGCACGCAGTCTGTTGGCCGACCGAAAAAACTGGCCCAAACTGTCACCTTGAATGTATTTTCATGCTGAGTCAATATACTTCAAAGACAAGCTTAACACTCAGAAACTAAGGTTGGATATTGATTTTCATATGACGTATGTAGCACAATTAGCTGAAATTTTAATATTAGTAACCCATTAGAGCCCAAAAGTTATTATCTACAACAAAAAAATGTGACAAAATAATAAAATGCCGTATTAAAGAAAAAAAATTGGGGTCCGGAAAATTTGCCCGCCTGCAATTCACCGCCGGCAATTTACTCCCAGCAATTAATCTCAATCAGTTTTCCGTCGCATCTATTGATCCGTAAAACCAGCGGTGGGCTGCCAATATCTTAACAATGGGCTCGGTAAATGGTATCCATTTTTTTAACCATGTCCGCTCCCAATGTCGAGCATATGGCCTCCTAATGAAGGTATCTTAATAAAAGTTATTTTTCTACGAGAACTGTTTGTTACTTAGTCGCTCAACATATTTTCCAAAGAGAGTATTAGGGATAGAATGATAAGGATAAGACAGGACTTGTGATTAACTAATAGTAGCGCCCAGTTGAATTGAAGGATCGGAAGAGTGGGAGGCAATCTTAAGACATCGCTAACACCCATGCCTTCGAACAGGAAATAGATAAATCGATTGAAAAAATGCTGTTTTATACTGGAACTCAAACCCGTGAGGTCCGACACGGAAGCCTACAACGCTGAATGAAAAAATGAAGGAACAACTAATTTTCAAATTTAACCATCTACAGAAATTGCAGCTATGTGATGATTTGATCTAAGAGGAATGATTTTCTTATCTTAACAAGGGGCTCGCCGGCCGCGCCGAAATTTAACAAGGGGCTCGCGCGAGCCCCTCCGAGCCCCCTCCAGCCCATCCCTGCGTAAAACAGGTAATAGCCTGAAAAAGATCCCTAGCATAGCAATTACTCCAGAAGCCATAAGATGTACTTGGTCCGGTCATAAAGGGTTATTGTATTTTTTTAAGTTTCCGTATTAAACTATAGTTATTATATTTTTGCTTTCCTACGGACCATGACAGAATAGTACAGAAATCATTTGTGAGCCATAAATTTTCCATTTGATGAATGATGATAATGTAAGCGAAACATTTCTGGCAGTAGATTGCTAGCGGTGAATTGTGGGGTGCTTATTTTTTCTTCAGTCAAATGATTTATTCACTGAAAAAATATGTATAAAATAAATTTTTAATGCAATTTTTAAAACAAATAAAATATGAGCTAGCTAAACAAAACAACCTTACAAGGTTAAGAACAATTTTTATGAAGTGCTCTGTAGCTCGTTTTACCCATCTGAGTATTCTTCAGCTTCAAGTCTCCTTCATCGATAAAGTTTTTGAAAAATTGCAAATTGCATCCCCTTACCATCGTTTGCAGACGGAAGGGCGTAATCACTACAGAGATAAGAAGTTCACAGGAACTCCATATGCATTATTTTGCAAATCACATTCTATATGCTTCCCCCATACTATATCCGTACATGTACACACACATGCGCATACATACATACACACATACAGTACACAACAAAGTCAAACAAAGAGTCATTTTCGTGATGCTAAGTTCGTTCTTAAATTGACAATTTTAGACGACATAAGATCTATGGAGGCTCGTCGAGCAGAACTGCTCTCGGTCTAAAACGATTCTCGGGCAGTGTCTCGTCATAGTTGTGGAGATTAGAGATTGTTGGGTTAAAATGTTTTCCTACCTCGCTGTGAAACTTTTGAGATATCTCACGAACGAACTCGCGGATGGTAGGTAGCTTCATTATACATATGTATATGTGGAGTGTTTTAGATAGCTCGCCAACGATGTAATTTAGTAGTAGTGTTCAAATTCTGCGTGCAAATAAGTTTGGCTATCAAAAATTCTGATACGCAACGTGTATCGGACAAAACACTCATTAAATAAATAAATGTACCATAATTTATTGCGATATAATACGCTTTCTTTCAGTAGCAGTGCAAGTCACATTTTTTCATTTTATCTTTATCTACTTTTAATTAAACGCAATAGTTCATGGTTAAAAGACAGATTCTATGCAGCTCTGTGTCAGGTCAAAATTAGGATTAAATTCTACGGCCGTGAAACAGCAGCTGGACAATAAACAACCAACCTGATTTTTTAAATACCGGGTAACAGTTTCAGTCATATAGGAATTCGCTAAAGCGGGAATATAATTGACATCGTTAGCTTAGTACAATTGATTTAAAAAATTCTCAATAGTTGGTGGCACGGCTGTAGCTGTAATAACCAACATTTTCTTTTTAATATTAATAATAAAAACACCTTCGTTGTATTTGAATAACGATGCTTTGTTACTGAATTTTATTACACCTTTTTACCATTATTATCAACTTTACTTTCCTTGAAAACCGGCAATCGATCGTCACTTGTCAAGTTTTACATACAATTTACACATACGCTACCTCGATTAAATTATATGATGCTTCCCGGCTTTATGAATTTGTTATTATACTCAATGCCGCTAAATACGTGAGCAGAGCTTAATTTTTTAAGCGTACATAGCTTTCATAAAGTTCCGGAAGTGATTGTGACGTAAGTTACGTATGAAACACGTGATTTACGTCTGGTTGTAGAATGAAAAGTTCCGGCTCAGCTTTGGCACGTAGGGACAGTGCCGTAATTAGACAAAGGGCGCAATAAAAATTAGCTCGTTTCACATTTGCATAATTACTCCAATTTTAAAGGCTAATTTACATTTAAAAGTAACTCTTCCTGTTGTAGTAATTACAAAAGTAATAAATATTTGTATATATATTTTAGACAGTGTCGTATCCGTGGTGCAGCGGTCAACGTCGTTGGCTTCCGTGACGTATCTCACTGGTCCCACCTCGAAGAGTATTTTTTTTCAATCGATTTCTGTTCGAAGCCATGGGTGTTAGTGATGTCTAAAAATTTACTAGTACCGAGAACGATTAGTTAACCACTAGTCCTATTCTGCTCTATCATTCTATACCTACTACTTTCATTAAAAAATAGAAGCTTAAATCGGAAAATAGAAAAACTTATGTTGACATACTTTCATTAACAGGCTATATAATCCACATTATGAATGGTCCTGGATTTAACAATATATGTATATATTTTAGAGTGATATTTATATGTAATCAAATTTATTTAAACTTTTTATGATTCATTACATTGAAACATCGCTCTATATGGCATACTAAAAAGAGACAATAGTTATATTGTAAAATATACATGATTATTTTAGGCCAAATAGGTCCAGAAAAAAATAAGCCCGATAACATATTATAGGTGAATTTTTAAGAACCCTTATCAAGTTGACACATTGTTATTTTACGGAAGTATAACTAATATAAGAGCTCTTCCAAAAGTATGCAAATTCCATAATACGTCAAATAATAAGCAATAACAAGTAGTGTTTATTTCTTAAGATACTAGATTAGAAACAACGATAAAGCATATTATATCAAATAAATACAGAAAAATATTTTCAGATTCCATTTTTTATTGTCATTGAAACAGGTAGAACATTTTTTTTACAAGTCAAATAAAGGTGAGTTTTCACTCAAATCAGTTGAATACTAAAAAAACATGACTCGGAAAATAATATTTGGTTGAATGGTAAAAAAAAGAATAATTAATGCAGTAAAATCAATCTAACGACTTAATTTATCTGATGTGTCATATTTAGTTTCACAGTGTAATTATTAGAAAGTTATGAATTTCATTTTTTATATGATTAATTATTGAGGAAAATTCGGCCCTTTATATAGTTGACTTTTTGTGAATTCAGTTCGTGTGACTCGCCCAATTTTTTTTCATTAATACAGGCTTTCGTTTTTCGATATGTTCTTTTTTATAGTAGAATCTGAATCGCTTAGCGTCATTTTTCATACTATTTCCCTGTATCAACCAGTATTCGTGCTCCACTATCTATCACACAGTATTACAACGAATACTTTTCTTTTTCCGCATATCTAAATACCAAAGATTTTCGTGATGCATTACTTACAAAAAGGGTTTTTATACATGTTATTGATGAAGTATTTTTACAAAGAATTAGATAGTAAATATATAAATATAATATTATATATCCCGGCTCTTTGTAAGCGCTCAAGATTTTGAAATACTCAATCAAGTACTTAATAAATTGTTGAGAATAAACAATATATACATCTTGAAAATTAATATAATCATCGACAGAAGTGAATTGTTAGTAAATATTTTTTTAAATAATACAATTAGTAAACCACTGTTAAATTTATTTCTTATGTGAGTTACCCCTTCAATGAATTGGTAATTAGAACTGTTATTGTAATTAGTACTAATATTGTTCATCATCATTTTTTGTGCCCTTACAGTAAAGTCATTAAATTAAATTTAATATTATAGTGAAAATGATTTTATACAAACACATATTTTATCTACACATATAATTCTCTTTCACTATCTCTGTTGTCTTTGTTAGACAGAGTTCTCATCAATGCTGCGAATTTTGCGAAACAAAATTTATAACATAATACGATATGGCATATTTGTATTCTAATGTTTGATTCATAAATTCGGTTATAAATATATTATGTAACACTTTCGATACGTTAGTGCCTTAGTGTTTTCGATTTCTTTAAAAGGATTCTCTGCTTCGGAGCATAAAACAACAGCAAGAAAGTGAGATGTTCAATCATTTTTGTCAGCTTCGTCTATCTTTTCCATTACGCTAATATCTCAGCTCGCTCAGAAAATGTGGTTATTTAGTTTTCTGACTAGTTGATTCTTCAAACTTCATGCTAAACTACACTATTGATGTATACTGATTTATATTTTTAATCAACCGTAATTTTGACGGGTAAATGGATTTATTCTTTACCTTCATTAGGTTACGATTAAAAATTTAAAGATACTTTCATGAAGAAACTGTGAAATAATTTAAAAATCAAAATACAAATCATATTCGCTCTCAAGGTCATCATTGAGAGCGAATATGATTTGTATTTTTTATTTTTTAATTACTTCACAGTTTCTTTATGAAAGTGTCTATAAACTTATTAATGTATTCTGTTATCTTAACAAAAACGTGGCCGAAAGTGTGATCTCGACCGAATACAAAAAAATCAAGCTCGACCCACGGGATTTGTGCCGAGTGATCCGACGAGTGATTCGAATGAACGAGTCAATATAAACCAATTTAATTATCTCAACCAAGAATCGAACGGAACAATAAAAATGAAGAACAAAACAAGGGAGCTGAATTGCTTACTAATTCGCTTTTCTGATATGTATCACTTTCATAGCTTGCACTTTCCGAAAAGGTTTAAAATTAAACAAATTCAATGAAAACGTTCCACAGGATGCCAATACATCCCCATTAGGGAAGGAACATACTTATATATTCCACATATTTCCAAGCAAATATTGACAGTTCTTAGTTGACTTTTGGTTCAGTTCGAACAACACAAACAAAGTTAGCAATATTACTTAAAATGTACACACTAATTTCTATTGCTAAATTAATAACTTGTTGGTGTTTAACATTTTTGGCAACCCCGAGTTGTTAGAGTGAATGTTACAAGCGCGGTTTTGAGCCGTCTATTAGAAAAATAAACAAGACACGATGTTAAAACACCACCACACGAACTCGCCTTGTAACCGGAAGGCGAGTAAACACGACTCTCTATCAACTATGTACATTGTACAACATACTATAAATAGTGATGTCACATTTTTCAGTTCTAATTGAACTAGTTAAAATTTCTAATTAATATTAAATACTATATAATTATGAGCCTAGATATTCAGGCGTGTACTAATAATACAATTGAGTTAGGTCAATTAGAAATTGAACATTTAGATAATTCAACTAGAATTAAATTCTTATGTTTTATAAGAACAAAAAATAATCTTAATAAACTATAATATAATATAAAGATTAGTTGTAAAGAACGACATAAAAAGCTAAAATTTTGGTAAATAAATTTATAAAAGTAAATGATTATTTATTTCATTTTTTTTATTTAATTACTTTATGCTTTATTTTATTAAATGTAAAAAAATAGAATTAGTTTTTTAATTTCTTATTTTTTGTTTAATACACTTATTAGTAAAAAAAATATTTTTAAGTTATCAAATGATAATATTATTCATTCAGCCTTTGAATTTTTCCGTGCAGCAAACCTCTTGTCTTAGAAAAAATATTGACAATGATATAATTTGGTTTATAACTCATGAACTAGCCGTAACATTTTTAATATTTCCTGACTATAAGTTTCAAAACAATCATATTATTTAGCAACTACGTACGTGAGTAAAAATGTGGCCGCATTTTAAATAAATCCTATAGTGCACAACCAATTTTTTATCACATACGAATTTCGAAAAAAAATTCACACATCATCAAGATATTAGAAGTAAGGCATTGGATATTAAAAAAAAAAAAAAATCTCAGTATTGAATACAAACATTGTTTTAAGTTGGCTACATGCTGAACTTGCCATTTCAATACAAATAACAAGTATAAAAAGTACTAGTTACTATATTTGACATGTTTACATACCTTATACACGACGAGCTAGCTTTTTTACTAACCACGGTACACTCTTTTTACCGCTGAGTGATTTTTCATTTGGATTAAGCTTTGGCTCTCCACAACAAATAAACTTTACGTGATGTTTTCAAAAGTTCCTATTTGACCCAGGCAGTGGAAATAGTATTCAATAGATTTTGTATATCTGATTTGCGAATATGTATTTACTTTAAATAACAAATATCGCATTTTTACAGAAGGTCACATAAAAAGACAATAAATTTCTCACCCTCTCCGAAAAAATCTAGCTAGTCAATTCCAAAGTCAATGATTAGACTCACGTTAAGTTGACAGAAGTCTACCATAGTGAAATTATTTCGAAAAATATGAAGGATCTAGTTTTGAAAGGATCGTTAAATATAGACGATAGCTGTGTTTGGCATTACGCTCCTTTCAGAACTGACGAGAGCGTGATGTTAAAAGAGCTTCAAACTAGAATTTTGTTTCAATTTCACATCAATAAACTTTGTAGTCATGAATTAATGTGGCTTCTCATTGTCTAAAACTTACAATAAATACTACAATAATAAAAATGGTTAATACCAAATTGTAACGCTTGGAGGGGACACCCGGGGTGTCCCCTCCATGTAACGCTCGCCGTTCTAACTCAGGTTCAATAAAACGCTCTTGTTGGGTTGACTTCTGACTCTGAAGTAACTACTGACTTTCTTTATTGATTTTCCCAATTATTTATACTAATTTCTTAAATGCTACGTTAACAAAATTCTATATTTTAATTCTATTGTGCTTTCATAATTCGAGGTGTCGTCATTAACAATAGTATCTATCGACATTCAATATTGTCCATACAGCATAATTTCTATTTTAAAGGTTACACGTGCAGTCATGCTGAGTGTGCGTTTTGCAAAATATTGCATAGCGACAGCTGGTATACATTCATTATATATATTCAATATCGCCCACACAGCATGGCTTTGCATTTTACAGGTTACACGTGTAGCCATGCTGAGTGTGCGTTTTGCAAAATATTGCATAGCGACAGTTGATATACATTCTTTATATTTATTTATATTGTCCACACAGCATAACTCGGTTACTCGTGCAGTCATGCTGACTGTGCGTTTTGAAAATATTGCATATTGACATATATATATATATATGGCCATCGTCACAAAAACTTATAAACATTCCTAACCTAACCTGTTAAAAATTCTAATTGCAAATGTTGAGATTTAAAAGTAAAACAAGTGCAAAATTATAAATATTGTTAAAATTAAAATATTCAAAATATTTTGTTCTAAAAAACAGATTATTTGTTTTAACAATCCTTTTTTGTTTCAAATTAAGAGAGCGTAAAGAACCAGAGCAAATGTGCATCGGTGTACTTTTTTCTATAAAAGAGGGAGATGAGAAATTTTTCTTCCCAAAAAGAGTGCGGTAGGCGAAAAAAAGTTGGAGAACTGTGGTGTAGAATAATATTATCTGCAAATATTTCGACCCTATCGTAGAACATGAATTATCGTCATCTACGTTGACTTATACAATGAAAAATCTTATATATTTTTTTTTAGCCAAAAAATCTTCAAAGTATGTAATTAACACTTACCTTAGTTTTACACTAAGAGTGCGATTTGTTTGATAACAAAAATTCTAAAGTTCTTTAAACACATCTTAACTTTGTGTCTTCCATAAATTTTACAACCACTCTGTAGCTTTTAGACAACATAAACAACTCGGATGCAAGATGTGTAATAACATAAACAGATTATGTGATGCTGCAGTCATTTCACTGCTTACTCTTTTGAAGTTTTTGATCAACTTACAATATTTACTGATCCACAAACGTTGACAGGCATAAACCCGAAACTACAGTCCATAAACATTCCTAAGCGTTTGATTTGTTTTTGTTTATATTTTGGAAGTAAAATTAAACTCAGGAAGTGATAATTAGATTCAGTTTAATGATTCTTAAACTCTTAATTAATATTTTTCTTATCTATGAATAAATCGAAACGATTGAACTTATTTGTTTATTTCGATATTTTAGATATTTCCCGGATTCAGTGCAACGTAATAAATATTTATGATAATGGCGTAGAAAAATGTAACCCTGAATGGAGTAGACAAGATTAATTAAAATAGCTAAAGATCACCCCGGACTGTAGCACCAGAAAAGAAGAAGATGACAAATATGTGTACACTTACTACACCATTTCAAATTTTGTTAACGCTAGTTATATTTCATATCTCTCTTCAAAGAAGATTAGAGAAGAAGGATGGAGATTTTAAATTACTGAAATTTACTGTATTTAAAAAGATCACTTTATGTGCGACTCTTTATTAGTGTTAGATAGGAAAGTAGGAGAGAAGGTATGACAACATCACATACACCCATATCTTTGAATAACTATCCGTATATCAGTTACAGTTCAATTAATGGAAGCGTTCACGAATGTAATAATAAGTAGAGTTTTGGAAAATCAGATTTGAGCATTGGACTCAATCTCAAATTGGACAAAAAGTTCATAATATAAATGATATTCTAATAACTAATAGTAAGTTAATCAGTGCATCATAAATTTTAACACATAAGCAATACGTGTGAGATAACTGACATCTATAAATTGGTTAAATAATCATTAATTTTAATTTCTATATTTCAAGGTCTGTGAACTGTCAATTTTCGGTGGAATGACACTTATGGAAACCTTAAAATTTAACTGAATTATGTATAAAAAACATTGTAGCGATTTGTGTTTTTATCAGTTGATAAAATAATATATTTAATAAATAATTTGGAATCGGTACAAAGTGCGCAGCGACAGTGATAAGTAAACAACTAGTGCTCCTTAGCATCCTTCTATTCCTACTTCTTCCAAAAAAAAAGTTTGAGTAGCTGAGTAATAAACAGTTCTCGTAGAAAATCTTGTGTTGAGATACCTGGTTTAAGAAGCCATAAGTTCTTTATTGTGAGTAGACATGGATTAAAAAGAAAGTGTTTTATTTTTAATATGTATTTTCTTTATTTGGAGAATTTTGTATTCAGCCATTAGCTGCACTGAGTAGGAAGATATCTTTAAGATCTTATTACTAGTCAAATGCGATTAGATATTTATTTACATTATTAATAATAGTCGATTTATATTATTTTTTCACATACACATTTTCTTATTCATTTTTTTTATTTAAAATGATCGATATTCAAATTTGACGTTTGATTAATTAAAAAATATTTTGCGTTTTGGAATACATTCACAGTGTTATTGTTAATTCGAATTGCTTAATCCTAAATTGATCTAGAAAATGCGTTCAAAATGTGAAAATGAATACAAACAAAACATTCACTACCTAAATTAACCAAAAACTCGTTACAGTCCCAAACAAAACCCCTCATTTTTGCAATACCTAGCAACTTTAATAATGATGTCATTGACCCAGTTTTACTAAATGCATGCCACCAAAACACCTAACCTAGTTCTTATGCGTTCCTCTCACTTGCTGGAGCTTTATGGCCGCGCTTGAAGATGATTGCTATACCCAGGCGAATTTCACACTTTCCATTTGGACTAGCACGCATTAGAGCGGCGACATATTGTATTTTTCATCGCGAACTTTTTTGATGAAGTCTCTAGCGGAATCTGGTGAATACTGGAAACTTTTTACCAACGTTTTCCTTTAAGGTTATGTTATTTTAAAGCGAATGTCAAATTTGAATTCCAAATTTTGGAAACTAAAAAAATAATAGAAAAACTTGTACATATATAAGAAATAAAAATATATGGGCTGTTCTTATGATTATTATTATTTTATTTTTTTACACGAACATTTCAAAGGATAAACAAATTAAAAATTTATAACTTTTACAATAGTGAAAAAACAGAATATAATTTAATATTAAAAAGCAGTAGAAAAAAAGGAAGAAAGTCAATTGAGTAAGCTCCGAAAATTTTTTCTTCAATACATAAAAAATAGCATTCATCGAAACTCAAACACGATCACGTGAAATATGTCGACACCCGAACCAATATTGGTAAATACTGATCTCCGCGGTGGCATCCCCATTGACAGTATTGACAGTAAACACCTTGTGATAATAGTATTTAAAGATTGTTAGTGGATTCTTGTATAATTTACAAAAATCTTCATATATTTTGTGGTATCAGGCATTGATGGAATCACACATAGTGGCGTAACTGAAATTTTAACCCCCCCTCCGTGCAGTCGTTTTGATAAACCTATTTCCATAACCTCTCGTATCAAACTTATCCATCAATTAGTAAAACTTCCTTCGGGTCCTTAACGCTATACTGATAACAGCTACCTACGAATTTATCGATCGATATACACGCCATGTTTTCTCAATATATGTATGTTTGTACATCGGCATGAATAACTTTAAATTGTTCGCAGGAACAAGTACGTTCAGAACTTTTATAGCTAGTTTTATTCTTTTATATGCTGTTTTGGCCTTCAACGCCCACCTCTAGATTGTAGGTATGCATACATTATTTATACATTTTTACAAAAACAGAAATATTATATGGGATCGAATTAAAAAATATTTAATAAATATCTTACTTTTAAAACTTTTCATCATACTACACCGGCCGAATATAATGTCTTATACGAAACCCATTTTTTTAAATCTATAATGGTATTTAAAAAATAAAATTAATGTTATTTATCTCAATACATATAGAAAAATATCGAAAAAATCATCTAATGTATATAGAATTGATAATTCGAACATTAATTCTGACTTAAACCTGTGTGGTAAAAGTCATTCGTTTCGGTTACGGAGATCACGGATTTGAAACCCAGGGTAGACAGATTCTATAAACTGATTTATGGATTTCTGTGAGAATACATGGATGTATTTGATGTCTTAAATTTTCTACTACTCTTCCTTTCTTCAAAACCGGAAATAGCGAGAGCAATAAGTTAACCACTAGTCTTGTCCTAGTCATATTTTTTTGTCCCTACTATTTTTTATAAAAAAGAGAGGCTAAGCAACTGAGTAACAAGCAGTTCTCGTATAAATAATAATTTTGAAAAAAAGTTTTACAATAGTTTGATATTTTTTCTAAGCACGTAGATATTAACAATATTAAAATTAGTTATTTATATACTACAAATAAATAAAATATTTAAGTAAGAAAATATTCAAATGTAGATTACTTACAAAGTTTTTTTGGCACTAAAAAGCATTAACCTCTAATCAATTGCAAATTGCTCTTCAGATATCTCGATGGCGACCTTTTTATTTCAAGCAAAAAACATGTTAAAAAATATTGCATTGTTTTTCATATTGTTCCCTCAGAGGTTAATTGACAGCCAAACAATCATTGTAGATGCTTTAGATTGAGTGGAAGTCTT
The DNA here is from genome assembly GCA_031772345.1 of Himalopsyche anomala. NCBI lineage: Eukaryota > Metazoa > Arthropoda > Insecta > Trichoptera > Rhyacophilidae > Himalopsyche > Himalopsyche anomala. The sequence goes on along the minus strand of CM062833.1, from coordinate 21,375,568 downwards.
GAATCTGACCCATAGTCGTCTTGCTTTCATGACATTGGTGATGCAGGGTATTAAAAAGTTAAGATTTTATCTTTGTTCGGATTCGCCGTCTTTAAGTTTTTTTGCATAACCAAGTATTTATCTATTTAGAAACAGATGATGCTTTTAATGTTATATTTTTGAACAAAACTTATATTTGACACGTTTCACAAACCAATTTAAGTAAGAGCATTGCGTAACGAAAAGCAGACAGTATATTATCCCATTAACATTAAAGGACCAAATAAATAAAACAAAATAAACAGTAATTGGTTTGTGTTATTTAAATCAGGCAACACTCAAAGCGACATTTCACATTACTTGACAGCGGGAATTCCCCTTCAGAGCTTGATCATGTGACAGCATAAGTTTGAGGCGTACGATAAAAAGGCTAAGTGGCGGGTATCCGGGTAAAAAGGGCTCAGCCAAATATCCCCACTTTCAAAAGTTTTCTCTTTAAACTTCCGGCCTACCTTGAATGGCCCTGCGGAAACGGATACATTACAGAGGTGTTGCATATTAAAGCCTTTCTGTCAAGTTTTTCGATTTGAGGCAGTTACAACTTTGATAATATACGCGCTGAAAGCTCAGGTAATATATAGCTTTTGGCAAAGGTTAGATATTGATTTAGAATATTTATGTACTGGCCACAATATTTCAATCTCTTTTGGGAAAATTTTCCCGAAAGTTTTTATTACATTAAATTCACAGTTTTTTTTTTTTGTCAGATTCTTGAGTTATGTAGTAATTCGATTTCGGGTGGTTTTTACGAGGGTTTGTTGACTAGTAATGTCAAAAAGGTTAGATGACGGCTTAACATGGGCTTTTTCATGTAGTGGTCTACTAAAAATGAAATAATCTTGAAACTACTAGCGCTTTCCTTATCCTCTCCGAAGAGAGAAGTTGAGCGACCGTCTTACAATCAGTTTCACGTAAATATTTAATTGTTACTTCACTAAAGAGTCCGTGCAATTCACATTGAAAAGGAACATGATTAAAAATCAATTAAATTATTTCAATTAGTTCATTGATAAATTGAAGGTATACGTTCGATAAAAGAAAGTAATCGATAATAATATTTGTAACATATTTTTGAGCTTTGATGCAATTCAATTTTGTAATTAAAGTTTTCTTAATTCAGTTCTTAAGGAAATTCAAATAATCAGTCTAAAAATTTTAAAAGTTTTCAACTCAGCTTGATGCCCAAAATAGGTAAAGTACATATTTCATTTCAATACACACCTCATTTTTTTTAAATTTATTTTGCCTTAATTATTATAAAATTAAAAATAATAGCTTAACTAGTATGATCTATTAGTATCATATTATACGTTAAAATATCAAATTTTATCAACTGGTGATGTCGCAAAAAAATATTATCCATCAAAAAGATCCTATATTCGTGAAAAATATTACATAACTATAAATAATAACATTATATCCGGTATAAACGTTCATAATAGTATCAACTTAATCGATAAGGGCTTGATAAATGATAATAATATCACATTTTTTTCTTATCTCCGTGGGAACACCCTAACAAACGCTAGTTGTAAGGGTCCCATTGACCGTAAGGGTGTCAGCGAGCGCCATTAAGGAGGACCTTTCGGCACGTGGCCCTAATGACCCCACCGCTATGACAGGGCGCTCGAGAAAAAGTGTGGTCTCGCACCGGTATACGGAAGCGGAAATATCTTTATAGTATATCCGGTAGCATGTTTGTACCTGCACGTAGATCGGCCGTGAATTTTCGAATTTTCGATGAGATAGCTTAGGGATTTTCTTATATGGTCATATAGGATAATAACATTCGATATTACGACTTCTGGCCTTACAACAAGATACAAACAAATTTATTTCAACCGTTTCCTAAAAACTTTTTAAAAAAATCTGTGGTATTTTTACTGGTTAAGAAAATTTTAAACAGCATTTAATGTTTATGACGGATTTCGCTTTAAATTTGAGGAAATTCATTTTGGATTAAAATTTATTGATAACTTTTTTTATTCTATTTGTAGTTTAATTATACGTGACACGTTTCGGTCATTTTTACGTTCGCAAACTTTACGCACAAAAAAACTTAACACAAACCGAGCTTTTATGATTCCATTAATTATTTTTTTACCATTCAACATGAAGTATTTCTGTCATAACGATTTTCGCAAATATTCACATAACTACTATTTTTCACTGTAAAGCTTTTACGTGAAACAAATATTGAAATTAAACATTACTAATATTTAACTTGGTAAAATTACTTTGCTAGAATATTATGAAACAGCTTGTTGGGGGAACAAAATTTGTTTGTTTTTGTTTTTAACAGTCCTGGACTGGTTTCACTAAATGCACAACAGTTCGGTTTAGATGTGCGTTAAGCGAAAGCGATGTTGAATTTAACCGCTGAAAACTTTTTTGGAGTTTGAACTCAAATGCTGGGATTGCAAATATATAATACAAAGTTTACAAAGCATAAAACTTTTACTTCATTCATCATCATCCCATAATTCTTAGAAAGTGTAAAATCTTTAACTTTCCTTAGTTATTAAGCCTTTTATGTAGCGACTCCCACTTTGTATGATATTTTTCTAACATGTGTTTGTCACAGAGTAACAAGAAATAATATTTATCACGTTTTAAATAAAAAATCAGGATTGTCCGAGCGGGTATTCATTATTATGTTCTACAAACCGCAAAAATGAAAGGAGGTAGTGAATAATGTATGAGATTTTATAAATTTAGATCCACTTACTCTCAATAATGGAAGAATATTTGCTAAAGTTACACTTTAGAGGAAAACTCACTGTTAAAAAATTACGAGGTGATTAATATATAAGAATATCAATTAAGACTAAATTTGAACATTTCAAAATTCGCACACAGTCTTAGGAGAAGCTACTGAAACGAAAATCCTGATATTTTGTTGGTTTATGAAACTGTTTCCTTTTTTTTTATCCATGACTGCTCTCAATGTGAAGCATTTGACCTTTTAAAAGAGGCATCTCAACAAAAAGTTTTCTACGAGAACTGTTTGTTACTCAGTCACTCAACATCCTTTTTTCAAATAGAGTAGTGGGGATAGAAGGATAAGGCTAGGACAGGACCAGTGTTCCCTCTAAGCTGTGCGCGTTTGTGTGCGCACGCAACTCGCCGGGCGCGCGCACAAGCATTATAACAGAGCGCACAAAATTTGCACCAGCTATATATTCCACCACCAGAATAAATTAATTGTCGTTATATAGTGTTGTTAATTATTGTCATTATAAAAATTAGCTATTTCGTTAAGTAGGTCTAAATATATATATAATATATATAGGTTAGTGGCGCACATTTTTTTAAAGTTCCTTTCAAAGTTGCACAGCCAATGTATTTTGCGCACATAACCTTCGGGAAATTAGAGAGCACATTGGACAGGACTAATGGTTAACTAATCGTTCTGGCTACGCCCAGTTGTTGAAGAATCGGAAGATTGGGAGAGGGTATTTTTAGATATCAAAAACACAGATGCCTTCGAACAGAAATCGATCGAAAAAATTCTGTTCGTACAGGGACTCGAGCCCGTGAGATCCGGCACGGAAGCCAACAACGCTGAACGCTGCGCCATAGACCCGACCCGTCAGTCAGGAAGTGTACAAAATTTTACTACTCAATTTTGATGTTAAAATATCACTAAGCGCCCTCAGTTGATGTCTTAAATTAATTCAGTTCACTCAATCTTAATTATCTGCCATGCTGAATTACTTTCTTATCCCAACTGAACAATATCCAATGAATTAAGGGAGAACTTTGTTTGCCGATTACAAATAAATTTTGAGATTGAACCGTACAATTGTTTTCAGCTAACTCTTCAATAGTTGAAGACTCTGAAATATAATCATCAACCCGTTCTGTTCTCATCTAGGTCGCAGCCCACTGGTTGGTAAACAGAGATTATTTTAGTAAAAAAAAATACACCGCTGCTTAATAATGAGACGTTTATTAAATCGTAATTTTATAATAGATTAGAAACGTTTTTACCTTACCTAATATTTTTTATAATACATAATATAATTAATCTGAATTTTGCGCAACAATAGAATATCGCAGTTTTGCACGCTACTAGAATTTAAATAAATTCACAATTGAGCACAATTATGAAGGTGTGACAGTCTCACAGCGACTAAACGTGATCATGAATATAAATTATTATATATCTACATTTTTTTATTCTCTATATAACTAACTTTTGAGACTTATAATGGCAGGTTTTGTTTGTTTAATAAAAATACTAACCATATGAAAAATATTTAATAACAGTGTTTCTCAACCCTAAGGCTCGGTCAGTCCGCAAACAGTTAAAATTAAAATTACTGCCAACTTTAACTCCAATAATGAATGCATTTTCATATGCCGAAAATCAATTCTTTATTTTTTTATCTGTGTTGTTATTAATAGATATTTTTTTACAACCAAGCAGGTTAAGTAGTGAGTGATATTAGGTTTTTTTAATTATATAAAATATTCGCAGGCCGATCTTTTGTAAAATTTAAAAGCTAAATTTAGATTATAAATCGGCATTTGCAGCTATACCATTTTGAGTATACGTTTATCAAGTTTTATTATCGAAAAAATCAATGGCCAGCCAGGACATCTGCAGCACGTGACCTAGCCAGTTCTTACGTTATAGTAGATACAATAGAACAGATTTATTTTTTACGCTTGAATATTATTTTATCGCTAATCTTCGACTCTTGAATTACGACATGTTAACATTGTGCTTTAATATAATCAAATAATGTTCTCATATTTTAATACTTAAATTATATTTTGACATATTATTGTAATAAAGAAGCTGTAATCAGAACAGATGATAAAACTTACAGTGTAATAAAGTTAAAGTATGATTATATAATTTAATTTTGCATAACTATCCGATGGATCATAAAGTTATGGTATTGAAAAATTCATAGCCGTTTTGGTGAAAGTGCCCCTTTAATTTATGAAGAAGGCTTGAACGCGATTTGAAACCGCCGATAATTTTTATGGCCAATGAAGGCAGTGTAAAAATATTATTACTTAGGCAGTATCTGTTCCTAAGAATCGTCCAAACAACCACAATATTGCGATGAAAAGATTCACAGCTTGCAAACACTATTCCTTGATAATGGCCATTTTTTCGATTTTGTATTACTTAAACCATGTCCACATTCATTACATAAAATTTATATACTTATGAGGTATTATAACAGAAGTCAGTCAGCTTTTTTATATAGAATAAAGTTGGTATAGACATATATAGTTAACCTCTCTCCCTACTTACTGTTTTATCGTATTAACTTTTCCTGTTCTAAGCTCAAGAAATGCGACCCCAATACCCACATTTTCTTAAATATCTATTTTAATATGGGTGATACAATGTTTATAATTAAAGTATTCTTATATCACAGTTTTTTGGACCTTTTGTAGTAGAAAAAAAATATTCAATCGCTAGTTCCGTCTCTATTAAATAAAACAGAAAAGAAAAAAATCAATTAAATTAAAAAAAGATTCTCAAAGTAGAACAAAAAACGGTTTAATATGTACGAAGTTAATGATAATAATTTATGTATCCTCGAATACTATTCTCAGAAAAAAACACAATATCTTACTTACATCGATGCCTAGTTTTATATAAGTTCTGGCAACATGAGAAGTCGCGATAAGCAATACAGATAACAGAGAGATAAGCGATCGCTCGTAAAATAGCATTTGCTAAATCTCGTCAGTTGCTATTTCATATGTGTGCTGGGATGACGTCTTTTTTATGCACAACTTAAAATATGATTATTTATTTAAAAAACCACGGATTTTTATTTAAAAAATTATGAGGAATGATTCAGAGAGATATTTTAAAGCTCTTAGGCTATTTTTTTTTGAAATTCATAAAAATAAGGCTAATAATGAGGAAAACACTGGGGTCCCTAAACGACCCCCATCGGCAGAGAGGTATTATTCTTGTCTCCGAGCTGCGAGTGTTAAGTAAAAAATATTTAAAAAAACTTTACAGTCCCACATAAAATTTGTACAAGTAAAAAAAACTTATTATAATGTTTATGTTACTTCAGATCAACTCGAGGAGAAAAAAAGTCACGAACGCACACAAACAAAAATTTTAACTTTCAAAACGTTCAAAACAATTTATTTTGATATGTTTATATCTGGAACTTAGACACAGATCTAACTGATCGTTAGAGTATAAACTATTACCACTAGACTACGAAGGCTATCTTATATGTCACTACAAAGATGAATCAGCTCACTACTTGTTAAGGGATTGCAGTACTAGTTTAACCAAAACCGATATCCTAGTAGTCGTTCCGTTTTTTTTTTCAAAACCGAAAATACAAGTATTTCGTCGAAAATTAGCTTAAATCTAATATTGAGTGTAAAGAAACAATCACATAAATACAATAGTTTGCGATGAATTGAAATACTTTTAAGCTTCTAATTGTATAAAAAAATATATCAAATTTATGGAGCTTTAAGTACTAGGACGCGTTAGGTCAAAGTTCTTCGTGTCTCCTTCAACCCTGATGTTTTAGTCATTTGTATAACTTTATCATCGTTGCCGACGGAAGGGCGTGATTGCTATGGATGTGAGAAATCCGTAGTGAAGACAGTTCACGGGGACAGAATCATTTGTAAATCACATTATATATACCTTTCCACATACTATATCCATACATGTACACACAAGCGCATACATATAGCACATATAATACGCAATGATGTCAGCCAAAGAGATGTTTTTATTAATATAATGCCTTTCCATCAAGTATTGAGAGTGAACACCCAAAAAGAGAATGTAAGTTATTAATGAAAAATACCAGTTTATGATAATGCTGTATTTTTAATGACGGTATTTTATATTATATAAAAAATTGAATTACGATTTTTATTTACTTGCCTGGTGTTGCGATTACAATTGGTAGTATATTTTGCTTTACTCAAACATTTTTGTGTAATACCGGTATTTAATATAAAATATCAAAATATCGGTATTGATCCGGTAATTCTTATTTCAGATGTCTCAATAATCCATATTTTATTACATCGACTTTTCCAAGTGGTGGTTGTCTTACTTTTAGTTCTTACGTAAAGCAAAAGTTAGATACATTAACCAATGTAAAAAAATATGCAAATTTGTCACAAAAAACAAGTCTTTTATACATTGTTCGTTTGTACGAAGCTTAAAGGTCGTAAAGAAACCTCCTGGGAATTAAAACAGTAAATTCGCGGCCCAAATTCATATCATTTAACCATACTAACATTATATGTTTACTGTGGCTTTTGTTTGCCTTCGTTGCCTTTGGGAATTGATACCCTAATCCAATAATCTACTCTTATGGAGTTTTTTCGTCTAATATCGTCCACATAAAATAAGCGCGTGTACATATTATTATGCGAGCAGATGTTATGACGATAAAAATTTAACTCTTTGGTACCAATATAAACAATAAAAAACATTTTCTCTCGCAAGCCGCTGAGAATTGTATTCTAAACAGTTTTTTTTACAACGATAGTTATTTTATTTAAGTGAATCATTTATCCCAAGATACCATTTAGTTTTTGAACCACGTTCCCTTTCCTTCCAAGGAAGACTAATGATATTTAACTCACAAACAAAAAAGTTGGTTTTGAGCTTATTTATGTACTTGAAGCTTATTTTCAAATACGATAATACGACTTATAACTTAATCACTGATACTTCAATTTATTTGTATTCAACGCCATGGATATACCGTTTTTATTCTCTTACTACCTAACTCTGAATAAAAGTCCAATAAAAATTAGATATGTTACGTCACCAGTAATAAAATTGTCAAAAACCATGTTAGTATTTTTTTACATATCCATGTCCGCTCCTAATGTAAAGCATATGATCTCTTCGTGGAATATTAACTGTTTGTTACTCAGTCGCTCAACCTCACTTTTTTTCAAAGTGAGTAGTAGGGAAAGAAGGATAAGGCTAGAACAGGACTAGTGGTTGACTAATCGCTATTGCTACACCCAGTTATTATAGGATCATAAAGATGGGGAAGAGGAAATAATGTGAATTGACATTACAAACACCCAGTCTTCGATCACAATTTTGAAATGAATAATTCTCAAATTCATTGTGATCTTACCGGGAATCAAACCCAGACCTGTGTGATCGGTAGAGCAAGCTCTAACCAACTGAGCCACAGCAGACGACCAAAGTGTATACCATGTCAGTTTACTATGGGATAATTAGATTTTTATCTAAAATTACTTAGTGCACAGTAACAGTTTGTAAAAAATAGCATTTTTTAACGGAAAATATTATTAATGTAGATTCAAAGGCGAGCAATTGTCTCTGCCAATTCATTTCTTACGTTATTTATGTCAGAGTAGCATACAATGCATCTTTGTTTTTGATAATATAATATTTTATTCATATCGAATAACAAAAAAGATATTGTCTTTATCAAAAATGCTCAAATTTTTCATTTGCTGTTTACTCAGAACTATCAATTTGGTATATGCCAACGTCTGCCAGTACGATGACTATATAGTATTTTTCGTGTCAAATATTTACTATTTCAGAAAATTTAAATTTCATCGATAGCTTTCAATTTTCTGTTATACTTCTGGATATCAACTTGTTCAAGCCTCGACTTGACTACACATATTTAATATTTTTTCTACTATTATTGGTTTAATTCGTCATTCAATATATTTGTTTAAATTTCCCATAAAGCCATCATATTTTCCGCATTTTAAATGAACATATTTAAAAAAATACTTATTAATCTTGATAACAGTGCGTTATAAAAGGTCACAAATTATATTGGTCAGATGACCATGTCATCCATATGAGAAGTGAACTAATATAAGATTAAAAATAACTTAGATTATTCCACTTGTGTGCTACAAACTGTGACACGTATCGAATGTGAGAAATGAACTATTTTTTTCTTTATTCATGTCCGCTTCTAATGTGAAACATATGGCCACCTAATGAAAGTATCTCAACAGAATCTTTTCTACGAGAATTTTGTGATACTCAGTCTTAACTTCTTTTTTCAAAAGAGAGTAAGTAGTAGGGATATAAAGATAAGGCTAGAACAGAACAAGTGGTAAACTAATCGCTCTCGATACGCCCAGTTATTGAAGGAACGGAAGGGTGGGAGTGAATTTACAGAAATCTCAAACACCCATGCCTTCGAACAGAATTCGACAAATCAATCGGAAAAATGCTGTTCGTACTAGGACTCGAGCACGTGAGATCCGGCTCGGAAGCCAACAACGCTAACCGCTGCACCATAGAATCCGACAATATGATAAAACATAGGAATGACAAAACAAAATCTCACTATTGCACAACAGCGCATTGTTAAAAGATAGGTTCCGTGCAGCTATGTATCGGGCCAATAATATGAGGAATGAATTATTTTCTTGATAGATTTGTCGCCCGCTGTGGTCTAGTTGGTTAGAGCTTGCTCTACCGATCAGGGGGGTCCGGGTTCGATTCCCGGTAAGATCACATTGTCAAATTGGATTTTTTCAATTTTTCAATTGAGATCTAAGACATGGGTGTTTGTGACGTCAATTCTCCTTGAGTTAATCTCATGTGACTTACAAATATTCCCATCGAATATATCTCGTATGATCTTTTAACTTAAAAATATTTGACGCATTGGCGTAAGCTGTAATGTCAAATATATTTTTTTTTAAATTTTTTTTTTTTAAATTAAAATTTTAAGAATTGCGTGGCCGTGAAAATGCAGGTTCATACACATAACAGGTGGTGGTGGGATACTCAACAAACAACTTGTAACATTACGCAAACACAAAACGTGTCTCCGTCTAATATGCTACATAAAATATTCAACCTAAAAATTATTCACTATGTAAATGTAAATAACCAAATATTGAAAACCTACGCTAACCAACATTTAATTTTAATTCGCTAAGCATACATATTATTTCAGTTTTAGAAGCTTAAGCCTATTCAAATCGTTGTTTCACTATTTGTTTTCTATATTTTTTTAACAAAAATTCCACCCAAATTTTATCATCAGTTAACATATTATATTTGACATCTCTGATTTTTACATTTCCCACATTACTTATGCGACAATTGGTACCTATATCAAAATGTATTATTTTAGAGAGATTAGCTCCATAAATTTTCCCGTATGGTTTGCGTATATGATTTATATATTTTGATATCAAGGGTGCCATTTGTTCAACGGAAATGGGTGAAAATACTTTTAAATAAAATGATATGAACATCGCTTGAATATTTTAGACCTAGCAATACTTAAATAACCTTTTCGAGCATTTATTCAACTTCAAAATAATTTAATGCTTTGATTTATAACGTTAAATTATTAAACATAAAGTTGTGAAGTATTACAGTTTAAATAATACTACGCACAATCGTCCAAAAAAAAAAAGTAATGCAGTTTCCGATTTTTCAAATATTAGAACACCTGTATTCCAAAATTATATAAAAGTGTCAAAAAAATAAAATATCATATTTTAAGTTGCGCGTAAAAAAGACGTCATTCCAGAACAAATATGAATTTGCAACTGATGCGTTTAGCCCAGCTATCTTACGAACGATCGCTAATAAGCGGGCGCTTATCTCGTTATCGAGTATTTATATAAACTACAAAAGGTTCAAAAAACTATGATATAAGAATAGCTTAATTATAAACATTGTATCACCCATATTAAAATAGATATTTAAGAAAATGTGGGTATTGGGTTCGTATTTCTTGAGCTTAGTATTGAACACTTACGTAAAAAAAAAATTGCACTGTAAAGATTTTTATTTTAAGTTTGAGCTTTGGAGAAGGGCTCGGAGCAGAGCACAGGGCCGTAGACCAATGGGGCTTAACCCGGAGCCTTACACTGCCACGTATTTTTGTTGTTATTGTTAATTTTTATATTGTGAAAATATTATATTTGACACTTAACCCGTAACATGCCATCCTAAAAAATCACGTTCCCTGCCATGGTGGCATCTCAGTTTCACTGTTTATTGACAGTATTTAAACCTCAGTTAGAAGCTAAAAAATAATTTTAAAAATGTATATATGCAAGAATACCCAAAATGATAAATACTTATTGACAATATTAAGAGAAATATTGAATGATTTAATTGCTCAACTATTTACAATTGCATCATGGGCATGGAGGTGTTAACAACACTATAATTATTTGAAATATGACAACACTGACGAGTGATAAATATCTTCACTTTTTTTACACTTATGGAGTCGAGTCTTACTTAGTTCTTCTACTACTCAAGCGAGTGACAACAGACTTTTTTCGGCACATAAAATAATTATAAGCTTGAAGAAGCAGATAATGAAAAATGATTTGCAGTTAGTAATTTTGTTAAATATAATCATTATAAATATAAACATTGGTATAAATATGATTCCTATTTTACTCAGAGGAGAAGATTAAAAAAGGAAGCTGGACCAAGAATAATGTCGGCCGTAAAGCTGGAACGGATCAATTCGAAAACGAGCCCACTCCAATCCTTTTCAATCTATTTTAATCTCATTGCTTATTTTGAATTAAATAAATTGTATTTGTTACTGACTGATCTAAAATCTGACACTTATAATAAGATCTTCTTTCAAAAAAACTGTTTAAATTTAACGCTTGATTGACAGTTATATAAATACAAACTTAAATAGAAATAAAATACCGAAATTTTGGTTTTGCTAATACCATTATAATTGCTGGCTGAGTGGTGCAGTATCAACGTCGTTGACTTAAAAGGCGTAGGTTACTGATTCAAATTCCAGTTCAGACAGTTTTTATAGTTTGATTTTTCAATCGATTTATAGATTTATGTCGGAAGGCATGGTGATGTGTTGAATTTCCTCACACTCATCGTATTTTAAAATGGGCGTAACGTAAGCGATTAGCTAAATACTAGTCTTGTCCTAGTTCTATTCTTCTATTCCTACTCTCTTTTAAAAAGATAGATTGAGTAACTAAGTAACACAAACAGGTCTCATAGAAAGAAAGAAAAAAAAATCTGTTAAAGTACTTCCATTAGGAAGCTATATGCTCCACATTGGAAGCGGTAGTGGATTTAAAAAAAAACATTATACTACATTCTTTTACATTATACCATTATACATTATCAACTATTTTTAGCTGTAGCATTGTGTGGAAGTTAGCCGTATTATGGATTACTTTATTTTGACTCCTGTCACGTATTTTTCCCTCGCACAATTGATCAAAGCTTTCCTAAGCTTACCTGTATTTTTGAATTTTCTGCGAATTTTTCTTTCACAACTTTTGTTGGCCAATCATAATATTTTATACTATCAATATGTCTTGCAACGTCGCATACTTTAACAACAGTATTTTTATTACAATTCCATATTTATAAACCATTTTATGAGTGGATAATGTTTTAAAACCAAAAACCAGTTTTTTATATATATGTAATGAAGTATTTTATTTAAAAAAGATTTGTTATTAATTAATCAATCTACTAAATTAAACACTGTTTGCATAAAATTCTCAAATAAATTACAAAATTTATATTCAATTTGGTAATTGAAATATTAACAGAGATTTCATTTTAAAATTACTATTTTTCTTGCAAAAACCGTATTGTTTATATTCATTATCAATAAATTTTTGATTGTTAAATTATTTATGTTTAAATATACATTTACAAATTAATACCGTTTTTGCTACAGAAGACTATGTGTAGCGTTTTCATATTTTTTCTACTATATCGTGAACCGAGTCGTGAAATGAGTCTTTTCCCAGATATATATTCATTCTTAAACACGTCTTATCCATATCTGATAATGAAAAGTTGACCGTCTACTTTTAAGCCATTTTTTATTTGCCATAGTCTAAAATATATATTTTTTAATGATTACCTTATAATATAAAATAAGGTCAACAGTAATGTTGGTATGCTCTGGTTCGACACGGTCTGCAGTGCAACCAATCGACCGTGGACTATCACCCTTTTACTGCTCATCTAGCCTTAAATGTCATCGGCCCATAAACCATCCATTATCGATCAACTTTTTATGACTTTGAACTACCATGGAATTGGTCTTGGAATTATAATGTATTTCACGAAATATATGTAGTGATTAAAATTTGGTCCGTTTTATTCATGTCGAATCAAGTTTAAGACATTTATTGCTCTACAGTTACTCCACCCCTATCCCAAGTTGGACGCCCAAAAACGTTTCACGAAAAAATATTTTGTCATTTATTTATTATTTTGTGTCGATATTTATCTTTTTTGTCGTTGTGTAAACTAGCTATTGAGACAAATAATATGATTATATCATTTATGTTTTGTTTATATATATATATATATATATATATATATATATATCAATTCATTGTCTCCTTACTTGCTTTTTGTATAATAAAAATACATCGGTTGAAATTCCAGTTGTAAACATAATATTAACAATAGTTTCATCAGTTCTGAGAACTTTTATTTAACAATTGTATTCACTGCCAATCTTCAATAATAAATTTAGATTTTGTGCCATGTACTCTTACATAAAACGATAAGATTAAAACGATAAGAATTAAACGATAAGAAGTATATTTTTGGAAAATCAAAAAAGGACTTGACAAAATTTATCCTGACAGTCTTAAATCCAAAGGGTTTATTTAGTTTCTATCGCAACCTTCAAGAAGGTGATACACTATTTAAAAATCTTTATTAACATACATATTTCGTCTTTAAATAAATAAGATAATATCTTAAGAATCCAAACTAAACTTTCGTTTGAGCTTTCGCAAGTAATATTCGTATTTGACTTGAATAAATTTATCATTCTAATGCTGCTTGGCATTTTATTCATTCAAGGCTAGTTTGAAAGGTATCACAGACAACTTTCTAGTATAACAGTACGTCGCTACAAGTTAAACTTCTGCATGACATCACTCCGAATCTAAATAATTTTACCAAATTATTCTTATTGCGTTGTACGCCTCACTATTAAATATGAAAGTTTTGGCAGCTTTAAGCTCGAGAAAGAATATCACAAAGCCAAGGCTGCTTTAATTGACAAAACTTTCAGCAGCATGCAATTAGTCTAAAATTCTTATTAATACTAGAGCACTCTCTCAGGCTGTATATTTCCAATAACTTTTCACTTTAATATGAAACATTTAATAAGAGCTTTTAAAGAATGTTGGATTTCATATTAAAAAATATATTTTTTCTAGAGTATAATGAATTTCTAATGAAGTTTACCATAAGCGTCTTGTTAATGAATCTCTCAAGTTGAATTTATCGGGATTGTATATGTATATGCACATATGGGGAGGTACATATAATATAATGTGATTTGCAAATTAATGCATATTGTATCCCGGTTGAACTGGCTTCATTACGGATTGCTCACTTCTGTACTAATCACGTCCTTCACGCATACATGCGTCTGCACTGTGCTGCAGTCAGTTGTGATCACGACACAAATTACTGCGTGATTAGTACAAACTTAGAGGTGCTCTTTTAATTGCGCCGCAAAAATGACAGTTAAGCTAATTGAATTTGTAAGAACTTACCTTTGTTTATACGATATAACTCTTAAAAGAAATTATAAGAGTTGTTGTGAATCAATGTATTATTCACATGCCACTTGCTTCATCAGTAATTTACAGAGCCCAAATAGTGTTTTTTTTTTGCAGTGGTAGGTTTTGTATTATAGAAGTTTGAAGTTTTATATGCTTTTACTGAGAACTTAGTGTTATATTTGAATTACTCGTTGAAAAGGGAATTACGCCATTACGTGGCATTCATATGAATACTTGTGTGACGCAGCTTTCACAAGCAAACGGTGATCTCACATTTCTGCTTTGCCTGCCTGCACCTACCAATTCTGTGTTGACTTGCGCTGCGTCGCTTTCATCTCAACATACGTTTAGCCTTATAGGGATTTTTTTTTCCTTTTGTATACTTAAATTATTTTTTTATTACCATCACAAGTTGCTTTCATTTTACTTTCTTAGTATCAGCATTTTTTTTCGATCGATAATAGTCTCTTGTCATTTATATTTTGTCATGTCATAGTTTGCATTTTTATAATTCTAAGTAAAGCATTATATTTTAATTATCAAAATCGCTCGATTCCTTCTATTGCCAACCCCATAGTTTCACAATGCTATTAAATTTCAGTTATTATTTATGTGAAAGGACGAAGGCATCCTTAGTGACCCTTAGGTCTCCTAAACTTTGAAGCCTTGAAGATAATTATAATTTACGATAAAGACATTCGGCACGTGGTGATCTGATGTGGAAACATGCAAAATCAACAGAATCGATTCAAATCGAATTTGCTAGAGCCAAAAGCTGTCAAAACTAAAACTGTACGTGATGATTAAATCGAATTAGTTTAATTGATAAGGATTATGCGTACCGTCACGATTCCTTCAATAATAAACTATCTCTATTGGAAGCCGGGCCTTTACCAGAGTGGTCAATGTCATTAGTTTCGGTTACGATGCTTACTGAAACGAGCTCCGCTACCGATAGTTTCATAAATTGAATTCGTAATCGATTTAAGGATATGTGATGTCTTTAATTATTTCTCACTTGATGAAAAGCTATATTGTTTAAGTCTAGATATTGACTGAAAGTGCTTGATGGAAGTTCAATATTAAATATGAATATTTTATTTTTCACCATGTCTACTCCCAATGTGGAACATATGGACACCTAATGGAGTTTATCTCAACAAAAGTATTTCTACCACGACTACTTGTTACTCATGATATGACAAAGAAAGAACTAGTGATAAAAATAATCAAAGATTTTTAGTACTTTTTCCACATAAAATTTGTTTGATCAGGACCTTCGTTATCAGTTGATAATGCTCGTGATGAGCGAAACCGGTCCTGATCAAATAAATTGTATGTGGGAAAAAGTACTAAAAATCTTTTATTATTTTTATTATACTGCCATTCCACCAAGTATTGACAGTGAACACCTTAAAAGAACTAGTAGTTTGCTAGTCGCTATCGCTGAGTCTGTTTTGAGGATAGGAAAGGTGGCAGGGAATTAAAATAAAATCACATGCCTTCTAACAGATATCTATAAATCAATTTAAAATCAATTTATAGAAACTGTCTGTACTGAGATTCGAACCCCTGACTTCCGTAACCGAAGCCAATGACGTTGACCAATCGACCACGCATCCGAAAAAATGGCATTTTTTTTTTATCTTAGTCAAAAATAATCTTATTTCTTATTGAACTGTTCATTTTAAAAACTACATAACTGATAGAAAGCAAATTTATTAGGATCAATAAAAATTGTGTAGCTGTTTTTTTAGTTACATACTTCATGTATGGTGTTTCAGATTTGATATAAAGCTACTAAGATAAGGATATAGAAAAAACAAAGAAACTCGCAATAAAAGCATTGCTTGGTTTTTGTCGCATATCATATTGTCGAAATGATCAGTTCAAATAATGTAATTGAATTATTGGCTTAAAATCACACGACGATACCTGTTGTAGCGATTAATTATACTTTGATAGAGTAAATAATCTTTTAATTGTAGCAATTAGTATAAAACAAAAGAGTACTTAACGGTAGTAATAATTCAAATTAAGAAAAAAAATGTTAACAAGAAAAACTTTTTTAAGTGTATTAATGTAATAAAAAAAATATCCTTGATATTTTTTTCATGACTAAAAAATCAACAGGCCTTTGTTTCCCCCATTCAAAATTATTTATTATCTTCCGAAACGGTCTGGGAGGCAGATCCTTATTTTTAAAGGGTTGCCCCATAAATGTTTTATTTTATGTTTTTGGATACTTGGGCATACAGTGACGTGCCATAAAGAGATTCATAAACTAAATTGGTCGTTGCGATGTGAAATATTCATAATTTAATATACCCCCGACAAGGGAGCGGGCCATTAAATGAAGTGAATTCAAGTATATAGTCTATATTCTACGGCAACTTACATTGCAAAATTATAACCATTATTGTTTGTTTTATCTACTTTGTATGTAAATTAAATTTCAATTTTATAACAAAAATATCTCGTACGTGCTAAAATTAAACTTTTTTTTTTGCTCCAGATGTCTCTTCGTGTTCTGTTTTATAGAGAAACACGATATCAGTAAAACGAGAATTCCAGGAAAAAATCTGAACGACACACTTTGTAAAAATAGTTGCCGTCGAATTTTAAAGATAACGGAAGGTAAAAATGCAGGGGTGGGCTTGGAGGGGCTCACGTGAGCCCCTTGTTAGATTTCATCACGGCCGTCGAGCCCTTTGTTAAATTAATAGAGAACAATATTCTCAGATGAAATAAGTATATAACTGCACTTTCTGACATATCATCTACGAGAGCTTCCATTATACACAGTAGTACATTTTTAGCGATTTACATTGATTAGTTTATGGTAAATTGCATATTGTTGCATATTTTAAGTGTTTTAAATAACAATCGTTTGCTAATTTAAGAGTATTGCATATAATTGCACATGACTGATAAATTACTTTGATATTAAGCGATCCCCTTGTTAACGTATTGGCAGCCCACCGCTGTAAAAATGGTAATAATAACAGTATATATAAAACATTTTGTTTTGCTCTCCGTCAAGTGAGACTCTCGTCTCACTTAACGGACTTTGTATAAGCAAAGTGAAGACGGCTCTGTTAACATTTTCTATGTCAAAATTATAAACGAATAACACCAGAAAAAAACATGACTTCTCTAGACACACAAACTCATTAAAACATAAAAAAAACTTTTTACAAAATCTATCAAAAAACAACTGATATTGTGTTAACTGATTAATTACAATATTTTTTTTTCTAATATAACAAAATAATTCACATGGATTAAAAGATATATGTACATATATTATAAATGATTTTATATGTTATAATAATTGTACTTTATAAACTGTTAACTGTCAACATCTTGTCTAATTAAATGTTACTAAAAAAAGATTAATTAATCCTTGGACTGACAATGTTTTTTTTGTCCTAACAACTTCTTACTGAAATTTATTAAAACATTCAAAGTTTGCTCTAAGTATTCTAGATATTTTTCTAACGTGAGTGTATATCCCAAGTTTTTATATCATGGATTTGATACAATTTAGTGTAATAAAAATGATTTTGTTTTTAAACGTGCAAATACATAATAAAATCTTCTTATTATAAATTTTTAATTTAAAAAAAGTATTGATTAATTGTTGAAAATTGCTCGTAATTTTTTTAAGTTGACAGCTAGCCTACATTTACATGTTTAATTCAAGTGTGACTTTCAATAAAGCGCTTAAGGCCACAACGAAAAATATAAAATTATCAATAATTTATTATAAAATACACAAAAGATTTTTTTTCAGTAGAAGTGATTTTCGAACGTGTAGAAAACAAAAAAATATTCATTTGTTTTATTTTATAAAATTATATTTTAATATTATTCAAAATATTTGAAGTTAACGTTTAAATAAATATTTTGTTGAGAATTCCTTCTTAGTAATTTTACAAAATACATCTTTACTTTTAGTCAGATTACCAAACAAATATTCAAGATACTTCACTGTCATACAGCTTTGTGTAAAATATAATATTTTTGCGTATTTTTGAATAACTCGAATTCCTGAGTTATAAATTCCGGCAATACATAAAGAGAAACGAAACCCGGTACCGGCTGAAATGATCTGTCTTTGAAAAAGTAACAAAAGAAAGTTTTCAATATTTCTTATACAGCTTCGCATTTACATTGTCAGGGCTTCCTTACGGGGAATGTTAAACGTTGATTATTTCGTTTATGTGCAGACAAACTTCAACTTTGAATATTTCTTCAAGGATCTTTTACTCAAATTACTAGAGAATTTGGAATTTAATTAGACTTATCATTAAACTATAAAATAACAAACAAGACTATGACAGTAAAACTATCTTCAAAATTTCGAATAATCTTTTTTAGAAAATAACTTTGAAACTTTTTTGAAACCTTTTCCTCTTGAAACGTGTAGCGTATTTATAAATCTTTTATGCAGATCGCGTTTAATTATAAGCGGTCAAGCTCTCGTAGTTGGAGAGGGTTAGGAATAAGCTATAAATAAAAAAAATGCACTTTTCCAAATCACATGAGAATTGTGAATATCACTCGAGATCAATTCGAAGAGAAAAGACACAACAGACATCTTAACCTCGAGAGGTGAAGTGAGCCAACTAATAAAATGGTAAAACTTTTTTCTTGGACTTTTAAGTACTATCACGTCTTTACTTGGTGTTTTGGAGAATTGAATATTTTTATTTTACGGACATAACACTATTGCAATGTGTATTAACTGAAGTTTCTTCACTTTCACGATAATTTAAGACGTGTAGAATATTAGAAACGCATGTTACTTTTTTTTTCTAAAATACCACTTGGCTCACTTCACCTCTAATGGGCCTAATGTACTTCGTTCTTGAAATAAACTTGAACTCACACCTGTTATTCAGTTGCTCTACCTCACTTATTTACGAAGAGTGTAGGGATAGAAAGGATATGATTAGTTGTTGAGTATCCCACCACCACCCGTTATGTGTATGCAGTCGCATTTTCACGGCCGCCTACCATAACGCAATGCGATCAAGAAAAGAAAAGAATTTATTTCTCATATTATTGGCCCGATACAGAGCTGCAAGGGATCTATCTTTTAACCATACACTGTAGTGTCATGATTAGGACAAGATTAGTGGTAAGCTTATCGCTCTCGCGACGTCCCTTTTTTTAGAATCGGAAGAGTGGGAGAAAATTTTTAGACATCACAAACAGCCGTTGTTTTCGAACATAAAGTCAATAAGATCGATTATAAAAAAAATATTTGCACTAAGACTTAAACCCGTGACATCCATCACGAAAGCCAACGACATTGACCACTACGCCAAGGACCTGACGAGAATGATGAATGATGATTACAATTCTATAATTAAATATATGTTTCGTCTATTTTTAGTGAGTGTCAATAAAAAATATTTTATAATTTGTATGAAAGCAAAAAACTTATAAGCCAGTATCAATTTGAAATGCTAACTGACCTACACCAGTCTTGTTTTTTTTAATATGATTATTCATTGTATTACCTAATATCAATTTAAATGCAAAAATTATAATACATTAAAACTGTGTAAGTATTTTTTTCATTAAAACAATCTAGCAATTTTTCGGTGAAAAATAAATTAAAAGAAATATATTTTATGGATGAATTGAGAATCCTTTAAGACGGAATGTAAATATTCAAAGCTTACCCCACATATATTTATATGTAAGCTCTCTCAGGAATTTATTCCTTGGACCCAGTTTGTCATAACTTATGACGAATAGCACAGACTTGGCTGTCTATTTTACGATGGAGGTATGTCTTCTTCTGGTGCATCATCATACCCAACGAATATAAATATTATATTCTTATTCTAAATTGACTTTTTTTTAAATGCGACGAATAATTAATATCAAACATGTTTTCGATTGATTCGACGACAAATTTGCAAAAATATTTTTATAATGTACCAAATTAATTAAGGGTGTAGTGCGAGCGATTACTTAACCATTAATCCTGTCCTAGTCATATCCTTCTATCCTACTACTCTCCTTGAATAAAACAGGTTGAGCGACTGTGTAACAAACAGTTCTCGTAGAAAAACTTATGTGAAGATACTTCCATTAGGAGAACATATGCTCCACATTGGAAGCGGACATGGATAAATAAACTTTGATTTTTATTTGAATATCATTTTTACAAGTGATAAAAGAGGTATTTGCATAAACATGCTATTGTATAAAGAAGGCAATTTGTTTGATTTTTCGCTATGAAACAATGCACTAACGGAATAATGAATAAGAAGAAGAAGAAAGATTGCAATCTCTAAAATATACTCGACAAGACACTGAGGCGACTGAGGATGTAGCAAGAAGACTGGTGGGGGATAGAGGTACTGTGTAGTGGCCATATTATATTCCGAGTAAGGAATAACTTAACATTGTAATTCCATTTTTCTCTGTTTTTTTCTTTCCTCACAAATGGAATAAAATAGGGCCGCTTTCCGTCTAAGTCCGGCTCTGTTGAGAGCGCACCAAAAAAACGATAGTATTTGCTGAAATGATTTATTATGCATCAAAAATTATATTCGCTTTTTCTTATTAACTCAAACACTAACGTTTATTTGAAAAACTTTCATTTAGTTCTTATTAAAACTTTTTATTGCTTTGTTTTCAATTGTAATAGATATAATAAAAGTCCATTTTACGAGAATGTTGCGTAATAAATCTTAAATATTTTATTACCGAAAATAAATGTTTTCCTAATGAATGAAGCTGTTTTAATAAGAATACAATATCTTGAAATCAAAGGAAACTTTCATTTCATATCGCTTTTATAAGTTGAATGGATAATAATTTTAAACAGAAGAGAGAATAATTCTCGGAAGTTTAATGTAAACTTTGCTCGTTTTTTTTTTTGTTAAACATTTGTTCCGAGAACTCAAAATGATTTATCTTCTTAAAATGAATGTTTTTTTTTCAGTTATTTACAGTTGTATTTAATGAATACAGATATCATTTAAAGCAGGGATGGAGACATCCGGCTTTTGGACGATTGGAAATTTACTTCATTGCTTGGCAATAATTCTATAATAATTATGAAAAAATATTGTTGGATGAAAAACTGTTCAATTTATAATTTAGCGGGTAATTAAGTTTTTTTTTTTCAATATTGTCATTTATTTATCGTTCCTATAAGCACATAGTTATGTGAATTGTTAACCGCAAATCGGTAAATAATATATATTGAATCGGATCCGTGGCGCAGTGATCAACATCGTTGATTTTCGTGATAGATCTCACTGGTTCAAATCCTACAAGAATTGTTCATCGATTTCTATTCGAAGGCCTAGGTGTTTGTCATATCTAAAAATTTCTTAGCACTCTTCCAATCCTAAAATATTAGGGCGTATCAAGAGCGATGAGTATGTAATAATTATAATGGTGATGATTTATGTCGTCCTAACACGAATAAAGTTGTGAATCATAAAGCAGGGACAATTGCATGCCTTTAAATCTGCATTGATAAAAATAATCGATTAATCTTATGCTGCTGTTGTCAAACTTGTACAATGAATGACTTATTCCAGACAAAGAATTTATCACTTTTAGGGTGTTCACTGTCAATACTTGGTGGAAAGGTATTATATTAATAAAAACACAATATTCCTCTGTACTTCATTCCACTTTATTTAATATGTCAGAACCGGTTTCACTCATTACTAGCATCGTCAACTGATAAGAAATATAACTTAACAATGCTATTTATACAAAAATGAACAGTTATAAACAACAATTGGCATTTAAAAGAAATTACCAATAAAATTAAAAGTGATTCTAAAATAACACAAAATTAAAAATTTTAACACATCTAACATATGATTAAAAAGTCATCTCAGATTAAAGAATTTATACCTGAGATTCTTTTGTGAACTCAAATCAGTTTTGTCAAATCTGTGACTTACAATTTTTTTCCATTGCGAAGACGAGATATATTTTTAATGGGTGTTATTTTTGTAGAATTCAATTAAAATGAAAAGAATTCATGATAAGCATAATAGTATTTGTCTACGGCACTGTTAACTACGGATAATTAAAATGAAAAAAGTCAGGTGCCCATGTTTACAAAAGAGACAAATAAAAGAAAGATTAACTTTTTAAATATAAGTTTACTTTGGTATGACAAAGAATTTAAATGAAAGCATTTTTTAAGCAGCTGAAAGGTTACTTTGTGTTATTGAAAATACATCAAAAAGAGTTTTTTATCATTAGTGGCAGGTATTTATCGCGGAACGTAATTCAGCCTTACAGAAGAAGTCAACGAAGTATCTTAAATCCGTATCGTGGTTGATTGTAATATGATTAAATAATACTGAACTAAGACGCATATTCATACGGCTTGAGCAGGTGCAAACTGCAGTGACACTTTTTTAAAATTTCTAGGCTGAATAAAATGAGCATGATTATTGTTATCTAAGACTTCTTAGAGTTTCAAAACATCAATTTTATAAGGAGTAGGATTCCTAATATAGCCCATTTAAGTACTAAAATAATCAACCCCTTGTCAATAAAAGTCACGGATATAAATTTCCACGAAAATAAAATTATTTTATTCGAAAATAATTTTCACTAAAAATTCAGGTAGTATTAAAAGCTATTAAATTATATTGATTGAATTTACCAATTATTTCAAGTGTTTTGTTTTCAACAGTTAAGGGTTTTCCGTTTCAAGGAACCCACAAAGTAAAAGGTCAGGGTGTTAATTATTAAGTTCAAAAAGTTAATTTTAAAGTTAAGTTTTAATTTTTAGCGTATATATTCTTACGTCACCGACAATAACGTCTATATAATAAGACTTATCATATTTTTTTTATATTTTACATTTAAATCTTTTTTGTCTGGTCATATTATGTATTAAATTATTGTTTTAACCGATGTAGAACACGCTTTGTACAAAGATAGAAGAACATAATCTCAAAATATACATAAATAATCCACATTTAAAAGAAAAATGACAGTTTTTGAGCTGTTTTTACCAAAATGTAAATTTATTCTAACTCCATGGGAAATCTTTTTAGTTTACTAAAATTTAAGTTTATTTAAATTTAAATTTTAAATTTTAATCGCCTGTGTGGTCGAGTGGTCAACGTTGTTGGCTTCGGTTACGGGGGACACGGGTTCAAATCCCGGTACGGACAGTTTTATAAATTGATTTTTCAATCGATTTATGAATTTCTGTTCGAAGGTTCGGATGTATGTGATGTCTTGAATTCCCCCCTCCCACCCATCCTATGAACGAGGCGTATCGAGAGCGATTAGCTAACCACTAGTCCTGTCCTAGCCCTATCCTTCTATTCCTACTCTCTTTGGAAAAAGAAAGGTTGAGCAACTGAGTAACAAGCAGTTCTCGTAGAAACACATCTGTTTAGATAAACTTCATTAGGAGTCCATATGCTCCACATAGGTAGCGAACATGGTTAAAAAAAATAAGTTTTCCTTAAAAACAATGTTAAAAAATAAGTGAATAAAAATGTATGTGTGTATAGTATTGAGCAGTTTATTATATTTACGATACTTTTTATTTTTATCAAACATCCATATCTTTGAACAGAAATCGATAAATCAATTGAAAAAAAAAATACCGTTCGTACTGACATTTGAAACCGTCAGATCCGTCACGGAAGCCATCATCTCGACTATTCCGCCACGGACCTGACTATCCACTATTTATTTCTAATCCCCATCCTTCTTTCCGTCATATTTACAAAAAACAAGCCCTTAAACAATTGCTGATTAATAGGGTAAAAATATCAAAGTATTTCAGTTCTACAGGTTTTTATATGTTACACGTTGATAGCTATTTCGGCTTTCACCATCTTCAGAACTATGCTGAAATAAATTGCTGATTAAATGCTACATTAGGAATTCATGTAAGCTGACATAGTAATAAGAAAATAATCTTCCAATCGACCAAGTTATCTTCCTACAAAACTTTAAAACAGGCAATGTGTTTAAAACTATGGTATTGCTTGCCACCATTTCTTGGTGTTTTCAAATCACACTTTTTTAAGCCCTCTCTCACATCTATACTAACGCAATACTCTTTCAATAAAACAGTATAACAATGTTGGAATTGAGCGAAATTTATTATCATGTATAATGACGGTTATTCCAATGAAAACTTTCTCCTTGTTATTACTTATCGTATGTTCCTTCTTAGTCATTGTCTCTAAGCTCTGGGATATCTTCTGTTTGTAAGCTTTATCCGAGAGATAATGAAGTTATGATGTACTCAGCACTCTCTCTCTCAAGTCCAACTCAATTAGATCACCTCCATCTGGTTGAGAAAACAATTATGAACATGTACCGGCTCGGCTACAAGATGTAAGGATCGTGATAATACTTCATATATCATATAAAGTGACGAACTTGGTTCATATTTTATACATTTCAACATTGCGCGATATTCTTAAGTGAATCGAAAGCATGGGTGTATCTCTAAAAGTTTTCT
Organism: Himalopsyche anomala; assembly: GCA_031772345.1. NCBI lineage: Eukaryota > Metazoa > Arthropoda > Insecta > Trichoptera > Rhyacophilidae > Himalopsyche > Himalopsyche anomala. The sequence goes on along the minus strand of CM062833.1, from coordinate 21,350,472 downwards.
CTCGCCATTACAATCCTTAAAAAATAACGACGTAGTGTGAGCGATTTGTTAATCTTAACTCATACCAAACGTTTCGAAGTTATTTATTTATAAAGCGACTAAGACTAGTATACCAATACTGGTATTTCGTTTCTTCAGATAAAAATACCAATATAACAATACGATACAAAAAACGCTATCAACAATCTTGCAAAAAGATTTTTCTGCACATAAAAAACATTTTTTTCTTGAAAATACTCAGTTCATGTACTTTCATATATAATGAAAGTACATGAACTGACTTTCAGTAAATAAGTGTATCGTGTTTATATAATAAATAAATGATCACTAAATTTAAGGCCATTTCTGGCGAAGTGGATTAACCCATGTGAATGCCTACAGATTTTAATGGTGAGTAATTTCAAAAACTATATTTACCCTGTTTTCTGTGAAAAAAATGATTATATTTATATAGGATACAATAGTGGGGAATTTGGCAAATGTACCTGCTCATTCAAAATTAGTAGACTACTTAGCTGTGTTCTATTTAAAAACATTAAAAGATGAACATCTTTCTAGGTCTAGTTGGGAAGAGCTTTTCTCTGTCAATCAAGCTGGTTTCATTAATCACGAGCATTACCAACTGATGATCTTCAGTTGATAATTCTCATGATGAATATAACCAAACCTGATCTAAAATACATACTATGGAGTCAGTACAAAAAGTGGTTTATTCTTTAATTATGTATCATGGCTTTAATCTAATAATAATAAAATATGCTGTTTTATGAATGAAATGTATTTTTGAGTTGATCTAGAGTTTATTTCAAAATATTTGGGGCTTGTCATTTTTAATTGAGTTTCATATAAAAGCTTTACAAAGCTATCCGTAAAAAACAAATAAAGTATAACTTTATTATTATTTTAACGAATCATCTTAAAACATATTCCTCAATTGTATACATCTAATTCTATCAATAGCTTTTGCTATTAAGCTTATTCCATGTCACAGTTGAAAGAGATTCCCAAAATCCATTTCATATAGCCGTTTCCTTTCCTTCAGATTAGATTGGTGGTAATTCATCAACACACATATGTTAAGTAAATGACAGTTCCGTTCAAGCTCTCAATAGATAAATGGATATATAATCTATATAACGGATATCTGATGCATCGTATTTACGTAAAAATGTCATAATACGATAATGTACTTTATATTCTTGAATGGAAAAATCTAAAGGCTTTTATGAGTATGTATTATAATAATGATCGACGAGTATATGCGTGACGTGAGAGAAGATGCAATATCCTACATTGAGTATCAAAGACTAGAGTAGAAGGTTGATACTATGCATATCGACTGTGGAAAGGAAAAGGGACGTAACTCACACATAACAAATTTTACAGGAGACACTAAAACCGTTTTTGGACGATTTTAGGCTAAAAGCAAATTACGAAATATACACAACCCTGAAGTGCACGGAGACTTCTAAACTGGTGTTTAATTGGCATAATCAAATATTAATTAAAGAATTTGTCTAGGAAAAACCTTTATTTCAGTTTTCTTCAAATTTAAATGCTAAATTTAGATACTAATTCGGCATTTGCAGCTTGCATCCTTTTGATAGAATTTGTATCAAGTTTAATACATTGTGATTATAAAAAAAACTTGTTTTGAAAAAACTGTGGGTCCTTTTTCCTTTCCACAGTCAATATATTTAATAAACAGCATGAATAATCGCATTCTCATAATTTAATTAATATCAAGAGAATAACATTTTTAATTGAGTTATAAAAAAGAATACTATATGAACTTACTGTATTGATTGATATACCATATTTACTTAATTGTATTGTTTTAATAATCGATTAATTCAATTTGGTTTGATGCGCCTATAAATCGATTGGTTTACAAACCTATACAGTATTCGTTTATAGCATAGGTTCCCAACCTTTTTCGTTTGGCGACCCCTTTTTATAAAAGCCATGTGACCCGCTGCCCCGATGCAAAGGTAATTTTAGTTGACTGTAGCTTTAGTTTTGTTCAAATCAAAAATCGAAAAAAGTTGGCGACCCATAGGTTGGGAGCCCGTGGTCTATAGAAAATGTTTGCGATAATCATTATATTTTTGAAATACTAAAAAAAGTTTCATGCATTGTATTTATTTTAATTGACATTATGTGATTTGAACTAGGCCGAAAAACAATAACAGTCGACTTTAGTATTGATTGTTATTAAGTTGATTTGAATTAAGCCATATTTTTTGGACAATACAAATCTATGCAGAATTTTTTAGTGTTTTATTTTTAAAGTTTTTTTTTTTATTTCGAAGCTTCACAAGCTTATTTCACTTTTTAATATATTTTGATAAACATTCTTATTTTTTCAAACCATCGTTATGCCACTGTTTCTAACGATATTATCAACCGTTCATAAATCAACAACAAATTATCGAAAACATTGGCATGTTCATAAATCAATGTAAAATATTTATATTGAAAGAAAAACGTATATAAAGAAGCTTAGGCTCGGAAAGCTTCGCTGCGGAAACTATTGACAGGGGAAAAGCAGATGACGAACATGAATAATTACCAATGACAGGAAAAGCTTGTTGTGATCGATGTAGGTCGCCAAAAAATAGTGCTGTCCTTTTTTACAGCTGTCAAAAGCACAAAAGCTCTCTTCGGCTCGTTTACTCTACAAAACAAGTGTGTTGTTGGATTAATCTTCACAAAAAACATGCCTGTAATGTGACCTGATTTTTTTAATGGTGATTTGTAACTGACATTAAGGGTAGGCATAAATAATATATATACACATCATTTATGTTTACATAATCAAATTTATGCAAGCAATACTATTTTGTGAGCTGTCGATCGACGGTTGGATATTTTATCAGTTGATCTGGTGGTAACTTTGGAAATAAAATTAAAACAACGTAATGATTTTATTACTAGATATTGAAACAATAATATGTGTCACTTGTTTCATATTTTTAAGAAATGTCTTTAAATGTACACTACTGTTCGATTTTTATTTATTGCTGGGTCCGTGGCAAAATGGTCAACGTCCATTGGCTTCCGTGGCGGATCTCACGCGTTCGAGTTCCAGGACGAACAGCATTTTTTTAATCTATTTCAGTTTTAAAGCATGGGTGTTTCTCATGTCTAAAAGTTTCCTCTTATTATAACAATCCTTTAAAAACAATGGCGTAATGAGAGCGGCCCATTAACCAGTAGTCCTACTTAATGTTCTCTTTCCTCTAAGCTGCGCGCGTACGCAGCCACGCAGCAATTTGAGAACCCCCACGAATTTATTCCAGGTTGGCACATTCCAATACAATTATTCAAATAATTTTCTTTTTAATTTGAATATACTTAATTTACAATAAACAAGAAATTTATCTAAATAGTGTATATACTATGAGGATTAGTTGTAAGAATCGACGTAAAAAGATAAAATATCTTAATAAATTTATTAGCCATTTATTATTTTGTTCATTTACTTATTTTCTTAATTTGTGTTTGATTTTATTTTACGTAAATAATAGGTTATTTCTTTTGTTTTATTTAATACACTTATATATAAATAACTTATTTATAAATCTCTATATCTCTACAGCTCTCTTAAAAAACATAGGTTTAAAAACTAAGCATCAAACAGTTCTGAGAAGAAATTAGTAAATTATATAATGGAGGCAAACGGAGTACTGAATTATATAGTGAATACAAAAATCACAGAATATATCTTTCGACATCGACCAAAAAAAAATAATTTATTAAATTTCCCTGGGTTTCAGACCTATATATGGATAACGCAACGGGTTAGGAAGATAGCATAAAAACGTTGACCACTTTGCTACAGGACTAACACTTTTTTAATAATCATACACAAACGGCACAAAAATGTGTTTGTTTAAGTATATGTAACAGAGGATTAAAATATTGAATAATTGAGTGTAGTCAAATGAGAAAAGTTTTGACATATTATAACTTGAAAATTCGTCAAAATGAAGATAACACAACTGTACGTTACGCTTTCGTTGAGTAGATCTTTGTAGGCAGTATTTCATAAATGAAGTATAATATCTTTGTTCTGAGTTGAAATAGGGGCGTCATTTATTCAGTATCTCGTGTCGGTGCTCCGATTCTACGAGCCTGTGGCCTCTAGAAGTCTATCCCCACATCGACATGGGCTAATAATAATATTTCAAACATAAATTAGTCACGTGACGGATAAAACTTCTCCCTGCTAACCGACCGCTTCATCCCACCACTCGGCGACTGGGACTGTTTGCTCAAATTCGAAAGGGTCCATTTAACTGATTTCAGAAGCGAATCAGCACAGTGCGAAATCTTTCTACGCTTTTGAGATATTTATTTCAGTAAAATATACATACCTCTGGAAATCTTTGATATGCAGAATAACATCGATTGCCCAAAACAGTAATCTTTTCAGCTATAGTTTTTAATGTAACACGTGAAAAATTCAATGTCACTGCTGAATTTTTTTTCCAAGACACTTTTGATGGAAATTTTATTGAGGAAAACAAATTTGGGAATCTTTATCCAAGTGCTTCGTTAACGTTTTGTAATACTTTTACATGAATCGATTATCTAAAAATTATTCTAAAATATTTAGTCTAATTTAGTGGTTTCCAAACATTATTTTTATGTTTATTGACAATATAAAAGCAAGGTTTTGCTATATACATGTATATTTAATGTATATGTATTATTTGTATTACTGTTTTTAATGCGAAGGGGGTAGTACAGGGGTGGGAAACCTTTTCATTTTTTAAAGGCCACATTCATTTATCTGATTCAACATAAGGCCGCGGTAAAGAAAACTCTGTCACCCCCTTCTTTTTTTTCGACTTTCGAACATATAATGGGTTGATTACGCTCTTTTTCCAAACGCTTGGTGTAGTAGTTTATTATTGCAATATTTTCTATCAATTATTGGGGAAACTGTGGAGAGTACCGCTTGTAACTTTTTTTTTACCACTAATCTGGCATGATACACAAAGGTTTGAGTAAAATTTAATTATGGATTCATTTTGATTTTTTTTGTTTTTATTAATTCTCAGATGATAAATCTTTCAATTTTTCTTTTTCAGTGGTTGTTAGTTTGAATCCACTATCAAAGAATGAATTCTGTACCCACTTAATCTTTGAGAAATCAAGATATACAGATGTTTTTCTGTTATATTATGATATGAAAGTTTTTTTTCATTTATAATATATTTTATATATAATATTATAAAAATTACATTTCTGTAAAAAAAATCGCTGGTCTAATAATTCAAAACGACATATATATATATTATAATTTACCAAATTTAGTTTCCCATAAATTTTAATTTTGAATAATTTAAAAGTAGCTACTTGACAAGCAATAACTTAAGTTTGTGGAGTTTTGGAGCTCTTCCAATGTAACCGGAGGAAATGTCAAATGTTAGCTCGGTAGAGTAAGTTTTAGACGATAATAAAAACGCTACAATCACGTGTGGAACTAAAATACGGATTCAAATCCTTTAACATGGCTTTTTTAAATGTTAAAAGAAATTACGTATCAACTGGCATGCTTGTATCACTTTCCGTTTCGTAAATACAGTAATTAAAAATATATTTGCATATTTACATTAAATTTAGACATAAAAAGAACATGTTATTTTATAAATTACGGTAGGGATTTTTAATACCTTCAATTTAATATTTTTCATTTTCAAAATCGTACTACAAGTGTATGAAAATCAACTTAAAATAATGTTTTTACTAAATATGAAAAATGGTCAAGTGAAAAGTCAAAGATACCCAATCAGATCACAGCATTAACAGCCAATCAGATCGCAGCATTTTAATCAGCAATTTGAATGACACTCAATATTTTGTATAGAATGCAAACATTCAATAAATTGACGTTGATTGCCTGAAGTTTTCGTAGTAACTGAAGTAAATTCAAATTAATATTTCGTTAAAAAGTATTCAAACAAGTTTTTGGCTCACCTGAAAAATAAAGAGAAACTGATTTGACCGTGTACTGAATGCGTCATATATAAAATACTATAACATATATAGTTAGACGTGACAATAGGTAATAATTGTTTTCGAAATCATTTCTTCACCCACAAAGCTTACGCATTGAAAATATTATGCTTGCTTGCTACATAGTTGCTCTAAATCTCTATTTTGAAGAGAAACTATAATAATCACTCTGTCTAGACTTTAGACTCTAGTAATTAAATTGATGGTGATTTGAACTTGTTTAAATACTAATTTGGTATTAGTGACGGCTAATATTAATTAGGAAAGCATACTGATCTTTTTATAATGCTCGTCATGAGCTAATCCAGTCCTGATCATACTTAGTAAAAGTGGAATTAGTAAAAATGAGTATTTTACTTTTCAAATATAGTGTCTTTCCACCAATAATCGACAGTGAACACCCTAAAAGTGATTAAGAAATGTGAACAAAACACTTACTGGTGTTAAGTTGTGGATTTTAATTGATATGATAAATATTAGACGAAGTTTTACTGTAAGAATGAAATAACACGTGTATTGAGAATCAAATAGTATAGTTTATTTTTTCATTTAAAAAATATTAAATTACCAAGAAGTAGTAAGACTTGTTAAGCTACTAAAATCAGAGACATTATTCCCTGACAAAACGTACATAAGTATTCATATACAATTGAATTGACATTTACTTGTTATAAGTTCATAAAAATAAAGTCAAAACATATTAATGTACAGCGTATAGATATTTCGACTTCATCAGAACTATATTTAAAATAACATTAATTTAGCTATATAAGAGATATAAAATACAACTTTTCAACTGTTCTAACACAGTGATGGGGAACCTGCGGCCTCTTGGCTACTCTGATGCGGCCTTTTGACTTTTGACTCAAAATTTTCACTTTGATCAAAAAGTTATACGCAAGCGTTTGGAAAAAACAGCGTAATCAACTAATTATATATTCGACTGTCGAAAAAAAGGGAGGGCTTGTCAACGTTTTCTTTTCTGTGGCCTAATATTGAATCAGATAAATGAATGTGGCCTTTAGAAATGGTAAGGTTCGCCACCCCTGATTTAGTTTATATATTGACAAATACAGTTTTGGATTTTTATTTTTCTAGAAACTGTGATAAGTATGAGATTATCAAGAACTCTTTAAACCAATTCAGTTTAAACTTAAATAATTATATGGGCCCATTAGAGGTAAAGTGTTATTTTATATTTAAAAAAATATGTTAGATGCGTCTTAAACCATCTTAAAAGTGAAGTTACCTCAGTTGATACACTGTTATTTCTGTAAAATAAAAATATGCAATCCACCGAAACACCAAAAAAAGTCGTGATTGTACTTAAAAGTTCAAGAAAAAGTTTTGCCATTTTACTAGTTAGCTCACTTCATATCTCAAGTGCTCATATATATTACATAATCTCACTGCAATCTGCTTAGTGTACATACTTTGAATCATTCAAACTTGATTTTTAAATAACATCAAGCAATCTCTATTCTTAACCTAAAGCATAATTCAATACTTAAAAATGTATCACCCATGCCCATTATATTTCTTTCGGCTTATACGAGGCCAAAATGAGAATTCCACCATTTTTGAGAATGTGAAGCTAAGTGTTCCTGGCTATTTTTTAAGAAATCTTCGACATGAATTGTTTGTTCTCCCAATGTGTAGAGCCAGCCTGCCAATGGGGATGCTACTGGGGAGAGCTTTGACGGTGCTTAACAAAATTGCTTTGGATGTCGACATATTCTACGTAGACATGGGTGAGTGGGACGAATGCTATTTTTTATGTACTAAAGTAGAGTTCTTCAGAGTTTACTCAGTTGACTTCCTTGTAAAAAAAAATTCTACTGCTTTTAATATTAAATTGTTTTATGTTTTTTTATCTTCATTTTAATAGTCTTAAATTTATAATTTGTTAATCTTAGGCAACGTTAATTAAATAAATAAATCACTATCGACAATTTACCGTTTTTTCCGACACATTAACAAAAAAACAGCACCTTTTAAAAATATATTCAAATAACCTTTATAGTCTAACAAAATTTATTATAAAGATTTAAAACTCTCTACAACGTTTTGTCATTTAACCTTGCTCAGCAAACTATTATCGGATGAATAACAAAATTATTGCTGTTGTTAATCATGCCATCTGTCTGAACACTTTGTCTCAAATACAACTGCTTTTGTAAGTAATTCTTGCGTAATGAACAGACTTTATCAAAGGCGAGATTGCTTTCACGAGAGATATGATCAAAAAACTTTGAAAACCTGAGTTGTAATATCTGTTTATCTGTGAAAATATTATTTCTAAACGCTTCCTGCGATACGTTTTATCTTATTTTCTGACTGTTATTAGTTTTGTCCCGTGTTACTAATTAAAAAGAACATCATTCTTTGGTACGGAAGAAATTAATAAACGAAAGTGTTTTTAGATGGCCTTTGAAAGTAAATAAATTAAAAGAGCTATTTATTGTGATATTGAATACACTTAATAATATGAAACCAATAATAATATTCGACATTAAAACATTTCTTAATAATTCCACGTTTGTTTTAAAGACAAGAATCGGTTTTTCTCATCATGACCATAAAAATGATCAGTTAAATAAATAATTTAAATTAACTTTGATTATTCCCCGTATTGTGTAACTAACTGTGAAACGTGTTTCGCCTCTTTCAGAGGCATCTTGCCTGAGATGCGAGAGATGCCTCTGACAGAGGCGAAACACGTGTCACAGTTAGTTACACAATACGTGGAATAATCAAAGTTAATTTAAATTTTATATTAAAATGAACTTCCACAAAGTTACCGCCGAAACCATCGAAAGTATGATCAGTTAAATAAATAATTAAAAAATAATAACGTAATAATGAGAATATTTTTTTAGTTTTTTCGTAAACGTGACCGTCCGATGATGTTTATCAAACAGGCCAAATACGTGTCACAAATTGTAGCACAACAAGTGAAATAGAAAAATTATCAACTTCAATTTAATACTAATTGAAAGTTTTGACAAAAGTTGGCTACGCATACTGCGTTATTTTATTTGGTTATCAAAAAAAAATGCCATTTTATTTAAAATTCAATGAGAGAGTCGAAAAATCGGAAGTTATGCATGTTTAAATAGGCTTCGATTTTTCAAAATACATATATAACATTACATTTTATTGCCAGATCTAAAACACCACGAACGGAAGTGTTGACTGCCCAGAAAACTTCAAGAAATTATGAATTTTAAGACTTGCACAAAAAACTGAATCTATTTTGGTGTCGATAGATAATCACGGAACCGAAAAGATCCAAAAATTAGCTGATACATCGTCAAGCATTTGAACTGCTTCGTGAACTTTTAAAAGTTTATTTTGATAAAATTTAACATTATTTTCTATTTATAGAATACTTAGTGACTATCTGATCAAATTAACATGCCATTTATGATAGCATAAACTTTAATATAAAATAGTATTTGAATGTAAATTTCTCATTTCTTGTGGCGTTCTACGGCTTCATAGTATCTTAATAAAAGCTCTCGCCATAGAAAGAAGAATTCAAAGATATGATACAAGCCACCGAGATATATCTTTCAACAAAAAAAAACTATTTCTGCACGTAATATGTGATCATATGAAACTGTCATATTAAAAAAAAGTAGGTATTCATCTTTTCTTCATCTATTTCCGCTGCCAGTGTGGAACATATGGTTTCCTAATAAAGGTATTTTTACAGAAGTTTTTCTTGGAGAACTGTTTGTTACTTAGTTATTTTTTTGATTAAATAGAGTTGAAAATATATGACTTATGGTTAACTAATCGATATCTCGCTATGTGGTTGAAAAGCTTAAAAGGAATTTCTAGGCATCACAAATACCCATGTCTTCGAACAGAAGCCGAAACATCGATTAAAAACAAACGTTCGTACTTTGGCTTGAACTCGTAAGATTCGTCAAGTAAGCCAACAACATTTACCACTGCGCCAAAAACCTGACCATATCGCATTTAGATATGTATTCAAACATTATAATTTTCATTATAAAAAATAATGCTTAAAGAAAACAATTGTCAGTACAAAATCATACATATTTTTTGTTACGTCTTAAAATTATTGGTAACGAGTTTTTCACTATATCAGGGGTTTTTAATCTTATCGCGGTGACGGGTGAACTTGATATTTAGGAGAAGAGTGACGGGCAGGCCGGATTTTTAAAAAAACAAGATTTACACACATAGTATTAAAAAGTTGTATATGTATTAATTGTATTATTATTCCCTTAACAGCTTTACATGTGTTACATTTATTATATTATTACAAAAACTATTTATTATAAATCGGAACATCATGCATTTATTTACATTTACAAAAAAATCATGAAAATAACAAAACACAGTTTGACAGCAAGAAAAATACGTACCTAAATAAGTGCACAATATTAGCATATATAACCTTTTAACTCACTGACAGTAGAATTAAAACTTATTCGTAAGATAACATGGATATGGTTATATTTTTGCGATTTCAATAAATAATTTTATTAAAAAATATAATTATTTTTTTTATTTTTTAAATTTTATTTGATACTTTGCCAGGGCACACATGCGCCCTGTTAATAACCCCTGCACTATATCTTCTGATTACAGAAACTATTTCTTTATCTATTTTGGTAAATCTTCAACGTATATCATATCACTTAACGAAGCGTATTTTGGCTAAACACTCCACGACCATATCCTGTTTGCTAGTACTCTTCACAAATCGTTAAGTAAGCCATTCATTTTCAAAGGGTAAGTTCTGTTTTAAACGTCATAATTAAAACATTTAATCACTAAATCAATGACACGTTGCTATTTTTCAAGAGCTTCTTTTTACAAAAGATTGATTTTTCTTCAGAACGAAACCTATCAAACTTTTACGGCACATTGTAAAACAACACCATCTTAAAATTCCACACAATGGTTTCCTTGGAATTAATTAGTTTCTTTTTCGCGTATACGTGATGAGGTGCGCAACGTAAAATTTGATCGGCAATAATAACCCAGGGCGGGTATTGGTTCGTTGTATTGTGGAAATATTTTGTGGAAGTTGGGCAACCGCAATTTCAAACCCTGTAATGGGCACTGGTTTGCGTATTAGCTTCATACCAGGATTAACATTTTAAGCAACTGTTGTTGAAACCAATGATAGTGCTAAAGCTCGTAACGTAGAGTCAAGAATTTGTTGTTGAATAATGGAAATATCATTATTTTTTCTAATGATCAATGTTATACATATTGTTCAAAATCTCTAATTAACATACATTATATTTAATTGATTGTCAACTAAAGTAAATCTTGACTTGTGTTCAAGTGGTCGCCCACTGTGGTATATTTAGTTGATATGAGCTTCGGTCTACCAAGTAGACGGATCTGTCAAATTTAGATTGTTTCAATTTTAATTTGAGATCTTCGACGTGATTATCTTTCAATTAAAAAATATGTCGCCTATTGGAATTAGCTGTAGTGTTCATTTTTAAATAAAAAAAAATTGCGATGTACTCGGTTCCAACCCCTTTTGGTTATACGTGAATTTCAACAAAGACTAAATTCTGGATTTTTATATATATAAAGAATCATGCCATAGTCACGTTCTTGCGTAATATTTAATGCACACATTTAAATTTAATTATATTTATAGACAAGTCTGAATTACTTTATAAAGTTTTTAAAAATTTCAACAATATTAATAGGCTTATTTCACCCAATGAAGAGCCACATACGGCTCTCAAAGTGTATTTAAAAAGATAGATTATTCCGATTTCTGGAGTCTTATTTATCTTTTCAATGCTAAAAACAGATAAAATCTAAAACATTTTGTCCCGTCTTAACCTTATTTTTCTAGTCTTACTTCTTCAAACAAAAAATATAGAAAGCGATTATATTATATAACAAACGGTTTCGTACATCAACTTCTTTTGAAATATACTATTAGAAGTTTTTATACTTCACATAGCACTGAAAAAAAAATAATGTTATAAGATATGAAAATATTTTGTATCAAATAATGTACGCACTTTCCATGCATTCATTTCAATTTAAAAAAGGATTTTGACAATACTATAAACGTACTCTTGTCGCCTGCTGTAGCCCAGTTGGTTAGAGCTTGCTCCACCGATCACGCAGGTCTGGGCTCGATTCCCGGTCAGATCATAGTGAATTTGAGAATTATTCAATTCAAAATTGTGATCGAAGACTGCGTGTTTGTGATGTTAATTCACATCATTTCCTGTCCTCCCATCCTTCTGATACTTTAATAACTGGGTGTAGGAATAGCGATTACTGTTACCAGTACTGTTCGAGCCTTACCCTTCTTTCCCTACTACTCACTTTGAAAAAAGTGAGGTTGAGCGACTGAGTAACAAACAGTTCTCGTAGAAAAAAATCTGTTGAGATACCTCCATTAGGAGGCCATATACTCCACATTGGGAGCGGACATGTATTGTTAAAAAAAAAAAAACGAACTCTCCATTTCCCCACCCCGTTGTCAGTTAAGATTTAACATAGCTTTGTTGACGTATTGAAAGTGGTCTGAAAAAGAGGACAATAACCATGATGTAAAATAATGTATTCTATAAAAGCTTAAATTGAACGAAACGATAATGCATGTATCATTGACTGTACACATGGTTCTAAATACAATTGCTACGCCATAACACATAACACAGGGAAGGCATTAAATTTTCGCGAGAACCGCCCGTAAATATTTGATTTGAGCACCAGTGACTATGGGGTTGTTCTAGAGTATTTAGCAGTATTCTTGTTATGGCATAGAATGGTACATATTGCTGTTTCAGTGTAATCAAGAGCCTATTTATTACAGCATCATCATCATCATCAACTATCATATTCCAACTAAGTGTCCTAATAAAAAAATATAAAGATTAGAAAACTATTTTTGTTGTTTACAGCAAATGTTACAATCTCAATTTCTACAACGGAATAAAAAGACAGGCCCATTTTTTATGTTACTTTATTGAAGAATTTCATATTTAGAATTGAATAATCTGTTCATACAAATTTCGAGCGATCTTATATTATATACGAATGACCCTATAAGCAAATGAGCTTGGAGTCTCCGAATCTTAGAGTCCTTAAAATGGCTAATTATATTTAGCCAATATATAATATGTACTTTTTGTTCACATTTTTACTATTTTACATGACGTTTTTTGTTATCCGAATTGTATTGCGCCTGGGGCCTCCCATGTTTTTAATCCGTCACAGATCTCATACTTGTTGTTATTTTTTTATTTCATATAACAAGATATTCAATAATATGTATGCACATTAAATTAATTGTTTTACTTACAATCGCAGTATTTTAAATGAGTTTATTACAAAACTTAATTAGAATATCTTGTAGAATTTTAGTTGATAAATAAAAGAGGTTTCTTAACAAATGAATATTATTGACTTTTAGTGTGTCTACTGTAAATTCTTGGTGTAAAAGCAGTTCTTTAAAAAACAAAACTTTTTTCTAATAACATATTTTTCATCGACAAAACAGGATCGGTTTCGATCGTATCGAGCAGTATCAACTCATAAAACTCACAAAAAGAAAAACCGGATCTTTAAATTCAGTAAAGACAACTTTTTAAAACAAACTCAACCGATTTCTGATTTGTGTTGAGTTCTGTTCAGTTAAAAAATAAGCAGGTATTTAAAAAAAAGTAAAAATTATGCTTCACATTGGGAGCGGAAACGGTTAATATTCTGTAATTTGATTCTGATATCCACGAGCTCGAAATCTCTCAAATGTGTATGATGATCTCACATCTAATGGCTTCGTATTGAAAGTCATTGATATATATGCCCCTTTTTATTAAACTTTTATCAGCGTATAGAGAGCGATTAGTTATCTTATATTTCTATCCTTGCTGTTCTTCTTTCTCTATTGACAAAAAAAACCAATTCTAAAAAAAGACAAATCTTTTTTACATTTTAACAAGTAGTTCAAATGTTTCATATCGGGGGTTTTCTGTGATTTAAAATCTACTGCAATAGTCATCAATCATAAAATTTAAGGCTATAAATATATTTTCATTATTATATTTTTTTATCATTCATTGTGTTTATTGTTGTTTTTTTTCAATGTAATCTACTCGTATCAAAGCGTTTAATCAAATATTACCTCTTTTACAAAACAAAAACGTCGCTTTAAAAAAACAACCATGACACAATACAATACGCTGAAGGACCACTGTGAGTAATCAAAATTTTAATTCACCCTTCGTGGTCATAAAACAACTCAATTATAATTCAACAATGCCTTCCTGCTGAACTAAAAATACACGTTTAAAAATAGCCAGACTTCAAAATAATACAACAACTTTGTAAAACTCTACGGAAACTTCTCTGTAAACTGCTTTTGCATTTATGAAAAATTTCCGCTATTTAATAATTGGTATAGTATATATATATTCTTCTTTCATTTTTTTTCTCAATAAATTAGTTTCAAGTATGCATTATAAAATACAATCTTTTTTCATTTGATATTCTAATCTGTCGGCTCCGTAGCACTGTGTCAACTTCGACTGTTTCCGTGAGGGATATTACTGGTTCGAATCTCATTGCGATTTATCGATTTCTGTTCAAATGCATTAATGTTAATGTCTTCAAATTTCTTCGTGCCTTTTCAATCCAATACAGTTCTTCAATTGATTTATGAACTTCTGTTTGAAGGTATGTATTTATGTGATGTTTTGAATCAGCCTAAATTCTATCCTCGAAAATTGGACGTTGTGAGAACGTTAAGTTTACCACGAGTCCTGTTTTAGCTCTATCCTTATATCCCTATTCTCTAAGAAAGGTTGAGGAACTGGGTATCTCTTCTGTTGAGATAAACTCCATTAGAATTCAATATGCTCTACATTGGGAGCACACATAAACATATATATATCTACAACTTTCAAAAAACGAATTATTTAAATACCTAGTACTTTTTCAATTCACATGAGATAAATGTCATGAGATTTTTTAAAGTGACTCGAGATCGACTCATAGCCAAAAAACAAATCATGAATACAAATGCCCAAGATCTCAAATATTAAATTAAACAAAAAATATATATTTGATATAGAAAATACCAGAAACCTGTTACCATTGCTAGAGTAAAGTTTTTACCGCAAAACAACTAAGGTCGACGATTTTCTAGCATAACAGCAAAATACAGAACTTAAAGAGCTAAACTGTGTAATCTAACTGGACCAACTTTTCAAAGAGGTTGACCCAACACAATGGAGCGAAAACCCAAAACTTATTTCATTTTGTTTGAGCTAAATCAATTTGCGCGATTATTGAATGATAATGAGCGGTGGACACGCACAATAGGCAATCAATCCGCCTAACGCTGTCACGAGAATCACGAATCAAGGCAGCGCCATTTTAATTTTATAATGTACACTAATAACACTCCACTTTTAAATAATTTATTCGAACTATGGATTTAAATTCTCAGAAATTCCCGGGAACCGAGACCATTTTAATTAAAGAGGTGAGAAACCCCGGTCTTTTCACTGAAGTATATATTTTTTTATTTTATTTTATTTTAATGTGTATCTTATAAAGTTTATTAATTCGGCATTGTACATGAAAACACCCACCTAACTCTGTTATAGTATCTGAAAATTTCTTTTGATGTAAAACTCTCATCGGGAGCAAGCATGGCAACATTATATCAACTTTTCCGGTTCTAAGCTCAAGAAATGCGACCACAATACCCACATTTTCTTAAATATCTATTTTAATATTGGTGATACAATGTTTTTAATTAAGTTATTCTTATATCATAGTTTTTTGGAACTTTTGTAGTTTATAAATACGCGATAACGCGATAACGAGATAAGCGCCCGTGATAAGCGATTTTTCGTAAGATAGCTGGCTAAACGCGTCAGTTGCGAATTAATATGTGTGCTGGGATGACGTCTTTTTTACGCGCAACTTAAAATATGATTATTTATTAAAAAAACACGGATTTTTATAAAAAAATGTATGAGGAATGATGCAGAGAGATATTTTAAAACATGGGGTCCCTAAACGACCCCCATCGGCAGAGAAGTATTTTTCTAGTCTCCGAGCCGCGAGAGTTAATATATGTATCTAGTGCTATTTTTATTTTAAAGATACCGGAATTCACTTCTTGTCAAGATTTTTTTTAAATCCGTGTCCGTTCCTACTGCCAAGGTGTTGTAAATGAGAGAATTTGCAAAACAAAACTATATATGAAGCATTAGACTCCTGGTTCTAGTCACATAGTAAATCTATGTAAAATATTACATTCAAAATGAACCTAAGATAGGAACAAACAGTTTTTAACAGCAAATTTGTATTTTGATTTCAATCGGTTTATGGTTTACTGTTCGAAGCAAGTTACGTCCGTAATTTATGAAATTTCTTCTTACTTATTCGATCATGAAAACAGGTCTTAGCTAGAGCGATTGGCTAACCAGCAATCTTATCCTAGCTCTATCCATACAATACTTATTTTTTCAGAAAAGATGAGGTTAATTAACTGAGTAAACATGCAGTTTCCACATAAAAAAATCTGTCGATTAAGACTGGTAACAAAGCTTGAATATTTAAATATCCTACGTCAAAGTAAGTTTTTTTTTATCAAATTAAAATATTTTAGTACACAGTAAGGAAAGTGTATTAATGTTTTCCAGCACTTTACAATACCTTGTAGATTATGGAAAACATGTGTCATTCGTGAATTGTTAAATGTAACTTTATTAATCTATTTTAATGCACGTGGCAAATTAGTACTTGTTTGTTACAAGTGTTTGCATGACGTTTGAGTTTGTACAAACAATGTGCATTTCGTGTAAATCAAGAAAATACAATATTTATTTACATGCTATCAAGGCTAAGCATGAACAGCTTTTCATACATTAGTTTTATGTTAGTAATATAAAATGTATATTTCCATACATAAATACTTGATTTCCTGATAAATATTAAATATGATATGTTAAATGGATCCATTGTTAATGTTATAATAAAAGTGATAAAAAAGGCGAAAGATTTACACGTATTGAAAGGAAACCAGAGTAAATGCCACCTGTGTGGTCGAGTGGTCAACGTCGTTGGCTTCAGCCACAGAGGTCACGGGTTCGAATCACAGTACGGACAGTTTTATGAATTGATTTATGAATGTCTATTCGAAGGCATGGATGTATGTGATGTCTTGAATTACCCCCTCCCACCCATCCTATCCTTAAAACGGGGCGTATTGAGAGCGATTAGCTAACCACTAGTCCTGTCCTAGCACCATTTTTCTATCCCTACTCTCTTCAGAGAAAAAAAAAGGTTTAGCAACTGAGTAGTTCTTGTAGAAACATTTCTGTTGAATTATAAAATTAAAATAGTTATATACAAAAAAAAAATTACTAACAATACAATATCGCGATCGGATTTTTATTTTATGATACATTATAGTGTTTTAGTTGAGATACATGAATGTATTGAAATAAGAAACTGTAACTTCTTTACATGTATCAGTTTTGTAAGAAATAACAAAATAAACTGAGACGTATTAAAAAAATGTAATTTAGATTGTTTCTTTGTAAAAAATATAATAATAAAACTTATAAACTATTGCATATTGTAATGATTGTATTTAAGCACGAATTTTCAAAAACTCCATTCTTGAAATACTCCAATGAGATTGGATACAAACAAGAAATATATGGAAATAGCAGTAATGATACATTTCTTAGAAATAAACCTATTTATTTATTTCTAATTTATCTCCGATGTGAATAAATAGACCTGCCTTTTCGGCATCATAAATATTTATTTAACAAGTGTTTTGTGTCTTGTTGGTTTGTAATTTCATATATTTAATGGCAATCGATATTTTGTCAATTTCATTCACGGGTCTTATTGAATGTCAAATAAACCTCTTGAAGGCAGTGAGCGGCAAATGAAAATACAATATTGTCGGTGGCATAAAGGTAACCAAATGAATGCGAGCATCATCTTGTTTCAGAATACAAACAAAATATAATCAAGTTTTTTGCCACCAGTTTTATAAAACTCGCTGATAGTATTATTTAATACATCAAATATCTACAAAAATAGTCATAATATTTTTTTATTATAACAGAACGTGAAATAATGCTCAGAATTTGAATTAACACTTTTGACAATATAAAAATAGAATAATATACTCAAAATTTGCGAACTATAAATTTACCTATATTGAATTGGCAAAAAAAAACATGTTTGCAATCATGTATGTATATTATAATGTCTTTTGTTATTACCATTATTATTTTTTTATGAAAACTACCTACTAAATGACCTAACTAAGCATCACCACTCTTTATACCATTTCCAACGCTGTCAGTTTCAGATATGGTGCTAACGGGTTTAAAACTCAGTGATTTATGTTCACGACATGAATCTCAACCTATCCGATAATAAAAAAATGAGACATAGCGAGAACGAGTAATAAACTAGTAGTTTTCTCCTAGTATCTCTAAATCGCTATTTTCTTCGAAAAAGTGAAGTTGAAGAATTGAACAACAAGCAGTTCTCGTGAGTGAACATAGATATTTTTTTATTTAAATAATAGAAGCCAATAAATTTCTCTTAACCCTTTAATACCTCATATATATATACCGCCTGTGTGGTCGAGTGGTCAACTTCGTTGGCTACCACTACAGAGGTCACGGGTTCGAATCTCAGTACGGGCAGTTTTGTAAATTGATTTTTCAATCGATTTATGAATTTCTGTTCAAAGGCATGGATGTATGTGATGTCTTGAATTCCCCCCTCCCACCCATCCTATCCTATGAACGGGGCGTATGGAGAGCGATTAGCTAACCACTAGTCCTGTCCTTGCCCTTTCCTTCTATTCCTACTCTCTTTGGAAAAAAGAGAGGTTGAGCAACTGAGTAACAAGCAGTTCTCGTAGAAACATTTCTGTTGAGATAAACTCCATTAGGAGTCCATATGCTCCATACTGGGATCGGACATGGAAAAAATATATATATATATATAAATATATATGTACTCACAAAACCAACACTAAAACTAAAAAGTCATAAAAATACGTTAATTAAGGAATAAACTATCACTGATGTTTCTGACCGTCAATTAACGAAAAGTTATGATATATTTGAATAAAAACAAATAAGTAGATATCCGGTAAAATGTGATGTTTTTAATTCACTTTTGTTATACAAGACGTACGTAAGCTTTTAAATTTCCGAATATTGTTCTATCAAAAAGCTTTCAGACCTCTGTAAAGTACATAATACCACCCTCTTAAAAACAGAACGATCAACTCTCGCTTCTGAACATTTTCAAAAAAACCTATTTTAAATTTAACAAGCTTGTTTTACCCCGATGACATATTGTCCTTTGAACACGTTCAGACAACAAGCTCCTCAATTTTATTTTCATTTACTACGGGAAAACATATTTTTTCAGAGTAAAAATTATCTAAATAACTGCGTCTAGACTTTCCAAAATTACGTATGTTTTTTTTTTATTTTTATCATTATATAATGTATACTTAATGATTAAAAGTAATTTAAAATATACATTTTCATATATTAGATGTCGTTTTTTTCCACCGGACGAAACATGCAATCGAGCATGTCAACATAAATGTATTGTTTTGTTTTTCATAAGCTATTTATTTGCTTCTTTTACACAATTTTCAAACACATACAGTAGGTGTGAGAGCTTTGTTTTAAATATTAACGTTTTGTATATAAACAATGCATACAAACATTAATTTGATAAATAAGATAATAGTTTATGCAATAAATGTAGCAATTTAATACCATATGTGGGAAAATTGTGTTAGAATTTTCCGTTAATTCACGTATATTGAATTGCAGGTTTTCCCTACATTAAATTACAGACAACAAACATGTTCATAAATGTGTTGTGCTTAAATTCACTTGATTTATTTTGCTTCTTACTATCCAAAAGTGGTTGCAAAACTTATAACACATATTTTTTTATTCACGTCCGCTCCCAATGTGGAGCATATGGCCTCCTAATGGAGGTATCTCAATAGATTTATTTTTCTACGAGAACTGTTTGTTACTCAGTCGCTCAATCTCACTTTTTTCAAAGTGAGTAGTATGGAAAGAAGGATAGACTAGAACAGGATTAGTGGTTGACTAATCGCTATTGCTACACCCAGTTATTAAAGTATCAGAAGGATGGGAGGAGAGGAAATTATGTGAATTGACATCACAAACACCCAGTCTTCGATCACAACTTTGAATTGATTAATTCTCAAATTCACTGTGATCTGAGCGGGAATCGAACCCAGACCTGCGTGATTGGTAGAAGAAGCTCTAACCAACTGGACCACAGCAGACGACAATAAAAAGTATTATTTGACGCATACATACGTCTGCCCTGTACTACACTCTTGATAGACGTGTACAGACATTTGAAGAGAATTTTGTAAAGTTGTTCAAATTATGCTAGTATGTGTCATGTGTATATGACACTTGCGTGACGCAGCTGTCACAGCATACGCTGGTTGCACATTTCTTTGTTTACCTGAACCTGCGAATTTTGTTCTGCGTCGCCTACATCTCAGCATACACTCAGCTCCATAGAGGTACTCAATCCGGTAACAGAAACCAGGCAAATAAGACGAGCTCTTGTTTTACTAAGCCACTTAATTACATGTACATTTTATTTATTTTGGAATCAATCATGGCCTTACAAATAAAAATTCAAATAGCCGTTAATATAGTAGCTTGATGATTTTACATGTGTATTTTAGGTTTACCGTAGATTAAAGAATTGCCATGATAATGTGTTTATCTTTTTGCTTATGTACAAAAGTTTCCAATCTATCATGACGAAAGTTCATTCCATTCCAGCAGACAACATGTGAATGAAGCGATAACGCACGCAATTCTAAAATTACATTCTCCATAATAACACTTTCAAACATTATGCAGAGATTCTCAAAAAACAAACATTTTATTGTGTGACTGTTCAGCGCATTGTAAACAAAAACTTGACAGTAAACAGTTAGTAATGTTGGACATATCTGATATGAAATAATTATTCTAAATAGTTTGTTTTTTTCATGGACTATTAAAAAAATAATACATATGGGAAAGCGCAATGATTAAGTTAGTAGTAATATGATAATGAAATCTTATGGTACTTTTTAAAACGCCGTTTAACGAGTTTTCAAAAAAAGTGCAACTTTTAAATTATTGAGACACGTATAGATAAAAACTCCAATACCAGTAATGTCTAACCAAAATTCTTACATTGCGACTGTTTTTTGACATACCCAAATAAAGTTTGAAATTAAAAAAATACTGAACGCCAAACTAGCATTAAATGTGAAAGGATTTTTTTCTCCAGTCGGACTTATTTGTACGAAAATTCGATGAAGATTGACGGAATTTAGTTGGATGAGCTAGCCTTGTTATGTTCATATTGTAATTCAAAGAAATCATTCTTTTATGCTTTTTCAAACGTATTTAAACTAAATAAACCAATTAGACAGCTCGCTTACAAAATATTGTATTTTTTTAGTATAACACCGAAAATCTATATTTAAACGCAGTTGAATACCAATATTCGTCAAAAAACCTTTCAACAAAATAATATGCATGTATATAATAACAATATGTATGCTTTTTTAAATTAAGGCGTTATATAATGATTAAATTTTTTGGTATCACAGTTATTGTATGACATACACATTACGTCAAAAAATAGTTAAACGAAAGCACCCCAGTGAACTAAACAAATTGTTATTCGACAGTCGAAATGCCTGTCATTGTGTTAACCAATATCAGCCCCGCTCTATTATGCCGAACGCCATTTTATTCAATAAAAATAATAGTCTCCTCTCAAGCACTTCCATATCAGATGTTGGGAATCTTTAGATTTTTTCAGACACGTCAATCAGCATTTTTTTGCAAAAAGCCATTTTCAACATGAATAATAAAATAATTTTATAAAAAGATATATCAGAAGTAGTTAACACAAATATGTTTTGTTTATTTCAAGAAACGAATATTCGTGTATTTACTAGTTTCTTACTTTCACGATAATAATTCAGGGTTTACTATTTTTTTGACGAACGTGCAAATTTTATTTAATTATTTTAATATAATACATATATCTAAATTGTGTTCAAATTTCAGGATTGTCTTCTAAATACGTTTATTAAATTCTAATCAAAAAAGTATTTTGTGAATATATAACTTATTATTATGTAATCATTCCGGGAAAAATGTTGCTTCCTTTAGATTAGCAATTTTCAGCTTGGTAGGCGCGAACAGTCAAAAATAGTTATTTACCCTTTAAAACGTGTTTTTATTACTATATGAAATAAAAGATGGAGAGGCGCGAAGATATGTTTTTCTTCAAAGGGAGGCGCAGTAACATAAAAGTTGGAAACCACTGCTTTAGATTGAAACTCACTTATTCAACGCTTGCATTCTGCCGGTACTGCTTTACGGTTGCGAATCATGGCACCTGACGAAGACTCAGAAAAACCGTATACTGAGCTTCGAGAACAGATGCTTGCGTCGGATAATGGGGGTTAGGTGGTTTGATTTTGTGAGGAATTCAGAGATAAGGGAGCGTGCAAGACAGCGTCCTGTCACGTCAGTGGTTATGGAGAGACGTTGGAACTGGCTAGGTCACGTGCTGCGGATGCCTCCGGAAAGCCTCAATCCTGCCTGCCTTTTCTTTCGACCGGTGGGATTCCGGCGTCCCGGACGTCCGTCGGGTACTATCCATAGGATGTACTCGGCGGAACTGAGAGATGCTGGCATGTCATGGGAGGAAGCAAAGCAATTGGCAGGAGACAGGGAAACATGGAGGTGCCGCGTGGCGGCCATATGCTCCACATAGGGAGCGAACATGGCCAAAGAAGAAGAAGACTTAAGATTGTCTTTCACAATCTCCAAACACATTTTTTGCAGATTTTTACACATCTAGAAAATATTAATATAGCTTTGTGGTTAGGATTAATTACAAAATTATAATAAAAAATGCATGAAATACTTACTTACTAGATTTTATTACTTTAACATAAAAATCACATTATTTGATCAGCTTTTGATTTTTAACCTCAAGAAACTTTTTTTTACTGAATTTACCGAAAATTTTATCTTAAGTATAAAGTGAAAAGATTCTTTTAAGAGAATTATATTTTATAAACATCGAAGTATTTGTGAGAGAAAGAAGGATACATTTTTTTTTGTTTGTCGATATGATTGAACTGTACTATTTATAGACATTCCAGAAAGTGAAAATAAAAACAAATAACAAAGGTAATTTTAAGAATTTTAAATACTTGTTCGAAGGATTTCGTTTGAATTATTTTAACAAAGAGCTAAAGTTCAATAAATACTGCCTCTCGTACGTATGTATATCGTCAATTTTATAATTCACTAAATATTCGATACTAAACTTATTAAATACTAAGAATTCCAGCCCAGAACTTTATAATGGGGAATCATCTTCTTTGGAAATGTTTTATATATACATAACGAAGTGGCATATACATAATATAACAGGGTCGCACAACTGTTACTGAAATATTTTAAATCTACATTTAATTTTAGAATTTCGAATTAATAGCAAAAAATTCACTGCTCCTGATTGCTATAAAATGGTTCGTAGAAAAAATCCAAAATGATTTTGAAAGCCTGCGTCTCTCATTATACGCTGTATTTTTTTTGTTTTATTCTTCAATGTCATGCACTTACACAAATACCATTTTTCGGATTTTACAATCAACCCAAATATGTTTGTCTAATTTTAAACTTCATACAATCATTTCGCACTCAAAATACTTCTCGCACTTAAAATATTCCACGAAAAAGAATCTATATAAAATGTTTATCTACATAAAAAAAAACATTATCATTTAATCATTTTTTTTAAGTTTGTCGAGTTTTATAACGCAGTACTTAGAGCTGTGAATTTTCGTCTCGGATCTCACAGGTTCGAGTCCTGCATACTTCGAGCAGCATTTTTTTTGATTTATCGATTTCTCTTCGAAGGCATGAGTGTATTTGATATTAAAAAATTCTCTCCTACCCTTCTCAATCTTTTTAATAACTGGACGTAGTGAGAGCGATTAGTTACCCACTAGTCCTGTCCTAGCCTTATCTTTATATACATATTATAGCTTAAGCGACTGAGAAACAAACTGTTATTGTAGAAAAGTTTCTATTAAAATACCTCCACATTGGGAGCGGAAATAGATAAAAAAAAAATGTTTGTGCACTACAATTTTCAAACAACCAATTTTATGAACACGCTTGAATATATTACTAAACGATTTTTATTTTCATCACGATACATTTTCAAAAGATTTAAGAAACTGGTGTTAAAATATTGACCTAAACCCTTTTTGAAGTCATAAATATATCAACGTATTTGCCCTATCTGGTGTGAAGTTCAAAGGTATGAAATAACATTATTGAATATATTAGCATTAAAAGGCGTCAAAAGTCACAGTTGTTCACTTGTTCAAAATTTCACGCGCTAAGCAGTTCCAAATTCAAACTCAAATTTACACTTAGATTGTTATTAATATTGCTATCGAAGCTAAGTGCGTGACTAAACCTAATTTACGAAGGATTAGAATCATTGATCGGCAAATTGGCTTCGGATATGAACTAAACTAATTTCAAATCATAAGCCTTTTGATGAAAACGTACGCCTTTAGCTATAATAATAATTATGCCAACCTAATACGTATAATCGCGTGAATTTAGATGGCGTAATTATAGCTAGATTATTCTAAATAACTGAAAATACCAAACCCTCGTAAAATAGTTTTGTTAAAAGTATTATTTTCTTGCGGAGCAAAACGGACTTAATTTAATACATATTATAAAGTCAAGATTTTAGTTGTTAACCCATGACGATATTCTGATTGTACTTCAAAACGTTTATCAGGTTTTCAGTTAAAAAATAAAAATAATAAAAGATTTTTAGTACTTTTTCCACTTAAAATTTTATTTGATCAGGACCGGTTTCGCTACTCACGAGCATTATCAACTGACAACCTGAAACCGGTCCTGATCAAATAAAATTTTATGTGGAAAAAGTACTAAAAATCTTTTATTATTTTTATTATAATGCCATTCCACCAAGTATTGACAGTGAACACCTTAAAAGGTTTTCAGTTGTTCAGTTGGTATACAAAATTGATTATTTTCACTATCAGTGAAATCATATGTTCGTTTTACAGTAAATTTCATGAATTAATGTCATTCGTATAACCAATAAGAAAATGAGGCTGGGCTTTCTTTCACTGGGTTGCATGGTCACGAGTATGAATCAAAGAATGGGGACATTTATTTTATAAATATTAATTTATCAATCGATAAATGGATATGCAGAATAGTTTAATGTAAAGATTTTTAGCACTGTGCCTGTGGGCATCTTGCCGTCTGCTGATAGATTTATGTGCGCCAGCCATTATCCAACTGTGATAAAAAAAAAAAACACAAACACTGATTAAAAATAATAATAACTCATTGAATATTGTTTCGTATGTTTGCGATCCCTGACAACTGCCTCCTAAGCTGCTCTTGTAACCCTTGTCCAGTATAAATCTCATTAGAAAAAACCAAGATTTTTACGCTGCCCTACTGAAATATATTTAAAAAAAAAAACAGTTACTATAAAATATTACATACGGTTATATTCATCACAAATAATTTTTTGAGTTTTTTTTGGCTCAAATCATTTAAAAAGTTTTAACTTCTAATAGACATTTGAAAGCTTATAAATCAACATAAAAAACTATTCTTGCAAAAAAAAGAGCTTTTTATACTAAAGAGCTTCAAGAAAGCTTTTTTTACATATTTTTGGATCAGTGAATCTTTCTTATCATTAGAAAAAAGCTTTAAGTTTAAGTGAATTTTCTTAATTTCAAAACTTTTTTCAAAATTTTGAAAAGAAAGGGTCAAAAATCGCTTTAACAGAGCATTAAGCTTAACTGAAGGTTTTTTGATTTTTAAGCTTTTAGTGAGCTCAGAATGAAAAAAAATGCGCTAAGCATGAATGGAGCTTTTTAGTCTCGAAATTTTTAGAGAGCTTTTGATTCAATAAGCGTTTGACGACTTTGAATCTCCAAAACCACTGCAATAAAGCTTTGAACTCAAATGGAGCATTATCAGTGAGTTAAATGCTCAATAATGAAAAAAAGTAGCGCCACGTTTAACTGAAACTAAATTGCGTTCTTAAGCTTTTTGAGAGTTCTTATATTAACAAGTTTTGAATAATTTAACATTATTTCAATAATGTTTGGAGTTTATAATTTCAAAAATCTCAGAGCTCTCAGAAATCGCAGAGATTTTGATCCAGAAAACTATTGGTGTGATGAAAACTCAAAATTATAACAGGGTGTCAACGTATGTGGATACGAGCTTTTAATCGAATGAATCATTACAACAGCGCATTAAGTATAAGTAGAGTTTTTTATTTCAATTTTTGTATTGAGCTTTTAGGTGCGACAATTTTTTGATAAAATTGAAGCTCAAAAATCTCCACAATAAAACTTGAATCTTAATTGGGGCTTTTTTAATTCCGAAGTTCTTAAAGAGCATTTTGTGCAGCGAGCTTTCAGTTTAATAAATGCTCGGAAATGTAAGCAAAACAGTGCTTACCCTAAAGAAAGCATTTTCGTTTTTGCTTTAAGAAATCTTTTACTGCAACAAGCATTTAAATGATTAAAAACATTAAAATCATTGTATTAATAATTTTATCTCTTTTACAGAGCTTAAACTTTTAGTGATTTTTTATGAGCTTAGTGAACTTTTGGTGAGTTGAAAGCTTGAAAATTTCAAAAAAACAGTGCTTAATCAGAGCATTATTTTATTTAAAAAGCTTCCTAAGAGTTTTTGGTTCAACAAGCACTCAAACTTTTGAATTAAACGTTAAGCTCAAATATATGTTTTTATAGTTTCAAGGCGTATCGAATGATTTTGGTGAGGTAATTGCTCAAAACTCTTTCCAGCAAAGCTTTTAATTTTGGTGATACGAGCTTCCAAATATTTAAAAGCTTTAAAATCACAACAGTTAAGCTTCAGGTGATTTAAGAGCTTTCAAGATTCTTAAAAAGCTGTATATCACCAAGGTTAACTGAAGGAATGTTAATTTCCAGCTTTTGGTGCAACAAAGATTTGACGCGCAAAAATATTTTGTGTTTGACGCAACAAAATTTTACTTTAAGCGTTAAAAAAGCAGTCAGTTTTGTTAAGTTAGGAATAATTTATATTCCTAACTTAACAAATATCATTTGTTAGTAGTTAAGTTTATCCTCTAAATAGATTAAAAAACATTTATTACATTTTCTTATCACCTTGGAACAAATAACCAATAATATCGCGAGAACTAAATATATTATTATTCTATCAATGATATGCAATTATTTATATAGGTTACGCAAACTAATTGCAATTAAACTATTTAATTAATAAAAACACAATATTTGTCAGTTGACAATGCTCGCAATGAGCGAAACCGGTTCTGACATATTAAATAAAGTGGATTGGAGTACAAAGGAATATTCTGTTTGTATTAATATAATGCCTTTCTACCAAGTATTGACAGTGAACACCCTAAAACTATTTAACGCTACCTTCTGCAAATCATGTAAGAAATTTTCCAAAAAAATCTGAAAAGGCAATAATTTATTCTAAGCTGATTAAATACAGTCACAAAGGTAGATTCAGATAATTGAAAGAGATTACAAATTTGCCAATTAAATCATCACAATTTGCAATTATGGAATAAACCATTTGGTTTTTAAATCGCCACTTAAGTGCTGAAAATACAAAAATGCTCTCATGTGCTTATGTCACTATTTAGAAAGACTACCAAAACTCGTCTCGTGATAATCAAATATATATCATAACATTTACATAGAAGTTTATTTTTATGTATATATATTGTCAAATGAAAGAATCGTTTTTCAAAAAAAAGACGCACAGTAGGTTAGACCCGCAACCATTTATTTAAATCAAATAGCTATTTCTTGTTTAACATAGTTTTTAAACGTTCGCCACTTGACCCATAAATCGAAGGTGTTTAGGCGAAGTTTCAAGATTTTTCGTGCTGTATACATGCGAATTTTCGAAGCACGCAATGTGTTACCTACTATTGTTGTATGTTTTACCTTTTTTGAATAATTCTAAATATAGAATTTAATTCAGTAGAAACTCTTTTATATTGAAAGCTCTTTTATAAACATTTAATCTCTGTGAGATATTTGAAAAGAGCCAGAAGTGTCTTTACTGAAGTTTGAAAACCGTGATTTTTTTTTATAGCCGTTACCAAAAATCTTACTTTTTATGATACTTGAGTCTTGAGATATATAACATCAAATTCATGGTCTTTAGTAAGGAATCCAATCCCGGACCCACCCTATAATCCCGGAATTTCGGGATTCACAATTTTTTGATCCGGGATCCTGGGATCGATTATTCACCATAATATCATGCCACGTAACGTTCCATTGTCACTAGAAACTAACCCGCCTCATAAAAATTCAAATCGTTAAAAAAGTCCATAGAATAAAAGCAATTCTAGTTTTCACTTCATATTATCTTGATGTAGTATTTAAATGTAAAATGTATATAGTGAAATAATTTGTACAATTAGTCGTTTACTTTGTTTATTATATAAACATTATTTTATAAATAGGATTAATATCAACTTAACTAATAAAACAAAATTCATAACAAAAGAATTTAATCGCATTTTAATCTTTGAAAGCTCGGATATTTGCTTCAATAATTCTGTAGTAGTAGCAACACCGTTTCACACGCATTCATACGTGCATCACTCAACAAAGCATATCATTCTACTCTAAGTAATCTTATAAAGAATGACAAACTGTTTTTGTAGCGTTGCCATTACATTTAAAATGTTAGATTCGGATTATTAAACAAATTCAGAGTCTGGAATCTTCAATACCACTCTACAGACCTTACTTTGTACTCTGATGTTTATGCAATCAAACATGTATACGAAAGAAAGTTACGAGAACGGCTTACAAAAAATTCTTACACAGTTAAGCTGAAATTCAATTCTACTTTATCGATTGTAAGTTTATCAATGACCTATACCGCTTCCATAATCGCTCTACCATGACCAATTTATACACAACTCGTGAGCCATAAAAGCAATTCGCGAGATTGGAGCTTTACATAAATGAAATAGTACACACACTACCGGAATCTTGGGAGCATAGTAGTTTGACTGAATAAATAATGATATTTGAAATTGGCTATTGGTTTTTTTTTTTTAAATTACTTCTTATCAAGAAACCACCAATAACCCTTATCTTTTCCGCTTTATTTTCACAGTAAAACATTGCTTTTGATTTTTGTTTGTATAAAACATATTATCCCGGAAGAAGGTAGCCTAGAGAAAGTGCTTGCTTTTTATTTAGGAATAGATACAGCCACATTTTACCTTATTCGGGCTGTGTAGGAGCCACAGTTGTACTCAATTAAAACCATATGCCATTTGCTTAACGGTAACATTATATCATTGTTTTTTTACAGTAGCAAGTCATGGCATCTGACGAAGACTCATAGAAACCGTATACTGAGCCTTGAGATGCCTGCGACGGATAATGGGGATGATGTGGTTTGATTTCATGGGGAACTCGGAGATGAAGGAACGTACAAGACAACGCCTCGTCACGTTTGTGGTCATGGAGAGACGTTGGAACTGGCTGGGTCACGTGCTGCGGTTGCCTACGTAGAGCTTTAACCTACCATGTCTCTTTTTCTGGTTGGTAGGATTCCGGCGTCTTGAATAACTATCGGGTGCTATCCATAGGATGTACTCGATGGAACTGAGGGATGCACAATTAGGGGAAAACAAAGAACCATGGATATGCTGCATGGCGGTCATATTTTCTACATTAGGAGCAAATATGGTCAATAGAACGTAACGCATTTAGCCGTGAAAAACTAAAATCTTGATATGTACACATTGTTATCATAATTATTTTTTTACCATGTCCGCTCCCAATGTGGGGCATATGGACTCCTAATGGAGTTTATCTCAATAGAAATGTATTGAATCTGTATTCAAGATTGCTACCTTTGCTTGAAACCTTCTGATTTTTAAGGCACTATTTTTTAACATTTGCACCAAAATTAGGCTTTTTAAATATATTCATATATTTTCTTTAACCATGTCCGCTCCCAATGTGGGGCATATGGACTCCTAATGGAGTTTATCTCAATAGAAGTGTTTCTACGAGAACTGCTTGTTACTCAGTTGCTCAACCTCTCTTTTTCCAAAGAGAGTAGAAATAGAAGGAAAGGGCTAGGACAGGACTAGTGGTTAGCTAATCGCTCTCGATACGCCCCGTTCATAGGATAGGATGGGTGGGAGGGGGGAATTCAAGACATCACATACACCCATGTCTTTGAACAGAAATTCATAAATCGATTGAAAAATCAATTTATAAAACTGCCCATACTGGGATTCGAACCCGTGACCTCCGTAGCGGTAGCCAACGACGTTGACCAATCGACCACACAGGCGGCAATTTAAAGTTAGTTTATTAGTTCAATGATATTTTTCTCATTGTTCAATTTACGCATAATAAAACAGGCATTGTAAACAGTACCAAAGATTCGTGTCCGTGCATAGATTATTGTCTATTTCAAATCGAATTAAAATAGATTGTATTAATCAATTAATATCACTTTTAAGGTGCTCAATGTCAATATTTGGTGGAAAAGCATTATATGTTAAAAAAAAAAATACTCATTTGTACTAATTCCACTTATATTAAATTTTATCATGACCAAATTCGTTCATGACAAGCATTATCAACTGATGATAATACTTGTCATTGCTTTTCTTTCTGTATATTTGTAACACGCAGCACAACACTGTACTTTTGCGTGTTGTAAATGTTTGAGTAAATGTGAGTGTTTTACGAATGATGAAAAGTGTCACTGTTTGCTGCTGTATAATATCAACAGATCATTATTATCAACTTCTTAGACGATACTTTAAAAGGTTGGTATACGTTCTTCAGTGTATTATTTCCAGGGCTGTGGAGTCGGAGTCGGAGTCGGAGTCGTGAAAAACGGGCGACTCCGACTACTTTAAAAAAAAATGCAAATTAAAAAAAAAAAATTACTCACGAAATTTATGAAAATTACGTAATAATTATTGTGATATAGCTTAATAATATTAAACGTGTAGGTGTCATGAGTCACGCCGAGCCAGTGAGTCACCAAGATCCACTGCATATGAGTCCGCGCAAAAGTTGTTGTTTCTTTCTTTCTCATGTCGAAAAAGTAGATTCGATATATTTTTTTTTGTTACTCGAAGTGCATACATTTATATGCACGCATTTTTTGTCTTCAGTCATTGTTCTGTATCAATCACGTCTG
The DNA here is from genome assembly GCA_031772345.1 of Himalopsyche anomala. Classification (NCBI taxonomy): domain Eukaryota; kingdom Metazoa; phylum Arthropoda; class Insecta; order Trichoptera; family Rhyacophilidae; genus Himalopsyche; species Himalopsyche anomala. Next base: position 21,319,015 of record CM062833.1, on the reverse strand, counting down.
CGTGTCATTGCGTAATATATACAAAATTCTACAAATGCAGATTTGATAGAAGCAATGTTATTTTTAAGAATAAATTCAAATCAATAAAGTTTAAACTTATATTTATTATGTTTTATTTATCCCTATAACATGTATAAAATGAAAAAATTGGCTATTTGTTGGATTAACTGGTTGATCTGTAATTTAATACACATACATAGGAAAGGTAGAAAAAAAACCTGATAAAATAGAACTTTTTTTTAGTCAAGTCATAGTCGGAGTCGGAGTCGGAGTCGTGTTTTTTTTTAACGACTCCACAGCCCTGATTATTTCTATGCCTAATCGTTTTTTTTAAATCACAATGAAAAACATAACTTGTTTCTCGATCTCGTCTACTTTTATAGTAAATTATTAGTATTGTCAATTTCGCGATAATTCAATACCTACAGCTTATATTAAATTCGTGACGGCTTTCATATTAAAATGGTTTAGGTATCTAAACCTTAACGAAAAGTCACTCATCTTTTTTAAATGAGTGTACTACTTTGAATCGAAAGCAATAAGCCAGTTAAAAATGCTACCCCAAGCAGTTTTCTATCGCTAAGGTTTCTTTTTTCTCTATTCGCCATTGTTCCACGATACTGCATGTCATCCTGACACGTTTCTTTCATTTCTCCCATTATTCCGACATCAGTGAAAGGTCGTAAAATTCAATCGAATCCTCATAAGCCCGCCTAATACGGCTAGGGCTTAAAATATGGGTCATGCATAATAGATATTTGACCAAGTTATTGGTTTTCTAACCTAATTTGGTAGAGCTCCCTAGGTAAGTCGATTTTGATTAATTCTGGGTAGGGCGGCCACTATTCCCAATAGAAATTTATCAATCAGCTATGTAAACTTACAAAAAATATTCTAGCTTTTCTATATCTGTCTGGGCTTAAATAACTCAAATAAAATTAGGGTTTGCAATAGCGGTTTTATCCTAAACGGGATACGAATATTTATGATTTTTTCAATGCCAAAATACTAGTTTTTTTACATATTAACATTGAATTTGAATCGTTCAAATTATGTACACTCCCACAGATTTTGTCACTAACGACCCGGGTTTCGCCTTTCGGCATCTTCAGGCGTTCAACTGCACGGATGAACATGAACTGACGCTTAGTAAATGAGTGTTTCGTGTTTATATATTAAATAAATGTATCACTGAGTCTAAACTGAGTCACTCATTTACTAAGCGTCAGTTCAAGTTCATCCGTGCACTTGAACACCTGAAGATGCCGAAAGGCGAAACCCGGGTCGTAAGTGACAAAATCTGTGGGAGTGTACATAATTTGAACGATTCAAATTTAATATTGAAATTTCACCAAGCACCTTCAGTCGAAATCTTAAATTACTAACATTGAATATGAGAATGTTTTTCTCTGGAACCGGACTTCTTCTCCAGTATTCCGACAGATTCTCTAGTATTAAATAAATAGTTTTTTTAATAAATGTCTGCTCCCAATGTGGAGCATATGGCTTTCTAAAAAAGGTACATCACAAACACCCATTCCCTCGAATAAAAAGCGATAAATCGATCGAAAAATGCTGTCTGTACTGGGACTCGAGCTCGTGAGATTCGGCACAGAAGCCAACAACGCTATTCGCTACGCCATATACCCGACAAAGCTACCCTTTTGCAATTCATGTTTTGATTCAAATAAACAATGTATTGAATCTTTTTACAATAATAAGCTCTTAATGCTTATATGCATATTATAAAACCGGTTTCTGATATTTAATTAATATAGAGGTTTTTAAATGAAATGTCAAAGTATCAACATATATAGTCTCATAACTCACATTTTCCAAAAATCACAGGAACACTATTTTTTGTAATTATGAAAAATGTTAAAAATTACCATGAATATTTATCGCAAACGAAAAATTGCAATTTATTTCGATGCAAACAAAATATACTATGAAACAATACTGATCGCCGATTGGTTCGTTCTTACCACATCATATTCTCCATGTAAATCGAAGCTTGAACTTAGACACCGATAGTAATCTTTTGCAATTTTTTTAACAGTGTATAAAGTAAAGTTTAAATGTTTTTATATATTATGTAGTGCTGATGAATTTAGAATTTTTTTGCATGCTCATCTTAAAAATATCAATGATTTTATGATTTTTAATACTAATTCTCTAATGTATTGGTCCAGTATTCTAATATCTGTAAGTAAAATACAATATTATACACAAAAATTGGATAGGATTAAAAAATCTGAATTATTTTAGTTTCGCTTTATGGCTAAAATATTAAATTATAATTTACTGTCTTTATCTTTCATGTTTGATCGAAAGGTCTTGAGTTAAAAGCAAAACAAAATTGATGTTAATTTGGCCATAAACTTAAGCTGACCATGTTTTTAAATATTTTTGCTTTGCTATATACGACTTTTAAAATATGCTTGTTTGACTTTTATTAAATGGTGAAGATTTTTGATGAAACCTTTTAATAAGAACAAATATTTCGACGAGAAAGAGAGATTTTAATTTAGAATTTCGACGATAATTAATTATTGTGAATTTCATAGTTAATCTACAAAACTTCTCACATTTGGTACTGGCAAGAGACAGTAGAGTGTTGAGGACCATGATTTGCTGGGTAGATGAGTTATCACAGGACTTGCGAGTGCCAAAGGCCAGTGACTGATAAATCAAGGTGGAGGACCGAATTGAATGGAGAAGATTACTAGACCGTGCCAAGGTTCATTCTGTAGAACCAGTAAAAGAAGAAGAATGCTAATGAAAATTCACTAGAAATACTTGAATCCGGAAATATTCTTAACAAATCGATATTTTTTTATCTAATAACATAATTTTGAAAGCTCTGTATGCTTTTTTTGCTGACTGCTGGCAATGAGTTTAATGATTTTTAATGTGTACTGCAAAGTAAGGAAAATGGTATTTCAACAACAAAAATAAAATTTCTTCTATTAGTTGAGTTATCCGCGATGTATCTTTAAAGACTCTTATCGTGTTCAACATTGTTGCTACAGTAAGGCGTTTTTTATTTCATAAAACTGCCAGCAGGTTGAGAAACGGCTGAATTCGTCGAACAGAAAGCGCTCGAGTTATGTGACTAGTTTTATCACTAATTTTACAAAGTGACTTACTTTTAGTCATAATTTATTTACAGATAACTTTTAAAGTGCTAGAAAAGTGGCACTTCCAACAATGATTAATTCCAGTATTGCACCAAAGAAATAAAGGAGATAACTTTATTTGTATCTTACAATCATTGAAGTAATTGTTCGTTTATTTTACAGCATTTTTAATATAATTGAGAAAATTTCTGTGCTGTTGATATTATATCATGTAAATGAAGAATTTTTTAGTTATCAATAGTTTATTATTTATTTTAAACATATAACTCAATTAAACTTGAATCGTTCAAATTATGTACATTCACACAAAATTTTGTCACTAACAAACCGGGTTTTGCCTTTCGGCATCTTCAGGCGTTCAAGTGCGAAATCAAATTTGTGTGAATGTACATAATTTGAATAATTCAAATTTAATAATGAAATTCCGCCAAGCACCTTCACTCGAAATCTTAAATTATATAATTCAATCACAGTACCTTGATACAAATGGACTTAACTTATACTCATAATCTAAGCGCCTTTATTATATGTTCGTATTTTAAAACAACCCCTTATTGTTGTACATACTATATTTAGATATAATTCTGGTCAACCTAGTACACGGGTTCCCAACCTGGGGTTCGCGAAGGGTTTTCAGGGGGGTCGCCAACTTTTTTCGATTTTGGATTTGAACAACAAAATAACGAAAAAGTATAGCAAATCGAGGATTTCAAATTCCTCGGGGGGTCGCCTAGTCACATGACTTTATAAAAAGGGGTCGTCACCCGAAAAAGTTTGGGAACCTATGATCTAGTAGGTTGATTTTGTACTCTGTGCTTTATCAAGTCATTTTATTACATATTAAATAAATCTGTCAGTATAATATTTAAATTCTAGCCATACTGTGATTTAGTTTTTGCTGAATAATTTATATGTATTTATTAATATTGTAAATGAGTAAATCTGCATCTGAAAGCAGTATTGTCAGTTGTATTTTAAAGTCATCATAATCCCCTTTTTGTTCAATTACAAATTTAAAATAGCGCTTTGAGCCAACGGATATCAATTAAAGCACGTTAAAATATTGTAGCATTGAACGTTTCATGATCAAAATAGATAGATAGATAAAATAAAATACATATTCATACATATATAATGATAAATCGTTGTTGTCAAAGACACAATATTTTTATCTCGTAACGTCTATAAAAATGATTATGCTGAACAAATAATCTTTTCAAATATTCACAATTCAAAATGGCCAAACTAAACGTTTTCCGAAAATAACTAATTTTAAACAGTAAAAATATTTGTAAATATGGAACAAAAATATTAGTATAACTTTTAAACATTAAATCAATCATGTGTTCCTTATGTTGATACTACAAATTGATTTCAATACCTTTATTTAGTCACATATATCTTATATACACAGTAAACTGTACATCTCAATTGAAAAAATACTATTTCTTTTAATAGATACGTTATCTTAAACGAAAGAAAAAAATGCAATAACATTTCAAAATTTTGAAGTCGAGCTCGTTTTTAATAGACTAATTTGAAATCGAGTACAGTCAGACTTTTTACTGATACGTATTAGAATTAGAATCAGAAATTAGAAAGTATTAACTTTCAAAAATTATCACTAAAATTACTAAAATTGGGCCATAATTCGATCCCTGTGATACACCAGAATAGGTTTATGAATACACCTACATATTTTAATTAATCCATTCTAAATGCTCGCATTATATTTTACTTCAATACTATGATATTATGTATGTATTTGAAAAATACACGGGCTTAGTAATGTAAAAAGAGTTGTAGGGAATTATGTAATGCATGCTTTTTTCACGCGAATCTCAAAATATTGCCCGTTTTACACGATGATGACCGGTATTTAATGTGTAATTTCTATACACTCAATAACGACTGAATACTTTTATGAATGCACCTACCTACATATTTTCACGGTAATTTATCTATTTCAAAATCTTTTTTTATTGGTAGCTTCGAAACTTAAATTAGCATTTATTATAAACGGAACAGTAAATTATTCAACACTTCATAATTTTATTGTTTGGTGTTTCGAATTTTAAATTTTATGTAAAAGTAACGATATTGTGTTATATCCGTTGATTCAAAAGAGCGAATCGGATTAACGAAACCAAATACTGCAGAACGTATTTTATTTTTGAAGTTTCCATAACGTAACCTACATTAAATCGGTTTTATCAAAGCGATAATAATTTATATTAATGGTTCTCCGGTAAAAACCATATTGCTCTTAATTGAAAATAAGTCGTGAGCAATTTTGTAAGAAAAACTTAAGTGCTCTTTGGCGACGCGATTTCACGAGCTATTTCTCGCAGCGGGTAATTGTTATGAGGATAGTTTCTCCTCTAGAACAACACTTTCAAACTCATAGAAAATTTTCCTGACATATATACTGCGGCACCTTTATACGTTTGTATCACTTCGGTCTGCAAAATCTCATCACCATCGGGATATATAAATATATCAGTAAAGCAACACTGTCATAACTGCAAATTGCCAATACGCCACACATGAAAGTTTCGTAGTGACCGTATGCTTCATATAAAAAATGGATTTGGTTGAGTAATTTTTTCATAATGAACAAATTTATTTTACTGCAATGGCAGTTACCAGTGTCAAAAATGTTTCTTAAATCATTCAAAACTAATTAGTGAAATAAAAAAATTTCCTATATCATCCCAAGATGGTTAATTTATGATAGCTTAGTGGACTTTCTACTTTTATTATTTTCAACAAATTGAATGATAGGCACTTTCAAAATTGCCATCTATGGACCAACCGACCTGACTAACCGTCATACCGGAGCTAGGTGTGTAAATATATTTTTTCTTTCTATTCAAAAAAAAAACTCCGGATTACTGGCACAGCGGTCATCGTCATTGGCTTCCGTGGCGAGTCTCACAGTTTTGAGTAGCAGAAGGAAAAGCATTTTTTGAAACTTTTTATCGGTTTCTGTACAAGACATGGGCGTCTGTGATGTCTGAAAAATCCCCAAATTGCCTAGGAATGACTGAAGTCACATTTAACTCAATGCAAATTTTCTAAGATACACAATTGTACATGATTAAAACCAAATGACATTTGATCAACGCTTGTATTTCACCAGTGCTGCTTTACGATAGCAAATCATGGCATCTGACGAAGATTCAGAAAAGCCGTGTACTGAACTTCGAGAATAAATGCTTGCGTCGGATAATGGTGGTAAAATGTTTTGATTTCATGAGTAACTCGTAAATTAGGGAACGCACAAGACAGCGCCCTGTCATGTCAGTGGTTATGGAGAGACGTTGGAACTGGCTGGGTCAAATTTTGCGGATGCTTCCGAAACGCCTTAAACCTGCCTGCCTCTTTTTCCAACCGGTGAGATTCCGGAGTCTTGGACGACCGTCGGGTACTATCCATAGTTTGTACTCAAGCAAAGCAATTGGCGGGAGACGGGGAAACATGGTGGTGCCGCGTGGCGGCCATATGATTCACATAGTAAGCGAATATGGTCAAAAAGAGAAGAAGGAAAAATCCATCCCACCATTCCCACCTTCCCGATCTTTAAATAAAGGGGCGTAGCGAAAACGATTATCTAAACACTAGTCTTGTTCTAGTTTTATCTTTTTTATCCCTACTTTCTTCGAAAAAAAGAGAAGTTGAGCAACTGAGCAACAAGCAGTTTTCGTATAAAAACCTATATTGGGCATGGGTTGAAAACAACAACAACAAAAAAAAGCTATCATCAAAACAATTCTGGCATGATTTTAAAACACAATATGTATCGCTACAGTGTGTACATGAAATTCTTTTTAGTCAAGGGTCCATGTTTCTCGTGTAGACGTGAACGCTGGGAGTACATTTTGTAGTATAACACTACGCCGTAAGCCATAAGCGAAAAACGTACAAAGAAAAAGGATGTTTATTAATACTCGCTTCTTCCATGAATTTTAGAAGTATTATATGACATTTAACTCTCCTTTCATTTTCACACGAAGAGGAATAATTTACTCGTTCTTCGACGAAACTTTTATAAGCCAAGACTTATTTGTAAAACAAAATGACAAATATAATTATAATGGCTTTCTATGTTTTTTTTTTAATTCACAGACAATTGGACAGTTTTTTATAAAATACACGAAACGCAAATAGTAAAATAAGGTACAGAGCTCCTCAATTATTCGCCTTTATCGTTTCCCGTCTAGATGTCTGTTCATTTATGTTTTATAACGTAGACCAGTGTCTGCCAACTTTTTTACTTTACGGCACACTAGTGAATAGAATTTGTTCCGCAGCACACCAAATAAAATAGGAAATGTACCTTATAAACATGAATAAAAGAAATCATAGCTTAGGAAACATTGTTTTAAATATTTTATCAACATATATGTATGCAATCAAGTAGTAATAATTTTATTTGTGAGAAGTATGCAATTTATTTTTACTAAGAATTCTGCTAAAGCTAAACAGACTCTAAACTCTTCATCTATCATCTGTAACAGCTCTCATTTTTTGTTTCATTTTCACGAGCTCTCCATCCCCGTGTCGCTTCGATCACTATGTATGAATGAGACAAATATTTTTTTGATATATTATATTCAAAATTGAAAACAATTTAATAGGGTAAAATATCAAGGTATTTTAGTTCTACAGTTTTTTAAAAAGTTAAAGATTGATAGCTATTTAGGCTTTCGCCATCGTCAGAACTATGCTTTAAACGTAAATTATATATACTGGCTAAGAAGATATACACAATGCATTCTATTAGAATTCTTCTATTAGAATTTGAATTAGTATGTTAGAGTGAATAATATGATGCATTGTGTATCTCTTCTTAGCCAGTATATATGGCTGAGTAAATTTACGTTTAAAGCATAGTTCTGACAATGGCGAAAGCCGAAATAGCTATCAACTTTTAACTTTAAAAAAAACTGTAGAACTGAAATACCATGATATTTTACCCTATTAAAATGGAGTTCTACCAAGTAAATGCCAAATCAATAAATAAAGAAAACAATTTAAATTCATTATTTAAAATGGACAATTTTGGTACTTCTTCTTTTGCGGCATACCCTGAGAATTCTAGCGGCACGTTAGTGTGCCACGGCACACAGTTTGACAGATACTGACGTAGACCAAGTCTTTTTCTTTTCGACTTTTCTGACATCTGTTTTTTCATCTCGCGTGACTTACTTTAGGTATTCCAGCTTGTATTTTCATATATGAGGCAGAAAAATTAATTATCCCTTACTTTATTTACTACCACAAAACAGAGCTGTCTTTGGCTGATCTTTCAGTCAAGAATTATTGCGCTTAAAGGTATATTAGTTGTCCGGTATTATTTTTGACGGGATCACGGGATATTACTTTATGCATCTGGTAAAGTTGCTTTATAAGTCTGCGTATTTTTAACACATGCGTAATATGCACTTTCAAATATGAGCTATTTTTATTTTTTACAGTTGTTTAAATTTACTTTCCCGTAAAATAACACTTAGTTTTTTAAATTCTTTCAACTCTTTCTAAGCAATGGAAAGAGATGAAAGAAATCCAGTTACATTACAATATTTCGTATGAATTCCAACATGGACATAATGCAAGTTTCTCTGTGAAAAACATATTTTCTGAAATTTGCAATATTGTAGTAAAACTAAGAAAGTGTCGTCCAAGGTTAACAGCTTAAGAGGTTACTCGAAGACTAAATATGCATCCAGTAACATTTCACAGACATTTAAGAAACCTGTCAAACATTTTATTGTTTTACCTCTTTAAATTTACGCGCAAAATACGGAAAGGCTTATGAGAATTATATTAGGTTTTTGTATTTCTAATCAAAGATAAACTGCTAACTGCTTCTTTTTAGAACTAGCCGAGGGGATCACTGTCAGATAATTGGAAACTGGTTCATACAAATACACAACGAGGAATACATTTGTATTGCCTGTTGCCGTATTTCGTGGGAGCCGGTAAATTGCTCGAATGGAAATTGCTCGAATTACAAATTATTCGAATTGCTTGGTTATTTAAACGATTTTTCACGACTTTTTCAACGAATTTCATTTTTATCTTGTGCGACACTTGTTTAGAGAGTGAAATATAAAAATAATTTTCGTAAGTATTTATTTTAACCGTGTTCGCTTCAAATGCGGAACATATGATCTTTTAATGGAGTTTATCTCAACAGAAGTGTTTCTACGAGAACTGCTTATTAATTAGTTACTCAAACTGTTTCTATATATTTCCAGAACACATAAAAGACTAGGGCTAAGACAGAACAAACGGACAGAACAAACGGAAACAAATTGATTATCTTGTTATTCGAGCAATTTCCATTCGAGCAATTTACCGGGAACCGTATTTCGTATATTGTTTTCAAAAATCTTTGACGGCTGGTCCTAGATTTTGTGTATCTCTTTTTTACTTAAGAGCTTGAAACATTTATTATTGTGCTAATTTTTGTTGATATTTTAATATACAGTGTAAAAAAATCATTTGCTTTTTTCGATATTGATTATTTAGAATTTTTTTTTTTACGTAATTTATTTTAAATCTGGCTTGTTTTATTGAAAATTAGTTTTATTTATTTATAAAAATATATCTTAAGCATTCAAGCTTTAAATAATTACGTTACATTAGCTTAAAATTTGTACCATTATTTATAAATTTCTTTTCTGAATTGTTTGTCCCACCTTGGTATTAATTAGTCTTACTATTTTTTTTTTAAATAACTCTATCGTTTTATAGATTTAATTGGAACTTATTTAAATTGGAATCGTTCAAATTATGTACATTCACACATATTTTGTCACTAACGACCCGGGTTTCACCTTTCGGCATCTTCAGCCGTTCAAGTGCACGGATAAACTAGAACTGAAGATGCCGAAAGGCGAAACCCGGGTCGTTAGTGACAAAATCTGTGTGAATGTACATAATTTGAACGATTTAAATTTAATATTGAAATTCCACCTTCTTTTTAAATTCTTCTTGTATTTATTTGGTAAAATTCTATATTCATAAGGTAAAAATATATTCTAGTATTTCAGTTCTTAAAATACTATGTTATATATGGTTGACAGCTATTTCAGCTTATGCCTTTATTAGAACTATTAGTAAGTTATATTATTTTTAACCACCAATAATTGATACATCGCAAAACCTTAGTTTGGAAAAATAAATATTATTTGACTTATATTAGTGTTACAAGTATCTGTAATTTTTTAGCATTTTAAACTTCGTCGGATTCAGTCCCTGTATTTACTTAAAACATTTTTCCATGTTTCCATTTTCCATTTCATTCTGAACGGAAACTGTTAGGCGTCAAGGAATAAAGGATGCAATCTGAATTTAGAGCATTCAAAATAGGTAAAAGCTAACATTTATTTTAGTTTTGTACATTTTTCAAGGAAACTATTTTTTCACCGAAGTGTAGAAAATATTATTTGATTTCCCATTCACAAACATCAACATCATCGCCGTCGAGTAATATAACATCGAAGTTGTAAGAAATTTAAAAATAGAATCAAAAATAAAATTATTACGGTGAAATTTCTCCACGAAGGTTGTAAAGTCTCGCAGGTTTTCCCGCGCGTCATAACGTGAAAAGAATTTTCCAATTCCTCGATAAATCTGCGAGTGTTGCCTCTGTTACATATTGAAACGAACTAATAAAATTTTACCTACAGAGTGTATAGAAATGTTATACTACGTCCGTTCGCACCATGAAAAAACTACCTGAAAATATGAATATAATATTATAGATATAACACTCATTGCAAACTATTTTTAGAAGAATATATTCTACGCGCAGCTTCAGTTGAGCCTTGGAAAACTTTTGGGTTATTACATTTTCATTTCAAGACAAAAAATACTACGTTCATGTTATTGTATCTTTGTATATCGACAAATATTTTCGACAACACCCGTAACATGTAACTAAGTTTTTTTTTTATCAAGAGATTTCAAAAATTTCCTGGGAATGGCTAAATTATTATTACGTACTCAATGTTAATTTTACTTAATACTATTCTGCGACATTTTTTTTCAATAATTCAAATAAATCTAATTAACATATTTATCATGAATTTATTGTTATGATGGATTTTACCAAGTAAATACTTAATCTATAAACTACACTCATATTTTTTATATTCAATGGAATTGCTTTTTAAAATATTTGATGACCTAATTTTTCGTATTAAAATTATTTTATTTTAAGGTTTTAACCGGAAAAAAATATATTTTTGTGTTTATTAATTATTTTATTTTATTTTGTTTTACTTTTTTTATCGCATCACTTACATGCATTTATATATTTTAATATCTCTAAAAAAAATTTTTTAAAAATAATTACGGTATAAATAAAATATGTTTATAATAATTATTTTTTTTAATAAAAGGGTTCAAAAAACTGTAATTAAAAGTTAAATTATATTGAGTAACCAAGTTATTTCGCATGGAAGGAGTGAAGGGGTATCAAAGATACCCCCGCCGCAGCGACATTCATAATTACACTGCGCCCTTGTTAATAATTTATCAATATCAAACACGGAATATATATCGTAAATTATTTACCATCAATATGCCACTATCTGCGATGTGCAAATATTCTAATTATCAAGATACAGCAAGAGTATTTACATACATAACCGCAGTATTGAATTGGCGTCCTGTATATCAGTGCAGGCATACATAACCCAAGGTTCTCGCGTTATCTTCGCGCCCTAGCGTGCTATTTGCCTGTAAAGCTTTCACGCCGCAAGTAATAAGACAGAAATGACAAAACTTTTGCCCCATTCAACTGTAAAAATATTAAAATGTATGAAACATCATTCGAGCACGAAGGATCATTAATCACGGGCGGGAAAATTCGTCGATGTATATTTTATACACAATAAAGGACTTCCGAAAGTTTGGCTGTATCTTTGTTTCATGCATATTATATTTATTTACTTTATTGCAACTATTGACCTCATTACAAACTCTTAGCGCTGTTTTCTACACGACATATACAATAAAACGTTTTATTTATTTAAAAAAGCTCTATATTTTTCAACATGTGAAAACTCAACAATGTTTGTTTAATATAGTGTCATTTTTCGCATCCTTAATCTAAAAAGTATATAGAAAGTTATAAAGAAACCAAAGCACTTAAACAAAATTAATATTCCTTTTAAAAATTGATTACATAATTTAATGGAGTAGATTAACAATTCTTTGTATACCGTTTTATTCTAGATTTGGTATTAAAAAAAATAGTTAACCTAGATTTTACTATTACTTTTTTTCCTAAAAAAAATACTTTCTTAAAAATAAAAAAAAACTTTAATCAAACAGTAAAATAATCAGCGGCAATTCGATAAAAAAAAACACTAGTATGACTGAAACCAGAATTCCGATATTTTGGCTGTTTTTTTTAGTCCGCACAAAATGTTATTTTGATTTATCGTTATATCACAAAAAATGTTTTGAATTTATAATGGCTTTTTCTGATGCAGAATTTATTTACACAAAAATATGACCAAGATTAAAAAATTTCAGCATTGATGAACTAACCTGGATGGCCATAGAAAAAAATCAAAGAAACAACAAATTTTAGATGCTTATGAAAATCAATTTTGTATTTGAATGACAGTTATTTCTTTAATACCGGAAAAGGTCGATTTAATCAAGCAAATAACGTTGATTATTTTTAAACATCTTAGATACAGCAATAAATTGTCTCGTTCTCCAATTAAATACTAAAAAAAGAATTATTGCTTTTTTTATTAATATAGTAAAGTAAAATAGTTTAAAGAATAACTTTAGTTTGCTAAGTTTCATAGCTAAACAGTATAGTGAATAAGACATTTATTTTATTCTTAGTTAAAAATAAAAAGTCAGCCATATGCTTAAAATTTGACCCAGTTTTTTATTGAATACGTAGTAACAGTTTCAACGACATAATTATCTACGTAGATTAAAAATGTTAATCACATTACTGAATTTTATAATTCCTAATCCATAATAGGATTTATTCAGTTTGTTTTTAATGATAATATGTAAATAATGGATTAATTAAGAGATCGAATTTCATTGTGCACGGCCCATTAGTTGAGTATCACCAGTAGAAGGTGAAACTAGACTTACATATAAATATGATAATATCACAACACTGACTCATATTCTTCGACGCTAGGGATTGCTAGGATAGTTCGGTTTTTTTAAATACCGAAATAAAGGTTTTTTTTTAATAAAAAATATTGGTTTACTGCTACTGCAATACATTATATAACTGTACGATTATTTAGTGGCTAGTGGTTGTATGGCATTTATTTTTTCTCATCACAAAGTTGACATCAATATCGACAGATTGCAGAGATGTTTTTAAAGTTCGTATCATAATTCAGTTCGACACTGCTAAATTTATTTCCAATGATTTAACCCTTCCTGATTGATGCAACTCATAAGTAACGTAAATTTCATTTGTTGTTTCATTATTGTTTTTCTATCATCACCATATTTTTTTAATATATCAGTATAAAAAAAATTAAAATCATTCGTACTTAAACAAGCATTTATGAAAGTAAGATTGTCTGAAGATGCCTCTGAAAGAGACGAAACACGTGTCACAGTTTGTAGCACAATACGTGGAATAATCTAAGTTGTTTTATATTTATATTCAAATAATCGATAAATAAAAGAATATATGTATAAAAGTCAACCATTAATGAAATTTGTTGCCGCCTGTGTGGTCGAGTGGTCAACATCGTTGACTACCGCTACGGAGGGCACGGGTTCGAATCCCGGTACGGGCAGTTTTATAAATTGATTTTTCAATCGATTTATGAATTTCTGTTCAAAGGCATGGATGTATGTGATGTCTTGAATTCCCCCCTCCCACCCATCCTATTCTATGAACGGGGCGTATGGAGAGTGATTAGCTAACCACTAGTCCTGTCCTTGCCCTTTCCTTCTATTCCTACTCTCTTTGGAAAAAGAGAGGTCAAGCAACTGAGTAACAAGCAGTTCTCGTAGAAACATTTCTGTTGAGATAAACTCCATTAGGAGTCCATATGCTCCATATTGGGAGCGGACATGGAAAAAAAATGAAATTTAATCGTTGTGTTTTATATGAGTATACAAATAACTGTAATGATTCATTCATTGTGATCCTGATTGTCTGTCATTAATACCTTCAACTCATTTCTATTCATTGTTGTAGTATTGATATTTATACTTACAAAGATTTTCACTCTATATATAACCATTTTTTATTACACCACTTTAAGTATTACTTGGTTATACGATAAAAAAATATCAAAGTATTTAGGTCTACAAAATTTTAAAAATCATTTTATAACTATTTCGGCTTATGCAATCGTCAGAACTAGTTTGTTATCTATAAATAATTCTGAATTAGTATACACATTATCGGCTATAAACGCTCGTAATGATCGAAAACGAATTAGATCCTAATAAATAAATCTGGAACTAGTATAAAAGTGTTTTTTATAATATAATGAATATGATTTACATAAATACCGATGTTGATATATTTGTCGGGTATTACAGTCCCTACGCGGCCCAATGCCGCGAATTCCTCACATGACTTTCTTCGATACAATTTCAATACAGGTTTGATCGATTGTTGGGAAATGTACCCGCAATAAATATCGTGGTTTATTTTTATAGTGCCTGCTACATCCACAGTATAGACGTTCGGGTGATATAACGCGATAATAACGCAAACAAATCGATTCGGTGAATTGTGTGGGTTTTTTTTTTCAGAGAAAATGTAAATACGACACTTTATTTCGAAAGCGAATGTTGTGGAATTTTTGTAAAATATTTATTCTTAGAAATAGGTAAATATTCATTGACTACTACATCAACTATCGTCTGTTGGATATTTCACTTTTTCGCATACGTTTTTTTAGTTCTTCAATAATGTAAACACATTATACGTAGCACATTTTTTATGGAGGCGGTTTTTATAAATTGGGGAGTAACACATTAAGTTTTGGTATTGTAATTATTGTTGTTATGCGTATAAATCTTCTTCTTCTATTTACAGCAAGGGTACTGGACTTTTTTGAGTCATCTACATTTATATTCCGGACACTAAATAACGCCGCCTGTGTGGTCGAGTGGTCAACGCTGTTGGCTTCGGCTACGGAGGGCCCGGGTTCAAATTCCGGTGCGCACAATTTATAAATTGATTTTTCAATCGATTTATGAATTTCTGTTCAAAGGCATGGATGTATGTGATGTCTTGAATTCCCCCCTCTCATCCATCCTATCCTATGAACGGGGCGTATCGAGAGCGATTAGCTTACCACTAGTCCTGTCCTAGCCCTTTCCTTCTATCCCTACTCTCTTTGGAAAAAGAGAGGTTGAGCAACTGAGTAACAAGCAGTTCTCGTAGAAACACTTCTGTTGAGATAAACTCCATTAGGAGTCCATATGCTCCACATTGGGAGCGGACATGGTTTTAAAAAAAAAAAACGAAAAAAAAAATACAATTATGTATGTCACACATTTAAAACTTTTACATAACATTTCAAAATTGTTAGAATCAAGACACCAATTCAAGGATGTCTCACATATTATCCGGTCATGAAACAAATCTTCTTTTATAATGAAAAGACTTTTAAAAAAAGACAATAAAGTAGTTTCTCAAAACTTTCACATTATTAATGTACCAACACTTTTTGTTTTTTTTCTTCTTGGACCGACATGATTTTTTTTTACTCACAATTATTGGATTATAATTGTTTGTGTTATCTTTAACTTACAAAAAAATACTACCCCTGGATTTCTGGTTTCTACTGGATCTTATCAGGAAATGCATGGTTTCTTAACACTTGGCACCCTTGAATCGTGTTTTTATGTAGTTATGCTTAAGTAATGTTTATCTTTCATTTCATCACAGTACATTGACTTTTCTATTCTCTTTATTGTTTTAATATTGACTTTGATATATTGTCTCTTAATGAAAAAAAATAAAAATAAAATACGAATAAAAGTAAAGAATTTCTAAATAAATGGCCCACTTCACTATCTCGTATTTTTTAATAACATAAAAGCATACACGTATTTTGTAATAAAATTCAAATAAGTACATATGCGCAAAACCTATCCATATTTTACGACTTATAAATATGCCACGAACTTTCTAACAAAATATTTTTAAGTATATATAAAAATCACTAGGGCACTCTGAAAAGGTAATGTAGCAACGCAAATATTACTCAAAAATATTCTGCGGAGTTTCCCAAGCGTGGCTGGCTGACATTCAAGGTGGCAGAGTCGCTACTTCATAGTCCGTCGGGTTAAATGGTCCCAGGAGATATAGACTCTCCTGTCGTTACGGATATGACGCGGTTGAACCTTCCCACAAATTTATGGTGCAAAAATACCACTAAATCAGGACACTGTCATGTGTTTACTTTCTTACCGGAAAAGCCTTTCATCGAGACATAATATCTATTTTATAAAAATTACTTCATATAGTAGTTTCCTGGTGTCATTTCTGCACGCTTTGAATCTACACTATGAAAATGAGATCAATTAATATGTTTTTTTTTTAATATTATTATATTTATATGCCCGGCTTAAAAAAAAGATCTTTATACCTACTTGATATACAGTTTTCATAAACGTTTCAGAAAGATTTAAATATAAAGCTAGGCTTAAGAAGTAACTAATCGAACTGTTTTTCGTTTTTAGCATCGGATGAATGGAATGAATCGTAAAAATTGCATACATTGATGTATTCAGATACTGTTGCATTAAAATATATTTTAATCAATTCTTTAAACTGGAACTAGAACCCGTAGAAACTGCAACCGAACGGATTGAACGCCCATGAGGTATATACCACCAATAATACGGGTAATCATTGTATATGTACATATATATAGCAAGTGGAATAACAAAGTTATCAGATTAAATTTTGTATGGCCTAGTTGGTTAGAGCTTGTTCTAAAAATCAAGCGGTTCGATTCTCTTTAAGGTCAATATCAAACATAGATATTTTCAATTTATATTTGAGACCTAAGACGTGGGTGTCTGTAATGTAAATTCTCTGAGTGACTTACAAAAAATTCTCATCAAGTTTTCCTCGTATCTTTCATCTTTAAAACATTGGACGCATTAGCATTAGCTGTAATGCCATTTTTTTGTTATTTAAAAAATTCTAAAAATCTGTAGAGATACCTCCATTAGGGGGACATATGCTCCACATTGGGAGCAGATATGGATTTTTTTTTTTTTAAAAGAAGAAAAAAATAACCTTTTGGTTTTGAGAACCTGTAGAAATAGTATAAGCTATTTTTGATTACTTTTCAGTACAATTTTTCTACTTTTTTTCCTATACAATTTGAGAATTTCCTGTGGATAATAATTTTCTCCCTAGAGAAATACTGTAGGTACACGGTATATGGATTAATAATTCTTTTGTTATAAAATTTTCACTAAAATTCTTGGGAAAATAATACAGAGCGTTTAACGTTAATAACGTTTTACTTTGTACCAATTCAATATAGCTAAAATAAAAATCATGTTTACTTACAGCAAAATCTGAAATATTTCATTTATATAAACGAGAAAATTGCTGCGACTTTTTTCCGTTTTTATTTTGTAATGGAATCACACGTCCAAGAAAATATTTTAAATTGAATTCCCTTTACGACCCAGACCTTTTGAATAATAATAATAGTTTGAAAAGAGAACACTTTGATTAATATTTGGACTCTATAGTATACTATAGAATATGTACAAATGGTTCCAATATTATTATTATCCTCTCTAGAGAATTTTGTCTAGACTCTAGACGTTTGAGCGTTTAAACACCAATTGATATAATATTTCAAACTATTATATTACAAAATGTAGACATAAAATTAGTAAAATAAAATTATCATCTATTATAATAAAGATAATTAATATGTGTCTTATAGAAATATTATACATAATTTGATATGATTTTAATTTGTCCGCTACCAACGTGAAATATGTTACATAAACTCCTATTGGAGAATTTTCAACAGCATGACTTTTTTAATATACTAAATACAGTTCGTCTATGCTGTAACAGGGATTGATATACCGATAATACCGGAACTGAGAACCCGATATTCGTGGTTTTTTTTTCATACCGATATTAAAAATTTTAAAAATCGAAAATCACAATGTGATGGTATATTTTAATAAAACTATTCGCGATGACTTTTTTTAATCTGTTAATAGTAATATCAATATTTATGTAGTATTTATTTAAGATGCCGTAATTTTTTTATTAAAATCGTTGGGTCTACGGCTCAGTGGTCAACGTAGTTGGCTTCCATGTCGAACTTCACCGGTTCGAATTCCAATCTGGAGAGCATTTTTTGGCGGATATATGTTTGTGATGTGTAAAAAACCCTTCTTACCCTTTCAATCCATAGCGAGAGTGATAATTTTACCAGTAGTTTTGTCTTAACCATATCATTTATATCTCTACTGTCTTAGAAAAAAGAAAGGTTGAGCAACTGTTTAATAAGCAGTTCTCGTAGAAAAAAAATGTTGAGATACCTTCATTAAGAGGCTATGTACTCCAGATTAGGAGCGGACATGGAAAAAATATATTTATAAAAGTCACCCGTTTATAAATATGATGATTATTCTAATGATAGTCATTTTTTATCACACTCAACGAAATGCACATATTTATATATGTGGACAAGGATTTCAGTAACATATGTTATAAAAACGACGACAAATATCATTATGGCAAATTATTTATAATATTTTGTGATTTGTTTCAATTTTCCGGGACTATTCCCGGGTTTTTCCGCCGTTTAAAAAATTCCAAGTTTTTGCATTTCTATGTATGGCCTGAATATTTCCGTATTCAAATATTCGAATATTAAAAATAATCAAAATTTTTTGGACGTCGAATATTCTTTTGAGACCCTAATGGTGACCATATCATATTAAAATTTAAATGTACAGTATATTATGTTTTGAAGTTACATCATCTCCCTCTATTAATTATCGAGATTATGCTTTCTAATTGCTTTCACGTGTTCTATCCTTTGACACGAAAACTAATTATTTAGTAAACAGCCTCTTTTGTTTATAACGTTAGCATATTATGATAAAGGTTTGTTAAGCATTCTTGGAATATAATCAGTATATTAAAAATATTATTTCAAATAACCTCTATAGACAAAACGATAGCAAAGTTTTAATTTTAATAGAGTGGTTACCTCCAATTATCACAATATTGCTTTTTGAATTTATATATCATATTTCCAAGTCCAGAGCACACAAACTTTGATCGAGAACTTTTTGTTATCTGCAAATTATTTTTCAAAACGAGTATTTTTTTTTTCGAACTGCTTTTTACTCAGTTTTTCAAATTCTCTTTTTCGAATGGAGTAGATACAGAAAGATAAGGCTAGGGTGGTACTAGTGGCTAGCCAATCTCTTTAGCATCTTTTGTTTCACTAAGAGACCATATGCTCCACATTGGGAGCGGAAATGGAAGGAAAAAAAATATTGTTGTAACTGATTGAGTTTAATGTATAAAAGCGGTCAGAAAACTTTTTGGGCTCACGGAACACTAAAATAACAATTTTAATACAGCGGACCACGAACTGGACTTTTGTGCTAAATATTACATATTGAAATAAATGTGATCAAATACGTCTAAAAATGCACCAAGTTCATAAAATAATGTCAGATTTCTCTGCGGATCATCAAAATTTTCTCGCGGGCCACACTTTGCCGACCGCTGATGTATGATATATTGCCATCAATTCTTAGTTGAGAAAAATTGAGGTATGTTGTTTAATCATTTATCATACGCATGCAATGCCAGACGTAATAAAAAAATCTACAGATGACTCCTGTAATGTTAATATTATACATACTAAAGAAGCAGTCTTGATGATCTCATTGAAGAAAAAAAGTATCGGGAAATTATTTTGATCTAAAATTCAGATAAATAATATAAAATGTATTTTTTGAAACCTAACAAGCAGCTTTGTTAGGTTACTAAAGTGTGTTGCTTTATTTAATATTGATATGGGCTTTTTCTTGTAAACGCAATTTTTTAAAGTAAATATCATAACTCTAGCGCATGCATGTGCAATATAATTGTTTCTACTTTATAACGTCGTAATTCTTGATCATTAAAACTTTAGTGTTTTTAGCTTTTTTTAATAAAATTACGCTTTCGCTTTTATAGAGCTATAACGATTGAAGATTTATGCTTTTTTCTATTCATAATACACGCCTTAATGAAAAAAAAACCTGGCTTGCTTAACATAACCATATTTAATTTATGCTGTGGTAAGTTCAAATATGAAGTCAACTGAGTAATAAGCAAACCTTCATATATCATTAGAATAGAAAATCTTTAATAAATTTATATGTGATTTTTATGAAATATTTTTACAATGTGGTATCCAATATAGGCACGATTCTTAGTAACACTTAAATTGAAAATCTCTAATTAAGGTGATTTTTTGATCATTTTTTTTCCATTAGATGTTGATGCCACTGATTTCTTAATATCAAAGAAAACTTTATCATGTACTTAGAAGTTTGCACTTATATGACTTTATTTTTTTGATTAAAATATTTGAAAACTTTAAATCGGTCTTAATCTTATAGCTTTTTTATCCGCTTTTTTAAATAAATAAATTGTCTTAAAATTTAAATATTATTTAAGTGTTTCTTCCACCAATTTAAAGTGTACATGAATTTATATTATAGTTTACCTTACCAGTAGTTTTCCTACAAGGATGGCTTGTTACTCAGTTACTAAACCAACTTACTATATATACTATTTTGTTTGAAAAAGGTAAGGATAAAAATACAACTAAACAGTTGATAGCCAATTGCTTCGCGAGTATTGAAATCGAGCCATCATTGACTTTTACCACACTGCTTAAGGTCCGTCATATATTATAAAATCAAAATAAAAAAGTTTTTAATATTTTTTCTACGGATGAAAAGTCCATGGCGGTGAGAGTAAGTTTAACATCACTGAAAGTTAATGATGATGAGACGATGACGTCATGTCTATCAAATTCAATTGCTGATGTGACTAGATTGCGAGAAACGGAGTTTTCTGAACAACCTATATTTATTGAGTAGACAGAAAAAGGAGAAAAAAATTATTCACTCACCACAAAACTCATTTATCAAAAGCTGATTTGATGAAAATGCATAAAACAACACAAAGCCAACACCTACATACAAATATTGAACAAAACGTAAAGCTTTTTAAGTTAAGATTGATTGATGAATGAACATTTTTATCCCAGAGCAATATATTTCAACCCCCAATAAATTTAACAAAATGCATTGAATCATTAATTCAAATTGTATGCATTAATTCAATAAAAACCTTATCACAAAAAATGCAGCAGGTATTTTTGTATCACACTTTATTATTTGAATAATGATTTTAAGCAAAGTTATTTGAAATTGATTATAAGAGAAGCGACCCCACAAACACCCATTCAAAAAATTAGAAAATATTACAACCCTATGCACAAACCTTCTGATCGCTAGGAAAAGGGTGATCTATTACAGTGACCAGATTATTAATGTAAAGTGAGAAATGCTCTGGGTCAGTGGTGGCAAACTTTTTCACGTTTTGACGTTACGGGCAAAAAAAAGTAAACCATAGTTACTACAGCTCAATCATATCGTGGTATCGTCCTGAAGATATCTTTGATGAAAAAACTATTTATTTATAAATAATGCATAACTTATAAAATACTTTTTTCTGCAAAATATTACATTTTCAAACCGCTCACTTTGCCAACTTCTAGGTCGATCTTTTCGGTTGAAGTAACTAAGGACTCAAATCCTAGTACGGATACTGTTTGGCCTTGTATTCAAAGGTTATGTTTTTCATCTTCTTCTTCTCTCCGATCCTTAGAAACTGTACATAGTTTGAGCTATTCTATAGCTGGGTTAAATAAAACAAAAAAAAACTTCAAATTTGCAGAATGGAGATATTGAGTATTAAAGTTTAGACTACGTAAATTTGAATAAGCATAGTTCTGTTAAAATTTGATATACCCTGAGTTACACCGCATAGTGGTCGGGTCCTATGGCGCAGCGGTTAGCGTTGTTGGCTTTGAGTCCCAGTACAAGTTTTTTTTCAATCGATTTCTGTTCGAAGGCGTGGGTATTTGTGATGTCTTAATTTCTCTCCCACCCTTACTATCTTTTAATAACTGGGTGTAACGAGAGCTATTTGTTAACCATTAGTCCTACTAGGGCAGTGGTCGGCGAACTCATTCGTCAATTGAGCCAAATATCAAATATACAGCGATTGAAATTTATTTTGAGGGCCAAATTTTTTAAACATAAGCTATGCAGTTAGGTACATTATTTTTATCTTGATTAGGATAATCACATACTGGCTTTTACTGAAAAGGTCCTTAATTTGATTGAGGTACGTTCGCTGAGATCACCCCTTCCAACTCTAGGTTTTAAGACCGATAACCGATATCTGCGCGTGGGACACGAAGTTTCAATCGCGTGTGGTATTTTGTGTAAGAACCACACTCAAGAGGCCAAAGAGTCGCATTTAGCTCGCGACCCGCAGTTTGCCGACCTCTGTACTAGTGTATCCAATCCCGGACCCATTTCGAGATCCCGGAATTTCGGGATTGACAATTTTTCAAATCCAATATTCTTTTTTGGGATTTTGGATTCGAAAATTCTTGGAAAAGCTAAAAAAAAGCTCACTTTGGGAAATCCGCAAATTTCTGGGTTTTTAAATGTACATGAAATTGTTTGAAAAATCCCATGATTTCAAAATCACCGACCAAAAGTTTTCTCAATCCCGAATCCCAATTTATACATGATTTTATGTTGAGTGTTCAATCCCGGGATTGAAAAATTGTCGATCCCAAAATCACAAAAAGGGTCCGGGATTGAATATCTTAATGTAGAACATGGTTATTTTCCACGCTACATTTAGGAATTCAAAAAGCTTCAATCAATCAACGTAAAATTCAATAATTTTCCATTTCACAATTGTTATAAAATAATAAATTCTTTTGCATCATAATATAATATAAATAATAAATGCCTTTTGGCATCTTCAGGCGTTCAAGTACACGGATGGACCTGAAATGAGTGAATGTACATAATTTTAAAGATTCAAATTTAATATTGAAGTTCCACCAAACATTTTCAGTCGAAATCTTATATTATATAATACCAAGTTAGTAGGTCTGTTCGGAATGGATTAAAGCCCAAAGTCTAGTAACCCAAAAAACGAATTCGACTGTAGGTCATAACGAAAGTTTTATAGAATATATAACTTTCAAAAAGATCAAGCGAAATTTTACATTTTATTTTAATAATTTATTATCACAATTTTAAATTTTAATTTATATAAATATTTTATAAAACACTGCTTTTAACTCGGATTATGTAAAAAAATATTTCGTTTTAGTAATACCAAATTGTTCCCATTAAATTTCAGCGAAGCGTTCCAGATTTACAAAATAAATTCCTTACCAACAACAAAAAGAGATAATGTTTTTAATCCTTCTTCAATGACTTCGTTAGAACGATGAATGATCAATGAGAAATAGCTTCAAGGACTTAACAGAAAGCCTGTTGGCTGTATTATTCATGAAAAATAGTACCGTTCTTCTGACCTCTTGTTATTTTTAGAAAGGGTTTCACCTTTAATGAATAACTTTATATGGGTACATCGACCAGAAAGCCTTCCGGGAATATGGCACATAAAAAACGTGTGGTTATTAGTCTATTTGGTATATGAATTTTCTTTTTGAAAAAATGTCACAATTTTACCGAGATGGATTGTAAATAAAATACATTTCTGCTTTGCTATTTGCGGGGAATCACCTTTCTCCCGCATAAAACAGGTGAAACACATAGCAGGGTATTGGTCTATTTTTATCCTGAAACCCCGGGAGAGAATATTTGTAATCTTATAAACTGTTTTTATTATTGAAATTTCTTGTTGCATCCTGATTGTTACCGGAAAAAAAACTTAAGAAAAAAATATTAAATTTTAAAAACATAAAGATGACTTGTCATCAACAGAAAAAAAATTAAAATTTCACAACCACAAAATCTCTAAAAAATATATATATATAGCTGATTTATGTATATTTTTAAAAATCAGGATAAATATGATTCATTCTTTCTTTTACGTCAGGCCTATTAGAGGTGAACTGAGACAAGTATTATTATAGGAAAAAATAGTTATATGCGTTGTAATATTATACTCGTCTTAAAGTATCGTAAAAGTGAAGTAACCTCATTTAATACACATTGCAATAGTATTACATCCGTATAATAAAAATATGCAATCCACCATATACCAAGTAAGGACGTAAAAGTCCAAAAAAATAGTTTTACTATTTTACTAGTTGAATCACTTTACCTTTCGAGGGCTCATATTTAGTTATTGTTTTCATTTTACATAATTAAAATTTAATATTCATCGTATTATTCTTTTAATTAAAGTACATATATACCGACAAATATCTGGTCAGCAAATGTGTATTTTTTCTTGTAAATTTTTACATAAATTTTATTCCACTTCGGTGTGTATTATATAATATAATGGCAAAAATATTTTACTCTTTAAGCAGAACGGAATCCTGATCCTCATTTTATATGAACGTTTGCGATTTTCAAAATGTTGAAAATAATGTTAAAATACAGTAACGACTTTTTCCACATTTTTTGTTTAAATAAAGATACTGCTTTTGTTCATAAAGTGAGAATTTTCAGCTGGAGTTTCGGAAAAATTGTACCGTAAATAGTTATCATGATTACATATTTTCTGATCCTCTTATTTTATCCAGTAGCGTAGCTGAATAGTAAACTTGGGTGGGTGGCCGAGACATTGATTTCATTTCTGACAAAGGACCGTATAGAGAACAAATAATTTTCAACCTGTCTTTCCTTAACCCAAACATTCCTTTTTCGTCATATTTTTAATACAGTTTGAGCGTAGAATTGAAAACTTGTTTTTTCTTTCGACATTTTGCTGAGATTAGAAAGACATAATCCACGGTTGAAACAAGAATCGTCAAAAAGTTTTAAGTTTATCATGAAAACGATTTGTATTATTCATGACAGTTCACAATATAGAACATATTTCATCATTATATTTTTTTCTATAAGAACTGTTTGTTATTGAGTTGCTCAAGTTCTTTTTTTTCAGTAGAGTAGAGATAAAATTAATAAGGCTAAGGCAAAACCAGCGGTTGATTCAACTCTTTCACTAATCCCGTTATTTTAGGATTGGAATGGTGGGGGAGTATTTTAAGCAATCCAAACATCCATGCCAAAACCGATTAATCAATTGAAAAAGAGCAATACGGGATTCAAGCCCGTGAGGTCCAGCATGGAAGCCAACGACGTTGACCACTCTGTCATGGACTTGACAAATAACATTTTTCTTATTATTTTAGTTTATGACATTTATTTAAGTACCATCTCTTCGAATAGTATATTTTTAAGTTGATTTGTTATTTCATATTATAGTCGATAAAATTCGACTTTATATAAGCGCGTTATTTAATTGTATACCCTATTGATATATAACGTGTATGTAACATGTCTTTAGAAAAATGTGTAATCACAGATAAACCTCGTTTAAACAACCTCTTTTGGTTACTCAACCCCTAATCCTGATTGCCTTACGGTAAGGACAATCTGAGCGAGGTCTAATGGAATAATCTGACTGCGTAATGCCTATCACAGGCTAATGCGTGGGGTTGCAAATCGCTCGGAGACCTTTTTCCTCAAAAGAATTTTCCGCGCAATCAATATATTGCTGCTCCAGTACACGGCTAGCAACTGTTCTATCCAAAAAATCTGTTTTTATAAATGTGATTTAGAAAATATGGAAAATAATTTGAAGCTTAGAATACATTTTTAAAAGGCTTTCCCAACCTATTATACATTTACCCACATAAGCTTTGTACGTCCTACAAAGCTGGCTCTCTGACAACCGAATAATGTATTTTTAGGATACAAAGTTTAAAAATCACATTTCTGAATATTGTCAAGATTAGTTTTTTTCATTTCAGGTTTTTTTAGATCAGCGATATTTATGAGGATAACAA
This sequence comes from Himalopsyche anomala, assembly GCA_031772345.1. NCBI lineage: Eukaryota > Metazoa > Arthropoda > Insecta > Trichoptera > Rhyacophilidae > Himalopsyche > Himalopsyche anomala. Next base: position 21,292,746 of record CM062833.1, on the reverse strand, counting down.
TTAAGAAAACCTTTTACGAATACTAAATACATATTCTGCATATAAACTCTGTCGCCTGTGTGGTCGAGTGGTCAACTTCGTTGGCTACCACTACAGAGGTCACGGGTTCGAATCTCAGTACGGGCAGTTTTATAAATTGATTTTCAATCGATTTATGAATTTCTGTTCAAAGGCATGGATGTATGTGATGTCTTGAATTCCCCCCTTCCACCCATCCTATCCTTAGAACGGGGCGTATCAAGTGCGATTAGCTAACCACTAGTCCTTTCCTAGCTCTTTTCTTCTATTCCCTACTCTTTTTGGAAAAAGAGAGGTTGAGCAACTGAGTAACAAGCAGTTCTCGTAGAAACACTTCTGTTGAGATAAACTCCATTAGGAGTCCATATGCTCCACATTCGGAGCGGAAATGGTTTAAAGAAAAAAATATATAAACTCACAATCACATATTATGTAATGTTGAATTTTAGGTTTGGCTCGGCTTATGAACATTTACAGTTAATTTACAAAATCGAAAATGCTCATTCCCGTATAGTGGTTTTGATCATAATATTCAGATTGTCTTGAAATTTATGTTTTATTTTTACTGTTTTTTTAGTTCAATAATTATAAAAGCATTAAAATATTAACACTTCTAGTGTTTATAAATTCAACGTTGATATGTATTATTATACTTATTACAATTTTTGATTGACTAGTTAGTAAAAAAAAGGCATATTTCAATTGAAAATACAATACCATAGAAAAATAAAACTAAAATGAAAATATCGGTTTTTGCTTTTAAACATCTTAACTTAATTGTTTGTCTTTTTCTATGTGACATGTGTTTTAAAAATAGTAATGTTTCTTTAAGTTGAATTACGACAGTCAATACAAACCTTTTTATATGCAAGAAATCAGACAGTAAAAATTCTCAGAATCGTAAAATCTTCGTAAGTTTCACAACGCTATTTCGCCCGTGATTTTATTCCGTGATAAAAAAAAAACAATATTAAAAAACCCATTATTGGATAGTTTTATTTATTTCATTATTTCCAGGTTTTTTCGGATGTACGGGTTTAAGTGAAGATTTCGCCAACCATTGCATACACAGTGCCGACATTAAGAAAAGTTACGAGTTCAGACAGACAGTGTTGCCACGAGAAGGAAAATAAAAATCGACGTAACGCCATCTCGGGGGATTTTTCCTCTCTAGTGTAAATGCGGTGTTTTTCTTGTGCCGGATTTATTATGCGAAAAAAACTCCAGATAATTTAAACAAAACTTGACTTTTTCAACAACCAAAAAAATATTTACTAACGACGCCAATAAAACGTGTTTAGTTTTTATTTCGCTCTCATTTTACAAGCTTACAAACTAAAAAAACCTAATTTATCAAAACATTATTTACGGTCAATAATCAAAATTTTCTTATACCAAAAATCTTTACATATAATCTATTTTGAGCATCTGAAACTTTGCTCAACTAGACATAATATAACTACAGTCAAAAAGCTAAATAAGTTAATAGCTTGTAAAGTTTTTGATTTTGATGAACTTTGTTGATTATATATTAAAATATATGTATGTTTCTCACAGTTGTCGATTGTATCACTTGTTCTAACTATAGAGTGATTAAGATTTCAAATCTTGACGACTAGACTACTAACAATATTTTTTCATTAACATCGTCACTCTTTCGCCAAAATACGTTGATATAATTAATATTGTATTTGTTTTAAATAATATTTAGCAATACAGCTTATCCCGAAGCAAGAATTATTTTGAAATTGAAAGATCATACAAGATAAACTTGATGAAAAATTGTATTGATTACTTAAGATCAATTCAAAGAGAAAAGAAACCAAAAAAACCATTAGCTTACATCGCAAAGTTATCTTTAAAAATCGGAATTTGATATTGACCTTGCAAGGACTTAAGCTTTATGAGGTATCCGCTGATTGCTAAACAAAGCTCTTACCTACTAGAAAACAGAGGTCCACATTGTTTGCTTCGTTGGAAAAAAAAATAGAAAACAGAATGGAATGACAATCAGTTCTCCTCTTATAGCATCATTCCATCGTCCAACTCTTTTATAACACACCAAAACTAACTAAGGAATCTATGGAAGCAGCTCATTTTCACCACTTATCGGACAATGAAAACAGAGTGATAAAAATAAATGAGAACAATAACTAAATCGCTATTTTTCTTTCCCTTACTCATTCTTTCTACCCTTACCTTGTTTATAAAGAGTGGGTTTACGACTGACAATAGGCCATAAACAACTATTCTTGGTATGATCCATCAGAAATCTATATAATCCACATTGTGAACAATCGTATTTAAAAAGATTAAGTAATTGAGTTGAGAGTAAGTGGATTTAATAAATTTATTTATTATGTTGTATAATAAATTGTTCTTAACAGACCGAACATTAATCATTTTACAATTGTTCCATCTCAGAAATATTTCTGTCTGTTGTTTTGGACAACAAACCATGTTTTCTCACCAACCCAGACCTTTCCAAGTTCAACTTTGAAAGTTTTGCAACTGGCTTTGTAGCTCGTAAGACCTGTCAACATTTAAATTGATTAGTTGAAATCAATACATTTTCAAACTGCTTTTAACAAATTTACATTTATAAATACCGCGAATTCGAAAATACTTGTTCTTTTCGCTTGTATTAATTATATATCAATATAATTATTAAACGCATAATCTTTTGACTGTAAATTCTTGGCGGAAAAGCTCTTTGTATGTATATAAAAAAATAAACATTTTATTGTACACACATTTTACTTTAAGATCAGGACCAGTGTTGCTCATCACAAGTAGTGTTGAATATATCTTTAATGAAAGATGCGGAATAAGTACAAAAAGTGTTTCAATTTCCTAATATAATTATATGAAAAACGTTTTATCTTCTTTACTTTTACAAACACAATGCATTGCATGGTTGATTGGTGATTGATTGCATGGTTGATTGGCATTGATGGCTCTTAAACTCCTTTAATTTCTTATTGGTAGTTATTGCGTTGCGGCTTTGGTCCAGTATACACATAACGGATGGGTACAACCCACTTGAAAAAAATTAAGTCATTCTCACTCTTGATAGTTTTTTTTTTCAACGATAACTGCTTTTTACTTCGTTGTTCAGAGTTTCGTTATTTGAAAAGAGTACGGATAGAAAGATAGAGCTAGGATAGGACTAGTGTATAGGTAATCAATCTCGTTGCGTTCCGTGGGAAGCAATTTTATTCATCACAGATATCCATGCCTTCAATCATAAATCCATAAATCGATTGAGAAAACTTTTCTTAGAAACGTGCTGGGATTTGAACCCGAGAGAACCGCAACGACGGTGAATGATGGAACACGGACATGTATATATTATAATATTTCTATGTTTTATTCTGAAACTATTTAATATGGTTAGAACGCAAACATACAAAATTTAGACCATATGGATTCCTAAAGAATTTTATCTCAACAGAAGTTTTCAACGACAACTGGTTGTTATTAAATCATTGAATATATCTTTTTAGGAGAGAGTAAGAATAGAATGATAGGGCTAGAACTAGGGTATCTAATCCCGGAGCCTTTTTCCAATCCCGGGATTTCGGGATTGATTAATTTGGGATTAGTTCACCGAGGAATTTAAAATCCTCAATTTGGTATACTTTTTCTCCGGATTGTCTCAAAACTCGTTTTTTTAGCTCACCGGGGAATTTGAAATCCTGAAATCGTTATACTATTCCACCAGATTTTTTTTAGCTCTTGCAATTCCAAAATCGTATCAATTTTCGGGATTTGCTAAAAATTTCTCAATCCCGAAATACCGGAATCGCGACCGTCTCAATCCCGGGATTTCGGGATTTGGATGCCCTAGCTAGAACATGGCCAATGTTTATCGTTCGCGTTTTTTCACTTTTCTGAGAATCTAATGGGTGGGAGGGAAATTTTGAACATCTCTATTTTGACAACTATATAAATCAATTTAAGAGATGTTTTTACTGTGACTCAAACGTTTTGACAGTACGACTGAAGATGACTTCCTAGGCCGTTCAGCAATAGTTCTGGAAATAATTAATCAGTCACACGTTGTTAAGAGTTACGCTACCGTCCCGTGATCAAGGGAATGTTACTCCGTACCGACATTTGCAATTTCGATAAATAAACTGCATAGATATTTAACATTTCAATATTTCACAGAATATCGTAATATTAATGAAAATGAGGCAGAGAGACCAATTTCTTTACAACCATTATTCTAAGTTCATGATTTTTTTTTATCCACTCTACCTATTTTAAATATAATAATATATACTTGATGGTAAACTCGTTATCACAAACTTTTTGCTATTAGTAAAATTCTCCATAATTAAATTTTACGCGCTGCACTAATAGTACAAACAATTTCTAGCAATTAATATATCTTTCGGCACATAATTTAGTAAGAAAGTGACGAAGCTAGGTGAAAATAGTCACATTCACCCAAATGTTGTCAAGAACAATCAACTGTGTAAACTTCCGTTTGAGAATTGTTGTGTGACGGACAAATAGTAAGTAAATGTATAAAATAATGTTAATTAAAACATAATATAATATTGGGTCGGTTAGTACATTTTACAGTACATCGTTCTCACATAAACAACAATGGGAGATAACGAGAACGATGGCCCAACTACTAGTCACGGACTGTCTCTACTATTTTATCTATTCTCTCTTCAAAAAGCACACGATGTCCAACTGAATCACAGGCAGTTTTCGATAAACAATTTCAGTTGGGAAAAAACGGTTTGGCTTGCTATTTAACCATTGCCGTACATGCCTGACATTTTGTATTTTCAATGCTACATTTATGTTTTATCGCTGAGTAAATTCCTAGTTCCCAAACTTTATTCAATGTATAAAAAATATTTCCTTTTATTCTCCTGAATTCTGATTTTTTTAACAGAATTTATCCACTTTTCTAACGCTATTAATTTGTAGTTAAAATGAATAATATATAATTTAATTGAAAAGTAAATCTTTACTCAAAAGCTACGCTTGCAGTTTCTTTTACCGTTATTATGACTTTTAGGAATGAACCAAAGAGAGAACAGCTTTGGTTTTATCTTCATGCTTTTAACCATTTGATCGACTTACGACATTTTGTCATTTTAACTCCATAAGGGGCACGTGTTTTCACAATGTGAGTGTACATGATTTGAAACAATATTTTTAATTAAAAATATTTTTTACAAGAACACCCATTTCAAATCTCTGGTGAGCTATTTTTGCTAAGAATAACGCTATCCTTATAATAATATTAATCATCATTAAACTTCGCGAAATTTTATTTTTGCATTGTTATGGAATAATTTTCGCATTTATACTGTAATGACCTAGCGTAAGGTTTGATTTAGTTAATCATAAAATGGGACTTCCACTGCGTCGTTAAAAAAGGGCCAAGGTGTTTTTTCGAACAAACGGTGCCTGAAAATGTGCGAAAAATGACAAATTCACCGGATATTGTTTTCGATGTTCGAAAAAGCAATAAAATTAAAAGTTTCGTGAACTCGACTTCAACCATTATGAATTCAAATGATTGATAATATATTTATATTTTTTGTACATGAATTCGCTATAGGCAAAAATATACTTATTTCATAAATGAAGTTTGCTTGTAATTTTTGTCATTATATTATATTTTTTGTTTATTTTTTTATAGATAACCCATTTTCAACAAATCGTTTTTTAAACATTAATTAAAAATATATATATTTTTTATTTATGTTCAATTTAATTTTGCTTAGTTAATTAAAATATATTTACAAAAAAAAACAGTATATTTTGCTTAGATTTTCGCAAAAATATATAATTCATGTAGCGTTCTTAATGGTAAATTATTTAAAAAAAAATACATATATCAATTTCAAAACATACAAAGCACCATCCTTCATCCATATATTTTGCTTTATATTATTGCAAGAACAAAATATGATTCAACATATTCACCTCGTATTCTTTCAATCTTATGTTACTTTAAATTTCCCTTATTTTATAAGCTTTTATAGTAACTTTTAAAATAGTAAAAAAGTGTTTAACATCTTTATAATCTTAATCGGTTTTTCAAGTGATTAATTATAGTTTTTTTTTAAGACCAAAGTTTTAAAATCACTCACCTGTTAAATGTTCAATGATCACCTCATTTCTGTTCGGTAAACACACTCACATTTAATAAAAAAGAAAACTTTATACTAAAATAACACGTGCTCACTTTATAAAAAAAACACGTTAACATTATCAGTACATAAACTTAATTCCACTGTCAATAAATAATTATTGAAGTCACTAAACTGTTTAAAATAGATATTATCTAAGACCACAAATTATTCACGCGGCCGCATATTTTTTATATTGATAGCCGAATAATTTTAAAAAAAGTATTCCGCGGAAAAAATTCAAAATGTAATGTTCGTATGAATTTTGAAAATCGAACGCTCGCCGACTGGAGAAGGTATCGCGTCAAATGACAGCGGGCAGTTATACTGCTGCATGTTGTAGTATCTTCGGAGCGGCGGCTCTTACAAAATTCACGAAATTTTAATATTGTGTACGAATGCGCACGCGCGTCGAAAGCTCCGCTCCCATTGGCCACAGCAATCTCGTATGCGTCTATTTCCTACGAACGCCGAGCGACGGATATTTTCCCGTTATTATTTCTGGAAAATTTGACGCAGCACGACGTCAACTGCATAATATTACAATGTTAATTCAAATAGAGGTCCAAATTCGGATCAAAATAATTAATGACAATTATCACATAATGAAATAACACATAACTAAAACCCTACTCAATCATTTTAGCTTGCTTGACAACGCAGACATATCAGGAATTCAAGCGGTAATTTGACATTGTAGAGTTACCGGAAACATGTGTCAATATCAGCAAGCACAAAATACTAAAATTGGTACTAAATATGGACATATTTAATTAAATTCTTATGAAAAATTCCATTGTTTCTATGAAGGGCAGAATAACATAATAATAACTGGTACCAGATAATAAATTACTTCTTGATTGTGGAATATCATTTTTATAAATTTAATCGAAATTTTCATTCATTCAGATTGTGTGCCGTTGGTTCCGAGTTGCACTGGCTAACGCCGTCGACTTCTGTGACGGATCTCACGGGTTCAAGTCCTTAGTACGAACAGCATTTTGAACCGATTACTGTGCGATGGCATGGGTATTTCTGGTGACAGAAAATTCCTTCCCGCCTTCTGATTTTAAAATAACGGGTCGTAGAAAGAACGAACAGCGAATCAATATTTCTGTTCTAGCTGTGTTCTATCCCTTTAAACATCTGATTAACAAACAGTTCTTGTAGAACTTTGGTTTAGCTACATTCATTAAAAGGTCACATGATCCACATTAAGAGTGGATACAGATTAAATAATGACTCTGATAAAATTGGAACAATTAAGTATTTTGAATACTTGACACATGAATTTCATTGAATTTTTCAACTTTTTTATAAGAAAAGGATTTAAAGGGGTTGTGGGACAATCTTGAAGTAAGCAATTTAATTATATTATTAAATACCCTCCCATCCTTCTGTTTAACTTAATTACAATAATAAAAGACTTTTTACAAATTACAGTTTTATTTATTTGCTTTCAATTCAAATTTGATGAATAATCAGTTTTCTTATACCTTTTACCATGGTACCCGTGGCAAACTGTTTCGTCCAGTCTTCAATTTTTTTCGTATAAATGTATCTTATTTAAAATGTAATCAAAACTTTCTTTTACTCATAACATACTGAATTAAAATTATTATTCAAAGTTAATATGTAGTGAAATGGCATTAGATATATCAATATTTATCAGATCCAAGCGAAACTAGTTCAATAATTGTATAAAATTGTGAAATTGGTTCATATTCTTTCATTGTTAATATTACCATTTGAACATTTTGTAGTAAATATTTACGATAATAATTGTATTAAAAAAATATTTCGTCGTATATAAATCTATAGCGTAATTTTTATCATATAAATCTGAAATGTTTGAAGTGGATTTCACCCAAAATATATTAGCTATAATATAATAAAGAATAAAAATGATATGATATTTACCTTGGGTACTTGGGATATTTATTACAAAAATTGACTATCCATCCCTTCTTAATTGCTTCCACTCATCCTTGTTTATGGCGATTATTAAAATCTATGGAATATTGGCTCAGGGATTTAATGCCATTTTATCAATAAATTATGCCTTCGATAGAAATTGAATACAAAGTATTTTTAGTCACAGAATATTTACTATTATCAACATTTATTATTGTACAAAATATTTTATATTATTTGAATTATCACTTAGAGAAAAAAAATACCGATTTCATTATAAATTTAGATCTGTGTTTCATCGCTTATAATTAGAGGAGCTATATATTTTATCGGTTCCATAGTGCAGTGGTCAACGTCGTTGGTTTATGTGACAGATCTCACAGTTTCTAGTCCCAGTAAGAACAGTTTTTTTCAATCAATTTCCTTTCGAAGGAATCGGTCTAAAAATTCCCTACCACCCATCCAATTTTAAAATAACGTGGTATAAAAGGAACGATTTACTAATCACTTGTACTTTTATTATAAGGCCATATGATGCACATTGGAAGCGGATGTGGTTTTTTAAAATGTGTTTGATTGATCTGTGGACAAGTGCTCACCTTTGTTATCTTCGGTTACGATGTTCACGGGCTCGAATCCCATTTCGAACACTTTTATAAATTGATTTATCGAGAGTCTTATTTCTAGAGTAAGTCATACGAACCTCCAGATATAAGTATGTACATTTATATTAAATTTCAATTTACTATATTCAATACACAATTCATACACATAACTTATTTATATTTTGACTTTATAAATAAATCGTTAGTAGATGAGTTCAACACTTGTTTTCAATTAAAATCGGCTATTTTTAAAAACGTATTTATTTTTGTAGCGTTCCGACAATAAAATTGTTTAAATTTATTATTGAAACATAAAAAGTAACAAGGAATTTCATCAAAAATAAAAGAACATATATTTGTCCAAAAATAGGATGTTATAAATAACTATCTAATTTTTAATAGAATTTTTGTCTGAATAAAAAACGAAAAAAGATTTTGATTGCCGATTAAATTGCTTTTTTATTATTTTAAATTGAAATTGTTTTCGTATTTATATTTTTCAATACACATATCCATATCGTACAATTACAGATGCTTAAGTATATTTTTATTTAAAGATCACAGGAATATTGAAAAATCTCAAGAAAAAAATGTTAAAAAATTTAATGAGACAGAATTTAAAAGATAACCACAATTCAGCTGTTTCTTCGACATAGTCTTTTCTGGGTGTCTGTACTTCCAAAATATTATTTTTTCATATTACGAAGGACATTTCCGCACCCGAATACTTAGTAAGTAATGGGTAAACATGGTTTATTGGTATTCCATATATTGTTTTTAATATTTATTACCGGCAACATATTGTATGAATACATTCAATACATCCATTTTCCAGGCCTACAATTCATACATGGTACACAATAACTTTTATTTCGGGACACATGACGACAATTTTAGCTTCAAATAAATAATATGCCTTTTTATTTGAAATTCCCTATAGCTTTCGCGATCAGGGTCGGATCCGGTTTACTTTTCAGTCGTGCCATAAATAATTCATCTAACAATTGTCGTCATTTCTACTGATTTCGGTTCCCTTAAATTCATCGTTGTCGCTGACTTATTATAGTAGAATTGCTTTTATTATACAATTTCTTAGTATTTTAAACAAGCCAACGTGCCTTCAATAATATTCGTCTCTTTAAAATAGCCGGTAAAAATATATCAATAGTAGTTTTAAACGAATAAAGCGTTTATTATTATATGATTAATATTTTATTATTTTATTTTATTATTAAATTATTGGAATGATACACAGATACAAAAATCGATTTATTACACTGTGAGAAAATATTTATTAAATTTGAATATGCTTTTGAAATATAATGATGTTATTTTAAGATAACTTAAGAGTACTATGAAAAATGTACACATATTTTACAGAAGAAAACACCCATAGATTAATATGTACTGCAAAATATGACTGAACTAACCAACTGCGTCAAAATAACGGGAGTTCCATTAGCTGTCATTTTCATTAAAAATCGTTAATTTTGAATATGTTCTTACAATCATTTCGATACGGAAAATTAAACATATATAATGTATAATTAAATAAATAGTTGATATAAAATTAAATTTGTTAACTTTATTACTTCAATTGCTGTGCTAAGACTTGTGACACGTGTTTCGCCTGAAGCATCATCAGACAATCGTAAAGTTTCCGAATAAACTAAAAATTTAATCAAATGTTATAAATTACAACATAATTAATTTAAACATAATATTTAAATAAATTTTTAGTTTATTCTTAAACTTTGCGATAATCTGATTATGCTTCTCAAAGAGGCGAAACACGTGTCACAAGTTGAAGCACATAAAGTGGAATAACAAAGTGATCACCGAAATTATTAAAGTGATCAAAAATATATAGTTTTTGGATTTCTTAAGTTTCTTGGATATATGGCTTTACCGATGGTGATATAAACGAGTTTAATTAAAATATATACTTACACTATGCCAGTCCTTTGTGGCTAGTGGTAAATTCTCATAGTGCTGCATCTCCGATGAGACACCAATGTGTCCCGGGCTATTTACCGCTCGCCACTCGCTGCAGGATCCTCCGTGCTCTTGTCTCGATGGTATTTTACACGTTGTGATTACTTTACAAGAGCTTCGTGCTTATAAAATATAATATATCATCCCCGATAACATCTGCTGTGACACTGTATGTTGCATGACTCAGATGCAATGCTCCCTCTGAGACAAGAGGTTAGCTGCGCGGGCCAATTCAACAAATGCGTGGCATAATTTGTCATATTTGATATAAAAAATATTTTTTTTTTATGTTTTTATTTGCATAATAAATAATATTATCATTATATGATTTCTAAATATTTTTTTACGAAAAAGTGAATCAAACAAAACATATAAATAACTGAATTAATTATATTTTTTACATAAAAAATCAAACATAAATTAAGTAAATGAGTAGAATGAAACAGTTGATCAGACGCTTATATTTTTTTTAGCATATTGCGAGCCGAGTACTACAAGGTTCTATGAGGACAGCTGCAGGAAAAAAGAAAATGGAGGATAAATAGAAAAAGGAGTTTTTTTTTTCGTAATTTGTGTTTGATATCATCAATGTTCTAAGTTAATATTGTAAAATGTAATAATACCACACTGCAATAATACAAAACATCATAATGGTAAAAAAATAACACCATTGTGTTGAAGAATAAAAATAATTGATCAAAATCAAATAATTGAAGAAAAAAAAAAGGAATAAAATTATCAAAATATAAAAGATATTATTCAACCTATGTACATTCACACAAGTTTTGTCACTAACGACCCGGGTTTCGTCTTTCGGCATCTTTAGGATTTCAAGTTGAAACCACATATATTTTGCGACGCGCACATAGAACTACGGAGTATTGGAAATTTAAGCAAAATTTCGACTTCATATTAATACAGCATGTTGATAATGCTACGTTTAAGACTGCTTCGTTATTACTTTAGTTTCGCCAAAAGTCGACACTTAGAACCTTGTAGTACACAGCTCGCGAATTATGTTATAAATTTATTTACAAAAAATCTAGCTTTTTACGTCGTTACTTACAACTAATTCTTATATTGTATACTCATTAAGATCAATTTCTTGACATTATAAAAGATAAGCATTTAATTCTAGTAGAATTATCTAAATATTTAATTTCCAATTTAAATTGGTCAATTAGGATTATTCAAATTTAAAAAAAATATGTTTGAATAGTTGTATAAGAGTGCTATTGGTGATGGTGGCACTTGTGGCTGAGATAAAATGTTTTTATCCTCGATAGGAGCTCAAATCGTCAGTTCCTCAGACGGTCTAGATCTTAGTGACCTCGTGAGGCCTTCTTCTTCTTTCTTTCTTCTGCTGTCCCGGGATCGTCGGAACGGCTCGCTCGAGCCCATTGTTAATTTTAGAAAAAAACAGTATTCTCAGACCTGTGTTCTAAAATTTTCAAAAACACAATGACCTACATTTGATTTCTGTGATAATTTTCTGATTTATCTAATTATTATCTACGACGGTTTAAATACACATAGGGCTTGAAACATGGATTTGAACCGAAAGGAATAGTCCGAATTTCTGTAACAATCTTCGAACTTTTTCAATCTTCGGTAGGAATGTAATTTTTTCATCTATTGCTTTAATTGTTGTTTTTTGCTGTACACAACTTAATTACACTTTCTCTGCCTAGACAAATATTTTTCCTCCCATTATTAAACGGGATTTTTTTTATCTGTGGAAGTTAACGGCCGGAATGCTGTAGATGTCTTGTTTAATAAGACACAACCAACTACTGAGGACCGAGAGGAATGATACAAACTGGTATTTGCCTTATATTCTTCATAGGAGCGATCATCAAGGTTAATTGACAACGAAGAATATTTTGACAAACGTTTTGGCGTTAAGTTATATACTGAAAGTTATGAAATGGTATTCTTTTCTTAATTTGTTTCTAAATACTGGAGAATAATTAATCATTGACTTCATTATATCGTATCTTCTGTTGGCCTCTAAGTGCACAACACTCAGAAACACAAAACCGCACATTCTTTACACGTAGACAGTAAAAAGTGTGAGCATTTTGATGTTCCATATTCCATCAAAAATTCCCGTTGGCACTCAGTAAAATTATTAAAATGGCCTTGCAATATCCCTAGTTCAAACCTGCTCGCGATCATACATTTACATTTACGACTATTCCTCCATAAAATAAATACGTATCTTTAGTATTTGCATTCGTTTTACGCGAACAATTTCAATTACTTAATGTAACTCCACATAAGTGATCCGTCACCTTTTTCCTTTTGATATCTTCTTAAATATATCTAACTAGCCAAAGCCAATTTTTTACCGTGAGATATTCAACCCAAAAAAATATAACAAATCTTTCATTAATGTAGTAAGTACTGTCTTACACAAGACTGCTGTCTTACACAAGATGAATGCTCTATGTCTGAAAAACATGTCATTGGAATCTCATACAAATACTGAATGAAATAATGAAATATTCGTGTTGAAATCACCAATATAACAGTCAACTTATTCGTCTATTTACTGAATCGTATTTTTTTGGCTCAGTGTGTCATACCATGTTGATTATATCGAAGGCATTAAAAGGGTTAACGGTACTCTTTTAAGGGCCAGTGAGCCAACTAGTAAAATGTTTAAACTTTTTCTTGGACGTATAAGTACAATCACGTCTTTATTTGGTGTTTTGGTGGATTACATATCATATATAATATGTTTTACTTTATATATTTAATAAAGTCAGGATGGTTTGTTCATGATGACCGATTGCATTGACCACCCGACCACGGATGCGGCAGCCGTCAAGTATTTATGTGTGCTCATCAGTTTTTGTAACCGAAAACTTATGATTTGTTAATCAACATATTATATAGTTATTGTGTGTAGATTGAATTATATTGTTTTCTGCATGTTACAGTTGTGTGGTATTGTCTTTCACTTGTTCAATTTGTTTTCTACCACTGGTTTAAATAAATACGCGTCGTATTTCCATCCCTTCCTAGGGGCGGAGTTTTTATTCGTTAATATTTTTGAAAATAGAGCGCGTGCTATTTCACTATTTCAGTAGACAGTACAATACATATTTTATAAGAAGCAGTTGTTTAGCAATCAGTTGATCATGATGTAATTTTTTAACACTCTTATTATTGACTAATCTTCAATTGTTTTATGGAATATCATTAAATAATGAAAATATAACTACAAGTAGTTATGCAGCGTGGACAACATATTATATAACTACATTTTACAGAGCATTGAAAGAAAAAGATCAATGTTTTTTCAACTGTATTATTTTTCATATTATTCATATTTTTAACAAAAAAAATATTTTCCGGCAGGGGTTTCCAATCGATGGGGAATTCCAGAGTTTCACAGGGGGAATCTTTGAATCGCTAATTGAAGATTACAAATTCCTCGATGAGCTAAAAAAAAAAACGGCTTCGGATAGGTTTTGAGATTTTGAAAAAATGTGGTGCTCGCCGCCCTACCAATATTTTAGATTGAGCTCTAGGGTCCAAAAATGTTGGTAACCCCTGGCATAAGGTATTAAAAATATGATGTAACTATTTTTGGACGATTACTTATTTTCAACATTCGCTTAACTTCCATCCATTTTTATAACATTATCACACATTTCTATGGCGGTTAAACTATTGCTTAATATCAATAAGTATGCTAACAATACAACCAATTCTCGATTGGATCGATTATCTTAACGCAGGGGTAGGAAACTGCGTCATTCTTGTTCCTAAGCGCAGCCTTTTAACTGAATCCAAATGTTTCATTTCATTTGTTTCATTTATTAACAAAACAATATCGCATTTTTTTTTGAATATGACTTTATTTGGTTACAAGTAAATCAACACTGTTTTTCAACGTGGTAAAGATCTTTTTTCAATATAATTATTGAGTTTCTTGAAATTTTCATGTGGCTTACTTCATACATGATCAAACATGGCCGTGACCTTCTAAAGTAAAAATAAGCACACGGCCCTTCATTGATTACTAAGTCAATGAAAACCACTGAATCTTTATTAGACACTGCGTCTTTTACCATTATAATAGTATATTCGATCATAAACTATAGCAATAACTCAACACAATCTTTATGTATTTCTATAACTGAAAAATTAAACAGAACTCTGCAGAACTTACGGGAATGAACCGTGAACTACGACCGCCTTAATGTTAATTTGCATATTTTAGTGGATAGCCAACTTAAAACAGAGGTGAGCTCGTGAAAACAGCGCCTCTGTTGGCAAAATACATAACTATGTATATACATTCAAAGCGCTGAATTTTGCGCTCAGAACTAATAACTAAATTTGCAAGTTAATTACTTCGAATTAGGTTTCAAAAAAGATTACTGTCTCAATTTAATTTAACAGCAATCTTTATTAGATTTTGTATTAATTTATTAGACGTATCACTTAATGATAATTTATGCATACATAAAAACTGGGAATTTTAACCACTCAGCTTTAATCCAATAATTATTAAAACCCCCCCTTTGCGTAATTTAACTTTTGATCTCATTGCTTCCTTTTAAAATAAATTAATGATCTATCTCGAAGGTTTATGGCATCATACGGAGAGCGAGTAGAACTCAGCTCATATAAGCCAAAAAATAATTGTCAGTGGTTGCTCCTGAGACGCTTCCGAGTATATAACAATTGAAAAGTACACGTTTTTAATGTCACAGAATACGCTACTCTCTTTTGTAATGTATCGAAGCCCATTATCAAAAGTATATCAGCAATTTTGATAGTTGATTACTAGCTACGTTGCTTACTCTGTCTAACTAGAATTGATACCAGAATTCAAGAATCTGAAGATGGTTTGAATATCTATATGGTTCCCGCATACAAAAAAAATATGTTTAGAAATTAACTAACAGCAAGTACTCTTAACTAGCTCACTGTGGTTATATCCCATACGTGGTATTTGTGCTCAATGCTCTTCTGCGCCACCTTCCCAGTTGTTGTGAGCATGGCCTTAAATTCCCATACAGAGAATTTTATTTTACAATCAGATTTTTCAACTGCTCATGAATAGAGACCTTATGGAACAATACCCATGTGAATGGATCAACGATAACAAATGATGATTATGTATCATAAATAAATTGGATTCAAATGAATCTGATTTAATTTTTCTTCTGCCTGTATGAAATGACAATAATGTTACAGTATAGTAGAAGTTAACCATCAACAAAAAACAAAAAAAAAACGTTAGCTTTTTTTAACAATATTAATAAAAGTTAAAATTCTAAATTGTTTTATTTTGTAACTTACTTTCTTATATTTCTTAAAACAAATCAATTTTGAAGCCTCATCTCTTGTTAATAAAAGTAAGTATTATGAAATAGTAATGTAGCGCCATCTCTCTGTCACTTGCTTAACAAAGTTCAATACAATGTTATAAAAGCATAACAAGGGTGCAATCATTTAAAAATAACTACAATTTAAACATATCTTAACTATTTTTAGTAAAAAGATATAAAATCATAATATGAACAGTTTTCCTTTTTCAGCCTAGGTACATAATTATACCCAGGAAAAACCTCTATACTTATATTTTATGTTACTGACTTTTTTAAATTATTGGCCATAAAGCTTGTGAACAATCTGTATTTAAAATTTTTAATGTCAAACAAAAGAACAACATTAACCAATAATTTCAATATGTCCAAGTTTTTGTAAACTAATATGTTTTTCTGAATTTATAAAATGTGTCATGTGTGACATCTGAGATTTGTAATTAATACTTTATTATAATTACAAATATTGAAATTTTTCTTTTTTCATTCAGTGACTTTGTTGTGGTGAAAAATGACAGGGTCTGTAAAGATATAATTAATTATCAAAATTTACAATGAATTATATGTATAATGATTCAATTTTTATAAAATGGTTAAAACAACTATGTATTCTTCAATAACTCACAATATTACTTTTAAGCATGTTATTCACCTCAATTTTTATGAAAATATTTTGCTTATAAAGTTGTTTTATGATGTCTATTAATAACACAACAGAAAAATTATTCATTGCAGGTCAATTGTGAAAGGTCATTCATGTTCAAATTTGGGGAAGAAACAAATTCCAAACAATAATTTACCATGTAGATCAAACGAAAATATTCGTCAAAACAAGGTTATGCTTTGCTGCTGCTGTCCAAAGAAACCAGTCACAACAAAAAATAAAGTGCGATAATAGCTAGATTTAGCATTGTTTCTATATTGTTTGCATACTTCAAGAAATATTTAATTGATTTTGAAATTGATTTAATGTGAAATAAATTTAAAGCCAATCTTTTTTTTTAAACAAAGATAAATTACCATCAGCCATAATCTTCGATCGCCATTACTTATAATATTTAAAAAAAACAGTGTGGAGCCAATGCCATTTTTTCGAATTATAATGTCAGAATATTAAGTATTCTTTAGTTTGCATTTTTCAATTGATTTATCGATTCCTGTTCAAAGGCATGAGTGTTTGTGATGTCTAAAAATTCTTTACCCCCCTTCCGATCCTTCAACAACTGAGCGTAGTGAAATGAATTAGTTAACCACTAGTCCTGTGTTGGTCTTATCCTTCTATCCCTACTACTTTCTTCAGGAAAGAGAGGTTGAGTGAATGAGTAACAAACAGTGCTCATAGGAAAACTTCTGTTGATATACTTCCATTAGGTGGTCATATGCTCTACATCGAAAGCGGACATGGATAAAAAAAAATACAAAAACTGTTTTAGTACATAAATTTAGATGGTGATTTACAAATATTTTCTGTTTGGACATCATTAGCATTTAAATTATCAAATCCATGGTTAAAATCTCTATAATGTTCAAATCTTAATAGTATTTTTTGTGTGCTTAAAGCGATACTGCCAACCATCCATTCCGGACTCATACGCTCCCCGCCGCATTTACCAAAAGCCATGTGCGATAATGGATAAGGGGACAATATACAGGCTGTCTTATAAGCCAATGGAGAATATAGACACTCGTAGCCCTGCTGTGGTGCACCAAGGAAACTTGACTTTGTCATCTGGTAGAATATCTGGTGATACTATTCATAATGTAAGATAATGTACATTCAGGCCATAATTTGATTAAAATCATCATCATTTTATTACAATATAATCTAGCTAAAATAATTAGATGAATGACACAGACAGTCCACATTGAGTTAAATGGCTCCAGCCACTTCTAGACAAATGGTGAGCTCCTTTTCTGTGCTACTGTCTTTCGGGATGTATACATGGAGGTATCTAAAGCGGTCGACATTCTTGATAACTAAAATAAGATAAATAAAAGAAAAAATTACTATATAGGCTACAAACTTTTTCGTGGAACCCTACCAAATACATTAATAAAATGATGACCATCGTTGATAGTTTTATTTGTGCGCCGATGGTTTTATTCATATAAAAATATTAATATTTGTGTCAAAAAACATGGTTTGCAGTAAATTAAAAGCTATTGTATTGTTAATTATAATAATTTCTAGCAGTTGCTGATTGCAAGTGATCGAGTGCGGGTGAATATTAAAACGTTCCAAGAAATATTATTTTAGGCAATGGTGGTGGTGCAGTATTTTCAGTTTCGCATATGTAATGGCGACGATTGAATCCAATTGTATGAATAATGATTATTTAAACATTACATATACTGAAACTATGAAAAATATTAAAGATGTCAATTAGTATATCTGGTTACCTAAAAAATATTTAAATCTATATTTATCAGTGGCAGTTCTAGGTACTGGGCTAGGTGGGCTAAGCCCGACCTGCATTTTTCACCCAAAACATTAGATGGCTGAATTAAAATGAACAGCAATTCGGCCGCTGAACAAAATAAATACATTTATAAGCGTAACTGACCTTTCCCAAATGAATATAATATCTTTGTTTTAATTTTCCTCTGTCAATATAAGACAATGTTACGTCTACCTACAATCATATTCTCGATTGTGTTTTGTATTACAATTTTAAACTGAGCCGGCATAAAAAAAAACAATAACCCTATAAATACTTCACAGGGAACAGGCAACGTCACATCACTCTGGCAACACCACTCAAGGGCTAGAGATGTTTAGCCCGTAACCACAGACAATATTTCTGTACACTGGGGCGCAATCAAGCACGATTAGATTTTTTTTGTATTTGTATGTACGGAAACGTCATCAAACACAAACGATTGTGTTTCAATCTGTCAAGCTTCTGTTGATCGTTGGGGGCTAAACAGAATCTGCCCATTACGCATACTTATGCATTGAAACACAAAACCAATATCGTTGTATTGTATGAAAGTGACAGGTATTGACTTTCAGTGACAGCAAGTGTCAGTTCTGTACTGCTTTTAGTAGGTACTTGTTATTTCACTTTGAAAGAGACGAATTTAAGGATTCCGTGTTATTATTCTATTATTTCTTAGTTACATTAGCATTGATTTTATTATATAACTAGCTTGCCCGACGAACTTCGTACCGCCTCAGAATCAATAAATGTTGTGTTAATAAGTTTGAATGAATACTCAAAATGAATTAAGTTCAATAAATGTTCAAAATTCAAAATGAAAAGTATTTAAATTACATTGAAATGATGTTATTCACGTGGCACAGTCGATAGATTTAAAGGAATGCGACGATTTGATTTTGAATTGTAAGGTTTAAATGATCCATATCTTTTTTCTTAGCCCCAAGAATTGCTCGTTCACTCGACCAATTGTGATTTTTGTGATTAGATGTTTGGGAACATTTTGTTGATGAAGCCGTCCTTCGTTGAGACGAAATTGCAAAAATTCGGCGGAATCAAAATACATCCGTTCGATTCGTCAACAGGAACACGGCCGTTACCGACGATAGTCAGCAATTGCTTGGAGAAATCTTCGGCAGATGGATCGTTTAAAAATGCAACTCGCTGTTGTTTATCGTTAGCTGAAGTTTCTTCACATAGCGCCACAGAGTCGATGTTTTGAGGCAAGCGTTTATTTCATCGGCAGCGGTCGATCTTGGAATGACTGGTAGTGTTTGGCGGAAATCGCCAGATATTTAAATCATTGCGCCTTCAAAACATCTTAAGTCATTGCACAGATATTCGATTGAGTGCTTCCAATGCGCGTCTGTGCGTCATTGTGCATAAATCCCAGGTGATGATTTTACTTGCTACCAAAACTTTGGTCATTGCTGAGTGTTTCGCAATCTTGCATGTTAGTTTTTCAGTCATTTAAAGGTTTAACGGATATTTCAGCACTGAATGAGCCGTTCGCCATCCTTCTATCAACGTGGCCGCTATTCCAGAAGACAAAAATGCTACAGCAATTTCGGATCTCGCACGAACAGTCGCCATAATCAATGACATGAGGATTATCTTCCCAGTCCCACGATGTGGCGTTGGCATTCCTAACTTGACTAACAAAATGCCTCACATGAGGTAACACATGTCTTCGATCTAAATCAAAGCCTGGTTATTTATCTCTTCATTCACCTCGAGATCGGGATTCCCCGAACTGACACGAATTCGATGTAAAATGTCTTCCGACATGTCATCCTTGTACTTTCAGATGGATTCGATGTGAAGCATGTCAAAATAATGATAGAAAATAATGTGCGTATCTGACTTGGAGATTCAGAAACAATTTCTTCAGCGATTGTCATGTCCCAATAAGTATCATTTTCAAGCAAATTGAGCTGTTGATATGCAAGTAGAAAGAAGCATTCGTCATTTTTCGGATGAACTGTGTAAATGCGACCAAGAGCATCAATAGTCATTCAGGTGATCAGGAACCGCATCGCTTTGCTTTTGACGTTAAAATTTCTTCGATATAGCGTTCCAAGTGTAATAACGTGTCATCTCAGAGTAAAGCAACGTTAGTGCAAAATATTTTTGTCAAAAATTTATCATACCTAATTATAAACATAACCTTATTTCAATATTATCCGATTTTCTTTCGTTTTCATTTCATATCATCGATTTCTTTTATTCTAATCCTATTCTAAATTTAAAATTATTTATAAGTCAATCGTATGCAAAAGAAGCAAAAACAACCAAATATAGAAAACAGTGCGATCTGGTGGATTTTTCTGAAACCAGCATACGACATTTTATCGTTAGTAGCTGTTCATCATTTGAAAATTTTGTTCCCTAAGAGAATATTATTTTCTATATAATTTCTTTTCCGTGATATTTTTCCGATGTTTTAATGCTTATTCTGCTATTCTAGGTGGACACAAATTTAATAAATCAAAGATCATTGAAATCCATGCAGCAATTCTCGAGATATACGTGGTGTAAATAACCCCACTTTGTTTTATATATAGATAATTTATGCATTGCAGAAGTGTCGTAGTATTTGTTAATTTGCTTGTAGATTAATGTATAAGATGAAGTGGAAATATGCTTTTCTCTAGCCCACCCAAGATTTTAGGTTAGGAACCGCCACTGATATTTATGGTCACAAATGGTATAAACAAATTCACCACAAAGGTACTGCGTATGCATGTTGTTCTCTATATATTCTTAGCCGCAGTCAAAATTTTAAATAAATAACTAACAATGGGCCACCTATCTTTCGGATAAAAAAGTTAACATGACAATTTTAGTTTTGGTTATTTCCAATAGATCTCTTTCTATTTTCATCGTATTCGGGGGTAACATTGTGAAAATTCATTTTTAATATAATATTGAATTTGATAAATTTGTTATTCCATTGATTGTGTTACAAACGTGTTTCGCCTCGTTGAGAAGCATCCTATGGAGACTTACTAATGTAATTTAATTTATTAATAAAGTAGACATTGATTCTTATTCTTAACTTATGTATAACAAAATGAAACTTGGGGTGTTTCCTTTTTACTGGACACAGGGAGGGGGCTAGTTACAAACAATACTACTATTATTGCTATTTTAGTACTATTTTGTGAGTACTATTGACTGACTTTACGATAGTTTGAAGATGTGTAACATGCGTCACAAACGCAATCGGTGGAATAACAAAGTTATGAAATTTTATTTTTTACTAGATTTATTTCTTAGTATAACATTACTTTTTTACATATTTATTTTATTTCAGCTATCATATCTTCCAAATTCGATAAAACTCTCCCAGCCGTTCATACCGTGTGATCATGATTTGTCAGGCAAGGGTCCAATGCAAGATCTCACCACCAACAAACATGATTATGTTCCAAAGCCCAACAGTATGAGGTATCCAATAAGGCAAAGATCAAACTTAGCAAATTCCAGAATGCCTCTGGAAGGTAAGATTACAAGCCATTCATTCTCGTTTAATATAAATTTCATTAAAATATTCAAAGTATTTCAGTATTGCACATTAAATACAAGTATTTAAAATATCAATACTGGTATTACAAAGAAAGTTTAAAGAAACCAAAAAATACTGGCAATTGGGATCGCAGTATCAAAAGAGAGAATCAAAATCTGTATTTCAGCATTACAAAATTTCATATGAAAAATCGTCATTAAAAATATATTATTATCATAAACAGGTATTTTTCTTATATAACTTACTGTTTCTTTAAATTATAAAACATCATTGAAAGGCTCATCAATTCTGGAACCTGTCAATATTGGTACAACTTTTGGCAGATTTAAATTTTTTCAATTCTCTCGGACGAATCTTTTAAAATATGTGATGGTTTCTGTATACTGAAAAATTAATTTTGGTTAATTTTTAATGCCAAAATACTGAAAAACACCACAAATACTGGGACTCCAACTCACTTTACCTGTAATATTTTGGAAACACTATTTTATGCAGTTTTATTTTCTAGTCCAATGTTTGTCCTATTCAGCTCAATTCCTTAACAGACACTTCCATAAATTGATTTTTCGTTTTATGCATAGACTTCTGTTTTAAGGTATGGATGTCTGCAATGTTTACATTCCTTTCCATTCATTTGATACTAAAAAGTCATAGCGAGAGCAGTTTGTACACTGTTCATTCTTTTCGTTTGTAAAGCAAGGGTGTCCAACCTTTTTTGCCCTGGAATCGACTTTCCAATCTTAAGTTTTCTCGTGATCGACTTCTAACATGATTCTTATAAGAAATTTTATTTAAGGTTTTTTCCCTTCTTCAAACTTAAAAATGTTTATTTTAAATGCAAAATACAAATAATCAAATATGTATGTGCTTACAAAATATTTAGTATTTTTGTATATTTTATATTTAAATTATATATTTTTTCGAAATTCACAGAAGCTTTCGGGATCAACCAAATTTTGCTTTGGGATCGATCGGTCGATCGCGATCTACCCGTTGGATGCCCATGGTGTAGAGGATTTCTACCAAGAAAAAATATAATTTTATCAATTTAGTCAATTAATATGTTTGTACTTGTTTCCATCAGATCAAACAGTAAACAGAATGTCTTACGCTTCACCTGGGATACAAGCCAAGCCACAATCGTATGCGCCAATACATATTTATAATCCACCAAGAGGTAATATGGACTGTTCCACCGTTCAAAAGTTAAGCTATCGTTCTAACCCCATCAGTGAGAGACGAACACCAGCGTGGGCAAAGAAGCCCACATACAGAAAACCGTGCGGAGTGATTGGTGGTGATACAGTTTACAATTTATCTTACTTGCCGCCTGGGGAAGAGTGCGATAACTACGCAGAAAATCCATGTTGCTGCCCCAGTGAGCCATATATAGGTAAAATATTGTCTTATATTTAATAAATGTTATCAATATTAATAAAAACAAGTACAGCTATATCATATTTATGAAACTGTTGCTTAAAACCTCACAGGTCAAAAAGAAAATCATAAAATATTAAATCACTATGCGTCCATCACCATTTACTCTAAAAATGCAGTACCCATTTATCTAAAGCATTTATTTTGTTTTTTTTATGTTAAATGTAATGTTATGTTATCTGTGTCAAGTATTTAGTTGCTCTTTTCGCGATTTTATAATTGGGTTTTTCAATATATAATATTTATAGATTTTTTCTGAATACCCTGCAACCCATCCGATTCTTTAAATGAATTGTAGAAAAAACGATTAACTTACCACAAATTGTATATTGCATCAAACCAATTCCATTCGAACTTATTTATGGCAAAAAAATAATGAAACTTAGCTTAAATCTTTTTATATCTGGTTCGAATTCGTAAATCATTATTGAAATTGAAGTATTACTAATTATAATGCATAAATAGTGATGTTGAAATTTCGTGCTTATCAAACGTGGCAGATTCATCAAAACAAGGTTTTTGACATAACGTTTCAGCCAGTAAGTATATCAATAATACATCGTAAACAAACTCACCAAATGCGACTTGCCCGCTATATTTTAATATTGCGTGAAGAAAGTAAATCAGATCTTCTACATTCTTCTCATAATAAGCTTAATTGAACATACCTCAACACTTGCCTGTTTCAGCGTGCTGTCCATATTCAGTGAAATGTCCTCAAGAATACATGTATGAATACCCAAGAGCTTCCTGCTAAACTCAAATGCCTATAGAGCAATATTTTGCCCACAAATTGATTTTGCTTCCTCTATAAAAGTTGTTTATTATATTAGTTCATTTTTTTCTTTTATGAATCAAATTTTATCTATGCCTGATGTAAGTTTCCTATGTTTGAAGCTTTCAATAAAATTTACTTTTGATTGTCTTTTTATATTGTCAGAATGTGTTGTGAATCCTTGTGAAGAAATTTGACACTCTTTACTAACACCATTTGAAATAAAAGTGATGACATAATATTTTTGATTAGTCAAAATATATCGGTATCTTGTTAAAAAAATATTTTGTAAGTTTGGTTGATTTTTAAAACATTTTTTTTTTCACATATGTTTCTGATAAAAATGTTTTTGGATATCACTAAAATTAAACACCAATCAATTTCTTATGTTTATAACTCCTGAAAATATTCTGTAGAATAAGACTGTCTCAGATTATTTCCATAATCCACAAGCGAGCTTGTGAACGTCAGTTAGCTGGCAGACATACATAGTGTCTTCATTGGCAAGGTGTCGTTACACACTTTATTGGTAATGGGGATTTTTGAGTTCATACTGAGGTCTTTTCTTGATATTTATATTGCAAGGGATGTTTGCATTGAAATGTCTGCACTTCTACTGCGGGCCTTGCCACACTATGCAGTAGCCTTTGGGAAGACACAAACCAGCTGATGGTCCACCATATGGAAGTATGTTAGCAGAATCCTGTGAAAACCGAGTAAATTTATCTTGTTTAAGCAGCGGCAAGTAATGTTTACTGACATAATATATATTAAATATTATTATCTTGAACCGAGTAATTATTTTTATCTTACATTATAATACAATACAAGTCCCAGCAGCCTAACTCGTAGATTGATTCTTGATTTTTGAATAGTTTAATGTGAGTTGTGAAAAAGGTTTTAAATAAAAATTTCAAGTCAATCCAATAATATAAGTTCATTATATTTATCATCAAGTTTTGAATATGTAAAATTATTCAACAACAGTCTTTTGTTGTAGTATTTATTATTCCATAAATGGAAAAATTTCGTTGATTTTTATTGGCAAATAATAAGCATATTTAAGTCATCTAGCTGAAAATCAAAATAAGCATCCAACATAATATATCATTAATGTCAAAGAGGTTTTAAAAACGAATAAGTACCTTTCGAAACACAATCAACAAAATTTCTCGTCATAATTCATTTGAATGTAGATCGTATTTAGAAAAGTACCAAATTTAAATCATTTTCAATAACCTCCGACGGCATCGAGATTTTCTAATAATAAATATAGGGAAAAGGAATTAGGGAAATTATTATTCATATTTACATATACTAATATTAATACACAGAGATATTTGAAAGAATTTGGAAATATGGCAAATATTTACATAAAACTACAAAATTAAAAAAGCCAATACATAAAACAGTAGGAATGAATAAATTGATTAGACTGGTGAATTCGTAAATTATAAATCACATTCGAAATAATATGTAAATATGAAATAAAGGACAATAAGGAAAATGAATGAAGAGAAGCAGAAATCAAATAAAATGAAAACAATACATTATTAAGCCTTATTTTTTAAATATATATTTAGAACAAGAAAATGTATAATTACAACCATTGAGGATATTTAATATCGATAAGTATAAACTATTGTTCAAAGTGAAGTTGTGACAATCTATAAAAGAAAACGGCCACCTTTTTGCAATAATCTCTCATTATTAATATATCCGATTACCAAAACAAATGGCACTGTCGCGTATATGACTAGGGATCTCCGCCTACTGCTCAACGTGGAATGTTTGTCTTCATATACAATATACGTGAAAAATCTAGGTACAAAATTCACATTCATTATGAAGGAAGAACGGGTTTATATAAAATGTTGGTGTCACTTCTTTCCTTAATTCCTTCATTTAATTATTTTCTCCCGCCTTTTACTCGCATTTACCAACAGCATAATCGAGACAGGGGCTATTTTATATATTGCGCTTTAACTTTGAGATTCTGGACTCTGTTCGTTTAACATGACTTTCATAAGTTTAACTTTAGTCACTCTTTAAAGCGACGGGGTTTCTATCTATGGCTTCATTTTTTGTTCACTTAGTTATATCAGGTCACCGAACAGTAGAAATGGCAATATTTCATTCCTATATAATTATTATTTCAATCTGACAAGCTCAATATTTTTTATTTATTTTTTAGTTATAATGACCGCCATGTTTCAATGAAGAAAGAAAAATACCCATCACATATATATATATAAAAAGCAACATTACTTTAGTAAAACTTTGAAATTTTTTTTATACTATGAAATTCCTTGTATTTTCTTCTAATAGTCAATGTTGTGCGATTGTTAATAAATATTTACAATACAAATTATCTCTTTCAAGAAACATAAACCAACAATATGTGATATTCCTTGCAGGTTTTATTTCTCTGACATTTTAAAAATGCTTCACAACTTTTATTTATTTGGTACAGCATTCTCATAGAATTATATAAGTCAAACCATAATAAAATTATATTGGTTCCATTTATCCTTTTTATTAATGGAATACAATCAGAATGAATTGCATAATATTTTGTATATTGTGAAATTCATTATGATTCTATCTATTTCACATAAAAATTGTAATTTCATTTATGTTATCTAAGTATTCATCAAAAATGACATTATGTTAGCCGAATGACTGCTGTTACAAACAATATAAAATTATTTTTATATTTACAGTATTGGGTATTTTTCATACATTCTTGAATGGTAATTTCGTTGATATTTATTTATCTAAAATTGATATTTTCAGCTCAAATACAATTGCTTTAGGGTTATGGACACTATATAAATTTGTGCATTTTCAATATAACATGAATGATGATGAGCATTACTTTTATCAACATAAGGTGCTGTGGAAGTATTTTTCAAATTGATTATGAAACAAAGACGTAAATGCAATTTTGGGCTTAGAAATTTATCAACATCTAACAATTGAGAAATGTGAGTTAACTGCCGGGTTTGAATCTTCACTAACAGTGAAATAAATTACACATTAGAACTGATTAAAGCAGCGAATAACAAGTTCCTTGTTTCATAATCTTTATGAATTACGTGATATGTCCTCGAATAATGAATATTTTTTTATTCAGAACAGTCTGTTGGAGTTTCATATTTTTCTAAAAAAAAAATGAGCTGCAACAGACTTGTCAATTTTTATATCTGATACACTTACCAACTTTAACAAATTTGTTTAAATATTAATATTTTTTTACATAGTGGAGTAATACTTTTCATCACATGAGTACAAAACAGTCTTACCGGGAATATTGTTATACAAATCCGATGTAGCTATGCTCTCCTGCCAAAGGATTCAAACAATGCAGCTGCAGGATTTTGGTTATGTTTGTCAATATTTCTCATAAAATATCATTATCATCAGTCCGGCATTTCTCTATTTTATATAAAATATTGCAATGCCTTCAAGGGACTGAACATTTTAACTTCAGTACAAGTCTTCATTAACAACCAGTTATGAGATGAAACTGAAGATATTTTATTCCTAGTGTGAAGCATCAAAATCGGTTTAAATCTAATGACATTAAATTTCCTTGCCGTAGGATTGGCAACACATTGATAATTTAGTTTGAATTGCATGTGTAATATTCAACAATACACTCTTTACTTTCTAAATCCTGTTTTTGATAGTATTCTACGCTTTGGCAAGAAAGTACAGGTAAGTTATGGGAACACATGGGTATACTATACGAGTCTTCATAATTGCAATTTGAACATTGATAGAACATTTTTTTCTTTCAAATTAATTGCGCAATTTACATAGGAAAGCTTACGTTTAAATAAATAATACAAATCATTGCAATTGATAATTTGGGATGCAATATCATTCACCGAGCGTTTATTCCAAAGCCTGAACGTTATTTTTTTATACATAGCAAGTTTGAAATATAGCGATGTCTAGATATAATGTGTACGCAGTGAAAATACATATTTTTTCAATAATTTTATTATATAAATGTAATATTGATATAAAAACCTTTTCGACAACAAATACTCTTCTTCTTAACTACGTTTACTTATAAAACTATTATAAAAAATATTTTTGTATCAATAAAACACTACATAATAATATATCACGGTTTTGAGACCACATTAGGTCAATACCGATCCTTTTTCGATGTACACGGTAACTGCAGATATGATCATTACATCGGTTCATATTATTTTTATTAAATTTTTTAAAAGTATGTAAAGTTAACATACTTATATTACTTTTAGCACTAAATATTGGTGTTTATAATTGAAAAACAATCAACTTTGTTATTTTACTGTCAATTTTATTGCTATCCTGTTACAAATTTATTTTCTAGAATACTATCCAACAATTTTCCCAAATATTATCAATTACAATAATTGTCAATCTTTATTAAATAAAAAACTTTACAAGATCTCTAATGTATTTCAAATATTTAACTGTCTAAAAATTACAAATGTGAAATGGCAATCCATTTAGGTCACGTATGCATTCAAAATATTTGAAATCCGGTGTCACGGATTACATAATATCTGACCGACTGTAAATGATTCAACATTCAGATGAACCGATCGAGTCATTAGAGATCCTGCGCTTTTATGAATGACTGAAATAAAATTTGTTCTCACATAATGACATAGTAATACCTCATTAAACATTGATACATGGAAACAGTTTCTCAATTTCGAGAACTTTTGAGCCACTCTTGAGCATTACCGAGGCAGATATATTTACGTATTTGTCTATGGAAGATTTTAATGATATATTATTAATGCTATCCAGTTATCACACAATCAAATACTATAAACATATTACACTAACATGTTGATAATCGTGAGAGTTTTCATGCAA
Source organism: Himalopsyche anomala (assembly GCA_031772345.1). NCBI lineage: Eukaryota > Metazoa > Arthropoda > Insecta > Trichoptera > Rhyacophilidae > Himalopsyche > Himalopsyche anomala. The sequence goes on along the minus strand of CM062833.1, from coordinate 21,263,633 downwards.
AGCATTTTGGATATCGCAAGCGTTGTAGATATTTCCAACAATGATAACAATTACATCTATTTTTTGAGGGGAAATAATACCTCAAATCATTTGTGCGTTTCTCATCAAATGCCGATAATCATTATATATTTTTTAAATGAATTGTCAGACATGTTTGACAGCGTAGTTTTCTTGTTTACATACCAATAAACAGAAAACATTGGCCAAATTGTAATATTAGACCCAAAAAAGATGACATAAAAAATAATACGGATGCAAATTATTACCATCATATTTATCATACTTTATTACATTTTGCAGCTCCCAGATGGTTTTACTGTTGTTTTTCATTAAGTCTTATATTAGTGTCATATAAATAGTATTCTTTACAAGTGAAACCGATAAATTTCTTTTTTTTTTCTTATCCTTTTAAGTGATAAATATATAAATCTATGAAGTCGAAGTTATAGCAGCACCTGCGATTCTCTCCATTGTTATAGAGAGATTATTAAAAATGAAATCTTCCATTTACACATTTTAGCACCAGCAATTTGAATGGTTCAGAAAGTTCCATCAAATACTATATTGTTAGCGAAGAATGGTATTGCAATGCACGTTCAAATATAGGACACAAGATATCCACGCTCGTCCAATCAATATTCCAATGCTGATAAAACCAGAACAGTATCAAATCTAGGGATCTTAGTATTTTTAAGAATATTTCCATGAATATAATTTGCAATACATACTGTTTTCTTTCGGACTAGCTTGTAAAATATGCAAGTGGGCATTTATATGCGTTACCATTTTTCACTTGTTTTATATAACACTAATACAAGACAGTAGATGTTTGGTAAAACAAAATAAAAGTACTTAAATATATTACATTATTATAATATGATGGAATGTATTTATAATACACGTATTCCATTCAAGAACATAGGACGAGAAGAACATCATTCTTCCTCAGTTTTGGATTTGCAATTTGTAACATTGGAGATGGTGAAATTTTATTATCAAGCATCCTTTATTATATCCAAACTGCTTTGATAAAATGTCCAATATTAGTGTTAAATATTTGAATACAGTATTTGTTTAAGTATAAATATTGACTTACATCAAGTGGTGAACATTCAGCGATACAAATATTTCTGGAATGAAATGTTTTACTTACGAGTTATTGGCCATTAACTTTTTGTACGTGATTTTTTTAAATATGCAATCTCCTTTTAGCTAATGTCACAGCCTCATTTTTAGCCTACGAAGATTTTTGTTTTTTTAATACCTTTAGTTTCCTTTATCCGCTCTAACCGTCAGATTGTTCTTTGCACGTTCAGTGATAGTGCGTTTATTCATTTCCAATACATAACTTTATTACACATTCTCTGCAACAATTTATTATCACCGTCTGACAACGCGAGCTATTTCCTATCTCAAATATATCTGTTATATACACTATCACAGTATTGCCATATTGATTCCGTTTTCCTCTGCAAAGCCTTCGGAAGCTTTGCAGTCCAATCTTCATTCTTCGTAAATACATTCCTCAAAAATAAAATAATGGCATGAAGGAGAAGGTTCTTCGGTCTCAGCGAAGACTTCTTCGAAGGACATCGCTTAAGTGGATGATATTCTGAATCAATTCATCAACCCTCTGAAGTGACGCATGCTGTTTTACCGACATCTTCGATCTGTCAATCGGTTCAATAGCAGCCTACGAATTAACTTTTACAGAGAGCACATTTTAACGACCTGAGCAAATTATCAACGTGATTCATTTGAAAATTTTATAACAATGATCGACATTTGCAATGGTTTCTTATATTTTTTGTTACCCTCAATAATATTAAATACTTTTATTTCCAGAAGTGATGAGAGTCTTGCCGTGCACTGTTTAACTGATTTCTAGCTGTCAGTAAAATATTACACAGCAAAAGGAACTCGTTCACATTTGTCTCAAAAACAAATGCATGTTCTCGTACTGAACTAAATTTTTTCAATACTTTTTTTATTATCCACAGGATAATAGTAGGGCTGTTTGTGATGAATTATTTCAGACGACCATTTAAATCATATTCGATACAAATAAACGCAATATCAGATAATTTATAATTGTTATATCTTCTCAATTCAATCTAACCCAAGATTTATGGCTATATATTTATTGCACGTTTTGTATTCTTTGTAAATTCTCCATTTAATATCAGAAGTAATAATTCTTACTTTTACCTAACCATTTAAATATATTATAAAAACACGGTCAACCCGAAGCAATCTTGACGCATTCGACTGAAGTCGATGAAAATATTCATCCGATACGGAAGGATGTTACTAGCACTCGACTCTGAGCGATAATTAGGGTAAATGAGAATCATGTATTGCATTTCTTATAGTTAACAGTAATATATCGAGTTCATTGCACGTATATCGTTATAATACCTCCCATGTAATACTAACGACTAGAGATTAATAATCATTTACACTTAAATACGAATATGGAAAAGACAATATTAATATTAATATGATGTCGTAGAAGAAAAGATAAAAGCTTTATTGTATGCGACGAGAAAAAAGTGAAAGTCGATGCGTCAATGAGGTGTAAATAGCTCAGTCGCTCCGGGACCGCGGGATTCTGTTAGGCCGACACCTGAAATCACTTCTTAACATAGAGGATTTTGTTAAAAACATTTATTAAGCTGGCTATCACTGCTAACTACACGCAATGCACGAGCAAGTAGACAGTTAAAACTAATAACTAACCATTCAAATAATTGCTTCCACCTGTCGGACAGAAACTGTGATCAAAAGACTCATAAAAAATAAATTCAAATGCTTACCGCTACTTTACAGAAACAATTAAATCCAAGAGAATTTTGGAATCTTGTTTCCGTTAATAATTATGTAGACAGGGGCTACCAACCTTTTTGGACCTTATAGCACATTCTAAAATATTGGTAGGGCGGCGGGCACCACATTTTTTCAAGGTTATTTATAACCCAGGAATTTAACGATTTGTCCAAATTATCAGTGTGACTCGTGTTTTTTTTAGCTCTTCCAAGAATTTGGTAAATCCAAAATCCCAGGAATTTAACGATTTACCCAAATTAGTTGGCGGGCGCACCAACATCGGTCAGCGGGTGCCATGGCGCCCGCGGGCTCGGAGTTGGTAACCCCAGATGTAAATATAACATTACATGTATCAAAATATGTGCACATTCATGATTATTAAGGAGGATTTATTAGGCACCATACAAGATGCCTCAATCAATGTATAATCAATTATGTGATTGATAATGGATGTTTGTTTGAATTTCTGTGGTGAAAATATTATAGAATTGTAATTATTAGTTTTTTTCAAATACTTAATAAATTAAAAAGCATTGGTCTATAATGTATACTATAATATATTCATGTCATGTTTATCAAAGATGGCGTCTAGCATTTCAATTCAAACTAGCAAAGGTGCTACTGTAGTATGTTCATGAATTAACTCACTTTTATAACTATGTTTTGAAAATCGTTGAATCTGAATAAACATGACATTGAAACATTTATGAGAAATGAGATTCTTTGATAATTACCTACATCATTAAAATTATTATGAATGGATGATGTTGACCAGTAGCCATACAATGATTCCAGACTTTGAAGATATAACATTATAACAGGTGTAATACTTAATAAATTTAACAAATATATATAAATCTAGATGTTTTGGCTGCCCAGCTCGTGCATTTATGCGATAAAATGTGGCCTAAATGTCAAAATCGAAATTGTAATATAATAATATTAATAAATATCCAATGAAAAATACAAATACGACGAAGAGCTGATTATGATACTCAATAATAGGAGAATATAAGATAAGTATAACATGGACAGCTAAGTAATTAATAATATAACTGTAATTTGGCTAAATTTGATAATTGTTCAAACAGGAATACGTCGATGGTGAATCGATTATAACCGTTCAATAAGAAGATTAAGTAATAATAATTTATTTCCGCCATCGATTAAACATTTAAATATTTACGGATGCATTCAAAAAGATTATCTGATAACAACATTTAATTCTAACCTCTATAAAGCGAACACAGTATCGAAAGAGACGAAAAAGATTAGCTGCGGCATAACATATTATGCCATTCGCCATTATACTTAAATCCAAATTAATATAATATTATAATATTTCATAAACGATGCGATTAAATATAATAATTTAACTGATCTACTTCCGGAAACGTCAAGTTGACAGGTGGATGAATAAGATTGTGAATTATTTGATAGATAGGTATTTTACATTATGAATGCATATTGTCTGTGAAATGAAATGCGTATTGTTTGAATTATTAATTTACATTTTTAATTTATTTAGATCAAATGAAAATAATTATTGACTAAATTATTTAGCACAGATTTTCACACAAAGGATATGTTGCGTTTCGCTCATTGGGACGGGTGGAAATTACAGCATAGGTTTTCCGAGTATTTTTTAATTTTAATTAGAGGTTCCAACCTATTTTTAGATTGTACTCTGCCCAAAAATGTAAACTATGACGTTTGCGCAAATAGAACAGGGTAATAAGTTATTAAATAAATAAGATCTAAAAATTAAAGTACGCAAGGTGAGTAATTTCCGCTAGCTAAAATGATAAAAGGCGGCAGTCTCTAGGCGACGCCCCTCTAAACACACAAAATACGAAACACAACGGCGCGAAACCGCGGCCCTAATCTTAAATAATATTATAATATTGAAGGTAGGGGGCCGCGCGGCGTAGGGCGGTCTACATGCCCTTCATCTTGTTCGTCTTGAAGCTGACCTGCAGCACACGGTTCCCGAGGGTGTAGCCGTTCAACGACTGGATCGCCACCACCGCCTCGTCGTAGTTGGTCATCGTGATGAACCCGTAACCCTTGCACTTGTTCGTCTGCAGGTCTCTGATCACCTTGACGCTCTGGACGGCTCCAAACGGACCGAACAGTTGCCAAAGCACGTTCTCTTCCGTTTCGGGAGCTAGGTTGTAGACAAATATGCACCATTCAGATCCTGGCATCGGGAGGACGGCTCCTGCGAGAAGATCTCCAGCCAGCGGAGAGTATCGTTGCAACCCTTTGTTTATTGCCAAAAGTGACTTTCCGGAAGACAGTCTTGGTAAGGGGGTGGGAAGTCTCAGATGCGGAAGGTAAGCCGCGAGAGGTGCGAGAGCCTTACCTCCGCTGCTAGGGTTATTTGCGAATTTTACCGTGATGGGCTCTGTGGCTCCCTTTGGCACTGAGCCGTTTAATTCCTGGATCGCTCTCTCAGCTTCCGCTCGTTGGTCAAATCTAATAAACCCTACGCCTTTACTCAGGCCGGGAGCATCCGATCCTCCAAACGGTCGCAAGGCAGAATTGTCGCACAATATCCTAGACGTGATTATGCGGCCGTAGGGACCGAACATGGTTTCCAGCTCTTGCTGACCCATGCTCTTAGGCAGACCGGACACGTAAAGATTGGCCCCCTTTATCGCTTCGCTGGAAGGTCTAGCAAACGATACTTTGATCGTCTTATTTTGGAGTCTGAGGCCGTTAAGAGTTGCGATTGCCTTCTCTGCGTCTTCAGGGCGATGGTAATTGACGAAAGCATAGCCTAAGCTCTGCCCACCCTGCAATGCATGATTCAAAGCGTCCGGAAAAGCTGCCCCTTTATTGCGGATCAGCTTGCAGCTCTCCACTTCGCCTATGCTAGAAAACAAAGACCTTATCTCCTCCTGCGTCATGGCCTGCGGCAGATAATTAATTATCAGGTTGGTCTTGCTCTCCTCCGAGGTCCCGCCATTCTGCTGTTCGGCTTCGATGACTTTAGACATCATGCCGGACTCTTCGATCTCCAGGATGATTTTGTTATATCTCTTCCGTCACAAATTTACCACGCCCTCTTTCACTCGCGCGCGAACCCACCTCGCGTCAAATTTACCAATCTATGCTAAAGTTTTTTCTCGTCAAAAGGATTGTTCGATTTCACTGAGTCAACCGGTAAATCATAAAAAGAAACGCGAAATAAAAGGAAATAGAAACAAAAACGTGGTAAACAAAAATACACGACCTAGTCGACCAGCCGCTAGCCTCACTGTGGCAGTCGCCGGCGGGGTATTGATCGAGCGCGCCCCTTAAAACCTCCCCTGCCACTTTTCAACCCCCTTCCCTTGGCAAGCGCCCCCGGTTGCGAGTAGATCCGCGATTTTCGCAGATTCTCAACATCATAACATTATCACCGTTAACAATCTTTATCTTTTAGAAGTCCTCGGAAAATAATGAATAATAATCTTTATTTCTATTTTCTCGTAACACCGTATGATTATAACATTATTTCACGCAATCTCTTTAATCTCACCATATGGCATATTTTATCAAAAAAATCAAGCGCATATTCATTTGAACCCAAAGAGACATCATGGAAAATTGTAAAACTAATTACTTATACGTCAACATAATTTAATGAAGTAATCAAAACAACATACAGATGCGGTAATTTCTAATGCTTCAATATTTTGTATACGGTTTTGTTTTAGACGAGTCCAATATAATTTTTTTTATAGCGTCTATTTTTTTATCAAACAACATATACATTTAATTATAATAAATCAAAATGGAATCCGAGCAGCTTCTATCAACCATTTGCTTAATATTTTTTTGATTGATATCTATACATCAAATTATGGGGCTGGTGGAGCCGAGCTCCAATTTCCCTTTCATCTGGTGTATTTTGATGTTGCTTTTCCCGCGTAGCGTCCTGGATTTACCTGGGCGTAGGCGGGTGCGTGGTCTTTGGTTTTTGTTTTGTTTTTGTGGTGATATTAGTTCTCATTCGCAGTCATTACATGTGACACTAGTGGTTGATTCAGTAACCTTGAGCTGCAATTAATTGGGGTTATGCTTATCTGATCAGTTAATATATTTTTTTTTTTGATCTGCTTTTTTTTTGTTATAATTATTATTTTAATCTTTTGCCCTCTTTTTTGCTTAATATTCACACACTGTATAAAATATAATTAATTACTCGCGTGCTTTGCAAAACTTGCGAACCACAGTTTGCCCTGTTCCCGGTTCACGGTTATTGCCAAACAATTTCGTCGCTCGCTCCGTCGACCGTCGATAAAACCTCTACCTATAACACTAGTTACAATTATAATCAAACCCTTTTCATGTCCCGACGAACAAATTGTTATCAAAATGTACTAGTATATTGTAAATGCCATCCGTCAATCGTCTTCACCCATAGCTATCCACATTGTATAGCTATCATATTATCTATTATATTATATTTATATGCTATGTATATGCAATATATAGATTTTATTTATAATACCATAGAAGAGAATAATAGCAAATTGGATATATTATAATACGGTATACACGAAATATATGGTATTTTTTTTTATAATATGACGTATAGTCTTACAAAAAATTTCAACAATGACAAATTATACAAGAGGAATTAATCCAAACGATCTTTTTCGTACAGACAAATTACCCGGCTTCCATGTTTCTTGGAGCAAAGAATCGATTGGGTGATGTTTGTCGATCGCCTTTACGCTGGATAGAAGGAGCTTATCGGATAGGAGCAACCTTCACTTCGGTCTAAAATTGAGACTATGGCTGAGAAGATAACTACGTTACAGAAAAATCAAAAGCTTCCAATAGAAATAGCACATACGTATTAATAATTTATAAAATAACGGGTGACGTGAGGCAAATGAATAATTACGCTTTTAAATTTCATATATCAGTTTGCCTAGAACGTGGCTGCGTCATACGTCAGTAACAGTTCTTATAAACAACTGACTTCTTTATAAATAATTCACACATCTCAACTCTTTCAGTCTAGTCACATAACGGCATAACTCACGGTAATGAATCAATAAATACATAGACGTCTAGAATCTCCATGTCATGACAGAACACGTGGATATATGTACATTATACAATCACCGATATCAATACCATAAACCTTATAATTATAATATATATCGACTGTGGAAAGGAAAAAGAACACCAGTTTAGAAGTATCCGTGCACTTCAAGGCTGTAATATAATTCATAATTTGCATATGTCACAAAATCATCAAAACACGTTTTTTGCGCCTCCTGTAAAATTTGATATGTGTAGGTTACGTGTCCTTTTTCCTTTTCACAGTCGATATATAAACATATACATATCGACTGTGGAAAGGAAAAAGGACGTAACCCACAGTTTTTTCAAGACAGGTTTTTTTCGATAATCACAATGTATCAAATTTGACACACGTTCTATCAAAAGGATACAAGCTGCAAATGCCGAATTAGTATCTAAATTTAGCTTTTAAGTTTGAAAAAGATGACCTTGTAAAAAATTAAAACCAAGAAATAAATGTTTTTCCTGGACATTTTCAAAATTGATATTAGATTATGTCAATTAAACACCACTTTAGAAGTCTCCATGCACTTCAATGTTGTATATAATTCATAATTTGCATATGGCCAAAATTTGATATGTGTGGGCTACGTCCTTTTTCCTTTCCACAGTCGATATACAATATATATGATATACACCCATTCCTCGCTTAACACGATTTCGGTTAAACAAAGTTTTTTTTTAGATTTTTTTTTAATATTTGAGATTGTCAGAATATAATCGCATCAGCAATTACCGACATTGAAAAATCGACGAAAGCAATCTGCCCCAGAATATTTTTGATTAATAATAAGATTGAATCGAGGGAACGTATCAACTTGGAAATTATTGACATTGCACATTCAATAGGAGGTGAGGGACTTTAGGATTTAGCCATCAATGAAATGGATGAATTGCTAGAAGAACGAAAGTTAAATGAAGAAGAATTGGTATGACTACAACAGTTCCTTCTGAAAGAAATGGCGATACCGAAAGTCCAATTTCAACTATTACGGCAAAAACAATAAAAGATGGATTACAAATGGCAAGAAATATAGAAATTCATTTTCTAAAAAATGATCCAGGTATGAATCGAGCTTTAAAATCTCAACAAGAAATGAAACAATGCATTGCTAGAAATAAATAAATTTATACGAATCACAAAACAGATACATGTACAATCAAAGATTACAGATTTTTTGATACGGCCGACGGGAAATGACGGAAATATTATCGAAGGCATTGATGAAGACACTGATAATGACATTCAGCCAAATATAAGAAAAAACCCCAATGATAATTTCTAGTGATAGTGAGATTGAATATTTTTTCATGTTTCATAATTTGTCAATATTTTTTTAATAGTAATATGTATTTATTTTATTCATATTTCTAAAAAAAGAACCTATAACACTTTTTTACATAGTTACGTTAGTCTCAGTCGCTTTACACGGTTTCGTTCAACACGGTGATCTTGCATAACCTATTTTTCGTGTTAAGCGAGGGATCGGTAATTTATTTAATCATAAACTCAATATCAACAACATTAAAGTGTTCACTGTCAATTTTTAGTGGAACGGTATTGCATTGAAAAGTAGTAAGCTCCCAATTGTTTATTTTTAAAAGTTTCGTTTGGCACGTTACATTGGCTTTTTCATACTGATATTATATTCGTGTTTCGCTCAAATTATCGATAGTAGATATTCTTAAACAGAACTACATTGTTATTAACGAAATATAGTTATTTTTTAGATAGCAAAAGAGTAGCATGTAGTAAAGAAAATTTACCTTTACTAGGATCACGACTGACTTGCTCATCAGGAGCATTTTGAACTGATGAAAATTATAAATTAATATATATTTACTCATGGCTTTGTCTACTATGTAACGCAGTGGAACGGCGTGCCGGCACATTTTTTCTTGACATGTTTAATGTTTCAAATTAATAATCGCAAAATTTAATTCATTAGATATGTAAAAAGTTCTTCCCACTCTTCCAATCCTGAAATTAACAAGACAAACCAAGAGCGATTAGTTAACCACTAGTCTTGTCATACTTCCCCATCCTTCTACTCTTACTATCTTTTAAAAAATATAGGTAACTGAGTAACAAGCAGTTCTAGTAGAAATAACTTCCGTTGGAAACCATATGATCCACTTTAGGTACGGATATGGAATAGAAAAAGTCTTTAGTCAAAAGCTTGACGAGAAGCGAGTTCCGACACCTTTTTTTAAAAAAACAAAGCCCTGGATTTATTTATACAAAGCTTAGAAAAACTAATTAATTTTTTACCCATGTCCGCGTTTAACGTTTACCCTGTCGATTCCTAATAGAATGTCTCAATAAAGCAATATGTCTTAATACAGTAAATTGCAGCGCGGAATAATGTTAGTGACTATATGGTTAACAAACTTTAAATACCATCATGGAAAACAGGTTAATGCTAAAAATTTTGTGACAATCAATTTTCCAAATCACGACAACGTTGTAGTTATAACCCTCGCAGGAAAACCCAGACCTCATCGATAATGCACTGGTATATCATTAACTCTCCCCTTTATGTACGTCCTGACTCCAATGTTTTCATAAACTGCATGTTTTTTATAACATATTTATATCGTTATGATTGTTGTGATAAAAAAAAACAGTACAATAAAATAGTAGGAATATCCTCTGTTTCAATCTCTGTTGCCTGGCGAAGTACGGAAATTCATTTGAAATAAAAATTATTTTTAAATCACTATCAAAGAATGTACATGTAATACGTCACAATATATTTTTGATTGAATAAATGAGAAACACTGAACTCCCTACGTCCCACGTGATACTGTGTAAAAAACGTGTGCAAAAATTATGGTGGATATTTTTCCTTGTATAATAATCAATTCAGGATATCAAAAAATAAAATTCATTATTGCTTGTTGTATCTTAATTTTATTTAAAAAATCAAAGGTAACAAAAACTATTCACTATCACTATGAGGCAATAGAAGCACCCGTTAACTTCTCTGCCCATAATACTGAGTAGAGATGTACCATTTTAACTTGACTGTGGCAAAACTCAGAACTAAAATTGTCGCCCTAGGACGTGTTGACTATGGCAACGTTAATGATGTGATGGTGGCGCCCTCGCGGGCAGTCAAGTTACGCTGGTACATCTATAGTAAGTTTAATACATGCGAGTGATGTAGGAAATTCCAAATTACTGTTACGCATTGTTAACATTTGTTCTCTTCTTTTCAGTGTATATATAATATGTATACCTATACAGAGAGAGATGTATACATTAATTTTATTGTGAAAATATTTAAACGTATTTTTTTTCCTTTGCATAAATTTATATGGTTTTTTTTTCCATGCCCGCTCCCTATATGGAGCATATGGACTCCTAATGGAGTTTATCTCAACAGAAGTGTTTCTACGAGAACTGATTGTTACTCAGTTGCTCAACCTTTCTTTTTCAAAGAGAGTAGGAATAGAAGGAAAGGGCTAGGACAGGACTAGTGGTTATCTAATCGCTCTCGATACGCCCCGTTCATAGGATAGGATGGGTGGGAGGGGGGAATTCAAGACATCACATACATCCATGCCTTTGAACAGAAATTCATAAATCGATTGAAAAATCAATTTATAAAACTGTCCGTACTGGGATTCGAACCCGTGCCCTCCGTAGCGGTAGCCAACGACGTTGACCACTCGACCACACAGGCGGCTGGTTATATGGTTATATGGTTAGCAGAAGAATATTCAACAATGATTCAAACAAAACTAATATTTATTACAGCATGAGCGGCCATGAATCATAATATTATCATAAAAATAATAAAAGATTTTTAGTACTTTTTCCACTTAAAATTTATTTGACCAGGACCGGTTTCGCTCCTCGCAAGCATTATCAATTGATAAGATTTATTACTAATTAAGAATTATTTATTGTTCTTATCAGTTGATAATGCTCGCGAAGACCGAAACCGGTCCTGATCATATAAATGTTAAGTGGAAAAAGTACTAAAAATCTTTTATAATTTTTATTATAATGCCATTCCACCAAGTATTGACAGTGAACACCTTAAAAGTCATAATATTATCGTTGCCGTAGTCATAAAAATATTAAAAAATAAGAGGTTTCCGTTACAATGTTATAATAAACAATAACACAACAAAACATATTAAATGATTATTAGTCAGAATTGATTAATCGTTTATCAACAAGCATTTCTTGCTGAAAATTGAATGAGCTTAATATCATTCAGAACTGTGATTCTCAAGTGCAAAAAATCTTTTGGTTGTGAGCGGTTTGGTTTTGAAATTCAATTGTAGAACTGTTACACCTAAACTGAATTGTTGAGTGTGTTCAGCTCAAAAAATATTCGTGATGTTTGTTTATATCTTTGACTAAAATATAATAGTATTGCATAATTCGTAGTAGTGTAGATAGTTGACGACTAAATTCAACAGAATACATAATAGCATAGCCACTGTCGACAACCGTGTACGCTCGTTCAAAAGCCTCGGCCGTGACGTTTGGATGTGTTTACGAACATAAAGGTAGGCGGATCGAGGTTGGGTGGCGTAGGAGGCTGCTGTATTGTACTCCGTCTAGGAAAAGCGTAGTAGAAGCCTCTGCGCAAGCCCGCGAAACCCCATTCAGCGCTCGATCGAGCTATTGCGCGCGAAGCCCGGGGGATGTGACCCTCAGCCGGCTCTGTGAAGCTTCAAACGAGACGACTCGACTGGTTTAATGCTTCCGACTAACGCGGCAATTGACTAACAGTTGGTGTGGGATACTCGCAAGTGAAAAATTGACATTGAGCAATAGTGTTTTTACTCGATATTCTGACAATATCGATATTTTAGTACAAAAATATTGCACATCCACCATGCATGTTTTGAGAATGTCGAATTAGAAAATCTTTTTCGCATGATAAATATTGGTGAAATGGACATATTATGTATTTGAATGATACAATATCTTCTCAAGATTACAGCATAAAATATAACGCAGACAAATATTTTGTGTAATTAAAAAAAAAAAACATAAAATATCTTTGCACAAAGCAATCGGTATTATGTATTCAAATAATCGATAATTGGGTTAGTGACATTAACCATAATAAAAATCAACACTGCAGAATCAATCAGACTGTTAAAAGACCATCCCAAATACTACAAATTAATATATCAAATAAAAAAACACTAAGTATCAAACAAATTAAAAAAGTGAATATGCATAAATGTTATATACGTCACAAAGAAAATTTGTGACTGCATGCTCACTTTATACTTTGTTCTTAGTCCCTTTTTTATTTCCTGTATTCATATATCAATATTAACCATGTCTGCTCTCAATGTTCAATCTTGCCACAACAGATTTTTTGCTACGAGAACTGCCTATTACGCATTTTCTCAACCTCTTTTTTCTGAAGAGTAAGTGTAGAAAAATACATCTAGGGCAGGACAGGTTAGGTAATCACTCCCACTACGCCGCGTTTTAGGGTCAGGTGGGTGGGAATAAATGCTACCAGAGACATCCATGATTTCAAACACATATCCAGTAATCGATATAAAAATAAATTCCGTACTGGGATTTAAATCAGAGGGTATCGTCACAAAATCTATTACCTTAGCAAATTCTCTACTAGCATCACATATAAATTTTCCCTTCTTTTGGAACAAATGACAATATGGAAATCTTTTTTCAACCTTGGTAAAAATTTTAATGATTTAAATGCTAACTTTTTCTTTTTCCTCCTTAACACACTTACTATTTGTTGTGGAAAAACTATTTTTAAAATTATAATTTCATTTTACTGTATTATGTTATCAAGTTTTCTTTCCTTAATAAATAGAAACATAATATATTTCAATAATTCCGTGGATACTTTATTAAAATTCACTTCTATAAAAATCAAGAAACATTACTTCTGCACTTTTGCTACCAAGTTTAGCACGTGTTTCGCTTTATCGGCTTAGTTCTTCCTTAAAATCCATTTAATATTATATATATAGCAGCATTTGATTTCAATCTTTTAATAATTACTTGGGCCTAGCGGTGGGCTGCCAATATCTTAACAAGGGGCTCGGTAAATCTTATCCATGTCCGCTTCCAACATCAAACATATGGCCTCCTAATAAAGGTATCTCAACAAAAGTTTTTTTTTCTACGAGAGTTGTTTGTTGCTTAGTTGCTCAACCTCTATGTTCCAAAGAGAGTAGTAGGGATAGAATGATAAGGCTAAAACAGGACTAGTGATAAACTTATCGCACACATAATTCCCAGTTGAATTAAAGGATCGGAAGAGTGGGAGGGAATTTTCGGACATCACAAACACCTATGCTATCTACAGAAATTGTAGTTATGTGTTGATTTGACCTAAGACGATTGATTTTCTTATTTTAACAAGGGGCTCGTACGAGCCCCCCGAGCCCCCTCCAGCCCACCCTTGCTTGGTACAATATTAACTATGAGAGAGCGAGGAAAAGGAGTCACCGCTTGCATTACAATTTATATACCTTAATTTTGTATTAAGATATAAGTAAATATCTTTTAACATTTTTTGTAGGAAAGATCTAATAATGGAACGATGTTTCTTAAAAAAAACTGCATGTCACACATCTCTTTACTCTTTTTAAATATAAAACGCGAATAAAATAAAAAAATAACTATATTTTTTTTATTGCGCACATTCAAAAATCATTTATTTATTACAAACTATATTTCACAACAACATAAAATAACAGTATTAAAAGAGGACTAAATGGTATGTGTGTATGCATACAACAAGATCTACATGTGTAGGTTTATCTTCTTAAAAATCCGGCAAAGGGGTTGAAAGAACTCTCTCGAAAATATTTCTGCGTAGATGATCTTTTCATTAAGCTTTTGTAGAATATCTTAACCGGGCGACATTTTTTTCATTCATTCATCAACTACTCACTAACTACTCCCCGCGCGTTTCAAGTTTCAACCCTTAAATTGAGAAGCCTTAAAGGGTGACTTAATTATTACTGACCCAATTCTTTATAGAAATACTTTTGCGGTTCAGTTAAAATATGTTGTATGTATCATTTCTGGTCCTAATTGAGAGGTATAAACATTTAATAAATTTTTTCAACAGAAATTATTTTTAAGAGAATTAATACGTCATTTTAATTAACTTTTAATTTTAGAGAACATAATTATGGTCTTATAAGGCTAGGTGAAGAATATTTAACACCAATCACTTTCTACATACCTTTTCATAAGGCGTAAATTTTTGACCTAATGATTTGTGATTTCTAATGAAATATTCTTATACATATACGATAAAACTGTTTACTAACAATCATTTGAAATTCATTAGTGCAAGTCAAGTCCGGATCCCGAAATTTCCATCAATCAAATTTAGTCAAGATCTTAAAATATAAGTTAGTTGTTTTTACATTCTCACTTAAACGAAGTTCCCTGCCAATGGAAAGGCATTATTACATATATGTATATTTAAAAATAGAACACTTTTTTGTACTAATTCCACATTTATGTAATATGGCGATGAGCGAAAGTGGTCCTAACCAGTGGTGGGCTGCCAATACGTTAACAAGGGGCTCGCTGAATTTCAAAGAAATTTTCGGTGCGCTGGGGTAGAGGTGAATTTTTTTTATCCAATACTTAAATAAGCAATCGATTGTTACTTAATAAACTTATGATATGTAAGAATATGCAATTTACCGTAAACGTATCAATCTAAATGGCTGAAAATGTATTACTGTGTATACTGAAGCTGTCGTAGATAATATATACGTCAGAAATTACAGTTATATACTAATTTGATCTGAGAATATTTTTTTCTCTTAAATTAACAAGGGGCTCGCACGAGCCCCTCCGAGCCCACCCCTGGTCCTAATCGTATTAAATAAATATAAAAATAATACAACTGAGAGTGTGTATTATTTTTAAATATTTATTATTACGCATTTATCTTTCCCTTTCTTCCTTTTATTTGTTGAAATTAATTAATTTTTGTGTTTAATTATGGCTCGTATTTAATCGGTCTGAATTTTAATACAGTTTCTGTCAGAATTTACATTAAATGGTCATAATATATCGGACAGTGTACAGAGGGCAGAATAAATAATTAATGGTCAGAATTTATATAAAATAGTCATAATTTAAATGAAATTTAAAAAACCTAACCTAACCTAACCAAAATGGTTATAAAATTTGACCGTATATTTTTTTATTCTGACCAAAAATTGAATTTTATTCAGACCGAACGTTTATTTAAATTCTGACCAAAATTTATTTAATCTGTGACCATTTATTTTGTTCCCTTTAATTATTCCACAACAAATATATGAACGCAATTATTTCACCTTATAAATCGAGTAACTTATGTATTAAATACTAATTAAGCAAATCGTTATTTTCACGTGTGGTAACTGGTAATGTTAAATAATGACTTAAGTTAAATTTTAATTTTAATTATTCAAACAGCTGATATGCCGAGCTAATTATTTCAATCTGGCATGACAAAGAACATATTTCAAAAAAGGAATGCCATCTGACATTTCCAGCTGGATAGAATTATAATTACCTATTAAGTTGAACAAAAAAGGGGGAAATTAACATGGCCTGTTTATGATATTATATAACAGTACTTTTGAAATAAGTTCGTATTTTACGTTTACAATATTGCTTTATTCAAATTGTTATACTATCGCAATCTGATGTATTTATTAGTTATTAACAGTTCTTTTTTTCATATAACGCGGAGGAACGGCGTTCCAGCACCATTTTTCTCAAAATTTTAAATGTTTTTTTCCTTTGAAATCTTTTAATTTTTTCATGCCGAAAGACGTTTGAAAATATATTTTTTTAATCATGATCTCCCGAAATAGTAATAACAGTAAAAAAATCATTATCAGAACTAAGGTTAGGTTACAAGATCGATTTCTGTACAAAGGCGTTGGTATTTGTGATATCTATCACGCCCACTCTTCCAATCCTAAAATTAAAAGGGCAAAGCGAGAGCGATTAGTTAACCACCAGTCCTGTACCAGCGCTATATTTATATCTTAACCGTCGTTAAAGAAGAGAGGTTGAGCAACTGACTAACACGCAGTTCTCGTAAAAAACTGTGTTGAGATACCTCCATTAGGAAGCCATATCCTTCACATTGAGAACGCGCATGAATTAGAAAAAAAATAGTTCCTGCACGGTGTCCGGTTCCGTGGTTTCCGACTGAAGGCCTATTGTTGGCCTTACTTCGCCTCCACCAGACTAATTTCGTTGATTTTCAGCATAAATCTAGTAATGACTGTGCTGTCTGTGAATATTTAAATCGAATCTAGTTATGACCAATGTTCCCTCTAAGCTGCGCGCGTGCGAAGCCGCGCAGCAGTTGGGAAGCCCCCGCGCACTCATTCCGGGTTGGCGCGCACTACAAGACAGTTGTTCAATTAATATTTGATCGTTCCGCGCATGGTCGGCGCAGCCTCCGCGCAGCTTTTGAAATTTCCGCGCAGCTAACCCTTCGGCTTAGAGGGAACGTTGATTATGACTATGAATACTTGTCCAATACCTGTAAAGAGGTGAATCGATCACCGTTTTAAAAGAGATCTTATTAGTTATCGTAGAATATCAGCTCAGTCGTTGACTCATCTCCACCTGCACCTGACCTAATGAACCCAGTTATGGCTTTGTTGCTAACCATCATTAGTAATAATACTTCCATTTACCTTTATACAGGGGTGGGCTGGAGGGGGCTCGGAAGGACTCGCGGGAGCCCCTTGTTAAATTTAAGAAAAAACAATGTTTTGAGATCAAATTAGTGTATAACTTCAATTTCTCACTTATATATTATCTACGACAGCTTCAGTATATACAGTGGTACATTTATAGCCATTTACATTGATAAACATAGGATATATTGCATATTGTTACATATTATAAGTGTATTAAGTAACAATCGATTGTTTATTTAAGTATTGCAAATAATTGCATAGAAGTAATAAAAAAAATCACTCCTTCCCCAAAACACCTAAAATTACTTTGAGATTAAGCGAGCCTCTTGTTAACGTATTGCCAGCCCACAGCTGCCTTTATATATACATAGATCCACTTTGAGTACAATTTAGAAATAATGACACGTATTGCGGGTTCGGCGAAATAATAACTTGTAATATAAATGTAAAATTATCATTCCTATACCTCTCCTTGTGATTTGGTAAAATCAATTGAAGAAAAAGTACTGCTTCTTTTAAATTCTACTATTTCGTCTTCTTTGTTCCAGTTACCTTAGCAATGACCTGGGCACGTCACGATGAGGTGAATATCATATAAAGATTTTTCCATTTTGACATTTGAGATCTTGGACATGAGTCTCTATGGTGTGTTTTCTTCTCGAGTTGATCTTAAGGAACTTTAAAAATCTTAATTGGTATCATCGAAAATGATTTCAAGACGTCTGGTGCCTATTAGCGTTAATGTAAAAAAAATATTAACATGCATATACAATAAATATCAAATTATGTATTTCTTCAAAAAATACGGGACATTAGATATCTATACTTTACGCTATCATCAACACTATTTACGTGTATACTTTTTCATTCTGACGATGGCGTGAAGATGAAATAACCTTTATCAATATTCCTTAATACATAGTTGTAGAACTAAATAGTTTTATAATTTTACGATGAGGTATAAACAATTAAATTCAAATTCAAAGAATTGAAACAAATAAAAACACCATCTAAATTAAGACCATCAAAACACCAAGAAACTAAATCATAAAATAAAATAAAAATATTACAATGAAAACAGCTGATCTGATAGTAAAACATGTCCGCCTACTATGAAATGTCAAAATCTTGCTAAAATGTCACCATCTGACATTTTCAGCTGTGTAATAAAACGAGCAAAAGGGGGCCAACGGCGCATGGTGGATGCACATTGTACAGACGTCGTCTAAAATGAAAGTAGTGTAGGTACCTATCTGCGAAATCAATATTCGGGGTGCGTTGCGCTTTTCACCCTTCCGTGAGTGCTACGACCCCAAAATGAATGCGTTTCATACAAGGGGCTGTCAATGTGCACGCTGATACTAATTATGTTGCTCTACAAAGCTTTAGTAGATAAATAACAATTATATTTATATATATAAATATATATATTTTATTATTTATTTTAAGTGTTAATCGAAAATAATAATTAATGTACAGACTTCTTCAATATATAAAACAGATCACTTTTATGGTTTTCTCTGTCAATTCTTAGTAGAAAGGTGGTGGAAAGGAAAGCTTAACCAAGTAAACTTTATGAGGATGTATATTTGTATGTCTGCCATACCGTTCATTCAACTTGCGCGAAATTTATAAACGCAGTACAATTAAATTACAGTAGATGGCGCGTGTGTCGTACCATAGACCAGTGCTCCGTAACCTTTTATCTTCCACGGCATACCAACGTGTTCTTCAAAATTTTTCGGCACACCACAAGTAAAAATATGCATAATATACAGAAATTACATTAGTTTGTGTTTATATATGATACATACCACAAAAGAACCATATGGATATTTTATTACTGTGTCCACTACCAATGTAGAGTACATGTACTCCTAATGGAGTATATATAATACCCGTAAATTTAAATTAAAAAACATTTAATGAATACAACGAATTGTTAATTCTACTACCCTGGTTATCATAATCTAATTATTAGCTGTTCCAAATGTTAAAAACGGAAAAAAAACACTTATATTTAAGATGTGGGTACATGCTTAGACAAATTTGTAATGATATTTATAAAGAAATAATTCATCTGTACTCTTTTAAAATATAAAACTGAATTTTCGCAAGGTGCGCGAAACATTCTTGCGCAGACTGTACATATCACCAATCCTTTAACCAAAAAATAATTATTTCTGCTTCTCTATGATAGTGTCTTCAGAAATATTTTGTAGTATCGACCAAACTATTTCTTTTTTTTCGTTTATTAGAGATTCGCGCCGCGGCACACCCAGCATCGCCTCGCGGCACACCGGTTGCGGAGCACTGCCATAGACAATCGGCAGCAAAAAACGTGCACCTTAATAATCACAATTAAAACACAAACACTTTCTTTCCTTGAGTGGCATTGCAACGCTTGCCGGGATCCGGCTAGTCACTAATAAAACAATGCTCATTTGTCTAACTGGTACAATAAATTCACCAACTGACTTATTTCAGGCAAATATTTTTTATCTAAGAATATCATTATCCCTATTTTTGTCATTTTTTTTTATTTTGCAACTTCTGCCAGTACGATGACGATATATAACAAGTATATTTTAGTTTTTAAGCATATTTAGGTGTTTAAGTGTTGTAAAAATATAAAAAAATCGATTCTAAATCAAATTGAATAATGTTGGAAATGAATTTAAGATTGCCGCAAATCTAGTCGGTATTAATCAGGAAAATTGTACGACTGAAATAATCTTACAATTTTTGTATTGTGGATTTTATTTTAAGACCCCTGCCGCACGGGTGGTTGATTCAAAAAGTAGTCATCGAGTTATAAAGAGAGGGCGAGTTATCACATCACAATCTGGGGTTGTAGATAAAAAATCGTGCTATTGTTTCGACGCTCCTGCCTTGTGGGGTTGCCACTCAAATACGCGCGTGACGTATATAAGAGGGTGGTTATAAAATTCTTTAATTTCAATCAAAACAATTCACTGGCTTAACTTTTTTAATTAGCTAGTTTTGTACGACTTCCTTATCAACCAAATACATTTTTTTCTAAATTAAAATTCCATAGAAAATTAAAATTCATACAATTTGTGTGAGTACGTTTTATCGTCGTTCTGGCAATAAAGATTAGTCAACTTTATATTTTTTTCAAGCAATGTCTTGTATAAACAGGGCCGGCGCTACCATACAGGTGAAATAGGCAATCGCCTAGAGTGCATATCATTAAGGAGCGCATAAATTGACTTATCAAATTATTTTTTATATCCTAATAACCAATAATAGTTTATACTTGTATCTGTTAGCTATAATTATGTATCGTATTCTATATAATTCGAAAAAGGTAGGTTGAGCGACTGATTAACAAACAGTTCTGGTAAAAAACTTTTTTTCAGATCCTCCATTACGAGGCCATATGATTCACATTGAGAGCGGACATGCATATAAAAAAATATTCCTCAGTTTGTTAAAAAGGGGGCGCGCCAATAACAGTTGCCTAGGGCGCCAAATAACCTCACGCCGGTACTGTGTATAAACATTGTAAAATAATCTTTTGGGTATGCTTTTAAATCTAATTTTATTATATAATTAAAATTGTATGTAATACTAATATATTTACGCATGTATATTGCAATCAATTTATAAAAATTGTCCGCACTGAGATTCAAACCCTTCACCTCCGTGTTCTAAGCTAACGAAGTTGACTACTAGACCACGTTACCGGTATACTTCTGTAAACCGAGACTTCTTACCATATATTTAACCATTATATTTAACCTGCTTTGCGACTACCCTGTGTTATCTTAAATAATTTACGAATAAATAAAATGACATGCAAAATACTGGGTTAAGTATTCGAAATGTGTTATACATTTTGTTTTGTTGGACAAATAGTGAATGATTCATTCTTTTTTACAATAAATTAAATAACTGAGGGGTGTTTTAATTTATGGTACATTTTTATTTCGAAAAAATTATTCAATTAAATATTGCAAAAGTCGTATTTTGCAGTATACGTTTTTATACAGTTTTACCACCTATGTATGTTTTATGAAATCTGACATCCCACTTTCTTAATTTATAATTGTTATACTGTTGTGCTAAACACGTTTGTCATATTTACACAAAAATCAAATGCAATAAATCGACAAAATTATGAAACATCGCCTGTTTTATACAATATCTTTCTTTCTACAAAGTGTGTTTTGAGTTATTTATCATCTAGAAAAAGACACGTTCGTTGAAAATAAAATGATCTTTTAAATCAGCTTAACCAAAAAAACATTCAGAAAAAGACAAGTAAAACAATTCTATTTCATTATATTTATTTAATAATACATATTCAGTATTGATTAACTAAATCATGTTTATTTTGTTCCTATAATAATATTCTTATAAAGTTTTATATTACTTGTTCTCATTTCCAAAAAATAATTTAATTATTAGATATATTTTTACTCTTCCCTATTATGTCTTTTTTGCAATAAAGGAATCCATTTTGTAAAAACCCAAATTTATTTTGTCCTTTAGACCAGTCTTTCTCAACCTTTTTGAGAGCGTGGCCCCTTTTGAGTGTCTTTATTTTTCTGTGGCCCCCATACCATTGTTTTGTCTTCTCATGAAAATTATAATTTCAAAAACCCACCTTTTTTTATAGCTCTTCCGAGATTTTCGAATCTAGAATGCCAAAAAATAGCTGCGCGACGTCCGCCATTATGCTCTTCCCTGTATCGTTTTATTAATACCTGTGGCCCCCCTAAACAAAAATAAATCTCTGTGGCCCCCTTAGAACACGCTGTGACCCCTGGGGGGCCACATGGCCCACCGTGGAGAAACCCTGCTTTAGACCTAAATTTGTTAGATATTACAGTGGCTTTAAGGCATATTTGATATTTTACTATATCAGAAGACAATTAAACATGTTTTTACTAAATTAAGACTCCCATGCTTTTGGATTTAAATTCATACAATTTATACAATTATTCTATAGGTATATCATTATAATAATTATGCAATGGTGTGCACAAGTCATGAACCAAATATCGCTGTCAATCTCCCATAAATAAATATTTTTAAAATATGTACTCTATCTCAGTGCCACCTATTGACAGATGCTCAAAGCGCAAGATGCTCGGATAGAGAGTGCGTGTGTGTGAATGATGTGTTGAGCTATACTGTGCATAAATTCGGCGTTACAGACAAATACAAATAATGTTAGATTGTAAGTGTTAATATACAAACTTTTAAAACTGTATTTTATATGATGTAATCACATTAATCACTTTTAGGCTGTTTACTGTCAACATTTGGTGGAAAATGTTGATATTCAAAAAATAAAATACTCATTTGTACTAATTCATTTTTATTTATCATACTATGATCTGGAAGTTAAGTTTACGATTGTTTTCAGTGTTTATTTCAATCTTTTAACATGGGCCGATGCTTATACATAACATTATTCATATATAAATTGGCAGTTTATAAAACAGTGACAACAGTGTTTCTAATTAATAAATCTATCAACCTTCTTATATGATTTTTTTATTGCAATAGGTAAAAGTATTAACATCAAGACATGCAGTAGAGTCAACCTGGTGCCGAAATAGTTTTCAATAATATTTGACAAACCTTATACATAAAGTAAAACTTTGTTTCATCATACTTCAACTTGTTTTCTCTGTTATCATTATTCCTACATGTATCGTTTTTAAGGGCCCTTAAAAAACATAAATTGGTGTTCCACTGTACATACAAATAGATTGCTGTTTTTGCTATATAATAAAATATATTTCTATCAATGACATGTCATAAAACTATCCGCATTTTTTCGTTTGTATTTGAAAGCTGGTGCATGCTCTCTAAAAATTCACGGGTCAACGAACTTCACGTCGTGAAGGAAAGAGACACTTTTATACAATATATATTGAGAACAAAAGAGACAGACTATCTTTAAGAAGGGGTAACATGATCAAAAAAACTTTCATAGTGCGATGGGGATAACGCTATCGGAAAAATCTATTGTGTAGGAGAGATAAATGATGTTAGGGATGAAAGCCCAGAGAAGGAGAAATATATATCATAAAATTGCGTGTTAGAGTGGAACAGACAATATTGAAATGCTGACAGATTTCTGGGGTTGCCCCAATTGAAATGTTCAAAATTTTGTTTTCTGTTATAATAATTTATTTGATTGCAAATGTTGTTTTTTTTGGTTAGGGCTATTTTTTTGATCACAGAATAGGGGTTCTGAAATTTTAATATGACAAAATAATATGTATCCATTTGCTTTTAAAATTGTTGAAAGTATGGTGAAAGATAATAATAATGAGCTTAATAAATGAAGCATTTCAACAATCTTACAATATTTTTCTTGAACAATGAAAACACATGTATAATATTCGAAACGCTTTTGTTTATTTCCGTGTGCTAAGTATCCGTTATTATTATTTTTGTTTTTCGGAATCTACGTCAATAAATAAACATTTATTCCTTTTAAAAATTGAATTTATTTTTCATTTAAAATTCCAGCGTTACTTTAACTATATTTTTTTTATATATATATTTTAAATGCTGTATAACTTGGACATAACAAGTTTTACATTTTATATATTTTAATAAATTCTTTTTAATTTTTCAACTAATATCCGATTAATATTAATTTTATAAATGTTTAAATTCAAAAGTCTCTATTTTAACATTTTGTTAGCGTAATTTTATAGATGTACATGTTTTAAGCAGTCCGAAGATTTGACGTGTACTTATGTTATGTAAACTTCACTGACTTTATTATATCTTCTCAATAATTGAATAAATAAACAGAAATCGATACATTCTACTTTAATTTGATACCAGAATAGTTTTCCTGTGCCTTCGTTGACGAAATATTAATTTATATTAGTTTTGTAGTTTGTTCGATTTTACGACATAGCATTATTAAATTCGTGTAATTGTAAAGAGGGAGATGATCAAATACGATTTCCAGTGCGCAAGTGAAAGCGGAATTGTTTGGCAGCATTTTCCGGGAGCTCAGCCTGAAAGAGAGGGCGCTATATAAACACGTGTATTGGAAAGCGATAAGCGACGCCTCCGGGGATGAATCCTCGGCAATGTGTGTAGGTGCAGCGCTGCGTTTTAAAACTTTTGCGGGAAAGGACCACACAAAAAGTTTACAGATACCTTAAAAGTGATATTTTGTTATATCAATTCTGTAACCGATTGATGGACACTGAGCGTTAATCATATTTGACTGTTGTATCCACAGGCTCAAATCTGGTTTCGGATCATCTTATAAACTGATTTTCAAATCAATATATGGATAAATAGTTTAAATTGTGATACTAAAAGCAGAACAAATAATCCTTCTCTAGTCACTCTTCAAAGAAGAGAATTTTACTGAATAATAAAGAAAAATATAAAACAAATATTTAATATACTCCACATTGGTAGGGGGAGTTTGTTAGGAAAAATCTTAGATATGTATATAATCATCGAGATACTATTAAATATTTAAACTCTCAAAACAATTGCATGCTATAACACGACAGTATCTTTTGTGACACATCAGTTTATAAGAAAACCTCGTATATTATACATATGTATTTAAAAACAGCTTAAATAATTATTATCTAGATCAAAAAACCATAATATATATTGCGAGCTCCTTGTTAGATTTTACCACGGCCGGCGAGCCCGTTGTTAAATTAATATAAAACAATATTCTCAGATCAAACTAGTACATAACTGCAATTTCTGACATATACTATCTACGACAGCTTCCAGTATACACAGTAGTACATTTTTAGCCATTTACATTGATAAGTTTATGTTAAACTGCATATTGTTGCATATTTTAAGTGTATTAAGTAACAATCGTTTGCTTATTTAAAAGTATTGCATATAATTGCATATAACTGATAAATTACTTTGATATTGAGCGAGCCCCTTGTTAACGTATTGGCAGCCCACCGCTGCTTATACTATTAAAAAATATTTGAGAATACTTGAAGAATGAATATTTTCTGAGACTATTTCAGAAAATTACTTCACAGATGTCGCCCTATTAGTTTTATTGTGTATTTACTTTAGATTTCTAACAATTAGTATGAAACAGATGTCGCATTTTTATCATTGTGAAAAGTGAATGTATTAAGGGAACTCTCCATATATGTTTTTCATGATTTGTAGATAACCGTGATTGTTAATTAACCAATTTTAAGATTCTGTTATCAGCTTATTTTTTGGGATTTAATTGCTGTATTTTATAAATAAATATTGTATCAATAATCTAAAATTATTATCAATTATGGACATTTTGAATGTTTGGTGATGCTTTGTATTATAATAATCAATATTTTATAACATAACAGTAACGTAAAAAAATAATTTGCGATTTAATTGTATTAATCGTTTTTATGATGTTCACTGTCAATACTTGTTGGAAAAGCACTATATCAGAATTATAAAACTTTATACTTATCATTGTGTACCATCAGTTGATAAAGTTTGTGGTGTGTGACACCAGTATTTATTGAAAAATGTGTAATTAGTACAAAAAATGTGTTTTACTTTTTTAATACTAGTTTGTCTTTCAAATGAAATTTAAATTGCTCTTAAAATACCCCTTCACGTTTACTATATATGTACCTTAAGGTGCATTGTGGAAAACGTAAACTGCATCATACTGCAGACTGAGAGAGTAAAAGGGACAAACATATATTACTTAAAAGGAAAATATACTGGTTAAAGAGGGATGGCTGCCAGCCAAACTATCCCGGACCGTTTGCTTGGAGATTTATTGAGCTGGCACAGGTTCGAGACAAGTTTTATCCGTTTGTGGTTAGTCTTGTCAACAAATCCGATACGCGACCGAAAAGAAGGTCTTAGTAAAAACTTTCAATATTCCATAACAAAATTTGAAATGAGGGAGAGGGTGTCATCAAAAATGTAACATCTTTTACCAAAATTGATTTAATTCATATTTCTGTCTATTTTTTAAAGTAATCGCTTTACATTAGAATTGTTACACTTAAACAAATGCAACACTATATTTGCATATTACGGCGTTACTTAATTATAAATATCATCAACCATCAATTAGTAAAGAAGATGATTCGTTTCGCTTCGCAAGTTATCATTCTCAACATACTTTGAATTTCGGAAACATTTATCAATTTAAATTGAGCCACGAATCTGTTTGTATCTTGATAAATATCATATTGATAATTTTATTACTTGCACAAAAATTCTAGTTTATCATATTATTTAGGGAAAAAAACAAACTCACATGATGAGTGGATGCTCGATCTATGAAACCTGTCGCAATGGTTATTTTGTCACTCTACTGGATACACCACAAACAATTATACTACTGATAATGATAATAATAGTTACATTAGTGAATGTTTTAACTATATCAATAATTAATGAGTGTGAGTCATATTACGATAAGCGATACTCGAAACAGACGGTAGTTAGAAAAATTACGGAACTTTTATCAGCGCTATAAATTGCTTTGTTCCTCTCTTGTCAACTGGGTTTTTAACGATTTTATATGCGCATGCATTTTCACTTTGCCGGAATTTCTTTCCATATAACATTTTATCTTTACTCTGAATACATCTCCAAGCTTTATTTCTGGTTTCTGATAACTTTAGACATTGGATAAATAGCACATTTAAGTGAAAAAAAAAATCATATTTATTTACAACCATAAAACAACTCTTTTGAGTGCTACCTAGAGAAACAATCATAAAAATAAATTTATTAATTAATTTGCATACAGTTTTAAACCAAGAAATTTATTTATAATATTAATTAAGAAGAGCTGTGAAATCCGACTCCGACGTCAGCTTAACACACAACTATTTTTTTAGGGTATTGAGGATTTCAAATTTGTCGGTGGCCTAAAAAAAACGCGTCACGGTGATATTTTGGGCTAATCGGTAAATTCCTGGGTTTTGAGATTTTGAAAAAATGTGATGCTCGCCGCCCTACCAATATCTTAGATTGCGCTCTAGGGTCCGAAAAGGTTGGTAACACCTGCCTTAAGCCTTTCGAATTAACGTTATTCAGCGATCGTAGGCTCGAATCCGTAATTGGACATTTTTTTTCAACCGATGTATGTGTACAAATAAATTTATCTTTTTTCCATTCACTCATTTCCACCATTTGAACGTCAGGCGTTTACATGTTATTACATGTTTTGATAACCAATCATTTTATCTTTTGCATATTTGCAATCATAATTATTGAGATTAGACGACCGACTTGGAACATAATGAAATCTGCCGAATTTTATGGAAAGTTTTTTTTTATTATTTGAAACGTACACAAAATAAATTTTCATAAATAACTAAATTAATTTTGAATCATTCAAATTATGTACACTCCCACAGATTTTGTCACTAACGACCCGGGTTTCGCCTTTCGGCATCTTCAGGCGTTCAAGCGCACGGATGAACTTGAAATTCCACCAAGCACCTTCAGTCGAAATCTTAAACTAAATTAATGGTCGAACTATAATATAAGCTGCTTGCATTCAATGAAAAAACTTATTTCGCGAAGGAAAAAAAGATGTATTGCTGACCTGATTAACCTGACAATTTTATTATAGTATTGCAAAGTTGTGCTCTATTATTTTTCTGGAAATACACAATACACCCCATTTATACTGCAAAAATAAATGATTTCATAGCAAATTACTAATGTAGACTAAAAATCTGCTCGTAAAAAAACAGTGTATAAAAAGCAATACGATACAACAGTTGAACAACCCTAAAATACGACACATAGTGTATGAGTTTCTTCAATGTTTAAAAAAAACCATCTGCATGCTTCGGTTTGTAATGGCGATACATGAAAAGATGTGATTTCAAATTCAAATTTCGCACCCAGCTGTCACATTTTGAAATTCGAATAGCATGTCTCTGTTCACGAATACTTCAAAATTTATGTATGTGTAACAAATATGTAATAATTTTTGTTTCATAAAACATTGTTTTAACACATGTACTTCTCTGTTGAAATGGTTAAATTTATTTTATATCTCATGCTCATTGCTCATTACTTTGCAATTACAGTATTAAATTGCCGTAATGATTCACAGAGCCGTCTTGTTGAGATGAGTATAACATCGGGACAAAATTGTCGAATGATCTTTTAGTTAGGCGACTCGTGTAATAATAGAACACGACAAACCGCTACGATTGACTATCCGTTTGACTGTTAATGCGACGACAGAGCAGTGGATAAATTCAATGACGCGCTTCACTACCAATTATTTTGTTAAGTTCCTTGAAAATCGTATTGGAAAATTTACAATAATACTACTCAGAAACGATTTTGTTTGATTGTGTTGATTTACAAAAATAATATGAAAATTGCAACTGCTGAGAAAAGCTTTGTTGCACATAGTACAAGATTATTATTACACTTTTTATATCAGACATGGACAAATGTGGCTCTTCATCAGGACATGTTTAGCTTTCAATATGTTTCACACTTCATATAGCAATTAAGATTTGTGTAGAAATATAATTAAATTTGAATTTGTGTATTTAATACTATGTAAAAATGGGACTATGGTGTGGCTCTCGTTGAACTGATGTATGCATATCCCTAATATAAATAATGAGGTGATGATATGATGTTTTCAAGAACAATAATACATCAATTTATTTATATAAATTATCTTTGAAAAGAATTTAATAAAATTTAGAGATTCATAATATAATTGATATAAAGGGGAAAAAGTACAATATTATGTTTACTGTATATTCAACAAATTGTAAGAATTTCGACAAAAATTACAGATTGTTAAAATACCACGAGAGTTCATTCATTATAATCGCCGTTAAAATTATTTATATGATAAGTGATCGATTATTTTTTTTTGTTGTGTAAATTTGAAATGTATTGAAATAATAATTCACAATATGAATCTATTAAAATTGTATAAATATATCTTTTGTAAAGTATTTTTTTTTTCTTTTTTAGAATTACGGTAATTTAAAAAAAATCTGTACACAAATTACATGTATCTAAAAATAGTACATTATCTTCTTCGCAATAATTGGAGATTCGATCGATTGATCACGGAACTGAACTAAGAGATAATAAAATAAAGCACTTTATAACTTGCATTATGTATATTAGCGATGGACTCGGCGGTATCTTTATAGACATTTATTTCTATTGCAATATTGACTATATTACTACGACTGATACTCTGTTAGCTAGAAAACAGCCAGGTTTATAAAAATCGTCATCTAAACGTATTTGAGGCTAGCTACTACAGAACGAAAAATTACTTCATTACTCATTTTAGTGCTCCATGTGAACGTAAAGTGATCATTGGTCCTGATACATGATAATAAATTGTAGAATACGTCCAGTTACACAGACGCTAAAGCAGCAGAGGTAGATAGATGATGGGTACAATTGCCAAGTGTGAAGATAGTTATAAGATATCGTGGATTTTCTTTTCCACCAAATTACATATATTTTTTTAGCCTAGTTGCGAATACATTAACTTATCTTATTCATAATTATATTATGTTATAGCTAATAGATTCATATATTCTTCAATTTTCAGTTAAATAACACACTTTATAATGAGACACCTGTTTTTGAAATTTGTTTTGTTTTAATTACTTTGTTCTCCGTACTGTGAACGAGCGTGACGGTCCAGTGCGTATATCGAAATTCAAAAAAATAAAATGGCGTCGTGATCCGCAATCAAACACAAATAGACATACAATAAGGATTGTCACTAACCTTTTTTATTAATCTCATTTTGTCGCAATACTTGTACGAAGGCACGAAGCTGCTCCTTGGAAGATATTTTATTTTCGAAAACAATATGTTTTATAATATTAATATAAATTTTCTTTGTTTAATAAATTTATTTTCAAACGCAGCTATTTTATAATGAATGCAGGTTATTAGTAATGGTAAAATATATGTGATAGTTTTAAATTTATTTTCTAGATTAAAAAAGATATATTTATTTAAATATCCGACGTGTCTTGTTTTTTGTTAAATGAGTTGTAATAATATATCTGGAATTAATATTACACATTTTATCCAATGCATATATGAATATTTAAAATATGCTGCATAAAACATTATCTTTATTTAAATGACATGTATAATAAGATCGATACATTGAAATATGATTCTTAGCTTAAAAACAAGACAATTTAAATATTTTTGGTAATGATATGAAGTGTAATTAGTTGTTAAAGAATGTTCAAAGAGTCTCATTTGCTTACAAAAAAGTTTTCATATCCCCATAAAAATACAAAGCCATGTAAAAAAACATGGATTTAATTCAGCCCGAATTAAAACTATGATATACAATAAAAACATTTTTTTTTATATTTTAATTTCTTTCGAATAAATATCGATTTAAGAATACGCATCTAATCTCACATAATTTTCAAAGGGATCCCGCATGGCAGTCATGTGTTGGACCCGTTCCAACCCACAATTATCAACGCTCGCTCAGACAAGTTTTATCTACTCATCAAAGATAGCACTGCCAAATAAACCTTTTAGCCATTTCAGTCTACCAGAGACAACCCTCGAGTACAGTAGTATACGGGGAGTGCGTTACCGAAAGTTTTATTGAAGTGATTAAAAGTGTATAAGCCATATAATTATGAGTAAGAAGTCTAAGCACCATAAGCCTAAGGGCCCAAGAAATCCTCCTCAAAATACAGTTCCAAAAGATGAAGATACCCCTCTCCTTGATGTTGAACCGAGAGTGCCAAATCCTAAGCCAGACCCACCTCCACCTGTTGAAGTAAAGCCCATTCTTGAACCATCAACCGTGATTGAAACTCCTGCCACTAGTGAAAGTGTACCTTCTGTAGCAGATGTTCAAACTCCCGTGAAGCCAAAAAGGCACAGAGGAAATAGAAAAAAGAAACATGCTGAAAATTCTCCAGCGGCTGATACAATTGATGGTGTCAATGTAGAATCTAAGCAAATCTCAGTTAATGAGGTTAAAAAGGACGA
The DNA here is from genome assembly GCA_031772345.1 of Himalopsyche anomala. Classification (NCBI taxonomy): domain Eukaryota; kingdom Metazoa; phylum Arthropoda; class Insecta; order Trichoptera; family Rhyacophilidae; genus Himalopsyche; species Himalopsyche anomala. The sequence goes on along the minus strand of CM062833.1, from coordinate 21,232,013 downwards.
TGAAAAATCAAAAGTTGTAGAGCAACCGGTTAAACCAAATATCACTGAAAGTAGTCCAAAAGTACTTGAAGGCAAAAAAGACGAAGGCAAAGGAGCGGAACCATGCAAGAAAGGTGAAAATAAAAATAAGAAAGGTGGTGGGGGGAATAAAACTGAAGATGACAAAAGCAAGGCTAAGCAGCCTGAAAAACAAGATAGTGAATTAGCAAAAAAACAGAAAGGTAATCAACAACAAGTGAAAGAAAATATTTCAAAACAGCAAAACGAAGGCAAAAAGAAGACTGAAAATGTTGAAGACGTTAAGAAAGATACTCAATGTGCTCAGAAAGTAGAAATCAAAGTTGATGAAAAATCAATTGTCAAAGAAGAAAATAAAAATAAAAATGACATTGCAGATGTAATAGATTCGGCTTTTGTAGAAGCCAAGACTGGAAAAAAATCAAAATCAAAGAATAAAAAAGGTAAAGAAGTAATAGAAGAAACATCTCAGCCACAAATCGACATTTTACCTGCAATTATTTCTGAATCAATTTCAAAAGATTGTAATACCTCTTTAAAAATTAAAGAAGAAAAAAACAAAGTAGAAACTATCACAGAACAACCTAAACCTGAAGTTAATACACCAGTTAAAACAAATGAACCAAAAAACAAGAAAGATAAAAATGCCAACAAAAAAAAGCAAAGTGAAAATGAATCAGCGGAAAAAAAAATTGATAAAGAAAAAGCTATTCAAGATAAAACTAAAAAAGATAAAGTAGCTCCTGAAAAATCATCAACAAATACGGAATCTATAACTGAGCCACAAAAAGACACTGTACAAGATACATTGGATGACATTTTACCGTCGCTGGCATCATCTATAGAGGAAACATTAAAAAAATTAATTGTTTGTGAATCGGACGAACTTTTCGGCCAGCAGCTGCAAGCTGAAGATGAGAAAAAGCGCAAAGCGGAGAAAGATTTGAGTGAGGAAAATAAAGAGTTAGACGTTTTATTATCAGAACCAAAAAAAGAAATTTTGATTTCAGAGGCAAAAAGTTCATGCAATATAGTAAATAAACCAAAAGAGATAACAACAGTTTGCGAAATTATAAAGCCACCCGATCTACTCGCTAAAATACTTGAATCTGGAGACAAAAATAAGCACGTTGACGTAGTTCCTGAAGCAATTGCGTTACCATTTCTACCAATTCACCCAATCACACCAGAAGCACTAACCAATATTACAAAACCGATTCAAGAAGTGCCAAAAAATAAAGACAACAATAAAAAAGGAGATAAAAATGACGAGAAAAAAGCTAAGCAGGATCCAATTTGCCCATTTATAGATGTTTGTAAACTTCCTCCTTCCGAGAAAAAAGAAATGCCAAAATTATCTGACATCATGCCAAGTTTTTCTGGAATCATTACTGAATCAACTGCAAAAACACCAGATTCAGATAAAATACAAAAACCATTAGATTCAAGCATCACTAATATTATTGATTTACAGAATGTATCCCTTCAGTCAACTAATCTTGAGAAAAATAAATATGAGCCACCCGTTATGACAAGTTCTATACCTGATGAAATTATAGAGGCACTGTTGTCTGATATTCCTCCAGAGTTTATTTCAGAACCATCAAAAACAATTTCTGAAAACCCAGTGTGCAACATACCTATCGCTAAATCAGAAACAGTCAAAGACAACCTTCCTGAATGTGCCAAAAAAACGATTTCAGAAATATTGACAAAGCCACAAGACACCGTAGCTGAAACAATTTTTGAGATACTTGATATCAAAAATACTTCTGATAATATTGAAGCATGCCCACTTAAAACTCCGATATCCGAAGGTGAGTGTCAGAAAACCAATATTTTAACACCAAAAATAGAGGAAAAGAAAGAATTACCCATTGAAAAAAGCGAAGAGCATAAACAATCACCGAAACAAAAATCAAAAAAGCATGATAAAAAGAAAAGTGACCAAGTTGATCAAAAGACACCAGGTAATATTGAAATACCGCTTGTAATTAAAGAGATATCTGAAACTATTTCTGCGGTAACTGAATCAAAAGTGGAAGATATTTCCAAAAAAAGTTCTGATATCAAGGAAAAGTGTGAAGACGTTACCATAATTAGGTCTGAAGCGAAACCGTCTGATATGCCTTCAAATGTTGATTCTAGTAAACTAACTGATTCTCCAAAACCAACCAAAAGACAGAAAGATAAGAAAAATAAGCAAGGTGGAAATAAGACTTTAGATTCGCCGATTTCTCAAATACAAACATCTTCAACAGAAGGAACTGCTAGCACGCAAGCGCAACAAACTACAGTTCGGGACAGTAATACAGAGAAACCAGCAAATGATGACAAAACTAAACCAGAACAAAAGTCTTCTCAAGACAAGAGTTCTAAGGGGAAGAGTAAGACTCACTCTAATACTCAAACAGAAAATACAGATTCGATAGGTGGGACTCAAAAACAATCACAGGAACCTGATAGTGAAAGTATAAATTTAAAAGACGTATCGCAAATTGTAAAAGATACAAATGAGGATTTTGAGTTACTTAAGGTCACCGATTCAATCGCAGAAGGATCAACCAGCAAAGAAGATGGTAAAGATCCCAATAGAAGTGAATCTAAACCGAGGCAGAGGTCGCCGTTCAAAGATCAGCCAAAAAACTTGCTTGGTCCATCAAACATTCCTGCCAAATCGAATAAATTCGATTACAAAAAAGAGAAAAATAAAGACCCCGAACAGGCCAATGCTGAAACTGCCAAAACAAAAATGAAAGACATCAGTTCACAACATTTGCCAGTAGTTGATAAAAAATGTGGACAGAGTCCAAAGATGCAGAAAAGAACTGAACATACTCTGATTGAACAGAAACCTATCACTGTCAGTGGTGAACTGATAACAAGTAACATTGATAAGTCTGCCAAGCATAAAGAACAAATTGTAGATATCAACAATAATATCATTGAAATTGATGACGAAGAAGAGTTTGTATATAAATACAGCTTTAGAACAGTGTTCATCGCGAATGCTTGTCATATTTGCAAAATACAACTCAAAGACGATCGTGTCGTTTGCAGATTTTGTCATTTGGTTGGATATTGCTGTGAGAAACACAGAGATGACGATTGGATGCAGCATCAGTCACTATGCTACTCCATATGCACATTATCACATGTTAAAGGTGTGTATTAAAATATTTAAACGAAATTCTATATCGATTAAAACATTAATTTCTTATGTTTTCATATTACTGTATTGAAATATCATAACATGACAACGAAACGAATTTAAAAAATCTTCAAAAGTATCAAATAAACTTTTAAAAAGAATACAGATTTTTAAACATCTAATGATTAATTTCGATTGTTATTATTACAGTTTCCTCGTTGTAAAAATCAGCTTAAGGTTAGTTTACAGTTGTTTTTAAGCTTTACAGTTAATTATTTGGTCAGTTACTAAAAACATCATCAATAAGTAAATAAATGACCGGTAAAAAATAAAACATTCAAGTTTTTTTTTCATTTTAATATCTTAATTGGTTCATCATTTTTTTTTAAATATCTAACTATATAATTTATGTATTATACATTATACTAATCGTTTCATCTAGTATTGATATATTAACACTGACCATGTTAATATATTAATGGCAATATATAAAAAAATGCAGGGTCACGTTGCGTATACCTTGGCTACATCAAAATGTATAATAATGTAAAATTTACAAATAATGATATGACATTTTATGTATGTAGGAATTGACCACATCTATGGCGATGCCAAGTCGTTGAATGGACAAGATTACCGAATGCTGAGAATGCAAGCGATAGTTTCATGCGAGAAATTACTAAAAAGGAAACTGTATCCCTGGGAACAAGAAGTCTTATTGTACCCAAGAATATGCTGTGAAGTAAACTGCAGGGAATGCAAAACCAGTGAACTAAAAGACTGTGATTCGTGCGGACAGGTAAAATAGTTAAAATTTTAAATATCGACTCTGGAAAGGAAACAGGACGTAACCTACACATATCAAATTTAACAGGAGGCGCAAAAAACGTGTTTTGATGATTTTGGGCCATATGCAAATTATGAATTATACACAACCTTGAACTTTACGGAGACTTCTTAGCTGGTGTTTATTTGACATAACCTAATATTAATTAAAGAAATTGTCTAGGTTAAACCTTTATTTCAGTCTTTTTTCTTGGTTTTAACTTTTTACAAGGTCATCTTTTTACCAATTCGGCATTTTCAGCTTCCATCCTTTTGATAGAATGTGTGTCAAGTTGTATACATTGTCATTATCGAAAAAAGCTGTTTTAGAAAAACTGAGGGTTACGTCCTTTTTCCTTTCCACAGTCGATATATAATACGTTTATAAATTTTTCCTTTAATAGTGTTATAAGAAAGATTTATGTCATGCTTTCTAATTATTTTAACGATTTGATTATCGAAAGGAAACAAGCTACATATTTCGTTACTGTTTATCACAATAAAAATTTCAATGGATACTTTTTACAATAAAAAAATATTTTAAAGTCAGCCTGGAAATCATTTAAATGTTTATCAATATAAAAAAAAATGCTTGATTAATCAAATTATCTGTGTCGAAATACTGTAAATAAGATATATATATATATATATATTATATAAGTATTTTTAATGACGTGAAAACAAAATACCTATCAAATTATTGTAAAACAGAATTCTTTGATTGTTTACCGTATAATAATGTAGCTCTACCAAGCAAATGTGAGCCATCCAGAGACGAGAGTTTTTTTTTCAATATTTTTTTTAGCCGTATTAAAGTCACAGATAACTTTCATTTCTAGCAAAAAAAAAAATTAAAAATACAAAGTCGTTGTATGGAAACCCCGCGTGAATATGTGGTAACATAGCAGTCTTAAGTTCCAAGCAGTGCTGTAGAAAAGCAGCAAATTCTGAGCTGGCCGTTGAATCCCTGCCTTTACTAACAAATTGTATGGCGGTTATACGTACATCAACTCTAAATTCCAATTTGTGAGCTTATTTTTCGTTAAATGTAACATGTATGTTTGAAAGATTTCTCGTATGGATATTCTGTGATTCGTTGGTGTTATTAATTTACAATTTACGATACATCGGAAGGGCCATATATGCAAATTAAGTAATGATTGTAAGAAATATAGCGAATGGCAAGATATGCGATGTATGGTAAAAACCAATAAAATTTAACTTTCCACTATTAAGTATCACAATTATATAGAATATAAATTATAAATTACATAAACGACGGTAACAAGCGGAATTCATATAATATTATATAAGATTTTGACGCCTATTGTGATATTATGAAATACATGCTGCGTCTTTTATCATATAATGATGGCAATATACCAAGTAAATGACGATTTAATCAATAACAATATAAAAAAAATAATGAAGTGAATTGTGCTATCCTGGTTTGACTTACTGATTTTTCATTACTGATATGACTTGAGAAATTTTATGGAAAGATTGAGTGACGAACCAGTGTGCACAAATAAATTTCGAGATTAATATTAATTGATTAAAATCCCAATAATGACGTTGGTTTTTTTAATGAACTATCCAACCTCATATTCTGTATTGAAATATTGTAAAAAAAATAATTTAAATAAAATGATTTGGCATCTTTGTTTGCTTTTGTTCTCAGAGATTTTTATTAAAAAACCTTAGAAAATGTGATTTTTTCTTATTTAAAAAATGATTTAATTGAAAAGATATATAATTACAATATAAATATGTATTTGCTTCAAAATAATAGTAATAAATGGTTTCATAATGACGTAATATTACTTTGAAAATTATGACGCCGGCCCGCTCATCTGAAAAAAGTACCTGTTTTCTACTCAATAGCATGGCTTTGACTATAGGGGGCTTTGGTGGTAATGCTTATCTTTATAGTAGAGGTCTGCACGGGCCAAAATTTTACAAAACTACCCGGTCCGAGCCCGAAAAACTCACGCCCGACCCGGCCCGGGCCCGAGTCTAATACCGCACTTGTTACCCGAACCCGACCCGAAACACCGAGAAATTTGAAATCCTCGATTTGCTATACTTTTTGCCCAGATTATCTCCGAAAGTCCTTTTTTTTTTTAGCTCACCGAGGAATTTGAAATCCTCAATTTGCTATATTTTCCCCAGATTGTCTCCGAAAGTCCTTTTTTTTTTTTAGCTCACCGAGGAATTTGAAATCCTCGATTTACTATACTTTTTCCCAGATTATCTCCGAAAGTCCTTTTTTTTCTTTTTTTAGCTCGCCGAGAAATTTGAAATCCTCAATTTGCTATACTTTTTCCCCAGATTATCTCCGAAAGTCCTTTTTATTTTTTTTTTAGCTCACCGAGGAATTTGAAATCCTCGATTTGCTATATCCCAAATTCCAAGCAGCAAAGTTGTTGCCTATAAGGTAGAGGGCCCGTGCAGACCTCTACCTTATAGGCAACGTGTAATATTGTGGACGGACAGTGGTAAGAACGAGCGTGACCATATGGTCACACTAACATTCGGGGTTGAAATATAGCTAAACGTGAATTTTTAAAAATATTTACAACTTGACCTCTTAGATTAGAGGTTAATAACTAACAATTTCAATTTGTCCATTAAAAACAAAAGTAAATTTAAAAAAATCGCTTTTGGTGGTTTTTCGGTTCTTGTGGCTAATTACTAGCTGAAGTATATATCATTTTTAACCAAAATTGTGTGAATGCAGCGATATTCAGTTAGAAAAAGGATGAATAGTAGGGTCAATAGATGACGGTGTTTACTCTTAATATATTTGCACAATCGTCCTTGGAGGGTTAAGAACGATACGGTGAGAATAAAAAAATGACAGCAGGATTGAAATTACTTCAAAGAACTTAGATTTTGAAATTTGAAAATACCTCCAAAAATATTCTTCATATAGCTTATTTTTAATATGAGAAAATTTTCATTGGCAATTATAGATGCTTAAGAAGTAACGTTTCAAATATTTAAAACAGTGCAAACTCAAAAGGGTAAATGTGAAAAATAGCAGTTCGTTTTGTTTATCTGTATTATTTCAAAACCTTGCAAAAAGGGTGAAAATATTCCACATTATTGTTTTGCAATCGTGGATTATTAATTTATGTGGATTTTTAATTGTAATGACAAATAATTGACGTTTCGAATAATTTTCTAATAATGCGTTGATTGCTTAATATACAAATTAACTATTGAATTTGTCACAGGTCTCATACTGCGCCAATAAACCTGAACATTTGCCTGCCAACCACGCTACTTGGTGTCAATCCTACAAGCTGTACCACCGTCTGGTACTGCACCAACTCACGAGTGGAAGAATAGAGCCTCCACTTCCGTCCAAGATACTACCAGCTGGATATATCCTGCCTGATAAGTGTTCCACGCTCTTTGATGATCTTTATGGATGTGTTTTGAGTAAGAAACAATATACACAACAAAAATTTGATTTCATGTTTACTTTGATCAATATTAACCAAAGAATAGTTCTCGACTAGTTTCCTACGAAAACACAATTTAATTTTTAAAAAATGCATAACTTGCCCTGACCATGGTCCCCTCATTTTAAATCTCTAAACTACGGATATAATATTTTACTTTGCCTAGATAATCACAATTGTCGGATCCATAGCACAGTAGTCAACGTCGTTGGCTTCCATGCCGAACTTCGCGGATTCGAATTCCAGTAGAAACAGCACTTTTTCAACCGATTTTTCGATTTCTGTTCGAAAACATGGATTTTTGTGATGACTAAGAATTCTTCCCTCTCACCATTCCATACAATAACGGGGTGTAGCGAGAGTGATTAGCTAACCACTAATTCTGTCCAGCCCTATGTTTTCTATCCCTACTACTCTCTACAAAAAAATTAGGTACTGAGTAACAAACAATTCTCGTAGAAAAACTCCATAAGGAGACCATGTGCTCTAAATTGGGAGCGAACACGTACTAAAGTTAAAAGATAGTCCAGTGGATGGAGAGTTCTAGTGTTAAGCTTGAAGATACCGAGAATTAACACTCGATTTTTACGGGTGTGGGCGACTGAATTACAACTTGTTCTCGAAAAGTAACTTCTGACACTCAGTAGGTACGCTCTAAATTGATTTTGAACAAGGTTTTAGAAAAACAATGTTAGTATTCATATTTATATATTTATACGTCATTCTCTCTCGGAATGTTAAACATAAAGACTAATGATGAAGTAACAAAGCATTTTTTTTACGAAAACTAGATCTGATTAGATGGTTAATTTCCCTGTCCGAAGGTTCAGGGTATAAGAATGTAGATATGAAATTACTGCTTATGAATAAATTGATCTTTTTATACACCGTTTTTTTATGAGACAGTGAATGTTAAATGTAAATCTCACAAATATCCATAAAAAATACATAAATGAATTAAAAAATCAATATATCAAATCTTCCGTTCAAGGACTTCAGCCCGTAATCCCGGAAGATAGTCTTAGCTTATGTTAATTTCTTAAATCAGTTATTTGATTATAATATGAGCAACTTGGTATTAAAAGTCGTAATATCCATTTTTGTATGCCAAAAAAATAAAATTCTTCACTACATATATTAAAAAATAGTTAAGTAATAAAATCGACTTAAAACTATTAGTGTTTAAGCTCACATTTTAATATATAAAATATAATATAGTTAGAACGAACCAATCGGTGATCAATGCTTTTTATGGTTTAACTGTATATTTCGCATGTTAAGAAAGTCCTACTTTTCAATTGCAATAAATATTCATGTTAATTTATATTTTTTTTTATAATTACGAAAATTGTGATGCTGTGATTTTCGCGATTTTCTCAATACTCGATATTTTGAGAATGTGAGTTATGATACTAAGCGCCGCATATTTAGTTATTTGAAACACTAATTAAAAACATTTTAAAAGAAATCAATTTTCTGACAACCCGTAGAAAAGTTGAACAGTATCCAATTCGATACCCGAACACATTTAGAGCAGCACATTGCGTTAATTGTTTTTTTACTCGTAATGAATTTCAATTGTGCGACCATTCTTCTGGGAATGTAGACTCGGGACAGTCTCGTCTTGTTCTGTCCCGTCGTTTCCGCATTGATTGCTGCTCACCGCATTGCAGTGACGTAACAAATAAAACACAGTTGACAAAACATTAATTATGTTTCAAAACTACTATTTTAGTGAAGCGCTTTTCACAACAATAAATTGAGATATGAATCTCACATTCTTGATCAATCTTCAGTAACGTAATTATTGATATAATGTTGTATTCTTTCTGACTTTTTCTTCGAATATCTTACAGAGTAGTTGAATAACTTTTTCAAATTCAATTTAATATACATTTTAAACTATGTTTTGACTGCAATATTGTATGCAGTAAAAATGTTTATTCTTGAATTAAAATTATTTGATTGTTGAGAAATGTTTCATATTTAAAAATATATTCATTAATGTTAAGCAAGAGATTATCTATACAATAGTGAAAAATGATTATAAATAATTTCACGTCACATAAACTTATTCGTTTTCATATTGCTTTTCCTTCCATGTTACACGCTGTAACAGGTTTTTGTATTTTTAATCGATATTCTAATCAGTATTCACAAAAAAATTTTGCTTCATAAACTAGTGAAAATATATTTAATCATTATTTCACAAAAAAATAATAACAGCAAAAAATTCGAACTGTGTTATATAAATTAACAAATAAAAATCAATCTTTCAATGTGTTGAAAAGTGAAATAAATCTCCAAGAACGAAATGGGTCATATTTGTCATTCCACAAACGCAGAAGTTCAGGTTCAGGTTATGTTATATTCAAAGGCGTGGGTGTAGGTGATATTTGAATTCTCTTCCACACTTCCAATCCAAAAATAAACGAGGAAAAGCGAGAGTGACTAGTAAACCACTAGTCCAGTCCTAACCCTATATTTCTATCCTTAATCTCTAAAAGAAAGAAAGGTTGAGCAACTGATTAACAAGCAGTTCTCGTAAAAAACTTTCTTTCGAGATATCTCCATTAAGAGGCCATATGCTTCGCATTGGGAACGAACAAGGATTGGAATTTGTTTTATATTAGAATCCTTTTTTTTCAAAAAAATGCACTGCGTTTTCACAAACCTATGATAAAATTAAGTTTATTTTTATTTGACAGTTCATATTCAATGTACAAAATGATTTGAGTGTTTTTTCAATACTATTAATAGAACATTTACTTTTTGATATTCGTTATATTTCTATTTTTTATTATTATATTTAACAGCCAAACATACTCAATTTACTTACCAAGCCGTCGAACATATTTCGTAGTAGAATGGATATTTTAGTGTCAACTACGCCACTGCTTGCGAGTCATCGAGTACATTAAGCCGGTATCGAGTGCATTCACATACGACCTTTAACAATGAACAATTCCGATTTGAACGACAGCCAAATTTAAATTCGACTGTAACTCAACGGGTGAATAAATTGCATTATTCGTTCCTCTGCTGCACTTAATTATCTAAGCGGTCAAATGGACTTGCAGTAAAATAAAATTCGACATACGTGCCTCTTCCACCAGCTAAAATATATACAGTAGAGCCTCGATTATCCGGACTAATTGGAGAGAAGGTGATATGGAATTGACATGGATAGATAATCGCGGAAACTTTTAAGGCACATTAGTTGTCTTTAGTTACGTTCTTTTAGGCTTTTAAACCACTTCATGACGACATCTATACAGAAGGAAGTCTTAGAATGTGTAAGACAAATATTTACGTCTTCTTGATCTTGTTTTACTGATTTAGAATTTTCTTTCATTGTCTCCGTATCATTCAATATTTGGAATACAAGATCGCTATCATTGCAATATACACGAGGACATATTCTTCGTAAGATTGAAAATCATTGCTACATTGAAAAACAGGCTATTACGTTTTACTGCATTGATGGATCTAAGCATCTAAAGAATCTAAACTACATGCTGTAATGTGGCAACAGTAGTTTTCTTGTATAAGTTCATAACTTTTCTTTGCTATTCTCATCAGCTAACAATAATCGTCGAAGCATCTGTTTTTGATATAAGCGATCGAATGTTTCAACTACACCATGATCTATTCGTTGTTATGCAGACGTTTCATTTGTCGTATTGTTTTTAACCGTAAACGTAAATATAACGTATATTCGTAAAATTTCAGTAAATTTGAACAATCCGGATAATCGAGGTTTTACTGTAGGTACAAACTAATTCAACTCGAATTTTATATTTACTGATAACTAATCTGTATCCATGTTTTATTAGACAGAATTTTACAATATTCTGCAATTTACAATGATGCCGTCTAAAGTGAATACTGAGCAAAGTGGTATATGTCACTGTCACTGTTACAGTCAAAGAGTGAAATCTTTTAAATGCATACATTAACTATCAGTTTAAGTTATCTATATTTTAATATATGCCGCCTGTGTGGTCGAGTGGTCAACATCGTTGGCTACCGCTACGGAGGTCACGGGTTCGAATCCCAGTACGGGGAGTTTTATAAATTGATTTTTCAATCGATTTATGAATTTCTGTTCAAAGGCATGGATGTATGTGATGTCTTGAATTCACCCCTCCCACCCATCCTATCCTATGAACGGGGCGTATCGAGAGCGATTAGCTAACCACTAGTCCTGTCCTAGCCCATTTCTTATATTCCTACTCTCTTTGGAAAAAGAGAGGTTGAGCAACTGAGTAACAAGCAGTTCTCGTAGAAACATTTCTGTTGAGATAAACTCCATTAGAAGTCCATATGCTCCATATTGGGAGCGGACATGGTAAAAAATATATATATATTAATATAATAGTATAATTATCTATGCAACATTAAATATTGAGGCTAGAAGCCTAGTAGCTTTTTTATTTGCGCATTACTCAGAAATATCAATGTATTGCTTACTAACTTCTGCGAGTACGGTGGAGATAGATTAGTGAAAAGATAACAGAGCAATTATATATTTTATATTGTTTTCAAAAGTTTTCATCGCCATGAAGTTTTTAATAATTTTTCTTTTTAGATTTAGAATTAGTTACATGGCTTCGATCGACAATAATTGGCGATTTGTGGCTGATTGGTAGGACTTGATTTTCAATGTTTTTAAGATAGTTATTGAATGTGATCTCACATTTTAATTTTACAATGCTCAATCGACCACTATTTTATTGTTCTAAATTACCTATACAATGTACATTTTTTAACCATCAATAACTATCTTAGGTGTATGTTAATCAAATAAAGTTTAAATTCATTTTTCCAGCAATGACCAAATCAGAGTCTTAATATTTGATGAATATACAGATTGATAAGTTATAATTCAATTGATTACTAAACAATATATCAATGGTCATAAGTTGACAACACGCAACCGACATTTGTTAAATTTTACAGGAGAGCCAAAAAACTGTATAAATAAAGTATTGGGAAATCTATGAAAATGAAAGACACTTTGGAGTAAAATAATTATTATGTTTATTTAAAATAATCTTTTGCTACAATATTAATTAAATAAACTTTTTATTAACAAGAATGTTTGATACGAGTTAACATTTTTTTTTTCTTCTTTTATAACGATACGAGGAAACAAGTATTTTGATGAATTCAATGCACCTGTTTTAACTTCATCCGTATAATAATAGAAAAGTTATACATAATTGTTATAATTTTTTTTAATCCAGTTACGGATTGTCTTCTCTCCAATACAAAATGTTGCAGTAAACATGTTGGATTTTTTCTCACCTATATTCAAATAGTTGGTTGTAGTACACTATGTAGTTCTTCTACTATCTTCTGGCAGTTTGGTGGGCCTTTTTTCTGTTACGTGTTTCCAACTTTAGAACAATATCAATGAAAGATATTTTTTGTAAATTACGAGATGTTAATATTTTAATAGAGCTTGAAAAAACATAGACAACGATGATTTATGAAAAAATTTCGGTAACGTGTTGTCAACGTATGGCTATTGATATAATACAAATGTAAGGGATACGAACGTTAAACAAAATTTCAACTTTTCTTTTAAAAAAATATCAGAAGGTCGATAAATGCGTGGGAAAATGAGGCGCTCGTGCTTTTAATTATCATTGTGAATATGTTAACATCAACAAAAATAAAAACAGACGCCCCAGTTTTCTTATAACCCTGGACATTATTTACGTACCCATTCCGGTGACGTAAAGAATTATTTAAATATCGAATGTCAAACTCACGCCAAAAGAACAAAACAAACCGAAATACATGATCAACGCCGTTTGACAAGAAACCCGGGAAAACGTTTTGAAAATCGAACCGTAAACCGTTTGGCAGCGCTCCAATCCAACATGCGGCGTGGCTCGTATCAACACAGTTGCCGGCACATTAATTTTCTCTAAGAAAACAATAAACTGTCATTGTATTTGATGCTGGAACTCTAGAAATGATATTATTATTGAAATGTCAGATGTCTTTTTGGTTTGCATTTCACGGTTAATTTAAAATGGCGTTTACGGGAAGTAGTCTGACACTTTTTTTTACTTTTCAGATTATACATATCGAAATCTTTACGGAAGAAATAACTTCTACGTGTTTTTAATTCAAATTTTTCAATACAATCAAAAACATAATAGTTGAAAAAGGTTTTCGGATAACCACTTTTACGAAATGGACTAAAAAGTGTGAAAGTGCAGTATAGATTATTGACATCAAATAAATATGTTTCGATTATATATGTACAATCATACTCTGTTCTAGATATTATAATAATTATTTTCAGATATGGACGAGTGTCATTACGCTACCCTTACTCAACTATCAACAGCGCCTCTATCGGCGTTATACGGATACCAAAAAGCAATTGGCGCCTTGAAATTTATTGAACAAGCATCACCTACGACAACCTCTGGCGGAGGATCAATCGAAACAAAGGTAAAGGAACTGCTTTTTTAAATTCAGATAATACATTGAAAACAACGCGATATTTAACTGTTATGTTGGACCGAGAAAAAAGATAAATTTAATATTACATAAACAACAAATGTCTAAATTAAAAAAAATATTTTAAGCTGACAAAGTCAAGTCCATCCACTAATCTTTAGCGCAAGCTCTTAGCCATCGATATTACATTTTATAAAAGCTTAAGTATTACAATTCTTTGATCAATTGCGGAAAATTAATTATAAATTAATATTTTTTTATATTCCAACGAATACGTTGACACCTACGGCTGAACAAAAACACAAAAAAGGGTGTAGTTTATAAAGAACCTATAGCAAGCTAACTATTCCTAGTAAGGGTAGTATTTCGTATAATGATTTAAGGGCAGCATTTTGCTTAGAAGCGACACTGATAATATGACTACTTAACAGTCAATTTAATGGTTATCTAGAATTTTTATTTCGTATTCCAATATATCAAATACTCTTAGCAGATACATAGTGTGAAATTTAACTATCTGACACTTTGCCAACGGGGCTGTTAGGCAGACCGCCAGCATTTTCATTGTGATATTATTTTACACGACAGACATTGTTTTAACTAACAATGAATTAATAATTTATTATAATATTTAATTAAACGAAGTCTCTTTCTAATTTCGTACGGCGCAGTAAAGAATGAATAACCTGTTTGAATATGATTGTATTTAGGTATTCGAAAAATTGTTAGCAAAAATATCCAAAATATTCAGGATTCTAGAATAGCTGTATTATTATTGATAGCCTTTGTTATGTCACTGCTATGTGATCGAAACCATGAAAGGACACTTTGGTATATTATTTTTTCAGTTTCTGTCTTTCTTAAGACATCGCAAGACCCGCTAATCTCTTTACCCAATTCTCTATTCGTAGCGTAGACAAACAGATTTGTTAACTGCTAGTAATTTCCAACACTTTCTTTCTCATTTACAACACTTACTTTCTCAATTACAATACATCTCTTGAAAGAAAGGATTTGCTTCAAATTAAAACGAACTCTCGCCGAAAACTCCTATTGATATACTTAATTCATATGTTTATATTGCGAGTAGGCATGGATGGTATTGAAAGAAATATTTTCACTAAGCGATGTAATTGTTGTCCATTGAACGGCTTCATTTTGACTCCACAGTCATGTTCTTATTTGATTCTTGTAACTCAAAATTAATAAAACAAACCCATACGTAATGTAGAAACTTATGGTCTTCATTACTTTTAGAAATTATGTTTTGTTGAAACACAAATTACGTTCGTTAAAAATATCTCATTTGAAAAGTGAAGTTTTAACATTTAAAGTATGTGAAGCTGACTTATGCTAATTTATTATTTTGGTATCTATTACATAATTTGTATAGCAGACTAAGAATATGAGTGTTTTAACTCGAATCATTCAAAGCTAACAAAAATAATTTTTCTGGGTTCTATTTTTCAAAATCAAGGCAATAATATAAATATATCTAGACATTGC
The DNA here is from genome assembly GCA_031772345.1 of Himalopsyche anomala. Taxonomy (NCBI): domain Eukaryota; kingdom Metazoa; phylum Arthropoda; class Insecta; order Trichoptera; family Rhyacophilidae; genus Himalopsyche; species Himalopsyche anomala. Next base: position 21,216,560 of record CM062833.1, on the reverse strand, counting down.
TTAGATAGCATCGATGGTAAACCTATGGCACGAGTACAAAAAAATACTAATAATTCAAAACTATAAAGATAAATAAGTACTAATTTATATTATTGTAATAGATTACTTAAATTATACAAAAATTACAAACATTATTTAATCCGTACTGTATTTTTCGTTATTAATTATATAGTTTCCAATCTTCCAGGCTGGTCGAGCAGAAATATATAAATTAAAATATATATATATTGTCACGGAAATCATTATTTTAAATATTTATTTTTTTGATGTATTGTCAGTTTCTGTCATAAACTGTATTTTTTTTAGTTAAAATGCGTTAGATTCTTAAAACTAAAATAAAACATTTCGTTAAATGTAACCGGTCCTGATCTATAAATAAAATCAATTTAAATATTCTGGAATCAACAACAAAATGTATTTTAATGTTTATATAAAAGAAAAAGAAAAGAGTGCTTCCGCATTTTTAAATATGATAGCTCAGCGAGTGAAATCAATCTTGATCTTATTATTAAATTGTACATAGTAGTTGAGCATTAATAAATTAAATATACTGAAGGCAATGATTTCAGTGAATATTGGATTCAATAGCTTAACTGATTAAATTGCTCTTCTAAAATTATGAAACCTTTTTACCTCAGAAATTTTCTTAGTTCAATAAGCAAAAAAAAAATAACAGTTAATTTATGTTCGATTTAATTTAATTAGTAATTAATGAACCGAACTGGTATTTAAGCGACAGACATTTTTTTCTGGCATGCAATCTTTTAAAGACTCATCCTAACTTACCTAGACTGACAATAAACTTTGAAATAATGAAATAGGCCGCGGGCACTAGTATATAGAACAGCTGTTCTAATGCTTTGACACTTTTCAAAGAGTAGAAATTCCTGTCTAGTCAAAAGAACTCGATTTAACTACGTAGCAGTACCTTTGACATAGACGCGCGGAGCTAATGTTCAACCTAAGATGATTAATTTGCGGTAAATCTTTCGATGTTTACGAATTTAAATATTTATGTTCTGTCAGCGTAATTTAAAAAATATTTAGTAGTATGTAGGGAATGTATTATTGGTTTACTGAAACTAGGAAAATTAAACAAACTCGAAAAAAAAATCGATTTTCAATTAATTTAACATACAAATTTCTGAATTGCCCATAGCAGTTTTCATGCTTTACGTTAAGTGGCTCACTGTTCCTAACGAAAATTGCATTCTTTATCAAATTTTCAATTACAGTGCTATAATTTATTTTTCATTGTAAAACTATTTAATTTGTGACACCTATCCATATGAGATCAATTTATTTTGTTGTATTATATATTCAATTTATTTTTCCGCCTGTGTGGTCGAGTGGTCAACGTCGTTGGCTACCGCTACGGAGGTAAGAGGTTTGAATCCCAGTACGGGCAGTTTTATAAATTGATTTTGCAATCGATTTATGAATTTCTGTTCAAAGGCATGGATGTATGTGATGTATTGAATTCCCCCCTTTCACCTATCCTATCCTATGAACGGGGAGTATCGAGAGTGATAAGCCAACCACTAGTTCTTTCCTAGCCCTTTCCTTCTATTCCTACTCTCTTTGGAAAAAGAGAGGTTGAGCAACTGAGTAACAAGCAGTTCTCGTAGAAACACTTATGTTGAGATAAACTCCATTAGGAGTCCATATGCTCCACATTGGGAGGGGACATGGTAATATATATATACATATATTCAAATGTGCAAATAGGCCGTTATTATTATCGTGCTATTTTCCGGTTTATATCTAATTTAGTGATATCGTTTATGAAATTTGTAATACCAATATAATATAATAAATACTGAAATACCGATATTTTGACCATTACATACAGACTAAAATCAGCCAAAAAAACAACGAGTTAAAAATCAGTATTCCTATATATAATAGTTATTTTTTCCTATATATTTATTAAGAGTAGTAGAGATCGAAGGATATTTCAAAAAATAATTCGATATAGGTGAAATTTCTATGTTTAGTTGAGTTTTTCAATTCTGTGAAAATTATTTCACTTAAAAAAATTGAATGTACGTACAATAAAAAAGTAATAATAATTAATAAACTTTATTTGATTAGAAAAATGAAAAACTAATTATAAAATGTGTATTTTCGATTCTTTAGCCAAACAGTCACTGTCTCGAATCTTAAAATCTTTAAAATTTAAGTAGAGTGACCAATTAGTGAAATTTTAGTCCTGTAACTCTATTTTCATTTTATTTCAATTTCAAGTAATGTTAAGAGACTTATGTTTACAACCATTCCACTAGGACATGTTCCGTTGAGCGTTGAACATTGGTAACGGGTGTGAGTTTTTTTTTACACTTTAATATGACAGAAAACAATGGTATTCTAAGGAAAATATTAATTAACACAGCTTTACTTCAACAGCTGATACTCATATCCTTCAATATGTATCTTAAATAAAAATAAAAATACATCAGTAAATGTTCTTCTCGTAAATTGACAGCTGTTTTCTTTTGTCTGGTAAATTAATAAAGATTTTTAAAAGTCCGATTCATATATTGTCAAAAGTGTTAAACTAATATGTTTTGGCATGCCATCGGTTTCATGATGATATGTTTTTAATTATATGTGACGAAGAATAATATTTTTTTTAAATTAGGGGAGTTCAACCGTTTATCGGTAAGACCAATGCATTCATTTTCTCACCGTAGTTTATAAAAGTGTTAAATCTCGTCAATGTATTCACTCATTAGTCAATTTGTACATTAACTAAGAGCTTTACTTGAAGCTTAAATTATTACAAGTGTGTAAGCTCACTGACGAGCGCTAGACAGAGTAGAAATGAGATTACAGCTTATGTTTTGTTAGCATACTAGTAAGCTCTAGTCAATGTGTATATGACATTACTACTTAGTCGAGGTTAAATGATATGGGACAACAATGACAACAAGACGTTTTTGAGGTTTGTTTGTTTGAAATGTCAGATAACATTAAAACGAAATTATTGACAGATTTTTTTATCGTCAGAACTATGCTTAAACGTAAATTTTGCTCAGCTATATATACTGGCTACGAAGAGATACACAATGCATCATATTATTCACTCTAACATACTAATTCAAATAATAATCACAATATTGCACTTACTAAATGTGATTTTAGTGTTTCAAAGAACGATAATCAATCTGGGGTTTTTTTTAAACATTAATTAGGATAATTTAAACTGATGTTTATAATTAATTATGCTACATTAAATTTATTAACTATGGCTTTAGCGCTTCGAAAAACAATAAGCAATATGGGATTTTTCAAGGTAAATTAGGAAAAATTATATTGATATTTATTATTAATTATTAATCACATTAGGGGTTTTAACAATGGTGATGGATTAAAAATGGTTTGTTCATTTAAGATGTTTTGTTTATGCCTGTTAATTTCAAGTTGTTCTAATAAATTTAGCTTTTGACCCTTATGACAAAGATGCAAAACGGTTGGCGCTAAACTTAAACTCATGTCATGAGACTCGGTCAAAAAATGATTTGCAAATTGCGAGTCTGATTTTGTATTTTTAAAAGATCTTATATGCTCATTAGCACGTGTTGATATGCTTCTACCATAAAAATAGAAAATGCCAAATCAATAAATAGATACTCATAATATCATTAAGAATTAAAGAAGTGTTGTTATTAAGCTATTTTTGAAAATAATCCGCAAATAATTCATAACTTATATTTTAACGCATAAATTAGTTAATATTCCACGAGCCGAGTAGTACAAGGTTCTATGTGGACAGCTGCACCAAAAAAGATATGGGAATTTGAAATTTTGAATGCTTGTATTTTGAAAATTGTAAACGTTTCCAAGTTTCTTTTTGGTCGTATATATCAATGATAGTACTGGCATGATATAACTATTAATAAAATATTGTTAAAAACAGTTATTCATAGTTAATTAGAAATACCTAAACTTCAATTAGAACCTTGTCCATCTGAAATTCAAACAAACCGCCAGTGCTACGAGGTGCTAACGGATTTTTTTTACGAAAGTACAGGTGATTAAAAAAAACAGACTTGCGCTTTTTATATTAAAATAAAAAGAGTTCTATAGAAGATATCTAATGTGATCATTATTATTGGAGAAAATATATTTTAAAAATGGAGGATAAATAGGAAAATTTTTGTTTGATATCATTAAGTACTAAGTTAATATTGTTAAATGTAATAATATCACACTACAAGAATAAAAAACATAGTGGTAAAAAATAACACCATTGTGCCGAAAAAAAAAAATAATTGATCAAAATCAGATAATTGAAAAAAAATACAGGAATAAAATTATCAAAATAAAAATGATATTATTTAACCTATGTACATTCACACAAGTTTTCGCCTTTCGGCATCTTCAGGCGATCAAGTTGAAACCACAGATATCTTGCGACGCGCACATAAAACTACGGCTTATTGGAAATTAAAGCAAAATTTCGACTTCATATTAATACAGCATGTAGATAATGCTACGCTTAAGACTGCCGCATTATTACTTTAGTTTGGCCAAAAGTTGACACTTAGAACCTTGTAGTACTCAGTTCGCGATTTGTGTAAGAAAAATATTTTTATTTCCATTCAAGCTTAAAAACATTGCTACCTGTGGTGCTAAAGTTGATTTTTTGAAAATGATTTCGGTTTAAGCCGGTTTATTTTATTTAAAAAAAAAAATAATAGTTATTATTTTTGTACGGTAAATTGGATGCCCTGCTTAGTTGGAAGGAAATGTAAATATCAGATGGATCCATAAATTATTGAACAGGAAAGAAACGTATTTTTAAATACACACTGAAAATCTCACTTCCTTTGACTTGATACAGTTAGGCGTAAATATAATACATATAAAATGTCTTTATTCGGTATGACAAATATCATTAAAAAAAAATTGATTTGCAATACGATGATTTCAGAAAGACAAACTGGTGCTCCACATAGTTGGAGCTGAGCTGCAATTTGAAGCTGACAGCCTCAACAAATGGGAAGTATTCTTCCTTCACCTTATCAACGAGCTCAAAGAACTAAGGATTGTTTTTATCGGACCAGAATTGAACACTGCCAATCTTCCTGTTGATCTGCTAACGAGAATCAAGTAAGAAGTTACTTATTAAAGTTATCATCATTCATTATCATTTGATTGGATATTTAAAAATTTATGTATCAAATTTAGTTGAAAAAATCTCGGAGATATTAAATAAAGAAAAATATAACGACCACAGGAATATTCTTATGTATATATTGTCGCCTGCTGTGGCCCAGTTGGTAAGAGCTTGCTCTTCCGATCACGCAGGTCTGGGTTCGATTCCCGGTCAGATCACAGTGAATTTGAGAATTATTCAATTCAAAGTTGTGATCGAAGACTGGGTGTTTGTGATGTCAATTCACATCATTTCCTCTCCTCCAATCCTTCTGATCCTTCAATAACTGGGCGTAGAATAACGATTAGCCAACCACTAGTCCTGTTCTAGCCTTATCCTTCTTTCCCTACTCACTTTGAAAGAAGTGAGGTTGAGCGACTGAGTAACAAACAGTTCTCGTAGAAAAAAAATCTGTTAAGATACCTCCATTAGGAGGCCATATGCTCCACATTGGGAGCGGACATGGATTAAAAAAATATATATATATATATATTTATTCATTTCGTTTTTCAGAGTTTGTCAATCGTGTCGTCAAATGGATAAAATAGTTAAATTTGAATTCCACGACGGTCAACTTTACCATGACTATGTGGAATCTGAAAAGTTCACAAAACCTGATCTGAGTAAGTTAATTTATCCCTTGATATTATTTTTCTGAGTTGATGTATAAATAATCTGTTAGTTTCGCGGCACAGCAATATGAATCAGTGAACAAAATATTTTTTAATTTATAATAGTTGATTAACTGTTGTGAATTTAACACAAATCAATATTTTAAAAATTAATAACATAACCCATATTACTTTTTTCATGGTAATTGGACTTGTGTTTTGTACAATGAATTCATATTCGTGAATTTAAATTAACCAACGCTTAAATAAATATATCCTTCATTGAAGTTGCAGCAATTTTCTGCGATCTTAACATTTTGTTCTGATGCAGTTTGCGCATTTAACGCCGGTCTCCATCGTGCAACTGGATACGCAGGCCTGGATACCTGGCCGGAAACCATCGCCAGCGCATTACGCCTCCGCGTGCCATTATGCGCAACAGCATACACTGAACACGAAGCCCCGAGAGACCTCGCCAGGATCCTTCGGGCCGGAGTCTCCACCAACGTCATCGTCACGCCGACTCCCAACCCTTACGCCAGCTTGAGGCCAGATAGAAACTTTATTTCTGATGATGAGATGCCTCTCATTTTTAAAAACTTTCATTATTCTCTTGTTGTTGGTTGTTAGATTATTTATTTATCGTATAAGTGTTTTTCAATCATCATCCAAAAGCCATTTTTAACATTATAAAAAATAATTAAGTTTTACACCAAAAATTTTAACGATCAATCGTAAGCAATTTTCAACAAGTATTTGTTTTGGCTTTTACTCCTTAATATTTGTAATAGAAACTCTTTTAAACTTTAGTGCTGGAAATAATTTTTGATGGTTTCATTTCAAGCGTGAAGATACTATTCTGTCTGTATAGTTGACATTCTTTTTATATAAACGGATGCGTAAGAAATACCATTTAAAAATCATATTACATACATTATAAAAAAAAATATTTTATTCTTTGAGTCTAAATTAATAATGATAATTTTATTATTGTGTGCTAGGCTTGTTTGCTTCATTATTTACCTATTGTGTGATTTTGTACTATTTTCAAATTATAAATAAAGTTTTTTAGAAGTTTTATTATATATCTTTTTATTATGGATCCACATCATTTAAGAGAGGTTTGTATTATGATCAAATGTTGTATTTTAAAAGTATTAAAAATCAATTTGGTGATATTGTAACTGTGTACATTTATATAAAAATATATAAATAATTGAAATTTCTCAAACAGGACGAAAATTAAATTTTCCCTAGTGCCACAAATTACCGAGCAATATCATGGAATATCTTTTAATTAATAGCTGAAATCTTATTATTTTGTTACAATCTCACATTACTTTCACCTGCTGATATTTGAGTCCGTTTCAGTAGGACTAAATTTAAAAATAATAAAGCATATAAAAAAAGTTGTGGGCCCCACTGCCAGATACTATTTCAAAATGCTCGCTACCAATGTGGAGCATATGAAGTCTTTGGAAACAAAGACAAAGCAGTCTCCAAGTTTCAACGAAAAAGAGTTACGATGTATTTCGCATATGGTATTAAATTAAATTAAATTTCTAGAAGTAAGACTAAATAAGTAAGACATATTTCCGTTGCGCTTTCAAGATTCGCTATGTGCATATTTTCACGAAGTCGGATTTTTGCATTCTTTTTTTTAAATAATTGACAATAATAATACAAAAACTAATTAATAAATAAGGCGTTCTAGAATTGCTTTCCAAGTATGTCGATTTTGTCCAGGACAGACATTGTAATTCGTACTGTATTTTTTAAGATGTTTTGAGGTTACAGCAACGTTTAGAAAAAACAGCGGATTTTGAAAGCGATTTTTATGTCACAAAATCGTCTTCTTATCAAATACTGAAATATAATTGACATTTGTTAATGAAGTTTTATTATACAGCCATCATGAATATAAATAATGATTAACAATTTATGGTTATGTATTCGAAACATGAGCAAAAAAATTGTAAACACTTTTATCAAATGATAAATAACTCGCATTTAATATGTTTGTTTGATGTTTTCACTGTTCGAGTTCATCTTGTGATGATGGGCTTAGCTTGAAATGTAATGAAAATGTATCATCTTCCTCCAAAACACTTTTCAGCGAGAAAGTTAGTTCGTCTGTACTAATTTTTGTGGTGTTTGATATCTAACATCGATCAAACAGTGTTATCTACGAATTAGTTATGTAGTGATTCTTATACTTCTTCTGATTGATCGGGCTTAAGAAATTGTAAAGTGACAGATGAATTTCTTGATTCATTCTTATCATTTGGTTCTAGATGTTGTAAGCGAGCATTATGATTATTTACGTAAATGTCACCTGTCAGTGTAGATATTGATGGAAGATATTTAGTTTCATCCAATACTGATTCATTTATCATTGTATTAAGATCTTCTTCTGTATGATGTTCGGCAACTTTACGTGCGCCTATTGGTACAAATTGTTGAACTATAGGTCCTAAAATATTGTTAACATAGTCTTTGAGAAGTAGACAACGGCTTTTTGTTGACACGTCATTGGAACTTCCCCAAATTACGGCTCCACCAAGACCACTTTTATTCATGTGGTTTAATGAGTTGTACAAATCTTCCTACAAATGAATAGGATATCTGGGTCATTTTTACTGTCGTTTTTTGTAAGTCATTCAAGATTCATTTTTTTAATAAAAACATAAATGAAAATTAATATTATATTAAAATCCTAGAATATTGAAAAATATTTTTATCATTCGCTCTTTTTCATATTATCTAAGTGAAAAAAAATATCATATCATGAAAAAAGAAAAAATAAATGATGTTGCTTTGCGAATGACATGTATTTATTATCAATATTGCTTATCAAAATACGTACATATATAAATACTTCATACTAAAATTAGTTTCACCAGAATCTTGGTAATTTCTTTATCGATTATAAAATAAAAATAGCTATCTTAAACACTTAAAATAGCAACTTTCTCATAATATATCATAGCACGATTTGAAAGTTGCTTTATCAAAAGAAACGTTGTCGATAATCAGTTGTAAGTTGTGACCACTTCTATAGTATTGTTTTAATCAATATCACAGATGCTTCAACTTTGCTTTTATTGATATTTTTTTAAAAATGCTATCAGCAAATAGTCAATAATAAATAGTAACAGTTAAATGAAAAAAATATCCAAAATACCTTTTCCAAGAATACATCATCATCGTTGTATTTGAACCAAATGTATGGATAAATGGTTGGAGACAACTTGGACCTCCCCGCGATCCTGAGGGCTTCCTTTACTCTTCCTTGCACCAACTGGAGTCGAGCGTGAGTATTGAAAACCGTTCTACCCATATAAACCGAAGGTAATAAAATATCTGACTCGTCCCACAGCCAGTGAATACTAAAAAAATCACCCATGGTAGTTATATTATCTTATTTCAAACGAAAACATTTCTTATTTATTCCAGAACATTAATTACATTTTTACGAATCAAAATAACTGAATTAATTGATACGATCACCAGTTCTATATTATCTTCAATTACTATGTGCATGCATTGCTTTATAAATCGACGAAAGAACAACCCAAATGTTTGCATGGTTTTTTTTCCTTTACGTTGTCCTAAAAATACTGTTTTTTCTACTTTACCCTCTCTGATGAGAGAGTTAAAGCGATTGACTGTATACAAATTAATATTTAACACTTTGTGCTAAAAGTAACTCAATATTAATTCCGTAAACTCAATATCAAGTGAGGTGAAGTGTAAGAAAAACCGTAAGTCTTCATTATGTTATAGTACGGATAAAAATATTCCAGCAATTATGAATTCGATAATCCTTTTTCGATAATACAGATTTCTTTGATAGGGGCGGAACATTTTTAATCTTTTTATTTATTTTTTCTAGTCGTATAAACATAATTAAATATAATATCTACTTTTACGATTAAAACTATTTTTTTCTTATTTAACTAAATATATGTATTATCTTTTGCATATCGTGAAATCAGAGTTGTCAAAATCGGGTGACTTCGATTCATTTTATTCATCAAAATAATATTCAAAAATCTACGTATTTTAGTAGATATCATTTTTTATACAAAACACACATCGTACTTTAAATCGGAGTCAGAGTCGAACCTGTTTTAAATACCAGAGTTGGAGTCACGGTATTTTCCAAGACTCCATAGACTTTCTTTCGGGTTATAGAATTCAATACATGGATCGGGGCATGTAGTCAGATAATTCAGAAATTGACATTTTGAGATAAAGTCAAGGCTAATTTTAAAAAATCTGACTGCACACCCCGTTAACTTAAAATTATTTTTAGCCTGAAAATGCTCATTTCTGATACTAAAATTTACGACTTAACTGACTACCCACATCGAGAGTATTTTTTTCGATTGACATTGACATTTAATTTTTAATGTTTTGTGACTTATCTGACTGAACACCTCGATCCACGAATAATATTCACTTACTCGTTGTTCTCTTCAACTACTGCATTGGAATAATCTGGTTTGATTTTTCCATTACTCATATTGAAGCAATAAGGGTAGCCATAATAACCCCATCGCGCAAAAGGACGAGCTCGTCTTGCCATAGCCAGAGTTTGCTCCACATATCCACGGCCAGATTTCTCGAATCGTCTTACAGCCTGTAAATAGGTAGCTTTTATCGAATATAATGTAAGTTAAATCCTATTTTAGTTATACAAATATATATATATTCATATAGTTAATAGCTATTTCTGAGTATGCCTTTATTAGACCTATACGCCGAAATATCTATTCATACACAACAAATATAGTTGTAGAACTTAATACGTTGTTATTTTTTCACCTTCAGTAAATGCCAATTCAATCAACCACTCGTTTATTTTAGAACTTTGTTCCAGTTTTTTGCAATTTTCTCAAAACTAGATTTTTGGAGAATGTGAGTTATGATACTAGGCCCTTCATATACATCTGGTGATATTGTTAGCTGACAAAATATAGAGAAAAAACAAATTGTTATTCAACATGTATTTCTCACCAAAAGATCTCTTTTGATACTGCAAGAATCAATTTAAAGTTTATAATACTAACCTCGTTTTCCGTCCGTTTTGTCGACCACCCATCGTGTCTATCCTTTTCAATTTGATAAGATATTTCTTTATATACAGTCATCTTGCCAAAATTATGGCGGAAAACTGGCCTCCATGATTCAAAGTCAATTATGCCAAGACCTGCAATCAAAATTATGCATCGAATTAACAATATTTACTATTCTTGATAGATTTAAAATATTTCAAATCATCTCGAACAATTTATTAAAATATGTGATGATTTCTATACATTCAAATTCGGTTTTGATTATTTTTAAATACCAAAACATTGGCATTTTCGAATTTTCAAAAATGATATTTCGGTATTGAAAATCACCATGAATACCGGGATACCGGTTTCAGTAATACCGATATTGCAGTTCCTACTTTACACAACTGGATTTTTTAAAAAATCAACCTTCTGTTGCCTAGCGCTGAAAATGATCAAGATGATCTGAATTCAAAAAGAACTGTTAATTAACATATTTTTTAATGAAATTTGAGAACTTTGACATATTGTGCTTAATGCATTTTCTTTTCTAGTTGTTCTCGAGTAATTAACCTATCTAGTAGCTCTTATACTGAAAAAGTCAAAAGCAGAGGAGAAAAAATACATTTTACTACTAAGTTTTCGAATATTTTATTTATAAAAATGAAGCAAAACAAAAACCAAAACTTATCTTACCGTTGAATTCTTTATTCGGAATCAGCTCTTCGATGTGTTTACTAAAAATTTCTAAATGCTCCCTGAGGCTACCTTCCTGAGGAAGTCCTCCATTTCTCCAAAAAGGTTCTGTCCGGCTTCCATTTTCCAGGAGAGCAGGAAACTTTCCAGGGTCATATAGAATTGAGATCCTGTTTCCGCGGAACGTGTCACCTTGATTTTGCTTCAAGCCAAACGTGTTCGACAGTTCGTCGAAGAAGATACCGTACTGCTGGCATTGAAAAGTTGGTGCATTCCAGTAAACATTAAAGGAGTGATAGTCGGCTTTGGAGTCTATGGTGTGAGAGTGGTACGACTTTTGGAGTGGGAGAGATCGCGCACTTCTAAAATCATAATATTGCTGTTTTAATTATTTTATTTAATTACTTTGTCAGTTAAAAAAAGTCTTAACCCTCTGTTTTTTCATGATTGATTTTTTTCAACAATCACAATTTATTTTTAACTTCATAAACATTCTATCAAAAGGATAGAAACTTCAAATGCCATTTTTTTATTTTAATTTAGCTTTTATATTTGGAAACATAAAGGCATGAGGTATTTGCGACCAGTAAAAATGATTTTAACTATGTAAGCTTTTTCTTAAACAAACTTATTAATTTAAGACGAGTTAATTAAAACACCTGTCGTAGTGTATTTGAAAATTGTGTTTATTTAGTATTTTTATTTAAACCTAAAATCGTATAAAAACGTTTTTGTGACTCCTGTACAATTTGTTTTGTGTGGGTTACGTCATTTTGTCATTTCTACAGTAGAATTATGTTGAATACAAATTGCAGAAGTGATTATGTTTAAACAAAACATAACACAAACCTTCGCAGCGTAAATAATAATGTTATCCCTTTTCAGCAACCTTTTAATTTCAGTTATATTTTTATTTTTTTAGTCATACTATTTATAATATATTTTAGATTTTTCTTTTCAATTTGGATAAAATAAAGTAACAACTATTAATACTAATGGACAAAACTTCTAATAGAAAATGCGACGTCCCAGCAAGAAAAGTAAGATTTGATATCATGTCCAGGATTTTTAAAATTGTGAAATCCGTGGCAGATGTCCATTAACCCTCTCCCTCTTTCAATGGTTACTGTTTTTTTTATATAAATGAATCTGGCTGTGAATAGTTAAATGAAAAATATATATATGTAAATACCTTGAAATACTTTTCAGTTCCACAAACATTACGGAGTTAAAAAGAATAGTAATAAAAAACAACGAAAAACTGCTCAAATTACACAAATCACTCATTTGTTTTACTAGTTTTCTTGTAGACACTACACGTTTCAAATTTCTGGAAGCACTAACGTTCACTTTAAAATACATTTTACAAAGTTACTCTAATAGTATTTGAAGTTAATATTAATTTATTTCACACTGATACATCCAGGAAATTGATAAATTGTACTTGAAGCGCAATATGCGAGATATATGATTTCATGCATAAACGCATTTGACATTTACATTTACTGGCGGGATGGAAAAACAATTAAGAACATTATTTTGTCACTTGTATAAGTGGCGGGAGCCGGTAAATTGCTCGAATGCAATTGCTCGAATGTAATTGCTTGAATGTAGAATTCTTCGAATTAGAAATTTGCTCGAAATGCAAGTTGCTCGATAAGCAATTGCTCGAATTGCTTGGTTATTTAAACGGTTTTAATACAGCTTAGTGTTTATTACATAGTAGTTGATCACTTGGCATTTTATTACACCGTATGTACTCTTAGTTTATAAGCCGAACTTTGTATCAAATTGTATAGTATTGCTGTACTATTTATCATTGCCTCTAGAATTATTATTTTTTAGATAGACATTTAAGAAATACTACCTATTTAAGTTGATCTTAATTCAGTAAAAAAGAAAATCAGTGCTGTCTACTTTTACAAGGAGAGTCCAAAATCACTAATAATAAAAATGTTTATAGATATGGGGTGTAACGTCTTTGTGATAGCGGTGGTAACTGGCATAATTATTATTGGATTAAATAGAAACTTTCTGGAAAAATTATCAAGTAAATATCCAAGATGGCGGTTATTATTTTTATACCTGCGTCAATAAGTTAATAATATTCTTAATGAAAATATATTATGTGTGATTTGTAAAAGTGGAAAAATTAAAATTTTAAAAAACTTTTTTCTTAAATGAATGGTAACTCTTCTTATATGTATATGGTAGGTTCAAGTCTTACTTTAAATGAAAAAAATATATTGGAAGGTTTGCCAAGGGTTATGTTAGGTGTCGATGTAGAAATTGAGGATTTTTCATCACTACTATAGAAAACTTCTTAAATGAATATTTTTAAAGAAGTACTACAATAATTACTAAGTGTTGTTCGGGATATGTTAAATTAAAACTAGTGGTATATATGCATTACACAGTATATCATACTTTTAAATTGCTTATCAAATGCAAGCTGAGTCAGCAAATAAATATTTATTCCATCTAAAATTTACCTATGTTACGACTACTGCCAAAAGGGTTTTTTTTGTTTGTTTATGATTGTATATAAGTGTTTATAACATAAAAACTTCAATGGTTTTTAAATCTACTAGCTTATTTCAAGATTCATGCTCCATGACATTTCACCCTTAGGCATTATCAATCAATAGCAGATATTATATTTAGAGTTCTTAAATAAATTTGTTGTGTCTGTTTTAAACATAATGATGTTACATTGAAAAGTTATCCTTAAAAATAGGTTTTTAGCAATAATGAGAGGTGTATAGTAGGGATTCCAACTCGGATATCCGGATATCCGATATCCGGATATATCCGGACCTTTTTAACTATTCGATATCCGGATATTTGGGAAAATATCCGGATAATATTCGTTGTAATTTTAAATGAAATATTTAAAAAAAAAATCGACGAAAGATGATATGAATAGGGGGTATTTACTACCTGGGAGAAACGATTACTTAGGAGTAGTGTTTTTTTTACCTTCCCCAAACTCGGGTATTATGAACATCTTATCATCTTAATGCTTAAAAGTTCGACGAATCAGCTCGGACTCGAGGTAAAAAAAACCTTTAATGTCGAAATTTTATTCATTGAAGAAATGCCGTTACAGTAATCTAATACAGCTGCAAATTTTCAATATTTTAATATGATGTAATAATATTGAAATGTGTATTTTCTCTATCTAAGGCATTACAGTAGTGGGGAAGGATTTAGTCAGGATCAGTTGATCATGAAACTTTGATCGTGAAACATCTTCAATTGCGTGCGAGTTCTACAATTCATTACTGAAAACCAGACTGTCTACATATTAACAAAAGCAGCCTGTAATTCCTTGTTTATTAAAATATGTTTAAACATATTTTGTTTAATATTTTAATAATTGTGTATAAAATTGGTGTGTAATAAATAAATGTGGGAAAACTATTGGATGCAAAGGATCTTCAACGACTTCTATGATAAATCATCTAAAATCTCATAATATTAGTGTTGTTTAAAACACTTCTAACAATAAAACAAACATTAACAGCAAAGGAACGAGTATTTTCAACAGCAGGACAAATTAAAACTAAATTAAGATCAAATTTAAAATATGGTACGTTTAATGCTCTCTTATTTTTAAAATATGAATAAATGACTTATATTACGAATGAACTCGTTTTTGATGTATTATTTTAGTACATAAATGTATATATGTAGTAATGTTTTGTTATGCTCATACTTACTGAAACTATCCGGATATCCGGATATATCCGGATAGTTTCAATTTTACTATTCGATATCCGGATAGTTGAAAATGACGAATAGTTGGAATCCCTAGTGTATAGTAGATTCATTACAACAATCTATTATGGTTGGCTTTTTTTAGGTAAATTATAAAGAAATAATTTCCCATATACATTATATACGTATATGGGATATCACAGTGGAAAAGGTCGTTGGTTTTATTTTTGGAGGTCACGGGCTTGAATCTTAATACGTACACTTTTTATTAAACTATTTTTCAAACTATTTAGGAATTTCTGTTTAAAGGCACACATATATGTAATTTCTTGAAACCCTCTCACCCATTCTTACTAAAAATTGGGCGTAGCGACAGTGATAAGCTAACCGTTTGTTCTGTCTTAGCCCTAGTCTTCTGTGTTCTGGAAAAATATAGAAACAGTTTGAGTAACTAATTAACAAGCAGTTCTCGTAGAAACACTTCTGTTGAGATAAACTCCATTAAGAGGAGCATTTGGAGCGAACACGGTTAAAATAAATACTTACGAAAATTAATTTTATATATCACTCTCTAAACAAGTGTCGCACAAGATAAAAATGAAATTCGTAGAAAAAATCGTGAAAAATCTTAAAACAAAAAAAGCCAGGATAAAAAAATATTATTTACATTTTTATTATTATTTAGATTTGGATGTGTGGCCGAGTGGTCGATGGTGGCTTCGGTTAAGAGCTCGAATCCCAGTATTGGCAGTTTTCATAAATTGATTATTCAATTTATGTATGAATGTGAAATTCCCCGCAGCGTGAATCTTCAAATAAGCTAGTAGATTTAAAAACCATTAAAGTTTTATTATTTTAAACATTTATATACAATCATAAATAAAAAAACCCTTTTTGTAGTAGCCGCAACTCAGGTAGATTTTAGATGGAAAAAAACATTTATTTGCGGACTCAGCTTGCATTTGATTATCAATTTAAAAGTATGATATACTGTGTAATGCATAATATACATATACTGCTAGTTCTTATTTACAAATCCCCAATTTCTACATCGACATCTAACATATTCCATTGGTAATCTTCCAATATATTTTTTTTTAATTAAAGTAGGATTTGAACCTATCATATACATATAAGAAGAGTAACCATTCATTCAAGAAAAAAAGCTTTTTTAAATTTTAATATTCACACATAATATTTTTTCTTTATGAATATTATTTACTTATTGACACAGTTATAAATTAAAAAGTAATATTAACCACCATCATGGATATTTACTAGATAATTTTTCCAGAATGTTTCATTTTAATCCAATAATAATTATGCCAGTTACCACCGCTATCACAAATACGTTACATCCCATATCTATAAACATTTTTACTATTCAGTGATTTTGGGCTCTCCTTGTGAAAGTCAACAATACTGATTTTTTAATTTACTGAATTAAGATCAATTAATATAGGTAGTATTTCTTAAATGTCTGCCTAAAAAATTAAAATTCAATTCAATTATGATAAATAGTACAGCAATATTATGCAACTTCATAAAAAAAAAGTTCGGCTTATAAACTAACAGTACGTGCAGTGTAATAAAATGCCAAGTGATCAACTACCACGTAATAAACACTACACTGTATTAAAACCGTTTAAATAACCAAGCACTTCGAAAAATTTGTAATTCGAGCATTTGACGTTCGAGGATCTTCTTATTCGAGGATCTTCTTATTCGAGCAATTTCCATTCGAGCAATTGCATTCGAGCAATTTACCGACTCCCTGTTTCAAGATATTGTTATATTATGTTTGCTGTCGATGAGTGAAATATGATTCATACTCCTATGAATCATACCAATGATTGGAGATGAGATTTTTATTAACTAATCTGTTCCAGTTGGTACATATCATGGGCGAATTATTATATTTATTTTAACAAAGCTAATGTCGATTTCATTGTTGATTGTGTCAAATCAAATATCTGGCAGCGAGTCATCGTTAATAGCTTAACCGTTTATCGGTAAAATTGATTTCAGCACACAAAATATAAATTTATATCTCGTTTGACAAGGCATACTTGACGAAATGAATAGTATGTAAAGTATTATAGTTTCCATGTATTTTTTATTTGAAAAAATACGAATCAGTATTTTAAAAATACGTTTGTTTAATATTAGATCTGTATTTATTAACAGCAAATAAATAAAAGTATGTGATTTTGATTAAACACGAAGAATTTTTGAAAATTCAATATCAAATCAAACAAAAAAACTTAATAATATTAAGTCGTTTAAAATCAATCGAGTTATTTGCAAATACAAGCTATGAGTACCCCAGATTAGTAAACTTTTCATCGCAATCGATTTGAGCTTCTCTTTTTCCGAGATGTTCGACTTTTTTTAAGCAATGTCCCCTCGCAATACTCAGCACAGTGGTGGGGAACCCGCGGCCTTTTGACTTGATGGGCCAATTCTGTTATTTTTTGTAAATTCGTAAATTCGAGATTTTGGGTTCGAAAATTTTTGGTTTCAAAAATCCCATGATTTCAAAATCGCAGACCAAAGATTCCCTAGTCTCAATGTTTTCTTTACTGAGGCCTTATGTTGAATCAGATAAATGAATGTGGCCTTTAGAAAAGAAAAGGTTCCCCACCTCTGGATTAGCATATGGTCTTCTAGTAGAGTTTATCTCAACAAAGATTTCTACAAGAATTTGACTTGTTTCTCAGTTGCTTAGCCGTCTACTTTTTGACGAGACTATAAATACAAGGATAAGGCTAGAAGAGTCATTTTAGACACCACATAAATCAATCTTTCAAATTTTCCGTTCTGGTATTCGAATCCGTAAGACCGTAACCAAAGTCAACAACGAGAATACCGACCGACTCAAATTTGACCCGGTGTTTGCAAACCAGTGTCATTGCTCGCCCACACTAAATCACATCAAAATACGGCTCAAAATATTTTTTTAAGGAGACAAAAATAAATCTATCCATCTTCAGCATGGAGAGCAGAAATCGTATGAAGTATTATTTGCAACTTAAAAATGGTTGGTAGGGAGCATATAAAATTAAAAAGATTATTTTTATATCATTGTCATTTGTTATAATATATTTGGTAACTCATAATATTACAATAGGAAATGTTAAAAAAACACATTTTATATGATTCACAAACAATCAACAAAAAATAAATAAGGATATCATTAAAACAACAATACTCAGGAAATACCAAGTAAGATTAATATTTGCAAACATCACACACAAATATTTTTTTACGAATATAAACACAAAAAACAGACTAGAACATTTCTATTCTACAAAAAGTAAAATATTTTAATATTTGGTTTATACTTAAAATAAAGAACCTATACTAATAAAGCAGCCACCAATCAAGAAAATATACAGTATAATTTTCTATAGCAAAAAATATTTTCTTTTCATTTAATTACATAATGGTGATAAAAAGCATATTCGCTTATTCAATACTCGATAAACTATTTTGTACATTTGAACTTATACAAAATTTGTAATAAAAGTGGAATATTAATACTTGCCGGTTTTTCATATACAATAAATATTCATTTTTTTTTTCATCAAGCTAAAATAATATTGAATAGAAAAAGAAAAATCAGTAACTTTGTACTTATGCAATATTAGTATCTAAAATGGAATGATTTTCTTACTATTATATGTACATTGATTTACTATTTTTCATTATATAAACAGCGAAAATGTTCAAAAATGATAAAAAATAATTGTTAAGGTTTAAATGTTCAATGCCAAACAACCTCTAAATATGTAACAAATCAGTGATGAAATTTTATTTCAAATTCAAATTGATTTATTTTGTAAAATAATATTTAAAAAATATTTTCAAAAAATGGATAGAGCTATCAAAAATATTAAGTTAACGTTTTTCTGGTATAAATAAAGCAATAATGTAACAAAATGTAAATCACCTTGGACAAATGTTGTTGAAAAATGATTTTAAATTAATGATTTTCAAAAATATCACAAAACTTTGCATTGCAAAAACACGTGGTGTGTAAGAGTTGTGAAACACATTCTATTTAAAAGCGTCTTTGAAGAATTTACGTATTTTCTCCCAAACGGAAGTAGAATTTTCAGCGGTTGTAATCACTTCTTCGGAATCGTCATCCAGTTTACTACTCTTTATCGGTATACTATTCAAATCTTGTACAGGAGTCAAAAGACCACCATTAATTATGACTTCTCTGGATTCTTGAGAACCCTCAGAAGATGGTTCAATGGTCACAGTTACTAAAAGCTTTGAATCTGTACTATCCGTATCAGTTACTGTGGTATCAGATTCCGTATAAAAATTTGCAGTTCTTTTCAAAATAGGCGTAGTTATCATAGAAACAACATTAGTAGTTGGGGTAGTGTCCGTTTGTAAATGATTAGTCATATTATTATGAATATTTGAAGTCACAGTTGAAGGAGATTCGTCCATTCTTGTTGCCAGCAAACGATCACCCTCTGGAACCGATTGCTGTGCCGTTGGAACTGTTGATGCTGACACAGTTCTATCAGACGATAAAGAAGTCACATTAGGGGCATAAGTTGTTTTAGTGACCGTATTCGAAGTATTAACTTCTGTATAGGATTTGTCAGATGTTGTTGATACATCTTCACTTGCAACTAAACTACTTCCATAAGTTGGTACATTTGGAGTTGTTCTTGTGTTTTCTGACATTAAATAATCTGTCACCGTAGAAATGGTTTCTGGGCGTGATGATTGTGGAATGTGTTCAATTTCTTTAGCATCTTCTTCTACATATAATAGAGTTTTGCCTGAGTAAAGTGCAGTAGGCAAAGTTGTTCTTGAGATTGTGTCATCTTTTACAGTAATTGTTTCTGGATGTGTTGAGCGTTTTTGATGATCATTTACGTAGCTGGTGTCTGGCAAATTTGTTATTGAATGTATAGGTTTGATTTCATCTGAATTTGTCGTTAAATATGTTGATTCTCTCTCGTCATCGTTTCTTGATAAGAGTGTTCCCGTTTTGAGATCAGCTTCCTCTAAAGGCGCGTCGTATTTGTGAGAACCCATTGGAACAAATTGTCTGACAACTGGACCAAGCACGTTTTTGACATAATCTTTGAGAAGCAGGCAACGCTTTTTGCTAGAGACGTCATTTGAACTTCCCCAAATGATTGCTCCAGCGAGGCCTGTTTTTTTCATGTGGTTTAAAGTATTGTACAAGTCCTCCTACGAATAAAAAAGAATTTCCAGTCAGCAAACAATTTTCGAAATATTTTTATTATAAATTCAAAAAGGAACTGCTAAAATTTAATGGTAAAAAAATACTCCGAATGGTACAACATACCAAATCCATAAAAAAACACTTTTTATATGGTGTGCCAATCCTTTTTTTTTGAAATGTAATAAAACAAAAAGGTTTAATAATAAATAATAAAATTTCCACAGTCAAAGGCACATTTATACTTTCATTTTATAATACAACGTATATTTTTGTAAATTCTAACTTTTAATTTTAAATAAAAATAATTTACCTTTGTCAAGAATACATCAGTGTCGTCATTGTATTTATACCAAACGTACGGGTAAATAGTCGGAGACAATTTTGACTTCTTTGCAAGCCTTAGAGCTTCTGTTACTCTTCCTCGCACCAGCTGAAGTCTACCCTGGGCATCCATTTTCTTTCTGCCCATGTAAACTGACGGCAATAAAATATCGGACTCATCCCACAGCCATTGAATGCTAGAAAAATCAAAGCATATGTTTTTAATTTTCTAATACATAGGTACCCTACCTTTTTTGGGTGGCGGCCCCTTTTTATAAAATTTATGTGACCCGCGGCCCCGATGCAATTGAAAAAGGCATTTTTTGTCAATAAAGTAGTTTTAGTTTAATTTTAGTTTTGTAGTTCAAATCCAAAATAAATCCCCTTGGGGATCTCAACCCATAGGTTGGGAACCCGTGTTCTAATAGATAATGAACTGGTGATATATTTTATTAAGATAAGCTTTTCATAATTAATTCATTACGAATATATCGAATAGCGTTTCGTATTGTATTATTACATCAATAATCATACCAAAAAAACAGCAATTTTCCATATCTCAACTCTTGTACAAATTATGTTTTGTCATTATCTCAATATAATTAAATATTATCATAGAAAAGTTTAAGATAAATAAGTGTATTACGAATTGTAATTACTGTGGATAATAAATAATTAAATGAAAATGTGTTACGTATTTTCACTTCACATAACTATTATAAATATACATTTTCTCTCGTATCATTAATTTATACATGGAGCTATTTTATATATATTAATTTGCTATTCGAATGCATAAACAAAGAATTCATATATTATTATTGCTGTCTCAATATCAATTTCTTTCCGGGAAAAGACACAATCATATTCATTTTTAGTTATGGAATATATTAACGATAATGGCATGTTAACATCAACCATGCAATATTATTGCGTTTTATATAATGACATAATAAAATTACATAATTTTTGTAGTCAAATGCAAATTCTCTATTGTTCTTCATTCTTAATGAGGTCTCATAAATAATTTATTATTATTTTTTTTAATACATGGCAATTTATTCAGGAAATGTTTGTTCGATTTTTAAAACTTTTCAACAACAAACTGACAGATGTCTAATGCACCATGTGATAAATATTTAATAATAATATCGTTAATTTAGAAACTTTTTTTTTAAACTTTCAATTTATTAAAATCTTGTGGTACTTAATTGGAATAAAAAGAGCAAATTTAAATTTCATTTCAATGTGAGTTTTTAGTTTCAACGCAAATCAATGTCTTCCGCAATCAAAAATAAAATAAAACATTCTTTCAAGAATAAACAGTCGATCAATATAATAATAATAATGATTTTATGAGGCCTGTCTCCTATGATCAGATAGGTCTGGACTAATTTGAGATTTCTTGGCAAGGTCAATTTCAAATTTAACATTTCAGATCTTGGACATGGGCTTTAAAGGTGTCTTTTTTCTATGAGTTTATCTGGAATTTTTTAAATATTTTCATCGAGCTGTTTTTGAGTTGTGTTTTCAAATTTTAAGCTATTAGACGCTTTTTTATAGGTGGCCTTAATGCAGAACATTTTATTTTTTAGTAATACTTTTATAAAATTTACAATGTGATATACCCAATGGTGCCATTTTAAGAATATGTATGTAAAAACAAATATTTTGGTGGTCTTGCTAGACAATTTGTGATATAAATGACTACTTAAATGTTGACGGAACTTAAATTAGAACAATCTCATGATTATTTTAAAAAGAAATACGGAAAGTCATCATTTAAAAAAAATTATTGAAAGATTGAGTTTTTATTGCTACTTGTGCTACGAAATGAAGAGTAAATTGTATTTAAAATAAGTAATTAAGCACACACAATTTTGTTATACATTAAAAAGCATATACTTTTTTATCAGATATGTTTTTCGATTCTGATAGTTGCAGTAAAATTTGACCAAGCTAATTCAAAATCATGATAAATTTCAAAATCTTCCATTATCAGCTTGGACAAAGTAAGGTGTTTGAACACTTGTAATGAAATTAAGACAATCATTATGATTCTCGTACTGTCAAAACACGGTGAAGAACTACCAATCAAAACGTGTGTCGAAAAATACAAATGCAATTGCAAGATTTTCATAAGAAGCTTTCACATGCGCTTAAGTAAAATACAAGCTTTAAAACGAGAGAAAATGTGTGCAAACGAAGTGCGTTAAGAGTTGTTTCTCGTTTGAAATCACATAGGATATTGTTTGTTCTGCAGAACGAGAAAGAACTCTTACACACGTATCTTACACAGTTTTTTGGTTTTTAATCATACGCAACTATTTAATCGCACGTGAATATTCGCCAAGCACCGCGTTACCAAGGGCGACAACCATAAATAATTGTGTATTCTTCGGAGGAGCGATTCATAAAGGTTCTTAATGGTTGCCAGAGAAAATCTGAGCAGATATATATTTTTCGGTTGTGACTATACGTATAACTGACTGGCGATATTATTTAAATCACTCACTTATTATTTTCTTGAACAACTTCGTCGGGGCAATTCGGCTGGTTCTTCCCGTTATTCATATTGAAGCAGTACGGATATGCGTAGTACCCCCAACGCGCAAGAGGGCGAGCCTCTTTTGCTAACGCTAGTGTCTGCTCTACATACGGTCGACCAGATTCTTCAAATCTTCTGGCAGCCTGCAACAAAAAGAAATAAATTTTACATGTCATCCTTATGACTTCATATAATATCAATGTTATCCGATAAGTATATTTCGACCGACAGTGCAAAACAAAAATTACAAAGATTGTTTCATTACAAATGTTTTTTTTAATCTATATCCACTCCCAATGTGTAGGTATGCCCTCGTACTGAAGATATCTCGACAGGAGTTTTTATAAGTTACTTCGATCTCTCTTTTTCAAAGAGAGTAGTAGAGATAGAATAATAAGGCTAGGACAGGATTAGTGGTTAACTAATCGATCTCGCTACGCCCAGTTATTGAAGGATCGAAAGAGTAGGAAGAAATGTTTAGACTTTATTATATTTATTGACTAATTAACTAATTACTGAAATTACTGAAGCATATTACAAATAACAAAAACTTAGGGTTAGTCTTTTTAAAAATGTATTTAAAATAATAATTTTAAAGAACTTGACAACAACAAAAAACTAGAATCTATCGATTCAACAATTTCTCATTGGAACTCTGAAATTACTCCTTAGGCAGAAATTCTCCATCGGTTGAGAGAATCTGTCATAAGGCCTCGGGAAAATTCTCTGTATAACCCTTAAGTTATTGTCCGGCTCGTGTATTAGTAGTTAGTACTACCTCTGTCATTGTGTATATAACTATTTGATATTCTTTGAAATTAATCATAGTATGTACTCAAAAAATAATTAACGAATCATAACACAAACCTCTTTCTCTATCCATTTTCTTGGCCAAAGACTGTGTCGTTCTCTTTCAATTTGATATGATACATCTTTATATGGAGTGAGTTTGCCAAAATTCTGTCGAAAAACTGGCCTCCATGATTCAAAGTCAATCACACCAATACCTGTAAGTAAAATATGTTGACAAATTATATTATTATAATATTCTTAGCCATCACATTCGGTGACTTCATTTGTGACTAATATATCACAAATATTTTTATCTTTACAACAACACATTTCTACTTTATCTCTTCAATCCCGGATGCACGCGGATCTAAGACCACTCCCAGAGACAGAAGCGTGCCCTCCGCACAAAAACAATGTCCTGTTTTATCTTATATTTTTAGGAGCAATTGTAAACTGATTTTGTTCAAATAACTTGATTACTATAAAAAATAAATTAAAACTTAAGATGCAATTATTTTTTGTCATATTTGATTTGGTTCGAAAATGTTATAAGCCGATTAATTGACCGATGTTTAGAGCTTTTTAGAATTACCAGTTTGGCGGTCTGGGTGATATTTTTAAACATAAAAAAATACTCGACAACTACTGGGGTCTTTTGAAAAATAAGAGCATTTTTATTTTACGTGTATGTAAAAATAAAGCAAACACGACAATCATCCAGAATCGTGATGTTTTCTGGTCTTCTCTGTATGCTAATATGACTGATGATAATGAACTCATTGGTAGACTAAACAGAACATGGCGACAACTTTGTTTTGACAGGATATGAGTTCAGGCCTCATCCATTGTCAAGAACGGTGCTTTGTCAAGAAAATTATTATCAATCCAATACGCTTAATTGGATTTCGCAAAATTCAATTGTTCGTGCATTATGCTTCGCTTGTCGTTTTTAACTGTGACCGATTCCAAAAGAATACATTTCAATATATTACGAAGTGTTTTGAATAGGATAACAATGGAGTGTATTGGTAGCGGTCATATTATTAAAGTTTAATTATTTAACGATGTTAGACGAAATACACAACAAAAAAACACTTACATTACGCCTTTGCGTCATAATTTTTTTTTCTTATGTGACGTTGTAAGTCCCGAAAATGGAATATAAAATTGAAGATTTCAGAGAAAAAATAATTATCTTTTATTTACAATACAATAATAATTGTCTTATTTTATTAAAAAATCAATTTACATATTATTTCACCGTTATATAGTTATCAGGTACTCAGTAAAGAAACATGTTTAGCCTATTATATGTAGTTTATATATACTTAGTACACATATTATAATTTCATTTTACCAAGAGTAGTCAATAAGTAACACTAAATTGAATATAATTAAAATATTTAATACATCTTACAAATAAGTGATACTAACTTGCAATCGTATCAAAGAACAAGTCTCTACATGTGAGATAAATTGAATCATTGAGATGCAAAAAAATTTGGACGATTTTTATTGAAAATTGTCTATGAAGGCTATATTATTTTTAGTTTAAATGCTATGTTGTAAGATGATTGGGAGCTTATAACACCTTACCGCTAAATGCCCCGTCCGGTATTAGTTCTTCAATATGTTTACTAAAAGTATCCAAATGTTCCTTAAGACTTCCTTCCTGAGGAACGCCGCCATTCCTTCTGAAGAGGTCTCTCTGGGTTTCATTCTCCAGGAGGGCAGGAAATTTACCCGGATCGTAGAGGATCGAGATGCTATCACCGCGAAATGTGTCACCGCGGTTTTGTTTCAACCCAAACGTGTCTGTCAGTTCGTCAAAATAAATACCGTACTGATTGCACTGAAAGGTTGGGGAGTTCCAATAAACATTGAAGGATCGTGAATCAAACCTGGCGTCGACTATATAAGGGCTGAATGATTTTTGAGCTGTGAGAGATCGGGCATTTCTGAAAAGGAATGAAAAATAAAATCAAACAATTTATCAAATTATCAGCCTATGGTAAATATACAGATGATCGAATTAACAGAATAGATACTTTAAAAACAACCTTTTTGTGGACTGTTCCCTACTATGCTACTTGATAATGCAAGCAATGAATGAAACTGGTCCTGATTTTTTTAAAATAAAAATAAGAAATAAGTACGAAAGATGGATTTTATTTCTTAAAATACATATAAAAAACATCTCGACTAAGAGTTGACATTTAACACTTTAAAATTAAAGAGTACTTACGTCTTCACACTCATTTATTAGATAAGAATTGCCGTATTATACAGTTAAGCGAGAATTACCAATAATTTATAGCCATTTTGTCATCACCCCATTATTAGAACTTTGATTAAACGTATTTTCTCCCGTACATGCTTTTTTAATACTTAATTAGAAGGCAGAGATAGATAAAATTGCATTAAATAAATTTGTTTCTTTTAATTTTATAATTAGCATTCAATATATTTCCTGTTATATTCCATGCCAAGAAGCATACTAACATCAAGATATCACTACTACTGGAACCATTATACATAATTATACCACTTTATTAGCCCTATTTATTTTAATCGGAATCTATGTATTAAAAATCTGATAACATAATATTATAATACACTACTCTTTTTTTATACGGTAGAAACGTTCCACGAATACCGTGTAAAAAGGTAAACTAAAATAAAAAATAATGATGGATAGGTATAAATCAATTCAAGATATAAAAAATAAAATTCAGTACGACATCTTGAGATAGCAGGGGTGGGGAACCGTTTCTTCTCTAAAGGCCGCATTCATTTTTCTGATTCGACACGAAGGCCGCAGTAAGCATTTGACTAGGAAATCTTTGGCCGAAAACAATTTCATGCCAATTTCTAATGCCCGTAAATTTGCAGATTTCTCAAAATTACCATCGTGGGACCTTTTTTTAAGTCTTTCAAGGATTTTGACATCGAAAATTCAAATAATTCACGAAATTACAAAAATTTATAGATTTAAAGAATTGGCCAGAAGGCTGCACCAGAGTAGCCAAAAGGCCGCAGGTTCCCCACGCCTGATCTAGAGCCTGCGTATTTTTTTTTTGGATTTACAGGAATAAAACTTTGTCCATCAGTTAGTACTGAGTAGTAAACTTAGCATATACAAGGGACATAGCACCGTATTATTCAAAAACCATGTGAAAGAACGTGTTAAACGGAAGTCCGGTGTTTTATGTATTATAATACTTGATAATTCTCAGAGCAACTTGGATTATAAGTACGTGGATTTATATTGTTATTGTTAATATGCATTCGTCCAAATGAATCAAAGAGTTGTTCTTATCAATTTTACTGCGTATGACAGGAGTGTCAAATTGCTAAATAAAAGTGGAAGAGTTTTTAACATTACACAGAGTGAAACTAAACACGAGACAGCAGAATTTCATTTAAAAAACAGTTCTAAGAATATCTTATATTCCAAAGTGCGATTATATTTATTATAAATATTTGGCTGAAACAACACCTTTTTATTATAATACCTTTTGCATTTCGTTTCGCGTGGGCAGATTTTAACAACGCCATAAATTCCATTTAAATCTTGAATACCATATAACATAATTCGTTTGGAGCTAAATATTTTTTTTACCAGATCCTAATCGAGTTATAAAAATAAAACAATTTTATTTCGATATACTTATACTATTAGTAAAAATAATGACGTTCAACAAATAGGTACGAACAGATTTAAGAACCTGCTATCATAAATCGGTCTGCTTATCATATACTTCGGCAATTGGCTATAAGTTGTTTGTGAGTGGGTTACGACAAATTTATGTGTGTCGATAGAATTTACATACTATTTTTTACAAAACATCTTGAGTATTCTCTTACGTGACGAAGAGAACTTGTCGATAACGAAAGATGTTTTCTTTGCCAAACGGAATTTTCAGACGAAATATATGTATACCTTAATGGCTTACAAAATTCTCATCGAGTTCAACGATATTTCAACAATAAAATATTTGGCGCATTGGCATTACCTGTAATGGCAAATATTTATTTTTTTCAAAATATTTACAAAAAATAAAATTTATATTAAAATGTTTTTAATACGTTCAATAAAAAACAAAAATTCCACAAAACAAAGAACTACAAAAACCAATCAAAAGAAGCTCTCATAAACGCTAGCTGAATGGTGTACAGGTAAAAGAGCTTTGAAAATAATCCATATCCGCTCGTATGGCTTTCTTATGAAGATACGTATCTCAAGAGAAGTTTTTCTATGAAAACAGCTTGTTAGAGTAAGGATGTAAAGGATATGACAAGGAAAGGATTTGTGATCAGCTAATCGCTTTCACAACACCCCATTATTTCACGGTTTGGAGGGAATTTGTATACGTTCCATGCATCCATGTCTACGAACAGAAATAGTTAGTTTTATTTATTGATTTGGCATTTACTTGGTAGAACTCCATTTTAATAGGGTAAAAATATTAAGGTATTTCAGTTCTACAGTTTTTTATATGTTATACGTTGATAGCTATTTCGGCTTTCGCCATCGTCAGAACTATGCATGGTTCTGACGATGGCGAAAGCCGAAATAGCTATCAACGTATAACATATAAAAAACTGTAGAACTGAAATTCTTGATATTTTTACCCTATTAGAAATAGTTAGATCGATTGAAAAAATACTTTTCGCACTGGGATTCGAGCTCGTGACAACCGCTACGAAAGCCAACGACGTTGACCACTGCACTGACCCGACTGACCAGATGAGAATAATAAATTTCCCCTTAATAGAAGAGAAAATTAAAAAATATTTAACTTGACATTTATTCAAAGAAAAAAAACTGCATGTCATTGAATGAATCTGCAATCGATTTCAGCGCGTAAATATGTTTTTTATTAAATTTAATATTCTATGCAAAAATAGCCTAAATTTGTTTACATATCAAATTTAAGTATGACAATGCGTTAATTGTTCTCGATAATTTCAATTAAATCTGAAATAGGGCATAGGACATTAGATCAATCAGCGAATTTCTTGATCTGCTCTTATACCATTACTCTCTCAGAATTGTTGTCCAACAACTATTATCGTTAAAACTTTCTTTTATATGATGCACTAAGCTCATGCGTAATACATTTACCAAATAATCAAAATGAAAGATTCCAAAATAATTTTCGCGAACACCTCAAAAACCTCTAGCTTGGGTCTTGCAGGGATTACAAAAAAAATGTTACTGCCGGATTTCAAGCTCAGGAATTTACTGATGACTTTCTTTCTGACTGACTTTCCCAAGATGGAAAGACGCGAAACCTTTTTTTTACTTCTTCCGGGAATTCCAATTTCAAAAATCCGGAACTTTCAAAAATGTGAACTCTTACCTATTTCGCTGAGATCAAACTTTTTTTTGTCACTGCCCGATTTTGAAAACCTGGGAGAGTTTATGGATTTGCCCATAACCCACCAAAATTTGTGCTGTGGCTCCCCTAAAAAAAACCTGTGGGCCCCCATTGAGAAAACGGGCTTTAGACCATTACTACCAAGTCAAAAACAATGAATAAAATTTGTTATTTTAGCCAAAAGACAATATTTAAACGTCAGTTGCAAAATATAAGATTTCTTGTTTTGGCATTTGTCTGTGTGGAAAAAACAAACCCCATTTTAATATAAAAATAAATAATATAGTACTCTATTATTGGTCATTTCTTGAAAATCTTTCAAGAAATTGTTATGACTGTTAATCATTATTAAAACAGATGACGAAACATGATGAAACTTCAATAGAAAATGGTGCCCCGTTTTATCTGGAGCATTCACAAACTCTTGCAAAACAAATCAACAAAACGAATAAATGATTTGAACAAACAAACCCGGTTTATGAGTGAAGAACATTCTTCCTTACACGAATTCCCTTGACAAGAAAACTTCGCACATCGATTATTCCTGATCATCCAATTTATATTTAACAATCACGATGGACTATATAATATTGTGAAAAATAATAATTGGTGTACGGATCATTCGTCTACAGAATTATCAGCAAATCTTTTAAATCAGTATAGATTGTATTTTCGATGTTTTCAATCGCTTTTATCAGTCGCATTCTAAGAAAATTGATTTGTATTGTTATTATACATATGTACATTTTAAGTTTTAATTCAATATGTTATTCGCAGTGAATATGTTTCTATCGCAACATCGGACTGACAAAATACGTATTTAATATAACATTAAACCAAATGACATAATATTAGCCTATTTTCTAATTTAGTATTTTTAAGCACAATAAAGCATAATCAGACGACTATTAAACGATTGAAAACTCGACCCCGCAGACAATGCAATCAAGCAAGACGCACTCAGAAGAGCATTGACCACTCGACGACAGGACCAGTACATTATTATACTTAAGATAATTAAAAATACATATTTAACTAGTAGGCCAGTTAAACTGTCTGCTGGTTAAAACAATTTTAATTAAATTCACTTTTTTTTGCAAGTCATTTGTGTCAACACATATTTGTATTTCTCACCAATGAAGTAGACATACAAAAAGTATAAAACTGATAAATGTATACAATCTATTTCACGCTGACTGGTGTTTTGATAATTTTTACATAACAACAAAGAATTTTGCAACGTTTAAATTTAAAATTTGCTAAGATTAATAATCGATTGGTATAAATCTACACAACAAGCGAATTGTTTTCTTGTGATTTTCATGGAAAAATAACTACCAGATGATTTGACCAGCTCGTCAATAATCAAAAATCAAGGTCGAGTTGGACTTCTACTCAATTTAATGTGGCGCCAGATATCAGTGATTGAGTAATTATATTTTTTTCTAAATTCATCAAATAATTACACATAGTTTATCATCAATATTTGGGGTATCGTATTTTTTTTGAATAAACTGATCGATTTCTGACGGATTAGTGTATTCCTAGCAAGAACATTTAATTAACACAATTGAAACGTGTTATATTTATAATATTAAAACTATATCAATTTTTATTAAAAATAAAACAATATGTTATTGTCAATTCCTTAAAATTCGTCATCCAGATTCCCCCTGCAATCTTTAAGCTTCTCAAAAGCGCTCAACCAAAAAACGTATTGTTATTTATGGCAACGCGTTGATTATGCATTTATTTCAGTTAATATTTTCAACACTTAATGTAAAACGCGTTTTTGTAGTAATTTTACAATTTTTAATAAAGCTTCGTATGTAGGGCATACAGATTAAAACTTTTATATTAGAATCAATGAAAATGTAAAAAAAATATTTTTTCAACTGTCATGTCGACAGCTTACGAATTCCATACACTGACCAAATCATGCACTCGGGCTTACACTTCATGAATAAGGCAATTTTTACTCCATTCCATGTAAAAATCAATTTCACGGATTTGGTGTAACTCACATCTAGTTAGCGATATAAATAAACTGTCATCAATTTTCCACCAACATTATGTTGTATGTAAAATATTTTAATAAAACTAATCATTAAATTTGTTTCACAATTACAATAATAATCTATAATAATTAAAGCGATATTACAGTGACAAAAAAATGCAAATGGATACATAAGTTCAGAAACTATAGGTGCTCGTGTAATCGGTATTAATAAACGTTTAAAACATCCGGAAAATTTATAATTTAACTAAAATACCCAAATAGATTTGACTATCGACTTGAGTAATTAACCAAAATAATTTATAATAGCTTTTTTATCATCTGACAATTTCACTGACATATTGTTTTCGGTGTTGTATTAATTAACGTTAACTGGTACGAGTTCAATAAACTTAAGTAGACATGTTGTGGAAAATTGTGTATTTGATAAATTCAAGCTATTATATACAACCTTATCGGTCATGTATTTGCTTAAAATTAAATGAAAAATAATTTTGAATCTTTCGTTATCAAAATGTTAGTTTAGTTTTCATTCATTTGCTTAAGAGTTAGTGCAAATGTTCAAATGTTTAGCAAGTAATTTGTATTAACGATAGTTAATTAAAAATCGTTTCACTTGACTAAATCATTTTTTATAATACCATAACACTAACATTACTGTAAAAAAAGGATCGATCACCTCTGGTAATCAATTATTCATTTCAGCTTAACACTGTATTTAGTTTTTCAAAATAGTATAAAATAACAGAATATTTCAAGATAAAATAAACATAGATTTTATTAATTAATTTGAAAAATCTACAAACGAAAATGACCAATGATTGATTCAATACCCTGATGGTAAAAGTGCACCACATAACTTAACCTTCGGGTACCTATGGGGTACATTCGCTTTGCAAATTTCTTCTCATTTCAACCATTCGTTAAATACTAATAACATCTTGTTGATATTTATTGTATTCTACAATGATACCTTAATCAATGCAATGCAAATATAACACAAATTTGGCCGAGGTCACTTCGTACCCCACCGGTCCTCAATCCTATTTTTGACGTCTCGGTACTCGAATATTAACGACTAGACCACTCTCATAATGTATAAAAAGTGATTTTATATCGTACATAATATGTTATTATTTTATTGATAGTAAAAACCTACATCAGTAACGATAAAAAGCTATTATCTATTTACAAAAATGTAGCAATGTGTAAAAATAACACTGTCACATTTTTTTCTCTGCTGATAATGCTCGTCATGAGCGAAATCGGTCCTGATCTTATTAAATAAAAGTGGGAATTAGTGCAAATGTTTATTTTATTTTTTCAATGTAGCAAATATGTATTTAATTATTTAGCAGTTTTAGGAATTCTATATTTAATTCATAAAAAAATATCTAATCTCTCTTTTTCGAGAGAGACTTAAAACGACTAGAGTGACTAGGACATGGCTAGTAGTTAACTTATCATTCTTGTTGTGCCCAGTAAAAGTTTAAAGAAAATGTTGGAGGATAAATCCATACATTTGAACACGAATCCATAAACTGATTTAAAATTCATTATTTGCATTTAATTATTTTTTAACGCTAAAAGATTCTTTTTCGTGACATAACAACAGTTACTAAATAATAGTTACTAAATAACAGTTACTAAATAATAAATAAAATACAGAAAATACTAAGCAAAACCAAATTTCATGCCTGAGAAGGCGTGTTTGAGAATTTTCTACTTAAATGTTCATTTTGTGCCAAGTTATTTCGTGTATGCAAACACACAAAGTTATTGACATTAAAATTATTTTAAAAAGCACATATATGTCATGAAACAAAGATAAATAAAAAAACTTTTAAAATTCGAATCATAGAAATACATTCACGTTCATAAATGCGTGCGCTCGATAGTTCATATTTTTACGCTATTTGAAGAACACAGTTCTAATTAATGCTAAATGCTATCGATTTTCTCGAAACCAGTATTTCCGATGAAAGTATTCTTGTCATTGCAATGATATTTTTTATTGTGATATTTATTCATAGTAACAAAATATTAGGAACCTACAAACAGTCCATACGTTTTTATAATCAAATATAAAATTTCAAATAATATCTATTATTGTGAATGTCAGGAATCTGATAGAAAAAGCCGTGGTGAAACAATAACAATCAATATTAAATAAATTAAACTATTTTAGTCGTTG
Source organism: Himalopsyche anomala (assembly GCA_031772345.1). NCBI lineage: Eukaryota > Metazoa > Arthropoda > Insecta > Trichoptera > Rhyacophilidae > Himalopsyche > Himalopsyche anomala. The sequence continues at coordinate 21,182,832 of CM062833.1, read as the reverse complement.
ATTAAATAATAATAAAAGCACACCAACATACCTTGAAACAATCCTCGTTTCTACAAATGACAGCACGTTTACAAGAACAAATATAAAAATCAAAGAAGAAGTTTTATAACCCCATTGTTCACTTTGTTTGCTTCGGTTTCTTGCAATAACAGTGCCTTTAAAAATACTGAAAACGCCAACTTTTGACATCTTGTAAAATAAGACAAACTTCACTGTTGGAAAATTTATCGCTTAAAATTAAAATAAATTTCAAACAAAATACCGCGTGATAAGTTATACTACAGCGAGATGCGCGTGCTTTTTATTCAAGAGCTCATTTGATTTGGGTGCAATAATAATATTATATGTCACTCGCGGAACGATGAAACAATTAATGACACTTGCCTCTCACGCGTCGAGTATTTATGACAAGTGGCTCCGTGATGACTAATGATTCCATTATCTATGTTCGCACACCGCTCATTTTAATCTTTTGTACACATTGTTTATTATTATCCAATTTTAATCGGCGCTTCCTATAAGGTAATTTGATCAGATGTTACAAACCGTCGACTTAGAAACTTATAATTACTTCATAGGTTTTTGGGATGTAATTCTATTTTTTAACGGCAACTGTCAGTGTGGCTACGTCATAAATTAAACCTTTTAAATATATCTATATAAAATTTGAATCGTTCAAACTATAGACATTCTCACAGATTTTGTCACTAACGACCCGGGTTTTGCCTTTCGGCATCTTCAGGCGTTCCGTTGAAGATGCCGAAAGGCGAAACCCGGGTCGTTATTGACAAAATCTGTGAGAATGTACATAGTTTGAACGATTCAAATTTAATATTGAAATTCCACCAAGCACCTTCAGTCGAAATCTTAAATTATATCTATATATTAATAACGGATAAAATATTCACCCTCTTCGTATTATTATACTTCGGATGTCCTGCCGCGGCCGCCATTTTGGTTTTCTTCTTCTTCTTTTTCCGAAAGATATTATTATTCAATGATGACATCTAGAAAGCTGGTTCGCCCCGCTATAGTGATTTTGGTTTACTTTTTATTCATACTAAAGACATATGTGTACATTTCTATCTGTAAAGATTTGAAAATCATTTTGTGGAGTGGAACATTGCTGAACAGTGGATTTTTAATATTTTTTAGAATCGCGGCTGTCAGCATTTTTCCCAACATATTTATTATTTATAAATATGCGTTTTAATTTGATATTCAAAAAATACCTGCCCCTGTTTGGATTTGAGCGCGGGACTTTAGATTATCAGTCGAACGTTGGTACATCGGGTTCGACGAGAGAGGATAATAATAGATCATATATATTAAACATTTGAAAATGAAATTATGGCAATTTTCAAACTGATGTTGGATTGTTTGTATTAAATATTTCAAAATGGAATCCGTCATAAGTTTTTTCAATATGTTTACATTCTTTTCAAATACACCTGCAGTAAGTGTGATAAATTCAAAATAAATTATCAAAATATAGATGTAACCATAATTGAAGAATAATAAAGAGTGACCAAAATAAGTGTTTATTATTATTTTCTTCCCAATTCATTTAATTGGATTATTTTTACCATGGTTTTTAAAAATCTTTTTATAGGAAATAAAGAATTTTAAAATTTCAATAATTTTTTTGATTTATGATGAAGTACCTATTTTAAAACCACAAACTGTGACACATAATTACTAATAAACTACAATGGTAAACGTGACAAAAATAAAATAAAGTAAGCCAGTAAGTAAGTAAATAAATAGTTTGATAGATTGGGGTCAACGAGACTAAAATACGGTAAAGTGAGCCAAGAAAGGATAATTGGAAAAGGTGAACTAAACTCACCCTTTTTATTACATTATTACAGTAATTTTTTCTCTAAAATACTTAATGTTCATTTATTTAATAAACTTTCACATAAAATTAAAATTTGTTGACCGTTCTCACAAAAAACAATTTAAAACGTAATTGTACTTAAAATTCAGATAGAAAAGTTTTACCATTTCGCTTTTTCACTCACTTCACCTCTTAAAGACTTATTTATATATTCCTAAAAACAAGTTCTATTTGGCGAATTAGTAAAGTTTATTCGTTCCAATTATTTTGATAAAATAATACTTCAAAATATCTCATAAATTAACTGATTTCTAAGCATTGTTTTTACTCTTCTGTACAATTTTATAAACAACAGTAATAACCGTGCCTGAAAAAAAATCCATTGTATATACATATGTAGCTATAATATGCGATCCTAATCGATGTAACTATTATACATATATCGTAACCGTACCACAAGTGACTTTGCTCTAATTTAAATCATACTTTTGTTTTGAAATAAAAACTTCATCTCTTAATTAATGAGGTTTATAATGTGTGTTATTCTGAGCACGCCGTCGTTAGTATTATGTACGTAAACGATAATAATTAAACGCAATGTGCGCGTGATATGTATGGCCACTATAAATGAATCAACGTAGTTTTCACGTGGAGTGAATTAAATATTTTATTTCCAAGGCTACACGGTAAAATTAAACAATCTAACTAAACCGAACCAAAACTAAGTAAATCTATCCTAACCTAACCTAAGTTTGCCTATTATTTCTGACCGTGTAGCTCTGCACGTGAAATATTGTTTCCATACTGCGATTTTCCTACATTTCCATTCAATATAATTATTGATAAAATGTTGTGTATCAATGACCTTTTTCGTTGTCCAATTCATTCATTCATCATTTTGATAACGTTGGTATTATCGAAAGCTATTACTCATTTCATCAATCACAATTACTAGGCTTTGCGGTAATTCTTGATGAAATGTAAAATAAAAATTTGAATACAATTTATTATTATCATATACTTTTTCGAAACCACATGTATCAGACAGGCGCCTTATTTTAATTAATATGTACTAGGGGTTATGCGTCAAGATAACCCGAGAATAAATTCTCGAAAAATCAAGGCTTTTGCCAGTTTCTGTTCCCGGGACATTTGAATAAAACGACACGTGACATAAGAAATGCTAAATGTTCAATCGAATTTGTATTAAGTAGATTTTCATTAATAACTAATATAGTTATTTCTTTAAAAACTTTTGTGCATTTCGGAACCCAAAAAAGCATTTGAAATTCTTTTTTTATGTAATAAAATATGGTCACTTTACGTACGTGTGATATATCACAAGATCAAACGAATCCTGTGAATGATTTGTAATAAAAAGCAATCAAAATATTTTCAATACAATATTGTCATCTTTCTGCAATGCTTAAAGGCAAACAGCAAGTTTGCATGCGTTTTAGTTACCTACAGCATTTATGGTCGAAAGAAAAAAATCTATTACGAATTTATCTAAGCTGTTACCTTTATTGTTGTGTTGTTTGAGAAATGATTTTTTATTTGGACCCACAAATTCTGAATAAATATATCAATAAGATATTTTTTATTCCAAGTTAACTTCTGATAATTAAATTATTTATAACGACTATATGTTATTTGCCTAATGCTTGGAAAAAATATAAATACAACTAATACAAATGTATTTGCTTAAGAAGTCTTATATGTGCTTAAAATTGAAACATAATTTCAAATCAGTTTTCATGGTTTTATTTCAGAAAAAAATAAGTTTAAATATTTGTTTATGAAATATATATATACTACTCCAGCGGTCGGTAAACTTTTTGGACTCACGGACCACCAAATTCACAATTTTAATCTAGCAAACCACCAACTGGACTTTTGTGTAAAATATTATTTATTGAAATAAAAGTGATCAAATGCGTCTAAAAATGCACGTAGTTCGTAAAATAAAACTATTGATCATAATTAAATTATAAAAGCTTTGTTAATTTTTTAATGTGATGGATGATCCTGGATACTTGAAATTTATATTTGGCTCCAATGATGTACCTGCAAGACAGTAAACTGAATAATATATAATATTTCAAGCCGAGATCGATACCATGTTTTGATTGCTGTGAAAAGGCCTTTTCTCGTAAATATGTTGTGGAGAATTGAATTTTTAGAATTATTATCGTCTCTTCACTAAGCAAGGGGTTATTCACCTTTTAAAGAAAGCTAAAACTGAGGTCTCGATAAAGATGAATACAATTTAACTTTGAGAGTGTCGTCCGATGAAAGATCGATGAGACTTTCTTTTAGCTTCAAGCATACATCAGTATCTTGAATGTTCGATCCAAACGAATCTGTTATCCACATATTAACATGTCTAGGATCTTTATTTTTGAGTAATAATTATCGAACGATTTTTTGAGTGATTCCAAGTGCTTTTTAACCAGGGTTACCACTTGATAGTTGGTATCATTCTCCAAAATTTGAAAACATTTGCAGATCGTCTTCAACCAATCGCGTTTGCCACATTAAGATTTATTTGAATATACAATGCAACGAGATTGATGTATTAAGAGATGATTTTGTTCTGGTGGTAGGATTAGAAAATAAAATAATGTCAGATTTCTCTGCGGACCACCAAAATTTTCTCGCACTTTTCCATTTAAATTTTCACTTTTTGCCGACCACTGTACTACACTACGGTCTCAGGATACGAGAATTTCCCGGGATATGACATTTTCATGAATTACATTTTATATTATTGTAAACATGTTATTGTCCTTAATGACGACATTTAAAATGTTTGATTATTATAATCGATTTGTGATATTTTATAGGAAAATTAAAAAAGATTTAAAAACAAATAATGAAATACACCTACTCACAATTTTAAATATATCGCCTATATCAGTGACGCTAGATATTTTTTTTCTCTAGAACTCAGGAAAATAGGACGATGCAAGTCACTAAGAAAATAATAAAAAATACTTTTAAAACCAATAGCTTAGACACCTAGCTTCAAATTGTTAGTTTCGTATTTATTAAATTTTATGTTATCATAACACTAATCCACCAGTTAACTGAAATTTAAATTATATATTATGAGTACATTCGTCAACATCGATCCATTTGGTTTTCAAATCATATATCGTTGCTATTTATATTTTATTATATTTTTCGCCCAAAGTCTAATTAAATATACACATCACAATAAAGTTTATTTAATTTACAAAAACAACGCTTGATGTTTTTAAATCGATTACAAGAGGAGAAAATGTGATTATAATTTTTAATCAAGATCTCACATTTTCAAAAACTGCTTAGTAATAAAATTTATAAAAAATAATAAAATAATATGACTCATTTTAATTTTACTAGTTCCAGAATTATTTTTCGATTAACAGTAATAAAAAATGCAGACGTTGTATTAACGTTTGTTATATTTTTTGTATGGTAAAACGGTACTGTCTACCCACACAATATGATTCATTAAAAAAGTAAATAATTACCTTGTATAAGTTTATTATCCAATTGATATAGCAGGATAGTTGTTTATTTGTATACTCAACGATAAAAAAAATAGGATAAGAAGGAAATTACTGATTATAATACAACAAATTTAATTATTATCAATATTATCAATTCAAATGATTTACATATGTAACACAATTCATATGGTATTTTCTCCGTTTAACGTCAATGTATTGTCTATGTATTGGCTTAAAACATCATACACACCTACTAAGCAAATCCGTTATAATTTAAACAAAAAAAAAATATAAATTTTATTATTTAACATGTTTTCATATATATTAAATTCATAACACTAATACTAGCACTTTTAATGTGTCGATTGACATGTTTTGATGTAAAGGCACTATAATAAAAACAAAACACTTTTTGTAATAATTTAACATCTTTAAATAAAGGTTAAGACCGGTTTCGCTCATAACGAGAATTATTAACAGATAGGTCCTGATCTTTATTAAAAAATATAAAATCTGCCAAAAAAAGTTTTTTAAACTATACACATTATAGATAGGTGGATAAAGAATCTTCACATTATGATACTTAGATAAATAAATGATTTTACCAAGATCCATCGAATCCATTTAAAAAATGCTTAAATCAAAGTATAGAAAAAAGCGAAACTGTGTGTTATATTAGATTAACATATTCACTCAACTCTTTACTATAAGGTCTTTGATTTGTAGATTTGTTTGGTTATTGACGATGTTGTTGGTTTGATTATGTCTATTTAGTATATAGTTTAGGGCATTTAGTACAAAGATGTAAACATATTGGTACTCGATTAAAATACTGAAGGTCTACCAAATAAGTGCCTGATTCATTCAATATATGTTATCAGTTATAGAAATATGTCAACTGTGTAAATTCATCGACTGTTAAAATAAAGACACTTTTTTTTTTTTTTTGGTATCAAATTTATGGAGCTTCAAGTACCAGGACGCGCCAGCGTCAAGGCTCTTCCCATTGGCGGATCCAAGGGAGTGGCCATGGGGGCCATGCCCCCCCCCCTGAGGAGAATTTATTTTCTATTTTATTAAAACTTTATTGTGAAATAGGCTCCTTAATCGTTTAGTTTACTATGTTTTGTAGAATACATACTTAATTATGAATTGACTATTTTTATATAGATATATAAGCTTAAAATCATTTATTTTTTAATGTATTATGTATGTATGATGTTTATTTTCAAATTGAATGGCCCCCTTCTGGGACAATTTCTGGATCCGCCAATGGCTCTTCCAGTCTCCTTCATCGATAAAGCTTTTAAAAAATTGTAAATTGCATCCCTTTACCATCGTTTCCAGACGGAAGGGCGTGATCACTGCAGAGATAAGAAGTTCACGGGAACTCCACATGCATTATTTTGCAAATCACATTCCATATGCTTCCTCCATACTATATCCGTTCATGTAAACACACATGTGGATACATACATACACACATACAGTACACAAAAAATTCAAACAAAGAGAGTCATTTTCGTGATCTATGGAGGGTCGTCGAGCAGAACTGCTCTGGGTCTAAAACGATTCTCAGGCAGTGTCTCGTCATAGTTGTGGAGATTAGAGATCGTTGGGTTAAAATGTTTTCCTACCTAGCTATGAAGCTTGATATTTTTTAACTGACAGCCACATAGGAAAAACTTTTGTTTTAATCCTGCATCCAGTCTTCAACTGGATTTTCATTGAAATACAGGAGTATTAAACTTGGATTTCAAATGATTGGAAAGAGTATAAAAGCACCTATTGTCAACGGCTTGGCTTAAAACGAATTTTACTGCACAGCACAAAACAACAAAGTTAATATACGACAGCTTTCGTGAATCTGTAAATTATTAGAATCACATAACATTGTTATCGTAGGTACTTATACTTTTAATGATTTGGGCTCAATTATATAACAATAAAAAGTACGAAAAATATTTGCTCAAACGATGCTTAATAACACTTAGCCGCGTGAATAAATTTAATACTTACTTTAAAGATTTTAATTATGTGTGAATCATATTGATTCTCTTATCTCTTGATATGACACAAAAACGAAATAACCACAAATTATAGTGTATAATATACAGCGCGGCGTAACGCACAAATTCATTGAAATTTGAATTAATGCTATAAACACATATGACATTGTCACAATAAATAATATTTGTGTAAAAATATTTTTTAAGCTATATTAAAGTCACGGATAACTTTTATTCCTATCAAAAATTAAAAAAAAAAAACGCAAAGTCGTTGTATAGAAACCCCGCATGACTATATGGTCATGCTTATCCTTTTATTACCGTTTAATATTGAGTACGGACAGTAGTAAGGACAAAAGTGACCGTATGGACTCGCAAACATTTGGGGTTGAAATATAGCTAAACGTGAATTTTTAAAAAAATATTTACAATTTGACCTCTTTAGATTAACATAATTTCAATACAAATATATTAGCAAAATAACTGTAAATATAGTTTGATGTTTTTATAAAAAAAAATAACTAACAGTTTCAAAAAGTAAATTTAAAAAACGGAAATTAAAAAAATCGCATGTGCTTTTGGAGGTCGTTTCTGTCCCCACGGCTGATGAATAATACTCTGTCTGAGAATCGTTTTAGACCCAGAGCATTTCTGCTCGACGACCCTCCATAGATCTTATGTCGTCTAAAATTGTCAATTTTAGAACGAACTTAGCATCACGAAAATGACTCTCTTTGTTTATTTTTTTTGTGTACTGTATGTGTGTATGTATGTATGCGCATGTGTGTGTACATGTACGGATATAGTATGGAGGAAGCATATGGAATGTAATTTGCAAAATAATGCTCATGGAGTTCCCGTGAACTTCTTATCTCTGTAGTGATCGCGCCCTTCCGTCTGCAAACGATGGTAAGGGGATGCAATTTACAATTTTTCAAAATCTTTATCGATGAAGGAGACTGGAAGAACCTTGACGCTGGCGCGTCCTGGTACTTGAAGCTCCATAAATTTGATATCCAAAAAAAAACTGTATTCTGTACTTCTTTGTATCAAAATAATGTCAATACAAATATATTAGCAAAATAACTGTAAATAATTTAATATTAGTCCATTAAAAAAAATGGAAATTAAAAAAATCGCATGTGATTTTGGTGGCCGTTTCTGTCCCCGTGTCTGATGACTGACAAATATGAGCGAAAGCAACGATATTCAGGTAGAAAAAGGATGAATAGTGGGATCAATAGACAACAGTGTTTACTGTGACCATATGGTCACGCTCGTCCTTGGAGGGTTAAGCTGTGAGTAGAGAAATTTTAAGTGTGCTTACTAGAGGTCTGCACGGGCCCGGGCCTGAGATTCGCAATTGAGATTCGGGCTCGGGCCGGGCCCGGGTGAGGAATTTATTTATTCAGAAAATGTTTCAGACTATGTTCGTGTTATAAGTCAGCCATAATGATTTTAATTATTACCGGTTCTATAGAAAATCGTAAATTGTTGTAAATTTGTAAAATACTGTTTTTTTTCGGGCTAAAGAGTATCACTCCGGTTGACATCCTAGCTTTATCCTATTATCCCTACTTTCTTAGAAAATAAGAGGTTGGGCAAATAACTGAGTAACAAGCAGTTATCGTAGAAAAACTTCTGTTGAGATGCCTAAATTCGGAGGTCATATTCTCCAATTGGGAGAGAACATGTATTAAAACAATAAAAAAGTAACAAAAAAACCACTTATTTGCCAAATTCGTATAAGGATAAAAAATTGTGCAACGCATTCGTTGGCTTGGCTTGCTCAGCCTCATAATTATAAGAGCTAATATTTTCCCATCTAAGCAAGACTTAAACGCGAAGAATCACAAAAATATTATCAAATAAAAAATCTTTATGAAATTGAATTTTACACTTATGTATATTGATAATGTACATGATACAATAACAAATAAAGTCAGTTTGCAGATGAAATGTTCTTGCATTGACAAATAGTTAGTTTATTTATGTAGGTTAAAAATGTATCACACTGTCTCTTTTATTGTCTGTACTTATCTAGTAAATATTTACGAACAAGTAAAAATAGACATATATGAGCAGGGCTAGACCATTATTTTAAAAAAAAACAGCGTTTATTCTACGTATCTTTAACCACTGGTGTATATTATATCGATGATAACCCAATCGTTCGAGCGGACCCATGGGTCCTATACTCATGTCAGAAGCGGAACTATTAATAGATTAAAAATCTATTCTTTTTTTATTTTTGCTCGGTGATTTTTAAATCCTAATATTTTTCAAACGATTTCATGTTGATTTCAAAAACCCAGGAATTTTCGGATTTCCCAAAATGAAAAGACATGAGAGCTTTTTTTTCAACTCTTACAGGATTTGTTAATTCAAAAACCTAGGAATTCGCAAAATTCCCAAGATAAACCAAAATTTTTAACCTTCTATTTTTAGGCCTCACTCAAATTTCTCTAATTTTCTCAATAATCTTGAAATCCCAGGGTTAGTACTGTTACAATCCAGGGAATGGAGGCCCTACTCCTGACCAACGTTTCTTCTAAGCCGAAGGGTTAGCTGCGCGGAAACTTCAAAGGCTGCGCGGAGACTGCGCGGACCGATCAAATATTAATTGAACAACTGCTTTGCATTGCGCGCCAGCCCGGAATGAGTGCGCGGGGGCTTTCTAACTGCTGCGCGGCCGCGCACGCACGCAGTTTAAAGGGAACGTTGCTCCTGACCGCTTGAAAACACATTTTACATCCAGATTGAGTACTAACGTGGTATTAATCACGGCTATAGCACCTGAATGCAAATAGAACACGAATACAACCAGGGCTGTGGAGTCGGAGTCGTGAAGTCGGGCTGTTTTCACTGTCGGAAAAAACTACGACTCCAACTCCTTTTTTTTGTGTACACAGAAGTCAAAAGTGGCGACACTGTATGCTTCTTGGTCTCAATAAATATGAGAAGCCCAAACATTTCAAGCCCATTAAAAACAATTATTTATTTATTAAATAGTATTTTGTAAGATTTCAAATGACATTCCTGGACAAAACGTATATATTAAGGCTTCTCGTAGGTCCACTCTACATTTGGATACATTTTACATTCTTGTTTTATCCCATAAAAGTCTTTACTAAGTCGATCCGGCCCTGTGTGAAAAACTATTCATCTACCTTCTTTGGTGCATTCTACGCATGATTTACTCAAAATTTTACATTGTGTTATGAACATTATAAATCAAGGTTGATTATCACTAACATGACGTCAGAGACAGGTAACGTTTTAAGGCCATTCACAATTACTAGTGTAACAATCAGTGTAATTAAATAATACTTGGACTACATCTCACCAGAAAAAAGGGAGTTTTATATTTATTTATTTCTTTGAACCTAGATACTTATAATTTCATTTAAAAAATGATACTAGTCTCCAACGAAACATTTAACAATTTGCAACTTTTCTTTATTGGAAAAAAAGAGAATACTAAAAACGTTTTACTGCTAATGCTTATGCATCATTTATTTGACATTAAAAATATATGACTACAAAAAACAACGGAAATTCAAATGAAACAAAACATTATTAAAAAATGTATACAAAACTCGTGGCTGAATTTATACACCCATATAAATAATGTATTGATCTGTCAAACAACACTTGCAACTGGCATGTCAAAGTTTCCTCGTTTATAATGTACATCATTCGATACATATTTGTAGGAATAATTGACCAACGCCCATCGTGGAATTGCACTAGTAAGAAGTAATGTGCACATCCGGAAAATGGTTTAGGCCCCAAATCAATTTAACTACACATATCTGAATATGTTTATTAAGTGAGTCTATCACAACCGATACATATCTAATATATTTACATTTCTTACAATAAAAACTTACTGAAGGTGACCCCTCGTAGTGATGAAGCACGTATCACGTTTAGTGTTTGTGCGTTTTCTTCTAGAACCTTAAACAAAAACCGGCTTTTGTAAAATCTGGTATACGAAATCCAATGTTTCCTAAAACTCGGCTTAACCCGGTTTTCGAAGATTCACAAAAAAAAGACAATTCAATTAAAATAGAGAAAAGATTACAATTTGTTTTAAACTTTATTTATTTTTTACACTATTGCTTGAAAATACCATTTTTTTCGCTGTTTATAGGTTTCGCTGTTCATGTCGCCTGCCGTCTAGTACGAAAAGTGTTTCAGAGTCAAAAATCACAACACAAATACAGTAAAACCCCCATTTACACTAATGTCGGAACAGTGTAATTCGGGGTAGTGTAATTGAGGGTGTGAATCTCATACAAAATTAGAAATTTGGCATTTTCCGCAAAAAATGCAAAACTAAGATTTATTAAAACATATTGACGAAATATTTAGTTACCAAGTGATAAAATGTAAAATGAAAAGTGTTCAATAAAATTCAACACATAGACAGTCACCCGCTATACGTGTATATCCTGGCACGTGTTGAATACACAGACGCTAGCCAACTAGACTGCATGCGCGGCACAGCGACCGTCTCGTAGTAACGACAATGGAACGCGACCGTGCAATTGGGGGATTTGCGGCGAATATTTCAAGCAAGCGCGTAATTCGGGGTAGTGTAATTGGGGGTTCCACTGTACATATTTTCATATTAAACTTAATATTATAACTACATATCTCATAAGGTGAAACAATAAAAAAGTAATTCTATAAGTATTACTTTACATATAGTTGATAGGTATTTCGGCTTGGATGACAAGAGTATATTGTGTATTTCTTCCTAAGCAAGTATACATATATAGCTGAGTTAAACATACTTCTGACGAAGACATCAGCCAAGATAGCTTCTACCAAAATAATCCCAATTCAATAAGTACATATTCCATCTGGCTTATATGTTAATGATGTGATTTCATGTAAAGATATTGAAGGTTTTAATTGAATAACTAATGTAAATTCTAATATTTGAAAAATCCGGCATTCGAATGTCTCAAATTTCGCTAAAAACAGTCATTCAAGCCCGGTTTTTAAAAAACTGACAAACCCTGGAGCAAATATTGCACGAAGTGCGCTATTTCGTCTGTAAAAAGTGTTACATCACAAAAGCGTATGAATAATTTACATACACCTCAGTCGATTTCTTGCATTTTAGTGAATCATCAATTTACTGCAAGATTATTTTATTTTAGCAGTGAGCGCGGTAAGTATAATAAAGTGAATCATTAAATTATGAAATTGTCAAGTATTCGTTATTAATTTCCCGCAACAAACCTTGATTTTTCTACAAAATAAAGTCACGTAGAAATTTGGCGCCCTCGTTCAGACGACACACAAGACCCCCCGCGCAATTTGTTATTATGAGTACACTCAACCCTTTTTTACACGGTAGATAATTCTTACAATAAAATGTGTAAAAAAGTGATAGAATTCATTCGATAATTTATGATTGGTTCTCTGAAAAAAAAACATGTTAGAAAAAAAAAACAATATTTGGGTGTGGAAAATCATATAATAAAAGGCTATAATAAATACCCAATAAGTAAATTACAAAAAATATTGTTATTTTTAAGAAAAAAAATACTATTCATTCACAAAGTATAGTATTACACAGTAGCGTAGCAAGAGGGGGTGCGTCAGTGGCGTCCGAGATACATTTTTTGGGGCAGCATTTTCAAAAATAAATACAATATTTTTCGAGAAATTGTATTTATACATAATAAAAATTAAGCCACCTGTGGTAAAAACTCCTGTTCATAGATAAAAAAAATAGTGATTTAAAAAAATTAGAAGACATAATGGGGTGGCAAATTCAAGATCCGCCCCGGGTGGCAGGACCCCTTCCTATACCACTGGTATTACATTTAGTTATTTTTAGTGAACCGTGTTATTTTTAAAAAGAGTTGAGTGTGTGTATAAATTTGGGTCCTCGTGCGTTGCATGACTCCATTTAGCGCGTTAAACGGAATCCCTTCTATAATAATAATTAAGCTTCCACTGTATCTATTATGAATAACTTTTCTTATATTCAACATACATATTATATGATAAGAAATAATCATCGTCACAAGCTTGCCATAAAAAATTCTATCATGTAGTACTTTTGTGACAGGTGATAAAATATTAAATAGCTGGTATTTATTTACACGTTCATGAATAAGTAAGATAACATTGAATTAAAAAATACTACTGTTTGTACAATGCGAGATTATCTGCTTAAAAGGTCGGGTCGTGTTTACATTTTCTTAGTCTAGTAGTGATAAAGAATTTATATGAATAATCAATTGACAATCATCGGCATTTACTCAGGTTCCCCTCAAGTTAAAGTACAAACATATAATAGAAATCATTGTATTTGAAATCGTCTAGGTGAATTATTTATTAATACTATCAGTCGACAAACCCTTCAAAAATAATACTCACATCTGTACTATGTCTGTCACAAAAACTTCGCCAAACAATTAACAGTAGCAACGAGAATTTTTCATGTCAGTTTGGCTTTTATTTTTAGATCATCTTTCAACTTGAATTATTATTATTAATTGATAGAATATAAAATATTTTGTGTCTGTTACGGGAGTACGGTGAACTATGATATTTTCAACATTCAATTTTTTACTTTCAACATTAGCTAACATCAAAATAATACAATAATAAGGGAGACGCAAATATTTTTATTTCTGGTGTCTGCGTTTGGAACTAAAATATAACCAGCGCGAAGCCGGGGAATATACATACTTTTTTTACTTATCAAACACAATAGTTATTATTTATATGGAAGTGTTGTGTGTACACTCCCGTATTACATTAAGGTAGAGAATGAGTAGATTGTTAATTAATACGTTTTAATACATCCCTAAAAAAGTCGGGTAGTAATGCTAGTTATATAAGAAGAAATTCCAGGAATGATCTTCTTATGAGCAGGGAAAAGGTTTCAATATACACTATACTACAAGTCAAAACCGATCGAATATTTATATAAAGAACACACATTTGTTCGTTTTCTAAATATTATTTGCACAAAAAACACCATACAAGTATTCAATCAAATAATTTTAAAACATAATGAATGATATGTGCATTGCCCATACAAAGAGGGCAGGTGCTATGAATCTCATAAGTTTTAATTTGACAATATTTATATTTTTAATCAATACATGTAATTAAATAACCGGAGGGGAATAAATAATTTATATGACATAGTCCTCTTATTTCATCTGTATGGCCCTGACGATGTGTAAATATAAAACAACATTAAATGCTCATTCAATAGGAAACTGATAATTATCGGAGGAACGGCATTTTATTTATACAATATAATATTATAGAATCAATCTTATATTATTCACATAATTTTCTTATATGTTTCGATGGAAATCTTCTTACAAAACCTGCTTCGTTCATTTGATATCGTTAACATTCTATTTCGTCGTCATTTTGAGGATTGTTAACGTCAAATACATTCGTATCGAAACAAATCCACAAATATAATAAAAATCGATGAACGAAAGTGATTTTCTGGGAATAAGCATTTATGACCTCTTAAACGATCAGAATAAACAGAATATTGATGTGTTAGACGGCGAGAAAACAGGCTGTGGAGTCGGAGTCGGAGTCATGAAAAATGAGCGCTCGATTTTTTTTTGAAAAATATATTTAATGATGTGTATTTAAACAAAATAGTCAAAAGTGTTAACATTTCATGCTTGGCTGACTAAAGATGATCTGATGGTATACATATATATAATTAAAATGAAATTATTGAAAAAAATTCTCGGAGTCGGAGTCGTCTTTTTTTCACACGACTCCACAGCCCTGAAAACTATAAATACATTTAGAACGTAGATGCGTTCTCATTCTGAAAAAATCTTCTAAATTGATTTAGTTTATTTTACCACTCTATTGTTTTTATAATTTATTTTGATTCAATAAATTGATGAGAAGACGTACATGTTACCAAAGTTTGTAAAATAACTATAAAGTCTTTTAGTTAACCTTTAAAGATACGTACATCATTTTAATTTAAATTTGAATATTTCAGAAAAACGGAATCTACATATATATTTACTTAAACGAAACAGGATAGCAGAAATAGCACTCGAATGGTGGTTAACGGGGATTAATTGTACATACATAGAAATTATGTTTCATTGTAATATCAAAATACTTAGAGATAAAAAATAATGTCAGATACAACTTTATACATTTTCCATCAAAATTACTTCGCATATCGCTGTACCGTGAGCAATCATTAGTAATAAAAAATACGATATGAAGGTTTTGAAAAGAATCCCGCATACCTGTCAGACGTAAAATTTACGAACGTCACCAATGTCAAACAATCCTCTTTTGATCTATAAAGCAATATAATTTATTATGTTTCCATATAGGTTATGGAAACTAATAAAAAAAGTATATTCGAGGCTATTTTGTGCGTAATAAAAATCTATATTGTTATGTGACTTTTTTATTTTCGACGGATTGAAAGGTTATGTTTTGGTAACTCATTTTTAATTTCAATTCTTGTGTAACTTTATGTTACATAAATGGAGTTTATGAGTAATCCAGATAATCACAAATTTCTAGTGCATTTGTTTTATATTTATTTTTTCAAAATTAAAAAATAGGAAAAATAAAATTGTGCATAATCAATCGATTGAATATAGATTTAAATTTGTAATTTTCTGACCTGTCAATTTTTCTTGTTTCGAGTTTTACACCCGTTTACAAAACAGTTTTTATTATAAAGAAGCGTAAAATCAAAAAAATGTCTCAAACATTTCAAGAGTACTTATACCACTTCTATAATAATCAAATCATTTGTAAGAATTACGTAATTTAAGCAACTCGTGCAGTAGGACGCAAGTTTGATGGGATATATATCCCATTAAAATATAGACCAAAAAGTGTCGTCTATTTCTCGCACTTTTAATTTTCCAAACCAAATTATTCAATTAAATACTTTTATAATAATTTAGGAAAATTTGACACCTGCCCACATTATCATGTATACGTATCAAATAGAAAAATAACATGGCGTTATTGGAAAATACATAAATAAATAAGGTATCCGATATGAAAACATTGCCCATCTATGGTTTAAAATAGAGGTGGTCCTCATCCTGGTCACCGTCACTGGCGGTGAGTGTTTTTTTTTTGTCTTTATTAACTATATGTACATTATGACCAAGCAGAGAAATCGTTTGAAAATCATCCTTAGAGGAGACTTGCGTTTGTTCCAAACAAATTTAGAATTTTCCAAAATATTCAAATACCATTTTGATAGAATTTTGAAGATTTTCCCAATTTTTATCCATCAACTTTCAATCTATATATTATAATTTAAATTAGAGTTGAGAGTTTAATGACACGGATTTTGGAAATTTATTCATGATTTTGTCAAAATTTAGGTCTCCCTTACACTGGATTGAATTACTAAAATGTTGGTGTGCGGTAAGAAAATGTTTTTTTTTTAAGTGAGCGATGTGTATAAAAAAGTTGATACCCTCTGGTTTAAACGATATTTGATTTTTTGTTAACAAAGCAGTACGATCGTATTATATTTATATCTAACGGAATAATATATTTATTATAAAAAAAAACTATTATTTCATAGACATTTATTATAACATTAAATTATGATATCACAGCAGTTAATTGTAAAACCGTTATTGCAAGTTTAATCGGCTTGGTGGTAATGAAAATTAAAATTAAAAGAAACGCTGTTTTAGTTTAATAATAAACAAAAATTATAACGGTATTTCAATTCAAAATGCGCTTCCGACAAGAAAATGACGTCAAAATAAACGAAAATCGCGACTTCGCTGAATCGATGAAGTGTCATAAGACTTGGCGTGGCAATTGGTGTAGGACCAAGTGGAGTGAAGGAGAGAATTGAGACGGCTAACGCCTGACTTTATGTCCGAAAAGGACGAAGAAGAGAACGAACATGATTTTATATATTTTTTAATTATTTTAAATACAGACATTTTAGCAGGGCTTCGCATAACCGGAACGGAACCGAAAACCAAAAACCGTTATTTTTGCCGGAACGAAAACCGGAACCGTACCGAAAAAAATATCTTTTTTTTTCGGTTCACGCTAGTATTTTGGGCAAATTTGTAAATTACTATAGGGTTTTGAGGTTTTAAAATTCCTCGGTGAACTAAAAAAAAAACGAATCACGGAGATATTTTGGGCAAATCGATAAATCACTATAGTATTTTGAGACTTTCAAATTCCTCAGTGAGCTAAAAAAAAACTAGTCACGAAGATATTTCAAGCTGAACTGAAAACCGAAAACCGTTATTTTCTCCGGAACAAAAACCGGAACAAAAAAATAGCGGTTCGAAGTCCTGCATTTTAGACACATTTTAATTATTATAAAAAAATCGGACTCGCTTTGGGTGATTAATTAATTCTTTATAATTATAATTATTATATTAACAGCTATAACGTCTCAGGTACTTGGGGGTACACACACATCAAGGGAAATGGCAATCCGTGTAAAGAGCCGATTAGGCATAACTGGAGCAACCTTTAACTCAAGTCTGGGACTCACGGTTGTACTATTAATGACTGCGCTTGAATAAATATTTGAATTTCTATAACGATGTTAAAATATGTTAACATTTTACATAGGTTATAATTATTTCTGTGATGTATAACCTATTTAACCGTTGGTCCTATTTATCTATTTTCTAAACTTATTTTTGAAATCTAACTCTCAAATGGGTGCTATGAAAATGATAATCTAAATTAACTCCGCCTGGTATTGCAGAGAGTGTAACAAATATGTTCAATTCTTGATCATATTAATGGGAATTGATATCTAAATAAATAATAATACACTTTTCACAGGCAAATATTGAAAATTAGTCTTGGAAAACTTTTTATTAAGTCAGTTTGCCAAGATAAATGCCATTGTGGGCTGCATGCGAACCGCTGGTCGCGGGTTTTGCATAACTGTAGTATACCAACAGGTTTGTGATATGGGCTTTCTTTACTTTGATATCTTTCGTTTCCTAGGACCAATTTGACGTTGGGCTAAACATGAACGGGAATTGATAAAATAAAAATACCCGACCGGCGACCACCAATGACGGTCTTCCACAACTGATCGGAATGGCGTAGGAAAGTCGGCACCGGTAGTAACAATTTGAAAAGGTCGGTAGTAGAGGTCTGCATGGGCCGAAAGTTTACAAAATTACCCGACCCGAAACCCAGATTTATTCTCCTCAGCCCGAAAAAATCCCGTTTTTTACAAATTTACAACAATTTACGATTCTCTATAGAAATAGTAATAATTAAAATCATCATGGCTGAGTATAACGCCGGCTTTAATTTGCAACTAATAATTTAATTAATTATTGACGAGATAACTCGTCTCTGGCGTGTTGAGTACGAATTTTTTTACGAGATATCTCGTATGTGACAGCCATCGAGTTAATGGATCATACAACGCTAATCAGTGGCAGATTACCCAACAAGCGAATGAGGCGCGCGCTTGGGGCCTCCGAATTCTTGGGGCCTCAAAAATAGGTTAAAATATTTAACTCGTATACTTTTTGTTAAAATTAATATATTTTTTATTTTTATATGGATTTTCTGACATTTTTATGTTATCTGAAAAACATGGCCTCCAAATTTTTCGTACTCAACACGCCAGAGACGAGTTATCTCGTCAATAATTAATTACATTATTAGTTGCAAATTATAGCCG
Organism: Himalopsyche anomala; assembly: GCA_031772345.1. Lineage (NCBI taxonomy): Eukaryota > Metazoa > Arthropoda > Insecta > Trichoptera > Rhyacophilidae > Himalopsyche > Himalopsyche anomala. The sequence goes on along the minus strand of CM062833.1, from coordinate 21,163,782 downwards.
GCGTGCTAGGTAATTACTATTAATTATCTACGGCAGCTCAAAGGTTAAAACACTTTTTTACTTATTTGAAATGTATCGTGTTACGACCTTAACAACTTTGAATATATTCACGAAATATGTGAGGAATATATTTTTCTTTAATTATTGTATATAAGTGCTTTTTTAGATTAAAAAAAATAGATCAATTAACTGAATTTTTGCATTAAGCAACAAACACAACATTTTAGATTTGGTTGTAAAAAGGTTAATGAATTCAGTGAGCCACGCTGAAAAGGCAAAATGGGTCACCTAATTTATATTAACTAATACGCTCTGAATAATTAGTTTCATTGCAAAATTAAGCATAATTATCTATTTCGTATAGTAAACATTGCAATATATACATAAACTATGTAATGTTGATTTTTTTTCTCATACTATATTGTAATGCCAATAAGATTTATTCGTAATGAATTTTATTGAATACATTTTAACAATGATTTCTTGGCGAATTATGAGGTGTAAGGACAGGGAAGTTTTGAGTAAGACATCCAACCCGGGATAGCTGGATCAGTCTTCAATTCTTTATCAAGATCCGCATAATCAATACGTTCTCACTTTGCTCATTTACGATTTCAAGTTGTTAACTAAACATATTACATCACGAAATTTTAATGTGACCGTTTTTTGCGAACACAGGGGGTACATATATGATTTATATATGAATTCTAAAATAGAAGTGTCAACCGACCACCCCCTTGTAGTATATAGCAGTGTTCCGCAACCGGTGTGCCGCAAAGCGATGCTGGGTGTGCCACGGCGCGTATCTCCAATAAACGGAAAAAAAGTCAATTAACTACGTCTATACTATAAAATGCTCCTGAAGACACTTGCCACAGAGAAGCAGAAATAATTATTTTTTAGTTGTAAAAATATTTTATATGTACGTACATCAGCGATTTCCAACCCGGGAGGCGCGCCTCCCTGGGGAGGTGTGGAGTATTGCAAAGGGAGGCGCGAACAGTCCAAAATATTTATTTACTCTTTAAAACGTGTTTTTATTACTATGTGAAATAAAAGATGGAGAGGCGCGAAGATATTTTTTCTTCAAAGTGAGGCGCAGTAACATAATGGAAACCGCTGACGTACATAGTATGTATACCCAAATCGATAAAATGTTTATTTGTTAGTATAAACTTTACCACTAAATTTTTGAAACATTTTAATAACCGATGCTGAAAATTCTTTGGTGCAGCCTTTTGATTGATGCTTTTTTGTAAATAAATCTGAATAATCTGAAACTTTTCTTTTCAGATGATCTCCATTAGAAGTACATTTGCTCTAAATTGGTAGTGTACATGGTTATAAAAATATCCATCTTTTGTGGTTTGTATCATATATAAACACAAACTAACGTAATTTCTGAATATTATGCACATTTTTCTTTGTGGTGTGCCGCGAAATTTTGGAGAACACGTCGGTGTGCCTTGGAAGATAAAAGGTTGCGGAGCACTGGTATATAGTATTAAAAGGTAACAAAGGACCCGGCTTAGATATGAACTGCAGATGTCACACGTGAGCCTGATTACCCGTTGTGGGGAACTATGGGACGCTAAGATGACTTAGAAGGAAGCAAAAAAACTGGGGGGTGCTGAAGAATCTTGGAAGATGTTTCAATTGCAATTTTCTCTTTACGGAGAGAAAAAAAATTAAAAAAGATCTATTTTGTGTTTTTGCTTTGACCTCTTTGCAAGAAGGAGGAGTGAGCGTTTGGCTAAGCAAATAGTCACAAAAATACCCGCTGCTGAAAAACTTTATTAAAGACTATAACAACAACATGAATCATTAACAATAATGTGTAAAAAAGTGTATTTTTTACTCGCCTTAAATGAAGACGCAACACAAACAATATTTTGTTGTGGTTTTCTTCGTTCAATAATCTATTTTGAAGTATCGAAATAATGCAATTTGCATCATTTTTTGGACGAAATCGATATGGCTCAAATTATCCATAATGTGTTTAAAAAGTGGGTTATCTTGTTACATAATATTCAATTCCGAGAAATTTTATTCAACTCATTATACTTTATTATAATGTGTATAAAAATTGATACAATACACGTGCAAATAGTTCATCGATTCCTTAAATATTAATTTTCTTGTTAAATTACATTATTTTATTTATTGGCTTAGTAATATTTACATTACAATTACTAACAGGGTATTGCAGTCTTTTGGTAGACTCTGTTAACTACTTACCTGCCAGCGTAAAATATTTGATCTAGCCCTCTAAGCCAGGCATTTAAGAACCATTTGGAAGTGTATAAAAATGATTTGACTGTTTTTGACATAATAAATATTTATTTTTAGTCAATATTATGTACACCCAACGAACACTTGTCATTAACTTGTTTGTTCAGGGCTTTAACAATGTATATATATTATTATTTAATTTTGAAAATTGTAAAATTTTGATCCATTTGACAACTCCAAACCTGTTTATAATATTCACGAATAAATAACAGTTTCAGTTATTTTACAATGCAATAAAAAATACCTTCATATACTAATTGCAGTGGAGCACGAATCTTATGACTCAATATTATAATAGTATGTCAAAAAAATTGTTTCAATTCAATTTGAAAAAATCTTGTTTCTAAAGAATTTATACAAAACCTCATAATATAATAAATGCTGTAATTTACACCATTCCATGATATGATATTATTATAATATTATCTCAATGACTCAAAGTATTTCACCACTTCAAGTACTTCAACAAACTACACTCGAGTATGTGCTTAATAAAAATCAAAATAAAGGCGATAAATTAATGTATTTACATAATGTATGAACTCATTTGATAAATAAAATTTTATATTTTATATGACTGCTAAATATTTTCCACATAAATTGAGTTATCGAAACTATTCAGTGCTGAATGTTTAACTTGCTGTTTTAATATCGCCAATACAAAATACCTACAAACAATTTCAGGTTTTAGCTTTTACAACAAAGGCAGAAAATACAACCTTGCTTGGGCAGGAAAATCCTGGTAATTACACTAGGTCAGGGGTCGGCAACCCGCGGCTCTTTCTATGTAAAGTTGCGGCTCTCCAGTTCCATATGAAAAAAAATATTTACCCTTTAAAACTATTTATCTAGAGTCGTGCTTGAAACTTAAAACAACAAGTTATAAGCCAGATTTAATCGAACTTTCAAAAGACATGCCAAACCAATGCTCCCATTGATGTAATTACATATGTATCAATATTTGTGTTTTCAAAATTAATAAATATTATTCCGTATTTTAAGGCGTTTATTAATCAACATTCTACATTAAATACACGATATTCAGCTAATACACGATACACAATACACGATTTATATATATAACTATATATGTATATACATATGTATAAGTAAATACTAAAATATTGAAACGAAAAATTTTAGTGGCTCTTTAAAAACTGGGAATTTTTGTAAATTGTAACTTATGGCTCTTCCGATTAAATAGGTTGCCGACCCCTGCACTAGGTGGAAGAAGTGCTAATCAAAACATATGCATATCATACAGCGGTGGGCTGCCAATATTTTAACAAGGGGCTCGCTTAACCTCTAATCAATTCTCAGTGTTCTTAGGAAAGAGTGAATTTTCTAATCGCTCCAATGCAATTTTGTGCAATATTTAAATAAGCAATCGATTGTTACTTAATACACTTATAATATGTAACAATATGCAATTTACCGTAAACTTATCAATGTAAATAACTTAAAATATACTATTATGTATACTGAAGCCGTCGTAGATAATATATAAATTAAAATTTTGCAGTTATATACTAATTGGATATGAGAATATTGCTTTCTCTTGAGTTAACAAGGGGCTCGCCGGCCTTAGTAAAATTCAACAAGGGGCTCGCGCGAGCCCCCTCCAGCCCACCCCTGATATCATACCATAGCATAGATGCCTAATCATTTATTACACGTCGTCCCCAATCCCAATAATTCCATTCTTTATCTTTGCCCTCCACTAAACGAGAGATTTAACTAAGAACCAGTTATTTAAAGAAAAACAATTTCCGTTCAAAACATAGGGCATCGTATTAAAAGAAAAGTAAGCTCTCGAATGCTGCAAATTATTTATGAAATAAATGGTGTATTAGGGTCGTATTCATGCAGCAGTGAATTAATTAACTACATTTGTTGGTGATAAATATTACTTTATCGCGTGATGAAAATTTCAATTAATGACATGAAACTAAAAGCAGCGAGGTATGATATTAATGTCAGTTTGTATTATGAGTTTGTTTCGACACATCGATAATATGCTAATCATGAATAAATGGAATGCAGGTTGTTTGTACGTACTCTGTGATTGATTGTTTTCCTTTATTCATTACTCGAGGCAGCGGTGGGCTGCCAATACGTTAACAAGGGGCTCGCTTTATATCAAAGCAATTGTTGGTGTTCTGGGAAAGCAGTGAGTTTTTTTATAACTCCGATGGAATTATATGCAATACTTAAATAAGCAATCGAATGTAACTTAATAAACTGATAATATGTAACAATATGCAATTTACCTTAAACTAATCAATGTAAATGGCCAAAAATGTACTACTGTGTATACTGAAGCTGTCCTAGATAATATGTCAGAAATTGCAGTTATGTACTCATTTGATCTGAGAATATTGTGTTCTGTTAAATCAACAAGGGGCTCGCCGGCTTTGGTTTTTACCAAAGCCGGCGAGTAACAAGTGGCTCGCTTGAGCCCCTCCAGCCCACCTCTGGCTCGAGGTACCTATACGGTTTACCTGTCAACGATTCTTAACAAAAGTTATACAACATGGAAGTCAACATGAAACAGACCTGCACAGTAATGCATTGATATTGATGTTTTCTTTCTAACATCGAAACATGAGTGGGGTTGTCAGTTTTCTCGCAAGTCAAACCGAGACATTTGCCCAAAATACCAGCGTGATTCGTTTTTTTTTTTAGCTCTTCCGATTCTTTCGAATCCAATATCCTAAGATTTACCGATTTCCCCAAATAATCAACGTGAGTCGTAAACTGGGACATTTGGGTGTCCCGAAAGGTTTGTTCGGGACACCGAGACACGAGACTCAAAACTGGTGACAATCCCGATTAACCGGGAGGTCTGACAACCCTAAACATGAGAAACTTTACGAAGGTTACTAAATTTTAATAGTGATTCTATCCATGAAATAGTATAGCGCTGCTTTATAAAAAATACTGCGGCATGCACAATATTCGCACATTGTTTTTGTAAATGCCTAGACATAATGACAGACGACCGAGACAGAAAAATAATCAATTTGGAATTGTAGACTGAAAGGCGACAGTAATAACAATGTATCACCTTGGTCTTAATAAATCACAAAGATAAAATAACGCTTATCTTACATATATAATATTTAATATTATGAATTTAATTATCAATACAAGATACCTGCATAGTTCGAATTTGCAGCACTGTTTAGAGACATCTATACATATATAGTATAACAACTATGTCTACCTTTTATATTCTGTTAAAGGGAACTGTTATTGTGTCTTAAAACAATCGAAACAGATGTCGTTACTTGTGATTTAAATTGACTCGAAAAGAACTCAAAACAATAAATTTACTTATCCCCCGATTTACACGGTAGATAGGTTCCTGAGAAAAACGTGTAAATCGAAATTGTATATTTTTTAATGTATGACCGTGTAAATCGAAAAGTACACGAAAAACGCATAATTTGGTTGTTTTCTAAAATACATAAAAAACAAAATTATTAAAAAGTGTAAACATACGTATTCTTTTATTAATTAAATACAGGCAGGGCCGGCGCTACCATACAGGCGAAATAGGCAATCGCCTAGGGCGCAAATCATTAAGGGGCACATAAATATATTCTAAAAACAAATAATAGTTTCAACTTGTATCTGTTCGTTATAATTATGTATCGTATTCTATATACTTCGAAAAAGGTAGGTTTAGCGACTGACTAACAAATATTGCAACAGTTGGTGGAGTTTTTATCATTCATCACTATCACAAATCACTGTGACTTGACTTGATGACTTGCTGTGAAAGTATGCTTCTTTTCAGATGAAGAAGAGGATGGTATCTTCTCTTCAATTTTTTCATAAATCCGTAATGCTTTATTTGTAATAGCATTGGTATCAATTGGCATCCGTTTTTGTGTTTGGTCCTCTATCCAAATCATTAATCCATGTTTTCCATTGCAATATCTCTGATATATGAAGTTGTGCTCGTACTCATAGTGCCAGCTGCTACACTCTTTCTAATTGAGTTTTCATTTTTTCTAATGGTTCTTATTGTAGCTTCATTCATGCTATATAATCTAGCAACATCTATTACTCGTTCTCCGTTTTGTAAACGATCCAAAAAAAATATTTTGGTTGCTAACGAAATAACTTTTCTTTTTACTTCTTTCGACATAATAAGGCTACAAATATTATTCAAGATATAAAGCACGTAATTAAAAATTATGTACTTTTTTTACAAAATTTTCAAGTTAACTTTTTTAAACTGTGTAAAAGCGAAAACAAGTAAAAAAGGTACCTTGTAAATCGAGGGATAGGTGCATTCAAAATTGAAACAAAGAAACAAAACAAAAAAAATAAATATTCGTTAACATGACTAGATTGAAAATAAATTTATATTATTATTAAGCATAGACTAATACAGTGCTCCTTTATCCTCTGCCATCAGAAAATATATTGTGATTGGTCCCCGTCTCATTGATACAATCTCTTCATGCTTTATTAGTTGCGTGGCAGCAATTCCATATAAAAGACAAGGTATACCTATAAACAAAAATGCTCATTTTAAAATTTACCAATGAAATCAAATGACGCTTTCTTCATTGAAAATTGGTCACACTCTTTTATATAAAAAAAAACCTTCAAAGTTCAGTTATTTAAATACTTAAAAATACATTATTTATATCCATATTGTTTTTAAATACGTATCTTAATTATTAATTAAAAATACTGAAAATATTGTCAAGAGCATTTATAGATAATAGGGTAAAATATCAAGGTATTTCAGTTCTACAGTTTTTAAAAAGTTAAAGGTTGATAGCTATTTCGGCTTACGCCATCGTCAGAACTATGCTTTAAACGTACATTTACTTGGCTATATATACTGTCTAAGAAGAGATACACAATGCATCATATTATTCACTCTAACATACTAATTCAAATTCTAATTACAATATTGCACTTATTAACTGTGATTTTAGTGTTACAAAGAAAGATAAGCAGTCTGGGTTTTTAAAAACATTAATTAGAATACTTTAAACTGATATTTATTATTAATTATGCTACATTAAATTTATTAACTATGGCTTAAGTGATTTGAAAAACAATAAGCAACGTGGGATTTTCCAATACTCACTCAATAAGAGACGACATCAACCAAATTATTTTTCTTAAATTTCAAAAACAATGCCGTAAACTCACGAACTTAATAGAAAACACCAAACCTAATACCGATATAGATTCTAAGTATAACACGAAACAACTCAAGTTTTACCAGAAGACCATTAATCTGTCCTCAGTTAAATTCTCAGATGAAGAGACCAATCTTCTCGACAAAGGTTTTAAATATCAAATCCCCCAATTTCCATCAGCTAGACAACTAGAACTACTTGCGGTAGACACTGAATTGGCATTATCAAGAGTTGAAGATAACAAATTACTTAAACATACTACAGCTAGAATAATATCAGATTCAGTGATTAAAACTAAACTGAAACCTCTTAATAAAGCTTAAAAATATTAAAGCTAAAACTATTACTAACAATTTGATTATAACTAAAGCTGATAAGGGCAACTCCATAGTTATTTTGAATAAAAATGACTACATAGATAAAATAAACAACTTTTTAAAACCATCCGAATTTACCAAACTCACAAAGGACCCAACGCCTAAATTAGCGGCTAAAATTAAAAATATTGTAAAAGACTGCAACATCGTTTTCCCAACTGAATCTATGAAAAGATACGTAAACCTCATGAATCCAACGTCGCCGTTATTATATGGTCAGCCAAAAATTCATAAGACCGGAACTCCAATTCGACCAGTAGTATCCTTTACAAATACTCCGACAGTAAAATTAGCATACCTAATGAATAAAATATTTAAAGATAAAACTAAATTCAAAGCTCGCCACAGCGTAGAAAATTCGATAGACCTAATCGATAAAATTAAAAACATACAAATACCCGCGAATAGTAAATTCATTTCACTAGATGTCATTAGTCTTTTTTCAAACATTCCTGTAAAGGAGTGCCTTGAGGTTATGCACGAATATCTTGAAAAATCGAAAATTCATCCATTTGAAACCGAAGAGATTTACTCTTTAATTAAAGTGTGCACCGAAAACAATTACTTTTTATTTAACTCAGAATATTATCAACAAAATGACGGTTTACCTATGGGCAGCCCTTTAAGCCCACTTCTTGCAGAAATTTTCATGAATAATTTAGAAATTAAACTTTTAGAACTCGATCATAAAAATATTTTATATTACTACCGCTATGTAGACGATATCTTGATTTGTTGGCTAGGAACGGAAAGACAGCTAAGTAATTTTTTACTTAAAGCTAACTTGATACATAGTAAAATTAAATTCACGCTCGAAGTAGAGATAGACAAGAGCATCAATTTTCTAGACCTAACAATAACTAAAGTAGATAAAAATCATAATTTCAAAATTTTTAGGAAACCAACTTTTTGTGACACTACTATCCACGCACAATCTCTCCACTCGTGGAATCATAAACTGGCAGCATATAATTCCATGATACATAGATTGGTATCAATACCAATGAATAATTTAGATTACCAAAATGAACTTAAGACTATCATACATATTGCGATCAATAACGGGTATAAGGCAACGGTGATTCAAAATTTACTACATAAGAAACAATTAAAACTATCAAGGGAACTTATTTACCCTAACGTTGTACAAGAGAACCGCTTCTTTAAATCTATTAACTACCTAGGAAGAATTAGCGAAAAAATCCACAATGAAATTAAACATTCGGTTAACGTAGCATTTAAGGTTAATAATAATTTAGGAATGCAGCTTAAAAACAGTAAAGATAAAATCAACAACCTCGACAGAAGCGGAATATATAAAATGTCCTGTGGATCGTGTAATGCGAATTACATAGGACAGACAGGTAGAAGCATATCAACACGTGTTAAAGAACACATAAGATCTTTTAAAAATAACAAATCTGACTCACAATTTGCAAATCATTTTTTGACCGAGTCTCATGACATTAGTTTAAGTTTAGTTCCAACCGTTCTGCATCTTTGTCATAAGGGTCAAAAACTAAATTTACTAGAACAACTTGAAATTACCAGACATAAACAAAACATCTTAAATGAGCAAACCATTATTAATCCATCGCCGTTGTTAAAACCCTTAATGTAATCAATAATAAATATCAATATATTTTTTCCTAATTTACTTGTGGAAAATCCCACATTGCTTATTGTTTTTCAAATCACTTAAGCCATAGTTAATAAATTTAATGTAGCATAATTAATAATAAATATCAGTTTAAAGTATTCTAATTAATGTTTTTAAAAACCCAGACTGCTTATCTTTCTTTGTAACACTAAAATCACAGTTAATAAGTGCAATATTGTAATTAGAATTTGAATTAGTATGTTAGAGTGAATAATATGATGCATTGTGTATCTCTTCTTAGACAGTATATATAGCCAAGTAAATGTACGTTTAAAGCATAGTTCTGACGATGGCGTAAGCCGAAATAGCTATCAACCTTTAACTTTTTAAAAACTGTAGAACTGAAATACCTTGATATTTTACCCTATTAAAATGGAGTTCTACCAAGTAAATGCCAAATCAATAAATAAAAGCATTTATAGATTTGGATGGTTAACCCTCTCCGGTCTTATGTCGAATGTCATTCGACATTTTATTTCATTATAAGTATTGAGTTAAAATTAGTTAAAATGTATTGAATATTTTTTTTCTCAGTCTTATCTATTACAACGGTATTCTGAGCAGAGAATTAAATGATTTTTAAGAACATTAAATCTGTATCTGTCTTCTTGCAATGGATACAAAAGGGTCATGTTTTAGGGGCTGGCTTGGCCTGTGCAGCGCAGGTGTTCTGCATTTTTCTCTCCGACAGTTACACTTGCCACGTGCACTTGAAAACTATTACCTAAATTTGCTTTTGTTTAAATAATTCCAACTTTGCGAAAATGCCTAAAATCTCTAAAAAAAGAAACTTGATACATATATTGTTGCCTGGACTATGAATTTTTTCACCGTTATCACACTTTAGAAGTTTTTAAATTATAAATAATAATGTCATTATTGTATATATTTCGAAATAAAAAAAATATTGTTACTCTAAAAAAAATGAAAATATTAGTTCCCCTTGTAATCAATTATGGACCCGGTGGATTTTTTTTTTTTTTGTGGACCGGAAAGGGTTAATGAGATGAATCATCGTTGATGACCATCCGATATTGTTTCATGAAACAATAATAAAAACTAATTACAAACATAATTAGATAATATTATAACTTAAAGAAGTTTCAAGAATATTTCAAGAAGAATTCACTAGCTTTAGGATACACAAGATAAATGTATTTTAAACAAAAAATGCATGCGCTAAGCACTGGATAAAACTTTTATCTCAGGAAGTATTCATTTGTTTTTTTCAATTTTGACAATGTTATCATACTGACAAAACTTAATAATAAAATCAAAAAATTTCAATAGTGAACAAAGAAAACAATTACAATAAAGAAATCGTGTATATTAACTTTATCTTTTCAGGGCATGGAAAGGAAAATTGCTAGACTGTTAGCAAAAGTCGACATGCTTCTTGATCAATATTACCCACAATCACTATTTGCAGATTTCATAGACTGACATGATGCTACGGTGTGCTCCGGTGAATTTAGCAATGTATAGTTCAACATGATAAGAAAAAGTGAGAGGATATATTATTTACTTGATCCCTTAAAAAATTACTTAGAAATTACGAAGACGTTAAGTTGTTTCAAGCATATAGCATTATTTTTTCATATTTACCCAAATTTAACACTTTAATCACCCTAAAAAAATTGTTTTCTAATGTTAAATCACAATATTTTTTCTTAGAACAGTGATATTTCATATAAGGATAGCAGCCTGTCCTTAATATTTGATAGTTGGATGATCCTACAGACCAATTGAAGCTTGACATTCCGAATTGGTCGTCCTTAACACTGCTATACTGAAATAAATGTATGGAAAATATTTTTTGGATTGGTAATAGTAAGGATTGGTATTGGATTCTCTGTTGTAAGATATAAATAACAAAGCAAGCTAAGAAAAAGCTTATAAAAAGGATAAATAAGTAAATGTTGATAAATTGGTGAAATTCAGAAGTTTAGATGTTCATCTTTTTACATTGTTAAATGTTACATTGTTACATGGCATTTGTCTTATCTGTTTTCAGCCAACAGGTTTCAAAAGTACAGATATCTATTTATGTTTAAGTGCAAAAAGGAATGGTTTTCTGTGATGTTTACATCCATTGAAAAAGAAAGGTTGAGATACTTAAAAACAACCAATTCTAGCAGTAAAATTTTTGTTAAAATGATTTATTCTAAGTCCATATTCTTTAGGGCCAACATGTTTGAAAAAAAATGATCAACCAAGATTTCTGGATTTCCATGATTTGAAACAATAACTGAGTCATCAATAAATCAATGAATACGAAACCCACACAAATATCGCACATGGCTAATCATGGTAATAAATAGGAAACTTGGAATACCTTCAGAAAGTATGATGTCCATGGCGGTTCTTTACATTGTGTCAAATATGCCGTCAGCACTTCAGAAGATGTCGGTTTTGTATAATGCCGTGTAACTGTTATCACAATTTTTGAAAAATTCATACATAGGTATTTCATAATAGGCTTATTTCATGATAATGCTGTTTTACATAAAATCTGTAAATACATTTCAGATTCAATTATTCATATGTTTATCTGTCGCCATTCACCATTGACACAGTATTTGACTTCGAACCAGCAGTACAATTATTTCAAAAAGCTTTTCAATTCAATACCGAACATTTTTTGCTACTGTAATCATTATTAAGCAGAGTAAGGTTAAGTCACTCGGATTTTGATTAAAAATAATATGATATTGTTTTCAACTCAAAAGATAGCAAATTCATGAAAAAAACGTATTTTTAACATAATGAAAGTAAAATATAATTGTGACATTCTCACATAAAATATTAATAAGATGATTACCAACAGTCTTTGACGTTTCTTCCAGTTTGAAATTATGAAATGTCAAATACGAACTGACATTTAAAAAATATTATATAAAAACAAACGGTGTTCACAAAGGTAAATAAGTTTTTCTTTGCTAAATTTTCTTTTACAAAATGATAATTTAAAATTAAAGATTCAACTGCATTTTGCCTTTCAAGAAAGATTAAATGAAATGAAATGATTGACATTTTTTTAATCAAACCTGAATATATGTAGTTTATTTATTATAAGTTATTTTTTTTTCTTTTTTGGTACTTATTTAATATTCTTGTCAAAATAAAATTTAATTGAAATAGATGGCTATCAAATGATCCATTAATACACTCATAGGTACAAGTTGAATAATAAAGATATTTACCATAGTTTTTAATTGGATTGTTTTAATTAAATGAAGGTACGCTTTATATGATTATGCTCATTGATACTGATACATATTATTTTTTATCGTACAACTTAGATATTGGATATATTGTAATATATCTAATAAATATGTAATACATAAAATTGTATTATATGCCAGTCAAATATACCGCTCTTTTCACACGTATAATAATTGAACAGGTGGTTTCAATATGGCGCAGACAAACTTTTTGTATTGTCAAAATAGCATGCAACTCTTGTTTTCTGCAATATTTATGTGCTTAGTAATACGGTAATAAATAATTACGCTCTAATAGTATTAACTGTTTGAAACATTTTTTTAAAAAATCTGATTTCTTCGTAATGTTCATTAAAAACAGAGTAATCGGCTTAAGTCAAATCTGTCAACGAAGACGCTAGACGTAAAAAACATTCCACAGGTGTGTGGGTGGACGTGTGAAAGTTTCTAGTTTAAAAAGTTTCGATTGTGTACAGTTGTCATTTAGAAACAATATTGTGTGGTGATTTAGATAGTGTTAATAAAATTAAACATAAATTGCAAATATATTTTCTGCAGTGAGAGCTTAGCTCATAATTTTTTGCAATAACGATGCCAAACAAAACTCACAGGTAAAAACGGTGACTTATAATTATTTGTGTACGTTTTTAATATCTAACATTTTGTTTACGTCTGTCATTAAGTATTCAGAAATAATTCAAACCTATTTTATAAACTTTGGTAACTATTATTTCTTACTAGTTACTTTTCTATTCTGACATTTGGGAAAATATACACTGACAAATTTAGTGCATACGGTACATTGACTTACGAAGTCAAGTTCAAATGTAATCTATATCAAAATGAAAAAATATAAATTATGAATTTATTAATTGATACTGGTTGGAATCATATTCATTGAATTGTAAAACGAAAAGAACTTGCGCCTTCGTCAAAACTTCAGTGTATAACGATTGTGCAAATCGAGTATTTGTAAAATTACCAAAATCCCGAGAAAGTGATTACTCTCTCGTAGTTTTCCGATACTTTCCACACAACTTCACAATAAAATTCCATAATAATAGATTTTAAAATTAGTAACAATTCTGAGATAATTCTCTTTATGATATTTTTCCTAAAAAATTGTGGAAGGTAACCCATATAACCCACCAGAACTGTAATTTATTATTCAGTGATTATTTACTTTCATGTTTATTAAACAATTATTTTGTTGTGGTTAATGTGTCAAATTTTCTCATCAATTGAAATTATACAACGGCAAAGGTATTGCACATAATAAATTAGATGAATACTGGTTGATGATTTTTTTATATGCTCAAAAAAATCCTAAAAATTGAAAGAAAAAATTAAAATTGAATGAAAAAATTTAAATCCCATCTCTTGCGGATGATTAAACAAAGACTTGAGACCGAATTGACCACCTGGATACTGACCATCTTTTAAAACTTTACATATCCTCATGATTGTATAACGGACTCATGTTAGTGAGAGGGTGTTCCTTAAAGCTGGAAGAATTCTTTTCTATTTATCTTAAGAGTAGTACCATAACGACGACTTGTTTGATTGTCATTTACAATTAAAATCACTCGAATTTATGTGCAAGAGGTTTGATATGATTATCATTTATTATAAATTATCTCTTGGATATAAACATGTATAACATCAACAGGATGTTTTTAACTATTTTCAAATTTTACTTAATAATTTTTAGCTCCTTGTAAGTTCTTGTGAGCAACGTTCCCTCTAATTTTTCTATTGTGTGTGTGTGGACCGTCAACTTCTTTGAGCAGTAAATTTTCAGCAAAATAAAAAATGTACGCAAATATAAAAATTTGGTGAAACAAACTTATTTTTATAATATTTCTGTGTGCGGTCTTGTGTGGGCGGGCACATTTGCAGGGGTGTCAGACTGTAAAAATTTGTCTATTTTGAATTAAATTTAAACAATGAGCTTATATTATTAATTAACCTCTCCTTTTCTTAGAGGGAAATTGACAAAAAGTTGGCTAATTACTTTCTTAGCTATGCATTGATGATTGAGATTAAGTATACAAACATCACAGACATTGCATTTGATCACAAATTCATCAACTAATCTAAAAAGCAATCAATGAAAAAATCTGACATAGAGTATAATAAGCACCACTTGAATATATGACCGGGTGGATAAATGATAGAAAACAGTAATATCTATGGATTATGTACATCTAATTGTAACAAAATTCACCCGAAACATTTAAATATCATAAGCAACTTCATAGCACCATGCAGATATCTCTTGAAAGATTTAAGAGATTGACAAATGAAAAAAGATAGAAATCAAGTGTTTATAATAGCAACTCAGTCCATCTTTTCTCACTTTATAAGTATTTTTTTTTATATATATCCACTTTCAATGAGAAGCCTCTGAAATTTGTATAGAGTAAATACAACATGTTGAATTTTTCTATTGTTTTGTTATTATTTATGAAATTTCAACCTCCCTGTCTTATAGATGATTTTAGGACAGGCATGGGCAACCTTTCATAGGTCTGGGACCAAATTGTCATTCTGTCTCCGAGTCAAGGACCGGACCAAATTATTAAACATAATAAAGTAATATTAAATTAAATAAAACACATTGCTATTTCTTATATGGTGGTGATCATGAACTAATAGAGTGGAGCCACTGTAAGCGCCAGTGTCATCTCCATTACTTAATCCCTCCCTGGAACTATTAATTTCTTTCTAATACTTTGCCCACATGAATCAGGGCCGGACAAAATAGCTTGGCGGGCTTGGTGGTTGCCTATAAATGTTTTAGGAGGTTTTTTTTTTTACACCACATTTTGAGAGTAAAAAAATTGTAACATTACAGAAATGAATGCCCTGGGCCATGAATTAATATATTAATTTTTGAAAATTTCTATTTAGGGATATGAATCTTGCTAAGTACGACCAAAGCTGTAAACATTACCACTCTGCAACAATAAATGCCCAATTAGTTTATTGCTAAAGATAATTTGCTAATTTCATCGTCATCGACTCATAAATGAGGATGAAAAGGATGTAGGTAACTGAAAAAGGTCACACTCATCAAAATAAATTATTAATATTTTATGACTAGAGCTCACAGCTTCAGATATTTTTTGTTAGGGATAGAAATATAGAATACTATTAATTATATTAAAATAAATACACTGTTAATTAGTTCTTTAGGTAAACTGTTAGTCAGGTATGAGTAGAAAACATGACAATGGTATGAATGAATAATTCTAGGCAAAATTAGCCAAATTTAATACATTCCTATATTTGTGATCCAATTAAACGTTCGTTCGTTCAGACTCTCCATTGTTTTGTTAGCAATCTCAGTTCATTATTGCATTGTATTTTTCTTTCACAGTAATTCACATTGGTGAGAATTGGTGAGAAATGGACAAATTGGCTGAGGAGCAGCTGGCACTTATTTCTTCGGGTGAGTGTAACGTAACTATATATGGACATATTGCTGTCATCTACAGTTTTTACCTTTACTTATCATCTCAACTTATTAGAATGTTTATTCGTTGTATTCTTAACCGAAACGAATTCTAAAAAACATTTATTTATTTATTGTCTAAAATAAAATATTTTTTTTTCTAAGATATTTATTATAGAAAATAAAATACATGAAGGCTTTAAAATGAGTGAATGGTATAAATGTTATGTTTGAATATTATTTTATGAAATATAACCGCCCCTGCATATACAAGAGGTGCATTGATCCAATGCCACATTGATCGGCCGCTACTGGCTAGGAATAAACTATTAGTTATCATCTGTTTTTGGGATCAGAGGGAACTAATGTTAACTTCACAGTAATCCATGCTTTTGAACCCAAATCAAAGGAATCCAACTTTCTGCCACCGCAACCGTATATGAGAAACACCCAATAGCCATTGAATATTTGCCTACAGAATGGATTAAATATTATTATTATTATTAAATGTTTAATATAAAATTTGATAACTTTGTTATTCCACTGAATGTGGTCCAAAATGTGACACGTGTTTTGCTTATTCGAGAAGCATTGTCAGACTATGCAGATGCTGACTTGCAACAAAAACACAATTTATAATACTTCTAATCATAAAGTGCTTGGCAAGTAACAACAAATTTGAGTGAACTTTTTTGTTACTGCCAACTAAGGGTGTTTAATGTACTTCAGTTTCATATTGGAATTGTTACAATTTTGTATTATCCATATATGTTTTGTCACTTACAACCTAGTTTACTAATTTGCCTTTGAGTTTCAACCTACAACCTGTACTTGCTTGAAGACCTGTCGATAGTTAAAGGTGTATCCTGTGATGTTTGCGACCGAACATGAGAGCGTTCAAAATTTGATTTGAATATGCAAAATGTTAACTCATATCAACTTATAATTAAGTTAAGATTGTACCATCGACATGTGCAATTGTTGAAATATGCTGCAACAGGCAGTTAGTTGTCTAAGAGGGGATATACATAGTGGAAATAATATTATATCCAGAAATCGATGGATTGGCTGTGTTTTTATGTTTTAAAAGTGAGTATACATGATCCACTTTCATTATGAAGAAACAAGATAATATATGTATTAAAATGTTCATAATTTATCATTATTATGGGAAATCAGTGCACCATTAACTTTTCCGGTTCTAAGCTCAAGAAATGCGACCCCAATACCCACATTTTCTTAGATATCTATTTTAATATGGGTGATACAATGTTTATAATTCAGGTATTCTTATATCATTGTTTTTTGGACCTTTTGTAGTTTATATAAATACGCGATAACACGATAAGCGCCCGCGATAAGCAATCGTTTGTAAGATAGCTGGGCTAAACTCGTCAGTTGCAAATTCATATGTGTGCTGGGATGACGTATTTTTTACGCGCAACTTAAAATATGATTATTTATTAAAAAACCACGGATTTTTATAAAAAAAATGTATGAGGAATGATGCAGAGAGATATTTTAAAGCCCTTAGACTATTTTTTTTTTTGAAATTCATAAGAAAAAGGCCAATAATGAGGAAACCACTGGGGTCCCTAAATGACCCCCATCGGATGAGAAGTATTTTTCTAGTCTCCGAGCCGCGAGAGTTAAGTAATGTGGAATTATTTAGATAGATTTAAATAATAAAAAATCAATTTAAACTCTTTCATGTATGTATATGTATTTGCTCATTAAATTAGTCCTCCAATAAGGTAACCAACAGTGTATAATAAAAATAGCAGTATGAAATCTGAAAAAAACTAAATCATTTAAAAATAAAAATTTCCTTTGTCTTTTGGACTGCATTACTGTTCATTATCAGCTGTTCATTGAACCTTGTGCAACTTGGGTCAGTTATCTTTTCGTGTGTTGTTAATTTTTATTATGTATTTAGTACCCACACAATTTTCTATTGAAAAACGTCAATAAATTGAAGTTCATTGTTGTGTTAACTAAGCATTTTAAACATAAGCTATTTATAACTTACTTTCATAATAAAATAAAAACAACTCTTACAATATCTATTATTGTTTTAATGTATTCCTGGTCAGCGTTTTAGGTGTTCAATAAAATTCATGTTTCTTAATGTGTGATTTTTCTTGGAATCACAGATCATAAAACTGTTTTTACTTTGAAATAGATTATGCTTTGTAATATTTTATAAATGTTTTCCTTCTTGTTATATTGAGTATACTTATCCTTTTCTTTCAATTATGATGTTAAATTTAGCCATTGGTTTTTATTATTGCTATGTTGCATAACACCTGGGTTCCATTTAAGTCCATAGCTGGGTAACGCGTGTACTAATTAAAAAAAAATATTTACTGTATTTTATCAATAATGTTTATTACAAATAAATACAATTTCATAGTTGAAGCATAGTAGTTTAAGAGTCTCCACGAATTTATTATTTTGCATTCAGTTTAATAGACGTACCATTTTCTATACTGACATTGTGTTAAACCTCCTCTACACTCCATTTTGAATCTTTTTACTAAAGCAGTCAAGCACAACCTTTTTCTTCCAGCCGGCCACATAAAAAATTGTGTTGGTTTCGGGCCGCAAAAAATGTAATTTAAACTTTAAATTACATTTTTTAAATTTTAAAGTACGGTCCATCTTGGGGGTGGGGAACCTTTTCATTTATAAAGGCCACATTCGTATATCTGATTCAACATAAGGCTACAGTAAAGAAAACGTTGACACCCCTCCCCCCTCCTTTTTTTTCGCCTGTCGAACATATGTTTAATGGGCTGATTACGTTCCTTTTGCAAACGCTTGCGTATAATTTTTTGATCAAAGTGAATATTTTGATCAAGTCAAAAGGCCGCAGGTTACCCTCCACTGCTCCAGCCTATGGTTTCTTTTGATACGGTATCGACAACATTGTTGCGTGAATTGAACACCGCCGTAACTCCTACGAAGTAAACCATAATAAATCCGTCTCCCCATACTTATCTATGGTTAAACAGACATAATCACGCAATGTAAACACAGTATCAGCTGAATGGCATCTGTTTGAAAGCGGCCTATAATCAGGTCAATAATTTTGAAAAAAAGCCGTTTTTTTTTCGCCATTGTCTTTCGAGAGGCCGTTCAGAATCGTTTCTCAATTCATTCAGATCCAAGAACAATACGCAATCTAAGCTTCGATCGACACTTCAACTGGCAGAGTGGAATCGAGCCGCTCATCTGTATACAATCCCCAGTTAGAAATATTATAATTCTTGATAGTACTGACGCAGTTTTATCATAATATGGTCGATTAAGAATTGAATAGAACTGATCTTTTTAGTGAAATGTGTGTTCAATCGAGTCTAGGAGTTTTAGGAGTAAGTTTTAGGAGTAATCTTGTTTACGACAATTTTGCAAGTTCCACTGCATACAAAGTATGGGGATATATATACAAAAGAGCAACTAAATACAGTGGAACCTCGATTATACGTTTTTCATGGGACCGTAATAAATGAACGAATAATGCGGGAAATCTTCAAATAATACCAAAAAAATGTTTAATATTCAAAAAACTTATTTATTTATGTAACTGAATGCGATGTAAAACTATTTGAGCGAAAAAAAAAATATTCTATAAAAACGCTCAATCGGGATAATAATTCGGACGGGACGATAATATTTAGACGATAGATCGAGGAAATCAGTAAATCGGGGAATGATAAACGTGGAATTATTAAATATTGTTATGACGGGGTCTTGGTCAAGTTAAAAATAAACGATCCATGCAAAAAAAAAAACGGAGATAACGAGAACGGTAGATCGGGGTTCCACTGAAAAAAACGCGAAACGAAATGCGAGGCAAAACTATGTATGAAAAATATTCAACGAAAACGGTCAATCGGGATAATACTCGTGACGGGACCAAAATATTTAAGCGATAGATCGATGAAAACGGTAAATCGGAGAACGGTTAATGCGGGATTATTTTACATTATTCTTACGGGTGTTTGGCCGGGACTATGAAAAATAAACGATCCATGCGGGAAAACGAACAATGCGAGAACGGTAGATCGGGGTTCCACTGTAGTATAATATGCTGTTATGTATATATATATTTTTCTTTACATACAACAATTTTTATCATAGCATATCTTACGTTGTGAAACATAATAAAAAAAAATAATTTCAAAATTTTTGCTGGTGTAATAAAAGCAACTGTTTTTCGCATTATTGCAATTGGTGATTCGCTAGTCGCTATCTGTATCGCTAGATTGTTTTTTTTATAATATGTAAAACAGAGATAAATTTGTTTGTTCAAAAAATTGGGCGTGGTGTACTAAAAATCCAATAACATAGATAATATTAAACATCACACATTTTTGAATTCTTTTTTTGTGATATCGCATAAATCGAGGGATCTTGTAATATATAATACTAATCTGATTCTCTTTTTATAAATAAGACGGTATATGATAATGTTAACTTAATTATATATTTTTTAAATCGATTGCTTTGCTTGAAAAAATATTCATAATTTGCCCTTGCAATTTAAACTCACTTTCCTTTTACGTTGTTTTATAAATCTTATATATCAGCGATCGCAAAGTGTGGTCCGCGAGAAAATTTTGGTGGTCCGCAGAGAAATTTGACATTATTTTAATTTTATAACTCTACCACAAAAAAAAAATATCTGAATCTCGTAACACATCTATATCTTCAACTATTACTGTGGCAAACGCCATTGGTTGAAGACGATTTGCAAATGTTTTCAAATTTTGAAGACTATATGAGGGAGAATGATATCAACTATCAATTGGTAACCCTGGCTTAAAATCACTTGGAATCACTCACAGAATCTTTTTCTCATTATTACACAAAAAAATAAAGATCATAGACATGGTTATATGTGAATAATAGATCTGTTTGGAGAAAACATTCAAGATACTAAGATAAGATAGGCCTCATCGATCTTTCGTCCGACAACACTCTCAAAGTTAAATTTCATTCATCCTTATCAAGACCTCAGTTTTGACTTTTTATAAAAAGCGAATACCCTGTGCTTAGTGAAGAGATTATGAAAATTCTAATTCAATTCTTCACAACATATGTATGTGAAAAGGCCTTTTCGTCAGTCACAACAATCAAAACACGGTATCGATCTCGGTTTGAAATAAATTCAGTTCTCCGTCTTGCAGTTACATCATTGGAGCCAAATATAAATTCTATCATTTTTATATATCCAGGAACATCCATCACATTAAAAATTAATAAACCTTTTACAATTTAATCATAATTAATAGTTTTATTTTATGAACTAGGTCCATTCTAGACGCACTTGATCACTTTTATTTCAATATACAATATTTATCACAAAAGTCCAGTTGGTGGTCCGATAAGTAAAATTTTTGAATTTAGTGATCTGTGAGCTCAAAAAGATTGCCGACTGCTACGTATCATTCAGAATCGTCTCATATGTTTTTTATTGTATTATTTTGCTTCATTATTTACTTTATTAATTAATAGCAGTATTTTTTTTCAAATAGATACTATGTCCAGTATACATAATATATTATTGGTGACCGTAATGTTGATAACACTATGTATTGATTACTGCACACAAGTGTATGGTCGCGGTTTCACACGATACGTCCGATCGAGTTGTCACATTCCATTATATCACTACGATGAACTGCATTCAACATACATATACCTTATGTTTATGGCTTTGTCATTTTTTTACAGACAATGACTCGCATATTCGCAATCAGCAAAATAATTATTCGAATGCTATTGATTAAAACCCTTAAAGCGTTTCTTTTTTTTTATTTGTCTTATCATAAATTCATATAAGTCATAAAACATTGAAAATGGTATATCAATTCCAATAGACTAAATAAAAAATACTTTTTCGATGTGTGTAGTTAGTAAAGTCGTATGTTATAGTATTGAGAATGTACAGTTACATTGTGTTTATATTTTAATGTTTACTGGGTTGTGCACTGTGCAGTCATGTTAGTTGAACTTTGTTTTGGCTGTATCTCAATATGGCAATTTCTGTCTTATCTGACAACACGCCCTGGCTGACGAATCGCTGCTTAATTCCGAAATAACATTGATTAACCCTTTGATGAGTATCAACGTACCCGTACGTTGGAGTAGCTTGTCATCTATTATCTATTGCCATTCTCATATTTTTTTATTGAAGTTTTGTTATTTCTTCAAATATGGATACTAGACACATCCACCAGTGGACGTGGCCACCACATTATTTTTTAATTTTGTATAGCAAATGAAGAAAATGTTTTTAAAAAAAGGATAACATTTGTAAACAAATCGGTAGCCATATAATATTAAGCGTAAAATTCTATTTGAGATCGAATCCTTTCTGGAATCGACCTCTGTAGAGCGGCACATGTAGACAGATGAGAGCAAAAAAGATCTTTACGCAAAAGCGAAGTAATAAGTAGCTTCTAGAAACATATGTAAAAGTAATAATGAACTATTTTACTTTACCTTTTTAACTATGAGTTTTATAATTTTAAAAAAATATTTAATTCTTGAAATAATAACTAATATTCTTCCCAGATTGGTCCGTATCAAAAAAAAAGTTTTTTTTTTATTTTTGTGTGGCAATACTGCAAATAATCGGAATATGTATAAGAAAAAACCTAATTTAGTAAAAATTAACTCACCACTCAAAGGGTTAATTCAATGTATCACTATACATAACTGTGACACGCGTTTCTTTTATTTGGAAGCCATTCTCAGACGTAATGTATCTTGATATCCATATCTTAAGCATTGCTTCGAAACATAATAACTTATTATTTTGACCATTTTGCGAAAATTACTAATTGTTAAATTAAGTTTCTGACCACATAAACATACGCCATTTGTAAGTACGGTTAAGATTATATTTGTCAATTGCATAGCGGAATTGCCATCTGCTGTTATGAATTATCTGTAATGTTTTTCTTTTCACAAAAAAATAAATAAGGATATTAAAAAAGTAATCAGTTGAAAAATTAAGAATGTAGAAGATATCGCACTGGATTCAAGAATGACAAAGATAATCAATCATCAATCGCGTTGATTATATTTTTTGGTAATTTATTTTTAAATATTTCTTTATATATTTATTTACTTTCAAACGGCAAAAACATGGTACTTTTAAGTCATTTTATTCTTATATTAAAACTTCAAACTGTCTGGTCGATGTTATCGACTGCACAATTTTGACAATAGTTTTAACAATAACACAGCTATGTACTACTATTATTTATTATGATAAGTAATTAAAAAATAAAAATAAGTTCTTATACTCAAGCAAAACTTGACACTTTTAAATTTATTTACTGTATATTTTGACATATCCAAATAAAATTTGTATTTCTAAAAAAAAATGCAGAATTTTTATCACGTATAAGTAGATTAGATTTTAAATTGAACTCGTTATTGAGTCATTAACCCACTGATGTATGTCATATAACAATTGGTAGATATTTTTTTTACATTTTCCATGTTTTATTGTTTCATTCGACAATCTCATTTTGCTTTTCCGGAGAATGTGAATGACGCGAGAAAGAAAAAACCCGTAATCGTGGGACTTATTCATTTTGAACAATTCGTTGTTGCAAAGTTATCACCAGTTAGAGTTAAAAGTATAATGGGCCATTCACACTTATCAATTTATTATATTTCTGTATTTACTGTTAATCATTGGTGGAAAATATTTTTAAAAAAAATCACTAAAAGACAGCCTCGGCTTTCTTAGACAGTGAATATTATCTAGCGGTTTTTTTTTAACAAAAAATCAATTACTCATTTGAACAAATTTCACTTTTATTTGAAATGATCAGGACCGGTTTCACTCATGACGATCATTATCAACTTATTATCAAATGCTCGTCATGAGCTAAACCGGTCCTGATCATTTCAAATAAAAGTAAAATTGATACAAATTAGTAAATGTTTGTTTTAACTTTTTGCTTTTCTACCAAATATTGACAGTGAACATCCTAAAAGTGATTTTAATTATCCGCTGCTTTTTATATAAATTTATGGTAGGTAATACAATGAAACTCGGGCATCCAATCCCGGACACTGTTTGGGATTTCGGGATTGACAATTTTTCCAATCACGTGAGATCTATTTTTTAGTTCTTCCAAGAATTTGGAATTCAAAATCCCAGGAATTTGGAACCTTCTTTTTTTACCCCTCGATCAACTTTCTCTAATTTTCTCAATTTGAGAAAGTGGCTTGACTGGGATTGTGGCAGTTCTAATCCCGGGATTTCGGGATCGCAAAATTGGACGGGATTCCGATATTGGCGCCCTAAGTGAAACCTCTATTCAACAATCCGGAATTAAAATTTTACCGCTTTTTTAATACGATTTCTGCAGTCACGTTTCATTAAGTTAGATTAAATACACGCTTTTACATTTTTATTTCTCGTACTAAGCGTTTAAAATGGTACACATTTAAAGATAAATTGAATGCATTTAGAGCTATACTGCTTTACTTTGGTGAAGCAAACGACACTCTTCAAATAAATTTGTTAAATAAAAAGTTTTATATGAACAACACAGAAATATTAACTCACCCGATTTGCGTGTTTTTTTTTTTTTTGCAAAACGAAAAATATGCCCCTAATATAAGTTTCCCTTCTATTTACATTTGATTTCGTTCATGTCCCTTCGAAAACTTATAATCGAAACCATCATTGTAAATAAAAGAATATTTATATGGCAAACTAAGGAAGGTGAGTGTCGAAAAGATAATGATCGCATATAAATAACTAAGGTTTTTATAGATAATTAATTAATATAATATATCAATACTACAACAGTTTTGTTAGCAGCAAGCTAGTTCAACTAATAAAATATATTTAGTAAATAATTTTATACAATATGTACGTTTTTTTTATTTTTTATAAATATATGTGTATTTTTACCAGTGCTAAACGATTCGTTAAATATTCATATGTATGTCGTGTTGTGTTTCGTGTATGAAAAGAATCCAGAAAAACATTTTATTTTGCCGAGTGTTAACAGTTTTTGTGATTCGACGCCGCATTCTTCTTACCCCTGTTGTGAATTATTTAGCCTGCTTAAACACGGCCCACGTAGAATAGGTAGTTTTCATCGTCTGGAAAAAGAAACTAAATTAACATACAGTCAAAACAAGCTCACATCAGCGTTATCAAACAAGATAATATATTATATATCAAGAAATTCATAATATTTCTGATACAATAAACAATAAACCGATACAAAATAGTATACGACCGACGCTGAGAGTTGGCGTCGTTGGTTTCGGATTCGGTTTGATTCGTATCCTATTACGGACATATTCATAAATTTGTTTTCCAATAAATTTATGGATTTAAGTTCACATCTTAGATATCTGTGATGCCTTAAATTCCCTTCCATCCACCCTTTAAAGTGGAAGCGATTAGCTTACTACTAGTTTTTTTTCCTAGCGTATAGTTATATCTAGGGCTTCCAAACCGGTTTAAACCGAAACCGGTTAACCGGTTTATCGCATATTTTGAAAAAAACCGAAAACCGGTTTATTTCACGCGGTTAACCGCGTTTTATCAACAATACTCTTTTCTTATTTTTCATTTTATTTTTCAAAAAGAAAAATCTTTTACAATGAATATACTGCGTAGAAGCGGAAACCATTTACATAACACAAGAAACATGCATATGAATTTTATGAAAAAATCTAATTATTTCTCAAAGTTGTCCATGTTGTGAACAGATATGACTTTTTCAAATAGTTTAATATTTTTTTCGTAATTATTGACAACTATTTATCAAAAGACGTAATGATTCTTACATGCACGTCACTCAATAACCTTTATTGTAAATTTGACAAATCATATAAATCTTGAAAAAACTATTAATAAGGATACTATATATAACTATGTACCACTTTAAAACGTATACAATTTAATTAATGAGTAATAATATACATCTCCTTACCCACTGTTATTTTTTTGTGTGCTTGTTAGTAGATATATTCTTCCTTTGCATGATTATTGCATTATAATTATTCTAAGTTTACTTGATTTTGTCTTTAAATCAACAATGCAAAAGATCGCTGCTTTAAATATGATGTTTTAAATTATTGTACGAACCTTTTTTTCTGCATCATAATGCAATATGTGAAAACTAATACACAAGAGTTAATTGTAATGTCTTACCTAACGGGGGGTCAAAATTATTCCAAGAACTTTGTCCCATGTCACTTTTACTGTATTGTTCAATTATATGGTTGGTTTTTGTCAATTTCAAACGTTTCCGTTTGCAAAACGTTCACAAAAGATGCAGTAGTATTTTATAGGTACTCATCCTTTCTCAGTTGTCATTAAATTAATACCAGATGTGGCTAGAATTTTACAGTCTCACAAGGTCGAGGAAGTAAGTTAAATAATCAACAATAGAACGGACAAACCTAGTGGATGTTTTATGACCCAGTAGAGTTTAATCCCAATATATTTACTTAAGTATTTTTTAATGCGGAAAAAATGTTTCTTTTTAATAAAAAAAATATGAGATTATTGATAGTTTCTCAGTAATATACAAATTGCTTATACGCAGCGATTATGAGGTTATAGAAAATTAAGAAGTCATTGATATTTTTCAGGTAAATAGCACAATATATATCTTAACTAGAACAATATAAAAAATATATTCAAATACAGCTTTGCTTGGTGCCTATTTTTGATTGATACAATTTTTGAATTCAAATTTGTAGTTTTGTGAAATATAACATTTTCGATGCATTGTTTTTTTACGAATTATTTTCTTGAGCAATAGATAAACAAACACACTGTGAACTATGATTTTTTGAATATAATATTATGTAAGTAATTTTGAACGTGATACGTAAATGAAAATTTTAGTATCGCATAATACCTATATGTATAAATAAATAATTGTTCAGAAAATAACATATACCCAATAAATAATTGATGTTATCATAAAATATAATTATTATTGTGCTTGTTATCCTCAATTATAATTTAAGTATTATGGTCTTATCATGATAACGCCGAGTCCACGGGCGAGTGGTCAACGTCGTTTCTTTGGGTTGCGGACCAAACGAGCTCGAGTCCCAGTACAGACGGATTTTTGCAATCAGTTCATAGATTTCTTTTCTATGGCATGGATGTCTGTGATGCCTAATATTCTATTCCACTATCCCTTAAATTACTATGATTTAGTGAGAATGATCAGCCACACATGTTCTAGCCATAACTTTCAATCTCTTCTCTCTTCGAAAAAAGAGGGAGTTGAGCAACTGAGTAACAAGCAGTTCTCGTTAAAAAATAATTGTTTGAGTCTATATGCTTCAAAGTGGGAGTGGAGACATATAAGCTAATATTATTCTATTCAACTATATTTTTGTCTAAGCATTGGATGTCCTATCTAGTCGATATGCTTAAAAAAATAAATGCATTTATTTGAAGATCTTTCTTTTGATGAGTTTTATTATCAAGTTCTATTTTTTTATTTGACATATTTTATCATAAAATATTTTTCCAGATTTGATTGTCATTGTTGTATATATATATGCAGGGCTTTTTTTTACCCTAAAACGCGGCGGAACGGCGTTCCGGCACCTTTTTTTCTCGAAATTTTAATAAATGTTTAATTTAATTTAATTTTTTCTATTTTAAAATATGTATATTTTGTTTTATTTTCTATGCATTATATGAAAAGCCGTCATTAAATCTATCAAAATGATATTCGAATATATAATAAATAATATACCTTCTCAGAAAATACTCGAAAAAAGTGCGTTCCGGCACCTTTTTTTTCAAAAAAAGCACATAATATATGTATAAATAAAATGCCTTCTGTGTTCCATCTACATATAAGATAAATATCGATATTTCATTATAATTGGAGCATTTATGACAAATATTTTTTAAAAAATCCAGAAAAAAAAAATTTTGCATACCTACCTAATGAAAATACGTTATATTTCGGTTTAAACCGGTTAACCGGTTTTATTGCCAGAAATAAACCGAAAACCGGTTAGTTGGAAAGTCCGGTTAATTGGAAGCCCTAGTTATATCCTTACTCTTAACGAAAAAGAGAGGTTGAAGCATTTCTCGTTGAAATCTTCTGATGAGATAAGCTCTGTTACCAGTCCATATGCTCCTTTTTGAAAGCAGACATGATCACGAAAACAAACAAAGGTAACGCATTGTCATATACTTCATTTATTGATGTTTTATTTTTTTAACTAACGTTAAACGAACGTTTAATTTACTAAGTATCCTCGAATATAACGCGATATATATATATTTAAATTCAAATTCATTTGTTGTTTTAACTTCTCCAGCAACCATCACTTCAAAGTTCAATCAATTCCTAATTTTATTTGAGTATGGGACCAATACTTTTTCCACATGATGAATCTTTAGTTTCTTTGTCACGCATTTCGCTGCAACCGCGAGAAAAAGTGCAAAAAAATAATAAATCTACGTGACGACACGAAGGCAACTGTTGGCCGTCACTTTACCCAAACACGCCAGACAGACCTCAATATAAAAATAATATGAAATGCTCACTTTTAGGGTGTGTGTGAAAAAACACAATATTCTTTTGTGCTTTATTTCCACTTTATTTATAAAAGTCAGGACCGGTTTCGCTCGTGGCGAGCATTGTCAACTGATGACATGTTGATATGATAAGTTGACAATGCTTGCCACGAGAGAAACCGGTCCTGATCTTTATAAATAAAGTACAAAGGAATATTGTGTTTTTTCTTAATACGATATGCATAAAAAATGAGAAAATAGTACATCTATTACATTATTTTCAGTAAAAAACATCGTGGTATGTATTAAACATATGTATATATAGAAAACGAAAAATACTAATTGATGTTTATTATCACATGATGAGCCATAAAGTTGCTAAAAAAAATGTTGGCAACTTTCAATAAATTTATGTTTTGCCTGAATTTTTGTCAGCGTATAATATGTAGGTATATTAAAACTCATATCCGGCAATTTTGGTTCATTTAATAATTAAAAACGTTTTTTGAGTGTTGATTTAATGCGAATTTCGGCTTCACAGGATGTTATCTGATGCATTATTATTACAGTACTCCTCAACAATTTTATTGCAATATTTCCAATTAAGGAATGTCTTTATTTTCTTTTATTATTACCGCCGACAAAAGAGACGCTGTATGTAATTTCATTTTGACATCCTGTCTGTAGCGATCAGCCTTTTTTATTATGTAAATGCCAATATCAGCTGTAAATTATATCAAAGCTAATTATAATCAACTAGTGATGATAATTGATGAAAGGTGTAAAAAAGACTTTTACTGTTAAGTCACCGTGTAATAGAGTGATTGGTTATCCGCTGCCTTTTTCCCCTGGATCGAACTTTCTTTTCTTTCCCTTTATAAAGAAGTTGAAAAATTTTGTATTAAATTTAAATGTAAGCTGAAAGCAGGTCGTTGCGAAAAATGTACACACAAAATTTAGCATAATTTCATGAAGTTGTCAGCTATTAAAGTGTAAATTCATTCAGGTATTATTTGTTACAAAAAGATAAACAAACATATTGTTTTTTGGGAAGACTACCGTGACAATTACTTATCGATTAGAAACTATTGCATGCTTTCTTCGCAGGGGTAGCAATGATAGAATAATAATTTTATTAAAAGCACAGCAGGCTTTTCATAATATTAAGTATATATTATTTTATAACAATAAAATCCATTTGGAAACCATAGTGGCTGCTTATTTGAAATGTTGTATATGTATTGGTTTTCTTCAGGGGCGTTCCCCGAGATGAATGCTCGTGTCCGGTCGATCTCTCATGTTTATTATTGTTTACGATAAATTTTGTTTTATTCACTGATGGAGAGGTATAAAAAATATTCGCTCTGTTTACCTTTTGTATTTATTACGCGCAATCAAATCTTTCTTACCACCCACGACCAATTATTCAAACTTGTTTATTATTTGCCACTCTAAGTAATTCAATATAATAATCGAGGAGTTATCATATTTTTTAATCGAATGGGAAAAAAAGTGGTGATCATTGTACTATTAATTGATCGTTTTAATTCGAAATTTTAATCGACAATATTTTCACCAGTTGTAAACATCTTCCAAAACATTACCTACAATGTCAACATATTTTTGAGCTTTCTATATGGCAAAACGTTGGTCCAGCGCGGTATACACTAAGAATCATTACGAGTGAGATTTTGAACCAGAAGATTACATTTTTGTTTCTCTGAATGTACCAAGAATATTTGGACACCATGTTAGAGCTGATTCGGCCAAATATCGAAAAAAGGCACTGAAGTGCGCGTAGCGATTCCTGCTAATCAGAGACTTATAACATTGTGATACGCCATGCTTGCTACTGAACGTGCAATTGCTAATCTCACAATAAATGATCATTCAGTTTCGTCAATGGCACTTGTCAATGCGCTTCAATTTAAAATGTTCATTAGTCACCGTCAATTGAATATTCGCAAATGACAATCGCGTCAATTGCATCTAACGAAAAATCGCATCATTTAAAATTGTCAAAGACAATCGTTTCGGGGGCGCTTTAGACAGACATGAATTTAACAAATAGTTTTACATGAAAAAAACTGTATTGAAATAATATAAATAAAGTATTTTTGATGTATGTACAGTATATT
Source organism: Himalopsyche anomala (assembly GCA_031772345.1). Classification (NCBI taxonomy): domain Eukaryota; kingdom Metazoa; phylum Arthropoda; class Insecta; order Trichoptera; family Rhyacophilidae; genus Himalopsyche; species Himalopsyche anomala. Next base: position 21,132,907 of record CM062833.1, on the reverse strand, counting down.
TTATATTAAAAAATACTATCTTAAATTAATTTACCGCAATATTTTTAATTGTTTATTTCTCAATTCATCATGCGTTCATATTTTTAAAAGAAAATAAGCAAGGTGTTTTTGCTAATTTTATTTTTCAGCATGAACAGTAAATAATAAGTGCAAACAATATTTTGATTATTTTTCGTTGTTTATGGCATTCCAATGCTCTTTGATTCGTCTAATTTCCGGGAAAGTTCGCATGGAATTTACTTTGTACACTGCATTTGTGAAATGTAATCAAAATATATTGTTTTTAATTTTGCTCTATAAGCATAAAATATGTGTCGATAAACAAGCCAACAATGGTTTATCATTATATTTAACTTAATCATAATTTTTAATTATTGTCAAATTTAGTTATGAGAATAGATTCTAATTGAAATTTTCACACATGATCAGTCAGTATTTCCCGAGTCCGACTCCACATACCTGATTATAAGTGATCCCTTAATCAAAAGAGATAATGGTGTATCAGTTGTACCAATATATGTACTCGAACCATTTAGATTTTTTTATTACCGAAATGGTCGCTGTAACGAAATTTTCAGCCGTGCTCTTGGTTTAAATTAATCTTACAATTTTAGGTTATACCTTTCTTCCATTGCCGTTGAAAGGGCGTTTATAGTGTATGCTGCATAGGCTTAACATTAGCTAGAAAGGAAAATAAAATGGGTAGCTGAATCGCTTTAGGTCATAAACAATGGACACTTTAAATAGACTCACTGTTGCAAACATTTCCCTAGAGAAGTTACCAAAGATACCAGCTCTGATGGTGAAAGGCTTCTGGCAGCGGTGAAGAATTTGAAGAACACTCTTCTTGTCTCTGAGACACAAATTGTACCAAGGCGTTCCGAAGAGACGTTGACCTGATTCCCCACTCTGAAAACCCAGAAAAAAACATTTACGCGATTATTATGAGTAAAATAACTGCATATTAAAAAATGAAAATGATTTAATTATTAGAATTTGGATATATATTGGAGTTTATATTATTATAAAATTTAACAGATGTTATTTCGATTCATTTATCATGTAATAATGATACTTATTTTTAAATTTATCCTGACTACGTCGTTATTATAAATATATGGAAGTAATTTGTTTGTGTCAAATAGAAAAATATTTAGCTGTAGAATAATAATCTAATATTGTGGATAGATTCAGCATCACGATCAGCGTTTAACATTTTTTTCTTTAAACTTATTGGAATTATATCAAATAAATTTCAATTCAATCAATAATGGGAAATAATGTTATATATGTGAAAATATCACTTGTAACATTGTCTCGGCATACCTTTTCCGCTGTCAATTCTCCTACATAGCAGTAGATGAAAAGTTCCAGCATGTGCGCCACTGCTATTCCGACAAAAGAGAACTGAAGAAAATAAGATTCAATATTATTTTTAATCATTTCTAAAATACCATTATTTTTTCCAGACGCCCACGTCACATGGTCCATTTAAAATTTCATTGAATCCCATCAAATTTTACCAAAATTAAGATCTTCTAAATTATCTAATCGAAGAACAGACTACTTTTTTAGATTAAGGTTTTATTTTCTCAATTTTTAGGCGCTCACTGTCAATTCTTAGCGGAAATACATTATATTAAATTAAATAATGTGTTATTAACTGTTTTAGGTAGGTATTACATGTAACCTGCGTAATTATATAGTTGTATTGTTAAATTTCTTGTTATTAGGAATTCCGTTATCCAATTATGTGTTTTTTTTATTCTGGGAATCGTGTTATAACAAATAATTCGTGTAAAATATAGTTTTCATTATTTTTAGTGAACCGCGTTATTTGAAAATCGTGTAAAAAGAAATTGAATGTATTTTCGTGTCATTATGTTAAAGATTATGTTCTTTATATCCAACATTTCACATCATTTGCTTGCGTATTTCTGTGGATATTAAGAAAAGGGATTAAATTGTTTTGACGGTGTCGTCTTATACTCAGTTTTAATTCTTCTAACAACACAATATTTTTTCTGCGAATAAAGCTGTATGTTAAATATTATCAAAATAGTACAACGACGGGCGGTAAATAACTTAAAAAGTGTTTTAATCAATCTTACAGTTTGCCGTGTGCCGTCGTAGACGAGCATGGAAGTGATGACGCTCACGGCTGTGTAAAGGGGTTGAACTGCGGTCAGTGTGCAGAATAATCTGTTGAAGCTGCATGTGAACCTGACAAATGAACACATACATCATTAAGAACCATCGCGACCCTAAGCCATGCCGCAACGTTACAGACCGTGTACGGAAATTGAACTCTTAGAATTTCCGATGCGAACAACTGATCGTGAAGAAAATTGCCCACCTGGGAAACTTACCGCGGGGAAAATTAATAATATATATATTGTAGAAAGGAAAAATGGCGTAACCCACACATAGCAAATTTTACAGTAAGCACAAATAACGTGTTTTGATGATTCTGGGCCATATGAAAATTGTGAAATATACACAATCTTGAAATGTACGGAGACTTCTATACTGGTGTTTAATTGAGATATTAATTAATATTAATTAAAGAAATTGTCTAGGAAAAACCTTTATTTCTTGGTTTCAATTTTCACAAGCTCATCATTTTTTAATTTAAAAGCTAAAGTTACGTCCTTTTTCCTTTTCACAGTCGATATATATTGTACACTTATATATATTACAAAATAAAAAACGCTCGCCAAAAAAAAAACTCTCAAACGCTCGCAAATAATTGCTTGCCCGAAAATTATATTTTGTACCTTTATTTGTAAATTCCTTTGATTAACAATTGTTTGTTACACCCTACTATTTTGTGTTTGTTACACACTAATATTGTATTGACTTATCAGTTGATAATGCTCGTCATGAGCGAAGCCAGTACTGATCATGTTAAATAAAAGTGGAATTAGTACACATGAGTATTTTATTTTAGACCATAATATTATATTTATTTTCTACTAAATAATGAATGAATATTGAAGCCGTATTTGCCACGAATTCAGACTACATGTTCGCCTAACGTCCAGAAAAACACTTCGGAACAACCATTTTAGCAAAGCACGTTTTCATTTGAGCTATTAAACGGTTAAAGGTTCCCAGAACGCTATTAAATCGCTAACATGGTGGATACCGGCCATAAAGTATCGCCATAGAGAAGAAACAAAAATCAGAAACGAAGTAACTGTTCTGTATAAGTGACATTATTACCTTAATATATCTTTTATATTACACATTAAGTTTATTTCTTGACCAAAAAATAATTATAAAATATTATTTACTAACCTTTCGAATGTGTTATATTTGTCGACGAACTCCTTAAGGATCTGACTATCCGTCTTTGCGCTTCTGCCTGGCACACCGAGGCTATCCAAATCGACGACCAAGCAATCCATGTGTCCGCATGCTCGAATCAACAACGTAAAGAACAGCATATTCATGCAGAATGCCACGCTTATTTCCATGGAATTTGACCATACCTATTTGATGTTTAAATTACTATAGAAAATCTTACTAATTAGGGTATTTAACAAAATATATAGATTCATTCATTTATTTGAAAAATGGTAGTGAAATCAACAATATGGTAATGTTTATTGTTGGGTAACATGCCTATTACAAAAAAACTCATCCTCCCGCACTTGCGGGAGGCGACCGAAGCCAATCGAACGTAACTATACAAACTGGTAAAACAAAACATTTTGTAAATTACAATAATCAACTCGACGGCAACACGGTGTGTCTTGGTTACTTACACACATAAACTACAACAATAAATTAAGTGAACTTTTTTTCGTGATTACTCTTTAATTTGTCATCTTTGGCTCGTCAATTAAGACGGTGAAATGTGACAAACATCAATTCCAAGTTCCTAAAAAACAGATGTCATTAACGATGATATTCTGCCAATAGTTACGCTAAACAATATTCACATTGTTACAAACAAATTGACTAACATTGTTATAAAACGTGACATGTTCTAAAGTTGTATGTAATGAAACACTTCATCAAATTTATGTTTATGAAAATGATAAATTAATATAAGTTAATAATCCGATTTTCCAGTATGCTATAGTTATACAACCTTTTAGAAATGTCACTAGCTACCCTTAACGTCACACATGCAGAATCTTCGCTCACTCTCGAGTCCGTTGAAGTGTGTAGGAGGGGAATAATGCGGAACCTGAACGATATCTTGCAGTGACATTTCAAAAATGATACACACATTCCGTATGGGTTGGAATGGGGAGTGGGGCCAATTCAAGGCAGTGTGTTCGCCGCACGGGTTGGGGTCATATGCGAATTCTGCGCTCTAGTTTTTCATATAGGGATACTCTAAAAGTCGCAGAGATAAATAGTTAATCGATGGAAAATGCAGACATGTTAGGTTCAAGCAACTTTAACCTTGTGCCTTACATTTTTAATATCTAGTCAATAATTTTACATGATCAAAAAGTAAGAATACGTCAGTATACGTCAACTCTAAGCCACAGTGAGATGAAAATATAAGATTATATCATTTATTATTTCGACTGAATGTTAAAAAATTGTCAATTGCACGAGTGAACATAAGATTGAATTGATCAATTCAAGAAGATGCAAAATATAAAACCTGGGTCAGTTATTGAAATGCATCGAAATGGACATAACTTTCTACTCGATTCAAGTTTGATCATATTATATTATGATTTTCCGTAATAAACATTTAAAATTTCGACTGAAAGTGCTTTATTGGAATTTCAATATTAAATTTCTTAAAATAATAATAATTTTTTCAGCGATCAAAATAAATATAATTCTTGAAATTACCAACTATTTAAATCTGTTTGCATGTTATAACATTTTAACGATACAGTGAAACCACGATCTACCGTTCTCGCATTATTCGTTTTCCCGCATCGATCGTTTATTTTTTATAGTCCCGGCCAAGCACCCATAAGAACAATGTTAAATAATCGTGCCCCGATTGACCGATTTCCCTGTTCTATCGTCTAAAAATTATGATCCCGTCATAAATATTATCCTGATGGACCGGTTTTGTTAAATATTTATTCTATTCTCTCAAAAATATGTAGTCTTGCCTCGCATTTCATTTAGCGTTTTTTTTTTAACGTAACAACTAAAATGCCCCCTATAAAGGAAACTACACTCTTTGACAAACATACCATCAATTAAAGCGCGTAGGATTACTGCCGTCTTTTATCCATAGTGTCACACATTAAAAAAAAAATATTGGTAAACATAAGCTATAATTAGTCTCAGTCTTTTCTTAATTTATTTGAAGGAACCTACCTTCCCAGGACATCGTGACTTTCAGTACGCGTTTTATGTTCCCACATTCGGCGGTGAATAGAGAAAGAGGAGTAAAGGTCGAAAGTTCGACCTCTCCACCTATCCGCACGCGGTCACCACATTATTTAAAATGCAGCCCCCTATCTCCCGTTCATCCAGAGAGAATTCATTTTATATCACTGAATTTCGTTTTATTTTATCCTCTGAAGTGTAGGTGGAGTCGTTTTTATATAGAAGAAGGTTTATAATGGCATTTATACTGCATAGGTACCGTTATAAAAATACCTACTTAAAACAATATATGTATATATTTAAATATAAAAGGAGACCAGAGCTCCGTGTGGAATATCTATTCGCCACGTTTAGGGTGGTCATTGTCAATACTCAGTGATAAGGCATTATGTATATTAAAAATATCTGTCTGTACTTATTCCACTTTTATTTAATAAGATCTGGATCCGTTTCGTTCAGTTGATAATAGTCGCCACGGGCGAAACCGGTCCTAATATTATTAAATAAAATAAGTACAAATGACTACAGTGAATCTACGTTTTTCAAGGGACGTTTTCGTAATAAGCAAACGGAAAATGCGGCACACCGATAATTCGGAAAAAAGTGTAATTCTTTAACAACCTATTTATTTATTTTCACTTTTTTATTAAAGATTATTTAAAAAAAAAAAATGCTTAATACATACTAAAGTTGCAGTTTGATAAATGGGTTTTACAATTATATGATTCATAATGGTCTCTCTCTTTAAGATACTGTCACTCATTATTATTCTTATAACGTAACAACGTTGCCATATCGTAAATGTAACAAAAATCATAATTGATAAACACTACATATTGAGAAATCGACCTGGCAATTTTTCTCGCATGTATGATATAAATTTAAGTATAAACCCCCCCTCGCCAGCGAAATTCGATTATTCTTCATCCAGACTGTTAACAGGTAGGTTGGTGTGTTGAAGGCAAGCTGACAGAAGGTAAAGAAATACAGTGTGATATAAGGTTGGCTTTATAACACTGCAAAAGATTTAGACGGAGCAACGAGGACTCGATGTTAGAGAGTAGGGATATAAGGAAAGAGCTAGAATAAGAATTGTTGTTAACAAAGCATAGATTTACTGAATTTCACTTGTTTATTTCTTATAAATATTAAAAAATAATTAATAAATTATGTAGATTTAATAAGTTTTATAAACTTTTTGTGAATGTCCGCTCACAATATGGAGCATATGGCCATCTGATGAAGGTATCTGAACAGAAGCTTTTTTCTACGATAATTGTTTGTAATTCAGTTGCTCAACCCTGCTTTGTCAAAGAGAGTTAGGATAGAAGAATAAGGCTAGAACAGGACTATTATTAAATATTATATATATAATATATAGGAAATATTAACTCTTATGGCGACCTGTCGGCCTTACGCTTGTTTGATGATTTTTTGCAATTATATATATTTTTTATTTTTCCCGTGGTTTGATAACACTTAAAACGGATTGATTCGCTGTATATTGAATATCTGGTGGTAAGCATAAGTATACACATGGCTTCCCAAGCTATGCTATGCGGAACATCGGTACTACCAGGCAAGACGGAAAAAGACTTGTGTGTAGCGTGTGCGAAGTGTGCGGCGCACACAGGCGCACAGGCGACGCACTTAAATTTTAACACTATCAACTCATTTAGTTCTAGTCTTAAGAGGCGCCTCGTACACAGGTGCAGGAATCCTCGGACCAGCCTTGCTTGTGTGTGTAATTCAAGGAAAACACGAAGTACAACAGTCGTTAGGAGTTTTTGATAAATACAGTATAAATGTCATGAGAAAAAAAAATCACCATTTACTATTCAACTGGGCGTAGCGAGTGCAATTAGTTAACCACTAGTCTTGTCCTAGCTTTATCCTTTTATCCCCACTATACTCCCTTTGAAAAAGATATGTTGAGCGACTGAGTAAGAAACAGTTCTCTCAGAAAAACTTCTGTTGACATACCCCAATTACGGACCATATGCTCCACATTGGAAACGGACATGAATAAAAAAACACCATTCAATGTATTAACACTAAATTTATTATTTCACTTCCATAATAATCCATGGTCCGGTTTTTGCTTTGAAAGCGGCCCATGAGCATAATAAGTTTGGGAACCACTGCTGTAAAGGAATCGAATATTTATAATTAAATATATATCAAATTGATACCTACTTGAAAAACGTACGTTATTTCGTAGGCGACAGACTTATCCAACGGGATCCACGGTATCTTCTCGATCGGTAGATGCATCGCGAGAGCAAACCGTTGCTTGGACAGCAACGGCCTTAAAATCAGCAAAGACCCAACTGTCATCAACTGTATAGAGTGACAGTAATATATCCACATGCCTTTCTTCACGCTCCTCTCAAGAATTCTCTTCCTCTCGTAATCATCGCCTTCGATCCAGCTCGGAAAGACATCGGTTATATACCCAACCAAACTTTTCAACTCTTCCCTATGTCTTATGAGCAGATAAATTCTGTATGCCGTAATGGTATGAGTTTGGGCAAAGGTTAACACCTCGACATCCTGCGACGTGTGGAATTTCCATTCCATAACTTTGTTTATAAAGTATACCATGTCTTTGATATAACTGGGGAGTAGTAGCGCCATGAATACCGTAGGCCTGATGGTCATCTTCCAACCGTCTTTGATGGACAGTATACCGAAGAGATTTAGAATTTGCCAGATTCTGTGCAGGCGAGGATCTCCAGCTGTTTTCAGACTCGGCATAAATCTTTTCTTTAATCTTCCGAACGCACTATTCTCGACTTGCTGCATATTTATATTTATATATATTATTTATAGTATAGGTACAAATTTTAGACTTCAAGTGACAAAGGAATCTATGAATTCTTGTCTAAATTGAGTGTATCTAATATTTGACTGCGCATTTACATAGTTTTTCCTATGCGTCGAATAAATGTCAATACTATACTTTTAGAATTAAATTTAGATACATAAATAAAATACCAATTTTATAAAAAGCAAAATTCAGTAAAATGCTCGAACCGCTTGAAAAATATTTTACCCTGCTGAATATTTTTTTGTGTATTCTTTAAAAAAATATCTGGAACAGATGTAATCCCTTAAATTTTGTGAAATATAACTAGGTTTAACGGTACATGGTTGTAATTAATTGGGCTTCCTTGCAAGTGTATAATATGTACTTTATTTAGCGCTTAACGACCAAAGTGGTAAATTAAAATAATCTAGTGACCGTCTCAAACTCTCCCGTTGTCTTCATTAGACAAATTTGGGCAAAGAGAAGGTTCTGCAAATTTGTATAATTAAAAACTGATCAAATTGATGCTATTATTTTACGTAAAAGTAAGAAGCTTAACATGGCTATCCTTTCGTCGCGCAAATGTACCAACGACTTCCACATTTCTATCAGTTCTTTATTTTATATGAAACCAATATGTGTACCTGTTACTAATGATCCCTATAATTATTATAGTTCAACCCTTTAATCTAAAAAGATCAATTTTACAAATCCATAAGTATATATTTAAATTTGACACTTTCGGTGTGATATTATTTATATATGTAGATAGCTTTTACAGTTAAAGTAATTATTTGATTAATTTGAGACTTCTTATAATTTTCCATCCCATTTATCTGTGCGGCCTCTAATTAAACATACGGACATGTAAAAGAGAATATTAAAATTGGCACGATTATATTTCATAAAATTAAATTTAAATAGAAGGTAGTTAAAAAATATATTTCACAGTGTGTTCAATATCTGTGTGATTAATTTTAATACAAATTCATAGAACAGTAAATATTTTGCCAGAGCCTGCAATATCGACATTTAAAAGAATGCATCATATGGAAGGCGCAGTTGTCAAAACTACTTACTTTTTTTCACATACATACTTTTAATCGAATGATAATGTAATGCGTCGCCTATTCTCAAGTGTCTTTTTAATATTATAAAATATATTATAATCAAAAATAAAAAGTACATGCAAAACGTAATTTTTATATTTAATTAATTCGATAATTTTCTAATTCAATTAAATCTGAAAAATATATGTACAATTATAGCAACCTAAATTTACATAATAACGTCTAAGTGTTTGTTAAATTAAGGCTTTCATTTGACAACAGGTAATAATTTAGTGAAATGCTTTACAAGAAGTGTTTATTTGTTTGGTTTATTTTTAAAGAATACTACTAAAATTCTTTATTAGCTGAATGTTAAACAATGAAATAAAAAATCTTAAATAATAATATATTACTAGTCTTCACACGTTACGACACACGTGCAAGTGTGCTGCGGTAATTATAGCATGACAGTAAGTTTTACCGTTAGTTATGAATCCTTCAAGTGTGATTGTTGAAGTGTTATACTTTTGAGGCACGTCCTTTGAATACAGTCCACATGGAATACGTCATTTGCATGCTCTGAAACGATTAAGTATTCCTTAGTTAAAAAAATTTAAACTATATTTTAAAAATATATTCTCCCTTTTATAATACTGTATTGACAACGGAAAATGAAATCCTAAAAATGTTTACTGAAATCAGTCAGTTAAACAAATGCTTACTTACCAGCTGAGCAAAACCAATCGTATTGTTTTTAAAAAAATGGTACGGAGTATGTACTAAGGTGGCTGTTCCTAATATCGACCATGTCCAGTAGTCGACTTTTTAAGCTTATAACTTTGTCTTGTCGGTAGTTAGCCACATGCATATATATATTTTACTATACTGACTTATACGAGTCACGCGGAATATTCATCGATTTTATAGTAAAGTAAAATTGGCAATTGGTTTACACCTTTTCATTTCAATTTATTTTTGTATATTTTATCACAAAGAATGTTGAAAGAATGGAAATTTGCTAGGCCTGCGAAAAACCTGCTGACCCCAGGTTGGGAAGCACTGCCTTAACTGACCGACAATCATCATTTTTTTTCATCGTAGACAGTAACCTTGTAAATATTCACTGTAAATAATTAACAACTTATATACGGTTTCACCATTATTAAGACGAATATTTTGTGTATTACAATTACCGATTAGCTTACTCTGATCATGAAACTACAGAAGAAAATGCATATGTAATGTAAATTATTTTTTGGTCTTCGTTTGTTATAATTAAGTTAGTATGATGGTTTGGTTATTTATTTTTAAAAATAAGAGTACGTCTTGCAATCGAGTAAATACGGTATATTTTAACCCGACCTTTAACTAAACACCGTTTTTATTTTAAGGAATTAAAAATTTCCTTAGATTTAAAGCTGGTGTTAAATGATAAAAAAAACTTTAATTTATTCAGCGAGTATACCAATAAAACGCTTACACTCGTATCAACAGAAATATCTGATTACTTCTTACTTTAGAGTACATTTCCATAGTCAATGGTCCAAAGATTCCAGCTACTAAAGTAAATGGTTTCTGGCACCTCTGCATAATCTGTAGTAGAACTTTCTTCTGGGAATTGCTTAATTTTTGCCAAGGACTCGAGTAGAGGCATTGACACAAAGCTGTGCTCTAAAAAAAACAAACGTACGGTTACACAAGTCTCACAACACTGGCAGATATTGGTAAGTAAAGTAAAATTATGTTATATAGACAAATTATACATTCAAATATAAATGGTTTCATACTAGGGATTCCAACTCGGATATCCGGATATCCGATATCCGGATATATCCGCCCCTTTTTAACTATTCGATATCCGGATATTTGGGGAAATATCCGGATAGTATTCGTTATAATTTTTAAAGAAATATTTTACAAAATCGACGAAAGATGATATGAATACTGGGGTATTTACAACCTGGGAGAAACCATTACTTAAGAGTAGTGTTTTTTATTACCTTCCCCAAACTCGGGTAGTATAACTATCTACCTACTTAAAAGTTCGACGAATCGGCTCGGACTCGAGGCAAAAAAAACCTTTAATGCCGAAATTTCATTCATTGAAGAAATGCCGCTGCAGTATCTAATGCAGCTGCACATTTTCAATATGTTAATATGATAGTATTGTCTCTATCTAAGGCATTACATAAGTCGGAAAGGATTTAGTCAGGATCAGTTGATCAAATTTTGTTTGAAAAAAAGATTCAAAATTTGGAAGTTCATTAAGTGAAGAATTTTTACATGCGATTAAAAAGAGAATGAACGAACGCCGACATAAAATAATAATCACACTCGTGATATATCTACAAAGTGGAAATGTTCCCAGTTCTAATGAATATTTTCGATACTCAAATAAATATGAGGCCATTTCTTTAGCACAAAGTATTTTTAAGAGAATTCACCCAAATTTGTTATCTAGTGATGATGAAATCTCCCAGGACTCTGATGTAGAAATAACACCTATCTCTTTTTCGACTTACCAATTGCAACATGAAATGCGTAATTTTATTTTATCTCTCGCGGAAACTGACGACAATTCAAATGACAATAAAAATAATCTGAAAAAAGATTTTAAATACTTAGATCAATTTAAAAAAAGGACGGAAAAGTTGGACGTGTTGTTTAAAACACTGATAACAAAAAAACCAACATCAACAGCAACGGAACGAGTATTTTCAACAGCAGGACAAATTAAAACTAAATTAAGATCAAATTTAAAATATGATACATTTAATGCTCTCTTATTTTTAAAAATATGAATTGTTAAAATCTGAATAAATGACATATTACAAATGAACTCGTTTTTAATGTATTATTTTAGTACATAAATTTATATATGTAGTAATGTTTCAAACTTACTGAAACTATCCGGATATCCGGATATATCCGGATAGTTTCAGTTTTACTATTCGATATCCGGATAGTTGATAATGACGAATAGTTGGAATCTCTACTTCATACCGATCTGACATAAAAAAAGTAAGGAAATAACATACAAGGATAATTCGTGCCGTTAAATCCGCATTATTAAAAAAATACCGATAAATTTATTTTTGTATAAATAGTATTTTTAAATCATATTTCTTATCAGTTGAGAATGTTCGCAATGGACGAAACCGGTCCTGACCTTTATACATAATGTGGGAATAAAGTACAAAGGAATATTCTATAAAATCAATTGCTATTTTGCCCAAACGGGTACAAGAAATGCAACAACTGATTTATTTCGATACATAATTGATATTCAGGAATTTCATTGTTGTATCTATCTGATTTTTGCATTATTTTTTTACCTATTAACTTCTGCCAGTGCGGCGACGTAATGATATATGTATGATATTAATTTTACGTGAAAACATACCTTTTCAGAAACCAAGTCCCCAACATAACAGTACAGGAACAGCTCCACGATATGATCAAACGATATTTGCAGGAATAGTTTCTACGAAAAAGCGACAGATGAGTTTAACCCTTCCCTTACTATGCAAAAAAAGTACAAGCTCCTGAGCTGTGTGTCCGTTACACATCAGGCAAACGGGAGTGAATCATGACAATTATATAACACTACTACAGCAGTACTACATATAATTGTCATGATTCACTCCTGTTTGCCTGATGTGTAACGGATACACAGCTCAGGAGCTTGTGGTTTTTTTGCATAGTAAGGGAAGGGTTTTAAACAATTAAACATTAAAATTTGAATTAAATAGAACAAACTAATGTTGTAATAAAGATTCCGCTAGTCAATAATAATTAATCGACTAATCTTTATAAACTCTTCCACACTTAGCACTCTCTCGGTCATACTACATAATTGATATTTTACACCATTCAAGTAATTCTTGATTTTTGATGAATTTTAAGAAATCTCTTCGAGTAGCTACGAAGCTATAAATCTTTGAAATTTTCAATTTAACAGTACAAAACACCCCTGACTTACATCATATATAAGAGTGCTGGTGATAATCACGATACCGGTGTACAAAGGCTGCAATCCTAAAAGTTTCCCATATAAAGCGTTCAACTCCAATACAGTCCTGTAACAACAATTGAAACCTAAACACATCAATTAAGCAAATATCTAAGTATGTCTTACATAACTTTCCTAAAAAAAATACATTGAATCATTGATCTTAGGAGTGTTTGTTCCCTGAGTTATCTGAGCCGTACCTATTTATCGTAGATTTGAAATTAGATAAAAAAAATAATCATTGACAACAACGAATTCGGTAGTTTATATAAAAAAAATATGACATTGTGGTCTTCATATAAAATTTAATCTCGTACGCACAACTCTTCCTATTTTATCTCTACGACAAAAGTTTAGTTTTTAGATAATTCCAGTAATTTTAATTGTAAATATTGTCAAAAACTCTCTTCGGCCTAGTGGTAAGATCTTTACCCTAGCAATCGTGTATAAGTCCAAGTCCCGGGAAAAATCCAATTTAGATTATTTTAATCTGATTTCATTTCTCCCCTGATTAATCTCGAGTGACTTAAAAATATCGCATACGATTTTTAATTTCAACAGATTTGTATTAAAAGCATTGACAATTTGCCTATTATAAATTGTAATTACAAATATATTATACATAAATAATATGTGTATGTTTTTTTCTGGTTTCCTGTAAGGCGCCGTAATTGTTAATACTGAATATGTCTCACTCATAAATTCCATTGTGAGCCCTTACGAAATCTCCGAAGATGGCGTCGGCTTCTTCGGCCGTCTCGACTTCTCCTAGTCTGCCGATGTGCAGCGTCAGACAGTCGAGATGCCCGCAAACCATCACGGCCAGAGTGCAGAACATGTTGTTCGAGGCAAATGCCAACGTTATTTGGGTGAACACGATCCATATCTGAAAATTAATAGATATGTAATAGTATCGTCGATTGGATAAGGTAACCCTATCTGAGAGGGGATAAACGAACCCTTAAGAAATGAAGTGAGCCTTGTAACTAAATGCTTAACCTTTTCTTTTTGACTTTTAAATACAATGATGTTTTTACTTAGTGTTTTTGTGGATCACTACTGCCGTGTGTATATGCTAAGCTCACTACGTTTACGATTCTTTAAGACGTAGCATATTAAAACGCATCGGACTCATTTTTTTCCCAAATACCACGTGGCTCACTTCACTTCTCATGGGCTCAAATCGTCAAGGATAGATGTAAGTGAATCGAGCTTAATAATTCAAATTACCAAAGACTTGTATTTCTCTGAAATGTCTTCGTCTGTTTTTACGTAGGCTACATTTTTCAATAGAATTTCAATTTTAATATATGGTTGTGCTTTACAACATATTAAACAACTTCCTAGAGAGGGTAATGCTTGAAATAATAAACATTTCTGTAGGTACAAGTCATTCTTACTTCACTTTTTTTTTTCATAAGATTGATTATGCTGGGAGACATAAGGTAGTGCATATACAGCCATCAGTAATGTGCATGCAGCCGCTGTTTCACGGTCGCCTTCCATAACGCAATACAAGAATCGAATTTACTCCTTATATTCTTGGCCCAATACAGAGACGCACGGGATATATGTTTGAACCATGCTCTATTGTGATTTAAAAAAAGATGGACATAAAGAAAAATAGAAAATTTTACTTGCTCAGCTATTTAGTTTAGTTATACTGATAATCCTCCAAAGCGATAAAGTTTAATATGTAATATGTATATTGATTTTTTCTGATTTTTTTAAAAGTCTGGTTGATTAATTTTTCACATACATTATTGTCATCATTACAGTAAAGTTGTCAAAAAGTATTTTCTTTTAATTTTTTTTACTACAGTACTAACAAATATTTTTCAACCTTTATGAAAAAAAAACATCAAAAGTAATGTGAACTATAAATAGTTAATTCACTTTTATATATCCAAATTGAATTTGTCTCTAATTCAATTTTCCTCGACGTCGAAATAATAAAAATTCATTTCGACAACGTAACGTGCCTGCAGAAGTGTAGAAAATATTCATTTTCGACCACCAAAATGGCGACTCACTTTGACTTAATACGTAATACGAAAGTAATGGAGTGTCTCTTTGAAACACCTCCCCTCTCTCCCCGATTAACTTTCATTCCAGATACGGGCAACCATTCTGTGGAAACCACAAAAATACCATTTTTTTATTTTTACGCTCTTCCAAAAGTCATATATTAAAAGTAACATACTTATTCAAATCGACAAATAAAAATTCTATTTCCGGATGTTTTAATTAATAATTTGGATCGCTATGTTTATTGAAGACGTCCTAACGTCGTATTTTCATATAAATATATCATAATCATAAAATGGGTGATTTTTATAAATAACTTAAGCTTTCATAAAATATTAATACCTCAGTCAGTTCAAGTTCATCCGTGCGCTTGAACGCCTGAATATGCCGAAAGGCGAAACCCGGGTCGTTAGTGACAAAATCTGTGGGAGTGTACATAATTTGAACGATTCAAATTTAATATTGAAATTCCACCAAGCACCTTCAGTCGAAATCTTAAATTATATTAATACCTCGTTGAAATGTTCATCAATTCCGGAACCTGTCAATATCGATACAATTCTTAGAAGATTTATAATATAATCAATCACAAATATTTTTTTTTTATATAAAATTGTTCGGTTTAGATATTTTGTACAACAAAAACCTATTCCACGCACTAAATAATAAAAATATGTTGTATTATATCTTATTTGACCAATCTCTACAAAGAATTGAATCGTTCATAAAAAGAGTTAACGTACTTTCATTTTGTATCATTTTTTTTCAAATAAATATGAATTAATCGGCATTCAAACATACGTAGCGACATTATAAGTCTGAAACCCAACAAAAGCGATATAAAGAGGGCAATATAAAGCTATATAAAGGTGTGCGCGTGTGCGCGCGCACACCTCCCAAAATGTGCCCGCACACATTTTTCTTTCGCCGCACAAGGTTGCACTTAGAAATATTGTAAAAAAAAGATTGTTTCACCAAATTTTTATATTTGCGCACATTTTATATTTTGCTGAAAATTTACTACTCACGGAAGTTGATGGTACGCACACACAATAGAAAAATTAGAGGGAACGTTGAAAGAGGGTATTCGACATTCACTTGATGGAGCTTCAAGTCTTAAAGATTTGCGTATTAAAATAATATTTAAATTTTTTGATTTTCTTTTGCGCTGTTGGTGGCAAAGAAACTTAATTAGGACAAATAAGACTTTTTAAAAGATATCGTATAAGATGAGTTATCACACTTTTTACACCCCGCTTTTCAGCATTGTGTGAAGTAGGAAAAAAGAGAATGACTACATTCGGATACAGATTTCAAACAATTAAAATTTTCCTTAGTTCGAACAACTCTGTCTCGAAGCGGATTAGTTTGAAATCTTTAGACTTTTATCGTTCGTCCACGGTGATCAGCGCTACACTTTTATTTTATCATATTCCACTGGTGTCTCGCGAATGCTTCGCCGCGATTTTATGAGGTTTCTAGGTGTGACATTCGGCCGGTCTCAGCCACCAGAGCGGGGCGCTATATTGGAAAACCTCACCCGGGGCCATTTCTAACAGTATTTCTACACTCTTAAGTACCGTGACCACCATACCATATACGAATTCGAATTGAAAAAACACCACCAGGACGACCTAAGATGTCGTCTCTACATGCGAACTTTTAAATTTAAAAAAATCGATATCACGTTATTTTATTTGAGAATCATACTATATAAAACCAATTTAATCTATAAATAATCCCAACAGTGTGATATTTCTTAACTTTCCATAAATTTGAAATGATAACATGAAAAATTCTTCGTAATAATGGAATTTAATTTACTATGTTCAAAATTTAAAAATACAATTGCGTTATGTAATCAAATTATCTATCAGTTTAAAAATAAACGCATTCCATTTTTATTTTTTTGCGAAAATTAAGCTTTAATTTCTATTTTCGATGTTTGAAATTCCATTCTCACTTTATCTACGGGAAATTAATTACTTGATCATACATATTATTTGATTATTATTTATATAATTTATCGAGCTATAGAAACCCGATTTAATGATTGACAACGAAAAATATAGATTTTATCAATCAATCAATGAATTTGTTAAATCCACAGGGTTTAAGAGAGAAAGCGATTAACTGTAATGAGTTGTTCTTAAACCAACCCTTATAACCTTATCATATTTAAGTATGGTGTAGTAGTTCGTATGATGAGTGTGTGTTAAGGTTGGGGTTTTGGAGTGAAAGTGAAAAAATATTGACGACTACAACTCTTTAAAATAAAAAATATGTATTTTAGTACATAGATAAATAATACCAATTTTACAAAAAAAAAAAAAAACGTAAACGTCGGATGTCAGTAAATACCGGAGCTGGAGTTGCGGTATTTTACCACGACTACACAGTCCTCAATAAGATATTCTATTCGGAGTCCGTATACTACAAAAGAGAAGAAGACGTGGCTTAAGTCTTGTAAAATCCTACATTATCATTATAATTCATAAATTATACTTATTTTAAAAAATAATAATACGGAATGCAACAATTGAGTAACAATTAGTAATATTAGGTATGAGATAAAAAGTAATTCAACATGTCGATGATTTCACCTGCACCGTCGACATTATTTCAAAATATGGCGTAGCAAAGTTATCTACTCCTGGCCAGGACAGCCCGGAAGCTGGCAGTGGCATGGAATGTTCGAGCACCGGCCTGGGTAGGAACAGAATCGCTGTCATCAACAGGATGGAAAGCTCCATCCAGAAAAGGCGCCAGCCGATCCTGGAAGTCGTCGTCATTATCTCCCGTCTCGGGTCGCCTACCGGCCATTCGTGGCACTCGACCGTAAGACGGTCAATAATTGCCCGACACACTTTTCTGTACCTGGAAACCCAAACAATATGGATTTCAATGCAGTTATTATATTTTTTCAAGCACATCTTTATAAGCTGACTACGATTTAAATGGGATCATACGTTGATTTGAAGTCGGAATTTTAGGATAATATTTTTTATTACAAATTTGGAGGTTCCATGACTTGCACATATGACAAACGCGCACACAGCCACATACGAACAGTTGCACACAAAGTAATACAAACACATCTTAAAAGAAGAATATCGATTAAAAATATTTTTTATAATTATTATTATTTATAGACACTATTAACTAAGTTGTATTTCCAAAGGCAATATATTGTTTTATAAAACATATCGATCAAATGAGTATTTACTTGGTAGACTTCTATTATAATAAAGTAAGGTGGGTGTTAATCACCCTAGATTATGAAATAGTCACAGGTTCATAATTTAGTGACGAGACCTCTGAGATGACACTTGTAAAGATTTTAAAACATCGGATGATTACCACCAATCACAACACGGTGACAATATAGATTTTCTAAAAACAATAACCACAAATACTTATTAAAACAGTTTAAATTATTTATCTTTCCTTATTTACTCACTTTCCTATCTATGATTCGATTTGGACTGCAAAACACTGCCTGGTTATGTCAAGGAAACGTTTTGGACTTACGCCCGTTGTATTTGTGCACTCGACACTCTTTTTACTTGGCCTGTATTCCTGTAAAAAACAGAACAGAAGAAAATCTTACCTGACTAAAATATAAATCCTGTACAAGCAAGTGCTCTGCGTTGCCAAAAACATTAACGCCTCCACAAGTCGTTCGACGCCCTCCTCTCCTCGTCCCTTTTCCAGCAGTAGGAGAAGTCTGCGTATATCGGCAATCAGAGATATCACCACCGCCATGTACGTGGCCATACTTCTCACTCCCAAGGTCCATCTATCGCGGTAAGTCTCATAGCCGAAAATAGCCAAGGCGTACCCTATCAAATTTAACCGCGTGTCGACTGTTGCAATAGGAGAATCCTTCTCAAATGTGATCTTCGTCTTGAAAGCGTTGAAATGTCTTCCGATAAATTTAAGAGTCATTATTGTTTCACCTAAAATAGAAAACAAATTAACTTTAAGAAATAAAGTTTATTCAGAATCCTATTCCTTGTCTCAAAGTGTCTCTTTATAATTTTCTAAAAAGTAATATTCTGCAATTTATTCATGTTTGATGTTGAAGCAGAGTGTTTCTAATTAAAAAATGAACAATTTTAGACAAAAAAAATATCCGATCACTTTTAGGGTGTTCACTGTCAACACTTACTAAGTGGAAAGGCATTATATTGAAAAAACACAATATTCCTTTTTACGTATTTCCACTTTTATTTATCAAGATCAAGACCGGTTTCCCGCTGTTGGCGAGCATTGTTTCAATTGATCAGTAGTTCCGGTCCTGATCTTGATAAATAAAAGTGGAAATAAGTACAAAGGAATATTGTGTTTTTCTTAATTTTATCCGAGCATAAAAACGAGAATTAGACAACGTTAGCTAACTGCATAAATATCTTGAGTACCTGACTTACAACTGCTCCACGTTAATGACTATAGATAGACTATGACTTAAAAATAATCTTCAATAATAGCTGATCTGAACTTATCTTCATAATTCGTTCACACTATTAATACAAAAGTATCAGTAAAACCATCCCTCGCAAGTATCTATTTTATTTATTATAATAATGTAACACTTATTTTTGTGTACTATCACCACGATTTTATCAATGGCTGATGTAACTTTTAATGTGTTGACTGTCAATGCTATATGAGAAGGCATTATTAAAAAAAAAGAGATACTCTTTTGTACTAATTTCACATGTATGTATTTAGATTACGGGGGGCTTCGTTTATCATGAGTACCAGTTTCTGTTCCTGAACTTAAAATAAATAAATGTGAAATTAATACAAAAGAATGTTTTATTTAGAGCTAGTACGAAAAACTTGTTTTATTTTTCCAAATATAATGCCTTTGCACCCCCAGAATCCCAATATGGACAATTTCGCCATGGTTTGTAATGTCGAAATTAACCTTTATTTATAAGAGTCGCCGATCGACATATCGATGTTAAAGGTATGTCGACGTTTCGAAACCCGAAAAGCAACACGTTTAGAAACATACAAAATTTCAAGTAGTCTAGTATTACATTAACTTTCCACCAGGTTACCTTAGTCAACAAGGTTATTTTCATTCCGCCAATGCTTACAAAATCAATCCTAAAAAACTGATCAAATAATTTGAGTTATATATTATGGCAAACATATATGTACTTAGATGCAATATCTCAAACTATACCGAGCGCAGAACTCGTATATTAATAAGTGGATATTTTAATATGTTTCTCCATTTTAATTAAAACTTTCTGCCGATAGAATCTCACATCCTCGATATTTTAAGAAACGAAGCAAAAATTCACTAGAAAACTCACTGTTAAAGGCAATAGAAAACGACAACTTACAAAGAAAACAATGTAGAGCTTCCACACAGTAAAAGCTCTTTTCGAGGGAGCTTAATTTTGCCAGTATTTTCCGTCCAATGGTGCACTTATGCGGCACTCATTATCGGATGTCGCCTTTGCTGGAAAAAGTTCCTTTATAAAGAAAAGCTCTGCTGTACACAAAAAAAAATAAGTAGTTTTCAATATTTTCCGCTGTGAGACTCTTTTCTAAATTGTGCTTTTATTTTCTTTCAGAACGATTGGGTGGATTACGTTTTCACAATAAACCGGTCAATTTTTTTCGTACTCTATGGAAAACATGTTTGTTTTTTTTAGTATGTTGTTATTAATCTTATTGTTAGCATTTCTTCATTGGTGAATGTGACAAATTTTAATATTCAAATGATATTTCAATATTTATTCTATTTCATTTAACATTGTTTTACAAAATCAGTGTAGGTTGTGTTGTACAAAATCAATTATGTATGTTGCTTTATAAAATTTGAAAGTTTTATTTCAAAATTAATATTCGTATAAAAAATATAATTTTTAATGAAATACGGCTGCATAGTAAAAACCATATTATATTTTTTCACCACTATGACGTTTATGACACCGGGTGAAGACTATATATACTGAAGGAACCTTATTCTGATCTTCAAACATAAATGTTTGCTTCGTATATTCGTATATATAGGACGGTTAGGTGGTTTGATTTCGTAAGGAACTTGTAGATAAGTGAACCGAACAAGCCGAACCCTGTTACGTCGGCGGTTTTCGAAGAACCTCTTCTTCCTCCGATGGGACTCCAGCTACCTCGACGATCGTCGAATACTATCTAATTGTATTTGGCTTGCCATGAGAGGAGGAATCTCGGAGGCGCCGCGTGGTGTCCAAATGCTTAATATATGTAGTGGATTTATTATAAGTAGTCTTTACATGACTTGCTGAAATGAATGTGTTGTTTTTTTTTATTATTATTTCAATTATTATTTGCATCGCACGTTTTAGAATCGCCCGAAAATACTTACCTTATTTAAATACATAGGGCTTTTGTATTGGCCTGCGCGCAAACTTTCGTGTAAAAGTTTAAATGGGCGTTATCTCTCGACTGTAATTTCCGCGTTACTCCTGCATATTAAATGTCACTTCTAATTATTTAATTATTCAGTGCCACGAATTTTGGAAAGCATATTATCCAGCAATGTTTCTGTTTTGTTGAAGCCCTTATTAAAACTTCTAAATTGTCGAAATGTATCGTTTTGTTTCGTAATATACAAAAGTAATTATTACTTGGGCGGTAAATTATTTATATTCAGACTTTCAGAATGCAGCAGTAATGTTAGGTTTAATTTTTAGATTGATTCACATGTTCATATTTTCGATTTAGAACATGGGTGGTTTTATTTTTTCTCCAAGCTAATCTTGAGCGACGTTTTTTTATTCATTACGAGTTAACATCGTGAGATTGTACATTCGAAATATATGGTACATTGACAAATAATTAATAAAAAAAAAACTATACATTGTTAAATATATATTAACGGCGACCTCTGTAGTGTAGATGTAACGCTACGCTTTCGTACTGTTGTAGTAAATTATATAAAACATCACCGAGTAATTGACTGATATTTTTCAATGCGATTTCAATTTATTTTTTGGGTTAACAATATCTGTCATGAATTTTTCGATTATAAAATATTCTACATATATGAAGTTGGTGAGTCCACCGGTGAATTAAAATTTATTTATCAGTCTTTAAATGACGGTTCCTGTCACAATCGTCTATCATGTGCTGATTATTAATTTTAAAAAATCCACAATAATAATTCGATATATCACAAGACTTTTTAATAAATTATATATGTTACAGATTACTTTGTTCAATTTATAATTATGTTGGAAATTACCATTGGTCACAACTTTAGCTTAATTACTCTTTGATGATTTTTCTAATTACACTTAAGAGGTATTAAACATTTTAATTTGAATCCATTTAGTGTCACTTATTCATAGTTTGTACTATAATTTGTAAATTCTTTTTAACACCAATTGTCTATTACACCTTTATTATTTCATTTTGTTTTGTTTAAGTAAAACTGTAAAATTGTAATTTATAATCAATTGAAATGCTTGTCATGAGCGAAACCGTTCCTGATCTTTTTAAAATAAAAGTGGAAGTATTACAAATTAATATTGTATTTTGTTGAATATAATGGCCTTCGACCAAGTGTTGAAAGTGAACACTCTAAAAGTATAGAAAGTATTTTACTTTTTAATTTTACTTTGATCGTTAAATTTTCTAACTTACTAATTTCTTTTTACTTGAATTTGCAAACATTTTTTTTTAAATAACTTCCTCCTTCGTTGCTCTGTGTGCACAGATAATAAAAACCGTACTTGGTGTCGACATTAAACTTCAACGCTCTGGCCTAAACCTAAACCCACCGACGTTAAAAATGAAGTATAAGCTCCCTGCATACATTCAGATAAACACTGCAATAAACTGGCGTGTTTTACTTTCCTGTTTGATAGAGGTTTTGAACATTTTGTTTTCGATGTTTTAAATATTTTTATCTCATGTCGTTAGTAGGATATTCTCTGTCGTGACAAGGCATTGCAATACCGACTGAATATATAAATACCGGTGTCTTATATATAAAAATGAATGTTTGTTTGTTCTTACTGTATGCGTTACCACGCCGCTCATCCGATTGCAATAAAACATTGACAAACTTTTTGCTTGCACTTCCGGGAAGATTATAGGCATAGTAAAATTAACTTACAGCAGGCCTTATATGTAAAAATCAATGTTTGTATGTCTACCATACAGCTCATTTTGACAACGTATGCTTGCACTTGCGCGAATGTTATAGTACAATTAACTAACTTACAGTAGGTGGCGCGTGTGTCGTACAATCGACAATCGGCAGCAAACGTCAAACAGACAAATAAACATGCACTTCAATAAACACTTTATTTCTTTGAATGGCATTGCAACGCTTGCCGGGACCCGGCTAATTACCAATAAAAAAGAAAGTCTAGTTGCGATCGCAAGTCGTAACCATCGGCGAGTTAATCAAAATCGATACAAGTTTGTTGTTGAGTATCCTACCACCACCCGTTATGTGTATGCAGCCGCATTTTCACGGCCGCCTTCCATAACACAATGCGATCAAGAAAGGAATTTACTCCTCGTATTATTTGCCTGATACAGAGCTGCATGGGACTGTATGCTTAAAATGAACTCATGGGTTAATCCATTTCTCCAGCAATGGCTTTAAACTTAGTGATATATTTATTTCTTATATAAACACGAAACATTTATTTACTAAACGTCAGTTCAAGCTCATCCGTGCACTTGAACGCATGAAGATGGCGAAAGGCGAAACCCGGGTCGTTAGTGGCATAATTTGTGTGAATGTACATAATTTAAACGATTTTAATTCCACCAAGCACCTTCAGTCGAAATCTTAAATTACACAATTCATGTTGACCTGAGGAATCTGGGAAAATAACTATAATGAGCAAAGATAAATCGTATCTTTGTTTTCCAGTGTTAACTTGTTGTTTTATAAATTCGTGGAAGCAAATAAAGACAATACTTATTTTACGTTTGATAATATATTTGATAATAAAATAAAACGTTAAAACATATTAAATTCATCCAAACTTGCCTATGGCTGAAAGGGGCGGTCTAAAGCGCTACGGGAAAACTGAACGCCGTAGCAGAGCACGGCGTAGAGCGGCCGTCAAAAGCGGGAAATGCGCTCGGTTAGTATGGAATAAAATAGCTACAGCGGAAGATAAAACGACATCGCTCCGGGTAGAGAGAGTGTGCCGGTGCATTTCGTCCACCCGTACGGTCTTTTGTTTCTCTATATCGCCGTCAGACACTCCGCGCCTGTTGATTTGTTTGTTCATTATTTCATCCCCACACTTGCACAGATCCAGTCAGTGTTCAAACATTTATCAAGTACGACGCAGGCAAAGGAACTGCTACAAAGCTTTACGAGCATTGTCACTGTCTCAAAAAATAAACATCTCACGGCTTTTTTTTTTGATTTATAGAAATAGAATTATCCCCGATTTTACACGAGAATTGCCGCCTTACGTTTGAAAATAGTTACATATTTAAAAAAAACTAGATATTTTACGTTCAAAAATATTATTCACGTTACCTTAATCCTTCTGTCACTAGTCTCGCAAAAATACTGTTTTGAAATTAACTAAATTATTGTTATGATCACTTTTAGGGTGGGTGTTCACTGTCAATAATTGGTAGAAAGGCCTTTTAAAGGAAATTTTTACTTGTAACCGTCACACATTTTTTTAATAGTGTCCCGTTTAGATTTTTTTTATGGCCATTTTTCGTTTTTTTTTTTTTATTTGAATGCAAATATTTTCTGTTGCATTTTTTGATTTGATGAGTACAGTAATTTAATGCAATTATGACTGCAAAACTTCTTACGAAACGTTCGATTTTAGTAAGTGTGATATATTTTTATTATCCGTGACATGTTATAATTGTCGGCTGCGTGGTGTAATGGTCAACGTCGTCGGCTTAGACTACGGAGGTCACGAGTGTGAATCCCATTACGGACGGTTTTTATAAATTGATTTTTTAGTCGATTTATAAATTTCTGTTCGAAGGCATGGATGTATGTGATATCTTGAATTCCCTCGTCACACTATCCTAAAAAACGGTGCGTAACGAGAGCGATTAGCTAACCGCCGGCACGGTCCTTATATCTTATATTCTTCTTCTCTTTGAAAAAAAAGAGGTTGATCAACTGAGTGTAAAGCACTTCTAGGATGTTCACTGTCAACACTTGGTGGAAAGGTATTATATTAATAAAATCAAAATATTCTTTTGTACTTTATTTCTGCTTTATTTAAATAGGTCAGGACCGGTCTCGCTCATGGCGAGCATTGCCAACTGAAGGCATTGTCAGTTGACAATGATCACCATAAGCGAAACCGGTCCTGATATTTTTAAATAAAGTGGAAATAAAGTACAAAGGAATATTGTGATTTTATTAATGAGTATAAACATAACTGTCTTAAGTTACTCACTATAAGGGGCTTTGGTATAGAGCACTTCTCGTAAAAACTCTTCTGTTGAGATAAACTCCATTAGGGGTCCATATATTCCACATTGGGAGTAGATATGGTAAAAAATGTAAATTTGAGTTGCTATGCCAATGAAGAATATAACTTCTACATAGCTTTAATTGTCATGAAAAAATCACAGAAGTCTTATTATGTATTCTTAAGTAATGTGCACTGAAATATAACCATGTACATATAAAATAACTTATACCAACTTTCACATTTATATTTTATTAAAAGATTAACATGATAGTTGATTGAGAATCATCAACGCTGTATTAGATATGTTAAAAATATGCCGTTATATTTATTAAATGTATATTACTATTATCAATATATGCTTAGAAGTTTCAGACCCATTCGATGTTGTTGTCGTCCGTCAAAATACATATTAATTTAAGAAATAATTACTTAAATAAAAAATTATACTGTTATTGAAAGGGTTATACGTATTAAACATTCATGAAGCTTGTATTCAGCGGACATTTATAACCCACATGCGATGCAATAGTGTTTGTTACATAACAAATTTACGCTCCTGGAAAACATTCAACATACATACTCGCCGTAGGATTTGTATGGGAAACTACGCATACATTGTGCCAAAAAATACTCGACATCCTACTCTGCACTCAACTGAATATAAAATAAAAAAATGTTTTAATCTATTAACCCGTGCAAGCACCCTAGCCATTTCGTCAGAAAATGTAAAAAATATTTATTATTTTTTTCCAAATTGGATTTACTATTTTTTCCACATTGTTAGAGATTTCAACTAAAATATAGTCAGAAAAAGTGGTAGTTAGTTTAGTCGATCAAACTTTCTTTTTGAATGGAGTTGGAATGGAGGTATACAATTGTATATAGGCAATAGAATCTATATATTCACTTTTATGTTTGTATATAAACGATACAAACCGTTTGCTGCACGTCAGTTCAAGTGCATTCGTGCACATACTTATTTATAAACCCGGGTCGTTATCGACAAAACTTTTGGAAGAGTACAGTATCAAAATAATTCGAATTTGATATAGAATGTTCCATCAAGCGCCTTCAGTCGAAGTTCTAAATCAAGGGTGTCCAACCTTTTTTCTGCCCTGGGATCGACTTTTCAATCTTAAGTTTTCTCGCAATCGACTTCTAACATGATTCTTATAAGAAACATAGAAATATTTATTTTAAATGCCAAATACATATCATTAGATAGGTACGTGCTTACAAAATAATTCAATTTTAGTATTTTCTATATTTAAATTATATATTTTTTCGAAATTCACGGAAGCTTTCGGGATCGATCAAATTTTGCTTTGAGACCGACCGGTCGATTGCGATCTATCGGTTGGACACCTATGTTCTTAATTAAACAAAACCACCTTGAGTATACCGTGACAAAAACTTTTCGTACAAATGTGTTGCCAGTGGAGAAATTTGTATGTGTCCGTATGTGAACATCGGTACAGCTTGTGAGTTTTTATGATATAAAGTATGCAGTCAGCTTGAAGAAGGGTCCTGCTTGTCTGAAACCATAACTCCTCGCAGTTATCTTACTTGGTCTCGATGCAGCTATTCTCAGGATTTTTAAGTTGTCGTGAGATTCTTAGAATAGTGAGAGTCGGAGTCGTAAAAAACCGAGTGACTTTATCCTTTTTTAATTATCCGTCACTGAGATCCAGGGGTGGTTCGTCTCTTAATTTTCAATCTGAGTCTCGACGAACGGCAATGTTACATCGCTACAGTATTTAATATTTCCGTTTTTTTTACGAGTTATGTTCTTGTTGGCTTAATCTTATCTGAGCGGTAATAAATTTTGAAAATAATATATCACAACTGGCAATCATACTTCATTCCGTAGAGGAAAACAAGCCAGATAAAGTGCGGATGGTGGGAGTGAAAAGTCTATGAAACTTTATTAGCATGCTGAAAAGCTTTTCACTACAATTTTTCACTATTACAAGTTTTCGGCTTTGTTGAATACCAGAGCTTCCACAATGACTGCAGTATCAATAATATATCCAAAATTCTCTGATTTCATACTAATTCAATGAAAACAAAATTTTAATATTTTACATTTAAAATCATAAGATTATTTTTTTAATTTCACATTCCATTCATTGTTATTTTCTGGTCTGGTAGACGGGGGGGTACTCAAAGTCATGGACTCGAATCCCAAAACGAAATTTTACAAACAAGTTTTTTGTAAGGAAATCATGGACAATATTATTTTTTAATCCACTGTTATCCCACACTTTCGATGGAATCGGCAGCAACTCTGTGGAAGTTCATGTTAATATAAAATTTTAAATAACTTAGATTATTCCACGTACATATTGTGCTACTATCTGTGACACGTGTTTCGCCTCTTTCAGGGGCATCCTCAGATAATCTTACTTTCACTACGCTTGCTGTACGAATGATTTTAATTTTAATATTCTAACATTGTAAAAATAAAAACGGGAAGCAAGAAGAGGAGGATAGAAAACAAACAAACAAAAATGATACTGCAAATGACATTTACACTACAAAATGATTAACTAATTAATTGCATCAATTTGGAAGGGTTAAACCCATTGGAAATAAATTTAGCAGTGGTGAGCAGACCGTCCTATTTAGGATATTATCTATCTTATTAGGACACTCTTATCCAACCCTGAAAATAAAGTACCTGGAAAACGATTAATTAACTCGTGATCCTTTCCAAACCGAATACTTCTTTGTCTTACCCTCCGAAGAGAGAGGTTAAACGACTATCATACGCCTAATTCTAATTCTAACAACTCATGTAGAGATGCTCCGTATGTTACACAGTGAACATGGGTAAAAAACGTATGTATACATTTACTTATACTATTAGATTATTTTTTTGAACATATCATTGAAACATTATTTGTCAATATCGCTATACAGACACAATATATTTTTTTCCCACAAAACTTTTCACCTTTTTCCTACAGATAATGAATTGCAATGAGTGGTCGTACGCACTTCTTATACTTACCGTATGAAAATTTAAACCTATATGTTATGAAATTGACGAGAAACGCGATGTATGAGAAGTAAACTCAAACCTATAGTATTGTCCACCAAATGGAACGCTGGTCTTAGAAAATCCATTTATTGGTGTCATTAATAAATTATACTGATATGTAAAATAATATGAGATAACTTATGTTAAAGCTCAACAAAAAATAGTTTAATCTTTATCATGCTTTCGTTACAGTATCCGATATTATAGAATATTTTATCATTTACAATATTTGACAATCTCCACACTTGAACTTGTCAGTATTAATGATGTATCACTATAATATAGTGCCTATTTGCATAGTATTTACTTATATTATATGCATGGCGTAGAAGCTTGATAGTTTTAGGACTGTTTGCTTACAAAGTAATTTGGGATATGTAGAAGACTGTCAAGTCATTCAAACCATCGTTTTATCCGACATCTATCATTTCCGTATTTACATAAAATTTTACCTTAACTATATAAATTTTATTATAATTTTATTTGAGTTGACTATTTCGTCTGGAAAAATCAACAAAAGAAAACAATCCATCAACTGTAATATTTAAAAAATATATATAAAAACACAAAGAACTAATAGTTTTGTTTTTATATTTGAATTTGAAATGTATGATTTTATAATTTATTATGAGATATACTGGTTTTATTAGTTTGTAGGTATTGAAAAAGCATCTTATATTATCGTCTAGAAGTAATTCTGATAAAAAATATATAATATTCTTCGTGTTTCAGACTTTGTATTCGATTAAAATAAGGTTGGTAATCTCATCACATTTATTTATTTTATTTTATCTTAAATATTAAGCTTTATTGATTTAATGCTTTATTATTATCTTTGCTTATCATAGTTATTCTCCCAGATTCCTCATATCAACGTGAATTGTGTAGTTAAAACTTGTGGCTTTCTGGAGTCCTGTGAAAATATCAGATTTTTTAAAAGACAATTATACGACAGAAAAAAGGACGCTTTTTTGGCTTGGAAGTATGTATGTCTAAGAATAATTTACGTCGGCGAATAGGAGCTGATCAGATTACTTTTCGAAATTCAAAATGCGGTTGATGTTAAGAATACGTATGTTCCACTATCTGTACTAAGAATGCAAAACAATTTGAAATTACGTAATTTGAGTTGATTAGTTGATATCTTTTCATCTTGACCTTGGATCCATTTTAATATATTATCGTATTGTATTTATATTAAGTTTATTTTTAAAAAATACCTTAAATTATACATACAAAAATCTATTAACTGAAAATTGGCAACTATTTTTTAAATAAAAGCCTTTTATACCGAAAGGATATAAAAAGTATGCCATCACGTACGAATTTTCGAATCACTCTTCGTGATATTATGAAAGATGTGGGATATGTTTAACACATTTAAATATTTATTTGATTCACGTCACTTTATTTGACATGGGTGTTCGTAGTAAATCTCATATTAGGTCTTCGAGATCAAATCAATACCTAGCATTACCAAAAATCTATTGGAATTGTGCACACTTGCCTGATTTCTTTAGCGTGCCTTGCCTATGGATATTATAACCGGAAGAACAAATCAATACCGATAGTTTGATATTTCATATTATAGACGAATAATAAAAAAATCTATTGTATATCACTAGCATGAAATGCTTATTTTTATAAATATCTTAAATGTATGTTTTATTTAGGTTAAAACATTACTTTTAAAGTAGTAGTACGTCATTTATGATAGAATCTTTCAATCTTGATAGAATATTTGTGTGAATTAGTCCTACTGCAGAAAAATCCTTTCTCAGATTCAACTTTTTCGGACAAACTGTCATTGAATAGTTGTATCGCAATTTGGTATTGAAAAAACAGCTCAACAGCTGTAATACCGGTTTCGAAAATACCTGTGTTGCAATTTCTAGTCTTAAAAAAAATTATGCATACAATAATAAATACCAAAACTCAATCAAACTGTAACTTTAACTGTGTTCTAGTGTAGTGGCAAAAAAATCTCAGGAGTTGACGAATTTGCAAAAATGTACAAAATTACAGAATTGGCCAGAAGACCGCACCAGAATAGCCAAAAGGCCGCAGGTTCCCCACGCCTGCTCCACACTTCAGCTGATGAAGTAATTCATGTTCCCAATTACCCAGTAATTATTAGGAATACAAAGATTGACAATCAGTATAGATTCTCATTTTTGCCTCGTATAAGCCGAAAGATTT
Source organism: Himalopsyche anomala (assembly GCA_031772345.1). Classification (NCBI taxonomy): domain Eukaryota; kingdom Metazoa; phylum Arthropoda; class Insecta; order Trichoptera; family Rhyacophilidae; genus Himalopsyche; species Himalopsyche anomala. The sequence continues at coordinate 21,102,015 of CM062833.1, read as the reverse complement.
TATAATAACGAATTAATATGAAGTTTTCGAAATAGTTTGACGAAATAATTTTATAGAACGAACTGTCAAAAGCCAAATCAAAATAGATGTCCTTTTTTTAGAGTATTCAATGTCCACAGTCGGTGTGTTTGTCTCTCTCTGTATGCGTGTGTGTGTGTGTGTGTGTGTAATGGTATTGTAGATATAATGCGTGTGCAGTGTGCAGGTGTGGTGTCTGTGCGGGCGGCTAGCTACAATCGATCCGTCGGGTGGCGTCGCCCACGTCCTTCTCCTTGCCACCCTGCCGTCGGTAGGGACCGAATCGAGGATCTCGGTCAAGCCTCGCTTATGCCGAGAAAACAAGCGAAGGCTAATGAGCCGAGACGACCCACGAAGTTAATTTGGCAACTTTCACATAAAATCTGTTAGCCGTCAAAAAACTCCTCCAAAATTGACGTTTATACTTTTTTTTTTATCCTGATTCAGGCGGAATTTCATACTTTTCGTTACATGTTTCATCTTACTGGTACCGTTACTTTCTTCACAATATTTTTATCAGACTTTTTTTTTGTATTTAATTGCTCATTTTCGGGTTGGATGTTTTATTTAATCTCTTCCATTACACCTAAACGTTGTTAAAATACATTCGCTAAAAATTAATTTCGTTATAAAGAATTTTGTAATTTATCGACTTAAGAAAAGCAAAATGACGTAACCTACACAGAATAAATTTTAAAGGAAGCAAAAAAACGTTTTTTTATGATTTTGGGCCAAAATAAAAATGTTCAATACATTTACACACCCTTGAAGTGTGCTAAGACTAGTAATAATAAGCTGTTGTTTTATTTACGCAATCTAATATTATATTGAATAAGTTGTTTGAGAAAAACTTTTTTGCAAGTCCTTTTCCTTGATCGCAGTTTTCACATGCTCTTCTTTTTTCAAACTTAAAAGCTATAGTTAATTATTGATTCGGCATTTGTAGCTTAAATCCTTTTGATATAACTTCAATTAAGTTACATACATTGTGATAATCGAAAAATCATATTTTGAAAAAAATAACCTTAGGGTACGTCATTTACAACCTTTCTTAAGTTGAATTATATAATGAGAAACTTTTAAATACACTTTATTTTTATTTTAAGACATGACCAGCATAATTTTGTCGATGAAAGTCTCCGAGTAATTATAATCGTCGTACGACTTGACTCAATTAAATCAAGATAATTAATATAACGTTTAAATTATCATACGATCACTGTCAATACTTGGTGGAAAGGTTTATATTCTTGAAATAAAACACTCTTTTATACTAATTTCACATTATCAGGACCGGTTTCGCTTACGATGTATATTTGTTAACATTACCAACCAGCGTTATATGACGTATTGTATACGTTTTTAAATTATTTGAATTGAGAAGTGCTTGTTACCTTGTATGAAAATATGATGAGAGGAAAAGCAACCAAATACTATAAAAGTTGTATAGATACTATTGGGTAGACCGTAACTTAAGGATAAAAGATTTGTCATGGCAAACAGTCTTAGGATGAAGCCTTATTTGCATCAGAAGTCGCCACTGAAGTCAGAATGAGCAGCTACTTAGGACTTTCCAAACTTTTGTTTGTTAAATAATTTCTGTATTTCTTAAAGGAATTATTTGTTTTTTTTTTTATATAAGACAAATCAAATCAAAAATATAAATCAGTGTAATAACTCGTCGAATCTTACAATCTTGAGAACCGAACCTTGAGACTCGTCTCCGAACTCTCATCTCGAATACAGATTTTTCCGAAACCGCCCTAAATCCGGCGCTGCCGGCGCAAGCGCACTAGAAAACCCAACAGCGGGACGAAGGGCGGCAACAATATTATAATACCGCCAGCCGCCTAGAACTCTTCTCGCCCAGTGAGCGGCCGCCTACTACCGCGCTACCATATCGTCCGATACAAACACACCCTGCAATCGCCACTACATCGCAACAGATATCCTTCAAAGCCGACACTGTCAACTGACAGCGAGCTTTTACGTACATAACGCCACCGGAAGATATAGATTTCAGAATCATTAATCTTCAGCTTTATTCATTTAAACTGTATTATTACCTTGAGATATCAACTAGTGTATCAACACTACTTGTGGATATCACTACCTAGACTGTCTGATTCAGTTCAAGAGCCGCTTTGATTAAAAAATTGTTGATCGCTTATTCGTTTCATTTGATATACAGTGTAGAGTTCTAGACTGGTTGACGTATAGATATTTGATAGTCGTCGACTTCTCTTGAGCCGCTATTGTGATCCGGTTGCGGTTGATTTTTATTGCTCAGGTGATCAGGAGTGTTCGTTTGTTGTGTTGTTGTTATAATATGCGACAAGATTGCTCGCGAACGCGCGTGTCCAGGCTCGATTCGGTGCTTCGTGTCGACGGTGCTTGGGGTCGTCGGTCAAGGATACAGCTGCACAGGTTTGCCACTTTTTGATCCTTCGACAATTGTTACCCCAATCCAAAGTAGCCTTACTTTCAAATTCACATGTGTGTATTTATAAAGATCCTTCATATCTATTCTTTAACAATGTTTTGTAATTTAACCGTAGGTTACCATGAATATTCCTTGTTCGTCCAATCTATCTAACGTATCTCGAAGAAGCGTACCAAGCAATATGAATATGTTGCAGTCTTTAATGGCACATTTTAAATTTTGACATGTTTTCGATACCGGCATAGATAAGGCTAGTTCAACTGGAATCAAAGTTTCATCTGAAACTGTCTTAATGTGTGTACTTACTTGGATAAAGAAATATCTTTAAGTTTATGAAAATATTACATTCTACATGCGGTTTGTTTAGAAAACATCACCTATTATTTGTCTATGCATTATTTGTTATATTTATGTGACGATTCTACGGTACGCAAACCTCTCGCAATGATAAATCAAATTCTATAATACTTATTATTTTGTTCATTGTTACTTCTACATACGACGTTTGTGAAACGGAGATTTAAGATATTATTCAACTTTTTTTATATAAACATTTTAATGGAGTTCCGCATTCTTCTTTTATGTATTTTGACCGTTTAATATTTTACTATTAAAATAGTTTATCAGTTAAAACAGAGAAATTCTAAGATTACTTATTTTGGTGCTGAATAATGTGTACACAGGTAAGCCGATGAAGTCTAATTTTCCACGGTAAACATTTTATTATATTGTGATGAAATATGTTTCACTTAGATTTTTTCAATGATTTGTAAACCTATCTGTATTTAAACTTGTATTGAAAACATACTGCGAAAAAATGTGATTTAATTAATCTGCTGTAATCTAGTTGATACTTGTTTGAATCGCAGCATTTTCTTACGACCGAAAATGTCGTTTTACAGACATTTTGATTTATATGTTATGATTTGTCACAGCGATCATCGAACAATGACTTCCGGAAGTGAATGTCCATTTTACCGATGCATGGCGTTATTAGGTATAAATGGTAAGGCATTTAGATATTATAATAAAGATATTTAGAGGTTGCATCGAAAAACAATATAATTTGTTCCACTAGAGCTATTTTTTTTTATTGAACATTCATTGTCAGTATTCGAAAGGTGTTTATCGTATTTGACTATTATCATATAAATAGTTGGTTAAGTCAATTCTCCTTGAGTTAATCTCACGTGACTTCTCATCGAGTATATCTCGTATGATCATTGGCTGTAATATCAAATATTTTTATAATTAAAATTAAAAAATATATATACTTACATAAAATATCGCTAATTAAGGTTTTATTTTTTTCGTATGCTTACTTTGAGTTTTTGGAGATACAGATTATCTAACTTTGTGTAAAATTGTGCATTAAATACGCACACATTCTTTTCTCTTGTCTGGTCTTGACGCTTTTTGCAACTAGATGCCTCATACAATATGCAAGTACAGTAATTTGAAGATTTTTTATAAAATTGCGAATAGTCTTACGTAATATTTTTTGTAATTTTTAAATAGTTGACTGATTCAAACTCATACGTTATCATATCATAAATATAAGTACCGCAAAACCTCCTCCTGCGATAACGTTATAATTGCCAATAGTTTCATCCCCACTGTAATCAGCGCAATTTTGATTAATAGCGTTTCTGGCCAGCACGCGACTCCCGGTACTGTGTTGCGGCATTTAACCTTAACTACCTAGCCCATTTAAATCTGTATACTAATTATATTAACAGGCAGATTTCCCTTTTTTATTCCGATGCGAATTGTTTATTTCACACTAAATCCATTATTACCGAGTCCTATGGCGCAGCGGTTAACGTTGTAGGCTTCTGTGGCAGACTTCGCGGGCTCGAGTCTTAATTTTTTGAGCAATTTATTGATTTCTGTTCGAAGGCATGGGTGTTTGATGTGTAAAAAATTCCCTCTCCCACCGTTTCCGATCCTTTAATATCTGGGTGTAGTGAGAGCGATTAGTTAACCACTAGTCATGTCCTTATCCTTCTATCCCTACCACTCTCTTTGAATAAGAGAGGTTGAGCGACTGACTAAAAAGCAGTTCTCGTAGAAAAACTTTTGTTGAGATACCTCCATTAAAGGACCATATGCTCCACATTGGGAGCGGACATGGATAAAAAACTATATTTCTAAAATGTAAAAATGAATCGCTTCAAATATTTCAATGGTAGTTAGTATAACTGTATGTCAGTCTGATGGTGTTTTCCAAAGAGAACAAAACACATAACCAGGGAAATACCAAAAGTCGGCCTCTGTGTTGTGTTAGGAATCAAGGCTGTGGATTCGTCAGAAAATATGAAGACTCCAACCGTAGCTCAAAACACGACTTTATTTTTTTTTTGGTGTAGTAGCTCCACTTTTGACCCGACAATATAAATACACATTTTTTTTTAAGTACTTACAAGTTATCAGTTTTCTTCGAGTACGGCTCCCGTTAAAACAGTCCTAATCTACGACTCCGACTCCACAACCCTGGTAAGAACTTTATCTCAAAGATCAGGTGGGCTTGGTTTCAAGTCCATGGAAGGTCGATGTCTTGGGAATGTAGTTTTGTGATGTCTTTTCTCCTCGAGTTGATCTTGAGGTGTTTTAAGAAAAAATATGTGATATTAAAGAAATTACCGCGTGAGAGTAGTTACGATTCATGATCATCACCTAACGCTTCGGAACAATTGCAGGTTACACTCTTAAACGTTGTAATTAAACAATAAAAATACATGTTTATTATATTAACGTGCAAATTCTCTGCCAAGTAATTATTATAAATGTATTTTTTTTTTTAAACGACAATGTTAGATTTAAGAACTCTCTTTACAAATATTTTCAGTTTGCTCGACGCTGTGCAGACAATTTTTATTTCTTCAATTGTACAATTACTTTTGAAAATATTTGTTATTAATTAAAAACACCAATCATACGGAAAGTGCGTAAAACTTCACTAATAATATCTTCCACAAACAAGTGCAGTCGTACTTAAAATAAAAAAAAATACCAGTTTTAATCAACAAAATGATTCATGTTTATTTTAATGAGAATTCCACGCAAAACATGTGTTTATTGTGAAGCTTTTTGAACGAAAATCCATCAAGCTAAAAATTGTTTACGAAAAATGTTGAATCAAGATTAATTTCGCTGTATTTTTTTTTATTCTGTGAATCATTTCGCCTGATTACAATATACTACCAAAAAAATATCTACGTTTTGTATCAAACGCCGCTGACAGTATTATTGATATACGATAATTAGATCTGGAACTCGTTTAACTTAAGTATACTAATAATATTAAAATGAAAAGCTACACCGACAGTCGTCCGCGTAACGATGATTCTAATTTCACAGATACATTTCTATGACACGTAAGATAAGTGTATTTTTAATATCATCAGCCTTGAATTTTAACTGCAACTTTTTAATTAGAATACACTAAAAAATCAGAAATCATAACCATCATTGTGTTTTTACGTCAAAAAATAATATTTAATTATTGTTTGCTCAAAATATAATAATATATCGAGAAATGTTATTTTACGGCTTAAAACAATAATGTTCTTTGTATGCTAAAATCTCTTCTCCGAATGCGAGGGTGGAAAAATATTTTTTTTAAATGTTTAGTACCTACTCTTATTGAATGCGGAACGAATATAAGCTTCAAATTGACCTTTCGATTTCATATATGGTATTTTAAGAGTTGTGACAATGCGAACGATTTTCCATTTTTGTATTGAATGTAATGACCGGCTTCGCTGAACCAGCAAAATATAATTAGTTGTTCCGTTGACAAGGCCAGAAAATATCAAATATTCATTTTCTCAATTTACTTCTTAAAATTTTGGTCATGAATGTCTTTTTACTGATTTTTCCTCGAGTGACTTTGCAAAACACTTCACTAGTCTAGCTTTAGTGGTTTAAAAATATTTACCACTTTGGTTATTAACTATTTTAATGTCAAATATTCCCTGCAAATTTTAATTGATACAACTATAATAATAAATCATCCGGAAATATTTATCTGTATAAATAGAATGTATCTTCTATATTATAAATAAATGATAACATTTGTATTGCATCACATCTCTATTGACCGTCACACACATGGCTTAAAATAGGCCAAGGGTTGTCAGTTGTAACGCCTAACCCAAGCCAAAGTTTATTTTAATTTAGCCTTTCGATATGTTTAATTACGTATATATTGAAAACTTATGAATCTATTCTAGTCTAGTTTTGTATATTGATACATATTCTTCTGACTTACAATGAAATATTATTTCAATTCGTTTTTCTCCTTGTTTTGTTTTCAACATCTTGATTTGTTTTCAGTTGCTAAGCTAAAGTTTTCGTTTTCCTTATGAGGGGAATTTTAGTAGTGAGAAAATCGCGAAATTAGATGCGAGGAGAGGCTACATTATTATGAGCAGAAATGAAAAATATTCAACAAAAACGGTCAATCGGGATAATATTTGTAACGGGACCATAATTTTTAGACGATAGATCGAGGAAATCGGTAAATCGATGAACGATTAATGTGGGATTTTTTAACATTGTTCTTATGGGTTTGGCCGGGACTTTAAAAAATAAACGACCCATCCGGAAAAACAAATAATGCGAGAACGGATTAAAATAAAAATATATTGTACTGATTGCACATTTATTTAATATGATCTGGGCCGGTTACGCTCATATCGAGCATTTTCAACAGATTTGATCAGAAACTCTCTATCTTCCCAAATCATCCCTTGGTCAACAGCTACGCAAATATTTTGCTAGTCTCTTGTACGCCCTACCGGCGAGATCCTCACAATCCGACCAAAAAAGTATATATTATGTTCATTCATATTCGTAATATCATTGCTCACACAGTCGTAATTTTACCAACTACTGCGACGAATTAGAAAATATTGTGTATACATTTTTTTACTAATTCGTTGATTCCAGATATTGCCTTTGTGAACTGGCCAATTTTTGACGACTCCGACGCCACAGATCTGGACGTCAATTTTCAACAACAAAATTTGATAGAACGCAGTTGTGCTGTACATTTTTTTTTTGTTAAGAATTTTCATATTTCATATAATAGATACTTTTTGTTATTCAGAACAAATCGGTACACTTTAATCAAATGGAACATTTGTTATAATAGCTGTTTACCAGTATCAGCGATTTTGTTGTGGCATGTATGGATTTAATCAGGGCGGCAAACTGTTGCGAAGCCGTATCTATCCTTCACGGGGATTAAACGGAACACTGATAATAGGGGTTGTTATATTAAGTCGAAAAGGTTTGTGAATATTTCACGACTTAAAGATATTTGCATTCAGTATAATAAATAATTCGATAAAAAGTTTGACTATCATTTCCGTATCAGTCGGATAGTAATGCTGCAATTGATTTGTTCTTAAATATAATAAATTTTGTGAAGAAAAACTATTAAGTTAGTTTGACAACAGCTATATTTTTATTTGAATCGTTCAAATTTAATATTGAAGCAGTCGATATATTAATCCAGTGGCTAAATGTTACTTACATCCAACGTTCCCTCTAAGTCGAAGGGCTAACTGCGTGGAAATTTCAAAGGCTGCGCGGACCGATCAAATATTAATTGAACTGTCGGAATGAGTGCGCGTGGGCTTCCCAACTGCTGCGCGGCCGCGCACGCGCGCAGCTTAGAGGAAACGTTGCTAACGTCCCGTATTTAGAAAAAAAAAATTGGCACCTCCTTATTTTCTAAAATTAAAACAAATATTTTTTGATGTTTAAAATGGTTTCAGTACATCGTAAATTTAATACAATAAGCAATTAACAATATCTTTTTGCGCCCCCATTTTTGGAAACCTCTGTCTTAAGTTATACTGCAAGCTTATAAAATAGTATTTCCCTAAACTCGTTCACGCCCATACCTGCTATCACAATAACTCTTACCGTGCAATTTTATTGAGAACTGTAAAAGTGGTATTACCATTTGGCAGGTTGAAAATTTACTACGTGAGAAGAAATAACTAGTTACACCTGTCAATCGTAGTGAATACCTGATATTTGTAAACAAACACTCGATATATTCTAACAAAAAACAATGCTAATATAAAACGAGGTGGCGACATATTTCAATATTTGAATTTCAAGAAACGTAAATAATATATCTGTTTAATAATTCACGATCGAGTTCATACTTCTTCGTCAAACCAATACAATTTTTGGATACTGAAAACAGTTTTGCGAAGGCTATATCAAAATATACACTTGAAATTTTCCATACCGTCATCCTAACTTTTAAGCGGTGTATCTGTGTACCCCAAGTGGTTCGAAATATACCCTTATAATGGAGAAGACTCAATAAAAAAAATTAAGACTCGTACTAACTTTTAAATAAAATTTGGTAACTTTGTTATACCACTAGTTGTTTTACAAAATATAACGCGTGTTTCGCCTCTTTGAGAGGAAACATTAGTAAATAATATCTTAAATAAGATAGGCGGATCACCATTGTTGAATTTATTTCCATTGGAATTTACTCTACTTAATTAAAATAATTAATATGGTATTAGTACTATCAATATTTATATCTTGGAAATGGCAAAATCCTGAAATTTATTATGTAATTTATAAGTTTATAATTAAAATCATTTTTTATTTCATTCATAAATCTTATGATGTTCCGTCTGTCTGATGATGCTTCTCAAAGAGACAAAACACGCTTTATATTTTGTAACACAACCAGTGGTAAAACAATGTTGTCAAAATTCAATTTTATAATAAGATTAATATGTAAATTATTAGAGTATTTGATTGGGTACTTAATCCTTAAATCAAATACATAAATTGCATAGTGTCAATATAATTGAATTTTCGTAAAAAGGCATAGAAAAAATAAGTCTTAATTTATTGTTCTTTAAAGTGCTGATTCACCTGTATAAGAAGTTTTGCGATTGTTTTCATAACGCAAACACCATAAGCCAACAATACAACCGTAAATTATGTACAAGCGTTACACCTTACGCAAAGGTGTGTACTATTTTTAGCTGCTAATTATTTACTTTATCAAGTCACGGAACGTAAATATTCACAAATTATAATATCAACAATCTTATCCAATGAAACCGATCATATAAAAAATATATTCCAGATTGTTGCTATTTGCGGTTCACTGTATTATATATACATCATAAATTAATTTTCTTACATATTTAATTCATACATGACAGATATATGCGTTATAAAATATACTTTAATTATTTTATAAATATCTTCCACTGGTTTAAATTTCGTTCATCTGAAAAGCGTTACCAAACTGACGGGGGGAGGGCAAACAAATCGTAGCAAAATCTATTTTCTAATAGATTTAGCAACCGTTAACAATTTGAAAGAGACCCACAGTACTCGGCCCAGCGAACCTGCGAGTGAATACAAACTGCTTCTATTTTCTCGAACGACAGTGTACCCCTGCCACCTACAGCACGCCCTCGTTGACGTACTCGACCTGTCTGAAAAGGCGTTGAATTAAATCACTAATTACTTTAAATCTGTATTTTTTTAAAATAATATATTTATAGAAGTATCTTCATCCATTTTGTATAAGATTAAATCAAAAAAATATACGCATCCGTTTGGAAAAAGAGCGTAATCAACCCATTATATGTTCGACAATCGAACAAAAGGGGGGAGTGCCAACGTTATCTTCATGGCGACCTTATTTTGAATCAGATAAATGAATGTGGCCTTTAGTAATTAAAAAGGTTCCCCACCCCTGCTGTAGACTCTCACTCGGTCAATATTATTGTTCGGCCGAACAATCGGTTGGTCTAAAAGAGGGATAACAGAAATGTTTACGTCTGCGGTATAAATAAAAAAATCTTACGATAGAATTAGTTTCGAGATACTTCTCAAATAGGCGAAACAGATGTCACAGTTAATTACGAAATCAGTGGAAAAGTTATCATTTTCATTGAAGATTATGTATAAACCACCTATTTTAGGTTCAACAGCAGTGGAATAAAAGAAAAATAAAAATGCAGCATTCCCTCCTTGTGATAGACCGTCTGTAGTTATTTCTGGATCACGTAAATGAAAACAAAGCGGAATGCACGCTACTTTATCGCCCTGCTGAGAGGAAAACGTTGCATAATCGGGCACTAGCTGAAGCGTGGAATAATAACATGCTAGATTTATTGCGCAGGCTTCATTTTCTATGCTCCATGCATGCATACTCACAACTTGAATAATTTCCCCGAGTAAAATGCAACGGGAGTGGTTGCTGAATGAAAAATGACGCCACTAGTAACTAATTTTAGAAGACAACCACCTTAACCCGTAACATGCCATCCTAAAAAATTACGTTCCCTGCCATGATGGCATCTCAGTTTCACTGTTTATTAACAGTATTTAAACCTAAGTTAGAAGCTAAAAAATGTATATACTTATGCTAGAATACCTCAAATGATAAATACTTACTGACAATATTAAGAGAAATATTGAGTGATTTAATGGCTCAACTATTTACGATTGCATCATGGGCATGGAGGTGTTAACACTCAACTATTTTCACAAAAACATTGTAAACTTTTGGTGAAGCGATCTTACACATAAAAAATATTTATAGAATACAAAATACATTTATAAAATATGAACCAAAATAAATATATATATATATATATATATATATAGATTCCTTTCCACAAAGCATTAACAGTTACACTAAATGGTTAAATATTATTAAACGAAAACATATTTCTTATAAACTTTATTTTTTTGGATACCAAATTTATGGAGCTTTCAGTCCTAGGGTGCGTTAGCGTTAAAGTTCTTCGATGGCTGATGTTTTGGTCTTTTGCATTCCTCTTATCGTTACAGAGGTGAGCAATCCTCAATGAAGCCAGTTCACGGGGACATCATATGCATTTATATGCAAATCATATTATACATACCCCCTATATACTATTTCACTTGCATGTACACACACATACGCATACATACATATACAGTACACTAGGAAGTCAACCAAAGAGAGTCTTTTTCATGATGTTCGTTATTAAATAGTTTATTAATTTTATATGAACCCCTTTTATATATTTTTCTATAATCAATCGCCATTGCTTCTATAAAATATATCAATATCTGTTACAGTGGAACCCCGATATACCGTTCACGCATTGTTCGTTTTCCCGCAAGGTTCGTTTATTTTTCATAGTCCCAGCCAAACACCCATAAGAACAATGTAAAATAATCCCGCATTAACCGTTCCCCGATTTACCGTTTTCCTCGATCTATCGTTCAAATATTTTGGTCCCGTCAAAAATATTATCGCGATTGACCGTTTTTGTTGAATATTTCTCATAAATAATCTTACCTCGTATTTCGTTTCGCGTTTTTTTCAGTGGAACCCCGATCTTCCGTTCTCACTATCTTCGTCTTTATGCATGGATCGTTTATTTTTTACTCGACCAAGACCCCACCCCGTAATAGCAATGTTTAGTAATTCCACGTTAATAATTTCCAGATTTACCGATTTCTTCGATCTATCATCTAAATATTATCGTCCCGTCCCAGTTACTACTATCTATTCCGATTGACCATTTTTGTGGAATATTTTTTTCGCTCATAAAATAATCTTACATTGCATCTGGTTGCGTAAATTTTTCTAAGTTTTTTTGAAATTAAAAATTTTTTTTGGTGTTATTTGAAGATTTCCCGCATTATTCGTTCATTTATTACGGTCCCTTGAAAAACGTAGAATCGAGGTTCCACTGTACTAGGATTAACCGCATAGAAGTGTCTTGTTAGTTTAAAAAATCTTTTTTTTTACATATTCCCTTTCCTCCTGTCAACTGTTGTATAGAAAAATATCAATAAATTTTATACGACCCGAGAGAAAGTCATCTCTCAAACTCACGTCAATCTCATTTTGTTATAGTCTGTCCAATGTTAATCGAGTCGCTAAGTGGTAATAATAAAAAAAAAACCACAACAAAAAAACTTGACGCCGTCTGGCGTGATGGCTGTTTGCTAGCATCAAAATATGAACCAGACAGCCGTGAAGGGCGCGTGTTTGATTTGACGGCAGGCGCCAGTTTCATCCCCCATCCCCCTGCAGGCCCGTCGCGAACAACACCTCGCCAAACTGCTTAAACAAATGATTCGACTGCGATTTTCTCAGCACCGACTCTTTTTTCCACGCCATTTTTTATTTGAAAAATGAATTCATTCAATTGTAAAATGTTAATTATAAATTAATATCTTGTATCCCCAAATTTATTGTCTGTGGCTATTTTTAAATTGCTTCTAAGTGGCATATTGTATATAATATTCATGTATATTCATGTAGATCGATGATATATTGCAGTAGTTCTTAAATGGCGCACCGCAAGCTTGATGCAACTGCACCGCAAAAAATATAAAAGCCGAAAATTCGAAATACAGTAAAAATCAACAAAGTTATTCGTGAAATTATGAATGCCGACGAAAGATCTAATGTCATTTCGATTTTTCGAGCTAATATTTCTGAAATCTGCAAAACCCGACTAGCTCAGAATTGATATTGACATAAATCATCAATTTTATTTTGCTGAGTGTAATTAAGTTACAGTTTTTCCATATAAGCATGTCTCTTTTCTTTAACTGTTTTATATAATCTGCTTAATTTTTAATAAAAGTTATGTATACATATTTTTATTTGTATTCTGATCGCTCGGATTTTGGTGCTGCGCATTTTTTTTTATGATCAGAAATGCTAAATTAATTGCACTTACAATAATTTGACAGCGTAAAACAGTGGCAAATTAATCGCTCTTTCTCTCAAAACGATCTAAAGCAGTCAGTATCCGTCTGTTGAAACAAACTTTCAAGACCTTGGTCTGAAACCATGTAAGAAACAAAAATCAAATAGGTTACGACGAACAGCAATAAGCAAAAGGAAATTTTACAAATCGTTATGAGATGAATATAAGTATATAACGCTTGCGTTTATTTTGTACGTTATGAAGCTGCGCTAGCAAATGCAATATCGAATCAAAATTTATTCCCTTGTGTAACCCTCGTATATCCAATATTATGAAAAAGCTTTTCCTCCAATGACGCGAGTATGATGTAAAATTCAGTACGTACACCCATGCGGCAGCTCGCTTTTATTGTCGAATCTTATATTCAATTACCATAACATCGTAAACTGAAGCATCCTTAAAATTCTAGTCTTTCTAGGAAAACTTTATACTGGATTTATTCATATACATTTTACATAGCGAACATATCACTTGATTTCGATCAATCAAAAATCATCGGAAAGAAATGGTTGGACTCGGTCTTTACTTTATTTTGTTTATTGTTTTTAACTAAAGTCGATTCGGAAAAAGTCGGTATTATCGTATCAAATTAACCAGAAAGTAAACATTTCCCAAGTCCAAGAAGCCTAATGCTTTTACGAATCTTGAATGTTCTATTATAAAGGTATTAATCACATATTTATATCTATATATAACTTTTCACCATATTTATCTCCTATCCACTATAAATAGAATTTTACTGAACGATTATTTTCTAAAGTTTTCTAGATACCACCAACGTTCCTGCCATAACGCGTAAGATTTCATGCTTTTAAGTTTCCTATTACGCTTCCGCTGGTACATTTACAAGTTAAACCGGAACTGGGCAAACTAAGGCTCACTTTACCGTCAATAAATGACGTGTTATTAGAAAATCATTTATTTTTAAATTTCTTTTTCACGATAATATTTACCTCAAATAGTATTTGACTGCCGTTCATTTTGATTTTTTATGTGACCCTACTGGGAAAAGTTTGCCTTAGTCCGAGTTAAGACAGTTCACTGGATTATACTTACACATAAAAAGAACAAAGAAACTCGAGAAAAAATCCAGGTACACATCATATGCTTAATAACATACGGGCGTTTCTAGTTTTTCGCAGCTATCTTTGGGGAAAAGGATTATTGGAAATGAAGTGAAGCTTTTGCTCTAATATGCATATTTCTGTAAAACTGCGATATCTCATATCTGATACAATTTAGATACGCCCTTATGTTATAAAGATTGAGATGTATTTTTTTAAATTGTTATCGTCGTTATTTTAACTTTTGCTATGTATCACTTAAAAACACTTGTACACCATTAATGCGAGTTCGAATAATTACTACTATACATTGTATCAAAAACAGAACTATTAAACCAAACTTTTTTTTGTCAAATTAACACACACACACATATAAAAAAACAATATGTAATGACATATTTGTCTGTGACTTAGTAATTTTATTCCGCAAACCGTCCCCACTAGGACACACAAAACTTAATAATGTTACTATCAAACAGAATTTAAAAATTCTAAAAATACACGTTGTACATTTTTACGAAATTTTATTTGGATATATTCGAATTATACTATTGTAAATGGAATATAAAATGAACTTCCACAAAGTTACCGCCGAATCCATCTACAATACTGTAAATAGATTTGGTGAGAAGATTATTATTTTGTTAAAGATAAACATTGTTGGTTTAAGTACATACAAAGATGAGCTAATTTGAATATAATAAAAGAAAATAAATATTTTTCGTTTTACGCGGGGCACAGAAGCAGGACAGTGTAAACACCATATGCAAAACAGAATGAACATGAAACTACAAAAATACATATATTTTAAGCCACGTCCACTCCCAATGTGGAATATATAAACTCCTTATGGACATTATCTCGAAAGAAACTTTCTGAGTAAACAACTTGTTCAATATTGTTTTCGATTTTTTCGATTTAAAATAAATACAATATTAAGTTAATTCGGTGTTGCGTTTTCCGTAAATAATCATGCGTGTTAGTATTTAGTAACCGTGTTAAATAAAAGACACTCACTTTTATAATTAAAAAAATACTTATTGAGGTCGTGTTGTTTTAAAAAAATTCTTGCAAAGCAAAAATGTAATACGTCTATATGTTTGAAAATATAAAATTCACTTAAAAAAGTATTGTATTTTAAGTATTTTTGATGAATACCACAAAGAAAATCAATTTTCGTTTGTTGATTTCTTAGAAAATATTCATACGTCAATAATCCGCTAAAAAGAATGATAAACAACGATTTTTCTTGAATGTTGTTCTGGAAAAATAAATTTCACCAAAATCGCATCACTGACAGTATCTTTGGGATTACGGTCGAGCTGGGCGTTTCCCTCGAAACAATAAACTCGCATCCTGTTGTAGATTATTCGAAGATATTTTGGCGAGTTTCATGGAAGTGGAGCGTGGGGTGGGCGTGAAAAACTCTTTGATAAAACCACAAAAGAAACCAAAATAAATTGAATTAACAGCAGAACACGTGCTAGCTATAAAGCCCCGATTTAGAGACCCAAATCAGCTACAATATATTAGAGCACGGGACCGTTGCTATTGTTATGGAGGCGTGTAATCTGCCGCAACCAGGAGTAGTCCAATCTATTTCATGGTTTCAATTCATTCGATCGATGTTCTTTATGTAATATATAATAGTTGGAGATGGCAGTCGAAGAATACCTCGGTTTATATTTCCATACAAAACCAAATGTTGCACGCGATGGCGATCCACCAATCATATTTTAAATGTTATTTACTAATGTTTCCTTTCTATTAATGACGTTGTTAATTTCCAAAAAATCTTCTACATTGTCAAATTCTGTATCAAATTATCAAATTTAATTTTGTATTAGAAAATAGTTATTTAAAAAATATAAAGTCAGACTAACAGAACGGTATAGAAAACGATTGAGTATGTAAGGCAAAGAATTATCAGAATTTCATACAAAATACAAACAAAGAAATATAAATAAATTGTTTATGTAGGTTTATGTTGTATACAAGAAATTACTTTAACTGTGTTATATCACAAATCAATAAAGGTGCGTGGTTTTAACCCACTGTTTTCATATCGTTCACTGTTTACAATTTTAAAATAGCTTTGTATGTACATAAATATTAATGATTGGAAATTCTCTTAACTCAAGTCAAGCCGGTTTCAGGTAATCTATTATAATTCAATTTGAATTCCAAAGGTGAGTGTAAACGGTTTGTGGAAGTCATGGTCGGTACATTTAATGAGGTTAGATGCCACAGGTGCATTAACTGCGTCATACAATGTAAATTACGATCAAAAATGTTTGATAAAGTAGTTAGTAGACGATGCTTTATGAACTATAAAACCAAACATAATTGACTAGGCCAAGTTTTCAGAATTCAAATACACAGACGTGCATATGAGTCACTTATAAGGTGTTCACTGTCAGTTTTGGTGGATTTTATTTTTAATTCCGTGTTTTTTTTATAAAGATCCGAACCGTTTTCGTTCATCACGAGCATTATTAACCGATTCAACTGATGTATATCACTAATAAAGTATCAAGAATAGAAAAGCTCAAAAAATGTGATTTTTGGATGTTTATGTTTATCCGATATAAATTTACGTTTTATAGAAACAAAATGTTGATTATGATGAACGTACAACGTTTTGTCTTCGGCTATTATTATTAAATTATTAATATCGGTACTAAATATATATTCTTTGCCATGTCACTTTTTTTACATTCGCGAAATTCCATGGAAGTTGTCTACGAATCAACTTCCGGTTATTGTGAATACGTAAATATTTTGAGGTTAACTCGAATTAATTCTTCTCCTGAAATCTATGAATTTCTTATTACCGCCGTTGAAATGACGCGTCTATATAAAATTAATCATTTTTCTGTAAATCGTCTTTCGAAATACGCAGATTCACAGTTTTACGAAATTTGATCGAAACGCGTCAATATTTAACCAGCCACCTTGTTGTTTCCTGCAGCTTAAAGCTGATACAAAAACCAATTTTGAAAAAAAACAGTTTTCGAATTAAAATATTTCTTAAAACTTAGTTTAAGCCGTTTTCCAAACTTGCATTTAAAAAGTACAATTCAATTCATAATGTGAAAAAAATCATCTCTATTTATTACAAATACTGTTTCAAAAAAAGATTAAAATTGTATTCGTTTGTCCTATTAGGCGGAAAACTTATCATATCTACAGGAAAGATAGTGAGTGACTCGAGAAGTGTTATCTCAGTAGAAATGCACTGCAATAATATTCATTAACTCGTTCATTGAAATATATAATGAGTATTAATTAAACTATATATATAATCTCCTCTTATTTTCATCCAAGGCGGTTTCAAGTCAAAATATTAAAGTGTTTTTTTTATTAAATGATAAAATAGGTATATATATTAAATAATTGAAATCGGTTTATCAAGTTTAAAAAAAAAACGGAGACCAACAAGCCCCAGTGCGGTTCGTTCTTGTATCGACTTTCTGTGAAATCGACATTCACGCGAATAGACAAAAAATCTGCACGGTGTGGGCCGACTATGATTTGTGTTTTGCGGAATTCATATTTGGCAATCGACTGACATGCACTCGCTTTAGACTGCGTGTAAACAACCAAATTGGTTCGGCTAAATCAAACGGGGTAATGAAATGATTCGCTTGAAAGAAAACAAGATGCTGTCAATTTCATCGCACGAGTTTGTTTGTAGATTAATTTGGTACGTATGTTTTACAACTTTGCGTCAGTTGTTCCCGCACAACGCAATTGATTATTTGTTCTTAAGACTCGTAGGAAGAATTTGGTTTCAATTTTAATTATGTTTGCTGATTTTTAATTATCACGTATAATGTGTTCACTGTCGATTCTTGGTGGAAAAGCATTATATGAAGGGAAAAAAGTTGTTTTTCTGTAATATTTCCTGTTTCTGTTGATAATGCTCGTGATAAGCGAACCCAGTTGTGATCTGTATTAAAAATGTGAAATCAATACAAAAAGTTTATTTTTATTTTAAACATGTTTTATAATTCCAACATATTTAGATTGGGAATGTGCTAGATATTTAGAATTTAGAAGAAACTCTTTGAATTTTTTTAAAACTTTAAAAACTACCCGAGAAAATTATCTTTACTTATGTTATTTGCTTTCTATTATCTTAATAATTAATTCACACCCATACACACACTTATTTCCAAGGTCTCAAATGGATCATTGAAAAAATCCAAATTCTATGTGGACGTTGCCGGGACTAGAACTCAGAATCCATGAAGAAGATTCGAATAACTTTGACGTTAACGCGCCCTAGAAATTAAAGCTACATTTATTTCATATTCAAAAACAAGTACGGTACACTTGCTAATGTACTATTTTTCATTATTAAACATGTGTCCGCCCATTGAGAATCAATTCGGATGGCAAATCAAATTATATCTACATAGTATACGCTAATATCCCTGCAGTACAATTCACTGTCCAGAACATTAGTGCTCATAGGACTGACGCAGAATATCTTAAACATTTGTTCTGCAATTTGTTTCCAATCCTTGATACATAAAACGGTGCTATTTTATGGTACTAAGACGATTACGGGATTGGAAGCCCTGATTGTAATGAAAATAGCAACGATAAATTAAATCGCGTATTTATTTATGTTTCTATGATCGTCAACTAGTTATTACGCTTAGCAATTGGGGTCTATTGTTATTTTTAAGTAGATCTTTGGGCATTGTAGTTAATTGCCATTATTATTATTTAGTCTCTCAATATCATTTCATTATAAAAGACAAAAATTATATGAACCTTGCCAGAGCTTCGAATCGAAACCGAACGATCGCTATGCGCAAACTTTATTTGTCACGTTACGAAAACTGTGATATCTGTTATCTCTGCTACCCTTTCCTTTTAATTATATAACGCCATTCCGCTCAAAAGATTACCAGTAAACAACCAAAACTAGAATAACAATTGTCGCTCGGCGCCAGCGTACCTGGAAAGTTGGCAATCAATAAAATAAAATATATCCAACGTTTCTCCTTTACAGGTTGTTTTCGCAGATTTAACACTGCGACAAATTTCGCTCTGCTCGGAAAAGTGCTATTAAATACCAAACGAAAACTTTTTCGAACATACATTCGTGTCGTCTCTTTGGCTTTATAGCAGTTTTCTGTTTCGAAAACGAAGATGTTTGCCGAGTTTTGATCAAAGGCTCCAATGTAATAAACGCTGTTAATTTATATTTGAAAATAAGTAATTTCCTCTGATCTCTTATTATGAAAAAAACAATGTATTATTTTCGGCGAACTCGTCGGCAGCTGTAATATTAACACTTTTTAAATATTACTTATATTTTTATGTAAACAATACAACCGGTTCTAAGGGCCGAATGTTCAAATCTCATGGGATTTTCATCCTACATAGCTGCCCGATTAAATACTCGAATCACCGATTCTAATTTGTATCCGAAGATATAGATTTGCGTCTGTATTAATTCCGATCTCAATCCATCTTTCCCCCTTCTCGAAAATGAGGCTGAGAGACTATTTTTTATTAATTTATCGTTAGATACACTTATAGATACACAATATTCTCTACGTGTTTCTCGGTGATATGTATTTTTGACCGCTTAACCGATAAAGCCAAAGTGCACCTGACTACCGTACCGAACTAGGTAAGTAAATAATTGATCTTTGTTAAGATAAGGCGAAGGCCGATAAACTTACTTGCTCATATAAAATTAACAAACCAAACATTCAATATTTTAGTAATAATTTAATTCGGTCTGTTCTATTTTCAAACCGCTCAAAACAGTCCACTTTGAGCGGCGTTTTCATTCCACTTAATTGTATCAAAGGCAATTATATCGTAGCGCTCGGGTTGTATGAACCCTATTCGCGAGAGTGTACAACCACTCTAGTACCGTGAAGGAGATGGGAGTACCCACTCGATACTGTCTGCCGCGGAAACTGTTTTAGATAAAGGCCCGTTGAGTGGCTATCACTTACGGCGAGTGGTGCTTAATTTGATGGGGTGATAGCCATCTCGGCTTTTTTTAAACCAATCAATCTTCACTTACTATATTAGCTAGAAAATTTTCATACTCCATACCCATGTATTAAAAAATATCGTTTATATTAAACGACTATTTTTATGTGGTCTGGTTGCAAGTCATTTTATATGTGTACTTAATAAATTGATCGCACGTGACCTTGATTAGAAGACTCAGAATAAAGATTTTTAAAAAATGTAATAGTCCATGAAAAATAAAACAAGTTATATTAGACCAAAACAGCAGGTAAAGTCATGTGGTATGCATGTTCCCAAGCTTTTTCGAATTGCGATTCCCTATTGTAAAAGCCCTGCCATAGTGTAACCATGCCCGCTCTCAGTGTAGAGCATATTTCAACGATTTTTTTACAAGAACCAGTTGTTACTTCGACACCCTTTTTTTTCAGAGAATGGATGGGTGAGAAGGAAATTAGAAATTATCCGTACTGGGATTCGAACCTGTAAATACGGAAACCATCGATAATGACCATTCGGATACAGGACCGAAATACATTATATATAATATTAACATTTTAAATATTCGATTACATGCGCAGCCTTCTCGCATCTGCTCAAGGAACTTCAAAATAACCTTGTACAATTATAATGTACCTTAATAACATTAACTTTCTAAGATAGTTATTTACTCACTAGCCATGTTCATGGCAGTCCCTAGTTTATAGTCTTGTTTTGCAAGACAAGTCTTGACGCTCGACTTATTAATTATATTTCATCACTATTTAACTCACGTTTTAGCTTTTCAATCATTAATAAACGATGTCAAAGTGGAGCCAAATATTATTGGTCTTAAAGTGACGATGTGTCTAACTTCTTTTTTTTATAAGTTTCGCAAAATCTAATTCAGTCTATAGGACAATACAACCTCTTTTTTACCAGAAAAAAACACGATGCCAAACCCTCGTTTTAATAAACGAAATGTATTCGTATCGCTCTATACTGCTCACACCATACTCAAGTAGCTTGTTGCCCACCCTTGCCAACAGGTTTTCGTGAAAATGTATTTTTCTTCTCTTTCTAAACCATGTGTATTATATAAATCTGTCATGCTCGGCTATACAACAAATCCGACCAGAAGTGTAAAAGCGATACCTCTAAATAAAATTACGATCCTGAAATTTTCAAAAATAATTATGCGATACGGTTTTCTATTTCCGCTCTGGCTGCGGTGAAAAGATGTGGAGTTTTCCTTGAGAAAACCGGGCGGTAATACCAGCCATTACCGTCCTCGACCCGATCGTATAACTCTCTCGCTTTTACTCGATAAGTGTATTTGTTTTCGAGGTTTTCCGTCTCACTCTTTTGCACCCCCAGACGCTCTGTCCTTGGTCAAGATGTTCGCAGTTCAAGTATGCGTGTTAAAATTATTTTCAATTAAAAATAGCATGATAACCATTTCATAAATTGAGATTTAAACATTAGCTGGATTAATCACGCCATCATCAACAATCAAAAATATATTTTGTAGATCTAGAAGATCGCAACGCAAAAAGAGGAGGCTGTTTATCTAAGTGTTCATCATCGTTGTCCCTAGTCACAGTGGTGACGGGTTCGAATCCCACTACGGACATTTTCATTAATTTATTTTTTCAATCGTTTCATGGATTTGCGCTCAAAAGCATGAATGTCTGAGATGTCTAATATCGCACCCATTCGATTTTAAAATCAGGCGTAGCTCCAGATTTCCTGGCCCTATCCTTATATCCTTATTATCGCCGAAAAAAAGAGAGATTAAGCATTTGATTAACAAGTAGCTCTCGTAGAAAAGTTATGTTGAGATAAGCACCTATAAAATTACATATTATGCTTGGAAGCCTAATCGGAAGCGGATATGATTCAAAAACAGCATTTGAAAATTGTTTTTTCTCTTCTGTATTTATCTAATAAAACAATGTGTCACATCGGCCTGATGCAACAATTAGAAATCCTTCAACACAACTAAGGCTTAGACCATTGGATTAGACCAGGGGTGGGGACCTTTTCTTCTCTCAAGGCTGCATTCATTTTTCTGATTCGACATGAAAGCCGCAGTAAACAAACATTGATTGGGGAATTTTCTGCCGAAAACAATTTCATACCAATTTCTAAAGCCCAGAAATTTGCGGATTTCCCAAAATTACTATCGTGGGACGCCTGAAGATGCCGAAAGGCGAAACCCGGTTCGTTAGTGACCAAATCTGTGAGAATGTACATAGTTTGAACGATTCAAATTTAATATTGAAATTCCACCAAGCACCTTCAGTCGAAATCTTAAATGGTATTAACATCAATTAATTACTGACAAACAACGTTTTAATAAACTGGTGAATTCCTTGTTTTTTTAATTATTTTAGAAGAAATTTCTATCGGAAATAAATTTAGACAGAACTGTGCTGAGAAGCTAAAATTCTAATTTTGCTAATTCTTGATCTTATTTTAATAGAGTTCTGCCAAGTAAATACTAATTTAATCAGTATATTTATATATGTATGTGTGCGGCATAATCTTGGAACAGTGTAAACTATTTTTTTTACGATGTTTCTTATTTCCTCCATTTTCAAAAAAAATCTTCAAAGTTTCCCGTTCTGTTCAGTAGCCGATCCGGAATAAGGAAATCGTGTCACTGCAACGCATTGTGTGCATAACATAACCTCGACCTAATTCCTGCCGCCGACTCGCTCTGATTGATTATAGCGTAGGCCTCGACCCCTGGCTTTTTCTCCGTCTCGCCGTATGGGTCCAAATACCATTTTCCCTTTCTGGGTCGATACGTACCCAATCATAACGAGTAAACACATAAAACAGTAACTGTTCGTTTTATACAGTGTACTAAAATTATTTACAGCTACGCAGTGATAGTCGGTCCTGTAGCCAAGTGTTGAATCCTCGTGAGCTTCTTTCTTTCTACTCGATCGCGCGATCAAGGGTTTGAATCCCGAATATACATCTATTAACCCTCCAAGGACGAGCGTGACAATATGGTCACAGAAAACACCGTTGACTATTGATCCCAATATTCATCCTTTTTCTAGCTGAATATCGTTGCTTTCACTCATGTTTGGTTAAGAAGGGTACAGACTTCAGTCAGTCATCAGCCGCGGGGACAGAAACGGCCACCAAAAGCACATGCGATTTTTTTAATGGACTAATATAAAATTATTTACAGTTATTTTGCTAATATATTTGTATTGACATTATGTTGATACGAAGAAGTCAAATTGTAAACATTTTTTTAAAATTTCACGTTTACCTATATTTCAACTCCGAAGTTTGCGTGCCCATACGGTCACGCTCGTCCTTACTACTGTCCGTACAAAATATTACACGGTAATAAAAGGATGAGCATGACTAGGGTATCCAATCCCGGAGCCTTTTTCCAATCCCGGGATTTCGGGATTGATAAATTTTCAATCCCGGGATCCCGGGATCCCGGGATTGAGATAAATTTACCGAGGAATTTGAAATCTCCGATTTGGTATACTTTTTCCCCGAATTCTCACAAAACCTCGTTTTTT
The DNA here is from genome assembly GCA_031772345.1 of Himalopsyche anomala. Classification (NCBI taxonomy): domain Eukaryota; kingdom Metazoa; phylum Arthropoda; class Insecta; order Trichoptera; family Rhyacophilidae; genus Himalopsyche; species Himalopsyche anomala. Next base: position 21,078,161 of record CM062833.1, on the reverse strand, counting down.
TTTTTTTTAGCTCACCGAGGAATTCGAAATCCTCAATTTGGTATACTTTTTCCCCGAATTCTCACAAAACCTCGTTTTTTTTTTTTTTTTAGCTCACCGAGGAATTCGAAATCCTCAATTTGGTATACTTTTCCCCCGAATTCTCACAAAACCTCGTTTTTTTTTTTTTTTTTAGCTCACCGAGGAATTCGAAATCCTCAATTTGGTATACTTTTTCCCCGAATTCTCACAAAACCTCGTTTTTTTTTTTTTTTTAGCTCACCGAGGAATTCGAAATCCTCAATTTGGTATACTTTTTCCCCGAATTCTCACAAAACCTCGTTTTTTTTTTTTTTTTTTAGCTCACCGAGGAATTTCAATCGACAATTTGCCAATTTCATCTCACTTTTCGAGATTTACTCCAAATTTCTCAATCCCGAAATCCCGGGATCGCGGCCATGTCAATCCCGGGATTTCGGGATCAGAAAATTGAACGGGATCCCGGGATTACGGGATCCCGGATCCCGGGATTGGATGCCCTAAGCATGACCATATAGTCATGCGGGGTTTCTATACAAGGACTCCGTTTTTTTTTTTTAATTTTCTTTATCGAAAAAAGCTCTTGTCTCTGGAGGGTTAAATACTAACTCTACAATGTTACAAATAATTTTCAGTTAATAAATATCGTATACGCGTTTATTTTTTATCAATTTATTATATTTAATCCAGGGGCCTGGGTGACTAATGTTTCGGATCCTGAAAGCGATATTAGCTGAATTGAATAGCACTGTCGATTGTGTGATATCAATTATTTTCGTAATGCTCGTGGAGTTAAATATAATACTTTTCATTTAAGATTTCTGCTGAAGGTGCTTGGTGGATCAAGTTCATCCGTGCACTCAAACGCCTAATGATGCCGAAAGACGAAACCTAGGTCGTTAATGACAAAACTTGTGTGAATATACATAATTTGAACGATTCAAATTTAAATATAATACTTTTCTTTTTTACACCTTATTATAGTGGAGTACTACTACCAAGCTAATACAAATCCAATAATGTTAATAAAGAAAGGTAAACATAATCGAAATATCAATCGCATAATAAAATTCTTATCCACCTGTTTCGATGTTTTTAGGCTACCGTGGATCCTCTCTATTCATGTTATAAAGAAGTTTGACAGCAGAACTTTGCATCGCAAGTTGAAAACGAATTTAAATGTCGACATCTCTGTTTATGCTAATAAATCGATCCTTAATTTATAATAAAAAAGTAACAGAAAATTCATCAATCGTATTTGAAAATGTCTCATATAAATACGTTGAAGTCTTAGATATGCTAATAAAACCAAATTGCTTTCATTCTTACATAATAAAAAATCCATATTTTTTATTTTTTTGAATTTCGAATAAAGGCGAAAAAATCGTACGTTATTATTCGCATTACTTACGTGCCGACTTATTATTTTCTTGCTAAGCCTACATCCAACTCTTTCACACTCGTAACACCTGCCACTAACTCGTCTCTGTTCAACACGTGTATTTTAAAATCCGTGGAAATTCCTTGCGCTTTTCATGTACGTGTATTTTGTGTTTTTGCTCTATCGTGCCAAGGATACTAGGTATAAGTTTGTCTCGTTCACTCTGGGCGCGTGTTGTGATTTTGGTCGTTTAAATTTCGCCGATTTCACGGCCATCTGTGTAATAGTGTATATTCGTTAGGGTGTTTTTTGTCTTGCAATACCTACCTGACGAAATTTGTTAGTTAATTTTATGAATACATATTATAAATCGATTCTATATATACCTTATCATTCATATATTGTACAAATAATCCTGTTCAATTGTGTCAGATGAAAAAAACCTAGCTAATATAGCAGATAACAGCAGATTTGTTCTTTTACAAAACAAGCAAAATTAAATTATTATCATGTATTGAAACATTTATATGATCCCGGCCAAAATGGTTATGTCGTCATTTTGCTGTCAGCCTGTTTGAAACTGATAGCAGAGCGACCCTTCAGCGGTTCTTAATTACTCGGCGAGTAACACAGGGCAGCTACAATATCTCGATTAGAAGGGTTAAAGGATTTCTTCTTGCTCTGAATTAATGCACAATTCACGTCGATGGAATAACCAAAGAGCATGATTTTTAAAATTGTCTTAAAATCATCTCGAGACGAAATTTAACAGGGTCACACATAAATCTCATACGAAAGATCTAAAATAATAAGAAAATTATATGGGCCTTTCCAGAATGAACTCGAACCGTCTGATTTCTAAAGGTGGCCATTATCGCTACGCAGTAGAGGCTGTCGATAATAAAATCTTCGCTGAAAATATGAAACATTTCATAATTTAAGATTTCGACTGAAGGTGCTTGGTGGAATTTTAATACTAAATTTGAATCGTTCAAACTATGTACATTCTCACAGATTTTGTCACTAGCGACCCGGGTTTCGCCTTTCGGCATCTTCAGGCGTTCAAGTGCACGGATGAACCTGAACTGACGCTTAGTAAATGAATGTTTCGTGTTTATATAATAAATAAATGTATGACTGAGTCTAAAGCCATTGCTGACGAAAAGGATAAGCTCATGTCATAGTTTGAACGATCAAAGTGAACATTCATGTGCGAAACCAAATTTGCGTAACATATTACGTTGAGCACTTCATTTATTTATTTTATCCATTGTAGAGCATATGACGTCCTAATGGACGTATCTCAACAGAAGTTTTTTTTTCTAACAAATAGTTCTTAAACTATTTGTTACTTAGTCGCTCAACCTCTCTTTTTTTCAAAGAGAGTAGTAGGGAATGAAGGATATGGCCAGGAAAGGACTAGTGGTTAATTAATCGCTCTCGCTACGCCCAGTTATTAAACGATCGGAAGGGTGGTAGAGGAGGACATTTTAGACATCACAAACACCCATGTCTTCGAACAGAAATCGATAAATCGGACGGGGACTCGGAACCCGTGAGATTCGTCACGGAAGCCAACAACGCTAACCGCTGCGCAATTGGACCCGACAAAATCCTTATAATACTCAGATAATAATATGAAAAAAATACTTAAATAGCTTTAATCCACACCCAAAAGATGATAAAAAAATCAATGTGATTACTGTTATTTTTTTTTTGTTATGGGTATATTTTTAATTTCGGACCACGAGTAAACAACGCCTGCATCGTAGCAAAAAGAAACTGCTTGCGCTCTTGGATATAAGGCAGGTTTATGCGTGATCAATTCGAACGCTGAATTTCATGGTGTTTTGTTTTAAAGCTTAAATTAAGATTAAATTGATCCACTAATACCTTCTGTTATTACTTTTAATCATTTAAAGCCATTTGGATATGTGTGATTTGTATAATTTATGCTAGATTGTAATAATTTTCAGCTGATGCGTCGTTTGTTAATTATGATTTTTTTTTTGTTTTGTTACATTATTTTTTTTTATTGAATTGACATGCAGCATAAAATAATAAAAATATTGTTAACCTTTCCGGTTCTAAGCTCAAGAAATGCGACCCCAATACCCACATTTTCTTAAATATCTATTTTAATATGGGTGATACAATGTTTAAAATTAAGGTTTTCTTAGTTTTTGGACATTTTGTAGTTTATTTAAATACGCGATAACGCAATAACACGATAAGCGATCGTTCGTAAGATAGCCGGGCTAAACTCTTCTGTTGCAATTTCACATGTGTGCTGGGATGACGTCTTTTTAGCGCGCAACTTAAAATATGATAATTTATTAAAAAAACACCGATTTTTATAAAAAAAAAAAGTATGAGGAATGATGCAGAGAGATATTTTAAAGCCCTTAGACTATTTGTTTTTTTGAAATTCATAAAAATAAGGCCAATAATGAGGAAACCACTGGGGTCCCTAAACGACCCCCATCGGATGAGAAGTATTTTTCTAGTCTCCGAGCCGCGAGAGTTCACATCTGTGAAACACCATTGTTGAGTTTTATTAAAAATAATATTCATTGTATTGATTATAACCTTTATTTATTAAAAAGTAATATACAATTAGGTATGGACGTCATCATATACTGGAAGTGGGTAAGAGACGCACTCACTACTTGTATTAATATAATTGCTGAGAGAAGAATGGTAAATCCCAAGGGAATCAAAATTAAGAGAAGGGATTACTTACTTACCTACTTAATTAAGGTATTAACTGTTAATTTTTGTAAGGTAATTTATTTTGCATAATGAAAAACATTATTTTTTTATTAATTCTACAATAACATTTAATAATCAGGAGCGGTTTCGCTCATCGCGATTGCTTCATCAATTAAAGTGCTCACGACGAGCGAAACGGCTACGAAAAAAAACACTATTTCATAAATGAATTTATACCACTTATAGAGTGTTCACTGTCAATAACTGGGTAGAAAGACATTGTTTTCAAAAAATAAAATACTCATTTGTACTAATTCCACTTTTATTTAATATGATCAGAACCAATTTCGCTCATGACAAGCATTATAAACTGATAAGAGAATACAATATTACGGTGTCATTTATACAAAATAAAAAAAATATAATAGGATGTAACAAACAAATGGTATTGAAAGGAATTTACAAATGAAGGTATTAAATATAAATAAGTGACACTTAATTGACTATAATTAAAATGTTTACTACCTCTTATATGTGTAAGAGGTGATAAACGTGTTCATAAAAGTAAAGACGTGATTGTACTTAAAAATTAAGTCGATTAATATTTTACTATAATGTTATATTTAAAAAAAGTATGTTCACAAAGTTACCACCGAATTTATCAAAGATTATTTTATCATGTTGCTACTTGGCTCACTTCACTTCTCAAGGGCCCATACATAAAGTACTATATAAATTTTGTTTATGTATGATAAATGTATAGATTATTCGTGCTGAAAGTTTTCAATAAGTGCAATTTGTACGCATGAAGAGTGAAATAGCTACGCCGGTGTCGCGCTTCGCGTCGCATAGGCCGGGTTTATGTCCGTGACGTAGAACATGCTTCTACCCGAACAAATTTGTTGTGATAAAATTATAAAATTGCAATATATCGTCTTTTATCCGATATATTCTTCAAGAATTTCTATGCATATATTTCCATACAACTGGTTCAGCTGCTGGAACAGTTCATATTACGTTGTGTCCAGTTGTTTTATTCTTTGAACATGCAGCGTTTTTATTGTTACTTAGAATTAATTTTAATGTTACTCGAATACTTAACTATTATTCTGCTTAATTTCATCTGAAATATTTTATAAATTTTAGTGTCAAAAATCTTACAACGCAAAATGGTACATCTGTATTTTATCAACATGTAACCATTTATTGTTTGAATTGACATTTACTTGGTAGAACTCCATTGTAATAAGGTTAAAAATATTAAAGTATTTCGTTATCAAAGTTTTTTAGATATAAAATTAGTTTATAGCTATTTCGGCGCATGCCATTGTCAGAACTTTGCTTAAACCTGCATTTACTCAGCTATACATATATATATATATATACTGGCTTAAAAGAGATACATAATACATCTTTAGGCATTATCAATCCATCACCGCTACTAAAACTCTTAATTTAACTAATAATAAATATCAGTTTAAATTAAAGGAATTTACCTTTAATAATCCTATATTTGTTATCGTTCTTAGAAACACTAAAGGCATGTTTAATAATTGCAATACTTTAATTTGTAATATAAATTAGGATGTAAAAGTTAATACAGGCTTAAGCATAGTGCTGACGATGACATATGTCTATACGTATATAGCTATAAACTAATTTTATATAATTTTATTTAAATTATGCGCAAAAGTTCTACTTAGACATTATATATAATACAAATAAACATCTTATTCCAAGCTAAAAATTACATTTCACTGGTTTTCGTCCTATAGCAATACTTAAGTTCGAATGATTTCCTCGGTTGTTTGTTTTTTGGCTAAATCAAATATATAGTGTCATATCCCAAATCATAAACGGATATCTCTTCGACTGTTAACCTGGGTGGCTTGTATATTATATTCAGAGCTGTGGAGTCGGAATCGTAAGAAACTGTCGACACCGCACTTTTAATTCAATAAAAATACAAAAATATGCGTGTTATTAATTATTAAAAAATACGCCGGGTATATATGATCTTTTTTATATCGAAGTCATGTATTTTTTGCTCGACTTAACAACCCTGATTACAGTGAAAGAATCAAATGATAAACATTTCTTCAGCAGTGATTGAAATATTACGAAAATGTTCAGCGAATTAATCGATTATAACATATTTATTGATGAGAGCGGGCGATCAACAATTTACGCGCAATTTATCTCAATATATTTTTATGATCCATTTTTTTTTCACTAAGCAAAGATTTCTATCAAGTCGTTTTGATGTTTTTCATCGTCGTTCGTTTACATTATCAAGTTAATTGTTTACAATCGCGGAAAAGTACTTTTTTATTGCCCAATCTTCCAATAACAGTCGTAAATCTGTGTACGATATCTTAACAAGATTATTTTTTTGGTTACGAAATGAATAGAGGCTAAAAGTTTACTAAAGCATCATATAAATATTTATCATAATTTAATATATAGCATAAATATAAAATCAAATTTGATAACTTTGTTACTCTACTTGTGTTACAAATTGTGACACGTAGAAAAGGAAAAAAAAACCCATCTTCATTATGTAATTTATAACGTAGAAATTGAAATCAATTTTCAGCCTATGCAATATTTTTTCTGATAATGGTTATTAAAAAATCTTAACACGTGTCACAAATTGTAACACAGCAAGTGGAGTAACAAACAAAAATTTCATTTTATAAAAAAAAATACGCCGAACACTTAGTATTTTGACATTCAAAATCGCTAGAATTACATCAAATGAATTTTACTTGATTTCTATCCAATTCTCTGGAATATATGTTAAGTTTGTCTATTTATTAAGTATAAAACGGTGAAATATTGTAATTATTTTTTATTTAAATATTGTAAGAACCATTAGCTATTATTTTGAACCGCTTATAAGTCAGATCAGTTTACTTATATGGTTTTATAATTATTATATTTTGACAGGTTAATTTAAATTATAATTACGTCAGTCTTGATACTTAAAACACAGATATCAACTTCCGCGTACTTTATCGCAGTTGATTTATTGAACCCTCCCCGATGGCTTTATTACCGTGTTAAATAAAATGCGTTGACAGAGCTAATACCACATTGGCAATTTTTCACAATACCAAATGCATTTTTTTTCTCATCTGCCAATTTATAATGTGTACCTAAACACGTATATTAAATACTGAGGGTTTCGTATACACTGACACAAAAAGTAACGCGGCAGTCTCACAATAATTGACAGAAATGCTTAATTACATGTATCATTGCAATAATGCAATCATCCACTTGGGTCCACAGCAGCGTACCAAATGTAAAAAAATCATAGTTTTTAAACATCCTCAAGGGGCATTTGCTACCTCGCTTAGAAACACTGCTTAAGTTTATTTAAATTTGATAGATTAGTCAAGTTCCCAAGGAACTCGTTCGGAAATAATCGGAAGGTATTTTCTGCTCAGCGTAACAGCATTATACTCTCCGATTCCCGTGTCCTTTGTTTTCCGGCCATTTTCTTTTTTTTTCTTTTGTATTTTTACTTCGTTTATTTTTGGCTAAGTGTATTAAAAGAAGGAAACAGTATCGACTGTTCGTCGATGAGTCAGTTGTTCTTGAATAACGAATAGCATAATATATTTAAGAAACATTCTCACTTACATCTCTGATACAATCGTTAGTTGTTATATAATGATATTGTTTAACCATGCTCATATATATTTTTTATCAGTTGAAAATTATTAAAATGAGCGAAATCGGTCCTGATATTGGTGGCTATTATGATATGTGAAAAATTTTGACGAAACAGAAGTAACAACGCGGCTGTCTTCCGAGTACCATTATTGGTATACATTGCTATTTTTGTTTCGTGATTTTTTTTCACATAGAATCTTGTAGTACTCGTGTCGCGACATGAAAATTCGTAAATAATGTTGATTTTAATATTAAAGCTTAATAATCAATGTTAACCTTCCCAAAACAATTACTTTGAAAATCACTTTTAAGGTGACCAATACTTAGTCGAATGGCTTTATATTCAAAAAATAAAACACTTATTTGTATTAAATAATCATATAAATATAGAATTTGTAAAAAAGAGTGTTAATTTTTTTGAACTTTATAAATACGTACAAACATTGTTCTTTTTTGTAAAATTGTACGGTTTTTTGGCTTGATATTTTTTCCTGGGTCAACTAACTATATTCGTAGTGTATCATATCACTCAGCCCTAAAGGTCTGCACGGGCCCGGGCCTGACCCGCGGGCCGGGTTCGGGCGGGTAAGCACAATCGATATTCGGACTCGGGCCGGGCCTAGGTAAGGAATTTATCTATTCAGAAAAATGTTTCAGACTTTGTTCGTGACATAAGTCAGCTATTATGATTTTAATTATTACCAGTTCTATAGACTATAGAGAATCGTAAATTGTTGTAAATATAAGTATATATGAGTATAAATCTGGGCTTCGGGTCGGGTTCGGGTAACAAGTGTGGTATTAGACTCGGACCCGGGCCAGGTCGGGCCTGAGTCTTTCGGGCTTGGAACGGGTAATTTTGTAAAATTGCGGCCCGTGCAGATCTTTACTCGGTCCTAAACCAATTGCAAACCCCTGCGAAGTCTCGGTCTTCCACCAATTGATCTTCTATCAGAAGTAGAAGTATGTATGTAGATGTGACACGTTTTTGGAAACTTTTACTTATAATTATATTTGTCAGGTCCTATGTAAACTTTATTTGTTTTCAAATCTGATATTGTAAAATCAATAGTGGTCCATGGTTGTGCCGACATCACCAAATACCATTCTCGCAAACAGAGTCGAAAATCTTTATCTCACATGTAGCTTCTGAAAGTATGACATCTCTACGATAATGTTGTAAGTTATACCTGGAACATCACTGTGAGAACACGATAAATATGTATCACCCAGTTCACTTAGTATTTTCTCAAAATAAACAATGGCTTCTCAGTTACAATGTGTTCATTGTCTCATAAAGTAGCTGAACCGGAAACTCGCGGACACCAGTTCCGCCGAAGATGGCGGGGTTCTCCGAACTCTTCCGGAGTTTATCGAAGGCGAGTCAGATAGTGGTTTACAGCGAGCAGTTTGACAGTTTTGACGTTGCCCCGCATCCGGCATTGAGAAACTCTGTTTAACATAACTCTGTAGAAGAATACAATTATAGTTTCATACATTTTAAAATCGGAAATAATGCCAACCGAATGGATATTTTCTTATGGACGATACGAAATAAAAAAAATTGAAACCGAAAAAGTCTTCAGCAAGCCAGATTACTAGAAACCTGTTTTTTTTATCATTTTGTGACAGGTGCTATTTTTTAAAGATATTTTTCCTACGATTATTTTCTACAGCGCTATGGACACTTATTATGCTGAAATCAGATACGTTGAAAAATACCATTTACCTACCTATATTAGAATTATTGTTAATTTTTATTTTTAAAATATTTTTTCCACTGGAGTCACTGGCAGTCGTAACTCTTTGAAAAGATGGAGATAAAAAAAGATCTCACGCTTCTGAATAATTGTACAATCTCGAGCGAGCTATAAAAAAAGGTCTTACATTTTATAATATCTGGAAACCGGTGATTTGTTACTTTTTTGAAAAGCCCATATACTGAAATAATGATGAATCCGGAAATTCTCCAATTTTCTTAAGCAATTGTGGTTTGTTATTATGGTGAATGATCAATCCTAGGATCCCGGGATCGAAAAAATGTGAATCCAGAAACCCCGAGATCCCAAAAGGGGTCCGGGATTTGATGCCTTATTAATTTCCTAATTGGTATTGAAACTATTTACATGACACGCAATTTAATTGTAAAATTTCATTTATTTGTAAAAGGTCCTTAATATTTTTATTATTACTTGATTTATTTAGTTTATGTATTATTATTTATTCATAAATTCTTATAATCTTTCTTGCACCAATTGTTTTACACATTTTGTTACTAGTCAAGCTCAATTTTATAAAACTAACCCTGCTTAGATGTGTCATTCACAAATCGATTATGCTGGCGATGAGCAAAATCTGCCCTAATCTTTATTTAAATATGTGGATTAAGAAGATGCGTTTTATTTTTCAAAATAAATATTGAATAATAAAGATCATTTTTTTTATATATTCTGAAAACAATTGGTCCGGTTAAGTGTTATCAAACTAAGTAGATTTAAAATGGAAGGTATTTAGTATCGTGCAATGATTTTTGGTTGTTGACTATAATCTTATTTACTGTAAAGAGTTTCTTAAGTCGTATCTATAAATACTGTTATTTCTTTATGGTTCTGATATTGTTGTTAACGTGTTCAACGCAGGTCTCGGAAAACCTCCGCCTCAAGGGCACATCACCCATCCCGCCGCATTATTATATCTACAACATAATGTTTTTGCTCATTTGCTTTCGGTCCTATTTTGCGTAGTCCTCGGCGCTTCTGCCCGTAGGGCTTTTCAAGTTTCGCCGCGGAAATTAAAATATGCCGTCTCGCTCACTCCGATACGTCGCTGAATACGTTTTCGATTCCGTTTCTCGCTCTATGGAAAATGCTGATCTTGAAATCAGCGCATCTCAAAAGTTGGGCTCTAAAGGAAAGGGTGCAATGTCATTTTGTTGTCAAAAACACATTTCGTAACTAAGTCAAAAAAAAATAAAAAAAATATTAATATTAATATTATAGATCATATTTTACAAATTTTCCCAGATTATAATTACATTTGAATTTATTGTCAGTGACTATTTTAACTTTTTTTTTTTTGTCTGCACTTTATTTATGTAGTTTCTTATCTGCTGAAAATGCTCGCCACTAGGAAAATCGATCCTGATCATATACAATAATAGTGAAATTAATACAAATGAGTTTTATTTTTTTAATAAAAAAAGGTATAATCCTGATGCTATTTTTTTACTTACGCTCATTATACCTTTCTATACAACCAAGTAAAAAAAATAACAAACTTTTATAAACATATACATGCATTTTCATTAGAATAGTGATATTTCAACAAAAGTGGCACAGCTTAGAAATCAATTACATATTGTTATATTTACCTATACCAAGATGCACACAAAAAAAACATGCGAAATGGGTTCGTGCGCGCAAAAAGTTTTGAAATCATCGGTAGACAGGCTGGGAAAAGTTTTCATCTGAAGAGCTGGGAGAAAGCTGGATTTGAATAGAACCGAAACAGTATTACAGTATACGGACGGGACCCGTGAAGAAAATTCAAAGCACAATAATTACTCCATTTGCGAATATTCACGCGAATTTCGCTCGGGCCTCTTTATCTAAGAGGAAAATGTGAATTGAAACGTACTCCACAATATAATATGATTAAATTAACATGTTCTAACATTCATTTATCTTTTGGCGGCGGCATGTTTTTTTTATTATTAAGAAATATTCAAAAGCAAAAAACAACCAATGAATGCTTCTTATGCCAACTTATGCATGCGTTACATTGACTTTCGGTTACAAGATAGACAAATGAATTTAATATTTTTCTTTTAATCCATAACATAATATTTAAAAAACGAAAATATAAAGAATTAATTTCAATAGGTTAGTTTTCATTTTAAACTACATATGTATTAATTTAAATACACGTTATATTATATTCTATAGACGGCTACATAATTATAAGTTTGCACACCCAAGAAAAACATTCCTATATTTTTTTAAATTGTATGAGATAAACTCGGCAATATATTATAATATTATATTTACCAATTTGTATGTCTTCGATGGATTCGGCGGTAACTTAGTGGAAATTCATTTTTAATATAAAATTAAATTTGCATGTCATCTGTTGGGTTCGTGGCCGAGTGATCAACTTCGTCGGTTTTGGTTACAATGCTCACAGGCTCAAATCCTAGTACGGACTGTTTCATCAATTGTTTTTTTAATCGATTTATGGATTTCTGTTCAAATATATAGATGTCTAAAGTTCCTTCTCAACCATCAGTCTTGTTCTATTTATTTTATTCTACCCCCCCCCCCCCTCTTCGAAATTAACAAGTGAGAAAAACAGTTCTCGAAGAAATCTTATATTGAAATAAACTTTGTAAGATATGCATCGCATTAAGGTTGGGCTGTGGAGTCAGGTAAAAAACGACTACTCCGACTCCTAAGATTTTTTCAATCATCCCATTTCAACTTATATATTTGTATACCGTCAAATTATCTTAAGTCAGTCTAGCATGCAGTGGCAACACTGAACTGTAGATTGTGGTTTGAATGCACATCATATTTCATTTTTTTAATGGCTCTTTTTTAAAGACTCCACAGCCCTAATATTATGTAATTTTAAAAAATGTCAGTATTATAATAAAAAGAAATACACATATCAGAATTTAAATTAAACGTAATTTTCCAGCCAGCTTTTATCATTTAATTTCAATCACAAATAGGAAATGCTATACCGGTAAGAACTAGAGTCGGGTAAAAAAATAACGTCTCTGGCATTAAATTAAAAACCGACTCCGACTAGTTTTTTTCAATCATTTCAGATTCACTTACATATCCGCATACTATCAGATCATTCTAAAATAACTCTTGTTGATTTCACCAATCAATATGATGAATAGACTAATATTTTTTCAATATTTTCAAACTACTCCTACAAAAACATCCGACTTCACAGCCCTGGATAAAACACGTAAATGCTTTAAATATTATTTTTCACCACAACATAGAAAACGATTATCTCGGTGAGATCGTGCCCTATTACAATATTTATATTAGTCTGCCCTGATTTTCTCTCTCTTTACATTTCCCACTTATTCCACGCCCTCGTGCATATGCCTGAGCTCTCTCATTCGTCGAGTGGATGAAAATGACGCGCTCAGATCCTTTGTTCAGCCCAAACATAAAAGCTTCCAGCGTTATACTTTCCCATTTTGTGTGTTCACGGTTTAAATACCCCCTCAACAAGTTGCAACCTATGACGTTTGAACTTTAACGAAAGATTTACGTCACCGAATCCTACACATGGCACGTGTGGCGTAAACCACATTTGAAAAATTCAATCATATACGTCCTGGAATTAATTCGCGCCTCCGCAATCTTTCCGCTGGGCTACTTATTACGTTGGCAAAGAATTTGCTTTTAGTTTTATTCAGGGCTGTGGAGTCGCGTGAAAAAGAGACGACTCCGACTCCAGCTTTAAAATAATTGACGACTCCGACTGCGACTCCGAGGAAATTTTTCAATAATTTCATTTTAACTTATATACACAAAATTAAAATGCTTAACACCTATAACATACAATTAAATGGTGTTAAGCATTTTAATTTTGTGTAATTATAATGTAATTTGTAAATCCTTTTCATTGTTAGTAATTGCTTACACCTTTTTATTTCAATTTAAATTGTATAAATAGCACTGTTTAATTTATTTTCCTTATCAGTTGATAATGCTCGTGAGGAGCGAAATCGGTCCTGATCAAATAAATTTTAAGTGGAAAAAGTATTAAAAATCTTTTATTATTTTTATTATAATGCCATTCCACCAAGTATTGACAGTGAACACCTTAAAAGGTTAACTAATAGTTCTCGGCTTGGCCCGATATTATTTGTTAAAATATTAAAATACATTGCTACATGTATTTTAAATAATTTATAAATCAATAATTGTTATGAACATTATTAATTCACACACTATTTTGGTTCAGCAGTAGATAGCCATAGCCATTTGGCGATACTTAAGACTTTATTCGCCCAATAATAATATAATGTTGTTAGGTAAATCAGCGCGCTCGTGTTGGGCGACACTTATCGTCATTTTTTTTTACATTTGATTTCGATTTTTTTTATAATTTACGTGTGGTTAAAATTCCACACATATAATATTATTTTGTTTGTTTGTATAATTCAAATGCTTAACGTCTTCTCGTGAGTGAAATACTCGGAACTTTGTTTGTCGAAATGTCCGTTATTTTTGGCGGTAAATTTTTATACTGTTGCCTTATTCTCGTTGTAAAAGTGGTAAAACTTGGGGCGTGGGAAGAATTTATTTTACAAATTCTGCGGCAATTTAATATTTCACGGTGCATTCCGTTCTAGTACGATATATCCGCCACGTTACATACGAAATGTTCAGTGGCGTGGCAATGCTTCAAACCAAGAGAGGACAAATATTAACGTCTTAGGTATTAAACTGATTCCGTTCAATATATTCCAGTTATATACGTTTAACTAGATCACAAATCTGCGTATGCCAAATACCTAAAAAGCCGTGTGAAATAATATCGTAATGTACGTCGCTTTTTTTTTATTTTATTTCGACTTGAAGCGGTTTTTTCTCGGATTGAAGGGGTACCAATCACCCATCGAAGACCTGTTATACCTGTTATACTAAGAATAATAAATCTTTTTTTTTAGTGCCAGTCCAATTTTTTCCAATTAGCACCGTATTTTTTGGCAATTGTACTCATTTACAGACTGTTTAAATAGGCAAGAAATCAAATCTTTCAAACTAAATTAATTAACCCGTTTAAATTTAAATTAATTACTTGTTTTCAATATAAAATTCCAAAAATCAATGTAAAAGTTCTTCTTCTAAATCTCATCGTATCTTTCCGTGTTTTATGTTACATTTCGATTTTTATACATTTATACTGTCCTGGCGTAATGATTTTTTATGATTCATCATTTCTGCTCCCTTTCTGGAGATATAATTAATCATATTAGCATAAGTAGCTTGGTTGCTACAGTATTTTTTTGGTAGTCACTCTACTCTAGAGCCAATGATACAAAGAATGACTTTAGAAGTTAGCTGTTCAGAGATAAAACATTTCGCCGTGCAACTTAGTGACCCCACTACGTCAACCTTATTTTTATATTTACAATGATTTTTTTATGTTATATGAAACACGTGTTTTTATCTCGAAATATTCGATAAATCATTTATTATGATCCCGCCGTAACGCACGCCATTGTCAATGCGCATCCATGAAATATTTTACACACCTGGGGTTCGCCCGTCTCGCGGAAGAGATATTTTGAATTTTCAAAAATGGAATAAATATGAATGGGTGGCAATATAGCGAAAACCGCTTTTCCCGTTGGGCAGATGCACAGAAAAAATGTTTCCGCATCTCTTTTTTTTCCTTTTCAATTTTCGAGGAATGAAAAGACCATTTCAATAAGACTTTTATAATAGAATTTTATTGCCTTACTTCGTACGTAATGTAAATGCTTTGAGCAATACCAATTCAACAACTAAAAAATATGTGATTTCAATTTAAAATTCGTTATTTTATTAATACCTCTAATTGAACATGAAATGATATTATCAGACTGATATCAGGATGTTCAGTCAACTATCACTCATCATGTAACTATAATTATTTACGATCGAGAAAAGAATGATAGCTGCCATTGTGTTATCGTTTGAAATACATTTATGATGAATAAATTTTTAATTGTGTTTTGTTTATTTTTCCAGATGAGGCTGCCCTGAGCTCTGGATCGGAGAGTTCAGCAACGGCTGCTGTGGCGTCTGTGTCGCTCGGCGGAGGGGGAGGGGGCGGTTCATGCCCCCCTCTCCCCCCCTCCGTACCTACAATCAGCGTCACCCCGCACTCCCCGGGCATCCTTGATGAGCCTCTCCAGCAGCTGCAGAGGATTCACCAAGCCGTGCAGCGTATGAGACACCACACCTTCGGTCCGCAGGTAGTTACAATTGTGAATAATTGTTAATGAAACTTCGACAGCATCTATAGTTCTAAGATCAACTGCTATACATCGTTAAAAGCTCGTATTATATATTTTTAAATTTTTTATTTCAGGTTGTACATCAATTTTGTAGACTCAGCACATCGTGTCCATCGCTAAACAAAGACGAAGATAGTGAGGTGGACGGATATTGTTGTCCTTCTCCTGCGACGCCTTCTCATTCACACATACTCGCTCATGATTATCCAGGAAGCAGAAAAGGAAGCGGTAAGAATATTCTTATGTATCACTTGGTTACTAGGCTAGATCGTCTAATATTCAGAAATCGGGAATGCTTTTGCCTTACTGTATGTCTTATATAGGCTAAATCAAAGCGAATGCAAAGCAACTCAGTGTGGCATCAAATGTGACAAAACACACGCCGCAACCAGTTTGTTTGACATTTTGATTCGCTTTAAACCGTGTTCCAATTGCGTTCACAGTGACTTCGCCCAGGTAAGACTTAGCGTTACTCTTTTGTAATGACACAGGCAATCAACTCTCAGCCAAGTAGAAATCTACTGCACTCGGTAAAGATGATATAAATATTATGGGCAATTGAAGTGTTCTGGAATTTTAACACTGTTAAAAATTCAGCATAACTCAAACATTTAATATAAACACTTTGTAAGCGGACGTTTTTAGTGATTAGCGCAAAAATATATTACATTCTTAAAATCAACACAACTTCTAAACCAAACAATATTTTCGGCTGAAATTTTCAAAGAAATCTTATGTGACATTTAATCATTAAAAATAAAATGAAAATATTTTCAATATATTTATTGATTTGGCATTTACTTGGTAGAACTCCATTTTAATAGGGTAAAAATATCAAGGTATTTCAGTTCTACAGTTTTTATACATCATAATTTCACTACTTTTCTAAGCTGAATAAAAAAACCTGTTATTAATTTAGTAGATAGCACTCCATTTGTTATCAACATGAAATATTCAAAATATTCTGTATAAAAAATAACATTAATCCATACCACACAATCACTGAAATTGTGAAATCTGATGCCCTAAATATTCGAGGAACATGTGTCGCCTTCTTAAAAAAAATACTATGTGTGAACGAACATTCAGGGCATAATAAATTATGAGGTTTATTGCTTATTGTCAAAAAGGGTCACTTGCCGCAGCAGTTATTTTGAAGAAACCATTAAATTATGAGTCAATATACCAACAAAACCGACAGTACGCGATAAACGTATTTTTACGTTTCCCGCCTATAATGTGTTAATATATATCCTATAGTGAAAGTGAATTTTAAAAGAGAAGAGACTCCAAGCATATTTTTTACCAAAACATATATCGTCTGTATACTGGCAGTAGGCGATATGTCATAAAACTTCATTTTGAGATAATCGTCATTTTCAATAATCATGAAATTTTAACATCTCTATTTATGCCCTTTAACTATTACTTATCGTTCTAAAAACTCCAAAAAATTCGATAATGATTAATGAATTCGATTCACATATTCAAAAAAATTAAGTTACTTATAGTTTTTTTGTTGCCAAGTATATGTTGGAATTATGTAAAAATACACAAAATATGGCTGAACTGGTTTTTTCAGAAGATAGAGTATGTTAAAATCTATCTATCTGCATTCATAACTCCAAACAACCGGTTGGTTATTGACTTATCGTCTTCTGCCAGTATGCCGACAATATATTTTTACTAATGAAAATATTTTTTCACTGACAGTCACTAGTCAAATTAGTTTCTTCTTTAAACTGTCATTGAAACTAAAAACAGTTGTAAAATGACCAATAAAATCATATTCTGATGTAATATTCAATCCCTGTTGTTCGGGCATAGGCATCTACTGTCGTGTTAGGTTAGGTTTGGTACTGTATACATGTGCCCGTATAGTTTCACTGATAATGAGCTGTGAAATTGTAAATATGATACATTTTCACTGTCTGATTAAGCGAAAGTATATACACTATTGAAAATGTAGTTTCACTTAAAGTACACTTTTTCATTGTAACATAATAATATATAGACAAAAAAAAGCAAGGTTTTTCTCTCCTTTTTTTCATTCCAACAATATTTGCACCCTCTTCTTTTGGTTTTTCCATGTGGGTCTTTTTCGCAGAAAATAGGAAGACAGACTCTTTTATTTTTTTTGTTTGAAGGGGGGGCCTAATAATTTTTCAATAACTTGTAGCCTGTAATCATATAATGATATTTTAGTTGAATTTTGAAAATTATACATATAATAGGAATTTAGTAGCATTGTTTGAAACAAATGGATTCCTGGAAAAATTTTACACATATTTTTATCCGGTTAGAATCCAATTGTCTTCCTGTTCGAGATAGTAATGAACTGCACAAAGTTTTTTGAAACATCCCAGTCAAATCGGTATATAGGTAAAAATATTTACTACTCTACATAACACACGTTTGCAAATGCAAATGCACCATAGCTTATATTCATTATTCATCATACAAATAACTGAATATATCGAAACATCAAACACTTCCAGCATTTCCTAAGTGAATATTTGAACAACTCTAGATTTTGTACAAAACAATGAATAAAATGAAAGTATTATGTATCTCGATTTACCAAAATGAAAACATGAATATTTATTCCAGTCGGTGATGGGAGATGTTGGCTCTCGTGGAAGGTGGAAGCGGAAGTTGGTGAAATGTCAAGAAGAAGATCGTGGACAGCTTTGGAAGACCTCAGTTCGAGACACAAGCTAGCCCAAGATAGAACTAGGCAACGAAGGTAAAATTTTCACACTTATTTAATTTTATGCCATTAGAAACAATTTAACATTACTAAAGAAAAAAATTCAATTCTTGCAGTAGTATGTCATTATCATCGATGGAATCAGAATGTGACGAAGCCGACAACAGTGCATCTGGCGGCGGAGGAGGTGGCAATAGCAGCGGAGGCGGAGGGAGGAACCGGAGATTGCTATCATCTGAACCGAGATCTGAAGCGAGACGGAGACCAGCTCGACATGCCACTGCGCAGAGTACACATTCACTCAACGAAGCTGATCTTCAGGTTAATAATATTTCATTATTATATCTGATCACAGCGTGAAACATCTGTGAACTTGTGTATTATTTCAACTGTGGATATTTTATAATACAACTGGCTGTAAATAATTTTAAAAAATTTGCTCGAAGACAGGTAGTTTTCCAATAATCTAATGCCTCTTTTTAAAATGAATGTGTTAGTATTATTGTCGATATCTTCATTAATATTACACTATAGAATTTCATATTTCAAAAATGTCTGCTTCAAATGTGTTGCATATGAGACTCTTGATTGAGCTTATCATCAGTTACACAACCTCTCATTTTCGAAAATAGTATGGATGAAAGGATGTTGCTAGTAAAAGTAATAAACTTATTATTATTCCTATGCCCTGTTTGAGAATATCAAGACGTCCATGACTTTAAAACCTAATACATTCAAGCCGTGACCACCGCACCCAAATAGGATTATCACCCAAGATCGTTGATTACTCTGCTTAAGAATAAAAATATAATTTATGTAGGATTTGGCACCAATATCGTTTAATCGATGATTGAACTATTAACCCTTCAAACCCGGATGACGTGTATGGCACACCAAAATAATATTCTTTTTTGATGGCAAAAGTTCACCTATTTCATTTGAATAACTTCATTTCTTATGAATATTAGATTGAAGTTATAGATTTTTATCGTAATTTTGTCAATCAAAAAAAACTGTTTACTGTTTAAAAAAATATTTTTTTAATATGTTTTGAAAGATAGTATCGCAGCTTGAGCCCTATGACATATTTTTCATTGTATCTCTGGCACTCTTTTTACAGAAAGACTTCCAAAAGATTTTAGCGTTGAGAGAAGCAGAGTGCTCTCGTCTGGCTCCACGGCTACCGCTTCAGAAGTCAGTTTCAACTCCAAGTATTGTAGCCCTGCCTCATGAAGCGCCCCCCGCTGCTCCACTGTGAGTAAACATACTATGTTTTACTATTCTAGCATCTTTACCGCTACACGAATTTGCTATACAATGGCTTCTTGATTAATACTTTTTAACAAATCAACAATCAATTTATTTGGAAAAACAGAAAACAACTAAAATACATAATTGTAATTACCTTACCAAAAAACTGTAAATATCCTAATAACGTGAAATAATAGCAAAGTATTTTAGTTCTACAAATATTATTTTATATTACATATGGTTGATTGCTATTTCAATGTATGTCCATGAGGACATACTGATGACAGAATTATTTTTCCCATAAGCTGAAATAGCTATCAACCATTTATAAAATAATATTTGTAGAACTAAAATACTTCGATATTTTTTCACCTTATTATAATAGATATTACAATAGTTATTACCAAGTAAACGTCAATTCAGTTGATCAATATAAATATCCTGTTTAAAAAATAGTGATTCGACAATTACTTAGTAAGAGCTCCTCTTTGAAAACATAACTCTCTTGTAGAGTAGAATATTTCTCATAGAAAATAAAAGAAAGATTATGAATCTAATTTTTGAGAACTTCTGAGTGGATTGGGTGATCATTCATGGAAACGTTGGAGAAAAAATGTTTGACATGTAAAAAATGTGCAAAAGCATAAGATTGTTTTTGCAATATTGAAAATGTGTTTTTACTGTATCAACTTGTTAAGCGCTTTTCACCGTTCTGGCTAAAAATGTTTCGTTGCAAATATATATATTTTCAATCCATATGGACTGAGTCAACAAGTCTTAAGGAATCGAGCAAGTGTTATGATGCATATAAATATGTTGAAATTTAAAGAGTATACAGTTAGTCCAACGATACTCAAATGCACTGCTTAATTGTATGCAATTGACACTCAAAAATTCCAACATAGAATGTTTTTAGCCAAAATGACAACAGTATCACAGATTATATTTATTGATTTCAAAAGGATTTATGTATTGTAAGATTCAAGAATATATAAAACACGAAGAATGTATCCCTTTAAATGACTCCACTTTGAACCCCTCTTTTATTGTCTATGTGGTTAAAATATTTTCTTAGAAGCTTTCTTGCATGCCGTTATCACTAAAATATTTCTCCTTTATATTCAGTATATGGATTTTAGCTATTTTTTTGTGTATATGTGAATGTTTATTTTTTTATGTAGTAATTACACCTTAATCATATCCCTCTCATATTCATAGTATCATTTGTTTGACAAATATAAAGTTATTAACATTCTCATTTAAATCAATTATTAAAGAAAAATCAGTGCTATTATTTAATTTGTTAAACCTACAGTCGATCGATTTTCACTTGCTGTGTAATTAAGTGTTAACAACAATTGAAATAAGGAAATATTTTAAATTGAATTGAGCCAGGAAAGAATTCTTAATTGGAATGTATAAATCACAGATGCCTTTAAGATGAGTATATAAATCAATTGAAAACCCCATTAATCAACGTGTCAGTAAAGGGATCAAAGGTCAAGAACATTGATTTCTCCATGCTGCAGCATTGTACATATTAGACATTTTTTTCCTTTTTTACCAAGTAGAGTATCTCACCATTTCATCATGCTTAATTATGTTCGACATTGCACTGTTTTTATAATTTAGTATTGTGTTTTATCGATGGACATTTGGTTATTTTTTGTTTTTGTTTGTTTTCTTTTTCCGCTGTGGTTGTGTTATCTGACTGTGTGCTGTGTGCGTGTGCACCAAGAAGGCTGACCCCTTCCGGTGCCCTCACCGAGAGTGAGACGGAGGAAGAGTTGGGAGGGAACGCCGGTGAGGGAGAGGGAGACGGAGACGGGGAGGGGGAAAGGGAAGGGATCATTCCTCCCCACGATGGACCTTTTGCTCTTCATCAACTGCTCACACAGTAAGTACATGCACAAATGCACTGACACACGCACACTTAAAAACGGCATCCTCATCATCAAACTTCTACAGTTACGTGACACCATTTTGTAAAACGTGAATCCTTTTGGCCACACAGGACTGATCGAAAAGCCTCACAAAACTAATGTCATCAGTAGGTTATAATTTTTTACATATATGCACATTACAAAAATTACAGATTAATAATTATAATTTTTTATTTACATGATACTTAAAAATCTATTTCATCAGCATTATCACTGTAAAGCTTAGATAATATAACAATGCATTTGATAACATTATAACAATAACAATAAATACTATGACAACTTTTTTTTCCCACAAAAAAGTATTCCCACAAAGTTACCACTAAATCTCAGAACTATCAATACTTCTGACCATGCCAATCTTTTTATCTTATAAAGGTTTGGGCAGATAAATTAGCTCTGTGAGGCTTTTAGCACAATCTCACTACCAAATTTAGGAGCCCATATTTTAGACCAGCATTGTCCAACTGAAATCGTTTGATGGGCCAAATAAAATATTACCAGTATATGGTGGGCCGCATAAAAAACAATTTATTAATTAATAATTACCATGATACTTTCATTATTTTAAAAACAGCCAAGCAATTATCAAAACATCTTATTTACTTAATAATTAATGTGACACTTTTATACTATTTGATTTTTTTTATATCGACTGATAATTTATTCGATGCACATCGCAATTGATTGGTCAAGTTTTCATGGGCCAGCCTGTTGCGACATTTCGTTTTTATTATTTTCAATTCTGAAAAGAACTACTCGCAGCGATTTTGTGTTCCCAAATGCAGCTGTAATGCACATTGCCAGCTTTTTCAATTTTGAAAATTTATCCTCGAAGACATATTTCTGATAAAACTCAAGTTTCATTTCTTCAAACATGCATTTTAACTCGATGCTTGATTGGAGGTCTATTAACTCCATTTGCGACCAAGCTGTCATGAAAACAATTGGATGTCATACACAAAATGCTGATATAAATTTGGCAAATTCATGTCACTACTTTGTTTTGTTAGATGCAAAATATATGTGTAGAAGACTGTAAACTCCAATAGGGCTGCAGAAAATCTTCAACTGGGCCGCATGCATGATGGACATCGCTGTTTTAGACTATCAATTTATTCAGACCAGCGTTAAGTCACGTTTTCAGTTTTAAAATGGTGATGTCTTTAGACTCACCTGTATTTCGATGTGGCAAAGAACTGTCGAAAACTATTTCTATATTTATATAGGGTACAGAAGTGGCGACCCCGGCATATGCGATATTTCATTCAAAATCGGAAGGCGATACAACTGCCCTGTTTAATTTCAAAATTTCGATTTTAAATTAAATATTGCATATGCCGGGGTCGCCACTTCTGTACCCTATATAAATATGGTCATAAAACCTTTTCCGACAAACAAATAAATATAATTCTTAAAACCACTCACTACTCAAATCTTTGGGCATTCCCATGAGCTTATCCTTTTCGCCAGCAATGGCTTTAGACTTAGTGATACATTTATTTATTATATAAACACGAAACATTCATTTACTAAGCGTCAGTTCAAGTTCATCTGTGCACTTGAACACCTGAAGATGCCGAAAGGCGAAACCCTGGTTGTTAGTGACAAAATCTGTGGGAGTGTACATAATTTGAGCGATTCAAATTGGAACATGTCAAAGAACCACAAAAACAGAATTAATTAAAAATTTTAGTGCTCGAGGAATATGATTTTCAGAATATGCTATCTAGTGCTTACTATAGGTTTTTTATCAAGTGTTCCAAGAAAATGTGGCTAATTTTAAAATCTGATTGAAATGAAAAACAAATTTACACAATTTTTTATTGAAATTTCGCTGTATATGCTGCCATATGTACATTTCAGTCATAAATTTAATGTTGGCAAGTCAGTGCAATAAAAATTCAATTGAAAACCTGAACTGACATTGACTTATAATTGATGGGCTTCTTCGAGCCTTGAAAATTTAGCTGTCATTATGTGTAATTGAAATTCCTGCGTATGTTTAGAATCGTGTATTTTCTTGCCTGAGTGCTCGAAATGCTCGTTTTCAGCGTTTGACATTGAAATTTTACATCACAATCGTGAATTTCCTTTTTATTGGCTATAACGCCTGAGAATAGTTAATTCAATACTATTAAATATATTTGATTGAGAAAGGTTTATGTAGATCAAATGAGACAATATTTTGTAAAAATGTGAAACATTCAAATTAACATAATAGACATTTGACTTTAATAATTGAATATCAGTATTTTAAAGTTAATAGTTCAAATGCCTAATATTAAATCATCCACATACAGCATGCTTTTGTATTATTATGTACATATATAGAATTAGAAAATTAATATAAGTTATTTTAGAATATTATTACCATAGACAAACAACTCCAGGTACAAAAATAGTTGTTTATGGTAAACATGGACAGAGAGTTTTTTGTTCATTACAACTGAGGAATACACATGTTGGCAGAAAAGCAGTGTAAGATTGATTTATGATTTTAATTGGCTTTTTTTCTAAATTTCTTTTATCAATAGTCCATCTATCAAAAATGTATTTTTTCTTTATTATTTATAATTCTTGTTACGCCTGCATGCATTTTATATTTTAATGAAAATATTATTTGATTAATTTTTGTGTGTTTTTTCAGTATGCTTCACTTAGCCACATAAACAGGATATTTATTTTTTTGTTATAAAATCACTGGGAAGTGTAATTTTATCATAATTGTTTTATGTTTTTTACAGAACTGTCTACGATCCCCATGCAGAAAAGCGACGGAAACGTGGTAGCTTATTTTTCAGAAAGAAAAAGGTATTTAATAGTTTTTTTTAATTGTATTTTCATAAATTAAAATTAACCCTTTTTTAGTACCACAATAAGTAATTTGTTGTGAAATATTACTGTTTTTGGAGTTGTGGTAAAATTGTAATATCTTTCTTAACACTTAATCGGCGGGCTAATTCGGCATGTGCTTTATGCGTAACGTGGGCTATTCTTTGCAAATTTGCAAAATTTTATAGTATTTTGTTAAAATATTTATATCGCCTACATTTGAAATCGTAATTCAATATATCTTTTTTATTTTGACTCAAATATAACAGAAAAATCTATACATGGTGAGAATTATACCATAATCACCATTATTTTTATTCAAACTAAATATATATGTTAATTTATAGTTAGTTATACACTTGACCTTGGAAGAATCAATCGGTTAATAAGCATATTTATAAAAAAATGTGAAACAATTTTAAAGTGATATCATAGAATAATATAGAGCAGGCGATTAAGTATCACATCTAGATATATGTTCTAAATAAGACAGACATGTCTTTCTAGTAAGAATTGTATCTTTCAAACTTGACCATTTGTATATATTGATTTCAGGATAAAACAAAGAAGGTGTCTCACCAATGGGTTTCCGCTTGTTATGGATCGGCTCATGCCTGTGATTGGTGCAGTAAACCGCTTACTAATAAACCAGCACTCTATTGTGAAAGTAAGAATGTCAAACACCATATGATTATTAATATTAGTTTCGTGTTGAAGTAATTTACATTACACCAGCTCGGTTACTCAATTCTTCCAGAATTTAATACCGATTTTATTATTCTCCTGTATTCTGACTACATTCCTCTTCATAGAATGCGATGCCTTCATTAACTCCTGATCGAGGTCTAGCCATTGCTACCAATCTGTCCGGAGAAAACGGGATAAAACTAAACAACTTTTCTTCCATTGAATTTCATGTGAAAGACTACACTGAACTCCTTTTTTACACTTTTTTTACACGGTGCAAAAAAAGAGAAAAAAAAATCATAATAGAAGTTTTTTTATGCTGACCAGTTTGTATACTTAGAACCCATACCTGTATCAATAATTATCGGTGGCCTTTACTTGAAATCCATTTATTGTTACACAATTTTACATTATCTGTGTGTTTTTGGAATTCAATTGATTGCTTAATGGTTAGTAGTATCTAAAGTAGAATCACTGTTACAGTTTATTCTACTCATCACTTTTAGGGTGTTCACTGTCAATACGTGGTGGAAAGGCATTATATTAGTAAAAACACAATATTCCTTTATACTTCATACCACTTTATTTAATATGTCGGAACCGGTTTCGCTCATTACGAGCATCGTCAACTGATTTCTAATACCCACCAATAGACACGCCTTGACACAGCTTCCTATATTATATAAAGTTTACAATGATAAGAATTGTTGTGTTTCAGATTGTATGACGACTGTTCACCAAAACGCCTGCAAGGACAATATTCTAGACTGCAACAAACCAAAATCGGTGAAGGTAAGATTTCACTAATTTGATATTTTTTTTATAAACTATCATAAATAATATTGTCACATTAATAGCACTGTTATTATTTTGTAAATGTCAAAAAAAATATTCAGCTCTGCAACGTTTTTAAGTTGAAATACTACAGTAGATTCACACCATTGTTTTCTTATATGACAAGTGAGGATGCCATGCGTAAATAGGCCTTCTCAACATGCTCATAACCAGCAAATCTTAAAAAAAAGAAATTAAGAGAATATCCTAAATAGCTCTTATACAGCTCTCGTATCGGTCAGCATTGAAGTAACCCAGGCTGATTACTCCGCCGCTGAAGGAAAATAATCCAAAAAAAAGAATAGAAAATTAAAACGATAGTAGAATTTTCAAATTTTACAAATGATTTTTCTTTATGAGGCCACATTTCCATATGTTTTTTTAAAACTGTAAGAAAAATATATTCAACTCTACGGTTGAAGCTTTTTAGCGCTACCTGTCAGAATTATTTGGCCAGAATGTCACCAGAAATGTTTTTCATAGCAAAAAATTCTATTTCTATTTATTTGTTCACATGAGAATATTCCGCTATTCAAAATCTATTTCAGGTATATGCGCCTAAATGATTTGGAGTAGACTTTTGATATGCAGATTTGTAGAATGTTTGGGGAGTGTCTGAAATAATATGTTGTACCCTTGTCCTGATCGATTTTTATATTATTTTCATTTAGAATGCCATCACCAAATCAACAAGTTCAATATCAAACAAAGGCGTGCCGAAGCGAGGATCTCTTCCCGGTCACGGACAAAATACCACCGCATCAAGGTAGGCAATCCTCTTGTTTTTTTATATTATAACAAAAAAAATAGCCATAACCAAAAAGATTATTTGATTAATTTATCACAATTTAATTTTCAGAATATTTAGGTGCAGAAACAAGCAGATATTAACGTTATATTTAATTTTTTTTAGATCACAGTTACAAAGGAATTCAACAATTGCTATTTATTTTTTTTTGTATTAATGGTGACCTTATTTTTTTTATATTTGTATGTATATTTTATTTTGTTTGCACATGTCTTATACATAAATTATTACGCTTTAATTCACAATTGAAATCCAATGACTCATTCATTGTTTAATTTATTCTAAACCTAGCAACTACATAAAGTTTATTTTTTATACCATTATAATATACGTATGTACATACTTGAAATATGAAAAGAATATTTATTAGCAAATGCATTTTCAATATACCATACATAAATTAATTAATCAGTCAGTTTTGTAAAATATTTTTATTAGGCATTATTGATCTCGGTAATCTATCACTAGATTTATATTAAAAATTCATCAATAAGATAAAACGCTTTTTGAGGACATAAATTAATAAAAGCTAATTCATTTTTATTAGTCTCTCACAATAGGTATTGGTTCCATGATTTCTTACTAGAGTGTCATGTTGCATTTCGGTTGATTTTTTTACATCCATGCTTGCTTTTTCTTTTAGATGCACCAACTTATATTTAATCTTAAATATAGATTTCTATGTAGGCATTGACAGAATGAATTACAGTTTAATATGCGTATTAAAGACCCAGCTTTACTATGATTATTTCACTTTCATCGAATTTGAGTACATCCAGGAATTATTTAAATTTCACCTAAGCTTAATTGTTTTAAAGTGCTGTTAGAAATATATTCAACAGTCTAGTTATCTCCACAAATCAGGATCACTGTTAGATAATAATCCAGTTGAATGGATAGAAAGCGATGATAGAACATCGTGTGTTTACTGTTCTAACAATGCTATTACTTAGCAAATTAGCTAAAGCATAATTAGTTCACTTATTACTTGATACTAAAATCTCTTATTTTTCTGGTGATAATATCGTCACCATTCTGGCAGAAGTTCGTAAGTAACAAAACTGATAAAAATGTGTTGAGCATAAAAAGGAATTATTTGTCTGGAATAACTCAGTTGGTGCATTGATTATACCAGTTTGCGAAAAAAGCATTTATATGTATAGGCAATCATTATTAATGCTGGCAGGCAGGCAAATGTTCCCGTCTATTTATTTTAATTTTTTATTTGTGTCAGATCGGCATTAATACATCTATATTTTTATATTATAATTATCTGTGCAACTCAGTATACTCAGTTATATCAATCTGTTACTTATTAACTTCCGTCAGAACAGTGGCGGTTTTGTGAAAAGCCTAAAATAATTGTTACAAATATTGGGCAAAAAGATTTCTTTCCCATTTGAATGTCAGTCATAATATCCATGTCAATTATTTTCAGCAATTTCGTTTGGCCATTATAATATTGAGACAGAAGCATAGCCAGTCATTCATTTAATTGCTGAAATCTATTTTTAATTAACTTCAATTATCGTATGATATATAAAGATGATTTTACTATTATAATATTTCTCAGATGGATATATAAAATTGTCACAATTTTATTTATATATAGAAAAATAAATACCATATATTTTATTTAATATTTTGAATTCAAAGGTTTAATATTTCTTTCTAATGTGCATTGTAATTTTATCTTTGCTTACAATTACAACTATGATAATATTTGAAAAAATTTTCACTCGCTTATTAATTTTACGTGAATACGATTTTGTTTTTATTTGAATGAAAATAAGAATTATTTCATTTTGTTTCAAGTTACCTTATCGTTATCGCTATTGGGCTGCATTTTATTTACATTATAATTTATTCGTTCTTTATGTCAAATAATTTTTTTAGTATTCATAAAAATATGAAAAGGATTATATTATTATATCTAGTATCATTTACATTTGATACTGTTTACATTGATTACACATCGTTGCCAGTAAAAAAACGTTTTAAACCGTTGTCCATGTCTCCAAAAACCATAGAAGTTTAATTATGATTTATTTTCATTCATAGACACAGTCACAGCAGTGTTTATTTGATGGTGGTAATTTTGTTAAAATAAAATTGAAGGACAATTACGACCACTATCATTATTATCTAACAATTATTAGATATTCCTTACTATTATATTATAACATATTGACTAGGCTCACCATCTAATATTCAAAAATGTTATTTGGGCAAGTGAGTTTGTGATAGAAACGCAAAGTGAAACCATATACGATTAGACCACTTAGAAAGCCAACAAGCTTTTTTTTAACGTAGATAAGAAAATATTTCTAAAATTATAAAGCACGCTTGACAAAGAAAATCATTTATTTTTATGAAGATACTTATCAATTAAAAAATTAAAAATTATAGCCAGATATTCAATAAAAAAAATCACATGTTGGCTATAAATAATTCTGAAAAGCAATTCTTGAAATCTCTATATTTGTATACACCAATACCGCCCCTCATAGGATGGAGGCAGTAAATTGCCTTGGGCAATGTTTTGAGATAAATAAGAATACCTGTTTTTGTATGTTCGGGACTATGTATTTACTGCCGTTCACCTAAAAAGGCAGTATAGTATCGGTACTCTGATAATCACTGTTTTAGAGCATCCTTTTATGTAATTATTTCAGTTTTGAAATGCGTTTTTTGACAACTTGTATTTTAATCTATAGTGACTTAGAAGAATTGTAAAAATTGTGCTTCAAATTTAGACATTGACTACAGAAAGATTCTGCGGCATATTTTATTATCTGGCTTTAAATTAAGTAACCATGTTTATTTTGCTGGCAACATGTCACATCACGGTTTAAGGAGATGTATATTTACTGTGCTTTGGCCTTTTTTCGCCCTATGCCTCCTACGCCCTGTGAAACCTTATCCACCATAATAACCCACACTAACCCTGACGCCTGACCATTGACCACTAACCGCTGACCTATCCTGTGTTGGTAATGCAGCAGCAAGAAGCTGACTGGATGCTATTCGCCGTGGAGGCGGGTGGCCACTAAACTCGGAGTACAGTAAGTCCAAAGACAAGAATATCATGTGTCCAACCGACATAGACAATAAACACTCAGCAAAAATACACCGCCCATAGATATTTATTCATCATTTGATTGTTTTTATATTTCTGCTTTTGTTGTTCTCGTAGTGTTGTCACACTCAAACTTCTCATGGCTTGTCGATGTCATTATATAACTATTTTGAATTCACGATGCAAGCACTTGCGATTCAAATATATATTTCAATTATTATAATCTGACACAGATTTCGAAACTCGAGTCGATCACAAACTTTTAAATAATAAAGATATTTAGTTACCCGTATGATAGGTTACATTATCAATATAAAAAATACATAACCCAAGTCATCGGTGTCTGCTTTTTTTAAAAATGTTATAATTGGTTACATATAATGCTCTCGCTATTCATATTATTATGATTTTTAAAAATCTCTAACGCCTTTCTTTTTTTAAATCAACAGACACACCTTGAGCAAGTTTTTTGTATGGATATTTCTACTTTCAATCAGCAGACCTATCCAACAAATGTTACGAATATTAGAAAATTCTCAAAAAAATTTCAAATTGTTTTGCAAGATTAACTCACAATTTTTCCTATGACTTATTATCCTATTCTTATACGTCAACCAACAAAACTAAATGACCTCTAGTAAAATACAAGTACACATGATTTTAAGTGTTGCTTTAAAGCAAGGGTCGGCAACCTTTTGTTGTAAAAGTGCCAAATATTTTTCGTGGGGTTACTGCGGGCCGCACTTAGGTCATATGTCATTACACAGTAATGACATGTGTAGACAAATATTTTAATCTAAAGAACCTTGCGGGCCGCAGGTTGACGACCACTGCTTTAAAGCATTGTCTGTCACATTGTCGTTGATATTTCATAATAATTGAGTCATTCATTATTAAAAATAAATATTCCTATTCTCGCAAAAATTGTTATTTAGTTAATTATAAAACAAAAATTTAGTTGGATTTATGCCAATCTGACAGTAATTATTAGACAGGGACGCATGTTTATAAATCTGCATTATTAATTTACACACGGATAAAATAAATTGCCTTTTTAATATCCGAGAATTTCATTGTGCACTTACCTCATTCTTTTACTTGTCAATTTCTCTCAGTACGATGGATTCTATACAATATGAAGTTATTATTCTGCAATCTTGCAAGACAACTTAAATTAATGTGCCAATTTCTTTCCAAAAGTGTAGGTAACTGTTAATATTTTCACATCTCAACATGATACAAACAAAATAAGATATACAAACAGACACTCGCACAACAATCAGGTTGTCACTTTGATAAAAAGTTTTCCTCTCTTATCAATCTTTCTCTTTCATTTCTGTCCATCTCATCCGCATTAGATTTGACCTATATTGTGAACACACTTACGGTGAAGAAATTACACACAAATACTTCTTGCATTGTCGTCCAAAGCCAAATTACAATGTCTTTATTATTGAAACTATCGTATAAAGCTCCTTTTAATTTTTACACCTTTTTGGTGTGCAGTGTAACAAAAAAAAAGTTCAAGGGATAAATATGGCCCATTTTGCCTATTTTAACCGTATTCCAAAAGCATTATGTTATTGAGTGACATAAAATCTTACAATAAATCTGTTAAGATTTTATATAAAAAATGATAACCGAATGCCTTTTATGAATTATGTATACTCAATTCCATATTTAGGACATGCTCTCTGTCAAAAATAATAAATTTAAAGACTTCTAGATCCTTCCATGTGTCTGACTTTTCTAAAGCAATTTTTTAAACATAATGGCAAACAGCAATTCAACATTAGTAAAAAAAATGCTATGTTTTGTTTTATTGATTGCTTTGGTTGTAACAAATTCATGAATTGTAATCAACGTTCCCTCTAAGCTGTGCGCCTGCGTGAACGCGCAATAATTAGGAAGCTCCCGCGCACTCATTCCTGGTTGGCGCGCACTACAAGACAATTGTTCAATTAATATTTGATCGGTCCGGGAAGCCTTTGAAATTTGCGTGCAGCTAACCTCTTGCCTTCGATGTTTCATTATTCGTAATATGTCTTTAATTATTTATTGACTCTTTACTTGAGAAGACTGAATAGATAGATCCCTGATTGACCAAAACACTGTAATTGTTTTAGACTCTTACAATCATAATGATTCTACGCAGATACTTGCAGTTATTAAAATTAATCAGATTGTAAATATGACATTTTTCGGGAACAGTACTAAGTTGTTATGTTTTTGTGCAAAAATTTATTTTCAATTTTTACCGATCGCTCCTCTTATTTAAAATTAAATTATTATAGTGTTTTAATTACTTAATTTTCTGACCTTTATCAATATTTTTTAATTAAGTAGTTTCGATTTCTTATATACAATACTCGGACAGAACAATGCAAGGAGTCTAATTAGTGACCATGGTTTCAAACTATCCTATATCTCTCTCACTTGCCTGTTAATGTGCTGACGCTGTTTTTTTTTCATTTACTCGCATAATATGGCAAGATTTTTGCTTTTTAACATATTGTTTCGTTTGATATTTTTTGTTGTTCGTTTTATTTGATGTAATCCGAAGGAAATTTCTATTATACAGTTCAGTAAAAGGAGTTAACAAATTGCAGATAATTATCATTTTGCATTACAGGGATCCCATAATAACAGCTTTTTGGCAATTTCCTCAATTTAATTTGAATTGAATTATGTGAAATAAAACAAATTTAATTTCAAAATAAAGAAATTTGGATAAATTATTTGTATGTAGTATCTGAATCACCGTTTTTTCTTTTACGGAAATCGGTATTGAATGTGGATAAAATGGTGATTAAATTATAAAGAGGTAAGTAAAATATTATATAAATTCGGAGAACATGTTCCTTTCTACGCTTTAGAAAAATGTAGTGATCATTAAAGATCAAACTCTCACTTAAGATCATTTAAGTTAATTTAGAATACTTTATTGTAATCTTCAATTTTGTGAAACTACTATAAGAAATGTATGGTATGTGACTGATGTTAAACACGTGAACACAATGAATATTTTATCATAGCAATAAAACACCTAAAACAATTTTATAACAATTCCAAATTAAGATTATTGTAAACTTCTAAAACTATATCTTTGAATTGGATAACTCTATAAACCTGAATGCAAACTCGTATTGCAAGACTGGTTGCCTATTTACAATAAATATATTAATTAAAATTTTATTTGCCATAACATGGAAACATACGATCGGATAGCCTTAGATATTAAAATGTCTACAAGTGCTAAATTCTGTGGTCAACTTGTAAATGTGAGATATCTTCGTATATATTATACAAAATGTTAAAATTGAATTTAGTCAAGTATTGTAACGTATTGATGGATATTCTTTTTTTTTTTGTTTTTTCAATATGATATCAATTTTCTCGCGTTATTTTTCTAGAGGCAACATTCGGTCCAATGAATTCATTGACCCCATAACCAATCGTTGATAAACTTTGTCAGTTTTCTCACTATCCAATTCGATACATTTATAATTTTATAAAAGGTCTGAAACCAGTAATGCCAGGTATACATCACTCGCTATAACATTGTGAAGTTGCCTGAGTCACCGCATTATAATGAGTCATCATTATTAATATACAATTAACACAGTAATTTCCTCATTCTCAATGTAATTTTATGATTGATAACTTTGTTAATCTGGAGTGGAGTAGCAAAGATATCAATTTTAATCTTAAATATATAACAGTAAACAAACTTAATTTACTTTGTAAAATGGTTACTTCGAAAAGCTTTGATTTGTTAAATTTTTTCGTATTATTTTATGATTCGATCTCATGTTTAAAGGTTTCACAACAAAAATCACATAATTCAAATTTGTAAATGAAACGAAAATATCCTTATTTAATAAATGTGTTCTTTAATTTTTTATTTATATGTTTTTTTGCTTTGTGTTTTTCGCTCAAAATTGTTTAGTATTCTGTTGTGTTATTGGGTAACAATTGACAATTATTTATTTTATTTATGTTGTATGTTTATTTTGTATTTTTCAGGAGCATTAAGTATCAACGATAATTTGAATGCAGACTTATTATGATTTTCTAATTATGCAATCTGTCTTTCAGCACTTCTGTATTATTAATTTTATTGTATTTATTTCTATTGACTTTGAGTGTCTCATACTATTTATTGTCACAATTATCTCATATAAATGTTATAACCTTGAATTTTTTTATACATACCTAGTTTCTACAGCTGTTTTTTTTAATTCAAATATTTTAAGAAAATAAAAGAGAACCATTACAACCACATAAAAGAACAATAACACTATTCTCCGTACTGGAACATTGATGTATCATTTTCAAAGAAAATATTTCAATTATCACATGCAATATAATTTATTTATTAGCACCGTGTCGCTCCCGACCCAGAGCTGACTCTTAATGGAGTTTATGTCTATTAGAACTGCTTGTTACTCAAATGCTAAACTTTTTTTTTAAAGAGTAGGGATAAACAGTTAGGGATTGGAATGGATTAGTGATTAACTATTCACACTCTATATTTAGGCAATAAAACTAATAAATGAATAAGTAATGCATAAATATAGTCCCTCTAAGATCATCAACGTTGACGTTAACCATGTAAAGTGGCTTGACAGTTGAATTTTTCCAATATATTCAATTGCATCAATAAAAGTATGCCAGTCTAATATTAGGGATATTTGCAATCTTATTCCCTAAAATTATTCAGGAATAATTTTTTCATTCCATATATTTATCTTTCTTCCTCTTTGACTGTGCTGTCCACTGGTTTGAATCCCAAAACAGACAATCATCAAATAATTTTTGAATGGATTTGTGTACTTTTATTCAAAGACACGAATATCTGTAATGTTTACATTCCTCTCCTACCTTCCCTGTCCTTAAAACCAAGCGATAATCTCACTACTATCCATAACTAGTTTTGTCTTTATAGCCTTACCCTCTCCGGTAAAGTGAAGTTAAGCGACCGAAGAACACGCAGTTTCGTTCCATTCATAAACAACCGGCTGTATTGGTTTTCTTGTGTTGAAAAAAATCATAAAATGTAGATTTTATTCAAGTTGACTGGAAAGACAGTCAACGGTAATTGGTCTATAGTAACTTTGAGAATGCATGTTATCATTCCATTCATTCCATATTTGAATTCAAAAACAATTGAAATACATGCATATTAATGTAGTTGGATATATCATTGTTGACAAGTTGTTCTAGATCTATCTACTGTTGAAGTGTTGCCAACCATAAAACTGAATTATTTAAATGTCATATTTTTTCATCATTCTAAATTAAAAATAAATTTCGATCAACTGTCGCAGAAAATATTGTACTATTTACTAAGGATTATGTATATATCAAGAATGTATTAGAAAATATGATGTTTTTTATTTTGGTGTTCTATTTGTTTCAATGCAATTCGAATACAAACGAAAATCAGCTGAATAGTTTAAACAATTACAACTTTTTTTAAAAATATTTAATTTAAATTGATAAATTACTTTTGTTGTGTAAATAAGTGTAAAATGTGCCAGGCTTAAATAAACTTTCGTAAACATATTATGAAAAATAAAAAGTTTTTTTTTTTCATTCGTAAATATTTACTGTTTATGAAATATAGTGTTTCTATAAATTTAATATGGTGCAAATTATGGAAAAAAATACTATCACCATACAATTTTAATGTCAAAACATATAGTTGTTTGACCAATGTATTCATTCTACTGCACAGTTATTTCAGAAATGTTTATAAATACCGATACTATACTAGTAGTCCAATATTTAACTGTTGTTTCTATTGCATTTAATTTGGTCAATCCATAATTCTTTTATTTTGGAAAATCATAGACAAATAAATAATCAACACAAGGCAACGTTGATGAGTATTGAAACAAATATTACCCTACATTATCTATGCATACTCTTTATCAATGACCCCTGTCAATGTTATTATAATAAACGTAAATGTTCCCCTTACAAAATGCTCGATACACTCCCGACATCTTTAGCTAGCAAGATTTAATATTGTTCAGTTAATTATAACCTCATATCTGTAGTATTTTCAATACACCAAATTTATCATTCTACTGCCTTATTCTCTTAAATTAAATTTGTTTTATGCTGACTATTTCTACTATTTACCTCAATATTACTACAGTCTTACATCAGTTAATTATCAGGATATTTTTTATGTATTCTGTCCCATATCCCATTAAATCATAACGGGTGCTGGAGAAACGGGATTTTATCATAAAAATTGTTTTCTTTCACTAAAAAAAATATATTAACATGATTTTAACTAGAATATAATATTTTTCCCAGTTCTAATGAAGGGTTAAACTGTTTTGAAATAAGTAAATATCAATTTTAGCAGTGCTATACTAACATAACTACTTGTAGCATTGGGCAGCCAAAATTTGGTAAAACCAAAAGCAATATCTCTTATAATGTTCTCAGAAGATAGATATAACTATTAGGGGAAAGTATAATTATCTTATAAGTATATTTCACATTCGCCCTTCTTTTCTAATTTCTGTATGTTACACGAATGCGTTGAGTCGTGTTAGCAGAAACTTCAACCCCTTAGTCATCAAAGCTATCCTTCTAGCTCTTTTACGTCATCTGACTCAACATACTTCCTCACAGACCAAACTATTTCAGTATCACATAGTGTCAGTAGCTCTCACTTTAATTTTACTTGTGATCACTGAATACATTTTTAGAATAAATACAACACATCTTGAGTAGTGACACCCCTGGAGCATATTTGATATACTTCAGTCAGTATTCTTCCCCTATGGTGTTTTATTGCCCCGTCATTGTTGCCCCCTTTTTTACTGTGATGTTTAAGTATCCATCCATGCAACCCTTACCTCCCTAAACTGTACAAGCAACTCTGAGTAGAATGGTTTTTCATACATATTGGATTTCTAGACTCGTAACGTTTTATCTGCAAATACATAATTATACCATTGCTTTTATCATACTTCAATCATAGCTTATGGGCTATGTGTTAAGCTGTGCATATTTTTAATTATCTTTAAAAGCCGAGTCTAAATATTGTAAGTAAGAACTTCAAAAAATATACATTTCTATAATAATTACTTGATGTTTTCATGTTAAAATATTTTTTTTTTTTTGATCTTGTTGAATTAAATATTTCAACATCTTCATTTATAGAACTTTTTTTTTCCTTAAATTTATCCTTTAAATAAAATAAATTTAATAAAAAAAACAAATTAGATAAGTTTGAGATTATTGTTTCAATCGCATATAAAGTTGAATACAAATAAAACACTTAATAAACCCTCTGTACAGTTTGTATTTATGTTTCTGTTACACCATTCTACCCAAAGTTGTTATTTCTTATATAAATTGATATTTTTTGTATTTTTTTTCCGCTCACTTCTGAGATATTCATTATTCTGTTTTAATTTACACATTGCAGTCATGGCCCATTTGTGACTGACGAGAAGGAAGGAGATCATCACAAACACGAGGGGAGCAAGTGAGTACAATGTTCTTTCGGTAGATAAAACATTTATAATATAATACTAGACTGCTCTCGATAACTCAGACTAAAAGTAAATGAGAGTACATTTTCTTTTTAAACCTTATCTAGAAGTACTGTTACAATCGAATTTCTTAAAAAAAAAAAAACACCAAAACAATTTCAAAAGTTTCTCAGGAGCACCGATTAATCAAACTTCATGTGATTTTATAAGCATAGTTTTTTTAAGTGAAATTTATCATTTTATAGCCTCATAACAGGACATAAAAATGACCAGGTAACTTATTCTTAAAAGAAAGAGAGTTCTCAAAAGAACCAGACAATTAAATTCAACACATTCCTGCATTTTTAACATTTGTTTGAATCAACTAAACTGATTATAGATACAATACAGAAGCAATTAAACAATTATCACAAACCATAGTGTTCTCAATAGCAAACGGTCGAAGGATAAAATGATGATTTTAGATAATATCAGAAATAATCCATTTCGCCAGCAATGGCTTTAAACTTAGTGATACATTTATTTATTATACAAACACGATACATTTATTTACTGAGCGTCAATTCAAGTTCATCCGTGCACTTGAACAACTGAAGATGCCGAAAGGCGATACCTGGAATGTTAGTAGCAAAACTTGTGTGAATGTACATGATTTGAACGATTCAAATTTAATATTAAAATTCCACCAAGCACCTTCAGTCGAAATCTTAAAGTAAATAAACTCGTTTTCCAGTGTGTCAGACGATGCTTACTCGACTGGGACAGAATGGTCAGAAGCTCAACTGTCAGCTGCGGAGCTTGGAGCTGATCCCGCTTTAGGACTGGCGGCTGACGAACCTGATTCTTGGAGTCCGGGGGTTCCCAAGGAGCTGACGAAGAGTCTACGAGAGAAGGAAATCAAAAGACAGGAACACATTTATGAATTCATTATGACTGAGAAACATCATTGCTTGACGTTACGAGTCATGCAGAAGGTTAGTTTTGAAATACAACATGTGATAATTCAGTTCTGTTCTTCCCTTTTGCTATTTAATTTATCTCAACTCACCATTTTTCTACTCCATTGCTTGTTAGTTAGTTAACCTTTCTATTTCGAAAAGAGTAGGAATAGAAGGATGACACCACAACGAGACTGATAGTTAGTTAAACTCTACGCTCTCTCTACGCTCTTGTTTTATGATGGGATGGGTGGGAGAGAACTCTAGACATCACAGATATCGAACAAAAATCAATCTGTACTGGAATTTTCACCTCTGAGCACAGCAGCAAACAATTTTGACCACTCAAACATTGACCCATCCATATTTATTATCGCATTCTAATCAGATATATTCTTTGGCCATATAAAAGTCTTCGGACATTGGTAACATTTTTCAATACTTAGTATTACATAATATCAAAGTTACAGCTGTATTCTTTTGCTACATCAAAGTATGTAGAGTTTGTAACATTTTATAGAAAAAGTATGGTAAAACTGTATCCATAATCCTACACTGAAGTGTGCACTAGTATCAATTTGATATAATGATGGCTCTCTTCAGTCATAACTTCTTAACTTAATAAATAAACAAAAAATATCGAGTGAGCTTGACATATAGATCATATTCCAGCTGGGCTAGATGAATGATGCCATTCAAAATGGGTTATTGTAGTTAATTCATTGTATCATTTCATATAGTTAAATACACTAAAATTTCATTTACAGAGAGCAATTGAAGTTTCGATTCACACCTAACTGACATATTTCACACGTTGAAAGTACAAAATTAACAAAACGTCTTTCAACTAAATTCATCTTAACCTTCTTTTTTATTTTATTTATTTAAAATCGGAACAATGTTGGCTTAGTAGGGAAGTAATCACTTCACCGAGAATCGCAAATGAATAATGTAATATTCAAATAGCTTACCACAATTCTTTCTCTTTTCCAGATGTTTTCCGATGGCTTACAACGACACTTTAGGCTAGGAGGTGGGGTTGAAAGAATGTTTCCCCGGCTCAGTGAACTTTGGCAACTGCATGCCGGCTTCCTATTGAGACTTAGAAATCGACAGCGTGAGAGGCCTGTTGTTACAACAATTGCTGATATACTTCTTGATCAGTTTTCCGGACAGACGGCTGAGAGATTGAAAAATGCCTATGGTATGTATTAAGTAAAACAGGCATCCGCTTCTGTATTATCATACTGTTTATTTTCATCACCGAAAAAAAATATATTTTCTAATAATTGATTCCTCTAAGACTTTTTTGTTTATTAATTCTAAGCTATTCATTTTAAATCGATAATATTTCATGGATGTATTTCACTTTCCAACAAAATGACCTAAATGGGTCTTACGTTTTATGGAATTCAATTTTTTAAACATGAAATATAATATTATCTCTGCAGTTAACCTGCGTGTGAAATGCTAACAATGCTTTTTTTAAAACCAATATAAATTTCACCGCCAAAATAACTGTATTCCAAATAAATTGAATAAATATATGTACGTAACAATTATGACCATGGTATGATATTGTGCAATTTATTTTTTTATGAAGATAATGTTCATTATATAAATAGAAGCATCTCACATTATTTTCACAATTTGTTTGTGAAAAATAACAGTCAGGAATATATCTAAGTATTTCCTTAATATACCAAAATAATAAAATAGGATGAAAAAAATTACATTTCCGTATGTGGAAGTAAATTTATCAAACTTGATCACAAATATTGTTTATACAATCGGAGTCTCATTGATAAGCTATTATGTAATTCAAGTTTTGATGCACAGGTGAATTCTGCAGTCGCCACCGTGATGCAGTAGAAGTGTACAAAGAATGTGCCGCTCGAGAACCAAGATTACCACAGTTCGTCCGACGGTGTCAAACCAATCCTCTTCTGAGAAAGAAGGGTGTTCCTGAGTGTGTCCTCTTCGTGGCTCAAAGGCTCACTAAATATCCGCTGCTCATCGAACCGCTCATCAAAGCAGCGAGGGAAGATAAGCCAGAGCAAGAAAGACTGCATAGAGCACTCGCACTTGTCAAGGTATGACTTTATCAATAACAAAGACGCAAAGTTTAATGTTTGTATATTACTTACTGATATGGATTAAATTGAATGTACATATTATTTTAATTTGTTAAATTTGTTAGGTGTGTTATAGTATTCTCCATGTCTTAAAATATCGTAGCTTTTTAAATACACACTTCAATAGTGTTATCCCCCTAAAATAAAAATATACAATCCACAAAAACAACAAATAAAGACGAAATTATACTTAAAAGTCTAATAGAAAAGATTTACCATTTTACTACTTGACTCGCCACTTCTCAAGTGTTCATATAATAATTATGTCTATATTCATTTTGTTTTAGGAAATTTTAGTGTCCGTAGACGGCCAAGTGGCTGAAAAGGAGAAAGAAGATAGAAAATTGGAAATTTACCATAAAATAGATGCCAAATCCTACACAGTACACAGGTCTCAAAAATTCAAGAAGTCTGATATTCTACAAGGAAACCGAAGTTTGAGGTATGCACTTGTGTAAATATTTGCCACTAGAAAATGCAACACTTTCTCTCCTGCTGCTGTATACCACCCATTTTATAAAAATCCCAGTTTTTCTCTACAACAAACAAGAGTACTAATCTATTATATATACAAAAATATACTACTGGCAGAAGCGCAATGAACTTGAAGAATTAGTTAAGTAATTACACTTTCAAAACAGAAAGATGAGGAAGGTAGCATTATCAGCTATCATTTAGAATTTCGGTAGGTAAAATTCTAGCATAAAGAAAAATATGTTACCTTTATTTTTGTATTTGCCCAATTGATTGGTTTGGATCGACAGGGGTTTTTGTTTCGCATCCATATGCGAAGGCGTATTGATAATGTGTTACGGTTTCCAGGTTTGAAGGTCTCGCAACACTGATGCAGGGGCGGAGCAAGATGCAGATGGTCCTAGTGATAGTTCTCTCAGACTGTTTATTCTTTCTGCAAGATAATAATAATAAATACTCTTTCTTTACTCCAGACAATAAGGTAAGTTCCTAATAAGTCACTACTTATTTTCTCACCTGTTAACATTTACAGTTATTTCACACGCATAAATATAAAGCTGTATAATTAAACTGATTCAAAGTTAATATTAAAATTTCACCTAGCACCTGCAGTCGAAATCTTAAATTTTGACTGAAATTTCATATAATATTCCAGTAATATTTTCATGGTTTCATAATAAGAACATATTTCTGATACTGCCACCTTGCTTTTAATGTGTTTCTATTAGAATCACTATTTAACACTAGAAAATATAAAACCATATATTAAACTAACCAGTAAAAATCAATAAAAGAGACTTTTTTTTCCTGGTTTGATATTAAAACTATAAATGTGCTACAGAGAGATAAATCAAAGCAAATATATACAGTAACCGGTATTTAAACATACTAATTAAATGTGAGTTAGACAGTATTTCACTGTTTGTAGGACACATAATTAATAAATATGATACGCAGTGAAGAATTACATATCAGACTGTGTCGAAAAATCTAAAAGAAATCTCTAGAAAAATAACAACAGACTTCTCAATCATCACGTTGCCAAGGGTGACAACCATAAATAGTTCTGCGTTTTTCTGAGTAACTATTTGTAGAGAAGCTTAAAGCTTGCCGGAAGAAATCCGTCTTCTGTAATACAGAAGAATTTTGCTTTTATTCAGGGACGTCATATCAGCTTTTAGTGAGGGCAAATGTTACCAGCTTTTAATTTTCTATTTCGGCAATGAATAAATAAATATATGTTTTTCTTTAAAAAAATAATTGTAGAAATGACATCTTAGCTTTTTCCATTTGTAAATTTGATACCTGGGCAGATTTTTTAACCTATGAGTCATTTTAATATATTTTTTTTTCAGACGGGGGTAGTTTCCCTGCAGAAGCTTTTAGTGAGAGAAAAGGCCGGAGCAGAGAGTCGAGGAATATACCTGATCTCCAGCAACCCTGCTGATCCTGAAATGTTTGAACTAAAGGTGCATAAACCCAAAGATAAAGTGCAATGGATACAAGCCATAAGGTAAGCATTAAATATCGAGGCTCGGGAAACATTAGCCAAGTGGCTTGGCTATTGACAAAGGGCTCTATACTGAATTTTGCTGGAGTTGGGAGCCCAATGTTTAATCAAAATACATTCTAGTCAAGTGGAAGTGAACCCATACTTTGCCGTGGGTCATGAATAACTTTTATTATCATCGGCCACTCTACTCAAGCAAGATAGAGATAGAAATGTACATAGCGTTAAAGTGGATAATAGCTACATCACTGTCTACCTCAATGTTTTTTCATAGGGAAATTAGAAAGTCCCAGGTCAACGACCACTTCTTTATTGTGTTTTAATTTAAACCAATTAAATGTATTTCCTATCAAGTAGCACACATTCATAATTGATCTTATCCCTTTAAGTATGGCCGCTTATGTGCGTCCAAATGCTGTTTTGTCTAATATTTATTGCCATTCGAATGTTTTATACCTGTGATTTTTGGCAGTCACATTATTTGTTGGAAATGAACAAAATATTTTTTTATAAAGGTTAATATTTATAATCAAATTAATAGCCATATAATACTGAGCATAAAATTACATTTCGGCGTGATTCCTTTCTCAACGATTAGAAAGATTATTTATTTCAAATAATTAAACTATTTTAATATTTTTAAACTACATAAATCACAGTGCATATCGCCACCCATAATAGAGGGTCGCAGGGATAGATGTAATGGTCTAAATTATGATTTTAAATTAAACAAATATAAGATACATACACTAATAAATTTCACTTCATAATATTTTTATTCACAATGATCAAGAATAGAATTCTGATGAAACATTATGCCTATAAGAATTTTTTTCGGTGTCTAACCATGCTGCACTTTCAGTAGATATAGAATACAGTAAAAATACCCTTCCGGCATTTAATATGTTACCATAAAATTGTTGATTATGAAGAAATTGTCCAATAGTTGAATAATGTTTCTGTTGACAATAACCTGTAATTTGATCCTAAGATGTTCGCTAGTAGACATGTGACACCCAACAGATGACAGTGCAAATTGTATGCTTGTAGATTTACATAAGTAGCAAGTAAGATTCTATACCTTACTAATTGATTTCAGTATATTTTGGTGATCAGTGAAACGTGTGGTGCTCTTTGTGATCATTTTTTAATTCTATTGTAATAATATATAAATATAATGGCATATTTATCTAATAAAACTATCAATTCCTATAGGTAAGATCTGTTTATATCACATAGAATATTATAAATATTCATGGTTATAAATAGAGGGAAGGAGTATTAAATAAAATATTATCAAATTGTAGTGTTTGAACATATGAATTTGAATCCCCTTACCACTCTATGTACATATATCGATGGCCTAGTTTCACAGAATGATAAGTCAAAAGTTGATGTTTTGAGTTATATTACCCATTATATCCGAATACCTCTCTCCTATAACAACTAGAAAAAATGACTAGTTTTCTCAAATTAGGCAGATGTTTACATAGTGAAATAAAGGATGTAAACAATCTCTCA
This sequence comes from Himalopsyche anomala, assembly GCA_031772345.1. NCBI lineage: Eukaryota > Metazoa > Arthropoda > Insecta > Trichoptera > Rhyacophilidae > Himalopsyche > Himalopsyche anomala. The sequence goes on along the minus strand of CM062833.1, from coordinate 21,034,086 downwards.
GTTATATATAAAACAACTTGAAATATCGTTTTATAGTTCTGTCAATGTTGCAATAAATTTGGGTTAAATTGAGATAATTGACTGAATGGTTCACTAAAAAGATAAGACAAATAATAATTATCACTTTTTCACAACTCAGTTTAGATGTGTCAAAACTTTAGTCATCCATATTTCAAAACTACACAAATTCTAGTTAACTAGAACTAAGCCATCGGTATATCCCTATCCGAAGAATTCATGAGCTATTTTTATAAAAATGTTTGCAACCATGTGCCCTCTAATTTAATTTTTAAAAGATATACATCTTTTTGTTCTAATTAATGGTGGGCTTAGTGTAATAAACTTCCTCCTTCTACGTGTAGCCTTGTAAATATTCCAGAAATTAATTGAAATCACATAAGCTGACTTTATCATGACCGATTTTCAATATCTCATTTTAAAACATTTGTTACAGTGAAGAAGAATATCTCAATTATTCTTACAGTTAAAATGATTAACCTACACCCTTTTGTTTTTAATTCTTCAGATCCGCAGTACAAATATGTCCAGAAGAAGAAGATGAAAACAGTATTACTTTAAGTGCTGAAGAGAGACAGAGAATGTTAGAAGTCAAACAGGAGACTATTCAACAAATAACAGGTGAATATAAGCTCACACTATATATATATTTATTACATCAAAATAATTGTGTAATAAATATATATATAATAAATAAAATAAATAAATATATATATAATAACTAAAACTTACAACTAGAAATGGGGTCTTGAATAGGGATCGCAATACCGGTATTACCGAAACCGGGATCCTGGTATTTATTGTGTTTTTCAATACCGAAATACTGTTGATGATTTGTAATGTATACAATTTGTTTGTATTTTTTTTTTGCTATATTAAAGCATTTATTGTGATACTGGTACCATTTAATATGAAATACCGGTATTGATATATTGCAATCCCTAGTCTTGAATCCATGTCATTTAAAGATACCATTATTTTGTATTTGGGTTATAAATTTCAGTGAACTTAATCAGTACTGACTATATTTTCTTCAGATCAATATAAAACTAGCACATGTATTTCAATCTTTATGAAACAATACTTTTTTTTTTAACATGATCTGATTTTATCTCAGATGTTCATCCTGTTTTTTTACGGGTAGTAAACAGTGAAGTTATACACAGCTGCATAACCCATTCTTTTATATTTAAAGTTCTGATAAAAACAAATCACTGTAACCCAAGTATTGATGCAACCATCTTTTTTTATATTACGACCTATGAGTTTTCATGAGAAGCCATGATATACGACTTGCAAGCTTTTTACGTAGATTGGTACATACCCATGACGTGCAATTCTTTCTGATATCTGATAATTGATGATGTCAACTGATGTTTTCTCAACTGATGTTTTAAAATTATACATAATGTTGTCACTTTTTTTATTCTAAATAATTAATCGCAAATTATAACAAAACCATTTACTGTGTCGGTCTGTGTTTGGTCCGTGATATTTGATATGAATTGAAAAATATGTGCAATATTGGTTTTTTTTGTTTTTATGAAACCGAATGAAATATGTATTCATTTGTGTATGTGACACACTGCAGAGTAGAAATTTCAATCACTTATTTCTTCTTATATATTAACAGTTACTAAATCTTCTCATGTAATTTTTATAATCATGTAAAAATGCAAGAATGTTTGATTGTTTTTACAAATCACAGGTCACCTAAATCACATATCTTGAAGCAGCATTTTTTTCTCTATCATTAGCTTGTTTCTTGCGTATTTAATGAATCAGTTTTATAAAAAAAATATAGGCAAGCCGAAATAAGTTTTATAAATTCTTCCTAACACTCTTCATTTGTCTTTGATTAAAATCTGTAAGTTTACACATCCTTAATTTTAGTTATGCTGCTAGTTTATTAATATCAAATATGTATATACTGCTTAGAACGATAACTCCAGCTATTATATTTTGTTTCCCTTTGAAGATCAAAAATCGACTGTGGATTTGGAAGGTAACATTCCTGCTCCCCTGTATATTTTTTTTACATAGAGATCTCGAAACTATGTGTAGATTTTTAACATCTCAATGTGTATTTAGTGAACTTAGTGCCATAGACAAACACCATCTTGCTCACTATTTAAAAGAATATTTTATTCTTAGTTGAACTGGCAATACAAAATATGTACCACGCTGAAATATTTCACATTTAATTATTGTCTATGGTGCAGAACACTTTTTTTACACAGTTTATTGTTTTTTCTTTATAGGAAAATATTTTTATTGTAAATGAATACATTCAAATAGAAAATGCATGAATTGTTTCTAAAACAAAAATATATCCATGCTGTGAAATCTGCATGTTTTTAAATTGCGATTCAATGTCAAAATAATTTATACAAAACGGATTTCTTAGATTTTTTTACAATATGTACACAAATATAATGTTATATATTATTTGAGACTTAGCTAATGTAATAAGTTACTAACTAAGATGTGTACGGCTTTTATGTGAAAACAAACTGCAAACATAATTCATAATCTTACATTTGCATGAATACAATAGTTTTAGTTTTTTAATAATTAAAATATAAAGAGATTTATTATACGACGAGGCCTTTAAAAATATTTCAAATTTTCAGATAGTATGATTATTATAACTGTCAAAAAATGTCAACTCAAGGAAACAATAATGAATAGGTCCATGCTACAGTTGCACAATTGTTCGTGTCTTAAAAATGATACTTTTACTGTAAAATGTATTCATTGTAGCTTTCATCATTGTTTGGATTCAAATTAACGTCAATATTAATTACACTGTAAGGCTCTTTTTTATACAACAACAATTTTTCAGTGAAATTTTGTCAACAAGGAATTACGGTAGGAACGAAAGTTATACTGCAAAGCTATCATCATCCAAAGAGGTGTAAATAAGTATACACTTGCTATGCACTTAACAGGTGAAAATATCAGCATTACACCATCAGTTAAAAATTACATATACTCTCAGCATTTTGCCTAAATTACATAACTCAAGATACATGTTTTTTTTCTTTTAATGACTTCATCAAAATTGAATTCAGCACAGCTATACATGTGTTGTGTAATTTAAATTTGTCCACTCGTAACAACGTATCGTATTTTCTGATTGGTACTGTATTTTTTCTTATTTCACTCCCAGTTTCTTGTTTCTGTTGTCTTGCATCCTGTTAATATTTTATTCCAAAACTATTTTGCATGCTTTATCAATTCTCAAGATGAGAACCATGCTAATTATTATTTTTGGTAATATTACAGTATACCATAACCGTCTAAAATGTTGGAAGGTGGCTGGATACCTCTCCATTTTTAGTCATAGATTTAAAACGCCTTTTGTGCAAAACTATACACTGAAAACCTATAATTATATAAAATTTTAAACATGCCAGAATTATTACTATCCATGTTCATTGATGAAACCAGTGTAGCCAACTGAACTATTAAAAAATACTGAGAAAAATGTTAGGATAAACAGTGAGCAAACACCTAACTTTACCTTATTTACTCTAAATACATATTGGCCACACTTAAAGTTTACTCCAAATGTTGTATATTCATCTGACATTTACTTGTTTTGATGTGTGGAAATCTCAGCTTAAAATAATGGCAAACATTTGTACCCATTAGCAGTATCATTAGTTTACATTTTCAGTGTCAAAAATAACCCATCCTATTCAATTGGCAAGTGGCTAGGGTATACTGCAATTTTACACCATTTTCAATTTGTGAATATGTAGTGTTGAATAATAGTTGCGTTGGGGAATGTAAAAAGTATAATTTTATGTGATAATAATTTACCTATATCTGTTCATAATTCTACTCATGACATCTACCTTTTCTCTGTGTATTTTCATAATCATTTATTAGACGAAAACAATGCACAATCTAAAGTATGTTTCACCTCTTACGTCAACTCGACATTCATGTGTTGATTTATTTTTTTCAATCTATTCTCCAAACACAATAACCCTTGCGTATCGACCTTGGAAAGATACAAGGGAATAAGTCATATTTTTAAAACACTACAAATATTGTAGTCTCTTCGTTTTATATGAATTTTTCAATAACTATACTTGTGTTTGATGTACTGGACTTTTCTATTATTCTTTAACAATTATCCACAACTAATAAAAATAATTGAGAAAAAAATTAGCCCTACATTTTTATAGAGTATACACCTTTTTATGTCTTCACAGTCGATGTAACACTTTTATCAAAAACAAAACAATGACACCACAAATTGTTGACCACAATTGACCACTTCACTATAATATAATTCTTATAGATAGTATAGATGTTCCACTGTCATGTTAGGTTACATCTAAATGTAAGGTTAGATAGGTCTTAGAAACAATAAAATATTTGCAAATCATACTGTTACAATAATAAACTATCTCAAAAATCTATACATTCAACGCTTTTGTTTTGTTGGGATTATACTCAAATAAATATGTAATTGTAATGACAGGATTGCTGAGGGAAAAGGATGTTGAGTACGCAACGTTATTGGAGGATAAAATGGCGTTACAATTGAAGCTATTGGCCGCCACGGGCCTGGCTCCGCCCTTGCCGGATCCAAACTACACGCGATTGGTCGGAGATCACACCAACACACATTCTATCTGGAGTGAAGTCTGTCAAGCAATCAAAGTGAGTTATTTATTAGATGACTGAAACATGATAAACTTTATGTGTAATATTAAACTAAAAATGCTTAATTAGAAAAGATTTATCATCTCTGTCAACAAAAAAGGAACCGGGTCTGTTGCCTTGCGGTCAAATTTATTGCTTAACCATTTTATAGATTTCTATTCTAGCGAAAAGGTAACCACTAATCCTGTTGTGGCCCTAACCTTCTATCCTTGTTGCTCTCTCTAAAAAGCAGAGGTTGAACAACTGAGTAATAAGTAGTTCTCATAGAATAACTTATATTGAGATAAGATCCATTAGCAGTCCATATGCTCCATTTTGGAAGCAGCATAGATACAAACATAAAAAGAAAATACCTTTTTCAGCTTTGGCACCTTGCAACTTGTCTTTATGAAATTGCCTATTGAAGGTTTTCTTCACTGACCATGAATATCTGTCAAAATTAAATTAATGTATTAACAGGGTCCCGTATAATTGTAATACTTTAAGAATGAAAAAGCGTTCAAAACTTCAATCTCATTTCTTCTTACCTTATCACTTACTCACTTATTTAAAAAATCTTGAGCTTTAAACTTTTTTAATGCCAACAATCAAGGAATTCAATTATGAATCTTCGATATTCTATTACCATAGGAGGTATCAGTCCTAGCCAGCTCCTTGTACGCATCAGGAACGAATCTTAGCCGGAGCATCAGCTCAGCGGGAGAGAGACAGAGCAGTGCTTATGTATCGCCAACATTACCTAGGCGTGCAGAAACTTTCGGTGGCTTTGATAACCAGCACGGTAAAGGTATGAATTTTTTCTTACATTTCTGATATTTTTCTCACCCTATTTATTCTACAGTTATTGTAGTAGCAATAAAAGCTAGCAACACTACACATCACTCATTGTCTGTCTCTTACTCTTGCATTTTGTTTCCTATAGAATAAAAAAATAAGATTGATGTAGCTTAGACTTTAAAAAATAGAAGCGTACGGAGGAGGTTTTAACTCACTTGTCAAGTTAGTGTTGTGGGTGTCAAACTTATACGGCACCAGTAAACACTAGTTCTGGGGGTGGCATAATATCAAAATAGCTTTCAACAGTATTTCACAATTCTTGTAGAATTAAACACGTTGCTATTTTGTACTTCACAAACTATTTTCAAATGTATCTAAAAAGGATTTGAATATTTACAGGTAACCCTAAAAAACCTGCCGACCAATCAGAAGGGACTGCCCCAACTGTAAATGAAGAACATGAGATCGCAGGACTTCCATATGGAAACATGTCTTGCCTGGACGAAGAGGAGTTACGCCTTCGGCTGATGCAACACGCTCAGCTGCCGTGGTCTCCGCCGCTCTTCCCTCAGACGCCGTTCATCCCCCCACCTCATCCCCAGCACTGTCCGCCCCTTTCGCAAGGATTACAGTCAGTCAATCAGGAGGATCTACCTCCTTTGCTGACTTTGGGGAGAGAGCAGCAGGTGGCCGCTGTCCGGCTCAGCCATTATGTATACACCCTCATGTGCATCATTTGGCAGCAACTTACCACCATTCATAGGTACCTGAAAAATGTCATACAAATCTATCCCAGTTCATACACGGATCTGTAGAAATGAATCAAACTTTACTCCTTACTTGGCTATATGGTAAATTAAAAAAATCAGTTTCAAAAGTATTTGGCAGAAAAAGATTTAATTTTACTTTGACAATTGACTTTTAAGAGTTGATTTTTTTTGACAATGCTGCTTCCAATCTGTAGCATATGGATTCCAAATGAAGTTTTTCTACACAAATTGCTTATTAGTTAGTTGCTTGACATCCTTTTTTTTTAGATAGAGGGTAAGGATACAAGGCTAGGGCAGGACTGGTGTTAACTCTCCTGCAACACCTGTTTGTAGGATTGGATGAGTGGGAGGGATCTTTAAACATATACATCACTGCCTTTAAACACAAATCCGTTATTTGTTAAAATGTCAATTTATGAATATGGCTGTACTGTAGCTTTCTTGACAATTATTCCAATCATAATACGAGACACCCTTCTGGGAAAAACATAAATCATGGAAATAATTATCAATAGTTCCTACCTATAAACAATTCAAGAGAACCTTGACAGAGACAAATTGAAGTTTTTATTATTTACCGCAAAAACAAAAACAAAAACATCTTACTTACATATGCCACAAACACGCTTTTTAATTTATAACGTAATAGTAATTCTTGACAGAGCTTACTAGTTAATTTAATGTATTTTTATTTATTTAAATGAGATTAGAGGCTGAACTAAACTGTCTATGCCCTTTAAAGATTAAAGACTTCCTCAGCGTGATTGTGCTAAAAATAAAATATAAATAAAAAAATCAATAATGCATTTTTTTAAATTGTAGTCTCGAAGCACAGTTATCAGCATGTAAGATAGGAGGAGGTGAACCGAACAAGCCGTTCTACAAACATAACCAACAATTAGAAGAATTGAGAAATCTTCAAGACAAATTATCGGCAGAAAAAGCAGCGTGGAACGCTCGCAAGGATCAGGAAGCGCGAACCTTGACCGAGAAGGCCGAACAGTTAGCGAGATTAGAGAGATCACTCGCGGAACAACAGGGAGACGTCGCTCAGCAGAGAGAACGGCTTTATCGAAGACTGGAGGCCCTCGCTGCGAGAGGATTGTTGCTTCCTGACGGTGCTGACAAAGGTAGTGATTCCAATCTGTCTAAAGAAATTGTGAAGTATTTCAATATTTTGTACAACTGCTTATTCTAAAACATACTGGTATCTCTCCATCCAACACTGTTTATTTAAACACCATGATACATATGCAAGAGACATGCTGGCAACGTATTTATATATTAACGTCTCGTCAAAAATATCAATTAACCATCCAGAGAAGAGGATTTTTTTCAATAAAAAAAGAAAATTGAACCGTATTGAATTCGAAGATAACTTTTATTTTCAACAAAAATAGCAAAATAAAATCATAAAAAGCCGTTGTATAGGAAAGCTGCATTACCGTACGGTCACGCTTGTCCTTAAAGGCCCTGTGCAAAATTGTGTAAGGACGAGAGTGACACAAACATTCGGGGTTGAAGTATATCTAAATGTGAAATATTAAAAAATATTTACAATTTGACCTTTTTAGATCAACAGAAAGTAGTTTAAATAATTCAAAGCTTTTAATCTAACAATTCCATGAAGTCGTTATAGTAGTTGTGTAGTCCAGGTAGAAAAAGGGTGAATAGTGGGATCAATAGACAACAGTGTGTACTGTTACCATATGGTCACGCTCGAATTTGGATGACTAACAATAAATATGCACTTTTAGGGTGTTCACTGTCAATACTTGGTGGAAAGGCATTATATTAATAAAAACACAATAATTCTTTGTACTTCATTCCACTTTATTTAATATGTCAGGACCGGTTTCTCTGAGATGATTTTTTAATTATATGTAAGATGTGTTAAACATTTTAATTTTGTGCTATTTTAGAATCACTTTTAATGTAATTGGTATTTTCTTTTCAATGCCAATTGTTGTTTATAACTGTTCATTTTTGTATAAATAGCACTGTTAAATTATATTTCTTATCAGTTGACGATGCTCGTAATGAGCGAAACCGGTCCTGACATATTAAATAAAGTGGAATGAAGTACAAAGGATTATTGTGTTTTTATTAATAAATATGCATGATGAAATTCATACATTATTATTTGGATATATTTGAAAACTTAAAGGTTTGTTTGTTTTCAAAAAATATTTCGAATCCCCACTAAATGCTAACCTTTACCTACGGAGAGACAAATGTATCAAAAACAGAGTAGTTTAGCTCTTTGCTGGAATGAATTTAAATTATTTGCACTGGTATTGTTATTCATTCTTCTCCTCTCTCTTTGCTTAACGTAAACTAAATAAAAGACCCTTTTAACTTGTCAAGTTAGAGAGGAAAACATTGAAAGACATATTTTTACATTTTAGTAACCCCACAAGATGAAGCATCGGCCACTGGCAGTGCGGTATCTTCGCCATTGAGTGAATCATCACCTACAGATACCCACAAAAGAAAAGATTCTAAATGGAAAAGTTAGTATATTTTCACATTGTAATGTAATTTTTGATTTTTTCTCTCAGATGTATATTAACCAAGTCAGCACAAGTTAAGTCAACAAAAAAAACAATAAGCTTTGTGAAATATATGCTACATGCATTAAAGCGTGCTTGCTCTTAATCTTAGTTAATTCTATAAAAAAAAGTAGTATTTGGTAGCATAGTGAATTATGGCTTAAGAATAGATTTGTTGAATTAATCATGCAAATTAAATAGGATCTTGGATAATTGAAAATCTATATTAAAATATGATTTATATATTAATTAAGACGAGAATACATCATCAACATCATGAAAGAAAAAGAGATTTTTTACTCACAAATTTACTAAAGGACTATATTGGGAACGTGACAGTTGTCTGGAAAAAAATTCAAAATGACATGAATTGATGTCATAAAACAGATTCAAATGTATGCTAATCTGCACATTCTCGGTGTTTGTAAAACACTTCTTTGTCACTTTCTTCTATATGAAGATCATTTTTTTATAATATCTTAGCAGGCCAAAATGGCATGACTTGTTCAATTTTGCAAACATTTAACTAATATCATATTCATATGATAATAATTAAATATATTCTTCCACAGATCAGTCAATGTCATCGACGGGTGGCAAGCAACAGCAAACGCTACCGTTGAACCTAATCAGTGCCCAAAACCAGCAAAAAATTGTGACAACACAAAACGTACCAGTGAAACAGCAACTACCGCTGAAGCTAGCATCAAAATTAAGCAATTCAACTCCAGGCGGCGCGCTCAATATGCCGGCGTCTGCAAACCCTCAACAAGGAGCCCACAGTATTCCTCAAGGGCAGAACGTCAGTCACTCGGTGGTGCACGGCAATCAGCTTCTGCCTCTGAGATTGAGCCAAGGGACTATCGGTTCTTCGTTTAGCAGCGGGACAGGTCAACCGATGTGCGCTGACAGGCGGTACAGCGGGGGAGCCAGTGTGGCTTCACAAGGCTACCAACGCTTGGTGGATAATGATGTAAGTTTATCGTTAATTGAAAACAATCATTTATTCCAAACGTGTAAAACATACACACGAGCAAACAGTATTACTGAATTTATCTTTTTATTTTCGAACTCTTTGCCTTCAATGTTGCCCTAATTTTTCAGCCATTTTTAAAGTGACTGTTAATTTTTAGTGCAAATCAAACTAAATGTCTCTTACAGATGACTAAACATACTCGTAAAGAGGTTACTGTACATTAGAGGTCTGCACAGGCCAAAATTTTACAAAATTACCCGGTCCGAGCCCGAAAAACTCACGCCCGACCCGGGCCCGAGTCTAATACCGCACTTGTTACCCAAACCCGACCCGAAGCCTGAAACTCCTTATTTTAGCTCGCCGAGGAATTTGAAATCCTCAATTTCTTATACTTTTTCCCAGCTATATTTTTTCCCAGATTATATCCGAAATTCCAAGGCCAAACCCGGCCCACGGGCCGGGTCGGGTAAGAGCCTGCGGGCCAGGTCCGGGCCCGTGCAGACCTCTACTGTACATACATACAGCTGTCTGTAGTATGATAAGTTTTTATTCTTTTGGGCAAAATATTCACCCAAACAGACAAATTCTATAGTTGCACCCAATTATTCAGACATTCAATTCTAAATTATTTCACTAAAAAACTGATCAAGGTGACGATTAGTTTTGCGCTCCGGGCTAAAGGGACAAGGGGAAACGAGGTTCAACTATTTTTTGAAATTATAATTGTAACGGATAACACATTTAGCAATATATAGGCACCCAGTGCTAATGATAGAAAACGTACTAAATGTGTTAATCTCGTCTCTGAGCACCGATTAAAAACACTTACCGTCTTTTCCTGTATTAATATTTACAATGATGCTCTAATTGTTTCAGCATTCCCCGGTGACATCTCACAGTAGAACAGGTAGCTCACCTGCTATGATGGGTTTTGGCGCATCACTACCCCCGGCTGCCCATAGTAATGCCAGCAATAAGGCTACGAGGTAAAGAAATCTACCGGTTCTTTCTATTATTCTTACAGTTGAATTGAAGTAATTTGTATTTTACGTTGCTGAAGATGTGACCGAATTACGACAGCTTTTCTGCGATTGATCGTCTATAACAGGGTTCGGCAAACTTTTTTTGGAAAGGGCCAGATTGTCAAAATTTTTGACTCGGCGCGCCAGGTACCAAACTGGCACATGAGTAATTATATTAAAAATATAGGTTCAACACACATAGTTTTATTTGAAAGTGATATTTTTACATAATATTAATACAATTTATCTTAAACAATACATAAATTTAAAAAATTATCAATACAAAAAACAAATAGAAAATTTTCAATTG